>OX459036.1:23357711-24625396 GCA_949775005.1 Orthosia gothica
GTAAAACACGGTTATTAGTACCTTATTTGACCATTTGTGAGGCTAACAACTGAAGAAAAATGGTTTTTAGCCGAAATTTGCAACCATTGGTTAGCTTATTAAACCATTGGTTAAGTTAACTCTCATATGCCTAGCCTTTGCCCAACTATATTGGGGTTGGCTTCCAGTCTAACCTGATGTAGCTGAGTACCAGTGATTTACATGGAGCGACTGCCGTTCTGACCTCCACAACCCAGTAACTGGGTAACACGATACCGATTGGCTAGACTGGTGTCAGATCTCAGGCTTCTGACTAACGACTGACAAAGATCTTCAAATGTCAGCCGCGACCAACTGCTCACCGTGCTTTCCGAGGCACGGCAGAAACTGGCTATGTAAAGATGGTCACCCATCCACGGACCGACCTCGGCAAGCTTTGCTTAAACTTGAAGATCGACCCGTGCGGCTGTTATTATTTAGCCACGAGCTGTCACCATTGGTTAAGTTAACTACCGATCAAAAAACTGGACCTAAGTCAGATCAAATTTTACTTGAGTTGAGACCCTGCTTTACACAATACAAGACTTATCAAACCGAAAGCGGCCTATAAGAAGGGGATTGCTTACTGCACCTAACAAATAACCATTCCGACTTACTCCATACTTAAATAAAAATATTTATAATTGACTTAGGTTTGGGCGGGGCGTGGCCATCACTTCACGCGTACAAAAAACACAACCCAGCGCCGAAAGACGACGACGAAGAGCAGAATATCTTCGAGGTAAGGATTTTTTTTTTAAAAGTACTATGATGTATATCTATATATCGCACACCTAGATGAAGGGTAGCACAACTCAAAATAATCCAAAATTGAGTTATTGCAATTATCGGAATCAGCGCCGAAAAAGAAGGAAAGAGAAAGAAAAAAAGAAAAAAAAAAGGTATTTTGAGTTGTGCTACTCTTTATCTAGGTGTGCGATATATAAAAGAAAGTCGTGTTAGTTACTTCACTTATAACTCAAGAACGGCTGAATCGATTTAGCTGAAAATTGGCAGGGAGGTAGCTTAGAACCAGGAGAAGGACATAGGGTAGGGTAGGGTAGGGTAGGGTAGGGTAGTGTAGGGTAGTGTAGGGTAGTGTAGTGTAGGGTAGGGTAGTGTAGGGTAGGGTAGTGTAGGGTAGTGTAGGGTAGTGTAGGGTAGGGTAGTGTAGGGTAGGGTAGTGTAGGGTAGCGTAGGGTAGTGTAGGGTCGGGTAGGGTAGGGTAGGGTAGTGTAGGGTAGGGTAGGGTAGAGTAGGGTAGTGTAGGGTAGGGTAGTGTAGGGTCGGGTAGGGTAGTGTAGGGTAGGGTAGGGTAGTGTAGGGTAGGGTAGGGTAGTGTAGGGTCGGGTAGGGTAGGGTAGTGTAGGGTCGGGTAGGTAGGGTAGATAAATGTTTGGTCTTTTTATGGCAAAACAAAGTTTGCTGGGTCAGCTAGTTATATATATTTGGGGGTAGGCAAATGTGTAGGTTACAATCAAATTTTGAAACACCAAACTTATTTTGCAAAATTATTGTTTCGTACTCGAACGAGTACTAGGGTAGGGTAGGGTAGGGTAGTGTAGGGTAGTGTAGGGTAGTGTAGTGTAGGGTAGGGTAGTGTAGGGTAGGGTAGTGTAGGGTAGTGTAGGGTAGTGTAGGGTCGGGTAGGGTAGGGTAGTGTAGGGTAGGGTAGTGTAGGGTAGCGTAGGGTAGTGTAGGGTCGGGTAGGTTAGGGTAGGGTAGGGTAGGGTAGTGTAGGGTAGGGTAGGGTAGAGTAGGGTAGGGTAGTGTAGGGTAGGGTAGTGTAGGGTCGGGTAGGGTAGTGTAGGGTAGGGTAGGGTAGTGTAGGGTAGGGTAGGGTAGTGTAGGGTCGGGTAGGGTAGGGTAGTGTAGGGTCGGGTAGGTAGGGTAGATAAATGTTTGGTCTTTTTATGGCAAAACAAAGTTTGCTGGGTCAGCTAGTTATATATATTTGGGGGTAGGCAAATGTGTAGGTTACAATCAAATTTTGAAACACCAAACTTATTTTGCAAAATTATTGTTTCGTACTCGAACGAGTACTATTAAGGTGTTTGTTTTTACCGCAATTATTGTTGTGCATAGTTTTTATGCTAAGTTTACTTGAAAATAATATTCTTTGATTTTCTTTAACTCAGTTTCAGATCTTGTTTACTGCCTTTCTATTGTCTCTTAGACTAATGTTATGACATCTTAAGTTGATTTGATAATACTCATCATTTCACCTTGTGTAAAGTTTACCAAACGATTTTTTTGCTTCGACTGTCTAACTTATTTCTACCTTTTTCCTCAGTGTCTAAACCTGCCATCAGAGTCTCGCTCTAGCTCAGAGAACTCGACCGCAAGCCGCGCTCGTCGCCGCCCCGATGCCGACATCACGCAGACGCCCATACTATCTGCTATCACGCTGCCCAGACACCCGCTATCAGGTACAACATACTACATCACACGGTACATCAGAATCTAGCTCAGAGAACTCGACACTATGCAGAAATTAAAATTGTCCTAGTATGCACCCCACCGCATACACATTTGTCGTTACTATAGTGGCGCCCTCACACCATTTCTAAAAACGTCATTGTCCTCATCTCACTTGCCGTTTTTTGATAATCTACCAGCGACATGATAATTTTTATTGCTTTTTGTACGTAGTTTTGCGAATGCAAACATACGCAACAAACATACGCAATGTTTAAAGTTGCATTCGCAAAACTACGTTATTAAGGTTGAATTTGCATTAATGTATATTTATTTCAACTAGAATTCATAGAATTACCTAAACACAATTGGCGTCAGTTTTAAAGAGAAATTTTGTTTGGGATCTTATATCTAGTGTATCCTTGATCGAAGCTGAAAGCATATCTCTTTGTATAAGCCCTAGGACAACACGGGTATAGGAAGTTGATTCATGACCCTATCAGGCAAAAGGTCGTGCAATTTTGACCATTGTGTTCATTGCAGTAGATTATAAATTGAATTAAAAACATATGTTTTGGTAAAGCATAAATTATGTTTCGAATTTGAAATTAATTGTCCAGCATTGTTTGCTTCACAGATTACCTCCTAATAGATACCACTTGCCTACCGTTTTGTTTGATACCGAGTTCACCAAATTTTACGGAAGGCACGGGTTGCGCGGGGAGTGACAAGTGCGCCGTGATTGGCTATTCAAGGTCGCGGTATCAGTCGTAGTGATGGGACATACGCATTAAATGTCGATAAAATATCGATATGATTCAAACAGAATGGTATTTTATGTAAAAAAAAATTTGGCGGCGATTTTATAATTACTTTAATAATAATAAAGGAAAAACATCGATCGAGATTTTTTTTTGATTTTGGCCAAAAGTGATTTAATTTAATTGTAATCCTATGTAAACAGGGTCACACTGAGCTCTTGTTATGAGTAGAGCACTATTAGTTCAAAGTAAAAATAAACTAAAGTTAATTTTTAAATAATCAATTTTAACAAAATTATTTTATTCTCCTATATGTATACCTAATTAAATATCGATCATCGATACTTTTCGATAAGCAAAAAACGTATTCGTCTCAACATTTTTACTTCGGTGGGAAAAATATAGCAATATAATAATTCCGTATGAGTGAAAGGGGCTTTCACAAAAGACATCAACGAGCGCTACTGTAAAGTGCACAATTTTGATTTCTTAACCATTATAACTTGACCTTTTTTAGATTGGTCAATATTTATTACTTTGCCTACCGGTGGAATGTTATCCCATCTTTTATTGAACTTGAAGGGCTGGTTGATTTTCTACATCATTTTACTGCACAATTAGTCTTTTTTTTTACATACAAACTGTTGATAACTATTTTTTAAACAGAATTAAAACTAGAAATCGCTAGCGTCCCCACAGTTCTAATGTCTGGTCGACACTAAAGAGATCATACCGTGCACTGAGTCTCAGCCTAAATAAACTGATGTGTGGTGCGCGTAAGTTGTCTTCTATGCGGAATCTATTGGGAGGTAATCTGTGGTTTGCTTATAGATAAAAGTACAGAACAATATGTCATTACAAAAACTTATACGAACTATTTCTGTTACAGATGCTTAATTTAAGTTTAAAGAAATATGCCAAATAATAAATCTTGAAGTAGATATTAAAATGGTAGCATGTCATTAAAATAACAGAATTATGGGTAAATTAATTGACGCTGTCTTATTAAATAGGTGGTCAGTTTGTTTGCTAAGGAAATATAAATTTAAAACAAATCGACCTTGTATTATTAGAATGTCTGTGGAAAAAAATGCTTATGGTGGGTCATGAATTACCCTAGTCGGCCGTACTTATCCGAATATTGTGTCGGACTCCTCAAATATTTCGTAATGAAACAAATATAACTTATACATTATGTCTTGTTTCCAGAATCGTTGAAGCAGTACGAGGCTCAGTACGATGATAAGCTGCACGTGGACGACTCCGATCCTGATCGTTGTCCCTACGTCCATCTGTCGGCTGTAAGTTAATTAATTATTTACTTCACAACCAATATTGACATGGATACTCAATCGTGGTTTCCAACATGTATTCTTGTCTCGGGCACACCGACACAAAGTCACGCCGAAAACAAACTTTTATATAAAAAATTGCTTTGTCACAAGAAAACATATGAAAAATTCAGATAAATTGGACACTGGGAAGTGGATAAAATTTAACTTGCAAGATTTTTTTACAGACACTGGTACGAAAAGTAAATAAAAGCTTGTAACAAACACCAATTTCAATTTAAAATGTTTAGCAAATTTGTTGTCTTTTTTATTACTGCATGCAGTTGAATATTAACAATTAACATAATACCTGTAACTGTTCCAGGTGCACGAGTACACGTATCCTCAGGTGGGCGCGGGCGGAGTCATCAGCTCGGAAAAGTCGTCGCCTAACACCAAGCCGCCGCTGCTCAAACGAGATTCTGGTGAGAATACACCTACAAATCTATGATAAACGAGAAATTGACATGAGTGATAAGGTCAGGGTGTCCTCTAAGGAATGTAGGAGTTGACTTCACCATCATCATCATCATTTCAGCCGAAAGACGTCCACTGCTGGATATAGGCCTCCCCCAGGCGTCGCCACATTGACCGATCCCGTGCGTCTCGCATCCAGCGCATTCCCGCTACCTTAACCAGGTCATCGGTCCACCTAGTGGAAGGCCTTCGAACGTATCGTCTTCCGGTTCGCGCCGGTCGCCATTCCAGAACATTTCGGCCCCATCGGCCATCCAACTTAAGTGGCAGTGGGCAGGGCACATTGCTCGCAGAACGGAGTTGACTTAATGGCACATAATTAAAGAAATTGAGCAGCCAATTAACTCTAATTGCGTTTATATTTTTAGACGTATATATTCCCCAATGTTAACGCAGCTCGTCTGTGGAATGCATTGCCTGACCCAATAAAAATTGCTCAGTTGTTGCCTGTCTTTAAAAAAAACTCTTAAAGGAACATTATTCGCCACGCTTTCGATAAAAGAATATCCCTTAACTAGTGCCACAGGGTTATCTTGCTAACTCATCCATATTTGTGATTTACCCCTCCATAAATAATACACCATACTTCATAAAAGATAGCTTGATCTCTGCGACATATGTCAAACTGACGTATACGTTATTGTTAGCCTGTCAAGCGCTATTGTTACTGTATTGATACTGACAGCTGTCGCAGAGTTCCAGCTATCTTTAATAATGTATAGATACACAATCCTACACAAAACATCTCTTTAAAACTGTCGCCAGTTGTCTTTACGTATTTCTATGAATTCTAGTTGAAACAAATATACATTAATATAAATTCAACCTTAAATTCAATGCTTAAAGTTGCATTCACAAATCTTGTACGAAAAACAATATAAAACTTATGACGTTTCTTCGCTGCTCAACATACATCAAAACAAATTTAATCTTACACGCATGTTTTAAAGTCTAAATTACGAAGTTCCAGAACAGTCGATGTTTGTTACAATGGTTGGCGTGTAGTCGAGCAAACGTTGACCAATCATCATAATATTTGGTAATTGATTCATATTTACTATTTAATTCGGTATTGACTTTATGAAAAACACTTCATGATATAACCTTACCGAAAAAAGATATTTCGTTCCAAAATCTCGGCGTTACGGTGGTTATTTGCACAATTTTTGAACGCACGCTGCGGCATTTTGACGTCTTAATGTTGTTAAAATAACCGTATTTTTATCACATCTAATCAAAAAGAGCTAGTTTATTCCTCGTAAACAAGGACCAAAATAGCTCATTAATCCCTTATGAACTAAAAGTGATTATGAATGTGGAATATTGTTACACTCTATGCACTATAGCATGGTGCGAGTTACAGTTTCAATAACATTTTATACGCATTTTTTGTAGTTTAACGTCATACAGGCAACTATGGTATGACGTTAAACTACAAAAAATGCGTATACGTACATGCGTAAAAATAGTATATTTAATTACGAGTGCGGAAAGCCTGTCATTGCAAAGAGTTTCGACAAATGTCTACCCGAGCCGAGGCGCAGCCGAAGGTGAGGGTTGACAGTCGGAACAAGTTGCAATGACGGTTCCGCACGTGTACTGAACAACTATTTTTAATACAGTTGCGAAAAAATGAAGCAATTTAATAAAATAATAAAAACACAATAAACTCAACTAACTAATCATTTATTTCTTATAAAAGTTATAATTCACATATACATTGAAATTGGTACAGTTTTTTATACTAACTTAAAAAGTTTTAGGTTGCATATTTACTGTTTGAGACAAACTATTATTAATTTCGTATGATTGTTCATGTATATTTGTCAGAGGTGTTATACAATGGCGTTTGCTAGTTGATGGAATTGGATCTGATGAATTATCATTATCAACGAAGGTAGATGGACGAACGTTCTCTTCAGTATTGTCATGTGAAGGAGACGGACTGGACTTTAAATTAATGGATTGTGCGATTTTTTTCCCAGTTTCTAGTTTGTTGTTTAATGAATCAGCAATATAGCCTTCTGCAACTTTGTCTGACTTCCAACCTCCTAGTCGCTTTAAGGACGTCAAATTGGCTCCTGAATCTACCAATAATGTAGCAGAGGTCCTCCTGAAGCTTCTCGGTATCATATTTTTTGTATTCGGAATCTTGATTAGTAGCATTTTTCCATGGGCTTCAATATTTTTTAAAGTAATATTGGCTAACTCCTCTCTGCGGCAAGCTTCAACAACGCCAAAAATCAGCGCAACCTACAAAAAAAGGGATTTGGTTAATATTTTTTTAAATAATATATTGACTGTATTTTGCGATTTCGTAAACTGAATACTAAAGAAAAATATAAGTATTTATTAATAAATTACCTTTGTGGCCAAATAACGATCATCGAGAGCTTCGTTCAAAAACCTTTCCATTTCATTCGATGTTAAAATTTTCGACATTTAAGTTGTAAAACCGTCTCGATTGTCGTTTTAAGAAAGCATTTAGTTTTGGGTATTCACTTATATCCACGTTGTTCCTTATTTTCAGCATACTTTTTATCATCGAAAACCTCGACCATAACGTAGAAGGTTTTAATTTTGCTGAGAGTTCGGAGAAGTATGCCAACATAACATTTTCTGAAAAACTATTTATTTATTTATATACACTTTATTGTACACCAGAAAATACAGGAACAATTGAAACTTAAAACTAAAAAAAAAATATACAATGGGCGGCCTTATCGCATTCTGCGATCTCTTCCAGGCTACCTGGAATGGACAGTGAATGCGTGGACATGACATGGGGTTGTCTGTGGTGCAACAATACCAACAAAAATACAATTATACAAAAATAAATATAATTATCAATGATACAAATACAAATATATATATATATATATGCCATATAATAGATACATAAATAAATACATATTTGATATATAAACCGTAAAAATAAAAGTCGTATGACAATCATAGACAAAGTGTAAGCCAAAATACTAAGAGCACGATTACTGCGATAAGTAATGTTCCTTGACAAGTCTTTTAAACACAGGCAACGACTGAGCACGTTTAATCGGGTCAGGCAATGCATTCCACAGACGAGCAGCCTGGACAGAAAAAGATTTATCCATGAAAGTTGTGGAATGCATTGGCATTTTAAGTCGCAAGTTAACTGATGACCTTAGAGATTTCGTGTGGGAATCGCAGATAAACTGGAAACGATCCTTGAGGTAAAGAGGTGTGGAAGGAGTAAAGAGCACATTAAACAGAAGAGAAAGAATGTGAGTATTCCGGCGAAGGCGAATTGGCAACCACTTGAGCTTTACACGGAATTCGGAAACATGGTCATATTTGCGCAAACCGAATATGAACCTTATACAAAAATTTTGAAGCCTCTCAAGTTTATCGAGTTGTTCTTGGGTAAGATCAAGATAGCTGGCATCAGCATAATCAAGGATGGGAAGAAGAAGAGATTGTGCAAGCGCAATCTTGGTGGCCGTTGGCAGAAAATTACGTAGTCTCCTCAAAGTCGCAGCAGATGCAAACAACTTGCGGCTAACTTCCTGCAGTTGGGCAGTCCAAGAGAAGTTCCTGTCGATGAATATCCCCAAGTTCTTAACTTTCTCACTGAAGGGAATTACTGCATTGTCAAAAATAACTTGGGGAAGAATCGTCCAGTTGATCCTAGAAACCATTCTAGGACTGCCCACTACTATTACCTGAGTCTTTATGGGTTTTACCTTAAGCCCATACCTCTTGCTCCAATCGCAAATGCGAGCCAGATCAAGATTGATGGTTTCTAAAGCTTCAGACAGCTTTCCGAGAGGAGCACGCGAGTATAATTGCAGATCATCTGCATAAAGATGGTAGGAAGAAATTAGTTCATTGGAGATAGAGTTTATAAAAACTGCGAAAAGTAAAGGAGATAAAACGCCACCCTGCGGTACTCCGGCAGAAGTACTACACCAGGAAGAGAAATTCTCTCCGATGCTTATACGTTGCCGGCGCCCGAACAGGTAACTACGAAACCAGTCAACTACTGATGGAGATATATTAAGAGAGCATAGAATGCCAAGCAAAACGTCGAAATCAACAGTATTAAAAGCATTACTGAAATCCAGCAATGCCAAGACCGTCAGATTACTGCTTTCCATGGCTGACCTTATATCATCCGTAATGTTGAGAAGAGCTGTAGTGGTGCTGTGACCAGGACGGAAGCCGGACTGGAAGGGATTGAGGAGATTATTTTTGGATAGGAAAGTGCTAATTTGATCATGAATTAACCTCTCTAGGACTTTGGACAAGAATGGTAAGATGGATATTGGACGGAATTCAGAAAAGGATGAGGGATTGGACTTTTTTGGTAAAGGAATAATCTGCGCATCTTTCCATGAGGATGGGAAGACTAAAAAGTTAAGGATATGACAAATTACAGGAAGGATAACGTCCAGCACCGGGAGTAACATTTTACGGCTGATACAGTCACTTCCTACTGCATTGGAAGTAATCGATAGTATGCTTTTCTTAACATCACATGCGGAGAATTGACTAAAAACAAATGGAGCATATCTGGTAGTCGGAAGAGATGAAAGATAATCCAATGTAATCAGTTTTACTGTCCTATCGAAATTGGACGAAGCTGTGAAATAAATATTCAATGCATCGATATAGACTCTTGTCGCGTTTTACCGACCCCCAATGATCTTAGAAAATTCCAAACTTTGGAGGCGTCTCCGTTTTGGACAGAGTTATGAATGTGTTGGCGATTAGCATTCCTACACATCTTATTGCAGAGCTTGCGGATAGAGACATACTTGTCCCTATTCGCATCAGTAGGCCGTCGATTATATTTAGACTTTGCTGCAGCCTTCTAGTGCAATAACTTTTTGATCTCATCTGTCAGCCACGGCGCCGGAAAATGCCTCACTTTAACAGCTCGTACAGGTGCATGAACATCATAAAGTTTGATAAGTTTAGTAGTTGTTATTTGCTTTTTCTCTTCTCTCCACGCAATAAATTCGTCGTCGACTTTTTGACTTTTCCGGTAAAATGTTCTCCGAAGCATTTTGTGCAGTTATACTGAGTTCCGGTGGTGTTAATTATAATATCGTCGAAATTACTCATTTTGTGCAACAAACAACTAAACTCGCAAAGAACATTTTTGGAAAATGGCGCCAACCGTAAAAGAATATAAGCAGAGATTTTTTTTGTTTTCTTCACCCATTCTGGGTAGGCAAAGGGAACTATGCCCATACAGCCAAGTCTTCAGTGATTTTTTTTATTGATATGAAATGAAAATGAAACATGAGATGAAATGAAATGAAACCTAACCTAACTCACTGAATCAAATCATTAAATCTGATATTGAAACAAATTAGTAGCTTCTCTTTAGAAATATTTGCATGAATCATAAAAACTTCTGTTTTTTTTTTGTAAAAACGTCGTGGTTGTTTTTTTTTTTTTTAATAGACATTATTTGACAGTTGGAAAAGAGAACGCACGAGTTCGGCAAAGGTAAAGAAAAAGCTCGAGTGTGTAATAGCCCACATCCCGAACGCTATACGTCCCTGCAATACGCCACTTTTTGAGCAACTGTATTAAAATAGTTATTTATGCTACAAGTGCGGAAGGTAGGTGATTTCCGATGAGTGGCATTTTTATTCACGAGTGAGCGAAGCGAGTGAGTGGATAAATCGACACGAGTCGGAAATCATCTTACGTACGTGTATCATACAACATTTTACTATGCATTGTGCGAGGAAATAAATAAATTAATAAAATAAAATTAATAAAATGGCGGGCTTATTCAAGCGCGTTCAGCATATCCACAGATTAACTAATAGTTCCTCGGTCATATCTACTGCGCATGTGCGAATAGCTGTCTCATCGTAACGCAATAAGGCACGAGAAAAATATACGTTCTGCCAAACATATTTAATGAATATTTAAAATTAATTTATTGATCAAAATGTAAATCTAGAGTAATTCAAAACGCCTAAAATAAAGTATTAGTTTTATTTTACCCTTTATATGAATAATAATCTGTACATAACTAATTTATAAAACTTTTCTCAAATAATAAAAACTCTATGCGTCGGGCTGACGTTGGAGTTAAAAATTTAAAAAGTACAGGAAAGTAAAAAGCACTAGTGAAAAAAAGTGACACTTTCCGCACAGTTTGGCTGCTTGGAAAACCGCTCTTTTCGAGGACATGCATTGTAATAGTTATTTATGCTACAAGTGCGGAAGGTAGGTGATTTCCGATGAGTGGCATTTTTATTCACGAGCGAGCGAAGCGAGTGAGTGGATAAATCGACACAAGTCGGAAATCATCTTACGTACGTGTATCATACAATATTTTACTATGCATTGTGCGAGGAAATAAACAAAATTAATAAAATGAAATTAATAAAATGGCGGGCTGCTTATTCAAGCGCGTTCAACATATCCACAGATTAACTAATAGTTCCTCGGGCATATTTACTGCGCATGTGCGAATTGCTTTCACATCGTAACGCAATAAGGCACGAGCAAAATATACGTTCTGCCAAACATATTTAATGAATATTTAAAATTAATTTATTGATCAAAAACTAAATCTAGAGTAATTAAAAACACCTAAAATAAAGTATTAGTTTTATTTTACCTTTTATATGAATGATAATATGTACATAACTAAATTTTAAAACATTTCTCAAATAATAAAACCTCTATGCGTCGGACTGACGTTGGAGTTAAAAATTAAAAAAGTACAGGAAAGTAAAAAGCACTAGTGAAAAAAAGTGACACTTTCCGCACAGTTTGGCTGCTTGGAAAACCGCTCTTTTCGAGGACATGCATTGTAAAAATATTTAAACTGTCACCCGCATCATGCTACAGCGCAACAAGTATAGTAAATGTTCCAATCAGCAAAGAGATGAATCACAAACTATGCGGGAACAATATACTGATTAAGTGGCTGGCTGAAAAACTGCGAGCGCGCCAAATTAAAAAAAAAGTTAATGAAAAATAAACAACGCGCGAAATTAAATGCATTCTGCCTTCGTTCGTAGTTGTTTCAAATTCAGGTTTTAGAATTATAAAAGATGCACTTCATAATTGTTCAAATATAAACATTAGCCTCTAAGTATTTTGTTTTATGTCATATGGTTCTAAATTTTACGTAAATAAATAAACATAACGTTATTGTTCATAAGTTGCACTTACTTATTTTCTCAGTAGTGTCCACCTCGAGAGCAACACTATTTTAAGGTCGAATGACGTACTTTTGATCCTTGACGTAATTCAAATAAAAAAAAAAACACTCGGCTTTAATAGCTATTTATGCAACTGTTCATTATGGACGGTCTTTTAATACGAGTGGCATTTTTCGGTACAAGCGTAGCGCGTACCGAAATAGTGGGCACGAGTTATTAAAAGACCAATAACGTACAGTTGCATACAAGATTTTATCTACGAAGGAAGGAATAAAACACAGATATAGACAAATAAGTATTTTTAATAAAAACTTAACTACACACTGGCTTTGTTAGGTCTTTATTAGGTATAAGGCAAAAATCTTGTAGTCGCAACAGCCAAATAGTATACGATACTTTTGTTCTAAACTTGTTCCATTTTTAAAAATATCATTTACATTGTCTCGATTTCGAAGTAATATTATGGGTACCTGGCTGTATGTTCAGAATGTCTTTGCTTGTGTTTTAGAATTTATGACGATCCCATAATGCAACCCGATGTCTTTTTTTTTTCTTCTTTGGCAACTGAGCCGATAACCCGATGTCTTTATGGGGATCATAATGTAAACGCTGTCAATTTTGTAATTCGAATATAACGTAACCAAAGTAGATAAAATAGTTGTTTGTACCCTAGATAGTCAATCTACTATTGTGCTCTTATTTTTAGACCCGTTTTTGAAGCGCTTACCGGTCATCTAGTGTATTATTGATCTCGGATTTACCACTCGATATCTACTCATTCTTGTGTGTCTCTGAGTAGTCTTTGGCGCAAGTGGGCCAAAGTGTACCGAAACTTGTACAAAGAGGATATGTCACATAAAACAATTCAGAATCTTTTAATGTTTGAACATTCCTTAAAGTGTGTGTATAATATTGCAGGGTCGATAAAGAAAGGCGGGTACAGCAGTGGTCCTCCGCCGTTGCCGGACAAGAAGCCGACTGAGACCTTTCAGGCGAGGATCAAGTGCAGGTGCGTTGATACTGAACACATCGGAACACATTGATACTGAACACATTAATATATAATTTTATTTTAATTATTGTGAATGTGAAGACTATGTGGATCTTTTTTTTTGTTTTTAATTTTTCTTAGTTAGTTTTTAATCATGGTCTGGCAGTTTGAGTAGTTTATGCGGCCTACCCGAATGTCCTTTCTTTGTTATTGTTCTTCGAATCGTTGAGCTCCTTAAATTCTGAGTTGAGCTGCTCGGTTATTGACAAATGCGTGCACTGACTGGACAGGTCCACTCAATCTGGCTGTTTTTTTTTACATGGTCTTCACATGATCTAACCAAGATTTTTTCAGGACTTTAAAAGAGACACGCCTATTCCGCCTTTCGTATGAGGCTGGAAAAGTGCCGAATGCTTGGAAGCTAGCTAACGTACAGCCCGTGCCCAAGAAGGGCAGTCGAGCTGACCCGGCCAACTACAGACCCATATCTGTAACCTCCATACTCTGTAAGAGTATGGAACGTGTACTTAATATAAAGCTCCTGGCATACCTAGAAGCTAACGATATCCTTAGTGACCGCCAATACGGCTTCCGCCGAAATCGGTCTACTGGGGATCTTCTAGCGTATGCCATTCACATCTGGAGTGAGGCCATCGAGAGGCACGGGGAAGCGCTTGCCGTCTCCCTCGACATCTCGAAGGCTTTTGATAGGGTCTGGCACGAAAGCCTTATTGGTAAGCTTCTTTCATTCGGTTTGCCCGGTGGTCTGTGTGATTGGATTGCAGACTTCCTGAGAGATCGGTCCATTCGAGTGGTTATCGATGGCTGCTCATCGGACCAATTGGATATCAATGCCGGGGTCCCTCAGGGGTCGGTACTCTCAGCAACTTTAATCTTGCTGCATATTAACGATCTGCTAAAACCCGGCACCTTTGGGTATGCAGACGACAGCACTGTTGCTGAGAGATACATGTCCAACGCTCGAGCTACCGGACCTCAGATCCAGTCTCTGCGGGAGGCCATGGTGGAGCGCTTGAACCTGTCCTTGCAGGCAGTCTCCGAATGGGGCGATGCCAATCTGGTTAGGTTTAATGCTGCTAAAACCCAGGCGTGTCTTTTTTCCGCTAAAAAGAGCCAATTTCAACCGGCTCCAACTTTCCGAGATGTGACCGTGCCAATAACTGACCATCTTGAGCTTCTTGGCGATACGTTGACATCGACTCTCAATTTTGGCCCATACATTGAGGCAAAGGCTCAGCTGGCTGCCAAAAAGCTGGGGATCCTTGCAAAGGTTAGAAGGTACTTCACGCCAGAACAGCTGCTCAGCTTGTATCAAGCGCAAGTTCGATCATGCATGGAGTACTGTTCTCATCTCTGGGACGGATCCGCCAAATACCAGCTTGATGCACTAGAGTCGATCGAAAAGCGGGCCAAAAGGCTCATCGGCGATGAGGCACTGGTTAAGTCAAAGCTCCAGAGCCTTGAACATCGTCGCCGAGTTGCCAGCTTGTCGGTCTTTTATCGGTTGCATTTCGGGGAGTGTGCGATGGAATTGCATGATCTAATTCCACCAAGCCCGTTTCATCATCGGACTACAAGACGTACGGCGATGCGCCATCGCTACATGGTAGACATACCACCCATACGCACTAAACGTTTTGGAAATACTTTCATTATGCGTACAGCTAAGGAGTGGAATTCCCTGCCGGAGTCTGTGTTTCCCGATAGCTACAATCTAGGAGACTTTAAGTCAAGAGTGAATAGTTTACTTCTAGGCAAGCGTGCTTCACCGTCGACCACATCATCGCTTACCATCAGGTGAGATAGTGGTCAAGCGCGAGCCTATAATTTATAAAAAAAAAAAAAAAGACTGACCTCTTAAATTCTTTCGGCCTTTCTTCTCAGAGTAGTCAGATAGGAAACGCCGACCTCATCTAGTTTTAAAAAATATGATCGACATGTAAATGTGTTTGTACAAATCAACTTATAGAAATAAAATCATTTATCATTATTTATTGATTTGGGATATCTGACAAAGAATACAGGTATAACGGACGTAACATGGCAAGAGTCATTAGAAGCGCACAAGTCGTTTTTTAGGATTCTTTAGTTACCAAGTGGGACGCGGGGGACGTTTAGCACTGTTCCGAGCGCGCTATTGGTTGGTCAGTTGACACAAGGATCGACTGACCAATCGCGTCGCTTCCATGTTCCGTTCGCTCTATGTGGTGGTTGGTCAGTTCACGAACTATGTGCGAACTTACCCCCTCTACGCCATAACCTTGCCAGGGACAAAAAAAAACGAACATCGACACTTCCTTCACATTTTTTTCGTATCATCATCATATCAGCCGAAAGACGTCCACTGCTGGATAAAGGTTTCCCCCAAGCGTCGCCACATTGACCGGTCCCGTGCGTCTCACAACCAGCGATTTCCCGCAACCTTCACCAGGTTTTTTTCGTATAGTTTTAATACATTGGTAGACAGGTGTTATCGACTTTTTTTTTTACAATCTTTTTTTTGTATGTAATTGTGTTCGAGTCAAATCTTGCAACTGAATTTTAAAGCAGTTTTCCTCCACCGATTAAGATGACATTTTGCATACACGTTTACTTTGGTCGACAATGCATAGATAGATAAGTGACGTCATTCTAAATTTAATATGGCGAACGGCCGAAGATGGTGGACTAGTTAATTTTTTTGCACTACCGTAATATGGGTATCAAATGTAAGGGTTTGCTGAGAATAATACGAAAAAAGCTTGTTTTTAAAAAAAGTATTTCATTGAATAAATTATTTGTTATCTGGCGGTGTCTTTAAACACAGGATCCAGCCGGTAAATATCTCTTAGGCACATTAAAATAAAATAAATGTTTGCTTGCGGTGTGTGTCATATTTATGCCCAGCCTAATTATTTACCATCCCGCTATATTTGCCAGGCACTGCCACGAGTGGTACTTGGAGAGTGCGAACCGTGCGGGCGCGTGTGAGTTCGCGCCGGATTGCTTCCGGTCGTGCATCGACTGCGTTTCCTGTATCAAGTGTGCTCAGGTAAATTACCTTGGTTGTCATAGTCTATACCAATATTATGAAGAGGAAACATTTTTTTGTTTGTTTGTTTGTACCGAATAGGCTGCGAAACTACTGGACCGATTTAAAAATTCTTTCACCTATGGAAAGCTACATTATTCCCGAGTAACATAGGCTATAATTTTGACGGGAGCGAAGCCGCGGGGGTCAGCTAGTCATAGATATAGGGAATCTCCACAGAACAGTTGCAGAAACATTACTAGCAGGGTAAACGCTCTTATGATACCAATAACAAATGTCACTTTGTTTAAAACGTCATTGCTGGATTGAGACCATGGCGAAACGGATGTTTCCTGGGTAGAAAAATGATAATTCTATTTAGTCCGTCAGTGAGATTATCAAATAATATTGGACACGTAATTTTTGCTTTATCAAATAAATTAAAAAAAAAACAAAGTTAAAGCGCATCAAAGTTCAGCCGGGCGAGCACGGCCTACTGTGACAGGCTTTAGTCACACATGTTTATCACAGTTTGGGAGCTTTATTAAATGCGTGACTCAAGCTTACCACTGAGTCCGTGCTCGCCCGGCTGGACTGGGGACTTGTGACGTCGCTTTTTTAGTAAAAGTGTAGCATACCGTGACGTCACAGTTCAACGCACTGTATCGTCGTATTTTTTTGTTTTCGTGATAATCTGACGATTTGCGATCGCAATATAATTGATTTCAGCGCAATAGGTATAGATTAAGTAGCCCATTAATCAATGTATTGTATCGCCTTTTATGACGATTGTATTGAAAACAGTCACAGAAGTTAAAAGTAAAGTGAATTTTAATTAAGTGACTTTGCAATACAATATTGCAATCCAGCAAAGTTTGAATTTGATGTCTTCGATAAAGCAGGTGTAACCAACAGCTTGATCATTTTATTATTTATTTTAGTACATGGAGGACTTACAGCTCATAAAAACAAACAAAAAAGGAAACTATGTTATTACTATTAAACTAAATTATGCTTCAGTATTGCGATTATTTTTCTTTTCAAGTGTTGTTTGCAAAAAACAGGAGTCAGTGCTAAAATTTTGCGCGGTGGTGATGTATACAAGGAATAAGACCGGCCGAAGTTACAACGCATAGGAAATATAGGGTGGACGAAATCGCTGGCAATGGCAAATCCTCCGGTTTCTCAACACTCGACTATGGGCTGTTACCGTAATCGACGAATAATCGCCGGTTATCTGCTGTGATTGGCTGTTGAAAATTCATTCAACCACAGCCGATAACGCGTGCTTGACAATTTGTCACATTAATTCTGCGATAATTTAGCGGTGATAAACCCGGCCGGTGTTAGTAAATACTTACATATTTTACCATTATATTTGCAGTGCATGCTGTACCACTGCATGTCGGACGCGGAAGGTGACTTCGCGCTGCACCCGTGCGCCTGCGCACCGCCCGACGAGGCCTGCGCTAAGCGGTATGTTACTGGCTTTTTATGATATAGTAGATAGACTTGTGCACAGTAATCCCCAGTCTTTCTGGCCGGTCTAAAGTTAGCTACAAATGGCTGCTCAATAATAAATCTTATACCGCATCCGAAAGCCAGCGTTTAAACCGCCCAAAATTAAAAAAGGTTGGGTACTTATGTACCATGAGAAACCTTATAATGTGGAAGAAATGGTTGGAGAAATATTACTGCCTAAAGGCAATTACTAACTAATTACTGGGATATGAGTCATTGTTAAGTGAAATATTGGTTACATAAATAGCACTTAGACAGCACAAATTCCCATAAATATTTTGTAACTTAGGACTGAAAAGTCGGATCCTACGTATTTTGATCTTGTCCAAAAATAAGATTACTTAAATTATTTTGTTAATACATTTTTTTTAAGTTTCTTTAAATAGGTAAAAACATTTATAAATGGCAATATCTTGTAATATACAAAACGGATTCCAAACCGTAGACTCAAGCTATTCATCTTTACAGTTACCACATTTTGGTACGCTTTTGACTATTACACTTTCACCCAACATTTCTTCATTCTAACTTAATAACACACAAGTTCGTACACTTCCAGCTGGATGGGCGTCTCGCTCCTCAGCCTGCTCGTCCCGTGCCTGTGGTGCTACCCCGTGCTGCGCTGCCTGCACCGCGCCGCGCGCCTGGCGCACCAAGCGGGCGGCATGCACGCGCCCGCGCCCGCATAGCACCCCCTGGCTGCCCAGCCCGCAACAAGCGACGACAGCTTGTAAATGAGGGTACTTGGAAATTAACAGAAAGGAGGGTCAATATCTGAGGGATTAAGGAGGAACATTGCACTTAAAGTGAGGGTAGTTGGCAAATATCATGGAGGACTGTCAGAAAAGAGGTTAATATCTAAAGGATAAAATCACTTGGCTTAGTGCCCTATGTCACCCAGATGGGACAACGGCGTTCATACAAGTCCTCCAGAAGGACTGTTAAAATACAAAGAGGATTATTGCACTTGTGGTGTAGACTGATGTAAGAATAGGCACTTTTGATTGGCTGCTTTGAAACAAGGGTTTAACCTAAGGTCAAAATCTAAGATGAAGAAGAATCGAAGGTTGGTAACATCGATTTTGGTATGGATGATGCAGTTATGTGTGATTCTCAATGTATCAGTTTGAAGGGAAAACAATGTATGGCTCAATACATAGTTTTGGAATGAAGGAAAGTTATGAGACACGTAATGGAAATAACTGCAAGATAGTAAGTAAGCTCATCAAAAGGAAGTCAGTATAGGGAATTATTAAAATATCTGATCGAAGATAAAAAGTGAAATGTATAAAACACTTAAATAGGAAAACCCAAACTACCCACAAGTGCATTCCAAGAAAAATGCGAAACTACCCTCCAAGAGTGCGAAAATTTCCAAAGCGAGGTTGCAGGCAAAGGGCATGTCTAATCGCAAAGCGTTTAAATAAGCGGACAAATCTGCTCGCCGCTTCACAAAATGGACTACAGGTTCAGATTTCACCATAGATAGATGGGAATCTAAGGGAAAGATAAGTTGAAGATCGGAAAGAGAATGAAAGAAATATTGGTGAATTGTCATGTGGATTAAAATTGAGACTTATATGAATAAATGCCTAAAGTTGAGAGATTTATCTTAAAGAGAACCTTAAGGTTGAAATTGTATTATTTACAAAAGAAGACAAAATCGTCTCAGAAATCCACAAACATGACTTCACCAACGTAAACCAACGAGAAATAGGAAAAGAACAAGTTTCAAAACTTGCAGAGAAAGGAGGGAACTATCATGAGATAAATGCATCAGATACAGAACAAAAATAAGTTTAAAAAACACATCGAACCGTTCTAAAAAAACCGTTGTCGAGAAACGCTAACGCGTTCGATAAACTCGTTAAAAAAAGCTGTTTATTGAAATAGTGTAAAACCCGTCGTAAATTATTGAAGTAACATCTTCATAAATAAAGCATTGCAGTGCTATTTTGATAGAAAGAGCCATTTTGGCCACTAGCTTTTCATTATAAAGCATTAAGTGTTATTATTATACATGCACAAGGAAACCCGCATAAATCAAACATGTGAATTTCTTTCCAATAGTTGTACGTATTTTTAGATCTGACAACCCACAATCCGACCTTTAATATTAGTATTAATTCTTTTTTTTTAAGACAAGGAATGTGGTTATAAAGCCAGTGAGGCCAGTGTTGCAAGACATTTTTGCATGATAGCAACACTGAGAAAATAAGTGAAGTGACAATGTCGATGTGGTTACCACATGAAACATTTTTTGGCGTGGCAACGTTTTTTCTTTCGCTTTTTTATACCCAGTGTCAAAGTTATAGTGTTGCTGTGTATGGTGTTGCCACTGTAAGACTTATTCGGTGTTTTAGCGAAGTATCGCATCGAGTTGGCCTCATCAATTCGTCATGGTCTTTAATGTGAATCGTAGTGTTGGGCTACATTTAGCTTTTTAATTATAATTTTTAAAACGCCCAGCACTAATAAGTAAAATGTTATATTGTGCCATAATATTTATGTTTTGAAAATGATCTGTTTGTTTTACAATTTCTGTCTTCCATGACTTAGCATTGGTTTTAAAATTGTTATTTAAAAATGTTGAATTTTTGTCGCGATGAGTTAATGTCGAGAATATATGCTATTTCTATTCATTGATGTAATCATAACAAAGTATATGATATACAAAATGTTAACATATCCCATTAATTGTTATATATTTAACATTTTAAAGCTTCTTTACTTGTCTAGCCTAAGTTTAAATAAAACAAAGTTAATCTTGGTTCTATTTCAAAATGTTGCGTATTTAAAATTTAATTTAAATCTTTTAATTTTTCTTATTCAATTATTTAAATTTAGGCTAGATTTTTATTAAAATATTTGTATTATAGATTACGCATTCTTTTTTAATTAGAATTATTTGAAAATACGGGTAGTATTGTTACCTAGACAGCGGCATTTTTTTTTTCAAAGTTGTAATTTTTATTATAATTACCTAAAAATTAATGTGTATTGTAAATTTTAATATTCGTAATGTCATTGAAACATAACGTCATATATTTATTATTAGTGTTATAATATAGTTGACATTAATCTGGTTGCAATTAAATATAATATCAATGTTTCAAGTAATTATGTACGTTTACAATATAGTTTTAAGTAAAAAAAAAAGTTTTATAAATTCACACAAACACATTTTTTCACCGTAAAAGCTAATGTTGACTACTCTATGGATCAGTATTTTTTTCCAAAATCATTCTCATTTTTTTTTTGTTTGAATTCGAAAAAATAAAATGACCAAAATGTTTTTGTATATTTATAAATAAGAAAATATTCGCGAAAATGGTTCTGGTTATCTGTTTATGAGGTGTCACACTCAAAATCAAATTCAAAGTCACTTTTAAAAGCAATATTATTTGAAAAGTAGTAAAATATAAAATCTTGAAAGTTTTTGTAAGATAAGAGGGCTCACTTATAAAAATTACGAAAGATTTTATATTTCGATTTGCGTTTGTGATACTTCTATTGCAACCGCGATTGCGTCAGGATCGAATTCTCTAAATGAATAAATAAAGGCAGGTTTTCAATAAAATACTGGTAAAATTCAGTGTTAGACCTCTTAACAGCAAAAGCCTCAACCTTTTTCGTAAAAATTTGTTACTCCGTACTAAAATAAAGATCGAAAAAATTTAATATTGTATCAAAATAAGTAAATGTATTCAATGTTTAATTATAATAAAAAATAATGTATTTTAACTGTTTTTTAACGTAAATAAAACATCAAATGGGTTTGATACAAATCAATCACTAATTAGTTATATGAAGAGACTTTAAAATATTTACTGTAGTAAATTTTAAGAATAATTAATGAAAAGTATCTGTGTTTAGTGTCTCTAAGCGTATTGGTATCAAATTTGATTAAAAACCAAAGTTATGTGTAAAAGAAGGCCCGTGCATAAGTACGGCCTGATATGGTTGTTTAAAAATGAAGATAAATGTATTGAAAAATATGAAATAAATACCTAATCGTACATACATGCGTTGTGTTATTTAAATAACCCATTTAACCTTATTTTTCATAAAATTTGTCGCACACTTGGAATTACTCCTGTACCTTTGGTATGAATAAAACACTTTTTGTAATATAAAAAAATGTATTTATCAATTCTTAAAACTATTATTTACACTTGATTAAGGAACCTTGTTAGAATTTAAAAGAAAATGATTAATCTCTACCCCGGTTTACTATATGTATAAGATAAATAATGTCTGTGACTACCGCAGGACCCCGACCAAGTTCTGTTTTTTTTACGAAATGGATCACATTTATGGGTAGTAATTATTTGTATACTTAGAATAGATGCCCCCGTTTTCGGCGCTCATGGTGGTCCTGCTGAATGGAGCGTGACTACCGCAGGACCACCTTCAAAGTCGATTTTCTCGTAAACTACTAAGTTACCAATTATGTTGTTCGAGTACTAATTGGTACCAATTGAGTAGTAATTATTTACCAAATATGGAAGCGATTGCCGTCGGGGTCCTGCGGTAGTCACGGACATGATAAATACATAATAATTTAATCTCAAATATTTTAACATTTACAGTACTTTCGAAGTCATTTAAATTATTCCCTACCTATATAAATAACAATTTAAATAAATAATATATATAAAGTAACCAAGGAGCGCTTATGTTACTGGACTACTATGAGTAAAACCTAAAATATTTTTATGGTTTAAAAAGCCGGGAAATAATCAAATAAACCATTATTCAGCCAAAAACTTACTTAAACTTTAGCAACCCAAAAAAATCAGCTAAAACTAAACACAACACTACACGAAATCAAGATGGCAGTCATCGACATCGTTTCCCGCGCTCCGCTTGACATTTCGTTGAGTCGTTCAAAAATCTGTGCCTGTGATATGTTGTATGGTTCCGGTTCTGTTTCTAGGAGTATTGGAGTTATGTCTGAATAGTCTGCTGTTGACGGCCTCGTTCTACCCGCTGAAAAAAATAAGGGCATTTATGAGACACTAGCTTTTGCCAGCGGCTTTACACGCGTGGAAGTCAAAAAATATACCGAGGGAACATATTTCCGGGATAAAAAGTATCCTATGTGCTATTTCTGACTATAATCGGCGTGAAAAAGTAACAAACACACTCATAAACTTTCGCCTTTATAATATTACTAGCTGACCCGGCAAACTTTGTTTTGCCATAAAAATACCAAAAATTCATCTACCCTACCCTACCTACATATTATTGTGATTGATCTAGATAAAGAAATAAAAAATAAAAATAGGTACTTAGTATGAGTATATTTAAAAAAATAATCATTGTATTTACCCGACTGCCGAAGGAGGGTAATGTGTTTAACAGTCTATGTATGTATGTAAGTATGTATGTATGTAAGTATTTATGTATGTATGTATGTTTGTTCCTGTATGGCGTTCCAGAGACCAAACGCGTTGGCCGATTTTGATGATTTATACGTCAATCGATTCGTCTTAACCCTGCGAGTGTCATAGGCTACATTAAAATTGGACAATAGAAAAATGGCGGATTTTGGGTGACATATTGTGGGGGCCCAAATTTTGTTTGCTTTCCAACCCATCGTGTGGGGTATCAAAATAAAAGGTTTTAAGAGGTGATTTCAAAAATATATATCACTTATATGTTTAAATGTATCTAATTCGATAAAAAAACTAACTAAAAAGTTATAAATAAAAAAACATAATTCAAAAAATCAAAAAACCCGACTGCTTCAAAAGCGAACTAAAAAGTCGTAAACAAGGAAAAAAACATGCTGTGCAGGCGGAGGATACACCAGATTTTGGTCAGCCAGCCCGCGAATATGTATCCTCCGACTGCACAGCATGTCTTTTTCCTTGTTTACGACTTTTTAGTTCGCTTTTGAAGCAGTCGGGTTTTTTTTTTATTAAGTAAATGTTTGCTCTTGACTCTAGTCTAATTCAAAGGGGACAGAGACTGAATCGACGATGGAGTGAGCTTACCTAGGAGAAGCCTGTTCACTCTAACTTTGTGTGTAATTTCACCTAAGAGTTTTTGCAACAGTAAGAATGTTAATTATTTAACGGTGGGTTTACAACAAGAATCAACAACATTCGACAGCGAAGCCAGCTTTAGCACCAGACCACGAATATGTTACGTTTTCTGATGCATGCATGAGCAGGGGTTCCCAACCAGTGGTCCGCAGATGCCAAAATATGGTCCGCGTCGAGCTTTTAGTTGCAAACTTCAGTTGTGGTTACGTAAAATTGAAGAAGATAATTATTCTGCGTTTGCGATATTAAAAGCACTTGTGGAAGTTATCAAGTATGACGCTAGTAAAGCAAATATACAAGTGAGTCATTTACAAACGTTGATAGATGAAGCGTTACTTCCCAGAATATACCGAAAAAGCTAAAGTTGATCAAAAACTGATTCGTAACCCTTTTAGAACGGACGCTGGTGAAGTGACTGAAGCAATCCAGAAAGAACTCATTAAATTCCAAAATGAAAAAAACTGTAAGATGCTTTTGAATCGAATTCACTTGAGTCGTTTTGGTGTAAGAAAGCAATTTGTTATATAAACTTCAAGAAATCGCCTTGCACTATTTTATGGTTTTCTCAACAACTTATTTATGTGAACAAGGATTTTCTGCTTTGTTGGTAATTAAAAACAATGTGAGGAATCGTTTCAAAATAAGTGATGATTTGCGTGTAGCATTGAGTAACAATATGAGTCCTAGGGTAGCCGAACTCGTGAGGAAGATGCAAGCTCAGAAATTACATCATTACTAAATTACAGAATTTTATCCTAAAAA
Source organism: Orthosia gothica (assembly GCA_949775005.1). Lineage (NCBI taxonomy): Eukaryota > Metazoa > Arthropoda > Insecta > Lepidoptera > Noctuidae > Orthosia > Orthosia gothica. The sequence goes on from OX459036.1 coordinate 23,382,253, forward strand.
TATTATTATTTCATTTTATTTAATTTCCTATTGAGTTTCTAAATTTAAGTTTGATTATTACAGTTTATTTTTATTATACCTACATAGTGGTCCCTGCTAACAAAAATAATATGTGGTCCCTGACCAAGAAAAGGTTGGGAACCCCTGATTTAGAGGGATAGTACCTAATTGTGCATTTTAGTTAGAACCCAGCAGCACGATTTCGAATGATTTGGTATATAAAATTATTGAATTATCCAATAAATTTCCAAATTACAAAGGACCAAACATTTCTATAAATAAATCTTACCTCCTGGCTCTGTAGCAAAGTGTAGAACCGAAGAAGGTTTGCTCCAACCGAATCTAAAGAAAAATATTTTGCATTAATTTATCTGAAATAGACGTGTGACGATAGTTTTTCAAGCATTTCAAAAGTTCAGTAAATATTTGACAGCTACCTGTTTCTCGAAGTGACAATGGCTTCATATACAGTGGATGGGGTTAGTCCTCTCACTGTATAGATTGCGCTGTGAATTGGTCCTGAAACAAGTAAAATATAACAAAACCGCGATACATTTTTATATAATGCTACATAATTTATCTAGTAGAAGACACCCTTAAGGCACAATATCTTGCGATAATCGACCGATTCAAACAGTAAAATGCCCACAACCTTTGAACGGCCGAACCGATTTTTATCAAACATATCTAAGAACACTTGATAAAACCACCTTTCATACGAAACAAAAAACGAAATCAATATCGGTTCATCAGTTTAGGAGCTATGATGCCGTATGCCACAGACAGATACACAAACACACAGGTACACACGTCAATCTTTTTCCTTCGGGGGTTAAAAACAGAGATCGTATAGTATTATCGAGGATTAAAAGGACCTCTTCGTAAAGACCAAATATAAAACATAAAATCCGAAAAATTAGACAAGTGTGAGGAATGTGGGCGTCGCGGGCCACCAATTTATTTACGAATTGAAATCAATCAATTAATTTTCGATTTTTTACGAATTTACTGACTGATAACTGTATTCATTAGGTGCCCATTGAAATTAACTCTATTTTGGGGAAAAATATAAATTATAAAAAAATGGACTATACCATCACTGGAGTCTCCGGGGACCACAATCTTGCTCCACTGGTTCGCAGGCGGCTCCGTTGTGAAGGCGTCAGGCTCTGGAGACACCAAGCGACCGTAGTATGGACGCAGCCAGAGATTGTACTCTGAAAAAGCAGTTGAAAAAGAGGAAACAGTCAGGTTTTTTGTTTTTATAATAATTTGTTTTATTTCAGACTTTTTAGTTTTAGTAATGAACGAGTTCTCCACATAAGTTCCGTGGTCAACGATTATTTACGCTTATCTTGAATTTGTGCCAAAATACTCACTTAAAAGTGTAACTTAAAATATATATTTTGGAATGGTTTATTTAGTAGCTTTCATTTGATACCTATAAAGTTAGGAAAACGAAAAAATAAAAATAGACCACACCCTTTTTTTAGGGGGGGGGACTATTTCAGTAAATATGTGATAAAGTACATAGCAATGATTTATTACCTATAATAGTGGAATAGGAGTCCACTTCCCAAATGAGCGTGAAGCTGGTAGCAGTAGCTTTGTTCAAAGCCGCTTCCACCTTGAAAGACGCTGCGTTGGGAACACCTGAAAGATAACAAATATAGGGTGGACAGTGTAAGTCCCTTGTTTTTCTGCCGTACCATGAACATCGTGTGATAAAGTAGTCATCGTCTTGTGATTTTGGAATACACTACAGAAGGTAGATTCTTCGATGCGAGGTAGAATCGATAATGATGCGATTGGGTTTGTATGATTAGACGTTCCACAATAGTTTAAAAACCTAACTTATTGAGTTCTATAAAGAACCACGAGCAATAGTTGCTTCAATAAGTTAATTAACCCTTTTTTATTTATTTATTTATCTTCTATATAAAAATAAGTCGGGTTTTCCTTCCTGACGCTATAACTCCAGAACGCACGAACCGATTTCCACGGTTTTGCATTCGTTGGTAAGGTCTCGGGCTCCGTGAGGTTTATAGCAAAGAAAATACAGGAAAAACATTTACAAAAACAAGTGTACAATGGGCGGTCTTATCACACAGGGCAATCCTGAAATTCCAATGGGCAATTTCTTTCTCCATAGTCATTCCAAAAGCCCAAAAGTTCAGGTACCTTTGGAGGTACCTATTCCCACAAAAGCAAAAATATAATCTTAAAATTTACCAGTAAGTTTGAACATTAAGTCCGCCATCCCAAGTTTGTTCTCCGCCCTAAACGTGTAGTTCCCGAGGTCTGACTTCCGAACGTTCCTGAAGATTAGCTGGTGCACCTTTTCGTCTCCTATTTGCACTATCCTGGAAGAATAATGACATATATTATTATGAGATCTGACAAGAGCTTCCGAGAGCTACGAGAGTTCTTCCAGCATAAGGTATGATAAAAAGCAGTAGAAAAATCCTAAAGTTGCCAAGGCAGGTATCAATTTAGTAAGTTCTCGTATCCATTCGTTAGGAAGGTACCCTTCTGGTAGCGTTTTGGAAACAATCAGAGTGTAGATTAAGGATGATGCTTGGACAAAAAATAATAATTCTATTTAGTCAGTCAGTTATATTATCAAAAAAGATTGGACACGTAGGTATTTTTTACTTTATCAAATCAATAAAAAATTACAAAGATAAAGCGCATCAAAGTTCAGGAGTGAAGGCTTTTGACGTCACTTGTGAGTAAAATGTGTACCTACCAAAACGTGACATCACGCAAAATTTTAACACACTGGATCGTCATCGTCGTCCTATTTTTGTTTACGTGGCAAAAAAAAACATGTCCAATATTACCGGATAAAAAAATAATTTTTAGTCATCATATAAATTAAATTCAGGGTCTTCGTAATCTAAATGACTATCTTCGGCATTCTTCCAGTGATCAGAGCAACAATGCTTCTAGCAAAACGTTCTGCTTTTCACGAAAAGATTCTCAATCACTCAAGCAGCCTCTAAGAAATCATAGAGTTAGGAACTATTCATCCTCAACGAAGATAAATCATTCAAAATTCTGTGATATATACTTTTTTACCTACATAAAATATTCTCCCCCCAGTCTTATCCTTCTGAAATTGAGAACAATTGAAAATTGCATCAATTTAATTTAAGCACCATTTCAGTCTTCTGCATAGATCTACCAGTCGTTTTTTTTGTCGGGGTGTCTTCCAATGATTTCACCTGCTCTGGGTAAAGCGGGAGAGCGTGTCAGACTTTTACTGACTAAAACCCACCCGTGTTCCTTCAGTTGCTTGTGCCAGGGCCGCGGTAAGTCGCGTTCTGCCTGTTTGTGTCTACGATTTGTGCTTACCTATCATCAGTCTTAACCAGCCTGCCGTCCCTGTACCAGTTGGTCCTGGCTTCAGGGGCCGCGAACTCTACCGTGGCTGCCAGCGCAGCCCGAAGGCCTACGGCTGTGTGCACGTACGTGCGTGATGACGTTACTACCGGTGCATCTGGGGGACAGGAGTACTATGGTGAGAAGAATTCTAGAACTGAGGTTTAGGACACATCTTCAAAGACGCATCCTTTATCCTATGGTGACTGATAGAGAATTTGTAAGGCATTAATTCTGCCTATGTACCTTTATGTTGGATGAAGTATTAACAAGTAAATACATAGGCAAGGGTTTTTTTTTAAATTATACCAGAGGAAGAAAAGAGAGAGAAAGTGGCAGATAGTATACTATCTGCCACTTTCTGACTAACTGGTCCACTCCTTGGTAAACCAAAAGCCCGTAAAATGGTAGTCTTATCCTTGTGCAAGATTCCGTTTATAATAGAAATGAATGAAGCGTTTACTTGGGCGACAACACTACTAACTTTTTTTTTGTGGTACGCTCGCTTTTGACCACTCTCTCACTTGATGGGTTGAACTAGTCGACGGCACGAACTACTAATCTATCCCTGTATGGAGGCCGTTTTGATATTTTCCTTGTTCTTATGGTATTTATTTCCGCCCAAAGATGCGTTAAAATTAGTGTTGAAATAAGGAACTTTCGACGCTCACAAGTTTCATAGATATTATTTTTTTACATTTTTGTTTCCATACAGGAGACTAGATAATGATGAGAAAAATTGATATAATTTTTTATTTTGAACGCACATCGTCAAACAGCGCAGTAATCTCTAGACTACGTTTGTATGGAAGAATTTTCGACTAGTGTAACCTTAAGTGATGATGTCGTCGACAGTGAAACACGCTTGCCTAGAAGTAATCTATTCACATTTGACTTGAAGACCCCTATGTTGTAGCTATCAGGAAACAAAGACTCCGACAGGAAATGCCACTCCTTAGCTGTACGCACAAAAAAAGTATTCGCAAAAGGCTTTGACGCGACCAGTGCATCATTGCCGATCAGCCTCTTGGTCCGTTTGTCAATCGACTCAAGTGCATCAAGTTGGTATTTGGCAGAGCCGTCCCAGAGGTGAGAGCAGTACTACATGCATGACCGAACTTGCGCTTTATACAAGTTGAGCAGCTGTTCAGGCGTGAAGTACCGTCTCACTTTTGCAAGGATCCCCAGCTTTTTTGCAGTCAACCGAGCCTTTGCCTCAATGAATGGACCAACATTGAGGGTCGATGTCGAAGTAACACCAAGATCATAGTCCGTAATCGGCACGGGTACATCACGGAAAGATGGAGCCAGATGGCTCTTTTTGCGGCAAAATACATTACAAAATTTTACCTATTACGAGTATCTCAAATAAGCAGGTACCACAGAAGAAGCTTTAGAAGGTTAGCGAAGGTTAGCTTAGACTGAACAGCAGTTTGCTGCGGGATAAAGGCTTCTCAATAGCATGTCATTAAAATCTATCACCATAACTCCTATGCAACTGCTATCAGCCCTCTGTGATAACCATAGCATGACAAAAACTTTACTACCGTTCTGTCTGCTGGACCGTATTATGATTCTACAGCATACCTTGTATAACAACAGTGATAGTAGCTCTGGCGGGATCCCCAACTCCATTGTTAGCGATGCACTCGTACTCGCCAGCCAGCAACCGGTGCTCCGCCCTGAATCTGATGCGGGAGCGGTGTTCTAGCAACGCCATTGGTTCTCCCTGAAAAATAAGTTTTTAGGATTATCATCATCATCATTTCAGCCGAAAGACTGCTGGACATATTCCTTCCCGAAGACGCCAAGAGTTACACCGATCGGTTCAGTGCGTCTGGCATCATTGGATCCACCTAGAGGGACGCCTTCCAAAGTTGCGTCTTTCAGTTGGAATTATGGTGCTAAGAATTCCTGGAGAAACAGTCTATAATGTAAAAGGATTCGTCATAGGTCAAGTGGGTTCAAGTGATATGGAAGGAGAATATCAGAAATGTTCAGAAAGATCGGTGAGGTCGGTCCAATAGTCGTAGCTTTTAACAGAACTGGTGTCATTTCACATGACTCCGGGGAGTAGGTACTGACAAGATGACGATGTAGATATAAATCTTAAACTTTCTGGAATTTCTAAAATGCAAATAAATTTTACACATACATTTTGCGATATTTTGATGAATTTCAAAGTGTTTTTTTTGTTGTTGTTTGATAGAGGAGATAAGTAAGGCATACTTACATTCTTCCTCCAGTCCACAATGGGGGCTGGTGTCCCAGTGGTTTCACACCCGATGTCCACGTATTCACCCTTACGAACTTCCAGAAAACCTTCCTCTGGCACCGTCTTAATTGTTGGAGAGTCTGCAATAAATACCAGAGGCCATATAGTCAATAGGTATGAACAACAGTTTTAAGATATTCTAAAAAAGATCCGTGATTCGCATTTTTCTTCTCCTTACTGTGTTAAACTGATTTCGAAATTTCTGTTGTGGCTCATAGAACACAGAACATCGCTCAAAAATATTTGGGTAGAACTTACATAAAACTTCTATGGAATGTGTTTGTCTTATGGGTCCCCATGGCTCTGGTCGGATAATCTGTGAACAAAGAACAGTAGGCATTTAGGTAGGTTATTTAGTCAAAATATATTTATTTGCTATATGAAGTCAGGCTAGCAGAGTAAAGAAAATTGACATCTATTATTGTATTAGGTAACGCTCCTTTTTGCCACTGCTCTACAGTAGCTCGGACTCACAGCATGAGGTTGTTAGGACGAATCCTAGTTTGTTAAAGTTTTCCCAGCATTCCCAGACTAAGGATTGTACGTAGCTGGAATAGGAAAAAATATAATCCACGATTCTTCTTCTTCCTCCCATGTTACTTGGGATCGGCGCAACACGTTTTCTTTTTCCATCGTCCTGTCCCCCGTCACGCTATCACTGACTCCCTTTTCTTTCACATCACTCCTCACCCAGTCCAGCCGTCTTTTCTTTGGCCGTCCCCTCCCTCTCCACCCATCCATATTAATATTCATAACACTTTTAGTAACATGCGTTTCATTGCTCCTCATCACATGACCATACCAGGACAAACGGTTTCCTTTTCTGTCACTGGCGCCACTTTCAAACTTCCACTAATATACTCATTTCTTATTTAATCCATTCTGGTCACTCCGCACATCCATCTCAACATTCTCATCTCTGCTACATGCAATCTCTTTTCATCCATCTTTTTCACAGTCCAACATTCTGATCCCTACATTTCTGATACAGACAGGTCCAATCAAGGCATTCTTATAATTGTGGACCACAAATTTGTAAATTCTCACATACCAAAAACATTTATAGTGCCCATCGAATCTTCAATCTTCCTTTCAAACTAAATAGCTACCATCATTCTTTCCTATCGAAATTCCTCCAAATTATCTAGATAAAACATATACACAGACATTCTCTAATTAGCATGCAGGGTGGTCAATTAATTACTCTCCAGTTCCAAGTACCGCCTATTGAGCTAACTACCGACTTCCTTTTGTACAAGACGGGGTAACAGAACACTCATCCTGGCACAGTTTTTATTGCTAAAAGCGTAACTGGAGAATATCTGTGCCAAGAAATGTATACCACAGGATTAAGTTACTTCTTTTAATAAGATTACCCTCGCGTTCCCTAAAATACTTCATCAAAAGGTGACGAAATCGCCGATGCAATAGTATCGTTATCATTACTCTCTAACAGTTCACAGACATAAATCTGCAGCGCATGTCTTTTAATTCGATCTTCGGATATTCACATCCATCTGCTTCCAGCCACCTTTGCGAAGTTCGTACCACCACTAGGTAGGTAGAACGCCCTCAGGCTAGAGAACGCCCTACCTTATGCGACCCTGGTCCATTCATGGTCTCTTCTCAACAAACCGATTAACATTTTAGATTTGAAGCTCGATACTTTCTTCTGAAAATGTAAAAGCCCATATAAATTATCGCAGAATTAATAATATAATTAAGCTGTGATTGGTTGAATGAATTTTCAACAGCCAATCACAGCTGACAACGCGTGCTTGAAAATTTGTAACATTAATTCTGTGATAATTTAGAGGTGAGAAACACGGCCTATGTGAAAAAGCGGATAGGTAGTTCCTCCTATGTTAAATACTGGCATTCGGTTGCATCCGATCAGAAGCCGACCCCAACATATTGGGAAACGAATGAACAGATGACGTATTTTTCTGAAAAAAAAAAGGTTGTGACGAAGTGGATCTTGGTGCCGTACATATCAATCTAGATCACTGTGTCATCTAGGAATAAACAGATTGAATCACAGGTTAGTGTTCTTGAACCTATATTCAACCGAAGTCATGACAACATCGCTTCAATAAAACCACAGTTTTGTGCCAGTTACAACTATACGATGGTCGGTAACAAAAGAGTTAGTACAAATTGATTAATTGCATAATTGGCCGGCTTGAGAGCTAACACTGAAACGGAAATAGCTAGAGCAGGGACGAGGAGTGATCGGGAATTTTATCGATAGTTTTGTGTTCTTCGCTAGCATCTTTGTCTATACTAGTCTATAATAAAGATTGTGAGTTTGTGACGTTGTAACGGGTAATCTTTGGATCTACTGAAACGATTTTGAAAATTCTTTCACCAGTAAAAAGCTACATTATTCCTGAGTGAAATTAATATATTAAAAAAAAATAGAGATTCTCGTGAAAATTGCAATAATGTAACCCAAGGTAGCAAAATGTTGCCTATAAAATTCATTCTTTGGCGTGCGCTGTGAAAATTATTGATGATAGATAAAAATTAGTAGGTAGCTAGGGTAGGCAGGGTAGGCAGGGCAGGCAGGGTAGGCAGGGTAAGCAGGGTAGGCAGGGTAGGCAGGGAAGGCAGGGTAGGCAGGGTAGTCAGTTGATGGGAGCGAAACCCCGGGGGTCAGTTAGTAAGTAAATAATTTAACTATTGGTTAAGTTAACTACTGATGAAAAAACTAGCCAAGAAAGGCCTTGATAAAGACACTGAATATATGTCAAAAATGGGGCAAAATCACAGGCCGTTTCCTGGTTAACGTAGTCTGAGGGTCGAATGGTTTGGGTTCGTAATAGACCAATTAATGGACTTTAACTTTAAAAAGCTGTTTTACAACAATTTAGGTGTAAAATAAAGTATCTATCCATATGCCTCGGGCCTTGTTATACCGTCTAATCAAATCATAAACAATGGGGTCGCCTAAACCGATTGGGAAGTTGACTGGCTTCGGGATTATATGAACTTTCCAACGGCTTACTGTTGTCCCACATATTATGTAAAATAGACAATGACAAAATCTTAAGTCACAGTGAATTATGATTGAGCCATGGCGACGCGACTATTTTATTAGGGTATTGTGAAGTAATGATGAATTTATTCCATACTTTTTCATAACATAAATGCGCCGTCTATTTTATGTTACCTATTCACGCCTCGACGTCTGAACGGATTAAGACGGTACCTTGACATGCTAGTATTATATTATCTGTGCCCTGACCAAAAAATCGGCATGCGATATGAGCATTCTTATTGGTCTAGCGGCACTGGTGGCGCATGAATTATAGTAGTGAATACGCCCAGATTTTAGAATAAAATCTTTATAAAATCGAATTTTGGTGTTTTCAAAAACAAATACTACAAAAATGTTCGTTATTAAATTGTCTATCCATTAGTGTTAGTACAAAAAATAATTAATGAACACTTTACGAGGAGATGCATGCTATCAATAATTATTTCTCATTTTTATGTTTTTTTTTGGAAGGAGATTTGTGAAATATCAACAACATTAAAAAAAAAAAACGAAATCTACCATTTTGGAATCAATATTATGTAGAAATTTAATGTATTTTTATTAATTGATATTTCTTTTTAAATAACGAGTAGATAGTTCCTAAAAACAGCACGAAAAACGGCTTGCGCAGCGTTTTGTTCAGGGTACCGCCTTAAGATGAAACTTGGCACAAGGGTAGACCATGACTTGCATTATGGCGTATATAATCCCTAATGTTAACGCAGTACTGGGCGTGCACCCGCTTGGAGCCAGAATATCAATATTGAACCTCCTTTAAGACTGTTTTTTTGCAAAATATTCTTTGATTCACATATGCTATTTCAATCATGAACAAATTCTAGTCATCAATTATTCTGTGTAAAAATATTTTTAAATATCCAAGTTGTTTTGGAGGAGTATCCAAAAGTATTGTGTTGTTATTTTTTTTTAAAGCAAAATAAATAGTTTCACGAAAAAACATGTTTCACTATTTATTTTTACATTCATTTATTATTAAATTCATGTAAATGAATCAATAATAAATGTTTTTTTTTCAAACCTTTTAAACTAGCAGTTACTAAGGAGCATGCTTTAGAAAGTAACCGTTTTTCAGCTCTAAAGAGGTAGAGTCTGGCAAACGAAAGTAGACACTCGAATTATTTGCAAACTTTTTTATATTGCAATGCTATACTAATGTCAACCTCAGTTTTCCAAAACAAGATGGCGTGTTGTTTTGGTTTGTTGTGGTCTTGATAATAGCCTTTATTCAGTGAAAAATGAATAAAACCAATTAAAAGTGGATTACGGGAGATGTTGTTTCGCATGATGTCTGTATTTAAAGAAAAACAACAAGAGAAAGACGCCGAAATCAAACAAAAACAAGGTTGTTTACGTGTGGTGTTAGATTTCTTAAGTAGTATGACGCTAATAATTTGATACTTGGTTTTAATTCGTAAATACTATTGATGCAAACACTATTTCTCTATTATTATTCAGATTCATTTTATAATAAGTTAAACACCTTCATACCCGACCCATTACGGGTTGGTAAAGTCACATAATTCGAATATTTTGTTCTAGGACATGCCGGTTTCCTCTCGATGTTTTCCTTCACCGTTTTGAGAGCAGTGGTGATGAAATAATTTAGCGACACAAAATAAAGCACCTGACTGGGTTCGAAACAACGCCCTACAACTTGTAAGTCGCGGCCGTCACCACTGGGCCACCACTACTCTTTGCTCCACCGTCCTTACTTAAAATTTAATATTAGTCAATTTTCAATATTCTTCGTAGGTGTTTTGATAGGTATTTTTCCATTAATCATCTAATATGGCTATTTATCATACCATAATAAAAGTTGCATTGTAATTTTGACACTTTTTTTCTTTTACAGAAGTTCTGGAGGATGTAGCAGGGGTTAATGAGATAGTGAAAACTATTGAAAAACTTACGGATTTAGATCAGAAAGATAGGATAAGAACCCTGAAACAGTACTTGGGTGAAATATCTAGCAGAGGAGTGGAAGAAAATGACTGATCACGTCATACAATGTTGAAAATAAATATAATGAAAGGGATAGATTTACAGAACATAATTTATAAAGTTCCATGATTAAAGTACCAAACAGTGATTCCATTGACTCTAATGAATCTATGCACATGGAAGTCTTAGATTCAGATTTTGATTATGGTAGTGAAAAAAACAAAATTAGTATAGAATACTGTTGTTTTTCTTTTAATTCGGATTGATATATCACTTATACCACATAATATCTAAAGTATTGCCTGCCTAAAGTACCTATAGTATTTTTATTCAGACGAAGTAAAATTAATAATTCTAAAGTATCAAATTAGGTTATTCCAAGTATCTCATACTAGTTTTGGGGTTGCTATGCCGATTTTTTTTTAATTTGCCGCGGTTTTTCAGTCTCTACTTTCGTTTGCCAGACTCTAGAAGGGCCTTAAGTCATAGGATGATTTTATCCCGATTTGAAAACTTTTAATTCATGTAGGCGATGCTGCGAGCAGAAGCCAGTACCTACAATATAAAATCACCGTTATTTGAACACTTAATGACACTTTGAGCAAATAAAACTACTCAATGTTAAAAATACCTTCGATAAAATATACGAACCAAGTGCATCGACAACGTCAATCAATAAACATGTGCCATCACTAGCAATAGCAACAAATTAAAAATAGTTAAGATCGAAGGGCGGTCGTCTTTTCATCAGTTTAAACTAATTGCTATCCCAATGAAATACTTTTGTTGTTCCGTTTGCCATTTAACGTCGAGTTCATTTTAAAATTGGTGAATTGTTTGTTTTGTTGGAGTTTTGAAATTGTTTAAGGCGCCGATTCCCTTGAGTAGCTGATTTTAAAATGAGAATCACGTCTAAACGGCTAGTCGTAATTTATTGAAAAAATATATGTTATATTAGACTATTTTCTTAATAATTTCATCTGAACAAATTTTGAGTTTTATTTGTATAACATAGTGTAATTAATTTGTAAAGTTATGTCTAAAACGGACAAAAACACGACAATCGCACCAAAACCGCTGAGCGTATTGTAATGCAATCGACACCATATCAAAGACAATTGAATTATCTAGATTTTGATCTGAAGCTTTTTTTTTTAAAGTCATAGAATAATAAGGGAAGTACAAAAAACTACTAAATTTTGGGTCGCGCGGGTGTGAAACAAGTGCGCGTTTTGTTCCCTCAAGGTCGTTGGCGTTAGTACACGTCAACAGCAGCAGGATGTAGTTCGCGTGCATCCTCACACTGGGAGGCAAGATCCGGTGTGTGGCTGTCTCCTAGCTAGCAGCTGCTTGTCTATGAGAGACACCTCACACGTGTATTCAGCAGAATCCTCAGCCTGCAACACGTCCACTTGCAGGCTGTAGTTGGCGTGCATCCTCACACAGGGATGCAAGATCTCGTGCTATGGGTGGCTGCCCCTAGCAGCTGCTAATCTAGGAGAGACTTACCTCACACGTGTGGTCAGCAGTATCCTCTAGCTTGCAATACGTCCACTTGCGGGCTGTAGTTGGCGTGCAACCTCACTCTGGGAGGCAGTATCTTGTGCAGCGTAGCCACAACAGATTCTTGTCTAAGATAATCTTAACTCACAAGTCAAGTTAGCGGTATCCTCAACCTGCAACACGTCCACTTGCAGGCTGTAGTTGGCGTGCATCCTCACACTGGGAGACAAGATTTCGTGCGGTGTGTGACTGTCTCCTAGCAGCTGCTTGTCTATGAGAGACTTACCTCACTAGTGTATTCAGCAGAATCTCACAGCAGCACATCCACTTGCAAGTTGTAGTTGGCGTGCATCGTCACTCTGGGAGGCAGTATCTCTGTGACTATCCGCTAGCAGCTTTTTCTCTATGAGAGTCTTACCTCACACGTATAATCAGCGGTATCCTCAACCTGCAACACGCCCACTTGCAGGCTGTAGTTGGAGTGCATCCTCACTCTGGGAGGCAGTAGCTCTGTGACTATCTCCCAGCAGCTTTTTTTCTATGAGAGTCTTACCTCACACGTATAGTCAGCGGTATCCTCGGCCTGCAACACGTCCACTTGCAGGCTGTAGTTGGCGTGCATCCTCACTCTGGGAGGTAGTATCTCGTGCGGCGTGTGGCTGTCGCCCAGCAGTTTCTTGTCTTTGTACCAGCGGACTCGGAGCTTGCCTTCTGCAAGATAAAATAATGTTACATTACTTACATCTTGGCTGTATTCAGTGAAAGGTCGTACCTACACCAACATTTCGACAGTTCCATGCAATTAGGGAAGCGAACTCTCGTTCACTACTATCAACCGGACACAAAATCTCTTCCTGAGGAATTTTAATGGATAAATATGTAATAGAAAGGAATTTTTCCCAACTTTAAAATCGATCCCAGGATATCACCTCATGTTTAGCAGTAGCGCTTGCGTGTTTCGACAATTCGTCTTACACTAGACCAACGGGGAAACAAAAGTAATTGAATTACAAGAAAAATTGTTTACGGGATTGAGAAACTCAATATACCGAATTCAAAACCCGTAAATAGATATAGGGGAGGAGATCTTTGTCCTCCAAGGCGACAGCCTGTCTGACCTCTAATATCGTGTCGCTGTGTAACTCGATATCCCTTGGTGAGACTGGGTACTTAGTAGGTACACCGTAAAAAACCAGTACCAAACTAAATTGCCAAGAGAAAGAATGATATTATGTGATTATCTTATTTCCAGTTTAATTAAAATCACTAACAAACTGCGCTTGATCACCAATCTTGTCAGACGTAAAGAATAATGTTTTACCATTTCTATTGATCAAGCCAATTGCTAATACTCTTTCATCAGATAAAACGAACTCATTGCAAGATTGGTAGACGAGACGGTCCAAGAAAGCTCACAATGGTTGATTCTTCGAGGGGTCTGATCAATAGAGATACAATTGGGCCACAAAGATGAGGATCTATGCTCCTTCCTGTATGCCGTCTGCCGTTAACAAGACAGAAAACGTAACGAGAAAACGTTTGGAGGAGGCATTTGGTAGAGCTATTTTGAAAAGGCAAAGAAAATGTGCTCTGGCATCAAAAAATGCGTCTGCCTAAAACGCTAGCATTAACACGCTAGGATTCTTTGGCCTTTAAAAAAAAAACGAAAGGTAATATAAAATATGATCCGTTTCAAACTTTTTACGGCATTTCTGGCTTTTTGCGTATCTGGCATTCTGCGTTCCTGACTTCTTGCGTATCTGGCATTTTGCGTTACTGACTTTTTGCGTATCTGGCATTCTGCCATTTCTTGACATTATGAGTATCTGGCATTTTTCGTATCTGACGGCTGTTACTTTTTCAGTGTTTGCAGTGAGAAAGCAAGATTTGATAGACAGTCGCTCCATGTAAACACTATATTAATCAGCTGGAAATGATTAGACTGGAAGCTGCTCGAAAACGTCTAGATAGATGAAAAATATTAATTTGTCCTTTTTTTGCGAAAAAAATAGAATTATAGTTAATTAATCTTATAGTAATAAAACAAAACTGTCTATCCTGGCCCTCTATATTCTAATATTCTTACTCGCAATAAGAACATTCGATACTTTCTCGTGGGTTTAGGCTGCTATTCAAACTTCATGTCTAAAATGGCATAAATTCTTCTCGGCTGATCTATGAAAAAACATACAGCGGCAACAAGAAATAAATTAAGCAAGCAGGGATAACGATGATTATGACTGCGAAATGCGCCAAAACGTCACAAAGAAACGGATCATACAAGAGATGATTTTATATTATTATGATATTGATCACAATTAACAAAGAAAGGAAAAACATTGGGAACAATTTGTGGCACTAGCCCACTAGGGCAATCAACGAAGCTCATTCTTACGAAATATTAATTGATCATAATTAATGATCACGCAGTTTTTAGGGTTCCGTACCCAAAGGGTAAAAACGGGACCCTATTACTAAGACTCCGCGGTCCGTCTGTCACCAGGATGTATCTCATGAACCGTGATAGCTAGACAGTTGAAATTTTCACAGATGATGTATTTCTGTTGCCGTTAAACAACAAATACTAAAAACCGAATAAAATAAATATTTAAGTCGGGCTCCCATACAACAAACGTGATTTTTGTGAACCCTTCGTGCGCGAGTCCGACTCGCACTTGGCCGGTTTAAAAGAACATTCTTCTGTCTGGATTATGTTGGTCATGGTCTTAATCGTCTTAGGATTTTTAATGACACAAAAGTACAATATACTATAATTAAATCATTGGTAATTTTAGTAATAATAAAGGAGATGTATGAAGGTATCACAATTGAGCCAGAAATCGATAAGAACAAACTGTATGTCGATCGATTTAGATACTGAGTCGGTTGAGAGAATTATTCTGCCACAGTCTGCAGCGGGCGTCGGCCGGGTCTGACAGGGGAACCACCGTTTTCGGGAAGCTGTATCTGCTGGTCAGCCGTTGCGTCGCTAGTTGTGCAGCGATTAGTGGGTGTCTGGTGTCACGCTCCTGCTTTTGTTTCACGACTGCACTTAAAATTCCCTTCGGACGTGTGGAGGTGCTATCCCGGCTGTGGGGTTTAGTACGCTGACCGGGGTTGGTTGGAGGTAGCTAGTAATTAAATACGACATGTGTCGTTAAGAGCAACATCTACTTCATTGCGTGGGCAGAACCACAGATTACTTAATAGTTACTACGGCAGAACGGTGTCACACTGGACACGCATATTCGCCAGCCGAGAAGCAGTGTGCTAGGCCAGTAGTCTGGAGAACGTGGGGTGAGGGGGGAGTTGGTTGATGTTAGGCGTCTGAGTAAATTGTTGCGGGACCCGATTTATCACGCAATAGAATTAAACAAAATAATATGAATAAGAAACACACGATATTTAAATAGTAGTATGTATCACGTGTCACGTACATTTCATACCACATAGTCTCCTTCTAGACTTAACATTTTCATAAATAATATTCAAAATATCAAAAATTTACGAATTTCGGAATTGCGTTACTAGATACTCCTCTCAATTCCGGAATAGAAATATCAGAAAAATTGTTACGGAATTACAAAATCGTGGCATGCATGCCCTACATTGCACTGCATAACTGTGCAAAAACATTTAGGTGTCGCGGACGCGTACTGTGAGTGAAAATGCGCACTGTCATAAAATCTAACCAACTTATTTTGTCACCACCAAACACCACATCCATTTTAGTTACAATCATAAATTATTATAACTGAATGGCCCGATCTAATCTACCTACTGAGTACGTGTTGAACACAAAAATATATCGCTTTTGTGTCCGTATGATTTATCGACAGCCATGGGGGCTCATTATTATAAAATCTGGCTGTCCCAATGTTTGGAATACCGGTTCTCATAGTAATGTTATCAAAAGGAATTGTATGTTCAAGTTTCACAAATGGTAGTGGGGTTTTGGACCTTGTAGGGTACGGATTTGAAGGTCTCTAGCCATTATATTTATTTTGTCAACTGTGGCCACAGTGGGTCAGACAGAAAGGATCGTGCAATCTTGCTATGCTACGTGCACAAGTTTAAATAGCTTATTGTCCACATAAAACTATTAACAGTTTTTCGTAGAAAAGTTTCAACACCGACTTCCGAAACGAAAGTAATTTTTGTACTTTTTAGTGTTTTGCTTTTGAAGTCGGTTAATTTTTTGAGAATTTTTTTTATTTCTCTCTTTTTAGTTTTAGTAACCTATGACTAAAAACTGAGCAAATTCAATAATAAGGTACTTATTGGATTGTCAAAATGTCCATAATAACTATTTACACATTCGTGCTGTTTGTCGCTAAGGAGTTCGGTTGTATGTTCCGTATCTTGAAAACTCCTGAACCGATTTTGATGAAACTTGCACTGTTCCCTACGTTGAGAGATACTTAATTCAATAAAAAAATAATGATTACGATCTAATAAGTAGTTTCAGATAAATAAGTGGACAAACAAACTAAAACTTATGAAATTTGGCACACGTGTTTATTAGAAGCCCACACCACAGATAATATAATACTAGCGTATACAGAGTGGAGTATAACCATGTTGTATATAGTATAACCATGGAGTTTCTTGCCGGTTCTTCTCCATAGGAAACGACCAACCCGAACCGTGCACCTTTTGTCGACGTTTTATAAGTGCCCATGTAGGCCTATATGAAATTTTAAAAAATGATTTTGATTTACAGTAACATAAGTATGTGAATATTGTGCAATTCCAACAATATAACATACGGACGTGTCCAATTTATAACCTTCCATTTTTTTGAAGTCGTTAATAAGTAATTACCAATATATAAACGGACCCGCTAAAGTTATCCTGTTACAGTTTCTGTGTGAACGAGCTGTCATATCAGACACATTCTGAATTCAGAAGAGATATGTAGAGTCATATTCTGCACAGTCTCTGTAACGTCATCGTAGGTCACTGTGCCCACCTATGATGAACCGTATGCGTCATCAAATCATCATGGCATGCATTGCGCTTTGAACCCGTCACCCAGAGACGAAATTGACAAGACTAGTTCTCATTGCTCTTTGCTCCTTTACTGTTTATGCAATTTGATGTATATCCCGAAGAATCGTAAATGATAGAAAACTCTGCTACCATCAATCTGCATAATAATATGCATATCCATTATTCACTTTGATCGATAGAAATATCAGCTTGCCGCGCTTGACTCGGTGGAACGCAGAGCTAAGAGGTTAATTCGCGACGTCAAACTTGTGGATGCCAAACTTCACTTCTTGGCTCATCGCCGTAAGGTTGCCTGCATGTCGGTCTTCTAAAGACTGTACTACAGCGAGTGTGCTCATGAAATCGACGACCTCATCCCACCGGTTCCCTTCTACCATCGGACATCTAGACGCACTGTTACCATCCTCACCTAGTTTCCATTCCACCAATACGCACCAAGCGCTTCCAAATATCTTTCATAATGCGCACAGCAAAAGATTGGAACTCACTGCCTGCGTCTGTGTTTCCGGACGCATACAACCCGAATCTCTTCAAATTAGAGGGAAGCTCACTCCAAATCATCATCCTAAATCCATACTAATATTATTTGTTTGAACGCGCTAATCTCAGCAACTACTGGTTGGAATTGAAAACTACTTATTGTGTGGGATAGTCCATTTATCGAGGAAGGTTATAGGCTATATAACATCACGCTACGACCAATAGGAACGGAGCATAAATGAAAAATGTTGCAAAAACGGGAAAAAAGAAAAACTTTTTGAGAGCTTCCGTTGCGTGCGTTTCGTAAACGGTTTAAATAATAGTATATTATGCAACTAGTGAATAAAAGACGGATTTAATGCGAGGGCCACAGATGAATCAAGAGCAAGTGAATGGTTCTAACGACTGAATCACGACCGCAGGGAGTGATTCATGATGATTGAATCACGAGCATAGCGAGTGATTCAAGTGTTAGAATCATGAGCGACGCGAGTGATTCATGGCCCTCGATATAAATCCGTTTTATTCAAGAGTTGCATACTATATTTTATACCATGACTTCGAGAAAAAGAAAGATTTAAGCGAAAAGCACAAGGAATATTACGAGTAATAAATAAATGGTTTATTCTTCAAAATTTATATGTAATGTGAAACCCTGACCCCTGAGCTAGGTAACAGCACCTGTGTTTCAGGGACCAGTAACCACCTCCGTTACGTGACATAATTATAATTAATTAAATACCATTGCAATTAATATTAGAATAACAATCCAAACAAGTATTCAATAAATATCTTAGATTAAAATCAAAACCATTATTAAAATCCTAAATAACAAACTCAAAATTAAAATCGAAGAAGGAGTTTGTGTATCGAGTATTATTTGCGCAAGGAGGCGCAAGGAGGTTACATAGCATTGAGATGGACGTCTAGTACAATGGTGTGTTCCAAATTCAAACACCAAAACAGTGATTAAAATGCTTTTTATTCACTGTTTTCAGTGAATAAAATAAGCTTTTTAGAGGGGGAATGGTATAAAATAAAATATTGATCGAGACTGAGCAAATGGGAGTAGTATAGAACCACTCCAACTGTGTCTAAAACTGCAAAGACTCTGTCACCTGTCCCTGAGTATAGTTACTTACATACATACCTAGGTAGGTCATTCAGCAGTGTTTCAAAACAGGAACTTCGCCGAAACAATAAATGGGTCGTGCTACTGTGCGCGCGAACTCTTCCCAAATAGAGCGTGTCAATAAGATGATACAGGGAAGGAAGTTGTGAGATGAGTAATGGAATGTTCTCTCGTGGGGACATGAAAGGGGATCCCCTTGGGAGAATCTGTGGATGTGAATGGCTTAAAGATTGGAGGAAAACCAAAGAAGACTTCTAAGAAGAAGTAATGACGAGAACAAGAAGACATCACGGCAACTATTTTTACCCGACTGTGGGAGGGTAATGTTTTTTGAGCATATGTATGTATGTCCATTTCTAATAGCACGCTCTACAGCCCAAACGGCATGACTGATTATCACATATGAGATGTCGTTGGATTCGTCTCAATTGTGGAAGTGACATAGGCTATATATTTTTTTTAAATAGCAGGTGCTATTTAAAAAAAAAATATTTACATTTTTACATATTATACATTACATATTATATTTACGAAATAAAAATTTGTATCATCCCCTAAAAAAAGGGGATGACACAAATTTTTATTTCGTTATCCTAACGATATGGATATCAAATGAGAGCTAGTTAAAAGGCTCTTCCAAAAATATATATTTTGTAACACTTAAATGTTCCTATTTTGGCACAAATTTAAGATAAGCGTAACTTTCATAGCAAAATTAATAATCTTTTACCACATAACTTATTTGGAGAACTCGTTCATTACTAAAACTAAAAAGTCTGAAAAAAAACAAATTGTTATAAAAACAAAAAACCCGACGAGGACAAACTAAAATTATAGAAAAGCTGACCAAAACTTTTTTTGTCACCGCTGGCAGCACCTCATAATATTTAATATATAAATTATATATAGTACATACTTGTTTTTCTCTTTTCAGTTATTTTTTTTAATTCATAAAAATACCTATCAGTCAGATGGTTATTAATGAAACAAAATGGCGAGTTATCGTCAGCATTCAAATCAAGATTGGACAGACATTTTTATTCCCCCCGTCCAATCGTAGACCAAAGATATAATATATATTCTATCGCGATAGATCAAAGTCAAGAGCGATCTCATAAAAAATAATTTCAACGTTGAAAACTCAAACTAAGAACTTATATGCTTTCTTGGACTGCTGACGATGGGCTTCTGTCAATCACCAGGTAAAGAATAGTGCCATTGGGCTCTTCTATTAGAACTTTCCCAGTAACAACTCGGTACATATCTGGATTTGTTCTCGATTCATGGCAATACGCCACATTTCTGTATATAACATAATTTCCTGACGAAGAATGTGAATAATACCTCTATCTACCCTTCAGGCAACACACGCGTGATATTACATAACCTTGAAAACATAAAACAAATGTCAGACTGCACTATTTGAGCTTATTATCCATCTGATGTCATCTCATGATGCGTATGCGCTTATTAAATGCATTGTCAGCATTCTTTTCTTGTTTAGTCTTTTTACGCTCATAGTGGGATGAAAGAGATGGATAGAATATCCGTTTTGTTTTACATCTGCTGGTTATTATTACTAGGAGGGAACATATACCCCGGGATAAAAAGTATCCTATATGCTATTACTGACTCAATCTATCTCTGTGCCAAATTTCATCCAGATCCGTCCAGCCATTTGAGTGTCAAGAAGAAACAAACATACAAACACACACACAAACACTCACAAACTTTCGCCTTTATAATATTAGTGTAATTAATCTCCGGTACCCTGTACAACAAACCTATTAATGTTTGCACCAGTGTATCGGGCTGTTACGATTCCTAATAACGTCTTTCAACGTTTGAACATTTTTCTTGCTATTTGGCGGAATTCTAGAGGGTGATAGTTACTGTGTTGTCCACCTGGAGCCGTTACTTGGGACTGGTCAATCATGAACGCGAGTAGGTGTGTGATCAGTGTATGACTACTTTTATGGCCTTGGTTTCTCGCCAAACTTCTTTGCCACCTTGAAGTTTGCTACAATGGCTGCGCAGTAATAAATCTCATACAAAAACAGCACTGTTTCGTACCTTGCGCATCGAAAAGCCAACTTCAGGGTGGCCAAGAAGTTTGGCGAGCACTATACTTGAGTTCTACCTGTACACATAATGTATATGTAAATGAATAAATAAATAAATATTATATTCTCTTGGCCTTATCTCAATTGTTTGGGGTCGGCGCAAAATGTCTACTTCTCCTATACTTCTCTGTTATTCGCCATATTAGTAGTCACCTTCTTTCTAGATATATCTTCTTCCACACAGTCCATCTATTGTTTTTTTTTTAGTCTTTCCAGACTCTTATGTAGTTATTCTCCGTGTCCGTATTCATAGTCAAACTTTACTCCCTCCATTTTCCTTATTCGCATAAACGTAAACGAAGCAAAAGAAGCAAGTAAGGGTCATAGCAGGTTGCGTTCTACGTTCTTTGTAATTTCACAGAATATGGCACGGTACGCTTTCCTTACGTTCATTGCTTAATATGTTTAAAAATCCTCCTACTGGACAGCGTAAAACACGCAACGAATACTCTTCTAGTTGTCAAAATGAAAGAAAGGGGTTAGGTTAGGGTGCAGATATGAATGTAAGCGAATCAATTGGAGTATTAAATATTGGGGAGTTTCTGCTGAACCCTATGAAAAAAGTTGTATGTATGTATGTCATATATTTTTAAAGTGAACACTTCTTTATCGGCGTTAAGCTATTTTAGTTGGGGCTATAACTTATGGGTTCGCGTCAGCGACATGCTAATATGATAGCGTCATCAACATGCTTCGTAAGTTTTTACTACTGTCGGCAATCCCCATGATTGTCCATTTATTTATTTCTCGGCATCACATGCCCATACCGTGACAAACGATGTCCAACGTATTCCAGTTTATAGGGTAATTCACTTAATACCTTTTAACACGCTTTTTATAGCCTTTAGACGGCTGTGGCCGTTTATAGAAGCTTAAGTGTATGTGTGTGTGTTGTGTCAGATCAGGCAACACATGGAAACTATGTTACTGATAAACCGAAATCAGTTAGACAGCCTCACCGCTTTGGCACCTGGAATGTACGCGGCCTAAACCAACCGGGCAAACTCCAGATAGTAGAGAGTGAAATGCAAAGGAAGGGAGTCACTATCCTCGGACTCAGCGAAACACATTGGAGAAATTCTGGTTACTTTTCGACTGACCAGTCGAATAAAGTCTACTTTTCGGGACCTGAGAATGAGAGCTCGAAAGGTGTTGCCTTTGTGGTACCACTTAGCATTGATAAGTATGTCAGCGGTTACAAGCCGATTAACGACCGAATAATTGCCATCAAACTTAACACAAGTCCCTGTAAGCTGAACATCATACAGGTCGCCTACCGCCCAATCTAGCGAGGATGAAATTGAGAACTTTTATAGTGCTTTGGCAAAATCTCTCCAGGAAATACCTAAAAGGGAGATAACGGTAGTTTTAGGTGATTTTAATGCCAAAATCGGTAAAACAGATAGCGACGAACATCTTCGGCGGGTGGTCGGAAAGTATGGAATCGGTAACAGAAACGAGAGAGGCGAATGTATGCTTCAGTTCTGTAGTGAGGAAAATTTTACCGTGACAAACACCTGTTTTAAAAAACATATCCGACGATTGTATACCTGGATTTCTCCTGGCGACTGTTTTAGAAACCAGATAGACTACATCCTCATCCAGAGCCGATGGAAATCGTCTGTTATAAATACCACAACATACCCGGGGGCGGACTGTGGCTCTGATCACCAGCTTTTAGTCACCACAATCTGACTTCGGCTGAGAAAACTCCTCAAGCAAGAACGCACACTGAACATGCGCCATGTTGATCTACAAGCCTTCAGAAAAGCGATTGAACATAAAGTGCCTGAATGTTCTCTAAGTGACGCTACTGACCCAAACGTCACCTGGAAGGCCTTGCAAAAGGTTATTGTGCAAACTGCCAAAGAAAATATGCTACCAAAACCTACCATGAAGCCCCCCTTATATCCCTTTCCCTTTATATCCTCGGCAACAGCTGACCTAATTCTTCGTAGATGTGAATTAAAGGGAAAGGGTCTGACCATACAGGAAAACAGAAGGTTATATAACCAACTCAGCACAGAGGTCCAGAGAAGTTGCCGCAAAGATTATGACCAATACATTAATAACATCTGTGCTGATCTCGAACAGAATTCTGCGAAACAAAAGTCTAGAGATCTTTTCCGCAGGGCCAAGGAGCTGTCTAAATCTCGTAATACGAGAACCTGCACGATCGCAGATGAAGCAGGTAACGTACTCACTGAAAAAGATCAGGTTCTGGAACGCTGGAAACAGTATTGCACAACACTTTATGACACCGGTCAACCTGTCACAAATGGCGCGCAAATAGACTTATCACCACAAGAACCCGAAATTCTGCAGTCAGAGTTCGAACATGCCATTGAATGTCTCAAGATTAGAAAATCTCCAGGTAAAGATGGAATTCCAGCCGAGTTACTCAAAAACCTGGATTCTAAAGGTGTGAAGCAGATTCTAAGCATCTGCAACTCCATCTGGATGACCAGGAGATGGCCTGAAGAGTGGACAGAATCCGTGTTCGTTCCGCTTCATAAAAAAGGCTCTACCAAAGACTGCAGTAACTATAGGACACTAGCACTTATCCCACATGTCAGCAAGATACTTCTGTACGTCATTAACAACAGGCTAAAACACTTTCTGGGCCCACAAATTCCAGAAGAACAGGCCGGGTTTGTTAAAGGCAAAGGCACGCGGGAACAAATCCTGAACATTCGCCAAATTATTGAAAAAAACCTGGCATTTAATATATCTGTATGAT
This sequence comes from Orthosia gothica, assembly GCA_949775005.1. Lineage (NCBI taxonomy): Eukaryota > Metazoa > Arthropoda > Insecta > Lepidoptera > Noctuidae > Orthosia > Orthosia gothica. Next base: position 23,405,905 of record OX459036.1, read on the forward strand.
GTTGAAAACATTTATATAATTGGTGATTTTAATGCACATCCGGATGAATTATTTTATGTTGAACTGTTAAGTTTTTGTAACGATCAATCCTGGGTCTGTGCTGATACAAAGAAGTTAGGATGTGATCTAAATTATTACACCTTCATTAGCGAGGCTCACGGATGTAGGAGGTGGTTAGATCATTGTGTGGTCTCTTCGTCAGCCTGGCAGACAATTGTTAGTGTAGGTATTGACGAAGATGTTTATGTGTCTAATCACTTACCTATATATGTTACATTTTACTTGGAAGGAGTTAAGCCAAAGTTATCGACCGGGGCTGCACCCCGTAGTGCTGTTATGTGGGGCGTCAGGAATAAGTCTGAGATTGAAAGTTACCATGACATGTGCTCTAATAAACTGTGGGAGGTAGACTTCCCGCAGGAGTTTGAGGTGTGCAGTCATGCAGCTTGGATGATCACAAACTTGTTCTTGATAAGTTGTACAATAATATTGTAGATATTCTTTGTGGCGCGGCGAGGGAATCTTATGAAGCACACAGGAGACCTAAGCGGGGTAGTCCGTTATGTGGGTGGAACAAACATGTTCGCGACGCTCACCGAGAGGCCAGGCTTAGATTCAAGCTTTGGGTTTTGGCCGACCGACCTACCTCTGGAAATGTTTACTATCAAATGTACGAGGCGCGTAAAATTTTCAAAAGCCGGCTTAGGTACTGTCAAAATAGGCAGGATCAAATTAAAATGGACGTATTAGCAGAACAACGAGCTACTAATAATTTTTGTGAATTTTGGAAGTCCACGGGCAGGCTAGGCCTGGTCTTGCGGCTGAGGTGGGGGGTGTTACTGAGCATGGGGACATTGCTAACTTATTTAGGGACCATTTCAAAGTAAGGTCTCCACTGGGCCCCTCAGTGTCGGGAATCGGCTTTGTTTCTCATGTCCAGGGGCAGGAGCCTCTGCTACGCTTTACCGCGAAGCAAGTGAGGTCGGTGATAAGTCGTATGAGTAGGGGCAAATCCCCTGGGCATGACGGACTTAGCATAGAACATTTAAAATATGCAGGCTCACATATGCCGAGGGTACTGTCCTTGTTCTATACGATGTGTCTTAGCCATTCGTATCTGCCGGAAGACTTAATTAAGACCATTGTTGTACCCATCGTGAAGAATAGGACAGGAGACATCTCGGATATAAGCAACTACCGCCCAATCTCTCTTGCAACTGTTATGGCTAAAGTGTTCGACGGCATACTTGACTCTTACTTGGCCCAATATATTAAGTTGCACGATGCACAGTTTGGGTTTTGTCCTGGATTATCGACCGAAAGCGCCATCTTGGGTGTCAAGCATGCCGTTAAATACTACACTGACCGTAAGACGCCGGTGTACGCGTGCTTCCTTGACCTCTCCAAGGCGTTTGATCTCGTTTCTTACGAAGTGCTTTGAAGCAGGTTGAGGAGTACGGGTATACCGGAGGAACTGCTCAGTGTACTGCAGTATTGGTATCGTAGCCAAACGAACCGTGTTAAATGGTCCAATGCACTCTCGGAGTCATATGGGTTGGAGTGCGGGGTGAGGCAGGGTGGTCTTTCGTCTCCCCGGCTCTTCAACCTATATGTTAATGACCTCATTGTCGAGCTTAGCAGCATGCGTGTCGGATGCAGGGTAAATGGTGTTAGTTGCAACAACATCAGCTATGCGGATGACATGGTGCTGCTGGGGCCGTCGCCGGGAGCGATCCTAGAGTTGCTTAAGGTATTTGAGACCTTCGCTGCTGCACATGGACTGATATATAATGCCAAAAAGTGTGAATACATGGTCTTTGGGGTCGCTGGTAAGTGCAGGGATAGTACACTCGAACTTGCCATAAACGGAACACCAATACGTAGAGTGAAAAAGTTCAAATATCTTGGGCATTTCCTTACCGACGACCTCAGTGACCATGTTGATATTGAACGGGAGCGTAGAGCTCTGGCGGTCAGGGGTAATATGTTGGCACGAAGATTTGCCCGGTGTACTGACCAAGTAAAGATAACGCTTTTTAAAGCATATTGTCAGAGTTTTTACACCGGTGGTCTTTGGGTCAACTATTCGAAAAGATCGCTGGATGTTCTGTGCGTCCAATATAATAATGTTTTTAGGATGCTGTTGCGATTGCCTCGTTTTTGCAGTGCCTCAGAAATGTTTGCGGTAGCCCATACTGATGGCTTTCATGCGATCATCCGCAAGAAAACAGCCTCGCTCCTGAGTAGAATAAGAGGCAGTCACAATAGCATCCTGAAAGCTTTGGCGGCCGATACGTCCTCCACCATAGTGAGGCAATTGGTGAGAAGACATTTAACTTAGTATTTATTAATTTGTCTGTAGTTAAGTTACTCACAATAGTGTTTAAGTGCAAACCTGTTACTAACAATTTATGGATCTCATAGTTGTCCGAAATAAAATGATTTATTATTTAAGAGCCCTGTATTGTTGTGTTTCATTGACTACAGAAAGGCCTTTGATTGTGTGCAGTGGGATAGGCTGTGGGAGGTTCTGGGCGACATGGGTACGCCTAAACACCTTATTGACCTAGTCCGATGTCTCAACATCAACAACCGCTCATTCGTCAAAATAGACACCGACTGTTCAAATGTGTTCTTCATAAAAAAAGGCGTAAGACAGGGATGCATCCTCTCACCTCTGCTCTTCAATGTATATGGAGAGTATATAATCCGGAAAACTCTTGAGGGCTGGGAAAAGGGGTTTGCTGTTGGTGGAAAGCGCATCTCCAATCTGCGATATGCAGATGACACCGTTCTCCTTGCTACAATCTTGGACGACATGAAGGCGATACTGCACAGACTGGAGGTGGAGAGCGGCAAATTAGGGCTTGCAATAAATAGGCAGAAAACCAAGCTTATGGTGATAGATCGTGCGGGAAAGCTAGCGGGCGCCAATGGCATCCAGAGTATCTATACCGTGGACAGTTTTATTTATTTGGGCTCTAGTATTAATAATGAAGGCAGCTGCGTCCGGGAAATAAAGCGACGGATAGCCATGGCTAAAGATGCCATGACACGTCTCCAGAACATCTGGAAAAATCGCGGTATAAGCTTCAAAACCAAAACCCGTTTGGTCAGAGCACTTGTTTTCCCGATTTTCCTCTATGGAGTTGAGACGTGGACAATCCGAGCAAGAGAAAGACAGAGGATAGACGCATTCGAAATGTGGTGCTGGAGGCGGATGCTCCGAATCCCATGGACAGCCAAACGCACAAATGTATCTGTCCTTTCACAACTCAATATCAAGACCCGATTGTCTACGGTTTGCTTACAGCGTATTTTGACTTATTTTGGTCACATTATGCGAAGAGGAGATAACAGCCTTGAAAAGCTAGTCATTGTTGGCAATACCGAAGGAAAGAGAGCACGAGGCCGGCCGGTCGCCAACTCGATGGTCTGACCAAGTGAAAGAAGCTACGTCCTCAAGCAAATTCCAGCAAGTGGTGATGGCAACTTTGGACCGGAATCGATGGAGGCAGATTGTCCGCTAAAGGGGTCCAGTGACCACGATCCTCAGTAATGAGGGACCGACTGAAGAAGAAGAAGCGTATCTAGTCGTCTATTTTATATGACAATCTTTATAGTACTATGCACAATATTAGACTACCTGCATCTAGCACCAGTCTAGTTGGTCCGTGGCTGTCATTTATTTATTATAGTCTTACCAGAAAAATATATACAGGACAAAAAATCATAAAAACAAGTGTACAACGGGCGGTCCTATCGCACAGGGCAATCTCTTATAGACAACCTTTGGAAGGATTGAACGAGAGGAGAGGAATTTAGGTCATTTATACCTAGTTAGTAGCCTAAAAATTTACAACAGTTTTCCTTAAAAGTACTGTGTTACTCAGTTTCTGGGTTGTGGATCTCAGATATGTAGTTGCTCCATGTTTAATTAATACATAAGTTTAATGCTGCTAAAACCCAGGCGTGTAATTTTGCCGCTTAAAAGAGGCAATTTCACTCGGCTCCAACTTTCCGAAATGTGACCGTGCCAATAACGGTTCAATTGGGTTTCCTTGATCGTAGATGTGAACCTAGGAACTCAACGGTTGGTAAGTACTTGTAGGGGGATTAAAAAAGAAAAAAAGAATCTTGTAGGTCAAACTATTGTGAAAACTTCATTTGTTTTTCAAATGAACAAGCACGAATCAACCGTCAACCACATCATCGCTTACCATCAGGTGAGATAGTGGTCCAGCGCAAGACTATTTATAAAAAAATAATAAAAAAAAAACACAAAACAACGTTTGATTAGTAAAATTAAACCCATAGCGTGTTTGTTTATATTAAAGTGAATTATAAATCATTATAACAATAGGGCTTATGCCGTAATCTATGGGAGCAATTTGTTATAATGAAATGTAGACCGATTTGTTATTACTCGTTAGGATGGGTCCACACTGTTGGATTGTTTGGATGAGAATGTCGTAAGTTGTTTAAATAATATATATTATAAGGAGGTAAAATTTATTGTTTTATTCTTAAAATGTTTTTAAGCCAGTACTGATCCGTTTTTATTGCGAAAATTCTTTCAGGACTATATCTAACCTAATATCTTTAAACGAGCGATTCTTGTAGGTATATATATATATATTCTGAATCTCGGAAACGGCCCCAACCATATTATGACATTTTGTATGCAGGGGTTTCGGGGGCGATAAATCGATCTAGCTAGGTTTTATTTTTAAAAAACGTCGTTTTCTTTATTTTCACACGAGCAGAGCTCAGTCGCCCAGGTATTGTTTTTTAAACTGTGCTATCGATGACTGTCTTATCTATGCCACTTTTTTAGCTTTTTGATGCACAGTTTCTGCGGAAAGTGTAAAATATTTATAGGTAGGTATTAAAATGTTGAATAGGTATTATATTTTAACGACAGGCAAATGTCGCAAAATTTGTCTAAAGGTAAGTTAGTAGTATATTGAAGCCAATAATTAGGAAATTCAAAATTGTATGGCTGTGTAAACTGTCTGTAACTAGCTTTACCAATATAAATGTATTTTGTACTTATAATAATAATAAGCTCAAGTAAGTAATCAAACTAATCATACATTTCCGCGGTATTTTTATGGCGTTTGAAAATTACAGGACGGCAGAATTGGGCAGCAATTTTAAGCGTTATGTAATTATATATTTATGTACTGAAATATTTGTTTTTATGATTTTTGATTTTGGTACTTAGATAAACTGTGTGGAGTAGATAACGTTGGACGTCAACGAAGATCCTACTGTACTTTTATTACATTTTGTTTACGTTTTGCATTTTTAAGTAGGTACCGATAGTATAGGATAGATGGACCCCTTTTACGCACTCAGACTTGCTCTTGGTCCGTTATGCGTACAGGCCTCCTCTCTATGACAATCCCACCGCACTATTCCCTAACACCACGGTAACTCCTGAAAGCCAGAATCAACAGTGGCGACCACCAGAAAAGCGCCGAGGCAATGAAGCTCGACGAAGTCCCGGAGAATGAATTTAATTGTCTTGGATCCCGCAACGAAATTAATCAGAAAAGAATAATGGCGAATCCACCACGCGGGCCCAGTGCATGTTGGTGAATGTCACATGTCTTCGAATTTTTGGTTCTAGGACATGCCGGTTTCCTCACGATGTTTTCCTTCACCGTTTTGAAAGCAGTGGTGATGAAATAATTTAAACAAAGTAAAGCACCTGCCTGGGTTCGAACCCACGACCTACAACTTGTAAGTCGCGGCCGTTACCACTGGGCCACCACTGCTCTAGTAGATATCAATGTGATTTTTTTATTCATATGTACTTTCTAAGTTTATCTTGGACAACGGTGAAGGAAAACATCGTGAGGAAACCAGGACTTATAGTTTTACGCACTCATATTTAGGCCGAAAATATGCTAGCTGAGTAGGTGCGGGTTGCTGAGAGAACGTCGAAAATGCATAAAAAAAGTAGCGGATTAGGGGTCCACTTAAAGATTTTCAAAAAGGCCGTTCATTTCCGATTGATCGGGTACGAATAAACTGTGGGCTTTCACTCAATCTGACAACTATTTCCAGGCTTGAAAACTTCGACTTGGAATAGTAGCTTATGCAATGGTCATATAATAGGGCTTATTAAAACACAAGTGTGGGTTTATTAACACGCGAGTGTTTTAATACCTAATTATATGCCGTTGCATACACTATTTTATCTTCACTCATACAGTTGAAATAAAATAAAAGTGGAAACGGAAAAATATGCGGTATGGGCGGTATGGCGGGCAATTTAGATTATCATTGCACCATGCCTGTCAATGTCAATGAGCCCTTAAGCGCCAATAAATTAAAAAGTAAAACTGTGCTATAAAAATTAAAAAAATATTTTATGATGCAGTTGTTTGAAAATCGAAGGAAAATGTTGCACTGTGATGGTATTTTTTTTAATTTGGCCCTATCCTCGAATATAAAGTACGTGTTTATATAATATTTTTTGAATTCTTATTTAGAACATTGCGTTGTGAGTGTAGATAAAAAAATTACAGTATACTATGCACAGAAATAATAAGTAGGTATTCATTACAATCATCGACACAATATCAAACGCGGAACGCTTGTTCTTTATTAAGTTGACGGGTCCAGACACAGACACCATTATTAATCATTAAAAGCACTTATAAACATTCCATAGACAACATTATAAAATGGACGATACAGATCCTTTTCTTTGATAAAACATACTTAATTCTTCATCACGAATCAAAATAAACACTACTATTCATCGAAATTTCGAAATAAAACCTTAACCTGATAGAAATATGGACCAAAATACCATATCTGGGTTAATTTATTTAAAAAAGTGCCCGCCTTTTTGATGCTAATGAGAGGTCAAAGGGTTAGTAGGGTGAAAGTACCGGTTACTGGCCATCGTGAGTCAATTAAGGAAGAACAAGGATTCAATTGCTTAGATCATGCTTGTTTACCTTTGGTAGTGTTTAGACGTGTTAATTAGGCTTATATTGATGTACATAATATTGTTCATTTTGACAATTAAATTTGTTTTTTTTTTTGAAAAGGTTAGAATAAGTACTTAATACTAGGTACATTTTTGTTTGCGTAAAGGTGTCTATCAACCAAATTATGAGTATCGATTTTGTGTGTCTATTTACTAATTTAAATAAAGGTACGTAATGTTGACAGATATTAATAAAAACATTTTTGAAATAGATCATGTCTAAAAGTTGGAACTCTCGCCCTAAAGAGGAACCAACAGCTGCATGCATCAATCAGCTGATGGCCGATTAATAGACGGATCAATATGTTTTTATTCCCAAAGAAGTGTCATTTCATTCTAAGTTTTAATAGCTAAAATTTTTAGGCACGAAGCGTCCGGTTGTAATACATATTTCTATGCCCATCTATTTTATATAAACAATGTTTATAACCGACTTCAAAAAAAGGACAATTTAATTCTCAAGGATATTTCTCAATTCGATTGAATATTGTGATATGATGATTATTTTTTGTTTAGAAGAATATTTACCTAAGGGGGTCCCTTTTAAATATGGTGAAGAACTTCGGAGATATTTAGGAAGTCTTTAATAAATGTCAGTAAATCTCCCAGGTATTAAAGTTTAAGTTTTTTTACTTACCATTTTCATCAATATAACACGGTAGAAGAACTGTGTCATTTTCATAGGTTTTCACAGTCACTGGGATACTTTTGAACGGTTTCTCACTTTTCACTGAGTTTTGTGTAAATAAGAACAACACTATGCATGTAAACAACTTCATTTTGTTCGATTTCTGGTTTCTAGAAGAAGAAAACGAACTAGGTAGGTGGGGTATCTAGATTTAGGTGGTGTACAATAAAGTATATAATAAATTATAAAAAATACTGTAGGTCCTAAATCCTAGTATTAGTCCTAATCGGGGAATAATATTTTCAAAATATTATACGTTTTAACTATTTCAAAGAAAAACTATGGCGTTAATAAGATTATTCATTATTAGAAGTCAATTAATAACGATCAATCGACAATATTTATTCTCTGTTTTTTTTTTAGAAATGGTCGTGATTTTATTGTCCATTGAACAAGAAAACTGGCCATAAGCGACCGGAATTAAGAAAAAGAGCGCGCCGAATTTGAGTTTTAGAACAAATTAATTAGTTGCAAAGAGGACGGATGTACAGTGACTAAACTCAGCACTTTTACTTTTATTTTTGTATTGTCTGTGTGTCGGTCGCTGGTATTATAGGATTTACGGTCTGCCGCCTATAATGTAGCGCTATAGGACTTAATTAGGCTTTTTTTAACAAACTTCGATTTTTAAATCCGATTTTAGGTTTGATGGTTGCAAAGAAATAAATCCTTTACAATACTTTTCTGGACGTCGTTTGAAAAGCCGACCATACCCAATAAAAAATAATATTTTATAGACGGGCCATTATTCAATTGACTTAATTACAAGATCACAAAGCACTTACAAACATTTAATTTAGAAACATGAATCGTAAATTGTAAACGATCCAATTAATTGGTCGTGTATCCGAACGCGCCCGTCTTGGTGGGAAACCGAAGTGGAACTGTCATTGCTGGCGCATGCGCTCAACGCTCGGTTCACGATTATTAGTAATAAGGCCTGGGATACAATGGGGAATAGAATAAACTAGTTTTATTGTTTTGAAGTTTATTGATACATCATTTATTAATATTTTTCTTATCATCACCGTTCTGTTATGAACTTTAATTGACAATTTAGTACTTACCTAGCTAAATATTTCACATAACACAATAAGTAGGTAAAACTTATTATTCCTCAGGAATAATAACATTCAAGTCTGTCTGTCTGCATCGTGAGACCTAAACAGGCATAGTATGGACGATGGCTGGCCCACAGGCACGTCTGTTTTTTTAATTATCCACCTTCGGGTAATTTTCACCTACTGTTGTTCTTGCTCACCAATAAGTAGCTTAGGCCCCAAAACCCTGACCGCCTGTATGCGCTGGCGCAAGCATTCTGCCTGGCCAACGTTCAGAGCTCAGTTAAGGAAGGATACTGAAAATCTGAAATAGAACATTTAAAATGAAAACGACGATGTTCAATTATTCTCGTAATTAAAAACAAACCAAACTTAAGTAGCAATTATATCTAGGCGACAGTCAATGTAGACATTCAGTCAGCAAACTTGAAATTGTAAGTAAATAAGACGTTTTTGACAGATTGAGACTAGAATGAGAATTTTCCGTTAAAAAAATACGGAATTTCCTAAGGATGCGCCGGATGTGACAAAAGATATAAAGTTATTTGGTATATTTTCATTTATTAACGTTCACAAGATGTAATAAACGTGAGTTATACCAACTTTTAATATAATTTCTTTAGATATAACATTTATATACTCTAAAACTTATTTCGTATAACGTTATTGGATATAACGTTTATTTAATCGAAACTCATTAGGCCTATCGTTTAAAATATATAATATTGATACCATCATTATGGTTAACACCCCGATTCAAAGCAATTCGACTCGGATGGGTTATATTAGGTTAGAAAGTTAAGGCGGGATCGGAGTGGAGTGCCAGGTCCCCTCTATGTTGGTGAATCATTTGGGTTAGGTTTGGTTAGAACAGTGACCATTAACTCGCGAAGGTGAGCGAGTGAAGCGAGCGTGCTGCGGGAGGGGCGTGACAGAAACGAATCGCTGCAAAACCGACTTCACGTAGTCTTGTCTGCCCTACCCCTAGAGTGTTATTTAAAATCACGTAGGCGCGGAGGGGCGAGGCGGCCCGCGAGATGAGGAGCAGGTGGTTTCAAAACTCACCGCCGCGGCTCAGGCTGGTCTGCGACGATAAGTTCGCATGGGACCGCCAGAGCCCCGCAGCGCCGGAGCCGTGACAGAAACCATGCCTGTTGCACGTTACATGCATGCTGCAGGCTTGTTTGCATGCTGCATGCTTTCTTGCATGCTGCATGCTTTCTTGCATGCTGCATGTATGGTGTATGCTTCTTTGCATGCCTGCTGCATCCATGGTGTATGCTTGTTTGCATGTTTTATTACAGGGAACAAAAAACCACATATGTTCACAATCAACTGCTTTATAATGATCATGCTTCGATTGATTGACTATCAAATAACAAATACTAACAAATTAGACTAACTAGGTTTAGCACAAGTTATATTTGTACCTAGATGATAATATGTGGCCCGATGGCATAACGTTCCGTCGTTTTGTGAATATGAAAAGGGAGCCTGGCAGACAACATTTTAATGAATCACAATCAAAATAGCCAGCTCGTTAGTTTCAACTGTAAAAATGTGAAAAGGAGTGTGGAGTGTATCAGGTCACTTTGCAAGCAAGCTGATGTGATAGCTCTTCTAGAAACCTGGTTGGTCCCACAGGACCTACCTTTCCTCGGCTGCATCGATGACGATTTCAGCTTCACCGGCAAATCGGCAATGGACTTCTCTACTGGAGTGAGACGCGGCAGACCATTTGGTGGTGTAGCAATCTTGTGGCGAAAGAGTGTGTTTACAAAAGTGTCTATAGTAAAGTGTGATAGTGACCGAATTGTAGCAATCAAAGCGTGTACGGATAACCGGCGAGAAATGTTGATTTTTTGTGTATATATGCCAACGGACCAGCCAGACAATCTACCAACATTCTCGCATTGCATGGGTGAGGTTAGTGCCATTGTACAAAATAATAATGTAGAACCAGTATATATATTGGGTGACTTTAACGCACACCCTTCTGCTACTTTCTGTGACGAGCTACTCAATTTTTGTACGGATAATAATTGGACATGTATTGACTTAGTTAAGCTGGGCGTATCGTCTGATACCTATACATTCTATAGCGATGCTCACACTCATTGTTTGGTTACAGAATCAGCCCGGAAAACGATATCTAGTGTTAAAGTCGACTGTGGGGTGTATTGGTCAGATCATTTGCCACTAATTGTAGAATGTAATCTTGACATAATTAGAAATAAGTGTGTTCTTGACAATTGGACTTGTAATAATATTATATGGGGGGAAAGGGGTGAGGAGTATTGTAACAAATATTATCAGATTTGTAATAGTAAATTAAAAGATATTCACTTCCCCAGTGAACTTGGTGCTTGTGCAGATAAGATGTGTAAAAATGTTAATCATAGAGATGTTATTGACAAATTATATTATGACATTATAGTCATCTTGTGTGAGGCCTCTTTACTGAGCAAACAAATCAGAAAGCATAGAAAGGGTGGGAGAGTAGCGGGATGGAACAAGCATGTAAGGGAAGCACACAACAGAGCTAGGCAGGCTTTTATTAGATATGTGTCATGTGGCAGGCCGAATGGTGGTCCTTTATATGATGACATGTATGCAACACGCAAAATTTTTAAGTCAAGGCTGAAGTTCTGTCAAAACCATAAAAAACAGCTTGAAATGGCCATTTTGGCAGAACATGTCTCCGGGAAGAACTTTCGGGCTTTTTGGAAGGGTACTAGGAAAATGAAGGGTAAGGTTAGTATGCCAGTGACTATGGAGGGATGTAGTGAGCCTAAGGATATAGCCAACTTTTTTAAGGATCATTTTAAAGTAATGTCACCACTCTCATCATGCATGGAGATGCCTGTTGCTGGTGTCACTGATCCAGATAACTTGTTAGGTTTTTCCAGTAGAGACGTGGAAAGGATTGTTAGAAGCATGGTGAGAGGAAAATCCCCAGGCAATGACAGTCTTAGTATTGAGCACTTGCAGTTTGCAGGCAGGCATATATTTAGGGTTCTGGCCATGCTGTTTACATTTTGTATGCGACACTCTTACCTACCGACAAAACTGTTAGAAACTGTTGTTGTGCCTATACCGAAGGATGTTACTGGGGACGTCACAGATAGAGGCAATTATAGGCCTATCTCACTAGCTACTGTCGTGGCGAAGGTTTTCGATGGTCTACTTGACGCTCAACTCAGTAAGTACATTAAACTCAATGACGCGCAGTTTGGCTTCCGTGAGTCACTGTCGACTGAAAGTGCTATCTTGGCTTTGAAACATACTGTGAACTATTATGTAAACAAAAAAACACCTGTCTATGCTTGCTTCCTTGACTTATCGAAGGCCTTTGACTTAGTGGACTACAACAGGCTCTGGGCCAAGCTTGGAGAGGCAGGGGCTCCCACTGAACTCATTAACATCTTGTCCTTTTGGTACAAAAATCAAAAGAATTTCGTTAAGTGGGGAAATGCATTGTCGAACGAGTATGCACTGGAGTGTGGTGTGAGGCAGGGAGGCCTGTCCTCTCCAAGACTATTTAACTTGTACGTTGATCAGCTGATCGATGGGCTCAGTAATTGCCGTGTCGGTTGTCATATAGATAACGTCTGTGTTAATAACATCAGCTATGCTGACGACATGGTGTTGCTCAGTCCATCGCTCAGTGGTTTAAGAAAATTGCTCGATATTTGTGAGTCATATGCTGCGGCTCACGGTCTGAGGTACAACGAGAAGAAGAGTGTGTGTATGGTCATTAGAGGTAGCAATAAACAACCGGAGCATGTACCACCTGTCTATCTGAACGGAGTACCTTTAGAACGTGTCGCTCAGTTTAAGTACCTAGGGCACTTTGTGACAGAGACCCTGAAAGATGATGTGGATGTTGAACGAGAACGAAGGGCGCTGTCGGTGCGTGCTAACATGTTGGTTCATAGATTCGCAAGGTGTTCAGTAGACGTAAAAGTGACACTGTTCAGAGCCTACTGCCAAAACTTTTACGCCAGCGCTTTATGGTTCAACTACACCCAGCGGGCCTACAGCGCTCTTCGTATACAATACAATAACGCCTTTAGGATTCTGGTGAGGCTTCCCCGATTCTGCAGCGCGTCGGGCATGTTTGCTGACGCAAGAGTCGATGACTGTTAAATGAAAAGGTGTATTATTCTGTTGACGAATACTTAAATGACAAATTTTAATTATAATACCTATTAAATAAATCCAATCTATTCTTATGTTATATACTGGATAATTGTGTTAATTTTGATTATTGTTGTATTGATGAATTAGTGACATTATTTTATATTTTATTATTAGTGACATTATTTTATATTCTATTATTAGTGACATTTCTTTATATTCTATTATTAGTGACATTATTTTATATTCTATTATTAGTGACATTTTTTTTATATTCTATTATTAGTGACATTCTTATGTTATAAAAATCAAATTATTTTATTAGTGACATTATTTTCATTACATATTTTATTGTGAGATATTTTGTATGCCTTTTGGCGGGACACAGCTCGGATCTTATGTATTATAACACCTTCTGTATGTACCCTGTGTTCACGAAATAAATGAATTTGAATTTGAATTTGAATTTGACTTTTATGCCATTATGCGCAAGAAAACAGCTTCTCTGATGCGTCGGATTCGGGGGAGCGACAACGGAATCCTAAGGATGATTTCTGAGAGGCCAGACTCTGAGGTGTTGAGGAGAGTCATCCAGCTTCACGTGACGAGGTGACACTATTATGATTAATATTTTACTAACTTAGTTTTAAGACCTTTGTTACTAATAACTATGGACATGTAATTAGTCTGCAATAAATGTTTTTTTTTTTTTTTTTTTTAAATGTCTTTTGAGTGGTATATATATCAAACGATTTTATATTCAATGTATGTTATGCTTATAAAAATTAGTTACATTAAAATTAAATCAATCGTTTATTATATTAACTGATCATTATTTCAAATAATTTTAATTTTATTTATCAAAGTACAAGTTTATTAAATCTTAACTTAAGAACAATGCCCCACAAAACCGTTTACACGGTTTGTGGGGCATTATTAGGGACACATATTATATCAAGTAAAATTATAGATACAGTTGTTATATCTTGTAAATATTAGAGATTTTGTAATTATATCATATATTACTTACCCCCAGCGCCACTCATCCGTACTCTCACTCAGGAGCGATCTATTAAAACGGGTCCAGTGTGTCCCTGTCCTTTGATGTATCCAGTCAATTAATGTATCACCTTTAATTTAGTCGTAATGCATGAGAGATGTGCTCTGAACTAAGATAAGACGATTGTTGTACATTCGTAGTATCGCATATCATCATGCTTGTGTCCCCATTACAGAGCAGCAAATATGGTAGGCAGCATAATTTACTATGCGAATAATTTACTATGATATTGGTATACTTAATGCAGTATTGAATTCAAATATATTCCAATTTGATCTTAAAACAAAAAAAAACAAACGCTGGAGTTCCGAATTTGAAGTTGAACATGTAATTGTATAGTAGTAATACAATAGGTAAGAAAGTATAAAGTGAGAAATGGGTATAACAAAGGAAGTTTGAAAATGGCGCCAGTGCAGTGACAGAAAAATTTAAAAGTGAATTGTTTGGCCTGGTATGGTCATGTGATGGGGAGGGATGAAATGCATGTTACTAAAAGACAAATTATAAATTTGGATAAATATATATAATATATAAATTTGGATGGAAGGAGAAGGATGGGCCAAAGAAAAGATGGATGGACTGTGTGAGGAGTGATATTTAAGAAAAGGCACTCAGTGATAGCGTTGGTCAGGATGGGATGGATTAAGAAAAATTGCACTGACCCCAAGTAACATGTATGAGACAAGGGCTGGAAGATGATGATGATAGGTATGAACAGAACATTTATATTTTTACATCCATCTCTTATCTATACGGAAAGACTTTACTATTAATCGGCCAAAAATTTAAATTCGAGCGTCAGGCTGCACGCCTATGGGGAATATATGAGTGAGGCAGAGAGGCACCTATAGTACACCCCTGTGGTACACCCAATTTTCGTCAGGTATGGAAAAGTTCCTAGTAATAGGGGGCGAGCTTATTGACATCAACCGGGTACAAGTCCAGGCTCCGGGCTGCTACTGAGAATTAGAGAAACTCTTGACCGACCTGGGTACCCAAACCAGGATCACATGCTGATACAGAATTATAAATAACTAACGGAACCCTTCACGGTTTCACCCGCGTAGTTTCCGTTCCCGTGGGAATACAGGGATAAAAATTAGCCTATGTCACCCGGGGACAGTGTAGCTTTCCAGCGGTGAAAGAATTTTTTAAATCGGTCCAGTAGTTTTTAGGTTAATTCATTACATACAAAAACACAAATCTTTCCTCTTTATAATATTATTATAGTATAGATTACCAATCGTTAATACATTTAATAGATTTTAATTAATTGAATGTGTTTTTAAAATAGTCTGATTTTATTTTTACTGTAGTTTTCAAGTGACTTTATTTCATTTTATTGTGAATTGTCATTTTGCTCGTAATTTATTTTGTATTTTTTTTTACAGTTATTTACGCCATATAAAAAAAATATACATTTTGTTGGTAACTGAGTTTATTTATTATGATTTTATTTGTAATGCGGGATTTCAGTTACCTGAGTACCTATACGATTTTATTGTTATTCTAAAATTACTAAGGCTTTTAAGAATCAAAGCCATCTTACGCTTGTGATCCCGAGATCAAAGATACATTCAAGTTTTATTATCATTTGCAAGATAAAGGGTGCCGGTAACTGCCAATAGTTTACAACACCAATGAGTCAAGGTCAAATAAATTGAAATCCTGAAAAAATTTGGTTCTTGAGGATAATAAATCTGTCAAGTTTAATTGATTTAGGTCGGCTATTGTGCAAGATATACGAGTACTTTTCTACTTCCGTACCTACCTACATTTCAGAACTGTTCTAGGCGTTAGAGTTCTAAAATGTAGGTTACAGATATCTGCGTGCCTTTCTTGATTGATTTTGGTTTTTGTCTAAAAACTTATATACTACGTGTTTTTAGGGTTCCATACCCAAAGGGTAAAAATAGTACCCTATTACTAAGACTCCTCGATCCGTCTGTCTGTCTGTCACCAGGCTATATCTCATGAACCGTGATAGCAATGCAAAAATTGTTACCTTTGCAGATGACACGGCAGTAGTATTTCACGGTAAAACTTGGGATGAAGTAACTGACATCACAGAAAGTGGCATTAAGCAGATTCTATACTGGCTCAATAAAAATACGCTAACTATTAACCTTAATAAAACTAAATATCTCACCTTCTCTATTACAAAACCAGGAGCGCCAAAAAAAGATAAAATAAAAATAAGAGCCCACACCTGCGATAGTAATAACAGCACTCTGTGCCACTGTACTCAGCTCGATCGAGTTGATAGGCTTAAATATCTAGGTGTCTGGGTTGATGAAAATCTTAACTGGCATCACCATATTGAACTTCTGACAAATAGAATTCGGAAACTAATGCCCATTTTTAAAAAGCTACGTCATATAGAGGATCTAAATGTTCTGAAAATAGTTTACTATTCACTTTGTCAGTCAGTGTTGGGATACTGTATTACTGTCTGGGGAGGGTCTCACAAGACATTTCTTCTCAAGCTTGAGAGAGCACAAAGAGCGGCTATCAAAGTAATTATGTCCAAACCAAGGCTATATCCTACTGCAAGACTTTACAGGGAATTTGATGTCCTCACTGTGCGTCAATTGTTTTTATTACGCAATCTTATTTATGCACACACCCATTTACCGAATAACAGCTCCCAAATAGATAATAGAAGAAGAAAAGATATTGTTTTCAAAACCATTCCACACAAGACAATCTTTGCAAAAAGATTCCCTTATATAATAGCTCCCTATATTTACAATAAAATTAGTAAAAATTTGTCCCTAAAGAAAATACGGCATTTTAAATTTAAAAAAGTAGTTAAAAACTTGTTAGTTGTATTAAATTACCAAGAAACTGAAAACCTCTTAAGTGTTCCTGGGTAACCTTCAACACAAGCAACTTCTAATCTACATGTCACATACCTATATATCTACCTACACTAACTCAAATATATATTCCAAAACACGCAGCATACACACACACACATATACACACGCACACACACATACATACACACGTCTCATCCAAATATTCTACTTTTAGTTACTTTATTTTTATTTTTTATTGTCTAACTGTAAAGTTAATTATGTCCTAATACCTAATTAACTAATTTATGATAATAACGGGGTGTTGCACAATCATTGTTTTTTAAGTAAATAGATCAACCACGAATTGTTACTGTTGCTTATAGCACAGGTACCTTAACCTAGTTTAATTGACAGTGTTCATATTGTTAACATAATTTATTTGAAACAATAAACGTTATTATTATTATTTTTGGTAAACATGGACTGTTTCTTAGCTCTTTGGCTAGTTATTATTATTATTATTATTATTATAGCTAGACAGTTGAAATTTTCACAGATGATGTATTTCTATTGCCGCTATAATAAAAAATACTAAAAACAAAATAACATAAATATTTAAGTGGGGCTCCAATACAGCAAACGTGTTTTTTTTTTGCTGATTTTTTTTGCGATTTAGTTTTGATATCCCATAACTCTAGGACGCACGGCAAATCCATCTCACAAATAAGTATTTTCCTTAAATTTGGTCACAAACATACACGTGTCTGTAGTCAATAAAACTAAATAAAGTCATAATAATTTAAAACTTGCCCACACATCACTATTACGTAACTGCTACAATTTTAACACCTACATTTCCTCAATCTCAAATGAAGCAACTAAAACATCATAATAAAAAGTAATCCGGTAACACATCCAGATTAATAATAATTAAGAAAGCAAGTCGGCCCTCGGAAACTAAAAGGCGATAACTCAATTAAAGAGAGTTTCGAGTTTTTTTTTTTTATAAATTAAGGCCTTGCTTCTGTCGTCACCTTCTCCCACGTTGTCTGTTGATAAAAAGTGCCCTAAAAAATGCAGTTCCTAAGGCTATGCTGTTCTTAAATGTCATCAAGATCGGTTTAGCGGCTAAGCCCCAATTTTTGATAAATCGTTAAATATGCTAACGAATGGTTCCAAGTTTCGGTAAAATACGGGTTTTTATCCATTGTTAGACTCACAAATGGTCAAATAAGTTGGTAAGTTAATTATTTGACCATTTGTTAGACTCAAAATTGATAAATAAACGCGTTTGGTTTGTTAAAGTTGCATTGTTATTTTTATGTCCTATAACGTTGCTGGTTGTTCGACCAAGGTTTAGCACGCATTGCGAATTTTAGTCCGTGTGCTGAATTTAACTAAAACGCACTGCGGATAAAATGCCGCGCGATTTTAGTCTCGTTCTACCTTTTCATAGAGTTCAAATGTTCGCGTAAATTTAATACTGTGACAAAACACGGATTTCTTGCGGTTATATTTCCGCGCGATTTTTTTACCGCAATGCGTGCAGCTTCATACAATTCAATAGGACGCAAAATAGGCGGCTAAAATTCGCGCGAATAAAAATAGCAGTGCGTGATAAGCCTTACGAGTACTATCTGACGTAGTATGTTTTCAATTATGCTATCCGATATACCGATACAAAAAATAAAACAGAAAATTAGAAAATTTTGGGATACTGCCTTTTGGTTTCCGAAAGCAGAAGATGCATACTCAACTCTCACGAACGGCTTAATGAACTCGATTCATAGTCACCTGCATAGAATGCAATCGATAGAATATACCGATAATGAATTTGAATTTTGAAAACGCTTCCAGATTGTAATGATGCTCATTGTGGAGCAACTCATTACAGATAAGTAGTTGCTTAATAAGGGATTAATTAAGGAGGAGTCGATATGTAGGTGAATAAAATATAATTTTTTATTATTATTTACAACTGCAATCTCTGCCTAGCGTTTTCCCAACTATGTTGGGGTCGGCTTCCAGTCTAACCGGATTCAGTTAAGTACCAGTGTTTTACAAGGAGCGACTGCCTATCTGACCTTCTCAACCCAGTAACTGGGTAACACGATACCCCTTGGCAAGACTAGTGTCAGATCTCAAGCTTCTGACTACCCGTAGCGACTGTCAAAGATCTTTAAATGACAGCTGGGACAAACGGCTTAACGTGCTTGCCGAGGCACGGAGGAAACTCGGTATGTTGAAATGGTCACCCATCCACAGACCGACCTCGTCAAGCGTTGCTTAACCTTGAAGATCGACCCGTGCGGCTGTTATTATTTAGCCACGAGCTCCTCTTACAACTCTTACAACTCCTATTTACGACTGCACTATGATAATTAAAAAAGAAAAAAAAAAAATGTCAGACGAATATACTTCATTTAAAAACATTATTTAGATTTGAAGAATATAATGGGTAATTTTATTGCAGAATTTTAATTTGGGCTGCACCTATGATTGCAGGGGGCTGACCATAAGCTCTTAGAGCAAGGTTATTTTGAGTGTGCGTAAGGGACAGATCTACATGGCTTGCATGTCCCTTTTTTACAGTCGTTTGATAATAGTTTTGACACGTCATGGTTCGGGGGCAGGAGGACGTTAATTTCAACAATTGCGTTCAAATCTACAATTGTTTAATTTTTTTCTATTTATATTTCGTGTCTAGAGCTTTTGTCATCGTATTTTTACTCTACAAAAGTAAATAAGTTACAAATACAGCTATAAACGCAGTCAATTTAGTTAAACTGTCCCTCTTCCACCAATCAAAAGTAAATTGTTAAGCAAACTACGTAAATTGTCCAAGTTATTGAACTCTATAAAACTACGCAGCAACTAAAATTTTATGATTTAAATTCATTATCGTTTTATTAAAGCAATCACAATAATACATTTTTATGACTTCTTATATTATAATACAACTCCGTGGGTGTTGATACAAGTGACTTTAATTTCATTACATTTGCATAATACGATTTGTTATAGACTTTTTAGGGTTCCGTAGCCAAATGGCAAAAAACGGAACCCTTATAGATTCGTCATGTCTGTCTGTCTGTCTGTCTGTCTGTCTGTCTGTCCGTCCGTATGTCACAGCCACTTTATTCCGAAACTATAAGAACTATGCGGTTGAAACTTGGTAAGTAGATGTATTCTGTGAACCGCATTAAGATTTTCACACAAAAATAAAAATAAAACAATAAATTTTGGGGGTTCCCATACTTGAAACTAAAACTAAAAATATTTTTTTACATCAGACCCATACGTGTGGGGTATCTATGGATAGGTCTTCAAAAATGATATTGAGGTTTCTAGTATCATTTTTTTCTAAACTGAATAGTTTGCACGAGAGACTCTGCCAAAGTGGTAAAATGTGTGTCCCCCCCCCTGTAACTTCTAAAATAAGAGAATGATAAAACTAAAAAAAATATGTAATGTACATTACTATGTAAACTACCAGCGAAAATTGGTTTGAACGAGATCTAGTAAGTAGTTTTTTTTTAATACGTCATAAATCGTAAACCGCAATTTACCAAGTACGGAACCCTTCGTGCGCGAGTCCGACTCGCACTTGGCCGGTTTTTATCTAATAAAGGTATTAATAAAACTGTATTTATTTATTTCGTACCTGCATGTGGAAGTCGTTGAAACCAATTAAGGGAAAATGCTGGTTATTTATATCCTATATTTGGCCTTAATCCTATTAAAGCTTTTAATTAGGTTTTTTATTTATTTGGTACCGTTTTTCACTGACGATAATTGGTGCCTCTACCCTACCTACTTTCTTATGTTTATTTGCATCCTATTGACATAATTTGTATCTCTTTCAGTAAGAATAAATCAATTAACTCAGTAATCTATTCCAAATCATTGAAAATTACTTATATGGCAAAAAAGAACAACACAAAAATCACTAACGTATTCCGTTTCCGTCCCATAAGATTACACAAGTTGAAAATACTTCCATACAAACGTAGTTTAGAGATTTCTCTACTGTTTGACGATGTACGTTCAAAATAAAAAATGATATCAATTTGTCTCATCATTATCTAGTCCTGTATGGATACATGTAAAAAAAAAAAAAATTGAATGATAAGAGCGTCGAAAGCGCACAAAATAGTGCGTGCCTTCGACTATTTCAATCTTAACAAAGTATGACCAATCACAAAAAAAACTTTATTTGATTTTATTTATTTATTTATAAACACAATTAGCCTAGTTATAATGTTACTGGCCACTAACGAGTTGCTTTATTTACGATATTAGATGACCCTTGAGGCGATGAAACGAGGTTGTGAATTGGCTGTATCGTGCGTCGTCAGTGCCTACGAATGAATGAACCCAATTAAAAAATATATTGGTATAGGGAAATAAAACAATGTTATTGCCCTAGCTTTGGTTGTTATTGGAAATGATTGCAGTAACTTGGATAGAATTCATTTGAAACAGCCAGCCTTTTCTACCAGTAAAATAGTAATTTTACGGAATATACAAATACATATAATCCGTTCACGTTGACAACGATGTGGACGATTTTTTTGACGTCCCATGATTCTTCATGATTTTATGCGCGTTCGTAGTTTTTTTTTTTTAAATTTAAGTGTAATGGGTTATTGTTAATTAAGTATTTGTACTATGTACATTGATTTTATTGATAATAAACTCATTTAATAACCCATTAAGGAAAATTCAGTAAATTGGTGTTCGAGTTGATTACATTGCCTACGATTTGAAAAGTAAAAAAAAACTGGCCAAGTGCGAGTCGGACTCGCTAACAAAGGGTTCCGTACCATTACCGCAAAAAACGGCAACAAAATCACGTTAAATATTTATTTTATTCTGTTTTTAGTATTTGTTGTTATATCGGCAACAGAAATACATCATCGGTGAACATTTCAACTGTATAGCTATCACAGTTCACAAGATATAGCTTGGTGACAGACAGACAGACGGATCGTGGAGTCTTAGTAATAGGGTCCCATTTTTACCCTTTGGGTACGGAACCCTAAAAAGTAAGTTCAAAAATTAAATCCGACTACTGAAAGATCACGCTCTAAAAATATGGAACAAGAAAATATTCTCATCTGAAATTGTTATTTACAAACTATTTGATATGTTTCGAGTATTAAATAAACAACTTACATGGAATAAATATTTTATTGTATTGCATACATATTCATAGTGGTGTTCAGAGGATAACCGTAATAGATTTTTTTTTTATTATTTGAAGTATTTTGGAGGTTTTGCAGAGTCACATCACATTTTTTCTGTTTAGGGTTTGTTATTGAACATAAATGCATACATGTATACATACATACCGATCAACAAACACTTTGCGTCGCAGTCAGGTAAAAAATTAGTTTTTATGAATTTGACAAGATATATATCTCGCAAAGGGTACTCTTGACAAGAATATAATGTATGTTTTTAGTATTATGTTTCTTTTTTTCCTTGTATATTATGGTGTACAATTAAGTGTATATAAATAAATAAATATAATGTGCCAAACCCTACCTTCATTTTAAAATCCCTGTTTAACGATACTACACATGACGGGGTGAGGAAACAATTTTTTTTTATTCTTGTCTTCGTGCCATTTAGAGTGTGCCATATGCAATTTAATGTGACGTTACATAGCCTATAACCAGCGGACTACAAGATGCTTCCAACAACACCTAATTTGTCAAAATTATGATAAGTAGTTTAGAAGTTATGAGGGAACAGATGAACATACATACCAGTCACAAACATAACCCTTCCTTTTGCTTCGCCGTATTCGGGTAACAAACTGTTGCATAGATATTGTACGGTCTCAACACCGTACATTTTTCTGCATACTAGCAACCTACTTTAGGCCAACGATGTGCGTCATAATTTGACCGTATAAAACATCACAACAAAGCAACCAACGTAGATTGTGATCTTATAGCCGTGTTGCTATCCAAACCAAGAGAGAGAAATAGTCGCCTTCCATCTAAGTTATACTGTAACCCTCTTACAAATAAACGCAGAATAAAGTTATACCAGGTATAAACCTATGAAAATGTATGGGTATGTACGGACTTACAACCCGTACAGATATTTCATTTTCTATTTCATAAAGTTTTCACCAAGTTGGAGCATCTTATTCTGAAGCCATCTTGTTGTGATAAACCAAAAGAAAATCAACTGATACTAGAGTTGCGTTCTTCTTCCGAACTAGCCAACCGAGTCAAATATACAACTGGGTGGTACGGCCCACTTGTCCTCTTAGCACCTTCGTACTTCAGTTCGAATCCGTCAAATATTCGGACTAATCTCAGTGTCGACCAAAAGTCCAATTTTTTTTTTCTAATAACTTTGTCAACACACTTGCTACATGACAATCAGTTCGGGTTTCGGCCGGGACTGTCTACAGAAGCTGCAATATTGTGTCTTAAGAGTGCTGTTAAATACTACACCGAGAGATCAACATCTGTGTGCGCTTGCTTCCTCGATCTTTCCAAAGCCTTTGACCTGGTCTCTTATGATATCTTGTGGAACAAGATGAGATCATCCCAGATACCGTATGAACTTATTAATATCTTTAAGTATTGGTACGGGAACCAGGTAAACAACGTGAAGTGGGCAGGCACTTTGTCGGACCCCTATAGGTTGGAATGTGGGGTGAGGCAGGGGGGGTTGAGCTCTCCCTCCATTTTTAACCTGTATGTGAATGGACTGATCGAGGCGCTCAGCGAGCAACATATCGGTTGTCACATAGATGGCGTCTGTTTTAATAACATCAGCTACGCGGACGATATGGTGCTGCTGAGCGCCTCGGTCTGTGGACTCAGGAGGCTGATGAGTATATGTGAGGAATACGCAGCTGATCACGGGCTCCGTTATAATGTCAAGAAGAGTCAATGCATGGTTTTTCAAGGTGGGCCTAGGAAAGTGCGAGATATGCCACCCATAAAGCTGAATGGCGTACCCTTGGAAAGGGTCGACATTTTTAAGTACTTAGGACATTTATTGACTCCTACCTTGAAAGATGACGCGGACATTGAGCGGGAGCGGCGGGCGCTGTCGGTCAGAGCGAACATGGTTATCCGCAGGTTTGCACGTTGCTCTAAAGATGTTAAAATAACTCTTTTTAGGGCCTACTGCACTACACTGTACACGTGCAGCTTGTGGACTGACTATACGCAAAAGTCTTACAGCGCCCTTCGTGTCCAGTTCAATAACGCGTTCAGGATGATGTTGGCGCTCCCCCGCTTTTGCAGCGCATCGACTATGTTTGCAGAAGCGCGCGTGGATTGCTTCCACGCCACTATGCGCAAGAGAGCCACGTCGCTGGTGCGGCGAGTGCGGGGGAGCGCTAACAACATGCTGGCCGCGCTCGCGGGAAGGCTTGATTGCTCCATCATCTCCCACTGTTGTAAGCGACATGTGGCAGGCTGATGCGACTGACAGACCTGGTTTTTTATATGAATAATGAATGTTAATTGAGTTATTTTATTTTTAGTGTTAGACTTATTATAATGTAATTGAATTAAGTAAATTAAATTGTTTTTAACAGTTTGACTGCCACGAAGGTCACCGGTGACCCCCAAACAATACATTTTCTATTGTGTTTATTTCGTGGCAGTCAAACTGTTAATATTGTATAAGTAATGTGACTGTGTAAATGTATTATTTCTATTATGAGTCAGTGATACTTGAATTAAATGTTTTTTTTTTTTATTTTTTTTTTTTTTACTTACATTCACCTTAATATAGAATCAATAACGTTAACTCATCATTGAATCAGTTCAACAAGATGGCTCTCCTTAGAAAGTTAGTAGGTATACAAGTGTTGCCCCGACCTTTGACCGGCGTGCGTAGGGTCACGTCTTATGAACATGTTACCAATACCATCTTCCATAATGTACAGCGGGATACAAAAATTGTTCTATTCTCAATTGCCGTTTGACTGACAGCCAACGCACAGATTATACCTCTAGGTTTAGACGCATGTTATGTACTAGAGTCCCCTATACCACAGTTTATTAATACTGATGGTAATATTAAATGTGCATATAATAAAAAAGTTAATTCAAAAATTCAAAAAACCCGACTGCTTCAAAAGCAAACTAAAAAGCCGTAATCAACAAGAAGACAAGTAAAATTTAAAAATTTAAAATATTTTTGAAAGGTGATTTTGTCGAGAGTTTTCTTAGCTTTCTTTGAATAAAATCGGTTCATCCGTTTAGGCGCTATGATGCCACTGACAGACACACAGAGACACAGCAACACACGTGAAACTTATAACACCCCTCTTTTTCCGGCGGGGGTTAAAAAGATAATCATGCTGTGCATACAATACAATACATATTCGCGAGCTGGCTGACCAAAACTAGATGTATCCTCCGACTGCACATCATGATTTTCTTCTTGTTTACGTCTTTTTAGTTTGCGCCTTAAGCAGTCGGGTTTATTGTTGTTTTGGATTAACTTTTTTTATTTATAACTTTTTAGTTTACATTTTTTTTTCGAATTACATCTAAACATTTATGTGTTAGGTATTGTATTTTCGAATTCACTCCTCAAAGCCTTTATTTTGATACTCCACACGATGGTTTTGGAAGAAAAAAATATTGTTAACCCACAATATGGCCAAATTTTAATGTAGCCAGTGACACTCGCAAGGATAAGACGAATCGATTGACGTAAGAATCATCAAAATCGACCAACGCTTTTGGTCTCTAGAACGCCACATAGTGACAAACATTCATATGTATGTAAGTATGTAGATAGACTCATAAACACAGCAGTCAGGTAAATAGTCCAGTAATAGGTTAGATTAGTTGGCTGTGGAATGCCGCAGGGGTCGAGTCTTGGGCCTCCCCTATTAGATTCTTTTTTGTGTTCTGTTCTACTTACATTTAGATTACATCATCGTCATCATCATCAGCGTAAAGCAGCCTAGTCCACTGCTGAACATTTACCATTTGCCTCGATATTCGGCAACTTTCATCCAGCTGCTACCAGCCACCCTGCGAAGATTGTCGCTAAACCTAGCCTGAGGACGTACTCCTACAAAAAGTTTAACAGTTGGCGGTCATCGGTTCTACGGCTATTTGCCACTTCAGTAGCCTTATTGGAATTCGGCAAGGCAAAGAGTATGAACAATCGACCAATGATCACATGCGAGCGAGACAAAAGATGCGATGTGGATTTCTGTCAATGTGATTGGTCGTTTTTTTTTACTCTTTGCCCTTTGCTTTGCCGAATTCATTTACGCAATAAGACTGCAGTTTGTTTATTCTCAGAGCTATGTCGACAACATTGTTTTTTTGAGGGATCACGGTTTTCTGAGAGTTGTTCCGGATCTGTGTGCCTTGTGTATGTGAATTTTGAATGCTTGTAAACGCACCCACAATACAGGAAGAAATGCCAAGTATCCCCATTTTAGGCATTTCTTCCTCTCTTATAATTCCTTTCCTTTCTTCTTATTTTTTTTAAACATTGTCCCCAATGTTTAAAAAAAAATATAAGAAAAATATAGATGTTGAAAATGAAATTTAATATTTAAACCACTATATAACAAAATTCTATATTAAATCTTAATATTGCCAAACATACATATTCCACAGCACCCTATACACCGTCGGTATAGTGAATAGGTCCTATTTGTTGTGCCATTGTCCAGCTCTTGTCCGGTACGACCGACACGACGATAAGCGATCAATTCATCACCACTCTGTAGAACGAGCGATGCTTTGTACATGAGTTACGAGGACAGCATTCATTTTAATACGTTAGGCCTAGGGTTTCCACCTCTCCAGGAATTGAGCTCTCGAATTAGAAATCACCCGGTGAAACTTAAAATAACTATTAAGTAAAAATTTATAGTTGAAACGTATTTTAAGTAATATGACTTATTTATCCCGTATCTGTCTAAAATTGTCGAAAGATTAATAAACCAACGATTAAGTACATATTTAACAAAAAATAAAATAATTTCACCCTCACAGTTTGGCTTTAGACAGGGAAAGTCTACTTAAGACGCGGTCTTAGCGCTGACCTCTATCGTCACTCAAAAAGTGGACAGTCGAGAAAAGTGTCTGGCCGTCTTTCTAGACATCAAAAAAGCCTTCGACACAGTCTTTGTCCCCGCGCTTCTACATAGGCTAGAAGATATTGGTATAAGAGGAGTACCACTTAAACTTTTCACGGAATACCTGAGTGAGCGCAGGTACGTAGTTAAAATAGGATCAGTCACTAGTTCCGAAGAAATAGTGACTTACGGAGTAGGACAAGGTAGTGTGCTCGGGCCGCCGCTGTTTCTCATTTATATAAACAGCCTATGTAACATGAGTATCGATGGTGCTCACATATTTTCTTATGCTGACGATACAGCAATTGTTTTCTCGGGAGAAACATGGGACAGCGTTGGTCGCATCACCGAACGTGGTCTGTCTACAATAGCTACCTGGCTCGATCAGATTTTTTTAACTTTGAATATTTCAAAGACAAATTACATCTGCTTTTCCATATTTGACCGTACCCAGCCATCAGATATTCAGATTAAAATCCATACCTGCTCCAGCTCCACTAACACCACCTGCTCTTGTTTAAAAATCAATAAAGTATCCAGTACTAAATACCTTGGTGTTATGCTTGATCAAAGGCTATCGTGGCACTTGCACCTAGAACTATTAATGAGCAAAGTTAGGAAATTAATTTGGACGTTCAAATCTCTTCGCCACGTGACCACTAAGGATCTTATCCAGCAAATTTATGTCTCTCTGGGTCAGTCTATACTGACGTACTGTTTGCCAATTTGGGGCGGAGCATCTAAAACAAATTTTTTGGAGCTAGAGAGGGCACAGAGAGCTTTACTAAAAGTCATGTATTTTAAACCGATTAGATTCCCCACGGAAAGTTTATACTCAATCTCAAATCTTTTGACAGTTAGGAAACTCTATGTCTTGCAGATTGCATTAAAAAAACACAAATCTCTTCCCTTCATTACTTCCAAGACACAGTCTAGGAGAAAATAAAGTCGCTGAAGACTATCCAGTGAATACTACATTTGCAACAAGGCAATTTATTAAACAATCATCCTGTATATATAACGCTCTCAATGAACAATGCGCCATCTACTCTATGACATACCACGACTGCAAAAAAACACTAACTGAATGGCTCAAGAGTAAAGGTTACGAAGAAATCGAAGATATCCTACACAAGATCACATAACTAAGAAACACATATACACACCACACGCACATACCATCGCGCTACACATACAACACACTTACACACAAACGTACACACATACACACTCACAAACATATTCTACACCCAGATCCCTTGCTGATATATGATTTATCAAATGTTAAATAGTCTTAAATTAATCTTGTTGCTTATATCTCACACATCTATAGAATGACTGTAAACTGGAGGAGCGGAACCACCTAATACAAGCAAAATCTTTGCTTAAAAGGTGACTAAAGGTGGTTACTTTACTTTTTTTTTTTTTTTTATTATACCACGGGGTCCCAGCGCTAACAAAGAAAATTTTGGTTCACATAAATATCACTAGATAGCGCGGTATGCATTGAATTGTTATTGAATTGTGTGTAAAATTAACATTTTCTAGAATCAGTCATAAAAATTGTATGTTCTTTTTAATGAACTCTCCTAAGCACAAAATGATTGAATATTGGGCTCTTAATTCACATTTCAAAGATTATTTGAACAGATAATTTATAAATGAATCCAATAGATGGCGCGGTTTTAAATTTCTGAGGCATGCCACTCGATTTATTAAATTTGTATTGTAACACATTTTGGTACAATTAAAATGTAAAAACGTGCATAAAAATACAATAAAACAAATCATCAATGTATTTAAAGAAAAAGTGTCACGAACCGCCGAACATAGTCCCCCTTTTTGAAAAGTCGTTTAAAAATTAATTACTATCAGTAAGTATTTAGTTTATAATTAATTAATATCACAATCATTTGGGAATTGAGAATTATCATTCTATTAAAATAAAATCTTACATTAAAATTAACAATTATTATTAAAATAACAGTTACAATAAAATAACAATGTCTTAATTCCATCAAAATAACAATTACTTAACATAAATGCAATCCTTCTTCTTTCTTCTTCAAATCACAACAAACTTAAAAACATAAATCCACATTTCATCTTGGGCCTTTTAACGTTCCCACTGCTGGGACACAGGCCTCCTCTCTGTGAGACGGAATGGGCCGTAATCCACCACGCGGCCCCAGTGCGGGTTGGTGGATGTGACATGTCATCGAATTTTTGGTTCAAGGACATGCCGGTTTCCTCACGATGTTTTCCTTCACCGTTTTGGGAACAGTGGTGATAAAATAATTTACACAAAGTAAAGCGCCTGCTCGGGTATCCATGACTTACAAATTGTAAGTCGCGGCCGATACCACTGGGCCACCACTGCTCATAAAAATAACATTTACAATAAAGTTAAATAACATTCGTTCCAATAAAAAAATCCTTTCAATAGAGTTCTTATACTAATTTTGCCGAATGCTTGGAAGCAAGCTAACGTACAGCCCGTGCCCAAGAAGGGCAGTCGAGTTGACTCGGCCAACTACAGACCCATATCTGTAACCTCCATACTCTAAGAGTATGGAGGGTGGATTGATATTAGCGTTGTATTCAACTCGTAGTTGAGAGGAACAATTTAACTTACGTCTGTGAAACGAAAATGAACTCTGCGTGATAAGAGCGTTCTAGATATATATTTCGAGGACCGTATATTAATAGGTAAATTACCTTGTTTTCCTCAAAGCACGCTCAAAGTATTTGAGTATTAACTCGATAATGTACCTACTTATATAATTATACGGTGCCATGTTTAGCTCATGCCGACGGTATTTAAGGTTGCCCTAGTCGACGGCACGAACTATTTTGTGCGCGGGGTTAAAATGCATGCTATCTCAACCGACAACACGTGCGAAAGAAATAGATGCTGTGATGAGCAGTAAGAAGCTAGTACGCGTACGAATACACATTTTTGCAAATTTGTAGCGACATGGATGATTATTTAAACGAAAACGCGCGTAATTTCTTTTTCCCAAAGGTGTGTTTATAAATACCTTTGGGAATAAGAATGTCATGAAAAAACGATTAACGACTTGTATCTGTTCTAAATAAAATTATTTGCATTGTTGAACTACTAATCTATCTCTGTACGGTGACTGTTTTGCAAAAATATGCATTACAGGAGCCGTTAATTCCACCACGCTAGAAGGGTATAAAATAGTCGAATAAGGGCATAAGAGAGTCAACAAGCATCTATTACAGCGAGTGCGGGATTGCTAAGGCAAAGCGACTAGGCGCTTAACCCGCACTCACAAAAAGCTAGGTCCATTAGGACAACATAGCGACGGGCTCTTGTTAGGGCGCGTTCCTACCGTGTCGTGACGACAGATAATCGTGTAGTTTTAAGTGTCGTGGCTTATATGTTTAAATGGAGGTGTTCACATTTAGAACGACACAATTTACTGTCGTCTACGACTCATTTTTGCAGTGACGAAGAAGAAGCAAGAAGCACGACAGTCGTAAAACGATAAAAAATCGTGGACGGTATGTAGACGAACACGTGTTTTCCCTTCCCTCTCGCACCCGCGCGCCCCTCGCGTCTGTACTCGGTTTGCTTTGTGCGTGTTAGAACTTGTCAGACTCCTGTGCATGGTGGACGTATAACAATGAAAACAAAAACAAAAAAAAGATAATTAATAATAATAATTAATTATTAATAATTATTATAACAACAAACCGGGAAACGATAAAATGTCGTCGCGATCCAATGGGAACAGCTAGATACGACAGTCGCTAAACGATAAATAATGTTGACGACAAACAATCGTTATAATGGGAACAGGTAGAGACGACAGTCGTCGAATGATAAATTAGTCGTTACGACATAGTGGGAACGCGCCCTTAGCGAACCCCGATATCGCTTCTGCGGCCAAGAAACTTAGCTCCGTAATCGCTCGCCTCACCACCTTACGGGGGCGAAGCGACTGCCAACGATAGAAAAGAGATTTATTCGCCATCCACCTTTAAGTGAATATAAATGAACAACTTCAGCAAAACAACAACCGTGAACATGGATACCACTGCAGCCGCTCAAGTGATTGCACTACTGCAATGGGATGATATGGCTCGGCAACTGAATTTAAGTAATTTTCCCGTTCGACGACTGTTCCAACGGTTCCTTGGTTCAATTGTTGACTACATATGACGAGGATCTGGCAGAGGACGCTAACGTCGACTTCATTACGCAATTAATTCCCATATGCTTTTGAAGGGCTACAACGGCTCCGATCAGTTCGCAGAACTTCAGTAAGCGTCTCCACGGTAGCAGAAGGTTACTAGAGAAATAAATTGGCAACAGGGCCAAAACGGAATGCACATACTAGGAGGGACAGGTGCAAAATAACGTTAATTTCGAAACTCGCTGTTTGTGGATTTGTTTTTTCGTTTTTAAATCGACTTCCAAAATTATTAAAACTAGCCTATGACACGGACCGAGAGTTTAGAATCTGTTTCTTCGATTAATCTGTCTCGTCGTTCTCGTATACCTATTTTTTTATTGTTATTGATAGGCTTTCGCTTTACCAATAACTCACCTGATGATGATGTGGTTGACCTAGAATTGAAAGTAAGAAACAGTTTGAATTAGAAAAGAAAAATGTGATCTTATGTCTTTTCGGGCAATTTGTCTGCGGGGACGCCCGAGCCAATGATGTATGTATGTACCTATGGCTTTTTCGATAGTTGGCGGAGCAGTCTTTCTTGGGTGTCTGCCGCACTACTTGGGCTCCCAACTATCTGTGGTCGGCCAGCAGCGCACCGTGCCTCAAATCCCGCTACCTACTGCGGCTAGTCCTACACCGAGCATCGTACCGGAACACGGCTAGGCCACTAGGCGATACGTCTTTGCCCGGTGGGTGGTCGCAAACCTTCGGCCGAAGCCTACCACCAATTAGTTAAACCAGATGTGCATCACCCGGGGACCACGTGTAGGGATTCAAATGGGGTAGGTACACTCCTACGGACATGGGTGACTCGACCCGCATAAAAAGTCAGATTCGGAACTTCGGAAGTAATTGAGGTACATTGTTAGATTTGACCTTCTTGAGACAGCCAGGAGGTGGCATTCATAGCAAGGCCAGGGATTGCAAACCTATTACAAGCGGGCATTTTGGCACGCGCAAAATAGTTCGACACGCTAATATAGCAGAGAACGCTCTTACTTTTTAAGGTTCCGTAATCAACAAATCAATCTGCCTAGCCTTTTCCCAACTATGTTGGGGTCGGCTTCCAGTCTAACCGGATTCAGCTGAGTACCAGTGTTTTACATGGGGCGACTGCCTATCTGACCTCCACAACCCAGTAACTGGGTAACACGGGGTACCCCTTGGCTAGACTGGTGTCAGATCTCAAGCTTCTGACTACTCGTAACGACTGTCAAAGATCTTTAAATTACAGCCGGGACCAATCGGTATGTTGAAATGGTCACTCATCCACGGACCGACCTCGTCAAGCGTTGCTTAACCTTGATAATCGATCCGTGCGGCTGTTATTATTTAGCCACGAGCTCCTCCACGGGTTCCGTAGTTAACAAGGAACCCTTATAGTTTCGCCATGTCCGTCTATCCATCCGTCCGTCCAAAGCTTAGCTCAGAGACTCTTAGTACTAGAACATATAAATACAATAGGACAGTTTATGTACATGGGCGAGCTTAACCCATAGCTGGGTTCTCTATTAGCAAACCTCAGTTGCGTATAGATATATGCATCGATGCCTCACGGCCAAAAGGGGTTAACCGCCACTTAAACTTTACAGGAGAGTACTTTAAAGTTCAAAATAAGTAAATAATATAAAACAAAGTCATGTTAGTTACACCACTTATAACTCAAGAATGGCTGGACCAATTTTTTACGATTTTTGAGTTTTGGATTTATTTTCGTCCGGAATTGGATAATGAGTAATAAAACATCGAAAAAAATAACTATACCAAAAACATTTTACCACACATTTTACTATACTTACACTACTTATACTTATATTATTCTTTCTGATTCTGTTTTTTTCTACACATACCTAAACCCTCTTGCCGCTTTCTGGAACGTTGGCCATGGTGAGAGAAGCACGGCAGCCTCCATAACATCAGGATACGTCAGCTCATTTATCTGCACTCGTCCGTACAACTTTTGTGCTGACCACACCAGAATCTGTTATAGATTTTTCTGTTTAGAGAATTTTCTTGAGACTAAGAATATCTATCAATCTGTGTAGTAAATAGATCAAAGCATTAATTATGTTGTTTCATTTTAATATTTCTTAGTGTATCAGCCCATTCGGTCCCACGGCTGGGCAATGGCCTTCCTCACTGTATTATGTTATGGCCCAATCCCTGATCATGTAGACTAGTTCATCTCGGCCACGTTCCACTTAATCAGCCAATATTTTACCTAATGCTGGACCTCTTCTCCTCGCAGTTGCAAGCGCAGGTCTAATGCGATTTAACTTAGAGTTTTGGTTTTAAGACATGCTAGCTCCTCCTTAACGATGGCAATATTGATGATATAAATGACACTTAATCTAAGTTTGATCCTAGAACTGGGTCACATTGCTCTAATAATAACGTTTTACCAGCTTGTCACTGTTCTTCTGCAGAGCAAAGACCTCTTCTCATATTGAGAAGGCACGTACATTAATCACCTCGCTTGCTCAATGAGGGTTGACGATTTCAGACTTATATTAACTATATAGTACAAAGCGCGTTGGGTCCTAAATTAATAAGACTCACACAGACACAGTATCCGACAGCGGCAGAGAGAAATACATTCATAGCCATTGCAGCAAATAGCCCACATTCCATATCAGCCGCATGGAGTGCCACAAGGCCACCTCCTAGGCCACACATTAGCATGTGTATCACAGACTCTATCAAACTAGAAGAAAGAACAGTTAATAAAATCGTTCAACTCATTTGTCTTGCTGCATGGGAGAAAAGAGATGAAACGCATGTTATGGATGCAGATGAGGGGAGTGAATGATAATGCGACAATTCATCATTTCTAGCGAAAGACGTCCACTGCTGAACATAACCTTCCCGTAACATAGGGCGTTCCGGGTGCCAGGATGGTCTTAAGAGGTAATGGGTGCCCATTCTATGTGCTGATAGTGATAACCGGGGTAATTTATTTGGAGCGGTAAAAATCCCACACTCTCTGATCTTTTCTCTAAAAGCCCAGGTGCCTTTAAAGGCATCCCAAGTCACCCCATCAACCGGTATTGCATTTGTCGCACCCAGAGGATTGCATCCATGATCTTCACCAGGTGTACGGATCACCTTATGGGACACCGTGGAACGCTGTGTCATACACGGTCGACGGGTCCATATTGGCTCACCTAAAGTTCTTTACCCGAAATTGTTCTTCCTAACGATTTGTAATCCGAATGATCACTCTTCCTAAAAATTTTCATCCTAAAGTTTTCATTCATACTATTTGTAGTGCTACCGGCGATGTTCATAACACTCGTGTTTCCGAAAGTTGTAATTAATAATATCATTAATGTAAATATATTTAAACTCCTACTGTTTTTAGGGTTCCGTACCCAAAGGGTAAAAACGGAACCCTATTACTGAGACTCCGCGGTCCGTCTGTCTGTCTGTCTGTCTGTCTGTCTGTCTGTCTGTCACCAGGCTGTATCTCATGAACCGTGATAGCTAGACAGTTGAAATTTTCACAGATGATGTATTCCTGTTGCCGCTATAACAACAAATACTAAAAACAGAATAAAATAAATATTTAAGTGGGGCTCCCATACAACAAACGCGATTTTGTCGCCGTCTTTTTACGATAATGGTACGGAACCCTTCGTGCGCGAGTCCGACTCGCACTTGCCCGGTTTTTATCATAACGCTTTTATCCCTAAACATAATTACCATAATATTTTCACTCATACTCAGAAAGAAACATTTACCAAGTGTAATAAAAAATATATTTGGGTAGAAAATGATATTCATAGTTTTAATTTGAGGGATGATTATTATTTGGGGTATGCTTTACATAACGTTCTGAGTTGTGTCTATTGTTAAGTTCATGTCGGTGTATTATCATTACGTGCATGTTTGTGTTAATGCTTTATAAATATAGAGAAAAATTATTTAAAACCAGTCGCGGAGGATTAAAATTAGACTTACATGGATTTACATATGAAAAAAACCGAAAAACAGTGGATAAACAATATTGGGCGTGTGAATTAAGAAGCAACAAAAAGTATAAGTGTAAGGTTAAAATTTCGATTATATGCCGTTGATTTTTGGCGCGGATAGGGAAGAGGGGGGATGGGGGGAGGTTTGGCTACCCCTCAGTACCACACCAACCACTCGGAGCCCTATAGTTATGGAGATATCCATGGTTAAAGTTTTCAGGTTAGAATAAAAAAATCCATAAATTTCCATCGATTTAAGGGGCGCGAAAGGGGGAAAGGGAAAGGAGGGTAGAGGGGCTACCTCACTGTACCATCCCAACCCCACGGAACCCCATGGTTATGGAAGATTTAAGCAACTAAGTCGACGGAGCCCCGCTGCGCGGCGCTCCTATTTCTGTCTGCAGGGTCTAAAGTAACCTAACATGAAGGAGATGACGGGAGCTGCGTTCGCTCGCTTTGCTCGCTCACTTCAGCTTCCGTCATCTCCTTCGAACCTAACCTATCCGTGTCGGGGTGCCCTAAGTTCCCGAGCTCACTTCGCTCGCTCTTGGACTAATTCTCATTTTTTTACCTCACGAAAAACATACAAAAAAACATAACATTGCCGAGTCTTGAATTTTTTTATAAAGCTTTCTATTTATGAGTACTAACTACAAAAATAAAATGAACTTCCAAATCAACGGCAAATATGATTGAATTAAATATATATTTAATTTTAAAGCAAAATACACCAATAAAAGTGATTATTTGAAAGCTATAGCCGCTAATATTAAACTAATTTAATTGAAATGTGTATATGAAAACATGTATTTATTTGACTACTTGTACCATGGTACCTGTTATTCTTATATGTTATACATGTTATGTGAAAATAAAGTTACGCAAAATTAATGTATATAATACTGATTATTATGAATAAAAAGAAATCTAAACAAAAAAGATATGACTTTGAATAATAGTGTAAAAGATAGTTATGTTGAGAAAATATAGGAAAACAAATAAAAGTATAATAAATGTTTATTGTTACTGACATTATGAAGTTGAATGCTTCTGAATTATGAACATTAGAGACAGAGTAGTTAGGAATTGTGATTGTTAGGATGAAAAATGTTAGGAAGAACATTTTCGGATTTCCAATTATCGGAGTTGAAAATTTAGGTGAACTTTGGCGCACCCACGGTCGACACTTCAGAACCTTTCGGCCCTATCGACCATCCGTACTGCGAGTAATGTTCTGACCACTGACATATAAACAAGACAGTTGACCGGAAAAAAAATAAGAGATAGAAGAATGTAAATATGCTTTAGTTTACGCCAATATTAAAAAACACCCAGTAACGGTGTTACACAAAGCGATAAGAGAATATGAAGTTTGTAGAGATACTAGTGAATAATGGAAGATAAATACTTGTTTGGCGTAGTCAAGTATGTCCTTTTGCTACAGTAATCATAATGTTCTGCATCGACGGGACTATTTTTGGAT
Organism: Orthosia gothica; assembly: GCA_949775005.1. Taxonomy (NCBI): domain Eukaryota; kingdom Metazoa; phylum Arthropoda; class Insecta; order Lepidoptera; family Noctuidae; genus Orthosia; species Orthosia gothica. The sequence continues at coordinate 23,442,422 of OX459036.1, forward strand.
TCAAACCTGGCTTTTGATTCGTTATCACAAACGCAGATGATGCTGGGGATCTATAGAAAAATAATATATATATATATTTTTTTTATTCACTAACTTTTTATCTACTTCACCCGCGTGAAAGTCTAAAATTATCCTACGATGTACCGGGATGAAAAATATCCTATGTCTAAATTGATGCATGATATACCAATGATATGTGTCAATTTTGATTCTCAGGACGGGCAAGCTATTGTCCTTTATTTTTATTTTACTACACATGCATATGCATACCATATACCATAGTTGCCTGTATGACGTAAAACTACAAAAAAAATTTCTTACTTAATTTTTATTTCTTTCCATTACTATTATATGGTAAATCATAGGTCAGGGCACATCGAATGATGGCCGGAAGGAAATGGCAACAGTAATGTAACTGTTACTAATTCTTAGACAAGATATTGATTTTAACGGAGATTGAGAATCTTTGACGTAAGAAAAATATTAAGTAATAATCTGCGCCCTGCAGTGGGACGTGTGTAGAGACGGGAATTTTTGTCGAGTGAAGTTCAGTGGCTGTTAATATTATTTGCAAATTGATTTCTAGTGGATATTGTGATATATTATTGGTGTAGTTTTGTGTCTCAATCTCAACTGTCTGCGCAACTGGACAATTTGTAAAATCATTGACAGAAGCGATCTCGGGATATTGGAGCGGAGTATTTTAATGTAGTATTGACTGCCTCTGCAAAGCTTACTGGGAAGACTGACTCGATACAATTTGCTGCCAAATACTCCAAAAAACATTAGAATCTGTTACATCCGCATTCTAATGCATACTAAAGAATAAATGTAAGATCCAAAACTCTTACCAAAGACGTGGCTAAAAGGTCCTAGCAACCAGGCCATAAAACTTACATAAAAAAAAGTATATATAGACTGATGATGATGAATGACTATATGTAACATGATACATTTTATTATTTTTTACAGACTTTATACATAAAGGGATTGGTTTTGAATATGTTAAATGCCAATGAAAAAGAACCATTTTGATGGAGAGACATGACATAAAACTACAAAGATACAAGGTTTTGAAATGCCAGTGGAGTTCATGGAATCGTATTCTAGTTTTCTAGTTCTGAATGAGGTTTTAAGTTATTAGTATGATTTAAATGATATATAATAAATTAGTACATAAATGAATATTCAATTGATTTATTTTTCTATGTTAAGAACCCGATGTATAACAATATTATTCATACACATACCTATAATAATCACAGTGGATCTTTGTGTCTCTGAATTGGTTGCAAGACCCCGCGCAGTAGCTATTTTTATTTCAATGTTGAAGGTGAAGATAGCATTATATAACTGTCTCTTTCACTCGCTTATGTATGTCACATCGTCCTATCTCGCTTACTCTATGCAGTATACTCGATGACAAACTGTTTCTTACGCAATTGTTGGCAGGACCAAGTTCAAAGACACAAAGATCCGCTGTGACTACTATAATATAGGTACCTCATGTTCATTAATACTACAGACATAAATAAAAATTAAACAGTATCAAGATCGTTTAATCCAATTTCCCCAGTATTTCCACAACAATTTTTTTTTGCCACATTTGCCATGAGATTCTGGTAGACCTATAACAATCATTTGGAAATTCATCTACGACAGATATACCTACAGTATCTGTAGGTGTTGTTGTGTTATGGCATCTAGGCCTCCACAAGGTTAATCGGTGACCTGGACACAACGGAAATAAACTTGTTGCGAGAAGCACAGGATCGTTCGATGTAGCAACACTTGAGGAATGCCTATGTCTAGCAGCCTGGACTTAGGCCGCGTTTCCACTGACGCGGAGCTGGGCGGAGACGTGCGGAAGCGACCAATTACAATGGTTGAAATCCTCAATCGCGCCACTCGTCTCGTCTGTGATTGGTCGCTTCCGCACGTCTCCGCCCAGCTCCGCGTCAGTGGAAACGCGGCCTTATACTCGTAGTTTGTATATGTTTGTGTTCCATTGGTGTAGTAACAACTAACAAAGGCGTTCCAGCGTGAGGACAAACGAATAAATAATTTATTTGGCTGAATGATGGTATTTTTTTGTATAATACTTACATTGCGATCCATGATAGCAGTTTTTATCTAGATTCTACTAGGAGATAATATTCCCTTGCTAGTACCATTTCATTTGCTGTTTGCAGGTCATGCAAGGGTTACCTAAAATTCAGAAATACTCCAGAATTATTTTGATCATTGACAAGTTGTCAATGAATATATAAGGCCAAAGACCTTTTAGAAATACGTTTAAGGTCTTTGTATAAGGCAGTGACTTCTGTCAATGATTCAGTGATAACAATCCTTGGTATTATGAAGTACTATTTGAAAACCACGGAAGTCGAAAAATGAAGGCTTTAAAATGGTTAAATATCAATTAACTTACAAAATCCAGCTTTTTTTATTAATAATAAGGCCAACAGGCAACCAACCTCTTATTTTTCTCATTTTGTACCTTACAGTACATTGAACAAAGCGGCGGACGTGTTGGGAAAGAGACGTAATACGGATTGAGACAAATTGTATTATTAGTGAAACTGGACTATTATGGATAAGCATGACATAGCTAGTGTGAAGAGTTGTCATCACAACCGTAACTTTACTTATTATGAAAGACTCCTATATGAATACGATAACCACATTTTACTCTGCGTTACGCCTTTTCCTTTAGGCCACACACCAAAAGATGTTTTAGTGCAAAATAGGAGAGCTCATTAAAAGAACGATTGAGGATGACATAGTAAATACAAAACTTTTTTTCGGCAACACTGTCAGCCCTCTCTCGCTTCACGTTGAAGACATGTCTATATTTTAATGACATGTTAAGCTGGAATAAGCAGGTCGTTTAGAAAGAGAGTCACATTCACACTACGATTATTATATATTAATATATTCTCTTTATAGTTTCAAACAGTTTCTTCCATCTATCACTAAAACCACCTTGGTTCAAGCTCTTGTATTGTAGGCAATACAAAAGCTTGAACCAAGGTGGTTCAAGCTCATTCTATCAGCATAGTTAGACCTATCTATGCTGATAGAATATACTATAATTATGTTACACCAACAAAAATATTTCACATATCTTTTACAACAACTTAACTAGTTTAATGGGTATAAAGGCGGTCTTATCGCTGACAGTGATATCTACCAGACAATCTTTGGATGGACTTAAATAACTTAAAATAAAACACGGGGTAACCTATGGTGTACTGCTACATAAAAAAATATAGTTGTAATAACCATACATAAACTTACAAATAAACATACATACATAATATTATATGAATGAAAAGGGAGTCAGTGAATGCGTGACGGGGAAAGGCCAAGACGGTATGGTGAAGGTACGGTAGTAATATGGGACAAGGGTAGGAAGATGATGACATAATATTACATGTTACAAAGATTCAAAGATTGAACAATGATAGAATAAATGAGATAGAAAGAGAAAAGCATTAAAGAGAAAGGGAATGGTTCTTAACAATTTTTTTTAAAGATGCTAGTAACTGGGCTTGTATTACTGACATTGGCAACTTATTCCACATACGCACAGCCTGGATCGTGACCAAGTTATTGTAGAACTTATTAGAGAGAGCTAGAGAGAGAGGTATCAAAATTCTCAAATTTTTCGTTGATCTGAAGAAACTTAAATCGTTGTTTGAGGTAAGAGGGGGTTGTAGGAATAAATATTATAGAGTATAAGTAAAATGTGGGCATTCCGGCGAAGGCGGATTTGCAGCCACTTGAGCTTAATAGAAAATTCAGAAACATGATCATATTTACGTCAACGAATCTAATGCAAAAGTTTTGGTAACTCTGATATATCCCAAGAACTTCTTAACAAAATGGATCGACTTCTTAATAACTATATTCGCTTTATTTTCGGCTTTCGTAAATATGATCACATTTCTTCCTTCCATTCTCAGCCTAAATGGCTGCCTATCCATCAGGGGAGATCCCTCAGAGACCTCTGCATGCGATCCTTGTGCTCCCGATTATTTAAAAAAATATTTTAAAGTGTTGGTCAGTTTGCATGATCTTAACCTTCGAGCTTCTAAAACTTACTTCTTCATATACCTACCTTCTCACCGCACTGGTTTCTATTTCAACTATAAAAATCTGGAACGTGCTTCCCTTTGACATCAAAAAAGCTGAGATGAACTATTATTTGTCATGATGAGAGGACGAGCTATGTATTAAAATAGCTCGGTCTTCCTCAAAGTCATTATATTTTATACTGTCTTATTTATAATTTGGTATTTATTAGGCTACTGATTTAAAAATTATATATGTATTTTATTAGATAGTTTATGAAAACTTATCCGACTTTAATTATTGTTAGTTTTTTTTATTTTGTACTCCTACCACTGTTGGCTTTTTTATCTCTCACTGAGACCTCGTCAGGTCTGGGTTCAGGTTTGCCCTTAGTCTTTGGATTTGTATTTGGCCAACACATGAGTTCGACTAAGCTAGGCAAGTTTCAACATTCAAGTGTATGGGTCCACCTTTGTGGATTCAATCATCTCTGCCTACTTCTCAAGGAAAACAAGTGTGATAATAAGTTACTAATACGCAAAATACGCGCTTGGTCGTGGAGTTGCGGAAACCAGCCCGTTTTAACCTAACCTAACCTCACCTAAGTTACTAATAAAATTTCATAACATTAAAAATTATTACACAAAAATAAAGAAAACATTTTGTAGCTTAACGATTATTTAATTTGTCTTGATTCATTTACCCCCTGCAGTTATTGATATAATTAAAAAAACAATTATTCGTGAACGCATTAAATTATAGATAATAACTTTTTCAATTAAAATAACACAAAAACGTTACATCTCACTCACCTGTGTATCTGTAACCTATGCTTACAAATTGGTAAATCTCTGAACTCTGAATCATAACATATCTTGTCAACCTGAAATATTCCGCCGTATCCCAGTAGTTCCATTCTCTAGTTCCATTATGGGACTACTGGGATTTTTTTCTCCCAGTAGTTCCATGGAACTGGCATTCTGTTTATGAAAGATAAAATTAGTCTCATAAGTTCCGGTACAGTTAAATCGCGAAATAGTCGCCGTATCCCAGTAGTTCCATTCTCTAGTTCCATTATGGGACTACAGGGATTTTTTGTCCCAGTAGTTCCATGGAACTGGCATTCTGTTCATGCAAGATAAAATTAGTCTCATAAGTTCCGGTACAGTTAAATCACAAGGGAATTGACCGCAATATATTAACAGATCTGAGTATATTAGTACAAAAACGTTACTTAGAATGCTTTTATTTTTCATTTTCTTAGTATTATTAACAAAAAAGTATTTTAGTATAGTAACAAAAATAATTAACATAAACGTAACTTAGTTTTTATTTTTTATTTTCTACCTCTACTTATGAGAACTGCGGACGATTCTTCTCCAAGAAATGTGGTACAGTAATTTCTCCACTGAGAAGTTTCATTTGCGAATTTTGTAAAAGCATGTCCTTCACAACATAATTAGAATCTCTTCTGGTGTCAGGATTTAAATTATTTTGTATTTTCTTTGTATGTACTGTATAATAATTAGCGTCATTTGATAAAACTTGCAATAATTTATATAGAGTTATTACAGTTTTCTTAAATGACTTATTTAATCCACCGTGCCATGCCTCTACAAAATTTGTTGTCCTGTGTCTTTCGCCGAAAGCACACCATAGGTTAATAAATTCAGCGTCACGCAACCAAAACCGTTCCATGTATAGTTTAAACCTATTTAAGGGCCTACATGCGCTTTAGTGCCGTAAAACGGTTACTTTCTAAAGCATACTCCTTAGTAACGGCTAGGTTAAAAGGTTTGAAAAAAATATATATTTATTATTGATTCATGTACATAATTTGGAACTCAAGGTTTTTTCGTGTAACTAATAGTTTTGCTTTAAAAAAATAATTAACAGCACGACATTTTTTCGCAACTTTTGGAAACTCCTCCAAAACGACTTGGATGTTTAAAAATATTTTTAGATAGACAGATTGGTGTTTAGAGGTTCTTTAGATGGTACTACACTTTTTTCAATCAATCAATATTTTGCAAAGCAAGTCCTGCAAAGTAAGGTCCAATGTATATATTCTGGCTCTCTACGGGGGCGAAGCCAGTCGCGCGTTAGCTTTGGTACGGGAGGGCTGTGTCGCTCGCTGCTCCGTCGCGCTTACGTCCGACTAAGCGTATTCGCATGTGTTAGTGCAAATATTTACTTAGTTTGTGTATTAGTGTGCGTTCACAGACTAGCTCGCTCGCCGCAGAGGAACCTTCGTAATCGTGCGCGTGGACGCTTTATTTTTATTTATTTGTGGACTACTTTTTTATGTGAATTTGTAAATACTTTTTATTTATATTGTGCATTGCGTAAATAAATCATAATGCCAAGATCAACTAATACAAGAACACTTGGAATTCTAAAGGCTGAGAAAATGCATCTGGTTAAATAAGTAAAAAAAAAATAAGTAGGTATGTACTTAACATACCTACTTATTGTTTTTTTTTTTTTTTAAAGTTGCCCCACACTAGGAATTTCTTCCTGTATCGTGGGTGCGTTTACAAACATATAAACTCACATACACAACACCCAGAGCCGGAACAACTATCTGTAGGTCATACAAATATTTGTTCCGTGCGGGAATCGAACCCGCGACACGCAGCGCAGCAGTCAATCGCTCAACCACTGCGCCAACCGTGCGCCAAAATTATTATATCTTATTTATACTCTATTCGCTGGGAGAAAAAGTAAACAAACCATAAAAAGATTTTACAGTGTCTCCTTTGTGTCACTAAAATCTAAAGTAAAATAAATATCATGCGGAGATTTTTATTTCATTAAACAACCAAATACCTACGTGCACACTTTTCAAACAGTTAAACTATATTTTTTTGTTTATAGCTCCATTTGAAATAACATTAGAAATTTCTACAACCCTTTTACAGTCCGTTCAACCAATTTTGAGTTCTATCCCGTAAGTATAAGGATAGCATAAAAAGCATAAACCTGTTACCAAAACTAACTGTTTACTACGGCTGCCATTTGTCATATCACCAACGCAATAGAATACAAATTCGATTGAACGAGCTGTAAAATGGGCTTATTTATTTGTCTAATGTTATCTCAAATGGAGTATAGCTGTATTTTACAACATTATCTATTTTTAATGTTTAAACATAACGTATACGACATACGTAACATAAACGACATAAAAAACCGGCCAAGTGCGAGTCGGACTCGCGCACGAAGGGTTCCGTACCATTATCGCAAAAAACGGCGAAAAAATCACGTTTGTTGTATGGGAGCCTCACTTAAATATTTATTTTATTATGTTTTTAGTATTTGTTGTTTTTGCTTCAACATAATTAACAGCACGACATTTTTTCGCAACTTTTGGAAACTCCTCCAAAACGACTTGGATGTTTAAAAATATTTTTAGATAGACAGATTGGTGTTTAGAGGTTCTTTAGATGGTACTACGCTTTTTTCAATCAATCAATATTTTGCAAAGCAAGTCCTGCAAAGTAAGGTCCAATGTATATATTCTGGCTCTCTACGGGGGCGCCGGGGCGAAGCCAGTCGCGCGTTAGCTTTGGTACGGGAGGGCTGTGTCGCTCGCTGCTCCGTCGCGCTTACGTCCGACTAAGCGTATTCGCATGTGTTAGTGCAAATATTTACTTAGTTTGTGTATTAGTGTGCGTTCACAGACTAGCTCGCTCGCCGCAGAGGAACCTTCGTAATCGTGCGCGTGGACGCTTTATTTTTATTTATTTGTGGACTACTTTTTTATGTGAATTTGTAAATACTTTTTATTTATATTGTGCATTGCGTAAATAAATCATAATGCCAAGATCAACTAATACAAGAACACTTGGAATTCTAAAGGCTGAGAAAATGCATCTGGTTAAATAAGTAAAAAAAAAATAAGTAGGTATGTACTTAACATACCTACTTATTGTTTTTTTTTTTTTTTAAAGTTGCCCCACACTAGGAATTTCTTCCTGTATCGTGGGTGCGTTTACAAACATATAAACTCACATACACAACACCCAGAGCCGGAACAACTATCTGTAGGTCATACAAATATTTGTTCCGTGCGGGAATCGAACCCGCGACACGCAGCGCAGCAGTCAATCGCTCAACCACTGCGCCAACCGTGCGCCAAAATTATTATATCTTATTTATACTCTATTCGCTGGGAGAAAAAGTAAACAAACCATAAAAAGATTTTACAGTGTCTCCTTTGTGTCACTAAAATCTAAAGTAAAATAAATATCATGCGGAGATTTTTATTTCATTAAACAACCAAATACCTACGTGCACACTTTTCAAACAGTTAAACTATATTTTTTTGTTTATAGCTCCATTTGAAATAACATTAGAAATTTCTACAACCCTTTTACAGTCCGTTCAACCAATTTTGAGTTCTATCCCGTAAGTATAAGGATAGCATAAAAAGCATAAACCTGTTACCAAAACTAACTGTTTACTACGGCTGCCATTTGTCATATCACCAACGCAATAGAATACAAATTCGATTGAACGAGCTGTAAAATGGGCTTATTTATTTGTCTAATGTTATCTCAAATGGAGTATAGCTGTATTTTACAACATTATCTATTTTTAATGTTTAAACATAACGTATACGACATACGTAACATAAACGACATAAAAAACCGGCCAAGTGCGAGTCGGACTCGCGCACGAAGGGTTCCGTACCATTATCGCAAAAAACGGCGAAAAAATCACGTTTGTTGTATGGGAGCCTCACTTAAATATTTATTTTATTATGTTTTTAGTATTTGTTGTTTTTGCTTCAACATAAATACATCATCTGTGAAAATTTCAACTGTCTAGCTATCACGGTTCATGAGATACAGCCTGGTGACAGACAGACAGACGGACCGCGGATTCTTAGTAATAGGATCCCGTTTTTACTCTTTGGGTACGGAACCCTAAAAAGCATTATCTCGAAAGCCTGCAGTTCGCAAGTATAACAAATTAAAGAGTGCTACAAAAGTAACCATTTTGCGATGTAATCCAAACATCCATACAAATTTTAAAAAGTCGGATTATAACCGTGTAACGTTTGGTTGTGTACAACAAGTTTTTTCCCTCGGCAAATAGGGTATAAGTACTTCTTTAGCTTTTATTATCTGATGTAGAATTTATTGTATATCAAAATAGTTAGACATCTCAACCATTTTATTTCATATATTATTTACTAGCTTACCCAGCAAACTTTGTTTTGCCATAAAAAGACCAAACATTTATCTACCCTACCCTACCCTACCTTACACTACCTACCCTATCCTTCCCTACCCTACTCTACCCTACCCGACCCTACACTACCCTACACTACCCTACCCTACACTACCCTACCCTACCTTACCCCACCCTAACCTACCCTACCTACCTACCAACTCGTTGAACTATTTATTTGAATAAGAAATAAAATACTACTATACGAATGTAACCAACTTTTGTTTCTACCGGCAGCGGCGATCTAATTAAAATTTAGAACATAAAACTTGCTATTGTGAGTCAATCTTAAAAGATAGATATATGCTGTCGCGGACTTTATTGTAGAACTTTTAAAGAGGAACATTTCCATCATACATGATATTTGCGTAACTTAAACCGTTTACGCAGCGCACGCAATGGAAGCTCTCAAAAAGGAATATCTTTGCCCGTTTTTGCAATATTTTTCATTTATGCTCGGCTTCTATTGGTCGTAGCGCGATGTTATATAGCTTATAACCTTCCTCGATAAATGAACTATCCAGCACAAAAAGAATTTTTCAATTCCAACCAGTAGTTCCTGAGATTAGCGCGTTCAAACAAACAAACAAATAAACAAACAAACTCTTCTGCTTTATAATATTAGTATAGACATGATATTTGCGTAACTTAAACCGTTTACGCAGCGCACGCAATGGAAGCTCTCAAAAAGGAATATCTTTGCCCGTTTTTGCAATATTTTTCATTTATGCTCGGCTCCTATTGGTCGTAGCGCGATGTTATATAGCCTATAACCTTCCTCGATAAATGAACTATCCAGCACAAAAAGAATTTTTCAATTCCAACCAGTAGTTCCTGAGATTAGCGCGTTCAAACAAACAAACAAACAAACTCTTCTGCTTTATAATATTATATATAGTATAGATAATTATATAACATTCCAGATTGAGTTTATTTAACGTAATTATTTTAAATTACCTTCTTAGTATTTTTAAACGAATATAATAACTTAAAACATCAGGAGCCGATCGTAAGCTCAGAGCAAGTTTATCTTGACTGTGCTAACTCAGCCGGCATAATTACAGACACACTAGAAAAACAATAAAACGGGCGCCATAAATGGTCGCTTGCTGGTCGAGGGACCGTACGCGTAGAAGACCGGGAATCGTAGGCAAGAATGCAAACTGTTAGTCGCATCTCTGCGTCCACGCATATTCTTTGATCGCAGTTCGCGCTCGCTATGTATGCGTGAGCCGTGCCGGTGTGTGAGTTTAGCTTCGCCGGGATGCTCAAGGCCATTGGGGCATACTTGCGCCTTAACTTTAGTTTCTCGGATTCAGGTATGAACTCAATTTCGTGTAAACATTGTATTTCAGACTTAATATACTCCCACCCTTCCATTATTTTATTACTAGGTAGCAAGGGTAGAGTATTACATAAGGCCACGGGTTTTCGAGTGTAATTGGTTTTATTAAGGCGGTTCCCCGAGCAAAACGCCGCGCAAGCCATTTTTTGTGCTGTTTTTAGGAGCTATCTACTCGTTATTTAAAAAGAAATATCAATTAATAAAAATACATTAAATTTCTACATAATATTGATTCTAAAATGGTAGATTTAGTTTTTTTTTAAATGTTGTATATATTTCACTAATCTCCTTTAAAAAAAACATAAAAATGAGAAATAATTATTGATATTATGCATCTCCTCGTAAAGTGTTCATTAATTGTTTTTTGTACTAACACTAATGGATAGACAATTTAATAACGAACATTTTTGTAGAATTATTTTTTCCAAAAGATCAAAATTCGATTTTATAAAGATTTTATTCTAAAATCTGGGCGTATTCACTACTGTAATTCATGCGCCGCCAGTGCCGCTAGACCAATAGGAATGCTCATATCGCACGCCGATTTTTTGGTCAGGGTACCGTCTTAATGCCCAATTCTTTGGCTTTTCGCCACAAACACCTCGTGTAATGATAATAACACCCATGGTTTTCTCCTAATGGGAAAATATTCTTAAAGGCATCTACAGCTGGTAACTCAAAGTCTGTTGTAAATTTGTGGGGTGTTTAATTGATTTTTACCTGTATTTAGGATCTCTTTCAACAAAGAAACTTTTTGCAAACATTTTATACAAGAGACAGAAACATCGCATCTTTCACGCTCATATTGTTCTGTGCATTGACAGACTGGCTCACTGTTCTTATTCAGGGAACAGACACCGCTGTTTAAGCAATATCCATGACACTCCCCAGAGTATCCGGCATTACATCTGAAATAAGGAATATATGAATCAAACAGCGTCCACGATGATGATTATAATGAATTTGTAATACACGAACAAGACATGCACTCAGTACGCTGTATTTCGGGTGCTGCTGCTGTTTAGAAATTAAACAACATTTATTTTACCTGCATTGGGGTTGTCCCTCAGCACTTACTATACAGTCTCCTTGGAAACAATAATAATTTTGACAAACTGAAACGTCGCATCTTTCACCCTCATGATCTGCTGTGCATTGACACATTGCTTCATCCCCTTCGCTCAGGAAACAGACGCCATTGTTAAGACAATGCTTATGGCATGCATTGACTTCACACCTCTCTCCAGAGTAACCAGCATTACATCTGAAATAATGAAGATATGAATGAAAGAACACGATAAACAAGGAAGCTAACAAATAGGTTTGTTTTTATTATTGAGATAATATGTACTACGTACTAGAGAAGCTATCCTAAGCAAAATACATGCTCCATTTTGTAAATTTTGACAAGAGTTTAAACTAAAATTTGCTGCAGCGCTGAAACAATAATTAGTCGTCTAACAAAACAATATAAACATGCAGCGCTAGAGCGCTTCTAAGGTGTAGTTTTCTCGCGACGAAAAAGACGGAAGCGCCGTGATTTTCATGGCACTTACGCGTTTCGTTCAACGTTCTTCAACACTTTGTCATTCATATAGACTAAACTGCTGACTGACTACAGAAGTGACATAGCTTTATACCTAACAAGCTTCATTAGAATTCAAAGTTTTTCAAAATTTATTATTAGTTAAAATAACCATAAAGTAAAATAAACTTTTGTATTTCTTTATTTAATATATAATCAAATGCGCTTAAAATAAATTAAAAACATATCAAATCGGAATAGGGAATTATACAATTCGCTTGAAACACGATTTTTCTGTATATTTTTATCTATATATTTTTATTATAATAATTATGTTTATAGTTACCCCTAAAAACTATAAGTTTAGTTAACTTTTGACGCTTCGATAAATAATTATTAGTCTGATCAATTTTGGCTTCGTGCTTAAAGCGAATTGTTGTGTATTTGTTTATGATGGCCCGTATCAAATGTGTTCGGTGATTTAAAGTGCTTGGTTGATCAAAAGAATGTTGAAGCAAAGATGTAATTAAAATATTCCAAAGTATTAACAGTTATATAACTAAAATGGTATTTAGTAGAGAGACTGATTCAGAAAACGCCTGCCGGCTTTTTAGCGTATTTATCCTCTTCGCGAAAATGCAACGAAAATACATAAGTATGATTGGATGGTAACCAGGTATCTTCACTGCGGTTGATTTAGATAAATTTTATTCATTTATCCCTATCTTTACGGCCCAAACATGGAATCCCTAAATAAACAAAATGTAAAAAATTATGTCTTACATTATGTAATAATTATTTTTCATCTTTAATTTTTTTATCTTTTTTCATTGAATAACCACAGTCAGTTCTTTTCTAAATATATATTAGATTATTATTTTCCGCTTCAAAAAGAAACGTCAGCTAATTCTACCTACACTTGTTACACAAATTGTCACATCTTAATTTTTAGTCTATATGAAAATTGACACAACATGGCGTCCACCAAATATTTTGTTCAAATTATGTTTTAATATTATTGTCTAGTTATTCACCGATGAAAAGTTATTCCTTTGCACTTCGCCGTATTGGTTGAATTATTAGTGCAATATCTTAAAACACACGACAGCATATTTAATGCGTTTGAGGGTTTTATCGTTTAAAAAAAAAAAAATCCTAAGCGCTCAAGATCTAGCAAGCAAATGAGTGAAGTGCGGCCAGAAGAACGTACTTGAACGGAACACAGTAGTGATGTGTGGCGACTTCTCTAGTGCTTAATACATTATTAACTCAATGTTTTTTATTGATAGGCTCGCTTTGACAACAATCTCACTTGATGGCAAGCAATGGTGTGGTTGAAGATGGAGCACGCTTGCTTAAAAGTTAGGCGTTTACACGCGGTAGGCGGTGAAGCGGCTCTCATGTCGCATTGGCCTCTAATAAATCCGTTGATGCCTAACTCACGTACACCACGCGGGTCGAGCGGTGTTCTCCCCTCCGCGTCCGCAGCGGTGCCGTGTGTTAATTGCCTTACCTTATTCACTATTGCAAAGCGCGCACCAAAAACGCTGTGTACAATTAAACAGTTTCTAATGAGATGACCATTTGTTTTACCTGCATTTAGGTTGTCCCTCAGCAGTGACATGACAGTCTCCATGTAAACAATAGTTCTGACAGATTGAAACATCGCATCTCGCACCGATGTAACCCGGTGTACATTCGCAACGAGGTTGCCCACTAACTTTCGTACCATTTACGCAAAACAGACTCACATCTGTAGAAGCATTAAGATGATCGTGGTCGTTGGTCTCTGCGTAATTTGGTAGCAGTCTCTTTCGTGCCGGGCAATCCTCACCGCCCTGAACTTGTTCTTCAAATTTATAGTTGGCGGCCATACCTAGAGTACCAAAAACACCACCGCTTGAACTATCAGGAAATGACGTTAGTATTGGTTTCGCATCGGTATCACGTGGCGAATTCTTCGGTAATTGCCAAAACGAAGTATTCGTTGTCCCCCAGAAGATAAAGTCATTTGATATGGTTAGAACATCTGGTACAAAACCTATTTCTCTTTCACCGTAAAATGTTCTTCTGTTCTTGCCATTCAAATCTGCACTTTCAATAGTAAATCCATCATATGTCAATGAAACCTTGTCAATCCAGTACATTTTCTGTGCTTGTTGATCAATGGTCAAGCCTTCTGTAAATATACTACTACTCTCAATAACAACTTCTTTCTCGGTACCATTAAGATTAACCCTTTGTATTATGGTACTATTAATATAGCTGGCTGACTCCCTATAAATGTAGCTGTAATTTAAAACAACTGTAAATATTCACAAAATTTAAAATTATAGAATAAAATAAAATATACGTTATTGTATATAATAATTACACAAATCTTTTACAAAAAACTTAATGTGATGATGATGTGTATGAAGTAGTTTACAAGTTGTGAGATAACAAATTCACATAAATGCAGATATGCCTACATACTCGTACTTACATACATACCGATCAACAAACACTTTGCCACGCCGAAGTCAGGTAAAAAATTAGTATTCATGACTTTGACGGGATATGTTTCGCAAACAGTATGCTTGACAAAAATATGATGTACAAAACCCTACATTCATTTAAAAAGCCCTGTTCAATGATACCACACTTGATGGGGTGGGGTGTTTTTTTTTGTTCTTGTGTTTGAGTCCCTAAAAGGCCCCTTAATCAATTTAATATGACGTCCAGCGGACAAAAAAAGATGCCTCTATCGACATTTCATTTGTCAAATTATGATAAGTAGTTTAGAAGTTTTGAGGGAACAGATGAACCTACATACATACATACACACATACCGGTCTTAAACATTACCCTCTATTTTGCTTCATCGTAGTTGGCTAATAAGAAATTTACATGAGTTTTTACATAATGGTGGTAATAAAAACTAACTAATAAACACACACAAACAACATATTCGCACGCACAAACGTAAGAACCATTGCAGATAAAATATAAATGACGTTATAAATATTATCATAAATGACATACCCGCCACAACAATCCACGGCCACATTATGCCAATGCCCGCCATGATTTCCAAAATTAATCACAAGATCTCCTTTAACTTCGTTGTTATTGCCCGGTTTCAATAGAAACGAGTATATGCTGTCTCTAAGAGACCCAAACAGTAATTCTTTGGCCGGGTCGTAGGTAAGCCACGAAAACCAACGATATGACTTTTTCTTAATAATTAAACATGCTGTTTTCCTGCTTGTCAGGTCATAACTGGTTATAGAGCAGTTCAGCACTGTTACCTTATCTCCCTCCCTGTGAACTACACTTTGATCGCCAAGCAACAACCGGTTGTGTACTGGGTCGAAAGTAACCCAACTGATAAAAATGGGTACTTCCTCCGAGTACGTTAATTTTCCTTCACTATAAAATTCTCGTCGATTTTCATCTCTGGCCAAAACAATATCTGAAATTTAAAAATAGTACATTTTGATGCAAGTGGGCAAAGTTGCTTAATGCAGCCGAGGTGGAATAGAAACTCGTGCTGAAGGCGAGACCCTTATGAAGCCGAGAAACCTCAATAAAAATTGGCCATGTTTATCAAACGACGTTTTTCAACAAACTTAGTCGATAAATTATATATTTTCATTAACATAATAGCTAATTTAGTAACAAATTATTGTGAAAAACGGTTTGCGTATTCTTTTTAATCCACCGGGCTCGATTTTGTGCCGGGCTGACTTGCGACCAATGTGACCCACTGCCATACTTGCACGAGCACGAAATACAGTACATATCATGCCTAAGAGCGGTAGGGTATGGACCAGTTTTCGAATAAGTGTGGTAAAAAAACATTTTTAAACACCGATAGCGAAATTAAATCATCCTTATTATTAAATTTCCTTAAGAAACATGACTTTTGTTCTGACCCCAGGCGAAGGAGTCCACCAGTCCTATGTACATCGCCACCAATGCCAAAATACTCTGCGTTCTCATTTTATACACCAGAAGCAGACGAACGCCGTCTTCTTTTCAATAAACTTAGAAGATTCGTCCACGCCCCGTGACCGCTCGTTCGTTACAAAGGTACAAAACTTATTTTTTTGCAAATTTATATCAAATACCTTCATAAATAATAATATCCAATAGTGCACTGGTAACAATAGAGGTGCTGATAAGCGGGTCTCATTTGGTTTGGTTAATCTGGAAAATCCGCTTCATTAGAAATATAAATAGATTATTTTAAGTGTTTTTTGTTTCATTATCCTCTTGGCCTTATCTCAGGAGAATAATGATGCCAACTATTATTTTATATAGGTACAGGTGACGATGGTGATCATTGTATATGTTAGGATGTCATGTTTTTAATAGCTTTTCCGGAACTTCCGAAGTATCCTCAAGTATGTTCAGTGATTATTAGTAGTTTAGAAACCGAAATTGCGAATTTTCGGTTATTTACATTTTTTTTTAAATGGAAATGAAACCTCATCCTTACAATGTGGTCTACGATCGAAAGAAATACAACCGGTTTAAAACATCATCCAAAATGTCTTGTACTTAGGTTAAGGAAAAATTGTTTGCTAAACTAAATACATTCGAAATCAGACAGTCACTCAAATAAATTATAAAATAAATAAATAAAGTTAATTCAATAATCAAAAACCCGACTGATTAAGAATCGAACTAAAAAGCTGTTAACAAGAAAAAATCATGCTGTGCAGTCGGAGAAAACATATTCGCGAACTGGCTGACCACCTGATCCTCCGACTGCACTTCATGATTTTTTCTTGTTAACAGGTTTTTAGTTCGATTCATATTCAGTCGGATTTTTGATTTAACTTTTTTTTATTGACAACTTTTTAGTTATATTTTTCTTTTTCGAATTACTTTTAAACATATAAGTGGTATATATTTTTGTAATCGCCTCTTTAAACCCATAATTTTGATATGCCACTCGATGGGTTTGGAAGAAAAAAATTAGGACCCGCACAATATGGTGCTCAAAAGCCGCCATGTTTGTTTTTTTAGAACTTCACCTATCTAAGAACACTTGGGCGGTCAAGACTTATCTATCGATGTCTTAATTATATAATTAGGTCAAGTGGTTTAAAAGATATGAGATAATAAAGAATATTACATACAAACATACATACATACAAGATACGCGCGAAACACATAACCCAGTCGCGTAAAAAAAAGGGCTCACATGTCACACTATCGTGCTGCACTAAAATTATATATTGTTCTTTTTTATGAAATGAACACACAGACTGTTCCGTTGTTACTGAATTAATTTACTGTAGGTACCCCTACTTTTTGGTCTAATCAGACCGGAGCCGGATTAAGCCTTCCGGCTTACAGTAATTCGCATAGAACTGAAACTTGGTACGAATGTTAGACACACCAATATAAATGAAAAAAGTCCCCATCGACCCCACACTTGCAAAAAAAAATATTCAAAGTCAAAGTTCACAAATATGGAATGTTTAGTTTTTTAGCCGAAAGGTAAATTTTATGATAAAAATAGGTCAATCAAAATTGTAGATTATGCAATTATCTATAAAAATTGTCTCTACAGTTTTTCTCCTAAACTTCACCGTTTCTGAGATATAATGGTTGAAAAGTTGTATTCTTCTTAATATGCACAAGTTTCCACGCCACATGGGAGGTAGTATACTTGGCGCGTTTTTTTAACGAGTTTTCCCGATAGGGCGCTATTCTACAATCTATTGTGACTGTTTAATTCAATACTATTAAAAATTATGCAAAAACTGGTACTATTGGAAATGATGAAAGCCATGTGAATTATAAAAAAATAGGTAGAATTATCCGCCTCATTCATAATCATTTGATAATTCTGCTTCCTCTTCTTCTTGTTCGTATTCTTGTACTTCTTCTTCTCCTTGTTCTTCTTCTTCTCCTTGTTCTTGTTCTTCCTGCTGGGTGGAAGAAAATTGTTCTAACAGCGTTGTATCAGATGTCTCCTCACTGATATCGTACGAATCCTCTTCTGATGGCGATTCAACATTGGAGCACAACTGACCTTGACAACTGGTACACGCTAAAGAACAAAATAATCCTACTTTTTTGCCGCATTTAGCATATCATCCTTTTTTACAATTGCAAAAAAATGAATTGAGGAGTTTTCCGGTGCAGATGGAAGTAAAGTCTGAATTGGTTTCAAAGTTTGTTGATTAACTTACAACCCCAGTCTTTTGGGTCCAATTGATTACCAAGCTACACTACAAGAAGACGAACAAGAAGAAGGGGAAGCAGAATTATCAAATGATTATAAATGAGACGGATAATTTATTTGAGTTCAGGCAGTTCCGCTAAAAAACGCAAAAAGCCCATATTTGTGAACTTTGACCTTGAACATAATTTATTGCAAGTGTGGGTTCGATGGGGACTTTTTACATTTCATATATAATGGTGTTGCGAATATTCGTTCCAATTTTCAGCTCTATGCGAATTAATGCACTTTGTTATGTCTAATTTGACCGGACTACTACGTTTACAATATTTGTAAGTGTCTAATTACGGGATGCCAGGAAATCTGCCACTAGTGTACCCAATGGTTATCGTATTACCTAGTTACTTGGTTGTGGAGGTCAGATAGGCAGGTGCATCTGGTTAGACTGGAGGCTGACCCCAAGATAGTTAGCAAAAGTCTAGGCAGATTAAAGGATTTAACTTCGAGTTTATTAGGACCCTGTAGATAAAGATTGTGAAGCATGGTGTATGCATTTTCATTTAAAATGTTCCTATTGTGATTTTACCCGTTTTGATTAACACTATTATTTTTAGCATCAGTATTTGTTTCTAAGTAAAAGCTTACTGTAAGATTTTCAACGCTCGGCTCTGGTCTAGCATCTGAAATCCAATTATCGGATTAAATGCTTTATTATTATTTCAATTATTCATTTTATTAATATTTGTTACATTTTTTATTATTATAAAATATTATATAGTATAAATGAATATATTTATGAGTAGGAGATAGACCAACAGTACCCTCCACAGCTATCCACGGCAATAGAACGTGGAAACTTTTCCTCTTCCAAATTGATAACAATGTCTTCGTTGGCTTCACTGTTATATCCAGCCTTTATTTAAAACGAGTATATAATTCTATTCGTTGTCCAAAAAAGTAATTCTGTGGCCGGGTCGTAGCAGAGATTTTTTATGAATCGGAATTGGTTTGGTTTTTTCTTGATTAAAGATATTGTTTTCAAACTTGCTATGTCAAAACTAGATACAGAGTCGTTTTCATTGTATTTCATTGTTAACAGCACCCGGTTGTAAATTTGGTCGTAAGTTATACAATTTATAAAATGATCTAGTTTCACAGATTTTGCTAACGTTCCTTCATTATAAAATTCTAGTCTATTAGCTCTGGCCAGGACAATATCTAAAATACGAAAATTACACATTTATAACGGTCTAGGTGCATCTAGATTTACAAGGTTATTATTGTACTCTATCGCCTCGCCATTTGATACCTACTATTTTAGTTTTCTACTAGGCCCAGGGGTTTCTCTGGTGGAATGAGCATGACTGGGTTTTATATGGGTTAGGCCTTTGTTCAGGGATGTGCCCTAACAAGCGTTACACAAGGCGGTTCTGATGTGATCTTTTAACTCTAGATAGTTAAATTATATTTTGGAGTTACTTAATAATTAAACATTCGCCGAGTCGTACTACGTCCAAAAATTCAAAAATACCATTGATTAAAATTTGTAATTAGCCACAGGTCACACAAAGTATTGGGAATAACGGGCCAAATGATAAAAATATTTTGTAATCCGTTGTTAAAGATGCAGACTTACTGGTTTATTAAATAAGGCGTCGATATTGTTTTACTGTGTTTTAAATAAAAGGACCAAAAATGGACTCTCATTTTCTTCAAAAACTCTAAGACACCAATTTAGCCATATATTTCGTGTCAATTGACATTAATTATCAAAATATCTTCACAGGGAAGGTTGTTTACCTTAATTTATGAAGGTAGAGAAAGAACCGAGATCGTAGGGTGCCGGGAAGTTTGCGAATTCGACTTTTGCAGAGAGATGCGTAGACGAGCGGACAAATGTTTAGTTTTTAAGAGTTAAGAGGTAACAGAGCCCCTGCGATGTGTTGAATTAACACTATGGTCACCACACAACAAACTTAAAAATCCTACACTATGGTCTTTTAAAAGGTCTCTCCGATACAAAAATCAAGCGCCGCCAGATCCTTTTCGGGGTTTGCATCGGTATCCTCAAAGTGTAAAGTCGTCGGCCTGCAAATAAATACGACTTTTGCTCACCCCAAGAGAACGAATGCACCAACCCTACATAAAAAACTAAGAACGTGATCAAGCACTGCGTTTGATACATCTTATATTCTACACAACACAACGGTTAAAGACGCAGATGGTGGGATCCTCACTTGGTGACGGCTTGTGTAATATAAAATAAAACGCCTGTTTTTGAAACATGAAATTTTAATTAGCTTTAAGAAACCCTATACTGGTAACAATAGAGGCTCTGATAAGCAGGACAGAAATAGAAATACATATACAGGATGATTGGTAATTGTTTTTTTTTGATGAAATGGGTTCTTGTACTACAATCAATGAGTGGTTCAGGGCAGAGTGGACGTAACAGGCAACGCAGGAGGTCACCGATGAGGTGGACCGATCAAATTAAATATTCGGTTAGAGGTCCTGTAGTTGATTGTGATCGTAAAGTGAGTGACAAGAAAACTAGTGATCGGACATGGTGACTATAGGTTAAATGCTCTAAGGTTGACTACAACCGCTCGGTCAAGAGCGAAATGAAGAAGAAGATTGTAACCATTATTGATGATAGCTCTAGAGCAGGTTATGATCATCATTCGCTTATTCTTATCTCAATTTATTTGGGATCGGCACAACATGTGTTCTCAATAATAAAACCTCCTTTCCTTTTTTGACATATCATTTTTCACACAATAGATCCATCTGATCTGAACCTATTCTTCTAGAAATTTACAACTCAAAACTTTCTTTATTTATTTATTTTAGACATAATTCCAGTCCATAGTTATACACTCATACAATAAAGGACATGGACAGATTTTGTATGGGCGCCGGCATAGGTATCGAATTTAATTTACAACAATGGTTCCTGGTGTTTAATATTCGTGAATATTAATCACCAGGAACACATTCAATTGCTTTAAATAAAAACTTCAAGAACTCGTCACAACAACATACTAGACGAAAACAGTTTCATTAAACCTATTATTCAGATCGTTGCAATAAGTGTACAGATGATGATCTCGCTATTAAAAAAACGCCAGGCGCTTTAAATTAGCAAACAGTTGTGAGAACACAATTATCTGATATGGTTTTAGCATAATATATTTATTATATTCTTTATTGTACACCACAAAAAAACTTTTTTGCAAAAAAATACTACCGACTTCCACATGAAAAACTACAAAGTGAAAAATAACTTTACTCTTGGAAGTCAGTGTCTTACGTAGGTACCATTTTTTTTTCGATATGGACACCGACTTCCAAGAGTAAAGTTATTTTTCACTTTGTAGTTTTTCATTTGGAAGTCGGTAGTATTTTTTTGCAAAAAAGTTTTTTATTTTTCCCTTTTTAGTTTTGCCTACCTAATAGATACGCAAGTTGTTTCCTAAGGTCCCTATAACGCCGAATAGATTACCCGAATAACATGAAATTTGATCATAACCAGTGAAATGAGAGATCTGCGTACCGCTTTAGAGCGTACTGGCGTGATGTTATGTTATGAAATGGTATAAACAATAAACAGACATGCGATTGCAGCAATCCCGAGAGTGTTGCCGTTATTTATTGAAGAGTTCTGTTGTATATCTGCGAAGTTCTTGATCAGACCTTCACCAAATTAAAATGGGACCAATTTCAAAACATACTCTTCTAAACAAAAAAAGAATTATCAAAATCGGTCCACAATTGGCGGAGATATCGGTGAACATACACAAAAAAAAAAAAAAAAAAAAAAACAAACATAAAGTCGAACATAGAACCTCCTCCTTTTTGGAAAGTCGGTTAAAAATATATATACAGGACAAACAATCAAAAAAGCAAGTGTACAAAATATTTTTTTTTTTTAAATTCTAATAAGATATTTTTTTTATTTTTTTTTATTTGGGCGGTCTTATCGCACACGGTTACCTCAGTAATAGTCATTTAAACAAATTAATGAACTCCTAGTCTGTATAATGATTAGCATGTTATAAACTGAGTCTGGTTGAGCCTCAAAAATGTGGCATTAATAAATATTTTATTTCTTTTATGTATACTTCTAAAGGTGCATTATATATTTTTTAAATCGCAAAAAGAAACTGTTACTGAACTGTTGTGAAGTTTTTGAAGACATAGACAAAAGCATCAAGTCTGACACATCGGCTGCCAAACACGTCGCATTCCGTTTTAAGTATTTTATTTTGTGTGAAATAAAAGAAAGCTAAATAACTAACGCATCAAAATACGAAAAACACCATTTTATTAAATGCAAACAATACCATTAGAGACAGTTTCGTGTGAATAAAATGTTCTTAATAAGAGAACTTGTCGTACAATTCACGTCTAATAACTTACGTGCGTGGTGAGGAACGTCCAATAATATATTGTTTATCTTTCTCTATGGTCTATTTTGGCGGAAGGTGACACACGGTACTTTGATTCGTCTTGCACTACTTTTTATTTTGAAATAAAAACGTCAAGTTTAGAGAGGTAAAAACTGTGTAATAATTCATTTTTCTTTTTTTTTAATAATATTATTTATTATGTATTTGTAAATAGAATGTACTTTCTGTCCATGTCCTTTAAATTATAAAAAAAACTCAAAAAAGTATAACCCAATGTTAAATATAAAATTGCCAATTGTTTAATGTTATAAAATATCAAATATGAAAAATAAGAATTATACTAATTGTAAAACAAAGTAATAATATAACAAAAAAAAAAACATTGGTAATTATTTTAATTTTTACCTGCCCAAGCCCGATATACGGGTACATGTAAGGCCTGCCAGTGCTGCATGAGAGGCCCGTCCAGCCTGTTGGCAACAACGCTAAGAAGACTGTTTCCGCTTCCTCTGACTCTAATCACTGTCGAGGTCGCCCTCTTGTGCATGCTGATACTTAAGACGACGACTAACGCCAAAGACCTTGAGGGAACAAAACGCGCACTCGTTTCACACCCGCGCGCCTAAAATGTATTAGTATGTTGTACTTACTATTCTATGACTTAAAAAAAAGCCTCAGATCAAAATGTAGATAATTAAATTGTCTTTGAGATGGTGTCGATTTTATTAAAATACGCCCAGCGGTTTTGGTGCGATTGTCTGTTTATGTCCGTTTTAGACATAAATTTACAAATTAATTACACCATGTTATACGAATAAAACTCAACATTTTCTAAGATCAAATTATTAAGAAAATGGTCTTATGTAACATATATTTATTCAAAAATTACGACTAGCCGTTTAGACGTGATTCTCATTTTAAAATTAGCTACTCAAGGGAAGAAGGCACCGCTTAAGATCTTGAGTTCTCTAGCTAGGCATAAACCGTCCACAGCAGTTATCCGTCACGAGTGGTCTTGAGCTTCACGCTTCACCTTGCACCACGTTATTCTGGTGCTGCGTCTCTTAATCTGGCAGTTAATCGAGTTCTCGTGGCATTTCTCCAACAGTTCTACGTTAGAGATGAAAGAAAACTTTCCTGTATTTTTAACTGACTTACCAAAAAGGAGGATGTTCGACTTTATGTTTGTTTTTTTGTGTATATTCCCCGATATCTCCGTCAATTGTGGACCGATTTTAAAAATTCTTTTTTTTCTTGAAAGGGTATGTTTCGAAATTGGTCCCATTGTAATTTGGTGAAGGTCTGATGAAGAACTTCGGAGATATACAACAGAACTCTTCAATAAATAACGGCAAAACACGGGATTGCTGCAATCGCATGTCTGTTTATTGTTTATACCATTTCATAACATAACATCACGCCAGTAAGCTCTAAAACGGTACGCAGGTCTCTTATTCCACCGGTTATGTTCAAGTTTGATGTTATTCGGTTAATCTATTCTGGTGTTATAGGAACCTTGCCTATTAGTTAGGTAAAACCAAAAAGGGAAAAATTAAAAACATTTTTTGCAAAAAAAATACTACCGACTTCCAAATGAAAAACCACAAAGTGAAAAATAACTTAATTTTTGGAAGCCGGTGTCCATATCGAAAATAAAAATGTTATACACGACAGACACCGACTTCCAACAATTAAGTTATTTTTCACTTTGTAGTTTTTCATTTGGAAGTCAGTAGTATTTTTTTGCAAAATTGTTTTTTTTATAGGTATATATATACCCAATTACGACTAAGTTAAATTGTTTTCGAGTAATCGAGGTTTTTAGGAACAAAATAATTCCATCTCATGACAAAAACTATTAGTTGAGAGAAATCATCTTCGCTGTGGATTACAATGAATTCACGCTTCATAAAGATTTCTAAACAGACCAAGCGCACACAAAACATTTTTTTTTTTATGAACTGCGATTATTGGAGTCAAAATTGTTGCAAAATAACTCTCGAGTATGAATAACCTATTTCAAAGAATACACTCTATATCAATCACCCTGTATGCAGTGTTTATAATCTATATTATCCTCCTGGCCTTATCACAGCAGGATGGTGATGCGAATAAATATATTACCTTAATTAAATATATATATATATATAATATAATATATCCACCAACCCGCACTGGGCCCGCGTGGTGGAATACTGCCCATTCCCTCTCATAGAGAGGAGGCCTGTGTCCCAGCAGTGGGAACATTAATAGGCTGATGATGTGTGTGATGTGATGTAAATTTATATATATATATAACGATATAATAAACAATGTGTTGCTCTGTAATCAAAGATTTATTTCAATGAGTTATATTCTATGACAATACTCAATACTTCACATCATAATACTGAATCTAAGGAAACTTACCTGTAATCAAAGAAACGACATTTAACGTTTATTATTCAGTATTATGTTATTCCTTTATAAATCTATTTACAATGATATTTATAATGTTTAGTCTCTTCAATATTTTCATAACCTTTTGACACTTTTCCATTGGCAGCTCTGCTATACTGACAGCACGAGTCGCGGCAGAATTCAAATAAAGAAATGTCATAATTATTTCGTTACATCTCCCCCGCAAGGGAAGAAAATTTTTAAGGATTATTTTCGTGAATACCATCATCATCTCTATCCTTCGTCTTCTTGATATTTAATTGCAGAGACTGGTATTAATTTTGTGATATGGAAAAGATTTGATTCAATTTTCCTGTGGCTCGTATCTATCCTGTATATTGAACTAGAAACTTTTCCTACAATCTTATATGGTCCAATTCTTAGTTCGTCCAACTTCTTCCTGTTTAACTTATTGCCATTTTCCACATATACCCTGTCTCCTACATTAAATTCATAGTATTTCCGATTTTTATCAAACATTGTTTTGTTGTAATCATGAGATTTCATCGTATTTTCAAGGGCCATTTTCCTGTCTGTAATCCAATCACTATGTGACTTTTTTGTTTTAATTCTGTTGGTAAAATTGAGACATCTGTACCGTGTAAAAGGTAGGTAGGTGAATACCCGGTGACTGAGTGACAAGTTTCATTATATTTTTTAACGCATTCATGAGCTATGGTTGTCCAGGATTTTTTTTTCTTCTTCATTTATACTGCATCTAATCTTATTTACCAATGTTTGGTTTAACCTCTCATTTAGGCCATTTGAGAATGGAGCATTCACTGCTGTGAATACCAAAGGTATTTGCTTGTCCTTTAAAAATGTCTTAAATTCTTTAGAATTTATTCCTGGGTATTGGTCAGTTAGAATCATGCCAATGTCCTCTACATCTGTTATGCTCATAATCAGTTTTACAAAATCATTCGCACTCTGTGTTTTCGATGTTAAGATGAATGCATACCGAGTAAAGTGATCCACTAAGAGATGCAGATATTTCTTTGTTGATCTAGAACCTCCGAAACCTCCAATTGTGTCTATAGACATTATTTCAAATGGCTTTGTGGCCGGACCTAGATGTGACATAAACGCAAATTTGTCGTGTCCTCTTGATTTGTTTTTAATGCATATTTCACAGGTTTTACAAATCATTTTTATATTTTTTGCCAAGTTTTTGGTTGTAAATAGCGGGCTGATTGTCTTCTGCATCTGTCCAATTCCGATATGACATAAGTCCTTATGTATTGTTTCTAAAAGTTGTATGCTAAATTCTTCTGATATAATTATTTTCTCTTTTTTCTTAATCTTCTTGAAGTAGATCTTGTCTTTTTCAATTAACTTGTTTTTTTTTTTTTTATTTCTTCATTTTTATATTGATCCTTTAGAATATCATCCAGTTTCATAAAGTTCACAACTTTGAGTTGCTCATCTGTGTTTTCATTTGGTTCTAATACAGGATTCCTGCTAAGGCAGTCTGCTTCTAAATTTTGTCTTCCAGGTGTATATTTTATTTTAAATTCATATTGTGACAGATAGTATGTCAAGTCACCCAGTTCTTCGTCAGTTCTTGATTTCAAATTCATGTTCTCTAGCGGTTTATGATCTGAATAAACCGTGAATGATTTTCCTATTAACCAGTATTGCCAGTACTTGACTGCTTCTTTTATAGCTAGACATTCTAAATATATTGCTTTTTTCTTCTTCTGTGCTTCATTAAGTTTTTTAGAAAAGTATGCTACTGGTTTTTCCTTTCCATCAGGTTGTACTTGTTTTAAGATAGCACCAATACCTTCCAGAGAAGCATCAGTGTAAATATTTATAGGCAATTCTTGGTCAAAAATCTCTAGTACTGGTTGAGAACATAGCAGGTTCTTCATAGTGTCAAATGCTTTTTGACACTCTTCTGACCAAACAAATTTTTGATTTTTTCGCAATAAGTTATGTAATGGATCTAGTATTATGGCACTCTTAGGTATATATTCATGATAAAAATTAATCTTTCCTAAGAATTGTCGTATATTCTTTTGAGTTCTTGGAACCGGAAAACTCTTTATTGAAATCAAATTGTCCTTCACTGGTTTAACTGAATTGTTCTGTATGATATGGCCTAGATATTTTACCGAGTCTGAGGCAAATGTACATTTTGTAAATTTTAACCTAAAACCTCCTGTCTTGATGGCTTCAAGTAATTGCGTCAGATGATTCATATGTTCAGCAAAAGTTTTTGAAAATATGAGGATGTCATCAATATAGTTTACGGCGAAATCAGTAAGCTTATACTTTCTGAGTATATTACTTAAAATCCTCTGAAAAATCGCTGGTGCGGTCTTAAGTCCAAAAGGTAGGCAAGTCCACTGGAAATGTCCCTCCTGTGTTACAAACCCTGTCTTTTTCCTGTCTTCAATTCTCAAAGGTATAGACCAAAATGCAGAGTTGATGTCTAATGTTGAAAAAAAAATACAATTCCTGGTCTTCATCATTAAGTCTTCAATTAGCGGAAACGGTTGAGCTTGAGGTATTATTATTTTATTTAAATCTCTGAAATCTATACATAGTCTTGATTTTCTGTTTTCTTCTTTTTTTAATGCTAAAGTAACCGGTGCAGCAAATGGACTGTATGATTCTTCTATTAACTTGTTATCGAATAATTTTGCGATTTGCTGTTCTATCTCCTTTTTATCTTCTAAAGTGCACCTGTAAGGTCTCTTACTGCAGTATTTATCTACTAACAGGTCTATTCTTGCTTCATATCCGTTGACAGTGCCTTTGCAAAAACTGATTCATATGTTCTTACTATGTCGTTAATTTCTGATTGTTGACGTTCATCCAAATGGTTTATTTTAATTTCAAAGTTGTCTTCTGTTACGTGCTCATTGAAATTAATTAAGTAGTTATCTTTAGTTTTAATATTGTTTTCATCTATAATTTCTCCTTTAGAATTCATCTTATCTTTGGAAGTAATTCTTTCCATTTTGTTCGTGTTTTCATAGCCCAAGGGTAGTTTCTGGGTTATTCTCAAGTCTTCGTTTTGTATCAACTTGAACTTTTTTATTAAGTCAAGTCCTATTAAAAAATCATACTTGAAGTTTTGTTTATCCATAATAAACACATCTACGTTTTCCTCCATGTTTAAGATCTTTATTTTTAAATTTGTCAAACCACTTGTCTTTTGAACACCATTAATTGTTACTAAGTCTGCTTCATTCAAGCTGTTACCTTTTCCTTTTATTTTCAATAATTTTGAATTAATTAGGGAAACATTTGAGCCTGAATCGTAAACGCCGTTTATTTCTAACACCTCGTTTACTTGTAGTTTGACATTTATTAATGGTGTTACTGCTCGTTTTTTTTATCAGTTTCATTCAACTCCGTTTCAATCACTGAATTGTTGACATGTTTAATGAAATTTTTCTTTATTTTATCTACTTCATTTGTTCTAAACCAGCATAAAGCTTCCGGGTGAAATCGGCTGCCTTTACTTAATTTCTCACAAATTTTGCATGGACTTTTTCTTCACTTTTATCATTTGTCTTTATTAAACTTCCATCACCAAATTTTCTTTTAGGCAATTTTTTTTATTTATTTACCATATGTTCATACTTGCTCACTTCGTTAAACAAATCCACCGTATCTTTAAGTGCTTCTTGATCAATTTTATTCAGAATGAATTCCTGCAAACCAGCCGCTATGAGATCCACCAAAGTACCTG
The DNA here is from genome assembly GCA_949775005.1 of Orthosia gothica. Lineage (NCBI taxonomy): Eukaryota > Metazoa > Arthropoda > Insecta > Lepidoptera > Noctuidae > Orthosia > Orthosia gothica. The sequence goes on from OX459036.1 coordinate 23,471,345, forward strand.
TATCAATCGATCTTCTCATATCCAACAGCAGTTTTTCTTTTCGTATGGCATAATCCAACAGTGATCCATCTTTGAATTTAAACAACAGTGCATATGTTACCGGGTTCCATCCCTTGTTTGCAAATGACTCACAAAATTGGTTCTTCCATGTTGACCACTCCGAGTTAATAGTCAATTTGATAATCATGGAACTGTACCAATCCACACAGCTCTTGTCCATAAACAATCGGAGTAATTAAATTTTTTTCTCATCTGTTGTGATATCAAAGCGAATGCACTCTTTTTCAAAAAAATCAATCCATTGTTTGGCATTAGGGTTCTTACTTGTAAACTTTTCAATTACAAACTTTTCTGCAATATATTTGAAGTTTTGCTGTTTTGGTTCCTGTGTATTTTCCAATAATTTCTCAAACAACTTTTCAAATGAATCAATTCTTATTTCACTCACAGCGGTAGCTTTCTCTAGGTTTATTTCTTCTAAAAACTGGTCTGAAAATTGCAAATTACCATCTTCATCAATGTAGGTTTTTTTCAGTTCTTCTGTCAATGTAATCCAAACCCTTCGAGTTTGATATCTTTTTGTTAAACTATTTTCACTTTACTGTAGGCTGATGTTTTTATTATCTCTCTATGATGACCAGCAGCTTGTAATGTTTCTGGTATAGCATATGTCTTCTCGTCGCTTGTTGTTACTGAGGTTATGGCCAAAACATTAGATTTGCCATCACTCCCCGGTGACATCGTAAATTCGAAACGTAACTTCTCCATACTTGACCGACTCCAATAAACAGAAATGTCGTTTTATAACGATATAATAAACAATGTGTTGCTCTGTAATCAAAGATTTATTTCAATGAGTTATATTCTATGACAATACTCAATACTTCACATCATAATACTGAATCTAACAGAGAGTTTGTATACCTAGAGAGAACATGTTTAAGACGCAATTTCAACATCGGTATTCACTTTCGCACTAACCGATAACGTCATAAGCAAAAAGAGATAGATATACTTTTGTCTATGCCATCTTATGTGCCAGTGTGACCGGGGATGCTATAGATACTTATCTATAGACATACATCAGTACTAGATCTGTCCCACTGTTATATCGATATTATCGAGTTTAGTTTTGGAGCGATCTACAAATTTGGTCAAATGTCTGTAAGAATCGTCCCTGACTGCGGCTATTTTTTTCTACGTTTGTTTAGGGATTTTTTATAATTATTTAAAAAGTTAATGTGAACTCGTACAAAGAGTGCACTTATACATTGTAAGAGTACAATTCCATTCTTTCGTATTTTTTCTGCGCATTATATGCGTTGTATAATAACTGGCTGTAACTGGCTGTATTGTTATTATTAAAGTAGAAAAAAAGATTTATCATGGAAAGTAACTTCTTCGAACAACTACCTACCTAGGCATAATATTATATTAAGTAATAAATAATTATTAAGTAAGTATTTTTATTCTATTAGGAGGGAGGAAATTAACTCATAATGAACTACATATTTGTAATTATTCTATTTTATTATTATTCGGTATATTTGTATTTTTTTACAGCACACAGAAGAAAATAACACTTTACGCTACTAAATCCTTACCTTAAGTAAATCTGAAGGTACATGTGTGAATATTGTAGGTACTGCATCACTGTGTAGGAGCTTTAATTGATAGCCTTCCCGATAGCAAGATTCTTCAAAATACAGCGAACATGTATTTATTTATTTATTTACTCATTAATTATTATAACACCTTTACAGAAACTTCCAAGGCGATGTTATAACATACATATAAAACATTAAAATACAATACAAATCAATCATTTCAATAAGACATTCCCATACATTTATCATTATTTAAATGGTCAGACCTTTTTCAATTAAATTTTGCGCTACTTTGACGAATCTCGGCAGGTTTTGGCAAAATATATCTTCCGATAATGTTACAGTATTTATCAAACGTATGACTCGCGTCATAGGGGTAAACTTAAGTAAGTTAGTCCTAGCCAACGGTACGTCTAACAGAGATGGGCGGCGGCGTGCGCCCACGCACCCGTCCGGCGCGCACAGCCGCAGCGCCTCCAGCACCTCTGGGTGGTGCAACAAACCTAGCAGTACGCTAGCCACATACTTGACCAGCGCAACATCTCTTCTAACTGTCAGCCTGATATATCCAACCATGCCCAGGACGAAAAGACTCGGGTACATGAGGGGATAAAAAGGGTAAACTCCATATTCTTTCAAATACAGAAACCTCGCAAACCTTTTTTGTATTTTAACGTAAGCGAGAATATGGTGAAGGTGTCCAATTAGCTCGTTTTATATTTCTTATCCACTTATTTCTTATTATGAGTAGTCTTAGGAAACCTGTGCACAATCAATATTATATCTATACATATAATAAATCTGTAGAAAAGTCATTTTTGTACATTGAAGAAATTGAAACAAAAAATAGCCAGCGTGTGAAAAGATAAGTAACAGAACCCATTTCCATCATTTTTGAAATTTTTGTCTGTTTGTCTGTTTGTCTGTTTGTCTGTTTGTTTGTGCGCACATCACGTAAAATCTACGAATTCAATGCTGACAATGTTTATATACAAAAATTATACGCAACTTGAGGTTTAACTTAGTTTTTGTTTCATCGAAATCGGTTCACTCTATCAAAAGATATGATTAATTTAGTGAGTTCAAGAAGTAAAATATTACGTTACGCAATTAAGTATAGTACTTGCAACGACATCTTAAGACTAAAAATAGAACTAATGTTGATAGTTGAAATCTAAATCCGATAGATGGCGTTGTGCAAATGACGTCATTTTCTGAATCGCGGTGTTAAGATTTTCCGCGCGAGGATGACGTCCACCGTGTTTACTAGGCAAATTGGGTTTCGTTAGGTGTCTTAAAAGTTCTTGCGTGTGTCGTAAAAGTTCTTTGGTTGCTTGGTTTATCGATTTTCTAAATTGGTCGAAAAAAAAGTATTTGCTTATCTTATTGGTTTCGTTTGGTCAACTTTGGTCATTGGTTTGAAGTACGAAGTTAAGATTGTATTTGATTTACTTCGTAGTTTGAATCCAATAGTGCCAATCGTTATACAGTAAGTTAGTGTTGCCAATTCGTTGAGTCACGACCACGAACAGACGATACGTTGTCACACTAGACTGTTCGACGCACCGTTCTTTTAAGTTTGTAGGCTATTCAGTCATAAGTGTTGTTAGTTTTGTTTATTGCTTTAATTTTCCTTGAAAATGCCTCAAAGAAAAAAAACTAACCTTTCGCTGCGTAGCCGAAATGCGAAAAGGATGAGACTTTGTAGGTCTCAGGAATCGGAAGAAGATCGTGAAGCACGGTTATCTGCTAACCGAGAGCACATCGCTCTTTCACGTGAATCGGAAACGTTCACCGAAAGGGAGTCACGTTTAAGTTCACAAAGAACACGGACCGCGACTTTGCGGTCTCAAGAGAGTATCCAGGAACGCGAAGACCGGCTGTCTGCTGATCGGGAGCGCCACTCTCTCTCACGTGAGTCAGAGACATTCACAGAAAGGGAGTCGCGCTTAAGTTCGCAAAGAACTCGGACCGCGACTTTGCGTTCTCAAGAGAATATCCAGGAACGCGAAGTTCGGCTGTCTGCTGATCGGGAGCGCCACTCTCTCTCACGTGAGTCAGAGACATTCACAGAAAGGGAGTCGCGCTTAAGTTCGCAAAGAACTCGGACCGCGACTTTGCGTTCTCAAGAGAATATCCAGGAACGCGAAGTTCGGCTGTCTGCTGATCGGGAGCGCCAGTCTCTCTCACGCGAGTCAGAGACTTTCACAGAAAGGGAGTCGCGCTTAAGTTCGCAAAGAACTCGGACCGCGACTTTGCGTTCTCAAGAGAGTATCGAGGAACGCCAAGCACGTCTGTCATCTGACCGAGAGCGACACGCTCTCTCGCGCGAGTCTGAATCTCTCTCCCAAAGAGAAGAACGATTAGAAATAGCTAGACATAACTATGTAGGTGTACAAAGAAACAATGAAAGTTATCTTGCATCTGAAAGGGAAAGAATAGATGAACTAAGACGAGCAGAAACAGCAGAACAACGTCAATCTCGCCTAGAAATAGAACGAGCTCGATACCATATGAATAGAGAAACAAATAGCGGAGCTGATGAGTCCATGGAAAATGACGATGCAAATATTTTATTACCTTGGGACAATAGGGAAAAATCAGGGTTCACATATTCGTCTAGAATTAATTATGCTGGCTTTACTTTCGTGGGTGACATGAGAGAAATTTGTAATTTTTGTCATGCTTTGAAATGGAGGAAAGAGACAGATGGAATGTGCTGCTCAAATGGAAAAATTGTTCTTCCAAATTTCCAAGATCCACCACACTTACTTATAAGTCTCCTGAATGGCGATCATCCCCAGTCGAACCGTTTTTTGGATAATATTCGTTTATATAACAGTGCTTTCCAAATGACTTCCTTTGGGGCAAAACAAATAACGGAAGGACCGTTCATGCCAACCTTCAAAGTACAAGGTCAAGTTTATCACCTTATTGGATCTTTGCTGCCAGAAAATGAACCCAAATTTCTCCAAATTTATTTTGTATCCGATTACACGCAACAGCTCAATGTTAGAAATCACAATTTTCCCCAGCTCAATGCTGAGCTTTTGGGTCAACTTCAAGAATTGCTGCATCGCGTTAACCAGTACGTTCGTGAATTCAAAGCTGCATTGGAGTCAATTCCACAAGGCAGCAATGATTTCAAAATTGTTATAAGTGCCGATAGACGTCCTGTGGGTGAACACCGTGGAAGACACAATGCACCCGTCGCAGATGAAGTTGCAGTTGTTTTAGTCGACCAGGAGTGTGAGAGACGTGATATCGTGTTGCGTACACGCGACGATCGCCTTCAACGCATTTTGGAAACCCACCGAGCTTACGACGCCCTGCAATATCCACTAATCTATTGTCATGGTGAAGATGGGTACAATTTTGGGCTGTACCAAGTGAACCCTACTACGAGAGTCACTAATTATCAAAAAAAAATATCTGCTCAACAATACTATTCCTACCTTTTACAAATAAGGCAAAACAGTTTCGTATATTTGCAACGATTTCGTGGTTTGTTCAGCCAATTTATTGTGGACATGTACGCAAAAATAGAAACTGAACGTTTAGTGTATATTCGCACTAACCAGCGACGGTTACGCGCTGAAGAATACGTGCACTTGCGGGACGCCATGCAATCAGATAATAACGTCGAAAACTTGGGTCGATTGGTTATTTTGCCATCCAGTTTCACAGGCGGTCCGCGGTATATGCACGAACGAACGCAAGATGCTTTTTGTTACGTCCGTAAATACGGCCGGCCGGACCTTTTTATAACATTTACAACAAATCCAAAGTGGACGGAGATTTGCCAGGCACTTCTCACAGGACAGGCGTCATACGACAGACATGACATTATTGCTAGGATTTTTCATTTAAAACTCAAAGTCTTGATTAATCTACTTACAAAGGAGAAAGTTTTCGGTTCAACTCTTTGTTTTATGTATAGCGTCGAGTGGCAAAAGCGTGGTTTACCCCACGCGCACATTCTTCTGTGGCTGGAAGAAAAAATTCGTCCCGATGCTATAGACAGTGTCATAAGTGCAGAATTTCCGGACTATAATGCAGATCCGATTTTGCATGACATAGTAAAAACACATATGGTTCACGGGCCATGTGGCCTCTTAAACAGGGAATCACCGTGCATGAAAGATGGTCAATGCTCAAAAAAATACCCCAGAGCACTGAAAGAACTAACTATGGCTGGGGAAAATGGGTATCCGCAATACCGGCGAAGATCACCGTCACAAGGTGGTTTCACAGCTACTGTCAGATTCCGTGGACAAGAAATAATTCTAAATAATAGTTGGGTGGTACCGTATTCTCCAGTTTTGTCAAACGCTTTTCAAGCACACATTAATGTTGAAATTTGTAATAGCGTCGAATCTATAAAATATATATGTAAATATGTTAATAAAGGTAGTGATCAAGCCATGATAGCACTAAGAAATAACAACCAATTTGATGAAGTGACAAGGTATCAATCTGGCCGATACATAAGCTCTTCGGAGGCAGTTTGGCGCATTTTGAGTTTCCCTATTCATGAAAGGTATCCGCCAGTCATCCATCTTGACGTGCACCTGGAAGGCGGGCAGCGAGTTTACTTTCAGCCAGAAAATGTGGCAGAAAGAATGAACAACCCAAGACAAACCACCTTGCTCGCATTCTTTCGCCTTTGCGAAAGAGACAATTTCGCTAAGTCTCTGTTGTACAATGAAGTGCCACATTATTATACTTATAACAAGCAGCAAGGTGTTTTTAATCGCAGGAGACGTGGAACTGCTGTAGAAGGCGAGTCCGGCATTTTTAAAGAACACGTGATTGGAAGAGTATACACGGTGCACCCAAATAATGCAGAGTGTTATTATTTACGCCTTCTTCTTCACACAGTGCGAGGACCTACTTCTTTTGCTGAGCTCCGCAAAGTGGACGATATAGAATATCCCACATTTCAAGCTGCTTGCCGCGCACGGCATTTATTAGATGGCGATCAGCATTGGGATGATGCTTTAGCCGAAGCATGCGTCAGTGATAGTCCACATCGTTTGCGCCATTTATTTGCCATTTTGTTGACATTTTGTGGCCTATCGGACGCTGGGCAGTTGTGGCAAAAATATAAAGACGCGTTTGCCGAAGATTTTTTGAGACAGCAAAATATAAATAGTGAAACTTCTGACCAAGTACGTGAAAGCTGCCATAATAGGGCTTTGCTGGCTATACAAGATATAGTTACAAGTATAGGAGGGAACCCCCTCAGTCAATACGGCTTGCCGACACCGACAGTTGGTGGGGAACGAATTAATAGGGAGTATACATCTGAAATAAATTACAACCCCGAAGAGTTAGCAGAAATATTGCGAAATGGCTGTTCAAATTTGACGTCAGAACAACGTCAAATCTTTGATAGAGTATGCTGTAGTGTAGAACATTCATTAGGAGAAATGCTGTTTTTAGATGCACCTGGTGGAACAGGTAAAACTTTCCTCACTAAAGTTATCTTGGCTCAAATAAGGAGCCAAAACAAAATTGCCCTTGCCGTCGCTTCCTCAGGAATAGCTGCCACTTTATTACCAGGAGGAAAAACTGCACATACAACATTTAAAATACCAATCGACTTGGACCGCACAGAAAACCCTGTTTGCAACGTGTCTCGCAATAGTGATAAAGCAAGGGTTTTACGCGATTGCGCCCTTATCGTTTGGGACGAGTGTACGATGGCAAATCGTAAAGCTGTGGAAGCTGTAGATAGAACGTTGCGAGATATAAGACAAAATGACCGACCGATGGGAGGCTTAACGGTGCTATTCTGTGGAGACTTCAGGCAGACACTCCCTATAATACCCAGAGGAACGAGGGCCGATGAAATAGGTGCCTGTTTAAAGAGCTCTATTTTATGGCGTAGTGTCATATTAACTAATTTGAGCTTTAATATGCGAGCATATTTGGGAGGTGACGCAAACGCGCAGGTTTTCTCAAATTTACTACTTCAAATTGGTAACGGCACATACCCGACTCAAGAAGGAGGTAAAGTAACTTTAGTCGAAAGCCTGTGTTCTTCTGTTGCCTCACAGCAGGAACTCATTTCCTCTGTATACGGAGATCCATCAGAGATCTCGAACCATGACGCTGCTTGGCTATGCCAACGAGCTATTTTGGCACCTCGCAACGACCAAGCAGCAGCAATAAATTCTCAAATATTGGTACATGTTTCTGGAGAAAGTAGGGAATATTTATCTATTAACACGGTTTTAGAAGAAGGAGATGCCACCCACTATCCAGTAGAGTTTTTAGACTCTCTAAATACACCAGGTCTTCCAGCACACAAAATTTATTTAAAAGTCGGAGTACCAATCATTCTACTCAGAAATTTAAGCCCACCAAAACTATGCAATGGAACTCGGTTGAGAGTAACAAATCTCCAACGAAATGTCATCGAAGCCGAAATCTTAACAGGTTGCGGCTCCGGTGATGTTGTTTTCATTCCCAGGATACCCATTATCCCCAATAATTTTCCGTTTACTTTCAAACGTGTGCAATTTCCTGTAAGCCTCTGTTACGCTATGACTATTAATAAAGCCCAAGGCCAGACGTTATCCGTTGCGGGTGTAGACCTTACTTTTGATTGTTTTTCACACGGCCAACTCTATGTTTCTCTATCACGTGTTAGCAACCCAAACAACCTTTTTGTATATGCTCCGGGTAATTCCACCGCTAACATAGTATATAGAGAAGCATTAACGTAATCAACTATACCAAAGTCAGGACTCTTATCTAAATCATCAAAAAGGTGATATACTCTTATCTAAACGACGTTGTTTTGCTCTCGACAACCACGCGAACGAAGTCGCGGGCACAGCTAGTTAATAAATAATAACAAATAGCAAACAAACTTTATGAAATAAATTAAAGTAAAATAAAAATACAGTATCGATAAATCTTTATTGTGACTGTTGTCACATCTCTAACATCAAAACGTAAGTACGTAAACTGTCAAAGCTCTATCAGCGAACGCATAAAAGTTTATTATTTCACTAAATTGAATGGTTTAAATGATACTACACGTCCTTGACGTATTTAGAACTAAGATTCCCTTATTCGGAACAGCCTATGAAATGTATTCCCTGCACAATAATTTCAGTATGCTAGTCGATAACTCACCTGTGGAAAGATATCCTTTGATTATTTTCTTTTAATACGCTTATTCTACTCTTGCAACCGATAGCCACACACGACATGGTTCATACAGAAAATGAAACAATAGATTTCTGCCTGATCTACACGAAACAAAGGCGCGAAAACAGCGAAAAACTTTATTAACAGCTGGTCACCGATGGGTTACAACAGTGAATAAAAACTTATCTCATTGACGTTCAGGATGGTAGCGTTTGTCTATGTTTGTCTCTTTTTTTTTCATAGAGTTTTTCCATAAGCAAGAACGAAAGAATTGACAGTTTCTGTTTCGTCGTAAATACGTTCTCTCTAGGTATACAAACTCTCTGGAATCTAAGGAAACTTACCTGTAATCAAAGAAACGACATTTAACGTTTATTATTCAGTATTATGTTATTCCTTTATAAATCTATTTACAATGATATTTATAATGTTTAGTCTCTTCAATATTTTCATAACCTTTTGACACTTTTCCATTGACAGCTCTGCTATACTGACAGCACGAGTCGCGGCAGAATTCAAATAAAGAAATGTTATAATTATTTCGTTACATATACATAGCTACTAACTATTGCCCGCGACTTCGTCCGCGATGAACTCGATGAAACAAATCATAAATGGGTTATAAACTATCCTATCTCTCAAGTTGGAACAAACTGCACAGATTGCAAAATTTCATTAAAATCGGTTAATTGGTTTAGGAGACAAATAACGTGGTACGCAATTTTTATATGTAAAGATGCAAGAGACAACAGCGCTGGGACATACCTTTTGATTTAAGGCGCAGATACCTCTCAGTAGCTGATTTAAAAATGAGAATCACGTCTAAACGACTAGTCGTAATTTTTTGGAAAAAAAATATGTTACATAAGACCATTTTTTAACAATTTGGTCTAGGAAAAGTTTAAGTTCTATTCGTATAATATAGCGTAATTAAATTGTAAAGTTATGTCTAACACGGAGAAAAAAACGACTATCGCAACGAAACCGCCGGGCGTATTTTAATGAAATTTTCACCATCTCAAAGACAATTTAACTATCTAAATTTTGATCTGAGGTTTTTTTAAAGTCCTAGAATAATAAGAAGAGTAAAAAAAACAACAAAATTTTGGGACGCGGGTGTCAAACGAGTGCGCGTTTTGTTCCCTCAAGGTCGTTGGCAACAGTCGTCGTCTTAAGTATCAGCATGCACAAGAGGGCGAGTTCGACAGTTATTAGAATCGGAGGAAGCGGAAAAAGTCTTCTCACCTTTGTTGCCAACAGGCTGGACCCTTGGGCCTTTCATGCATACTTAGGTTGCAATAATATTGTGAACCACCTCATAAACCTTTATACAGTCCACTTGCTTTCCTTTAATCTCGGCCGATTCATGTTTAACCTAACATCACGCCCGCATTCCTCGAAGGTTTAGACAGAGGTACACCAAAATAAATATAATTATATTTCTGTTAAAAATAAAATGTCTGTTTATTTACGAAAAGGCCTTGAACATTAATTTGGTGGCTGAAACACATAAAGAGCACTAAAATAAACCCAAAAGGATGTTTTTATTTGTCGCAAAATTGTTCGGTGTGTGTAACTTATATAAAACCACTAGCTAACCCCCGCGGCTTCGCTCCCGTCAACTGGCTACTTACCTACCTACCTACCATAACTACCCTATCCACCTAACCTACCCTATCATAAATAATAACCAACTTTTGTTTCTACCGGCAGCGGTGGCGATCTTATTAAAATTTAGAACATAAAAGCTGCTATTGTGAGTCAATCTTAAAAGATAGACATATGCTGTCGCGGACTTTTTTTTAGATCTTTTAAAAAGGAACTATTCCATAATACATAATATTTGCGTAACTTAAACCGTTTACGCAGCGCACGCAACGGACGCTCTCAAAAAGGAAAAATAAATGAAAAATGTTGCAAAAACTGCAACATTTTTCATTTATGCTCCGCTCCTATTGGTCATAGCGTGATGTTATATAGCCTATAACCTTTCTCGATAAATGGACTATCCAACAAAAAAATAATTTTTCAATTCCAACCAGTAGGTCCTGAGATTAGCGCGTTTAAACAAACAAACTCTTCATCTTTGTAATATTAGTATAGATTTTCTGTGATGCTGTTTTCTTTTTTGAGTTGCGTTTCTCAAAAGGTCTTATCTGTGTGTCTGTCTATCTGTCAAGACCATTATTTTTCAGGAACTCGTAGAGGTATCATGTTTAATTAATATCAAATACTCAGGTCTGCCATCAACGCAACAAAAAAAATAAGGTCATTTATTAGAGACTGACCGAATATTCGGTTTCGGCCAGTTTCGGCTAAAAATCTTATTTCGGCTGAAGTTTCGGTTTCGGCCAAGATCAGCCGAAATTTTAGGCCCCGCTGAAACTACGTTCGTAAGACTTCGAGTGGCTTCCGAATGATGACCGATCGCACTATTCCGCGGTTGCGTGTGTGTACCGATACTGTTTTTGATTACCGTTTAAAATAAATGGTAAAGAAGTCTTTTATTTTTTGTGTTAATTAAACACAATCTGGTGTTTGTCAATTGAAATTAAATTAACATTAGTTAAACTAAATCAACGATTTTTAGGTATTTAATAAATTGCACTCTTTATGTAGATAAAAGAAAATGTCACAAAAGAAGGAAAAAAAACCCTTAAGGCAGTTTTTCGACAAAGCACAACTGACCTATCTAAAGATATATGCAAAATTTTCAAAAGTCGATTTCATTAGGCAGTGCCGAACCCAAAATACAAAACTTGCATACTTGCTCTGAGAGTTTCAGTATCGGTTTCAGCAGTAAACAGTAGCGGCAGAAATTTCGGTTTCGAGTTCGGTTAAAATATAGATTCGGTCTACGGTTTCTACCGTATAGGTCAATATTATGTTTAGTAACCGACTTCCTAAAACAGAGAAGGTTCGATATTCATCAATATGCCTGTCAATTATGGATCGAACATGAAACAATTTTTTTTCCTCATACAACGGATTTACGGAACCCTAAAAAGTGCTATTACTTTCCCAGACGAGCTTCTCTTCAAGAGCTCACACACACATACATACTTAAATAATGTTACATTTAGTAATTAAACCGAACAGGTTACCGGCAACCTTCATAGTTATGAACTTGAACTGACAACACTGTCATAATTGAAAGTCAATGAAAAAGGCACAACCTGACATCGAACTCGGCACGTTGCAACCGGATACTACTATAGCATCGCAATTTGAAGGTTTTATATTAGTAGAGCAGTGGTGGCCCAAGTGGTAACAGCCGCGACTTACGTGTCGTAGGCCATGGGTTCGAACCAGGCAGGCGCTTTACTTTGTGTAAATTATTTCATCAGCACTGCTCTCACAACGGTGCAGGAAAACATCTTAAAGAAACCGGTATGTTGTAGAACCATAAATTCGAAGACATGTTGTAGCGTTACGTTTAGCTCCGGGGAGCTATACGTAAGCCACGTTAATAAAATTAAGTTAAAAAGATAAAAATTAAATTAAAGCTATGAAATTAAAATGATATAGCGTACAGAACTATGGGATCGGTTTCGCACGTCGTGGGCAGCTAACCAGGCAGCAGCTCGGACAGGAAGTCGTGGAATGTCCGAGGTAGGCAGGTGATCAAGCAGCAACGACGGACATGCAGGCAATCGGGCAGGTAGGCAGGTCAGCAGTCAGGACGTGGCACGATGAGATAGTACGGCTGATGGTGCACTATCAGTGTGTGCACCTAGTCAGCAGGTCGGTAGATGAGTAGGCAGCAGGAATCTGCGCGTGCTGGAACCGGCGCGCTGTGGTCTCGCGCGTCACCGTAGACTTGACTGCCACAACGACATAGATATGCAGCTAGGTGTTTTGAGGAATCAGACAGACGTTACACGCCGCAGATATGCAGGTACGTGGTAGGCAAAATTATACACAGTATAACACACATTAGTAATATATATTTAAACTAGAGCACTTCATAAATTGTTACACAAGCTCGATTTAAGGCTTTAAAAGAGTTTTAAGAATAGAAAATACACTTCGTAGTATAGTACTCAGTATCACCGTGTTTCGGCGTTCCGCCAGTTCCAAGACTAAAAAATATGAAGCCCGTTTTTCATTCGATCTCCATTTCTTCTAAATTTCAAATTCAAATCTCAAAAAGACCAAAGAAATAAAAACGGCTTTACAAAGGCGGGTCAGTCTGCTCTGACCTTACAATAATGTACAACTAGCTTAAGGAAAGGTCTAGGTATTATAGTCCATGGTACCTATGGTATGTCTATGGCTTTAAGAAAATAAAATAGACATATGTCATGTTAGATAAAACGTCAAAGTAGAAAAATATTACAAGAAGAATTATAAATTACGAATATAATTTAAGTTTAGATATTTAAAACAGTCAGAAATAACTAAATATGCTTTCCAGATGTAATAATACAAAGAATATATATAAAAATGAGTTACACAAATTGATGCGATATCAAAAGATGTGAAGATGGATTGTGGAGTGTTATGAAACGTAAGTAGATCTTTAATAAATACCACATTTCCCCGATGACCCCAGAAAAATTTTCAACTAGAAGAAAATTTTGAGGTTTAAATATAATCCTTGCTCTAACACACAACATCTTTCATACTTTCGTCAAACACTCTCATTCAATCACACGTTAGGGGATATAGTTCACATTCAATGACGTATACTCCACAAGGAAATATTTATTAAGATATAACGAAGGCTTATTTATTTTTAATAGGTGTCGTTACCCGCACCTGTTTGAAAACCCTTTAAGAAACTATTTATTTAAACAAGAGGAACTCAAAGAGGAGGAGGACTGAAGTCTATAAGAGGGAAGTCTCAAGTCTATAAGAGGGAACTCAAGTCTATAAGAGGGAACTCTCAAGTCTATAAGAGGGAACTAGGTTTGAGAGGGGAAGTATACAAGAGGGAAGGATACAAGAGGGAAGGATACAAGAGGGAAAGATACAAGAGGGAAGGATACAAGAGGGAAGGATACAAGAGGGAAGGATACAAGAGGAAAAAAAAAATATTAAAGAAGACTCCACGCATTTGGCTTATTTTTAAAGAGTTACGGGACCGCTCTTTGCATATAAGGCTTTCCGAGTTATGCAAACCGCTCTAAAATAACACCTCATTCTTTAAGAATAAGATTCAAGGGATTTAAGAAGTTTAAGAAGAGTCCACGTATTTGGCTTATTTTTAAAGAGTTACGGGACCGCTCTTTGCACATAAGGCTTTCTGAGTTGTGCAGACCGCTCTAGAGGAAAAATAAAATAAAGAGAAAACATAAAGAGGGATAAAAATATTGCCTAATAGGTTAGTTGATTGTGAAGGAGTAAAAGTGCTAGCAAAAGATGATGATGACATGAGGGCCTGAATGAGAAACCAAAAGTTAGCTTATCTATATACTTGTGTAAGTATGTTTTTAGAATTTTGAGAAGGATGATGAAAGGTCGAGCCCACGTTAAAAAAAAGTGTAGTAAGTAAGTAGGTAAAGTGTGGGTGTGGGTTAGAAAAATTTTGGGCGCAAAACAATGACGTTGCGCCCAATATTTTAAAAGTTGGGCGCCAAACTGTAGCGTTACGTTTAGCTCCGGGGAGCTATACGTAAGCCACGTTAATAAAATTAAGTTAAAAAGATAAAAATTAAATTAAAGCTATGAAATTAAAATGATATAGCGTACAGAACTATGGGATCGGTTTCGCACGTCGTGGGCAGCTAACCAGGCAGCAGCTCGGACAGGAAGTCGTGGAATGTCCGAGGTAGGCAGGTGATCAAGCAGCAACGACGGACATGCAGGCAATCGGGCAGGTAGGCAGGTCAGCAGTCAGGACGTGGCACGATGAGATAGTACGGCTGATGGTGCACTATCAGTGTGTGCACCTAGTCAGCAGGTCGGTAGATGAGTAGGCAGCAGGAATCTGCGCGTGCTGGAACCGGCGCGCTGTGGTCTCGCGCGTCACCGTAGACTTGACTGCCACAACGACATAGATATGCAGCTAGGTGTTTTGAGGAATCAGACAGACGTTACACGCCGCAGATATGCAGGTACGTGGTAGGCAAAATTATACACAGTATAACACACATTAGTAATATATATTTAAACTAGAGCACTTCATAAATTGTTACACAAGCTCGATTTAAGGCTTTAAAAGAGTTTTAAGAATAGAAAATACACTTCGTAGTATAGTACTCAGTATCACCGTGTTTCGGCGTTCCGCCAGTTCCAAGACTAAAAAATATGAAGCCCGTTTTTCATTCGATCTCCATTTCTTCTAAATTTCAAATTCAAATCTCAAAAAGACCAAAGAAATAAAAACGGCTTTACAAAGGCGGGTCAGTCTGCTCTGACCTTACAATAATGTACAACTAGCTTAAGGAAAGGTCTAGGTATTATAGTCCATGGTACCTATGGTATGTCTATGGCTTTAAGAAAATAAAATAGACATATGTCATGTTAGATAAAACGTCAAAGTAGAAAAATATTACAAGAAGAATTATAAATTACGAATATAATTTAAGTTTAGATATTTAAAACAGTCAGAAATAACTAAATATGCTTTCCAGATGTAATAATACAAAGAATATATATAAAAATGAGTTACACAAATTGATGCGATATCAAAAGATGTGAAGATGGATTGTGGAGTGTTATGAAACGTAAGTAGATCTTTAATAAATACCACAATGTGACATTCACCAACCCGCGCCCGCGTGATGGATTACGGCCTCCAGATTATTCCCTCCCTCAGAGAGGAGGCCTGTGTTCCAGCAGTGAGAACATTAAAATGCTGATGATGATGATATTAGTAGAGGAATGGAATATAAACCTTCAACCGCCATAATTAGCAGACACAATAGAAAACAATGGCGTCCACACCTGATTCAGTGTCGCGGATGTACTTTACTGTACCTACATAAAAACAACACAAAAAATCAATCTGCTCAGCTTTTGACCAGTTATTTTTTTTTTCCTCAGTTAAAAGTTATCTGATGCAGCATCTAAACAAAATTATTCCAAAGTATAGTGCTCGCCAAACTTCTTGGCCGCTCTGAAGTTGGCTTACCGATGCGCAAGGCACGAAACGGTGCTGTTTTTGTATGAGAATTACTACTGCGCAGCCATTGTAGCCAACTTCAGGGTAGCCAAGAAGTTTGGCGAGAACTATTTACTGCCGTCGCTGGCACAAAGATGAAGAAGTAAAGAAATAATTGTGTTGTCTGAAATCGCTAACCTCACTCGAAAAAGCGTTGTATTCAACGACATTTTCCTCATACATGCGGTGGAAGCAGTTTTAGTCTGTAATTATTACAATCTATATTAAATCCTTTTTCTCCTTTTTGCCATACTTAACTTCATGGTATGTTGCTCATAAATAGGTAGGTAGATACTATTTTTGCAGGATTATTTTGTTATTATCATTATATATACGTAAAGTATGTGAGGAGCTCGTGGCTAAATAATAACAGCCGCAGGGGTCGATCTTCAAGGTTAAGCAACGCTTGACGAGGTCGGTCCGTGGATGGGTGACCATTTCAACATAGATAGTTGCGAAAGCACGTTAGGCAATTGGTCCCGGCTGTCATTTGTAGATCTTTGACAGTTGTTACGAGTAGTCAGAAGAGATCTGACAGCAGTCTAGCCAAGGGGTACTGTGAGGACTCACCAATTGAGAAGGCAACCTACTTGCCTATTAAAACACTGGCAACATATATTACTTGAAAGATGTATGAATTTCAAACTGAGAATAGCTGTAGATGTTTTTTGTTAAGTTTGAATGTCAGAGAATTGGATTGAAGCCGCCTTAAGGCAGGCATATTGTAAATTCTTACTGATAAAATATAAAGTTATTTCTATATTTAATTAGTAGCTCTCCCTGTCTACCCTCACAGTACCGTGTTACCCAGTTACTGGGTTGTGGAGGTCAGATAGGCAGTCGCTCCATGTAAAACACTAGTAAACACTCAGCTGAATCCGGTTAGACTGGAAGCCGACCCCAACATAGTTGGGAAAAAGCTAGGCAGATTGATTGATGGATGCCTTGTCAAATCTAGCATAAACTCCTTCTATGACCTTTTCATAAAAACCACAGACATAAATCGAACAATATAACGCAAGCCCTCCGTATGAAAACCAAGCGTGCCACTTTTTCACTCACGATTTAAGAACAAATTTACTTATCGATGAAGGAAAATATTTCTGTTGCCTCTGCCAACTTTTTTCTGTACAGTTTTTACAACTGTATATAGCATAATTAAGCATTATTCTAGCTTGATGGTGACGGTGGATGTCCGGTGCTGATAATGCTAAATGAAAGCTTAAAGTACGATTATTGATAAAACTTTTACTGCCATTTTTGACACGCGAAGTTCATACAATCGCGTCATCTAGTTAGATTTATGTCTGCGATAACAACTATGTTTTCAATTAATCTCATAACTTGAAGACACCTCCAGCATACTTTTATTACAAGGCAATAACCATCTCGAATACACACAGAAAAACGAAGAAAAGATTTTATTACGATTTTCTGAGAATATTCACTAAACAATTGACTGTAGTCTATGGCCTCTGATCGCATGCCTCAATGGGTCAACAGACCAACCATTATTATATAATAATCGGCCGTGAAAACATAACACTGATAAAAAGTGATTGTAAAAACTTTGTTGCAAAAAAAGTCGGTCAAGCTCAATCTTTTGATTTTAGGGATCGTTTTTTGCGATAGCAAAACGATTTATTATATATTTTAAGTACACTTAAAATACACTCAAATTTCGCTTGTAATGTTTAAGTCCCAGGTGGAGAGCAAATTGCCATCAACCTGGGACAAATTTGTCTTCGTGAAAAACCCGGGAATCGAACCCACGACCTCATGCTCAGCATAAGTAGCAAAAGTAACAGCACGGGCACCCAACGAGAAGAAAGAAAATTTGGTTCAAATTGCACTTCGGCGTGATAAGCTTCGATTTGTTATTGAGTTTTGTGAATTATTAAGATTTTCTAAAAACGATCATAAGAAATGTATGTTCATGTTGAATTAAATCTCCGAAGGACAAAATTAAGGAATATTGGGCTCTAATTCACATTTCAAAGATTATTTGAAAGGATCATTTAAAATTTATTCAAATAGATTCTGAGGCACCCCCACTCGATTTTTTTTATTTGTTTTTTTTTAATTTTTGTATAATTCATTGTACAATCGTGAAAACTGTAAAAACGTGTACAATGAAACGTAAAAAGCTGAGGAGTGAAATTCCCTGCCGGAGTCTTTGTTCCCTGATAGCTATAAACTTGGGGTATTTAAGGCGCCGATTCCCTTGAGTAGCTGATTTTAAAATGAGAATCACGTCTAAACGGCTAGTCGTATTTTTTTGGAAAAAATATATGTTATATTAGACCATTTTCTTAATATTTTCATGTGAGCACATTTTGAGTTTTATTCCTATAACATAGTGTAATTAATTTGTAAAGTTATGTCTAAAATTGACCAAAACACGACAATCACACCAAAACCGCAGGGCGTATTTCAATGAAATTGACACCATCTCAAAGACAATTTAATTATCTACATTTTGATGTGAAGTTTTTTTTTTAAAGTCATTGAATAAGAAGGAAAGTACAAAAAACTACTAAATTTTGGGTCGCGCGGGTGTGAAACGAGTGCGCGTTTTGTTCCCTCAAGGTCGTTGGCGTTAGTCGTCGTCTTAAGTCAAGAGTGAATAGGTTAATTCTAGGCAAGCGTGCTTCATCGTAGACAACATCATCGCATAAAATTGAGCGGCTTCAAAATTTTTGTATAAGTTTCATATTCGGTTTGCGCAAATATGACTATGTATCCGATTTCCGTGTGAAGCTCAAGTGGTTGCCAATTCGCCTTCGCCGGAATGCTCATATTCTTTCTCTTCTGTATAATGTGCTCTTTACTCCTTCCATCCCTCTTTATCTCAAGGATCGTTTTCAGTTTATCTGCGATTCCCACACAAAATCACTTAGATCATCGGATAACTTGCGACTTAGGATGCCAATGCATTGCACAGCTTTCTTGGATAAATCTTTTACTGTCCAAGCTGCTCGTCTGTGGAATGCACTGCCTGGCCCTATAAAACGCGCCCAGTCATTGCTTGTATTTAAAAGACTCGTAAAAGACCATTACCTGTCGCTGTGATTGTCGTTAGTCAACATTTGCTTTCATTGCCTATTTATATATATTTAGTATGTATGTATCTATTATTATAACATATGTATGTATTTGTGTATCTATTTTAATATGATATATATAACAGAATATTTCTAATCTTATGACTAATAACAAAACAAAATTACATACAAAGGGGAGAAGGAAAAGGGCTCATTGCGCATCAAAAAATTCGTCCACATCGATGTCAATGGGAAACGTGCCCAGAACGCTGGCAGCATTGCCACGTTGAATGGCAATGCTGATCCTCTGGCTGAAGAAAAGGCCAGCCCTCTGGTCACGTGAACAGTCGACTAACCGTTTACTTATGTCTCGAAAAACTCGGTGAGCACTCGGACCCCATGGACCTAATGTCTCAACCCCAAACGGCTCAAACATATAATTGCCAATAAAGTTGTTATATTTGCGCCGTTTGATGTTTTCTGCACCAGCAGCAGCCGCCCCAGCACAGCCCGCCGTGCTCAGAAGATGGGATGGCGCAAGGGTATCGACACATGTTGCATCCCACACCAAAGGCCTACCCAACTTCCAAGGCATTATG
Source organism: Orthosia gothica (assembly GCA_949775005.1). Taxonomy (NCBI): domain Eukaryota; kingdom Metazoa; phylum Arthropoda; class Insecta; order Lepidoptera; family Noctuidae; genus Orthosia; species Orthosia gothica. Next base: position 23,490,867 of record OX459036.1, read on the forward strand.
GTCATCCCGTCCGGTCTCTTCCCATCGTCGCGTGCTAAGCCATTGGGTTCTAAAACAGCTGGCACCCCGGCGGTAACAAGAGCTCGACGTATGATGTCATTAATGCTGGCGTGCCGTGCTATCCGACCAGCGCTCCTACTGCAGGATAGGCCATGGTGTCCGAGGCGGTCGACTGCTTCACCACATTGACAACAATGTGGAGCTCCGCTGGGAGAGCCTAGGCGCAGACATGTAGCGATCCGGAAAGTAGTATCACTCAACATTGTACCTAAGTTGGGTGACGGTAAAGCCTGTAGCCAGAGGCCCGACTCCCATTCACCCACAGCCAGTAAGCGAGCACGCTCAGCAGTATTGGTGGACGTATTTATGAGTTTATTCCGTACCAATCTGCAGAGCGGCTCATCCCACTGTCTCTGGGAAGATGGGTTTTCGGGCAACGCCGTATTCGGGCAAGCCACTTTCCAGGCGCACACTGCGTCGGTCGAGCACGGCACTTCACAGTTAACCAGGGTTAAACACAGTTAAACAGGGATAAAATTTTAGTGGTTAACGTTTCATTGCTGTGGACCGAAGACAGGAACGCCGGTAGGCTTATACTAGAAATTTTGCGAATGCCGAGCCCACCGAAGCGAATGGGTAGCGTGGCTTGCGTCCAGGCTCGATCATCCAAGGCCACATTTAAGATAGATGACAGAGTGCATCGAATAATTTCGTCAAATTTCTCCAGGAGAAGTGGCTGCTTCCATAAAGGGGAAGAGCGGAGAAAATACATAAAATTTGGTCCAAAACAGCAATACCTAATGAGGGTAAAAGCCGAATGAATGTAAATTTTTGATAGTCTATCCGAAATATCATTAAAATGGTTAATTTTGCCATCAATGAATGAAGAAAAACTATCACACTTTAATATGATTGTATATTTAAAGTAAATATTCGTAATGTTATGTGTTACACCAATGTCAACCCCATTTCATGTCCAGGCTATCAATGTCCATTCCAGGTTGCCTGGAAGAGATCGCGATCAGCGATAAGGCCGCCCGTTGTATGTATTTTAGTTTTAAGTTTTCTTTTCTATGTTTTAACTTGGTGTACTGTAAGGACTTACCATTTGAGAAGGCAACCTACTTGCCTATTAAAACACTGGCAATATTATTATCTACTTGAAAGATGTATGAATTTCGAACAGAATAGCTGTAGATGTTTTTTGTTAATTTTGAATGTGTCAGAATTGGATTGAAGCCGCCCAAAGGCAGGCATATTGTAATATTCTCGATAAATACATGAAAAATTAAGTTATTTCCATGTTTTACTGCTGCTTACCCTAGCTACCCCCTCACATATTGGTGGAGGCGCCGGGTAAGAAAATCCCAGAAAAAATAAAAGTTATAAATTTTCGCGTGTATACGGCGTACAGTATACTTATAAGTATTTTAAAGACATTTCGCATGTGTGTGGCGATACAGCGCACGAAGCAGTGAACGGAAATAAACGGCGGATGAAATATATGAAAAAGCTAAGTGGTTTTATTATTTAGTATATATGAACTTATGGAAAGCATGATGGATAATTATTATTCAGGCACGGACAGGTACTGCTTGGAGGAATTCTTGACCGAATTCGAGTCAGTGGCTGAAATAAACGAATGGAGAAAGAGTGACTATAGCCTGATCTTAGGAGCCTTTTTACGTGGGGCTGCATATCACTTCTACCATATGATTTTTAAATATGAGATGGACTTTGCAGTGTTATGTGATCGCTTGAGGAGTGAATTCTCAACATTTCATCGCAGATGTCGATATTGCGAACAGCGCATAATAATCGCTGAAATAAAAGCAGATAAAAAACAACCTGATGTATTGTGTGAAGATGTTAATGCACATTTATTTTCTAGTATCGTGATTAAGGACGAACAAACACAAAACAATATTCAGTGCAGTGAGAAAATCGTTGACCACGTTGACGGAGAAGGCGACGCAGTTGATGGCGATGGCGATCACACCGACCGAGAGAGCTGCATATTCGCGGACGATGTTGACCAGACCAGCGAAGATGTCGGCCCCATCGATGTCAAGTTGGAGGCGGAAGCTGTGTTCCTGGGCGAGCACGCTGACGGCGGTGACGACGAGTTGGAGTCCCTCTCCAACAGCGAGTGCGCGGACGAGAGTATTGTAATGTATCGGTCCAGTCCAATTGACTCAACTAATTCCATTTATTTTGCAGAGACCAATGATGAGATTTCGTTAGAACAACTAGTTGTTGTTCCATCTGAACACCAAAATGAGCTTGTTGTTAACATACACCAGAGTCCCATTGATTTCAAACATAATAGGTATTGAAAATAATATTGAATTTTCTCGATCTGACATAAAACGAAATTTAATAAATGTCATTTTGAAAAGATATAAATTGTCAGCCATTAAGAAAAGTTTTCCACCAAAAGAGATCCGTAGGAAAATTAAAGGAGTCTTTAGTAAGGTTTCTTATTGCGCCAACATAAATTTAAAGAAGGCGATCAATAAAAAGATTATAATCCGATTTAAATACAAGAGAATTTATGATAAAACTTCTTGGAGTGCTATGTTTGGTATAAAAAATATTACTAGGATTGTGGCAAGGAAGAATTCCCATAATATTTGCCTTAGATGCAATATTGTTCAAAGATGTTTGCATTGTGATCACATAAAACAATTTGATCTCGTAAAATGCAAGTTTTGGAAGTTTTTTAGAAAGAAGTTTAGGTATAATAGACTTTTGTAAATAATTTATTATGTAAACTGATTTATGATTGTTGTATTTTGTGCTTTATTAATTAATATTTTCTTTTCATGTCGTGCAAATGAATACGGTCCAACCTAAAAGGAATTTGCGATGCGCGCTGGGCATCGAAAGAAACAATGATTTGAATGATATATCTGTATATGTTTTGATGAAATTAAATAATCCCCTGTCTCGTCTATATTTACTGAATAGGATTAGCTTATGAAATTACAGACAAAGTCCAAATACAAATCCATAAGGACTAAGTCTACAACGGTCAAATATTATTAGAAAAGTCTTTTAAGCCCCTAAGGCAAATAAATGCTATGAAAGCATAGATGTCATTTTAAGAAATGGTTTGACACATAGTCCCACAGATAATACAAAAAAGGACAGTGTCAAAACCTTGTCAAAAGTAAAGCATAGTTTCCATTAAAAGAATTGGTTGACATAGTGCTATAAACAACATAATAGAGCAGTATTCACACCATAATAATTAAATAATATTCTAAGCGCCGTATTAGCCACAGATTAGTTAGGCCGGACCATAGATAGGAATAGTTATTTAGAGATAAGGTCCATTATAGATATAAAGTTGGCAAATATGAGAGTTAAGCCTAGAATACCTACATGTAAATAGATTAAAACCTTTTAATGTTAGAATAGAATAGATAAGAATAGGTTATGGTTATTTAAGGTTTATATATAGGAAAAGGCCCGTTGTCAATTAAAAATAATAATATGAATGACAACTATCAAATTTGACATAAGGAAGTTAATAGGGATGGGAAAGTAGGAAAAATGTATCGATTGTTATCTTGTCGAAATATTCAAATAGTATCGATAGATATAATAAAATTATTTCTTTCCGTTGCATGAGCTGTTGATGTGCTGATGGTTGTATGCTGCTGGGCGAAGAAGAGGCTGGCAACATTAACTATGCATCGAAGATCTTAGTCGTTCTATTTATATAATGAACAAGTTCGGGTAGGTGTAGAATTTCCGGGTCTGTCCCAATAGTCCCATTGGCCCAGTCCCATGATGGGACTAGTGGGATGATATATCCCACTAGTCCCATGGGACTACTGATACTAACATAATTTTAAAATTATGTCCCAATAGTCCCATGGGACAACTGATACTAATATAATTTTAAAATTATGTCCTATTAGTTCCATAGGACAGCAAGTACTGATTAAACGAGTATTATTGCGACGTCGTCAATCGTCGTCATCGTATACTAATACTTCATGGCAATATTTTAAAAAAAACTTCTGCCTTTGTAAATTTCTTATTTATTTTGCGGTGTCAACATTCAATAGAGTTGCAGCTATTCCCATTACCTTAGGGGGTATCACGTTATATATGTCTAGGTTCATAGTTTATATGATAATATAATATAGACATACTAGCACTCCGCCCGGGGCTTTGTTCGCGTGATTTCGTATTTTTTCCTACAGACAAATTTATTATTTACGTGTACTTTAGTAAAGGCGACTAAAAATAAGCTATTATTAAATGAATAAAAAAGTTAATTCAAAAAAACAAAAAAGCCGCCTGCTTAAGCGAACTAAAAAAAGTAAACAAGAAGAAAATTCATCAATTTTAGAACTCATTGTCTTCGGTGTTCGTATCATCTTTATGCCGATGACCTTCAACTATAAGCAGCTGCGCGGGTAGAGAGTTTGTCAGACGCTATAGACGATGTGAACTGGGACTTGGACGCTATCAAGGACTGGTCTGATAGATTTGGGCTGTCTGTAAACCCCTCAAAATGTCAGGCCACTGTGATTGGAAATATCGCGCATGATGGGTCCATTGGGGATTAGCTCTCTTCCTCCTATTATTTTTAATGGAACTGTCATCCCCATCAGCCCTAGTGTAAGAGATCTGGGTGTACATCTTGATTCGACGCTAAGCTGGCAAAGTCAGGTTTCTAGTGTCAGTCAAAGGGTCAATGGGAATTTGCGATGCCTGTATCGTCTGAGAAACTTTCTACCTGCAAAAACGAAGACTATGCTTGTGCAGACTTTAATTTTCCCTTTAATCGACTATGGTGACGTGTGCTACTTTGACCTAAACAAAGTATTCCTGGATAAGCTGGATAGGCTCTTAAACAACTGCATCCGGTTCATATTCAACCTCCGGAAATATGACCATGTTTAGAACTGCAGAACTGAACTCAAATGGATGCCCATTCGGCAGCGAAAAAAATGCGCGCCTTGACTGCGCTTTTCTCTCTACTCAACTCACCCACACCTCCTTCTTATCTCATACCTCACTTTCAATACCTATGTTCTTCACTCGCTAGGAATCTGCGTTCTTCTATCAATCTTCTCTTGCTCTGTCCTTCTCATTTTCTGATTTTGTTCATTCTTCCTTTAATATTCAATCCATTCTTCTCTGGAATGCGCTTCCTCTCGATATCAGGACGGCCACCAGTCAGTATGCATTTAAGCGTAAGTTGCGGCATTATTTTCTAAACGAATAGCAGACTCGTCTCAATATGCACCTTTCTATTAATTAATTAATATATATTATTTTATATATAGTATTTATTATAGTACCTACATATTTAAGTATGTTTATTTTAACTATATATTTAAAAACACATATAATAAATTAAAACATAATTACACATTTCACTCTTCTATTTCTCCTTCATAATTGGTTCCTGCAGTGTGAAGTTAAATTTACTTTTCACATGCACCTGCAGCCTAATTGTGTAAGTGAATTCGGCAAAGGAAACAATCTGTTTCTTTCCCAAAAACACACACATACACAAAAAAGTTGAATCTTTTTTTTTTTTTTTGTGTATGTGTGTTTTTGGGAAAGAAACAGATTGTTTCCGTTGCCGAATTTACTTACACAATTAGGCTGCTGGTGTACTACCCTGCTAACTTGTTCACCGTCGCAATCATATAATCAGTACTTGCTGTCCTATGGAACTAATGGGACATAATTTAAAAATATATTAGTATCAGTTGTCCCATGGGACTATTGGGACATAATTTAAAAAATAAGTTAGTATCAGTTGTCCCATGGGACAATTGGAACATATTAATCCCATTTGTCCCATCGTGGGACTGAGTCACTGGGACTAGTGGGACAGACCGGAATTTCCACCAGTGATAAAATATAATAGATGAGGAATAGTTGTAACTGAATCCGACTTTGCTAACGGGGCATAGCCTTTGCAAAGGATGTCGAGTTGACATCATCGGTCCAGTTGATGACTGTTGTTTAAGAAAGTAAATATGTTTATGATTATAAGCCCTGGTGTAAGTTTGATGAGTAGAATTTAAATTCGATGCGATCCAGCCTTTCCTTCTCTGGCCTGATAAACGCACGAGATCGAAATATTGTATCATATCTGAATTTTTGAATTTAAACCCCATCCGGGTCGATGTGAGTTGACGCATCATTCTTATTAGTGTTGGGAGGACGCCTTGTACCTTTTTCAGAGGTTTTGGCCAAGGAGGTTCAAGCATGACTGCGTTGATTTGTTAGTGCGTATGTGCACGTCAGCTGAAGTTAAATATCCGATAACTCGTTGGTCATGATTAAGCCTTCCCCTTTTAAGGGTCGTACCTCAATTGTACTTTGATTCCTCTGTTAGGTAAATGTTCGGGTCAGGATAAGGTAGGATTCATATATCCTTTCAAGACTTAGAATAGAAGCACCTCATATGATTCTGTGCGTCTATTCGTAGGGGCGTAGCTCATGTAAGGACTTACCATTTGAGAAGGCAACCTACTTGCCTATTAAAACACTGGCAATATTATTATCTACTTGAAAGATGTATGAATTTCGAACAGAATAGCTGTAGATGTTTTTTGTTAATTTTGAATGTGTCAGAATTGGATTGAAGCCGCCCAAAGGCAGGCATATTGTAATATTCTCGATAAATACATGAAAAATTAAGTTATTTCCATCTTTTACTGCTGCTTACCCTAGCTACCCCCTCACAGTACCTACAGTAAAGAATATATAAATAAATAAATATGACTGGACACAAAAATGGAAGATCAAACTGAATGAGTCAAAATCAATTCACACTGACTTCACAAACAAACACTTGGACTAAAACCCAATCTTCATAAATGGCATGCAAGTGGCTTATGCTATAACAGGCAAATACCTTGGCATAACACTCAATGACAAGTTGCGTTGGAAAGCTCACGTCAAAAATAAAAGACAGGAACTCGATATACGTTATAAAAATGTGTATTGGTTACTCGGAAGTAAATCCTGTCTATCAATACATAATAAAATAAACCTATATAAGCATACTCTGATGCCAATTTGGACGTATGGTATCCAACTTTGGGGCAAACAAAGCAACGTCAAAATAAGCCAAAATTTTCAAAATAAAGTCCTCAGGGATGCTGTAAATGCACACTGCTACATAAAAAATTACGATCTTCACCGTGACCTTAAAATGGAAATCGTCACCACATCTCCCAAAAATTTGCTGAAGTGATCGAACGCAGACTTCATCGACACGTGAATGTTGAGGCTATCCAGCTGCTAGACAACACAGACGACTTAGTGCGTAGGCTAAAAATAACCAAATCTTTTGAATCAGTGTAGTGTAAGAAGTGAATAAATAATAGTGACAATGTTGTGCTAATATAACACATGAACATAGTGTTCTTGTAAATTATATCAGACTTTAAAAAAATGCTACAGACTTGTGTAAAAGTGCAAATGGACACTATTTTTAGTTTTTTACATAATATATCACGTAACATATTAAGTTTGAGTTAAATTACGTAGGAGTCTTTTAGGGTAGATTTTTATTAATTATTAAGAATATTGTTCATATTAAAAAAGTACAAAAAAAAACATCATCATCATCATTTCAGCCGAAAGACGTCCACTGCTGGACATAGGCCTCCCCCAAGCATCGCCACATTGAACCATTGCCCATTTACCCCATTAAAATTCGAATTTGCAAAAATCCTTTCTTAACTAACGTTTACTATCTTTATACAACCACCAGCCAAAATTCAGTATCATTAAGAAAATTTCTACATCTTATCTTTACAAACTCAACTCCCTTTTAGGGGTAATTAAAACAAACAATCCACTTTAATTATTTGTTACGGTAGTATTGCCGCAAAGTTTGAAGCGAATCGATCCCCATAATAAGAAATTTCATACAAAACTAACCCCTCCTATTTCTACCCCTTAGATTTTTATGCACAAAGAAAAGTAGCTTATGTCCTTTTCAGGGTCTCAAACTATCTCCATACCAAATTTTGTCTAAATCGGTTCATTAAAAGAAAAAAAATTTGATGATAAGAAGTTACATACAAAATAAAGCCTCTTCCCATTTCTCCCCCTTCGTACTTTATGCAAAAAGAAGTAGCCTTTGTCCATATCAGGGTCTCAAAATATCTCCATACCAAATTTCATCTGCATCGGTTCATAATAAGAAAAAGTTGTATGATAAGAAGTTACATACAAAATGAAGCCACCCCCCATTTCTCCCCCTTCGTACTTTATGCAAAAAGAAGTAGCCTATGACCTTCTCATGGTCTCAAACTATCTCCATACTAAATTTCATCTAAATCTGTTCATAATAAGAAGGAGTTGCATGATAAAAAGTTACAAACAAAATTAATCCTCTCCCCTTTTCGCCCCCTTAGCGTTTTATAAAAAAAAGTAGCCTATGTCCTTTCCTAGGTCTCAAACTATCTCCATACCTACCTTCATCTAAATCGGTTCAGCTGTTTAAGCGTGAAAAGGTTACAGACAGACAGACAGAGTTACTTTCGCATTTATAATGTTAGTATGGATAAGTAGGTAGAGGGACGGTGGAATTCTTTAGATGCTCTAATTACAAAACCAAAAATTTAAAAGCCTTAATGACTATATTATCTAAATGGGCATCAAGGTGAAGCTTTGAGTCTAACTGTATGCCTAAATCACGGAGATAATTAACTTTGTTCAGTGGAGTGTTTCTGAAAGAATAATTGATATTAGTCACATTTTTCTTATTTGTAAACGTAATGCTATTGCATTACATACTTCACATCATCAGCCTATTAATCTTCCCACTGCTGGGACACAGAGCTCCTCTCTGTGAGATATTATTCTTGAGTAAGGTCAAGATAGCTGGCATCGGCATAATCAAGGATGGGAAAAAGAAGAGATTGTGCAAGCGCAATCTTGGTGGCAGTCGGAAGAAAATGCCGCAGTCGCCTCAATGTTGCAGCATATGCAAATTACTTGCGGCTTACCTCCTGCAGTTGGGTAGTCCAAGAGAAGTTCTTGTCGATGAATATCCCCAAGTTCTTAACTTTCTCACTGAAGGGAATAACTGTCAAAAAAATCTTGGGTAAGAGACGTCCAGTTGATCCTTGAAACCATTTTCGAACTGCCCACTACTATAACCTGCGTCTTTATAGGGTTGACCATAAGCCCGTACCACTTGCTCCAATCGCAAATGCGAGCCAGATCCAGATTGATGGCAACGATAGCCTCAGACAGATTTCCGAGAGGAGCTCGCGATTAAATTTGCAGATCGTCTGCATATAGATGGTAGGATGAAATGAGTTCATTGGAGATTGAGTTTATAAAAACTGCGAAACGTAAAGGGGATAAAACGCCACCCTGTGGTACCCCGGCAGAAGTACTACATCAGGAAGATAAGTTCTCTCCGATGCAAATACGTTGCCGGCGGCAGAACAGGTAACTTCGAAACCAGTCAAACCACCGATGGAGATACATTAAGAGAGCGTAGAATGCCAAGCAAAACAGCGAAATCAACAGTATAAAAAACATTACTAAAATCTAGCAATGCTAAGACCGTTAGATTACTGCTTTTCATGGCTAATCTGATATCTTCCGTGATATTGAGTAGAGCAGTGGAGGTGCTGTGACCAGGACGAAAGCCGGACTGGAAGAGGTTGAGTAGATTACATTTGGATAGGAAAGTGCTAATTTGATTATGAATTAATCATTCTAGGACTTTGGACAGGAATGGTGAGATATAAACTTTGTTCACAGCTAGTTGAACTTTTTCTACTGCTTCTCTGTGGCTTGATCCGGTAGCCATAATTGCAGTATCATCTGCAAAGGTCGCAATGGTGTTGTTTTCCAGTTCTGGAATGTCACATGTGTATAACAAGTACAATATTGGGCATAGCACACTTCGTTGAGGTACCCCAGCTTTTATAGCTTTTAACTCGGAATATGCGTCTTATTGCCTTATTCTAAACATATGACTCTAGAATATCTGCAAATTCTGGTAGCATGCGTCTGAGCTTGATTATAAGACTCGTATGCCAAACTTTATCAAAAGCTTATCTAAGATTTTACTTAATAACAATATTTCAGGCAGATCATTTCCTTCAATCTCATTATTTAAGCCATACCATACAGTTTTGAGAGTCGAAACATGTGTGGCCATGTTATGTTCATCGCTTTTCTGGTAGCGGAAAAACTTCATACAGAGATCGTAGCTCCTGTCTTCCTTTGACCAATCATAAAGCCTATAAAGCTCTTTCCACATATCAAATAACGTTTCACATCGTATTACTTTTTGTAAGGTCTCTTCTGTCATATTTGTAGTAAGAATAAGTAGCGCTTGACAGTCACATTTTTGACAAAATTGCATTTCATGATTATAATTTTTTATATCTTCAGGTTTTGCCGTTTCTTCTGGATCTTTTTGGTTACTCAACTTGCCTCCTATTGCTTCTAGCGTGCTTGGAGTACTTTTAAGTAAAAGCTTTACCTTGTACCTCCATGTGTGCCTGTTAGTGGGACCGTCAAGTCGACTGATCTCGATTTCGATTTTCTCGATTTTCTCGCCTGCCATTTGCATAATTATTCGAGTCTTTGTCCACTATTGCAACGAGTAAATAATCATTAATACTTATATTGTTCTACTACCATATTATTGAAAAACCGAAATGATTATTTTCAAAAGTGTTTATGTCAAGTAAAGAAAATAACAAACATAAAACTATAGCAACGTAACACATGTATGGAAGATGTATGGCAGTATACTAACATGAACTACGTAACTAATCTTCCCTTAAGAAGGATTCTTATCTAACAAAAAAAAGGTGTTACAACACGAACTCCCGCGCTGCACAGTGATGTCGCCTCGTCGGTTGTTCTGCTATTTTCACATAAATGAATTGTATTTGGGGTTCTGTTTAACATATTATGCTAAGATAGAAAAAAAGAACCCCAAATACAATTAATGTATGAAACAATATTAGCACAGCTCACAAAAACCTCCTAAAAGGTATGACTCAATACCAGATTAACGCGTAAAGAAACGCGTTAACGGGTTAATCGGGAACTTAGGGCACACCGACACGGATAGGTTATGTTTGAATAGGACTCGCTTTGCTCGCTCACTTCAGTGCCCGTCATTTCCTTCATGTGAGGTTACTTTAGACCCTGCAAACAGAAATAGGTAGGTCGATACATTTTTATTCTCAAGTCTGTTTTGAAGATTTGTATTCGCCCACTGTTTGTCGCTCACTTAGTATTTCAGTAAGACATATTCAGAATTTTTGACATCTTTAATTTGAATTTATTTTCGCTCGTTTAAATACTATCTTTAAGTAAATAGCGTGTCAAAAGGAGATTGCCACTTATCAGAAGAAAAAAAACAAGTCCTGAGAGTGTATGATGGATAGGATTGACCAACACGATCTATAAGCGAATAGTTCTTGCGATTGTGAACAAAGATGACTGATAGATAACATAACCAAAATGCCATGCTTACTTGTTTCAACAACATAACTATTGCTAGTGATTGGTTTAATGTTTTCTTGTGTCGTCGCGTATAGAAAATCGTTTATGGTCACAAATAGCAGCAGGGCTGGTCTGTGTTAACAAACTTACGCTTTGAGCTTTCAGCGACAAGCCTCGTAGGGCTTGGCTTTGTCAATGCAGTCCTACCTTGTCTGACTCCTTCAGAGACGGCAAGGTGGCGTGGTCTTGAGGGAGAGCGCTACGGTCGTGTAGATCCTCAAGGCAAGCGGTGATTATCCTTCTCGTGGTTGCTGCCCTGTTCTTGGTCTAATTCCCTATGAAATAGACGTAACAGAAATCACCGGGCGACGCAACACAGGGGTGGCGAGGTCATGCCCCTGGGTGTCCACCATTGAACAAGAACAATGATGGATTGCAATGACCTCCCGCGTGTTTGTGCCGTGCGCGGGGACCCGTACAGAGGGATGAAGGGATCTGGTGGTTGAGTGGAGCAGGCTGCACACAACACGCCACTTTGACCCGGATTTCTTACCACACGGGAGGTTGTGGGAGTAGCTAACTCACGATCAATCGGCTGAACTCTCCTTCTGAGAGTAGCGAGGTGCGTGGGGTCCACTGATGTCGTTCTTGGACGGCTGAAGTGGTGGTGAAGGTCATGCTGACGGTGTAAGGGAGGGCTGTTCTGTTCAAGCCAGCCCAAACGAGCACCTGATGTCGCACTGTAAGCCAGCCCTGCGCACCTATATCTCGAAGGTAGTCCTAACGCCCCACCTTAAGTGGTGGGGCGTTCCCTGTTGCGGGCTCGATGGAGGGTGGGAGCCGGAGAGACGAAAAATCTACAACATATTCATGGATTTTGTCACTGCCTTGAACATCACGGGGGTAGAGTTGGCGCAAGCTGACGATACTCCAAAGCGGGGTGGACCTAGTACTCCGCTTGCCCCTGGATCTGCGGCTCACGCCGCGGGATCCAGCGCGGGCACAAATTCGACTGCGGTGAATACCGCAGTCAGGGCAAAGGCTCAGTCCCTTGGGCAACCTGCGGCTAACGCCGTGGGCCCCAGCACGGGTAGCGCCAATAAGCGGGGTGCACCTAGCACTCCGCTTGCCCCTGGACCTGAGGCTAACGCCACGGGCTCCAGTGCGGGCACCGGTCTGGCTGTGGCGAGAACCGCAGCTAAGACCAATCAAGAGTCCCTACCTAAATCGCATAAGGGCTCAGGGCTGCACGGGACCAGCACTGATCCTTATCCTCCGTTGGCGAAAGGTAAGGTGCCGGCGACGACTCATACCACTGCCGGTTCCAACCTTTCTAGGCAACCCCATCCTCATCCCCCTCCTATACCTACTTCGCAGGCCGGGGGGGCAACCACCACCAGTCAAACGGGGGCGGCGGCCGAAACCTGGCGGGTACATACCCAAAAGGGCAAGGGCAAGGGCAAGAAAAGAAAAAAACAAACCCACGCCCCTTGCCCAAACCTTCTGGTACACACAACCCCGACAACCCAGGGTACCAAAGGGGATGGCCTGACGCGGAAAGAGAGGCGCCAACAGCAGAGGAGAAGTAAGGGCAAAGTCTCCCAATTAGGGCAGGCTGCTAAGACAGGCAACCTGAACTTCTCGAAAGGGAAGCGGTCGCAGACTGCGGCCGAAGGAAGCCAATCGGTAGCAGGGGGACCAGCGCAGAAGGCTGGAACGTCGCAGCAGGCCGCTCGGAAGGGTCAGGCCGTGGCCAAGCGAGCTCTCAACGAGACCATGTCACCTCGAGGGGAGCACAAGCGGCTGCGGCTTGATCATTCCGGGTGGGCTGATGCGACGAGCTATGCCCGAGTTGCCAGCACACACCTGTGCGTCGCGGTAACCTGTGCCAGCACGGGGATTATCAGCCTAGAGGTGTCAAACCAGATCCATGACGAGATCCAAAGGCTGATAATCGAAGAGGCGTGGTCCCCCGCGAGTGAGACTTCAGAGCGGCAGATACCATCCTTCGTCGCCAGGCCGAAGTTCGGCAATGGGGCGCTCAAGCTTTGGTGTAGCGATGATTACACCTTAGCTTGGCTCAAGAGGACGGTCTCCAGCAGGACTCTCTCGGCTAGCACCCAGCTAGTCGTCAAGAGTCAGGCTGAACTGCAGAAGCAGGTGCGGTGTGGTATCGCGATCCCAGATGACAGAGGGGTGTACAAAGACGTGACGTAGTGGGTAGAACCCTATGGTACCAGAACCCCTTTGTCGACATTAAGAGGTGGGTGCTCCTGCGTTCTGAGAGACAGAAGGCGGGCTGGTTCGTGGTGCTGGGGGTTCCCGAGGACCACATTCCGATCTTGATGGGCGCCGAGCGCAGACTGTCATTCGGTCTGGGCTCGGTGTACATCAAGTTCCAGGGAACGAACGGCCGTTTCGGGTGTGTTCCTCGGGGATGGGACCCGGTGACGAGGCAGCTCGTCGATGCAGGGGAGAGCAATCCCCCGTCCAACAACCCGGAAGCGTCCACGGCCACAGTCACAACTGCACAGCCGGCCGTACCCACTACCACCGCCATCACGGTCACCGTCCCTTCGTCGGGCGGGGAGCTGGACGACATCATACTGTCGCCGGCTTCCGGAACGATGGAGGATGACGGGGTGGGCGACGCTTTCGCCGGTCTTCAGCTGGAAGAGGACGAGGAGGGACCCATCTGCGATGGCGACCCCTTCGTCGGCTTGTAAAGTTGTACAGGCGAACCTCCACCACAGTCAAACAGCGACGGCCCAGTTACGCAAGTGGTTGGAGGTTCAACACACGGCCATTGCCCTGATCCAGGAGCCGTGGATTAGGGGCGGCCAAATACGAGGACTCTCCGGTTTAGGCGGTAAGATCCTGGTTTCCTCAACCCATGATCACCCCAGATCATGTATATATGTCACAGGTAACATCAGAGCACAGCTTTTAATTGATTTCTGTTGCAGAGATATCTCTGCAGCTAGGCTGAACATACAGCGTGGAGCCACGATGATGTCGTGTGTCTTTGCCTCGGTTTATATGCCTGAGGCAGAGGCACCGCCCCCGCATGACCTATCCCGCCTCGTAATGCATTGCGAAACCAGCGGTGAAGAGGTTATCATCGGGACCGACGCAAATGCACATCAGCCACTGTGGGGAATGAACACACAGAATGAAAGGGGTAAGGCATTGGTAGAATACTTGTTCACAACTAACCTTTCCCTACTAAACACAGGCTCGGAACCGACGTTTGTAACCAGACGCAGTCGGACGATTATAGACCTGACTTTAGCAACAGAAGGCGCAGCGGGAAGCATCACTGGGTGGCAGGTCTCTAGTGAGGCCTCTTGCTCGGACCACAGATGGATCCGCTTTGACATACAGGTCTGCGTTGCACCTACACCACCTAGGCGTAATCCGCGCAACACAGACAAAGCTGTCTACACTCGCACCCTCGCCTCTAAGCTTCCGCCCATATGCGAGGAGTTGGCTTATGAGAACACGACGCAGATAGATACGCAGGTAAACCAACTTACCGAATCTATGATATGCAGCTACCATACTGCCTGCCCAGAAACTACTCCCCGCAAAATACCGGGCAAACAACCCTGGTGGGGTAAAGATCTGGAACGTATGCGCGGTAAGGTAAGAAAGGCCCTGAATAGAGCCATGAACACAAGCACGGATGAGGACTGGGACGCCTACTACGCAGCCAAATCCAACTACAAAAAAGGCATCAGATTCAGACGTACCGCGGGATGGCGTAAGTACTGTGGGAACATTGAATCTTGCCAACAAGCTAACAGGGTAAGGAAAATACTGGCACAACAGAGTACACCTGGGCCTGCCACACTCCGTAAACCTGACAATACTCTCACAGCGTCACCTGAAGAAACGAGAGGAGTCCTAGTAGAAACACACTTCCCAGGAAGCGTCTTCGTGCAGGTAACGGACTGGAAAGATACTTTTCAACCACCAACTATTGACAATTGGCATTATGCAAGAGGGATGATCACATTGGAGAAACTCCAATGGGCCGTCCAAAGCTTCCATCCTTTAAAGGCGCCCGGTCCAGACGGGGTGTTCCCTGCGCTACTATAATGGGGTGGTATGCCTGTAGTAGAAAGACTGGTGCCACTGTTGAGAGCGTGCCTGGCCTTTAGACACGTCCCCAAAGGATGGAGGGAAGTCAAAGCAATATTCATCCCAAAACCAGGTAGGAGTGACTATACAAACGCCAAGTCCTACAGACCCATCAGCCTGACCTCGTTCTTGCTAAAGACAATGGAAAGACTGTGTGAAAGGGAGCTCCGAGATGGCGCTCTAATAACATTACCTTTACATGGTAACCAACACGCCTACAGCTCAGGTAAGTCTACTGAATCCGCTCTTCACTTGGTGGTAAGCCAAATAGAGGAAGCAATTCATCAGAAAGGTACCTGCCTGGGCACCTTCATAGACATCGAAGGTGCTTTCGACAAGACAAACTTCTCCAGCATCGGTGCTGCCCTTTCCAAACATGGCGTAGAGCAGCTACTGATTGACTGGATTACTAATATGCTTAGCAAACGAGCGGTTCGTCTAGAAGGAGAGCAGCAGCAGGCCTTGATAGCCAGGGGCTGCCCACAAGGAGGGGTGCTTTCCCCCCTTTTATGGAATCTGGTAATTAACGATCTCATCACCAGGCTAAACGAACACCGTTACTATACAATAGGTTATGCAGACGACCTCGCAATCCTCGTACCTGGGAAGGTGACTGGTACAATTTGCAACCTTACTCAGCAGGCACTACGTATAGTAGAACGATGGTGCAGGGAGTATGAACTATCAGTAAACCCCACTAATTATCCCTCAGCACTGACACTACATTCTCCGTGGATACAATCATTATTTAATTTAAAACTCCTAAACTAACGCTTTCTTTGTAAATAGTTAAAAAGTACAATTATAAGTTTAAAAATGATAATAGTAATTTCTAGAGACAATTTAAACTACCTTTATTGCTTTCCCTTAAAAACTATGATAAATCTAAACAGAAAATATTTTTAGTAAAATTAAAACATTTTTCTTAAAATGTTTTTATTTTAATAATAATTCTTTTAAAGCTAAACTTGACGAGAGTTTTTAAATAAATACTGACTACTATTTACAAGTCAAGTTACCTGCCAAAATAGCTCTGAACGCACAACTTTTAAACTGTCAATTGTTCATAAAGTTTAAAGAAAAATGTATCATATGTTTAAAAAAAAAAAAGGTTTATTTCTGAAACTTGTAGTTACACTTTTACAGTAAATCTTACATATGGACCGGACCTCCTTTTAAGTAAAAGATATACACAGGTATATCTTTTACTTAAAAGGAGGTCCTCAGCACACACCTAGCACAGGTATCTAGCACAGGCTAGATACCTGTGCTAGGTGTGTGCTGTGCTGGTTTTTATTCCAGTAAAAATATTTATCTGTGTCTTTATTATAGGTTTTTTTAAGACAGCTGCAACATATGTTTTTCTTATTTTGTTTAATTTAAAACTGTGAAATATCTTTCTAATTGTTTTATAACTACTGTTTTATAAATCATTTATAGTAAAAGCGTTCAAAGTGTTAATTGAAATAATAATAAGATTTATATTACCAGTTGTTGACGACCATCTCGACTGCCTACAACGCCATCTAGCGGCCGCGCCCTGTACCAGCGCGCTCACCGTGACAACAGCAGGTCAACCGACGCAGAGTGCGAGGGCCGCGGGAGGGCAGACGCCGCAACACTCGTGACGCGCGTCGGCGCTACTTGGATGCGACACAGCAGCAGTACAGACCAGTCTGTGTGGTCGCTGTCACAATACCATTCCATCAGAACATCTCGAGGAACACGCATTGTCGGGATCCAACTTTGTAATACCTACCTTAATTAAGAAATTAAAATTTACTGTTCAAGAGTATCACGCATCGAGTCTGCCTTTCAATCATCAACCCTGCCTCAAGCCACCACACGCACACACGCAGCAACATTTGGTCCTTCGAATCCGAGAAGCAGCGGCGGCGACGGCAGCACCTTCTGAAGTCCTGGGCGAGCAACGCAGCAACGGTCAGGTCAATCAATCCTTTTTAAATTCCATCCTAAATCCCTAAGCTTCAATTTGTGTTAATACCAATCTATAAATTCTAGTGTCTTAATCTATACCGTAAAACCGTAAAGTACCTACATACTTAACTTTTTCCTCTTGCAAGCCGGCATAATGTCGAAAAAGGGTGATGATGTTATTAGTGATTTAGTCAAAAAACGCGGGTTGATTAAACGTAAAGTCACTTTGTTTTCGAAATACGTGCAATCGTTTATTTGTTCGGACGAGCTAACGGACGGACGAAAAGCCGAGTTAGAGGAACGATTCAGTGCCTATAAACTAGTATTCGATCAATACACAAAAATCCAAGATGAGTTGGAATTATTCTTGCCCGACACGCAGCTAGACGAGGAGTTAGTGGATAGGGAAGAATTCGAGAACCGGTATTATTCCGTTATCGGCCAGTGTAAATGCATCTTAAAATCGAATATTAATAATAGTAATAGTAACTGTAGTACTCCGATACAGAACGAGCCGAGTCAAATTTGCGTTCCCAACGGTATGAAACTACCCACAATTACGTTGCCCAAATTCGACGGTACGTATGACCAATGGCTCGAGTTTCGAGATACTTACGTATCCATGATACACAATTGCGAAAGTTTAGGAAATATTCAAAAGTTTCATTACTTGCGGTCGGTACTCACAGGCGATGCAAGTAGTGTATAATTGGGGGTTCTGGATCACTTGCTCTCGCTTTGCTCGAGCGCGTGATCCAGAACTCCCCAATCATACACTACTAACGCGATCTGCGATATAGTTCTTAATATAGATTGAGTATTGTGTTTCATTCAAAGTGGATCGTGGACAGCTTGATACAGGTTTGTTTTTACCAGTCGGAGCGGTTGTCATGCAAAACGTTCTAATCAACGGCGCGATGTGTACTTCAAGTTTATAAACAATAATATCAAGTTCGACTCGTTGATCAACTTATGTCTCTACATTTTATTACTTGACGAATCGACCTATGATATTCATAGGTAGAACAATGCAGAGTGCATCAATTAGTAGATCAACAATTTACTTGCATAATATGTAGTTCGTTCATTGGTCTAGCGATTTCAATTTTGCGATTGCCGAGCATGAGGCACCCAGTTCGATTTCCAAGTCCAAGTGTTATTTATGTTCTATAAAATAATTCTTAATAGCGAGGTGTTTAGATTTGCGCCCGATAAATTCTATATAATAATATTATTATTTATATTCAATTAAATAATGACAAAATATAAAACATGAAAACAAAATCCAGACCGGTACAAATACTTATTTGTTCCGTGAGGGAATCGAACCCGCGACACTTGACGCATTTAGTAGCTTATAAACTAATATTTACATTGTGATGCAGCGAGTCGAGCTCTTATTCAAAGCGCCAAACGTGTCGTCGAAAATATGACAAAATTACTGGATCGCTTTTCAGATTGGAAGATTTACGATGATCCTTGGATGCAACATATGGTACACATTTTCCTAAATGTTTTTATTTAAACGTCGTGAAGGGAACAAACTATATGAAAAGCTAGTAAAAATCATAAAAACAAAAATCCAAACAAACCCGAACAAATGTGCATTTGTTCCGTGTGGGAATCGAACCCGCAACACTTTGGCAGACTAGTTGCAGCATCTATTAAACCTACTATTTGCATTGTGATACAGCGAGTCGAGCTCTTAGCCAATGTGTTGTCAAAGATGTGATAAAATATTGGACCACTTTGTCCTATGGTTACACAACTTAATATAGATGTTACATTAGGTAAGGAATTATGTCTTGGAAGATTAGGTAATTATCTACTATTTTAATTAAAATATTAAAAAATAAAATTCTGTTTGTTGTATTTCCCAACATTCAATATTCACCCAGCCTAATTCTGCAATATCATAATACGAATTCTATAACAAATAATAATGTTGAAATCCATTGCCACCCCTTTCCATTACCATTAAAATGAGCAGGATAGCTATATCTAGCACAGTCTTTACAACTTGAGAGCTTAAAGAATAAGGCGACATTTCTGTATACAAGACAAATAACTATCAGAGCTCTAATTTTATTGGTTTCTTGTATTGTTTGTATGTAATCAGCCAGAGTTAATTGACACCTCATTCCTTTTACGATTTTCGTCTCCAGTTGCCTCCAAAAACTCTAATAAGGATAAAGTGCTGCGAAAACACTTTCTTTAACTAGAGTAATAGGAAGCATTCACATTGTGATTTCAATATGAGAAATGAATAAAATAAAAATCTACTTTAAGTGCTCCGGTGATAGAGATGAAATTCTAGTAACAAATATTGTTTTAATTAAATATTCCAAGCAATTTTTGTTGGAAACTAACATATGACTAAGGCTTTAGGATTCAGGTCTATAAAATAAGCATCTGAGATATTATTCCTTTTATTTTTGTCATTGTTGTGCTGAAGTGCATTTCACTGAACAGTGAGTTTAAATTTGTTTGTGGTTGTTCTCAAGTGTTGCTGATACAAAGTATGTGAGTATTATATTTTCTTTTAGGCGATTTTTCAATAGCCAGGTAATTTTTTACTGAAGAATAAATAAGACATTTTTGACATAATTTTCTATACAAAAGCTGTCAAGCCACCATTTTTATTCCTCAGGTAAAACCTAACTGACTATTAAAAAATCGATCCTTAATAATTTTTTCTTCGATTTATACGACGGTTTAATTACATGTATTATGACTGAAGTTACTCAATTAGGTTAAGACAATATATTAGTTTAATATTTTAAAACTACTGTACTTTTAGGTACTGTATTTGTAGTTTCATAATAATATTAATATTTTTACAAACTTTTAACAATTCTTGCTTCGTTGCTCTATCATGCAATAAACATAAGACCTGGGTTCGATTCTTAAGGTTTTTTTTGTCTGATACTGTAAATATATTATTCCCTATTCGATGAGATTTCAAAAAGTTCCTGTAAAAGTAGGGGAGGCCTAACCCCACCTCTTTATCTAACCCTTTGAAGAATACAGATGCTGTTGTTTCATGTTGCTCGAAATGTTGGTAACAAAAATTATTTATTGCATTTTAACAATGATTTCAGGGCGCAGTCGATGAATAATCCTTTTTGGGTTGAAGAAGAGGACTCCACGCCTTCAACTTCTCGAGCAACAAAAGAAAAAATCGGGGGCAGCTCAAAAAAAAAAAGTTGTGAAGAGAGATAAAAAAGTGTCTCGGAAGAAGAAGGCTTTGCTTTCTAAAAGCCCTTTCGCTTCAGAATCAGAGTCTGATAGCGACGGGCTTGCAGTTGCTACAACACTAGCTCCAAAAAGAAAACGGATTTCCATCGTTTCAGACTCTGAGGTAAGATTTTTTTCAATTTTTTTAATTTTTAAACATTCAAACGTTAAATTTCCATTTCATTTAGAAACATTCATAAACTATCAGTGTTTTTGCAGTGTGCGATTTCTCCATCAAATTATACTTATTTGCTACTCTACTACTTCAACTACTCGTAGGTCCATGCGTTTAAATAGACTTTTCTAAAAGATTATTTATAAGTATTATAAAGGTAGATTAATCGACGTGGTGCCCTTGCGTTTTATTATTTTTATTAAAACTAGCTATCTTATGTATTTCAGGAGGAATCATCTCGACCGCTGGTCCGTGCTGCCACACTGAAGAGCTGCATGAGTCAGCGAGTGGCTGATGGTTATACTTTTCAATCAGACCCGGGCAGGGTTGGAAAGTATTATTTTGAATTAAGAGTTTATAATACAAACGAAGTGGAAAAGCTTGCCCCAAACGAGCGTTGGAAACAATCTCTTGTAACGTTAAAATTATCGACCGATAAAGATAATGTTGTGTGGAAGGCTTTGACACACCTTGTGAATACTGGAAAGGAAGAGTTTAAAGAAATTCAGCCTGTTCTATACAGTAAACCTTAAATTAAATTAAAATTAATTTTATTCAGTTTCTATGCTCTCTTTATGTGCAAGTTTTTTTGTAATTTGCGAATAACTTTAATATAAATTGTTTAACCTTTTTTTATATAAATCTATTTAATCTCTTTTACATATTTTTACAAACTGATTTTATATTAGATACAGTCTTTATAAAGAAATATGAGAACATTTATTTGATTTAGAATAATAATTTTAATACATGTACCTTTTTTTCAGAGTTTCGATGTAAAATCGAAATTGAAAAATAAGAAATTTAAAAACCCGAAATAAGATATTAAAAACTAAGAAATTTAAAAACCCGAAATAAGATATTAAAAACTAAGAAATTTTAAAATGAGAATTTACCATCTGTTAAATAAAAATTGAATTACTGTTATAAAAAATATAAAGAATAGAATAACTGTAATAAAAATACAAGTACATTTAGTAAAAAAAAGCTTTTTTTGTAAATTTGAGATAAGTTAAATGAACATGTTTTTTTGTAAAGACTGTAATATTTATTTATCAAAATTAACAGCACACAGTAGAACAAATATTCATAAATCTAATCGATTACTCTGCTCTGAATTCGAAAATATTCAAATTATTGCTACTGCGTTTAAAAATAGAATCATAAGTTACAAAGTGAATCCACTTAAATCTAGTGAAGATACAATAATTCCAGAAACGTTTTTAAATCAAATTTCAAAATCTGTATGTGAAGTTATCAATCTTATGATTCAAAAACATAAAGCAATTAAAGTTAATTTTGAATTATTTGTGTCATACAATTTGCCAAAAAATAATGAAATCTCTATGAAATCTTTCAACACTAAATATATGATAGCAGTTCCGAACACAAATATTTATAATATGTATTTGAAATGCTCTGAAAAATTAATATCTAAATGTTTAGAGTTTGAACTTGCTGAATCTGGTTGGGCTATTAATTGTATAAACCATTTGGAAATAAACATAAATAAGTACAATCCTTTAAGAGCTGGAACATATTTAGAATTGCCTGCGGTTATAAAAAACACAAAGTCATGTTTGAATATACGCAACAATGACAATAATTGTTTTTTGTGGTGTATTATTGCTCATATGTTTCCGAAAAGAGTGAATGCTAATAGAATGAAATCGTACCCACACTATACGTTGCTTTTAAACATAAATGATATGTCTTTTCCACCAAGTTTCACTGATATTAAAATCTTTGAGAAAAATAATCCTTCTATAAGTGTGAATGTTTATGGTCTTGAAGCTAATAATCATGTAACGGGTCCTCTATATTTAACGCGTGAACGAAAGCTTACACATGCCAATTTATTGTACATAACTAAAGATGGTAAAGCACATTTTTGTTTAATAAAAAACTTTAGTCGCCTTGTGCACCGACAATTAACCAAACATAAATCTAAAGTATTTTTATGTGATGAGTGTTTTTTGTATTATGACAATGAATATAAATTATTAAATCACAATTGCGGTAAAATAAAAACAGTTTTGCCCAATGAACATAGCAAATTACAATTTTCAAACATTGAGAGAACCCAGAGAATTCCAATTGTAATATACGGAGATTTTGAAAGTTTGCTTTGCAAATACTCAGACAAAAATAAATCTCTTTTTACTGAATCTGTACAGTCACATCAAGCATCATCGTATGCTTATTATATTTGTTGTAAATCTAAACCTGAATTAAATGATTTTGTTAGTTATAGAGGTCCAAACTGTGCACAAACATTTGTTGAAACCATTACAAATGACGTAGAAAGGTTGTATACAATTTTACAAAATAAACAGCCAATGCTGCCTCTTACTTCTGATGAGTTAAACTCATTTAAAACAGCTCAATTGTGCCACATATGTAAAACCAAGTTTGTACAAAATGATAAAAAAGTTAAAGATCATGATCATTTCACAGGTAAATATAGAGGTCCTGCACACAATGCTTGTAATTTAAATTTGAAACAATGTCAATACATACCTATAATTTTTCATAATCTATCTGGATATGATTGCCATTTATTTATAAAAGAGCTGTCTGATATAATTGGCAAAATTACTTTAATTCCTAAATCAAAAGAAAAGTACATATCGTTTACAAAATTCATACCTATTGATAATAAAAATATAGTTCAGTTGAAATTTATTGATTCGTTTAACTTTTTAAGTACTAGTTTAGATAAATTGGTAAAAACGTTGCACTCGGATGATTTTCTAAACATGCGCTTGTTTTTCAATCATGATCGTTTATTTAATTTAGCGTGTAGAAAAGGCGTATATTGTTATGACTATGTAGACAAATGGGAAAAATATGATGAAACGCAGCTTCCTGAACAGTCAAAATTTTTCAGTAAACTATCGGGAGAAAATATTTCAACTGAAGATTATCAACATGCTTTAAACGTATGGCAAACTTTTAAAATAAAAAATTTGGGAGAGTATACAGACCTTTATTTAAAATGTGATGTACTGTTATTATGCGATATTTTCGAAAAGTTTCGAGAAATGAGTTTACTTTATTATAATTTAGATCCATGCTATTATGTTTCATCACCATCGTTAAGTTGGGATGCTATGCTATTGTACACTAAAGTAGAGCTTGATTTAATATCGGATGTAGAAATGTACCAAATGCTAGAAAATGGAATTCGGGGAGGCCTTGCCCAATGTTCATTAAGATATGCCAAAGCTAATAACAAATATCAATCATCGTATAATAAGGACAAGGCAAGCACATACCTTATTTATCTTGACTGTGTGAATTTATACGGCTTTGCAATGATGCAGAAACTTCCAATGCGTAACTTCCGATTTCTTAGTGATAATGAAATAAATAAGTTCAATATAAATGATGTTAACAAAAACGGTGATGAAGGATACATTTTAGAGGTAGATTTATATTACCCCCCTAACATTCATAATGCTCATTCGGATCTGCCATTTGCTGCCGAAAAATATTCTCCTATGCAAAGCAAGTGTAAAAAGTTAATTGCAAATTTATACAGCAAACATCACTTTGTTATCCATTATGCACATTTACAAGAGTGCTTAGAAAATGGTTTAATATTGCTGAAAATATATAAAATATTATCATTCTATCAAGATAACTTTTTAAAACCTTATATAGTATTAAATACTTCTCTCAGGCAAAAAGCTAAATCTGATTTTGAAAAAGATTTTTTTAACACCTTAACTGCCAGGCAATGAGACACAATTGAAAATGTATTGTTTGTCGGTCACTTGGCAGTTAAGGTGTTAAGAAACAAAACAATTCTATTTTTGGGAAAACAATTGAAAACAAACGGAAACAAGTTGATGTTAGGCTCGTAAAATTATGGAAAGATAAGTTAAATACAACCAACAAATTGTTTGGTGCTGAAAGGTATATTATCGCACCACATTTTAAAGATTTGTCAATTTTATCCGAAAGTTTAGTAGCTATTCAATTAAATAAGACAAAAGTTATATTAGATCGTCCTATTTATATCGGATTTTCTATTCTTACTGATACTGACAGTTTGCTTTATTTTGTAAAAACTGATGATTTTTATGAGGATATGAAAAACAATATTCGTTATTTTGACACAAGCAATTTTGAGGATAACAATATATATGGGTTACCTAAAGCCAACATGAAAATGCCCGGCTATTTCAAAGACGAATTGGGTGGAGAGATTATTTCAGAATTTGTAGGTTTACGAGCTAAGTTGTATTGTGTACGCACTGAAAATAAAACAATAAAGAAAGCAAAGGGAGTAACAAAGCCAATAACGAAAAAATTGGATATTGAAAAATATAAAAGGGCATTAATGTTTAATGATAACCTACGAGATGATATGTATGTTATAAGATCTAAAAATCATCAACTTTTTACACAAAAATTAAATAAGCTCATACTTAATAGTGATGACGATAAAAGGCAGAGAATTGAGGATTGTTTCAACACTTTACCATGGGGACATTATAGTTCAATACTTTAGTACTCTATTTGTTCTACTGAGCTAAACCTATATCGTAAGATATAAAAGCTACTTAAAATTTTAAATTTATATAAGTATGTAATATGTACATGTCGACGCAAGGCTAACTTAAACTTTAAAAATATCAACTTAAAGTTCATTTTTAACAGTTAAATGTGACTGGATAGGTCAAATTAGTTTAGATTTGATTATTGTAGTCAGTTTGCTACTTTTTAATGAAAAAAGCTGTGTTTTGGTTTGCTGTTATAGTAACCGCAAATCATAATGCTGCTTTTTACATTGAAAAGTAACAAAACTGACTACGATAATCAAATCTAAACTAATTTGACCAATCTAGCCACATTTTACTGTTAAAAATGAGCTTTAAGTTAATATTTTTAATGTTTAAGTAAGCCTTGCATCAACATAAATAATCGAATAAAAAATGTAAAAAAATGAATGTAACTATAATCATATAATCAATAAATGTATAATCTATGTTCATAAAATGAATGTAACTATAATCGTATAATCAATAAATGTATAATCTATATTCATTTGTTTTTGTTTTCCCTTTCCGAAAGATTTTACCTCTTATTTATAAACACTGTGCATAGATGATGACATAGTTTTTATTTATATAAGTTTGTCATAACTATATGCAGTGTTTATTAATAAGAAGTTTCATCTGTTCTAATTTATTAGGCGATTAAAACACATTATGTAGAATCAATTTTATTTTTTATTACACATTTAATTAAACAATAACATATGAACTGCATTTAAGGTCTATCTGTAGGTGAACTTAATTTTTAACTAAATTTAAACATTTATTTTGCTTTACCAAGAATACATTCAAATAATAACTAAATTAACTTTTTACAATAATAAAACATTATACATTAGATTTGCTTAACTTTTGCACTATTTTACTTACTAAATGATCAGTTTTGTCAACGATATCGTCATAGTCACTTGTCACTAAATACTGCACATTCACACTCGCATTATCAGTTTCAGTGTCTATTTCTTCCATATCACGGCCATCCAGATCAAAGACCATAATTTTTATTAATTGGTGAACACGTCCTTGCTCCTTACGCATGATAAAAGAAGAGTTTTTAAAAGATTTACTTTTTTTCTTCTTCAATCTTCGTTCCTCTATTTTTTTTTTTCGACTCTCCTCACATGTTTTAGCTGCTACTTCCGCATACCAGCTCTCCCCATCTTGAGCATAGTAAAACGGATTGGTGACAGGGTCTGAGTCTTCTATCGCATTCTGAAAGAATACCAAGAATATTATAACTAAACAGCATGAACTATGGATTTAATGTTTGATTTAAGATAATCTTAATAGTTACATACCGCTAAATTTTGTGGGGCGGCCATATCTACAACGGGGCTGTACGATGGTGAGTGTGACATAATTCTGTAAAAAAAGAGATGCATTACATAATTATTATTATTAGTTTAAATAATTAATTAAAAAAATTTAAAAAAAAAATACCTTACCTTGAAAATATAAAATCGTTAACAAAAACGATCTGCTTATGCATAGAACACCAGCTGAGAAGTGATCGCTTATTTTTATAACACATGCAAAAATTATTTGATTTGCGATGAGTAATATGGATCATTACGTAGCTCTTATTTATACATGCCTATCTTGTAAGATGAGACTAGAACCATTCCTGTTGGGACAAGTCTAAAGATAGTCCCCAAATAAAGTATATATGTTTATGTTAGTTAATAATTAAATTAATTGGCAAGATGAAGTTGATCAAACAACCCATATCACTTAACGTTAAAAATATAAATCTTGGTGAGTCTCCTCAAGAGATTAGACATAGCGCTTTGTTGCCAAATACGATTCGTTGTATAATTTGCGGCCCCTCAAATTGTGGTAAAACAAACGTTGTGATCAGTTTGTTACTGCATGAAAATGGGCTCAAATTTCAAAACCTTTCTTTACCTTTACTCGAAGACTAATTTTCAACCAAAATATTGTTTTTTACGGGAAGTATTAAGAAGAGTGCCTCAGATAAAATTTTATGAGTTCAATGACGATAAAGATGTCATATCTTCGAGTGAAGCTTTACCAAATTCTGTATTTATATTTGATGATGTTGTATGTGAAAATCAAACAAATATCCGTAATTATTTCTGTATGGGTAGACATAAGCTAATTGATTGCTTTTATTTATCGCAAACCTATTCAAAAATCCCGAAACAGTTGTTACGCGATAATGCTAACTTTCTTATAATATTTAAACAAGATGATGTGAACTTAAAGCACATCTATGAAGAACATGTCAACTCTGATGTACCGTGGAATCAGTTCAAAGATATTTGTAAAAGTGTTTGGAGTAACCCTTACAACTTTCTTCTTATTAACAAAGATTCATCATTAAATAATGGAAGGTACAGACAGAATTTTGATTTTTTTTTTAAATTTGAATGAAAGCAAATACATGTACATATAAATGAATTGTATACAAAAACATTGCTAGTGTTAGTCCTCTCTTAGTTGAACACAGTTGTGGTTACATAATATGGAGAAAAATATTAAAATGGAATTAATGAAGTCTGTTGACTCCATAAAAAATAAAATAAAACATATGAAAAATCAGGAACATGCAATGAACTTGTCACTTGATAAAATGCTAAAACCTGTGACAGATCCTCTTCAGACTTTAGTTAATTCTAATAGATCTGCAGAAAAAAATAATAAAAATGATAATACAACTCTAAAAAATTTTGGAGGAATCGAATCCGATGAAAATAATGCTAGTTCATCTATAAAGATCAATGACTATTACGATCCAAAAATAAAATCTACCCAATTAGTCGAACAAAATGCTAAAAAGGAATCGATTGATAATTTAGAATTTTCATTAGAAGGTGATGACATCTTTGGTATTTATGATGGTATTAGTATACCGTTTGGAATTAGAAGTGAAAACAATACTTTATTGATGGGTAATTCAACAGTATCATTTTCTAAAATTGATAATTTGAATAACGAAAGTACCATTTTAATTAAAATCGGTGACAAAGCTTACAATTTAACTGCTGGTCTAAAAGAACTTTTACTCCGAAGAAAACCTGATTTAAAGTTAATATCGAGCGAAGATAAACTTGTCTATAAGGATATGTTACATTATACAAATGCACATAAAAGAGATTTTAATCCTAAAGGTCAAATAAGAGGTGACAAAGGTATAAAATATTGTAAAATAATCAAACACCTATTTTCCGAATCGTCAAACGATGATAAACTTGTTCACACTAAATTTGGAGGAAACTTGCCAAAGTTAAAGAAGTACAAAACCAACACCGACTTGATATATTGGGATGATCCCAATGAATTGGTTGAGAGATTAAAATTATTAGTAGCTTCGAGAGATGCTGGCAATACCAATCATGATAATGAAATTTTATCGATAGTTGAAGAATTAAAAGAAGCTGACATAATTCAATAATAAATAGTGGAGATACTATGGTTTTTATTCAGTATCAATGGTGGGTTCAAGACAAATGTTGATATACTGAATTAAAGATATGAGTAAAGCCGACGTAGTAAACGAAATTCATAAAAATGCAAGGGTAAACTTTCCGCGAAGACATGTTATTATGAAAGATATAGATGATTTATGGCAAGCGGACTTAATTGATATGCAATCAATTTCTAAAGACAATAAAAATTTTCGATTTATTCTTGCTGTTATTGACACATTTTCAAAATATGCATGGATCTTTCCTTTGAAAAGTAAGACCAAAGATGTTGTATGCAATTCTTTCAAGATTTTATTGGAAAAAGGGCGTATGCCTAAAAATCTGCAAACTGATAATGGGGCAGAGTTTTATAATGATAAATTTAAAAAACTTGTGAGATCTTATCATATTAATCATTATTCAACCTTCTCAACAAAAAAAGCTTCAATTGTTGAGCGATTCATCAGAACATTGAAGTCTAAACTTTATAAAGAATTTAGTCTAAAAGGAAGCTATAACTGGATCGATAATACTCTTAATAAAGTTATTTATGAATACAATCACACCTATCATCGCACAATTGATGAAATCCCCGCAAACGTGGACAATACTAATAAAAAACGCATATTACAAAGATATTTTAGGCTGGTAAAAACCGATAGCATAAAAAGCAAGTTTAAAGAGGGTGATTATGTACGCATTAGTAAGTATAAGGGGACATTTGAAAAAGGATATACTCCCAACTGGTCGACAGAAATATTTAAAATTCAAAAAATTCAAAAAACAACTCCTATCACCTATTTAATTGAAGATGCAATCAGGGGCCAGCCCATTCTAGGTGCATTTTATGTACAAGAGCTTCAAAAGACAAAAAATCCTAATGTATATTTGGTTGAAAAAGTTCTTAGAAGGAAAGGAAACCGGGTTTTGGTAAAATGGTTAGGCTTGCCTTCTTCTGAAAACAGTTGGATTGATAAATCGAATATTTATTAAGTGTTCAGTCCAAATGTTTCAGTCTTATGATGGGTATTGAAGAGAGTAGTCTTCTCAATTGGATTATAAATCATTTACCATTTGAGTTACATTTACCGGGATACAATTATTGCGGGCCTGGCACTAAATTAATTAAAAGGCTTGCGCGTGGAGATAAAGGTGTTAATAAATTAGACGAATATTGCAAACAACACGACATTGCCTATCACAAGTCTTCAAACCTAAAGGATCGCCACAAGGCAGATTTAGTTTTGTTAAATATGGCTAAAGAGCGAGCACTTGCCTCAGATGCGACTGTAGGAGAAAAACTGTCAGCACGCTTAGTAAGCAGCGCTATGGCAACAAAAATCAAAACTGGTTTTGGCCTAAAAAAAGATAGCAAAAAGTGTTCTCCTAAAATTAAACCTGAAAAAACATTAAAAAACAAATTTAAAAATGTTATTAGAAAAACGAAAAGACATATCAAAAAATTAAAACCGAAATGCAAGAAAGTGGCAATAGAATTAGCTATGGCTGCTGCCAGAAAATTAGCTGATGATTCATCCGTTAAACTTCCTCGTGTTATTCCTATACCAAAAACTGGTGGAGTATTGCCTTTGATTCCGATTTTTGCGGGCTTATCTGCGGCGGGAGCTTTAGCAGGCGGTGCAGCCGGTATTGCTAAAACCATAAATGAATTCAAGATGGCAAAAAAATTGTTGATAGAATCGAGGAGACACAATGAAAAAATGGAAGCTCTCTGCATCGGAAAAGGACTACACCTTAAACCACATAAAGGTGGACTCGGAATTTTTGTATCGAAAGAAAAAAACTAAGATATCGGCTACCCAATCGAGCCTTGAGTAATTTAGACATTTTGAAGTATGGAAATAATATTCCCTATTTCAGAGGCGTCTTTATGAGAGATAAGCTCCCTAAATACCCTTTTAAAAAAGAATGCGGTGTTATAAATTTAGATAGCTCTAAAAATCTTGGTTCTCATTGGGTAGCCTATGCAAAATACAATGATTATATTGAATATTTTGATAGTTATGGAAATCTTAAGCCTCCAAAGGAATTTATAAAATACTTGGGATCCAAAGTTCATTATAATTATGATAATATTCAACGTTATCACCCTTATAATTGTGGACATCTTTGTTTAAACTTTTTGAAGAATTTTTGGTGTAGTGGGGGGGATAAAATAAACAGGATCTGTCGAAAGAAGTCAGTATAGAAGCATGTCTACTACGCTTACCATCTCTGGACATAAATCTGAATTGGTTTCATACTTTCAACCACCGCTGCATTTGACAGATCAATATGAGTGCGGTTTGATATACTTTTCAGTATTACAATCAACACCAAATATCCCCATTATTAACAGAGGTCTGTCTGTAATCAAAATCGAATGTGATCTTGTTCACGGTTCGTATTGCAACGGATTACCAACTCATTTTATTCACGAATTCGTGTCTGATACTACTCCAGGTCATCAGTGTGTGGAAATACCGCAAAATGTTATTTACTTTCCAGTAAACAAAAATATAATTTCATTAGTATCGGTTAAGATTGTAGATCAATTTGGCCACTGTGTTAACTTTGGAGGGAAACAAATTCAGTTACGTCTTCATTTAAGAAAAACAAAATGATAGTATATTATAAAAACACTCAAGCGAATGAAAAACGACTTAGTTCTTCTGCGATTGCTAAGGTGCAAAGACGCAAGAAAAAAGTTAAGAAATTGACTAAAGTAAATAAAGATTTTCTTAAAGCTCTAGGATTTAAAATATGAATATACTACAGATTGCTGAATTACCGCACTTTGACACTTCGATCGAAAGTTATGAAGTCCATTCATACAATCCCTACAATAGCAGCTTTAGAGAAAACGATGAAATCAGAATTCCCATCCACCAGCAAGACATATACGTGCTACCATCAGCCAGTTCAATTTACATCGAAGGACAAGCGAAGCTCTTCGGTAAAGATGGGAATCCAATCAAGAAAATTGTTGCGTTCACTAACAACCCTGTTATGTTTTTGTTTCAAGACATTAGATACGAAATGAATGGTATTGAAATAGACCGCATAAAAAATTCTGGAATAACGTCAACAATAAAATCATACATCTCATTAAATGAAGCAGAAAATAAAGTTGCAGCCCTATGGGGTTGGTGTTTAGAGGGATTTCAAAGTGATGGGCATTTTAGTGCTGTAATACCACTAAATAAAGTTTTAGGGTTTGCAGAGGATTACAATAAAATAGTGATAAATTGTAAACATGAACTTATACTGAACAGAAGTAACACTAATTTAAATAGCGTTATCCTTACTGATGATGTTGTTAATTTTCAAATAGATGTGCAAAGAGTTCAGTGGAGGGTGCCGCACATAAAAGTATCAGACCGAGAACGACTGTCACTTTTAAAACATTTAGAAAAAGATAAACCTATTCAGATGGCGTATAGAAATTGGGATTTATATGAGTATCCATTACTACCTAAAACCACAAAGCATTCTTGGTCTATTAAAACTGCTTCACAATTAGAAAAACCCAGATATGTAATTTTTTGTTTACAAACTAATCGAAAAAATAATAAAACTAAAGACAGTTCAGTATTCGATCATTGCGAAGTAACAAACGTTACGCTCTTTTTGAATTCACAATATTATCCATATGAACCTTTAGGTTTAAAGTTTTCTGAGAACAAATATAGTATATTATACGAAATGTTTGTGAAATTTCGTCAGTCGTATTACAACTATCCAGTAGACCCGTTGCTTGACCTAAAGGAATTCAAAGAAAAAGCCCCTCTCTTTATCTTAGACTGCTCAAGACAAAACGATAGCCTGAAAACTGGTCCAGTGGACGTGAGGTTGGAAATTGAATGTTCTACAGCAATACCAGATAAGACGACTGCATATTGTTTGATTATAAACGATCGACTTGTAGAATACAAACCTCTCAGCAACATTGTGCGCAGGTTATCATGATTGCTATTGTGGATATTCAAGGCTTTAAAACAGAAACAAATGAATTTATAATAAAAGAAATCGCTATATTGTATAATAAAACATTACAAATATTTTTAATTAAGCCACCATTTCCATTTTCAAAATTAACGAAGCAAGAAAAAAAACAAGTAAGTTGGATTGAACGTAACAGAAAGATATGCTGGTGTGAAGGATTTGTTCCCTATTCTAATTATCAGAATTTGGTTATAGATATTTTAAGAGATAAATGTATCTACGTTAAGGGTTCGAAAAAGTGTTGTGGTTAAAGCATATTTTAAGAAATAGTAATTGTAATATATTCAATTTAGAAGATAAAGGATGTTCAAGTTTGATAAGCTTATACGATCAATATAAATATTCTCAAGATTTATATAACTGTATTTATCATGACTCTGTATGTGCTTTAAAAAATGTATTGTGTTTAAATAAGTGGTGCGTTGACAATAAAATTCTAAAATAAATATTTTATTGTTTTTATTTCTGTAGTTAGGTGAAATGCATCTTAGTTTTCTTTCCCCTCCTCCTACTTCTGTCCAGTCTTTATATGTTGCTGACAAAAGCTGGACCATACCATTATACGTTTGTACCTAATTGAATTAGAAAGTCAATAAAACATGTCTCAAAATGAATACAAACCTCGTTATGACATGTATAACACATTTAAAATGCGTGAATTTTCATTTAATTATTACTGGGGGACACTTAATAAAAAGAAAAGATTAGTGATGGAAATGGCTGACGCAGGATTCTTTTATTATGGAAATAGTATAAATGATATTGCAGCATGTTTCTCATGTGGTGGTGTTATTGAAGATTGGGAGATTTATGATGATCCTTGGAC
Source organism: Orthosia gothica (assembly GCA_949775005.1). NCBI lineage: Eukaryota > Metazoa > Arthropoda > Insecta > Lepidoptera > Noctuidae > Orthosia > Orthosia gothica. Next base: position 23,524,665 of record OX459036.1, read on the forward strand.
GCAACATGCCATACATTTTCCTAAATGTTTTTATTTAAACGCTGTGAAGGGCACAAACTATATTACAAAAAAGTGTTTGGAATACTTACCCTATTAAAGTGTATATGTATAGGATGTCACATTGCACTTAAAAAGCGAGTCTGGTGAGCATCTTCGCACATTCTTTAATGTTAGCAACAAACAGGTTGATAATGAAAAATGGGAGACTACTAGACACACGCAGGTTTACAGGTGTAAATGTTATAGTAGTATAGTAGTATGATTGGGGAGTTCTGGATCACGCGCTCGAGCAAAGCGAGAGCAAGTGATCCAGAACCCCCAATTATACACTACTGATGCACTACAAGTAGTCAGAGCGCTAGATTTCACTGCAAATAATTATTTAGTGGCGTGGAGTTTATTACAAAATAGGTATAATAATGACCGTTTGTTACAACAAAATCACGTAAATGCTATCCTGTTCGCGCAAACGCTAATTAAGGATTCAGCCGAGTCTATTCGAAAGCTAATCGATTTAATTCTTAGAAATATACGAGCTTTAAAAACATTAGAGGAACCCACCGAACACTGGGACACTCTACTTATCCTCATAATTGTTCCAAAGCTAGATTCCTCATCGGAATACGAATGGGAACGTTACAAAGGCACGCTTTCGAAAGACAGAAAATTAAAGCTGTCTGATATGATGACGTTCCTCCAAGATCGTGCTGATTTCTTAGAAGCGGTGGGTAAGCCTAACAAAAAACAAACGGCAGATACTTGCAACATAAAAAAACCGTTAGGTGCAAGGTCACACAGTCATGTTATAATGCACAATGATAACAAAAGGAAAACATCCAACAGTTCACAACGTTTTAAATGCGATCAGTGCGGTTCCAATCACCCATTATTTTCCTGTGAGGATTTCCTCAGCTTATCCCTTCATGATAAATTAAACTTAATTGAAGAGAAAAAATTGTGTCGAAACTGTTTGCGAACAGGCCACGCAGTAAGCGAATGTTGGTATGGGCCGTGCAGGCTTTGCAACAAAAAACACAATACACTAATTCACAACGATGCTGTCGTAGATGCTCTTACATCATCAGCTGTTGCTCAAATCACGCAAATAGTGGCACAGTCTGAACGTGATCCGAGTTCTACACACATACATGCGCCGCTTACTACTTCCCACAAATCTTACACATCGTACAAGGATGACAATAATATTAACACGCATTGGTTTCAAGATCCAGTATTATTGTCAACCGCATTAGTGGAAGTAGCGGACGCAAATAACAAATATCACACAACGCGGGCTCTCCTAGATAACGGGAGCCAACACTGTTTCATATCCCAATCGTTAATCGTTAGCAGCTTAATCTACCATTGATACAGTCCACTGTTCAGGTAATAGGGGTAGGTAACACTATCTCCAACTCCACGCAATCTTGTCATATTCAATTGCGGTCCAAAATTAACTCATATAACACAAATTTTAATTGCTTAGTTTTGCCGCGCATTACCGCACAACTACCCTCACTCGGTAACAATTATAAAATAAACATCCCACACAATGTTCAACTTGCCGATCCTGATTTCTTTAAGTCTAACGAAATCAATTTATTATTAGGAGCAGATAGATTCTGGGATCTGCTTAGTGAGGGTCTGGGCGTCTACTCCCTATCTTCGTCGACGAAGTTACGGGCCGTCCGAAAGTATTCCGAAACTTCGGAATGAACCCTACCCCCTAACGATTTCGGGTTATTGAGCTTCGAACGGGATCATAGACAATTTTCGTGAATGAACGACGGATGACGTTAGAGTTGCACTATTTTATCGGTCGATTACCGGTTTTCCTAGTTTGTGGTTTCAAGCTTACTAAACAAAAAATAATAATATATTTACGTTAGAAAATGACCATATTTTTAACAATATAAATTTTTCATGTCTATTAATATAAAACCGGCCAAGTGCGAGTCGGACTCGCGCACGAAGGGTTCCGTACTTGGTAAATTGCGGTTTACGATTTATGACGTATTAAAAAAAAACTACTTACTAGATCTCGTTCAAACCAATTTTCGCTGTTAGTTTACATAGTAATGTACATCATATATTTTTTTTAGTTTTATCATTCTCTTATTTTAGAAGTTACAGGGGGGGGGACACACATTTTACCACTTTGGCAGAGTCTCTCACGCAAACTATTCAGTTTAGAAAAAAATGATATAAGAAACCTCAATATCATTTTTGAAGACCTATCCATAGATACCCCACACGTATGGGTCTGATGAAAATAAATATTTTTAGTTTTAGTTTCAAGTATGGGAACCCCCAAAATTTATTGTTTTATTTTTATTTTTGTGTGAAAATCTTAATGCGGTTCACAGAATACATCTACTTACCAAGTTTCAACAGCATAGTTCTTATAGTTTCGGAATAAAGTGGCTGTGACATACGGACGGACAGACAGACAGACAGACAGACATGACGAATCTATAAGGGTTCCGTTTTTTGCCATTTGGCTACGGAACCCTAAAAATGAATTACTTTTGTCATTTTAGTCCGGAAAGTGGCATTATCCTGTTGATACCATTGCCTTTTTAGGGTTCCGTAGCCAAATGGCAAAAAACGGAACCCTTATAGATTCGTCATGTCTGTCTGTCTGTCTGTCTGTCTGTCTGTCCGTCCGTATGTCACAGCCACTTTATTCCGAAACTATAAGAACTATGCTGTTGAAACTTGGTAAGTAGATGTATTCTGTGAACCGCATTAAGATTTTCACACAAAAATAAAAATAAAACAATAAATTTTGGGGGTTCCCATACTTGAAACTAAAACTAAAAATATTTTTTTTCATCAGACCCATACGTGTGGGGTATCTATGGATAGGTCTTCAAAAATGATATTGAGGTTTCTAATATCATTTTTTTCTAAACTGAATAGTTTGCGCGAGAGACTCTGCCAAAGTGGTAAAATGTGTGTCCCCCCCCCTGTAACTTCTAAAATAAGAGAATGTTAAAACTAAAAAAAATATATGATGTACATTACTATGTAAACTACCAGCGAAAATTGGTTTGAACGAGATCTAGCAAGTAGTTTTTTTTTTATACGTCATAAATCGTAAACCGTAATTTACCAAGTACGGAACCCTTCGTGCGCGAGTCCGACTCGCACTTGGCCGGTTTTTTTTTCTGTTTGACGGCAACTTTCAAATGAAATGTCAAGCACATAGACTACTATTATATACTAGAGGTCAAGCAATTCCTATTATATATCCGGGCAGATTTTAGTTTTCATTAACAATTAATTAAAATGACCCCGACCGCTGCAGCAAATTACGCGCAAATTGAGGCCCTTGTCGACTTCATGAGTTCGCTCAAAGCGGCTGTAAGAAAACCTGTGCAAGCACCTTAATTTCAATGAGAATTTGCACAAAGTTCGTGGACCAACGGCAAAGGGTGAGTTTACTACATTACTCGTCAATATTAATATGATTTTGAGGTCTTGTCATCAGTGAAGTGCAAACAATGATAATCAGTGATCCTGCAAATACTTAAAGCCCAGTCAGTAGGCGTTACAATACGAATGCATATGTGCAAATCACGACTACGCCAGCTTTGGCAAAGGCCTTTTTAATTATTTACTGACTTGGCTATTATCTGTAAGAGTACTTAAGAGTATTGTGTTTTTATATAATATACCTTGTATATAATTAAAATTAACCAAATATCCAAATTTTAGGTGTGGGCTCTTAAATACATTTGGCCAAGAAAGCTGCTGGAGCTGCCAGACGGTCAGCATGTGCTACAGGTGCAATGGTAGGACCAACCCGGTCCCAAATGGAGTTAAAGATCCTGTCGATTATTGGATGGGGTTTTGGAGAGCCACAAATCTAGTAGAGACCAACCAGCTTTTCCAACGGTAATACTTAACAAAATTATAATAATTATTAATATGGTAGTAGACTATTTTTTTACTAAATATTAATAAATTACAGATAAACAATCATATATTTTTTGTTGTATCCGTTAATGATATTCAGATTTTGTTGTACAGGGTCCACCAGTAAGAGAACCAGCCGCCATCTCACCCACCCATGCTGCTACACCTACCAAAGGTGGAAGTGCAAAGGCTTATAAGCGAGGAAGTGCAAAAGCCTTATAAGCGAAACTAGGAGAAATGAGATGCTCGATGAAGTAAAGCTGATTATTCTGGAAAAACTAAGTTCCTAGCAATATTTTAAGAGTGATAAATAAAAGGAAATATATGTTTTGATTGTTATACTGTGTTAAGTGTTAATTTTATTCAGATTATTAGGTATTTGAGACTCAAGTTGACAAGTAAGAGAAATTAAGGTCCTAGCATTAATTTAAGACTGTTATGTAAAAGGAAAACCACGTGGACACTTCAACATGGTTTTTTTTTAATATAAATTATAATATCAGGGCAGCATTATTTCCTTTTTGAGTATCGCTGTACATGCTGAGATAGGAGCCTTTTTGGTCTTGCACGGGGTTTTATTTTTATTATTGTTTAATTTTTGCTTATTTCTCGTGTCTCTTGTGCGGGTCATAAATAAATAATTTTTGTTTTAACATTTTGGCAATTTTCGTACTTAAAGTACCGTAAGACACATACCCATAAAGGTTGTTTTCTTATCAACACTTAATTTCGGTAACTAATCAAGTGTGCAAACTAACAAATTCAAAACTACTTTGTTTATGGAATGAAACGTCTTTTTAACCAACTTACCAAAAAGGAGGAGGTTCTATGTTCGACTGTATGTTTGTTTTATTTCTTTTTTGTGTATGTTCACCGACATCTCCGTCAATTGTGAACCGATTTAAAAAAATCTTATTTTGTTTGAAAGGGTATGTTTTTAAATTGGCCCCATTTTAATTTGGTGAAGGTCTGATGAAGAACTTCGGTGATATACAACAGAACTCTTCAATAAATAACGGCAAAACTCTCGGGATTGTCTGTTTATTGTTTATACCATTTCATAACATAACATGACGCCAGTACGCTCTAAAGGGGTATGCAGATCTGTTATTTCACCGGTTATGTTTAAGTTTCATGTTATTCGGGTAATCTATTCTGGCGTAATAGGCATGTTGTTTAGTAAGGTACTAAACAACTTGCCTATTAGGTAGGTAAAACTAAAAGAGAAAAATAAACAACTTTTTTGCAAAAAAATACTACCGACTTCCAAATGAAACACTACAAAAGTGAAAAATAACATAATTTTTGGAAGTCGGTATCCATAACGCAAAAAAATTGTATCTACGAAAGACACCAACTTCCAAAAATTATGTTATTTTTCACTTTTGTAATTTTTATTTCGAAGTCGGTAGTATTTTTTTGCAAAAAGGTTTTTTATTTGCCTCTTGTAGTTGTATTTTTGTAGTTATTGTATAAATCATAGTGTTGTTAATTGTTAAAATTCAGATTTGAATGGTGAAAATAAAAAATAAATTAATAAAAACAATGCTTTTATTGCGAAAAGTCAACATACATATATAAACTCACGCCCTTTTCCCATGGGGATAGGCAGAAACTACAGAATGCCACCTGCTACAATCCTTTCATACTTTTTTTGCTCACTCACATCATACGTCTAGTCATACACATACCCAATGCATTTTTATTTGTTTTATTCGTAAAGTTTTCTTGTGAGAATGCAAAAGTATCTATTTCTTGCCAGCAATTGCACTAATCTGTCCCTCGCTCTTTGTCCTTGCTGAAGAGTTTGATGGGCAGATAATATATTTGTAGACACTTCTCCCCGTCTACTGCGCTTAAATTGAAGATATTCTCGCTGAGGGAAGGTGCTTCTAAGTCTGCTGGCTTAAACATATTGGGTAAAACACAGCAGGCAATGACAATTTTACCTGAAAATATAATTAAAATATGCTCTTAAATGTGCATAGTACATTATTTCCTCAATGTAAATATATGAACAAAAATATTGTTCACCCATACAATGCATTATTAGAAAAACATAGCTATACCTAGTATAAATTGTGACAAGTACCAACTGACCGGTGCATAATGCAGCTCTCTTGCTGCTAAGGGGGCATCTTAATCGACCTTTTAAAATGCCAAACATACGCTTTATAGTGGACCGAGCATGTTTTTGTATGTTATTGTCTATTCCGAGTGTATATGAATATATACACGGTACATACACCAAAATATATTTTTTTACAATTTTTGTCTGTCTTTCTGTCTGTTTGTTCCGGCTAATCTCTGAAATGGCTGGACTGATTTTAAAAATTCTTTCACCTTTGGAAAGCTACATTATTCCCGAGTAACAAAGGCTATAATTATGACGGGAGCGAAGCCGCGGGGTCAGCTAGTTTTTCAATGATACAATTTATTAAAGTGCACTCTTTAGGTAGGTATAAACACTCTTCAAAGCTTAGGTGGTCATTGTTCAAATGGCAGGCTATATTTTATTAAATACCTATGGATATTTGTTTTAGAAAATTGGTACAAGCTTTTAAACTTACTGTCTTTTTATTTATTTTTTTTCTTTTTTTTTTCCTCTCAGCCAAGTTCTGTGGAAACCTTGTATACTTTTTTATTAATGAGGGGCATGTTCAGTGCATTTGTGACATGCCGCAGAAACCGTGACACTGTCTGTTGTGCCATGAGAACGTCACTGCTAAGGCCCACTGCACCTGCGGCGCGGTAGTAGCCGCTAAGTTGTTTACAAAAATTACTCACGCGCTAAGATTAACTTTTAACAACGTCTATTTTTGGTCAGACTCGACAATAGTTTTGGGATGGCTTAAGATGTCACCCAACCTGTTGAAAACATTTGTACAGAATCGTGTAGTACAAATAAATGAACTCATGGGTGACAAACCGTGGCTTCATGTCGCAGGTGAACAGAATCCTGCCGTCTTCTTACCGCGCTCAATACATTTAGAATTAGTTACAAGTCTAACTAGTGAGGCATACTTACTGGCATTGAAACGTTTCATCTCTCGGCGCGGCAAACCATTGCAGATTCATTCCGACAATGGCAAGACATTTGTAGGAGCACAAAAAGAATTTACAAAACTTTTAAACTCCGCAAAATCTGACATAATAAACTTCACGTCTGATAACTCCATCGAATTTAAATTTGTCCCGCTTTACTCGCCTCATTTTGACGGATTGTGGGAGGCGGCAGTAAAGTCTTATAAATCGCATTTGTGTCGTATTACGGGTAACGCACATTTTACATACGAAGAGTTGAATACGGTATAGACCATACAGTAGACCAATGACCCAAATGTCCACCGACCCAAATGACCTACTTCCCTTGACTCCAGCTCACTTCCTGATTGGCCGGCCGCTCACTGCACCTGCCAGTCTGGACCTCACCGCGAAGGCTACCCAAGGCCTGCCGCGCTATGACCGCATAGAACAGCTGAGGCAGCACTTCTGGCGTCACTGGTCAGCCGAATACATCTCCGAGCTCCAGAAGAGGACGAAGTGGCAGCTCGGCCAAGATGCGCTAGTCCCTGGCGCTCTCGTCGTGGTCAAGGACGACAACTTGTCACCCCCTGAGGTGGCGCCTCGGACGGGTATTGGAGACGTTCGCCGACAAAGACGGCACATCACGCGTAGCTACCATCAAAACCAGAGGTGGGTAGTCACACCCAAAAATATGCCAGCTTCTGCATCCGGATGACCACAAAACTCCATTGCAACCAGGCGCTTCCAAGGCCGGGAGCATGTTGACGACCATCTCGACTGCCTACAACGCCATCTAGCTATGCCATCCTTGGACAGTAGGCTTCCCAGGCGTCTTTTACGCCTGGATAGGAATGGCTTGCGCCTGGTGACGGGGACCATCACGGGACACTGCTCACTTAACAAACACTTCCACACAATAGGCATAACGGACAGTCCTCTGTGCAGGGCATGCATGGAGGCTGAAGAAACCGTTACGCACGTCCTCTTTGAATGCACAGTTGTTACCCAGATAAGAACACGAACCCTTGGGTCACCCAGATCTTACACTGATGTTTTGAGGAAACCAGGAGCTCTAGTCGACTTCTGGAGGGAGGTGGGCTGGTTGGAATGACCACCCAACGGCCGCCATGACCCACGTACAAAGGTCCATTTGAGGGACTAAGTGCGGAAACCAAACCCCCCTAACATACAGGGTGTCCCAGAAATCGACGTCAAGCCGTAAATGGGTGATAGACCAAGTTATAACAGTTCTCAGAAAAATACGAAAAAAAATCTATCTCATGTTTTTAAAAAATTATGTTCACTTTAAAAATTTACTAAAAAAATCAATCCCTGTAATGGTTCTTTAACTCTATACGCTACAAATCCCATAATTTATCATTTTTTTTTATTATTATGTAATCTTGAATAATGCTTGTGTAGATTTTTGCCTAAAATTTAAAGCCAACTCCTCCTACTTAGAAGAAAATTAAACTTTTTCAAAACCAAATTATTCAAATTTACTGTTTCGCCCAACTTTAACTGACTGTACTGAAAAAAAAATGTACTACGCTAGTTTGGCAAGTAACATGAAAAATTGGCGCATTTAATAAGGATTCAAAAATGGTGTAACACTTGCTAGATTATAATAATAATAATAATAATAAAAACTTAACAGAATTAATTTTAGGACAACAAAGTATACCCGAATTTATTACATGTACCTCAATAACTTACATGCTGCCTAAAGTAAAAAATTCACCACTACCTTCCCAATATAGACCAATCACTTGCCTACCCACTATATATAAAATATTAACATCAGCAATTACAAACAAAATCAACAAGCACATTGAACACCACAATATAATGGCGGAGGAACAGAAGGGATGCAGGCGGGGTCACATGGGATGCAAAGAACAGTTAATAATTGACTCTACTATCCATAAACATGCTGCCACCAAAAATAGAAATCTTCATTGTACATATATCGATTATAAAAAAGCATTTGACAGTGTACCACATTCTTGGTTGTTACAAATATTAGAAATTTATAGAATAAACTCAAAAATAATAGACTTCTTACGAAATATAATGACACAGTGGAAAACCACACTTCAAATAAATAGCAATCACAGTAATATTACCACTCGACAAATATTTATCAAGAAAGGTATCTATCAAGGCGATTCACTGAGTCCCATGTGGTTCTGCCTCGCACTGAACCCCTTGTCTCAACTCCTGCAACGTTGTCAGGCCGGATATTGCTTCAAACACTCTACAGATCAAACAACAATCTCACATCTAATTTACATGGATGATATTAAATTGTATGCACAAAATGAAAAAGATATGAAGAAACTAGTAGAAGCAACAGCAGAGTTTAGCCAAGATATTAACATGCAATTCGGTTTAGATAAATGTAAAACACTTCACATCATACGAGGCAAGATAAAACCCGGCAACTATGTACTTAACAACACAGACACCATTACGGCAATGGAACCTTCTGACTTATACAAATATTTAGGATACACACAGCTGAAGGGACTAGATCACGTTAGGATTAAAGAAACACTTACAGCAGAGTATAAGAGGAGACTAAACGCCATATGTAAAACCCAACTTTCTGGTAAAAATCTCATCAAGGCCTTAAATACATTTGCCATCCCCATACTGACATACTCATTCGGAGTTATTAAATGGACAAAAACAGACACTGAACAATTAGAACGAACTACTCGCACCATTCTTACTAAACATAATAATTTACACCCTAAATCTGCTACTGAAAGACTTACTATAAAACGACAAAACGGAGGGAGAGGCCTTATAGACATTCAGAATCTTTGGCGGAAACAAGTCTTTAGACTCAAAACATTCTTTCACACTAAATCTCGCTCATGTAATATCCACAAAGCCATAGAACTAAATGATTTCAATTACACTCCTCTTAATTTACATGAAAAGTTAGATAACCAAGATAGTACTGTCGATAACCCACAGATTCAAAAAATGGAAGACTGGAAGAAGAAAGTACTTCATGGCCGACATCCGCATGACTTAGAACAATCACATGTAAACAAAGTAGCGTCAAATAAATGGCTTAAAATAGGTAATTTATTCCCTGAAACTGAAGGATTTATGATTGCGATACAAGACCAGATAATTAATACTAGAAACTACAGAAAATTCATCATCAAAGATCCTTCAGTAAATAACGATAAATGTCGCAAATGCCACATTCAGCCTGAAACGATCCAGCACATAACAGGAGCGTGCACAACTCTCACGCAAACAGATTACACACACAGGCATAATCAGGTTGCAAGTATTATACATCAAAAATTGGCAGTTAAATATTCTCTCACACAGGACACTAACACCCCTTATTATAATTACACGCCACAAACTATATTAGAAAATGGCAAACATAAACTTTATTATGACCGCGCCATACTCACTGATAGGACAATTCACTACAATAGACCGGATATTACCCTACAGGATAAAATGAATAAAGTCACTTACCTAATAGATATTGCTGTGCCCAATACACATAATATACAGAAAACAATTACAGAGAAAATTAGTAAATATGCAGAACTCAAGGAAGAAATAGTTAGAATATGGCGGCAAGAAAAAGTTTATGTGGTCCCCATAGTCCTTTCAACAACAGGCGTTATTCCGAATCACCTTCTCCATAGTCTGAAGCTGCTTGATCTAAATGAAAACATTTATATCACCCTTCAAAAAGCAGCCATCTTGAACACATGTCGAATTGTTAGAAAGTTCATGCAAATTGATGAAAACGAAATAGCTCCACATCATTCATCCTCAATATAACACACCACACGCTGCATTTACTTGGTCTCGGCCCGTAAATGTAGCTTAAACCAGCCTAAGAGCTGAGAAGTTGAAACACTTCCAAATAATAATATAGCCTTTTATTCAGATCTCTTACAATGGTTTTTAAACTTATGTAAAACTATATAAACTTATTTTACTAACATATAGACTTGTTTAGCTAACATTAACTATATAAACTTATTTAGTATCTAACTTTAAAGACTTAAACTTAATATATATTAATAAAATTAAACTAATATTTGGTCCTTGGTTATTTTGCCAAGATCTGTTTGCCAGTCGGCAAAGGCCTCCTCCAACCTTTTCCACTCCTTTCTTTCATGGGCCACTCTGTTCCATGTAACACCTGCGACTTGTCTAATATCGTCGACCCACCTTTTCTGTGGTCGGCCTCTCTTCCTTTTGCCTTCCTTTGGGTACCACCACGTCACCCTTTTGCTCCATTTGTCTTGTCCTCTTGCCAGGTGACCAGCCCATCGCCATTTAAGTCTTTTTATTTTGCTCATTACATCAGTAGTTTTTGTTTTGTTTCTGATGATGATGTTTTTAATTCTGTCGGACTTCTTGATGTTTAACATGCTCCTTTCCATTGCATACTGGCATGTTGCTAGTTTGCTTGAGGTAGCCTGATTTAAGGACCATGACTGACACCCGTACGTAAGGACTGGTAATATGCAGGTGTTAAAAAGTTTACTTTTTAGGTTTATATGGAGCTCCTTATTTTTTATAGCCTCTCTTAAACTCCAGTATGTTTTCCAGCCATTTGTAATTCTTCTGTCCACTTCCTTCTGCATGGGATCTTTTTGAGTTATGAGTTGCCCTAGATATACGTACTCATCTGTATAGTTAATTTCAGTGTTTCCTAGATCTATATTGTGTTTGTCCCCGTTTGTCATCACCTTAGTCTTTTCTGGATTCATTGCCAACCCTACTCTCTCACTTTCCTTTGCAAGTTCTTTTATCATTCTGGTTAGGTCTTCTGCTGTTTTTGCCAACAACACTATGTCATCAGCAAATCTTAAGTGCGATAGCATTTGCCCGTCTATATTAATTCAGAGATGTTCCCAATTGAGTCTTCGGAAGATTGATTCTAGTACTGCGGAGAATAATTTTGGAGATAGAGGGTCTCCCTGCCTTACGCCTTTTTCTACTTTGAAAGGGGTACTTTTCTTTTCTAGTTGGATTCTTGCTCTACTACAGCTGTATATGTTTCTTATTAATCGGATGTACTTGTGTTCTATTCCTTGTTCTAGTAACGCCTCCCATATTTTGTCGTGTTGTAGAGAATCGAATGCTTTACTATAGTCGATAAATGCAATGTAGTATGTGAGTTGGTATTCATTGTATTTCTCCAGAATTTGACGCACCACGTGAATGTGGTCGATCACTGAATAGTCTCTGCGGAAACCTGCTTGCTCGATAGGTTGGTTTTCGTCTAGGGTTCTTTCAATCCTTTTTAGGATGATCTTAGCAAAAATCTTATATATATTGGACATGAGGCTTATAGGGCGATAATTTCCTATGTCGTATTTATCACCTTTCTTATACAGTAGGATATATGTGTGACTCAGTCCATTGCTGGGGGATGATTTCAGTATTCATTATATCTTTGAACATATCTGTGAGGACAGGTAGTAGGATCTCTTTGCTATGTCTTAAAATTTCATTGCTTATGCCGTCAGGCCCGGGTGCTTTCTCTCTCTTTTGGGTGTCGATAGCCTTCCTAACTTCAGCTTGGAGAATACTGGGGGTGTTCGAAGTATCCTCTAGATTGATTTTAGATTGCGCAGTGTTATTTCGATAAAGGTTTTTATAGTACGAAGTAGCTGTTTTTAGTATGTTAATTCTGTTATAATTGAAGTTTCCTCGGGCGTCTTTCATTTTTACTATCCAGTTTTTTCATGTCGGTCAATTCTTTGAGTGCTTTTTTAGTTCCTCCAGTTTTTTGTATGTAACTTTCTATCGTTCGCATCCTGCGTTGTTTTCTACCCTTTCTCAAACCTTCTTTAATGTCTTTACTGATTTTGGCTATTTTCTGTCTTCTATTTTGGGTACTTCTATCATTTATAAGGTGACTTCTTTCTTCTAGGAGCTTTAAAGTGTCTGTTGATATTATTCCTTTTGCATCAGTTTTGGTGTCTGTTATGAGTTTAGTTTGGGTTTTGATAGTATTCTCCATATAATTGTATTTATCTTGGGTTCCCATTTCCTTAGTGTTTTCTTTAAAGTCACTAAACTCAGCTCTAAAGGCTGTTGTTATTTGCTCTAATTGCTGTTCGTCAAGTTTTGTGTTTCCTGGGTCTTGTCTCGGTCTAGTCTTCTTTGGTTGATTTATTCTGAGCTCGGTTCTAAGTAGCCTATGATTGGTGTTGAAGTTAAATCTTTTAATGACAGTGAAGTTTGTGAAGTAGTTGTTTCTGTTGGTCATAATAAAATCGATTTCGTTTTTTGTTTTACAATCCGGCGAAATCCAGGTCCACATGCTCTTCCGGTTTTTCTTGAACATAGTATTTAAGATTGTTAATTTGTTTTCTAGTGCGAAGTTCGTAATTTTTTCCCCATTTCTGCTTCTGGTCTTGTTACTATATGAAAATTGGCCTAGTATTGCGTTTTCTCCTGGGCGCCTAGATCCGATTTGACCATTGAAGTCACCCATGACTATTAGGTTTTTATGTGTATACTCTTGAATGGCTTCGCTTAATTCATTGTAAAAGTTGTTTATCGTTTCCAAATTTGATTGCTCTGTAGGTGAATATATTTGTACAATAGACCAAGGTTCTTTATATCCTGGTAGTTTCAAGTTCATAATAGCTATGCGTTCTGAGATTCCTCTAAATTCTTGTACATATTGGTTTAGATGTTTTTTAATAATAAATCCTACTCCATATTGGCCTTGTGTCTCCCCTATTTGGTATAGTAAATAGTTTGGGTAGCAGATAATACTTTCGCCCATTCTTCTTACTTCGCTCAATCCAATTATGTCCCATTTGATAGATTTTAGTGCATATGTCAGTTCCATAAGATTTTCTTCTTTTCCCAGGGTGAGTACATTGAGGCATGCTATGTAAACTACTGATTTTCGGTGGTTGTTGTCTTTGTAAGTTGGAGGGTTGTGGTCGCTTTCCCCCTCGAGGACCAGTCGGCTTGGGGGAGCTCGTTGTTTTTTTGTTTCTTTTTTGCTAGTTACTTTGGTTGGTTTTGGTTTCCGTTTGCCGTTCTGTAGTTGCTATTCGTTTTTATCAGTGTTAGGCATATTTGAAAGGGAGCTGGATCTATATCTCATTAAATCAAAAGCATTTGTCCTGTTGGTCTTCATTGTGTTTACGGTTTGTTGCTTTTTTGGTTGATTGTTTTCTGAAGAGGGTGTAGCGGATAATCCCCTTTTTCTTTTTTCTTCGCTGTTGTTGTTCTCTTTAACAATTAGTTTATCATATTTCAGATAAGCTATATTACCCTTTTGTCTCTCTTCAGCTAACTTGGCTTGCAGCTCTTTTCTTCTTTCTAATACCTCCTTCGAGTAATCCTCCGAAATGTATATTGTTTTTAGGTTCTTTTTGCTTTTGATAATTTCGGTCTTTTTCCAGTTGTTTGTAAACGAGCACAGTACCGGCCTCGGTTTATTGCTATCTCTCTTTCTATTTCCTAAGCGATAAATTTTGTTGATATCATGTTCCTCCATTTTAATATTTAAATCTAGATTGAAGGTTACTTTGAGCTTTTGTATTAGTTCGTAAGAGGATTTTTCGTTTTCTTCTAAGCCGAATACTATGATGTTGTTGGTTTTCTCAGTCCTCTTAAGGTATTCTATTTCTTTTTCTAGTTTTTCTACTTTATTTTTCAGGTTCTTATTTTCTTCCATAATAGAGAATAATTTATCATCAGTTTTTTCCATAATACTATTTGTTATAGAATCCTTCAATTCTGCATTTTGAGTTTGCATCTCTATTTTCATTTTTTCGAATAATATTTGGAATTGACCTTCCATCTTATATTTTCCTGTGTGTAACGTAACGTAATAGTGGAATATGGTAGAAATATTTTTTCTCAATTGGCAACACTGTTTTTAATATGTCGGATTTATTGACGTTTATGACAAGTGTCACTTAGTGAACGCTGTGTTGTTTTCGTGTATTCTAACCTCCAATCCAATATTTGATATTGTGGTTGTAGATCGACGATGAAGTAATCGCGCTTCCCCGTATGTTTATAATCACTTCCAGGGGGTCCCAGCACTGTATCGATGAATACCGGCAGGCAGAAATCACGTTTACTATTTTATTTCACTTAATTTCACTCGGAGTTAATCACTACGATGTTGACAGTTCGGAAGCCGGAAACGGAACCCGGATACTAAATGGCAGAATAATTGGACCTTTTGAGCTGCCAGAGATTTTGAATGGCGCAGTTTATTTGGATTTTCTTCAAAATACTTTACCAGATTTATTAGAAGACGTGCCACTGAACGTTTACAGGGAAATGTGGTTCCAGCAAGATGGCTGCCCAGCGCATTATGCCCGTTTAGTAAGAGAACATCTTGATGAAGAATACCCGCTCAGGTGGATAGGGCGCGGTGGGACAATCTTGTGGCCACCCCGTTCGCCTGATTTAAATCCCCTAGATTTTTTTTACTGGGGAGCGGTAAAAGAGAAAGTGTACTCAAAAACAATAGAGAATTTAGCCGAGCTGCGGGAAAGAATAACGGAAGCCGTTGTCTTTGTAAACAGGGGAAGATTTGCCCGGAAAATAACAAGATCTTTTTTAAGAAGATGTCGTGCTTGCATTGCCGTCGAAGGAAGGCAGTTTGAACATTTATTGTAATAAAAAAAAATTAAATCTGATAATTTGTTTTTTTTTTCTAAGATGAGAAATCTGGTCCTGACTTAAAGTAAAAAGGTTGAGTCACTATCATAACTTTGCTCTTAAATTCTCAGATCAAGTAAAAAAAGGTAGATGACGCACGTAGAACAGAAAAATGTAACCACTTTTTTAACTATGTGTGAGTCACTGGAGTGTTGTCACTTTTAAAAAAAAACTCCCTCAAGTTATTTAAATGGGATTAAATATTAATTTCATAATTTTAAGTACTTTATATGCAAATATGAGAGGAAATCTGTCTGTTTGTTTGTTTTTAATAAACGCGTACAGTCGCCCCTGTCGTTGAAATGTGTCGTTCGTGTGTAAGAACATCGAGCAGCTCA
Source organism: Orthosia gothica (assembly GCA_949775005.1). Lineage (NCBI taxonomy): Eukaryota > Metazoa > Arthropoda > Insecta > Lepidoptera > Noctuidae > Orthosia > Orthosia gothica. The sequence goes on from OX459036.1 coordinate 23,540,657, forward strand.
GAACTCGTTTTTTTTACATAAAAATAAAACAAAGGTTATGTGGAACAAAAACAACCATTCCATGGAATTTAAAATATACTTTTTCAGATAAAATAAAAAGTGTAAGTACAAAATAGAGCATCAGAATACTAACAAACTTAGTGAACTTTAAAAAATATTGAAACAAGGTGACCAATTTCTGTTGTGCAGTCGGAGGCATCTACTTTAAGGTTTTTGTTGAATTTAAGAAAAATGCCACTGACTGCATGTCTGAAATAGGTTGTACTTTTTGTCTATTTTTAACATAATCATATTTTTTGTACAAACGTATACGTATCATGAACGAGTCCTGAAGTCTAAAGTCCTTTATGCTGTATGAGTTTTTAAAATTTTTGGCGCTTAGAACCCAGTGTCATTGTCAAAGTACGCATTTTAGAAATATGATGCAGTCTTATGTTTAAATATTTTTCTATTACTAATCGTATTAAATTAACTTTATGCCCATGGCCAGCATAGTCGTGGTCATTTTCCAAGTGATTAAAAGTTCTATTGTTACCTGTAAAAGAATCAAAAATTTGCGTGACTATATAAGTGTGCTGGCTTTCTCTCACCAAATTTATGTTTTCCATTGAGAGTTTTATTATTATGATTTCGCAAGTTGAGCATATATCGAAAACATCTTAGGAGGGAAAACACAATCCACCTTTATTTCTCGCTATGATTAATTTGTGGAAATCATGTTTTTCTTTAGATAGTAAGCTGTTCAGACACTTTTCACATTTTAATATTTTCGAAATGTAGTGGTAGTACTACCAGCGATATAACCAATTATTATTATTTTTAAATCATCGAACTCTGCAACATGCAGGGTGCTTGCAAGTTCTGCCGTGTCTTCCTGTATTTTACGGAGAAACTCTAGTGAATCTAATTCTTGTTCTATTGGGCATTCCTGCTCTTCATGCCTATAAGAGGTCGAGGTTGAATTTATAGTTGTAACAGCGGTAGATGTACAATTTAAAATGGCTACATCTTCTAACGGAACACAGTTTCCAGTGGTTAAGCTAAGTTAGTTAGTTAAAATAGGAGGTACTTATGAATTTAAACAAAAATAAATTAGTTAAGAACTAAATATTTACCTTGACTTTGGTTTATGTAACATACATAAAATCATGTGATTTAAATAGAAAATAAACATTAACTAGGTCAACTCTCTACTTAATATTTTTTTTTTACTTTGCCTATAATTTACTTACCCACATTTAAGGCAATTAGAAATAAGAATTATTGGCAACACTCTCCCAATATGTCAATTACGGCGAAATAACATTATCTGTTCCGAATAACCTCAAAATTGTGTTGGAAAACCAAAAAACAAATAGTTCTGTGTGTACTTACGTGTGAAACGATACTCCTAAAGACTTTTTGTTCACTATGGTGTTGTTTTTGCACCACTTGACAACACAGGACGGCATTTTTTTGGCAAAGTTATTGTACGACGCTCCGTGAGATACTAACAAAAATCAGCGTAGTTTTGTTGCTTGTGTGTGCGTGAGCGCGTGTGTTTACACGAATCGGCGGAGTTTTGTGGCTTCACCTAAACTATAGGCCGTGCGCTATCTACCTTTTTTTACTTGATCTGAGCTTAAATTACGTAAAATTTCGATTTCTTATCTCGCTCACACTTCGTAAAATGACTCTCTCCGTCTCTATCGAACTAGAAACGGAGTTTAGCAAAGCTTTAGGTAAGCTAAAGTCATTTTAAGGAAGTATGGACATTTTGTGTAAAAACTGAGACTATTTACAAAAAAAAACTTGACCAATTATTGAAAACGTAATCTAGCAAGTGTTACACCATTTTTGAATCCTTATTAAATGCACCAATTTTTCATGTTACTTGCCAAACTAGCGTAGTACATTTTTTTTTCAGTACAGTCAGTTAAATTTGGGCGAAATAGTAAATTTGAATAATTTGGTTTTGAAAAAGTTTAATTTTCTTCCAAGTCGGAGGAGTTGGCTTTGAATTTTAGGCAAAAATCTACACAAGCATTATTCAAGATTACATAATAATAAAAAAATTAGATAAATTATGGGATTTGTAGCAATTGGAGTTAAAGAACCATTAGGTTATGCGACCCAGCAGCAGTACAGACCAGTCTGTGTGGTCGCTGTCACAATACCATTCCATCAGAACATCTCGAGGAACACGCATTGTCGGGATCCAACTTTGTAATACCTACCTTAATTATGAAATTAAAATTTACTGTTCAAGAGTATCACGCATCGAGTCTGCCTTTCAATCATCAACCCTGCCTCAAGCCACCACACGCACACATGCAGCAACACCAGTTATAAATGTAGATTTTATTAAAAACGTGCCTGTAATTTATTAAAATAATACAATAGTTTCATTCAAGGTGCTTAATTCGTTACAAATATAGAATATCGCATTCTTCCATTTTAATACATAGCATTTTGACCTCTATCTCCACACAGTAAAGTCGAGTTGAAAAAACCCATAAAATTTTGTAAGATTTGCATCTAAATCTATTAACAGTGGCCAAAACCAATTCGCAGAGGCCTTGTTAGACATGTAAGATACTAAGATGAAATGTAACGCCAACCGGCGATTATCCCTATATGCACTAGCCACTACGCAAGAGCACCCAAGGACAAGTAGGATTATTATTATTATCTATTTAATATTAGTAGTACTCATAATCATACAAAATTGTCCCTGTTGTCAACCTGTTGGTCGACACGTGACCCAAACGTTGAACAATAGTCCAATTAACGCCAGGATGTAAGAGGTAAACCAAGTAGGAGGTATTGTCGATTGTATATTTATAGTATTAATTGAACGTATAAACATACATTAACTCGTTCTCTTCCTCATGAAGATAGATAAGAACTACTTCATTAATTTTAGGACAAAATATATCGGGTTTGTCCGTCTGGAATTTTTCAGTAGCAGCCCGGGGTCTGAACTTATGCCCGGTAGATGGCAAAAGACTCACCCCTATTACATGAGATTTAAACATAAATGGGGAAATGAGGACATTCTATAAGTGCACCTTTCCCTAAAGCTTCGAGGAATACCGGCGTGAGGTTACAATACGTTGTTAAAACAAGTTTCATGAAGGTAAAGTCGCGGGTAGAAGTCAGTATTCAATAAAATAAAATAAAAATTTGACACAAAGGTAGGTAACACGTAACATGATGATGCTAACTCCCAAACTAGGCCTGAGCCTGTATTTTGGGGGACCTAAATCTAGCAAGAGAGGTCATTCACGATTTTAGAATTAAGAATTTGTATTTGAATATTTGGCAAATTACACACATTGGCAAAATTAGCGGCAAAAGAAAAACGGTCGCAAAACTTTTTGTTTACCTTTGCAAGGTGTTTTTCTTTTGTTTTATAATAAAACCAATCATTCCTAATTGATAAAACAATTGAACTTTACTTTTCAAGCGTTTCTTTTAACTTTATTCGAACTTACACAATTTCTAAAATTTTGATTTTTTTTTATTAACATACGGCGTTATTTGTTTTATTTTTAATGATAAGATGTTTTTCGAACTTAAGAACATCATTGTGCCAAATTTTACCTTAACTGAGAGGGCCAGGGCACTTGAGATGAGAAGAAACGATCAAACCTACAGAGTGATGAGCATATTCATCGTTTATTTGTTTCGACCATTTATGCAGTTTGTAATGGCTTAGAGAGACTAATGCTTTTGTGTGAATATCAGAACGATGCAGGAATCTCGTACTTCTAACAGAAATAAACTTTTTATTTAGTTTCAGTTTCGGAAAAAAAAACCGCGTTTAAATTCTGTTCAAGCCAGAAATGAGCTGGAGGAAGTTCGAAGTGCAATAGAAACTGGATTTAAGGAACGAATAACGTTGAAAGAAGCTGGTTTTGGTTTGTTAGTCTCCACTGAAGGTCCAAAAATTGAGGTACATGACCCTTGAAGTTTTAGACTCAAAACTTCAAATAATTCAATACAGAAATCTGCCCAATGTCAATATTAGTTATCACAAACATTTTTGTGTTTGTCAAGTTTTAACCGCACGAACAGATAGGCAGACAAGTTTATTTTGAAGTAATAGTTAGCACAAAAATATTGTCCAAACACTTGGGCAGGAAGGGTTGTGTATCTCTAACAGGCAGTCGCTCCAGGTGAATACAGGTAGATACTCAACTGCATCCGTTTAGACTGCCAGCTGACCTCAACATAAATAGTTTGGATAAGGGTAGTTAGGTAGATTGATTGTATTATAATTATTAAGTACTAGCTATCACCCGCTGCTCCGCCCGTGTCTAGGTTTATATGTTACTAGCTGACCCCCGCGGCTTCACTCCCGTCAACTGGCTATATACCTACCTATCACCTACCTACCCACCTACCTTACCTGCCTACCAACCTACTCACCTGCCCTACCGATCAACCTAACTTTTTTTTTTTTTTGTTAGCGTGGAGAAATGCTCATGCATAATGCGCTACCACGGGGAGATAGCGCAGTTATGTGGGACTCTAACCCACTAAAACTCCACGATGTCCTCCTGTGCCGCTTATGGCGGGAACACGGGAACGCGTTAGCATACATCCGCGAACCCGCCGTGGCTGTCCGTCTCCGGACCCTCCTCTGGGGTTTACCCCCATCACCGGCGCACCAGAACACACAGTACGCCGTGACCACCCCGTGGACCAAACCAGCACATGGGTACCAGACAATCCCGTGTATGGCACCCTTGGTCCCCCTGTGACAGGTCAGGACAGTGGCCCCGCCACCTACCACTTTTCGGCCGCAGGGGATAGGGAGAGCGGCCAGCGCTATACCGACACTCCTCCTCCCCTGCGGCCCCATTGCGTCCGCCATCAGACGGTGGCGACCCCGTGTAGGCCGCGGAGGGTAGGGCGAGCGGCGCACCGTAATACCGACACTCCTCTCCCGCCGCGGCCTCCGACCCTCAGCCGCGATGCCTTTCATACCACATCGCGGCCCGCCTCAGTTGCGATGTCGCCTAGGCAACACCGCAACCTACATGTTGGCCGCTACGTCGTTGGCTTATCGGCAATAGCCCTGACGAGCGGCCCTTCCTCGGGTTCCTCTTGGCTTCACCGTGGTTGTCCAAGCCACGGCTACTGAGCCCCCCCACCTCGACAATGCGGGAACCCACCGGGGGGGACCGATCAACCTACCTACCCTAACCTATCCTACATACCTACCTACCCTACCCTACAAAACATACCCTACTTACCCTTCCCTACCTACCTTCACACCCAACTAACCTACCTACCTACACTAGCCTACCTACCAATTTGTAAACCTATTTATTTCAATAAGAATTAATACTGCAATACGAATGTAACCCACTTTTGTTTCTACCAGCGATCTAATTAAATCTTAGAACACAAAAGCTGCTATTGTGTGTGAGATATATTCTCATAGACTTTTTGGTAGTTAATTAATTAATAATAATAAGTACTTTAATCTTGTAGTACATCATTTTTATGTATCATCAATAGTTTTCTCAGCGCACGCCAAATAATGAATTTTATAGGCACAATTTTGCTACTTTGGGTATTATTATTGTAATTTTTATAAGGATCTCTAATTGTTTTTGTAAATAATTGATCGCTTATGTTATTCGGAAATAATGTAGCTTTTCATAGGTGAAAGAATTTTGTAGATCTATCCAGTAGTTTGGAGCCTATTCGGTACAAACAAACAAAATAGTACATTACAGCAGAATCCAGTAAGTAAGCCTTCCTGGCCGAGTATGAGTTAACCGGACCGAACCGCAGGTGAGGTCCGGTTATATACGAGGCCAGGATGGCTTTCTTACTGGTTGAGGTTTGTATAATGCTTTTCTCAAAAATGAAAGAAAGTTTAACAACAAATTCGTTTAATTAATATTGAAGGTTACATTCATATTAGGGCAATTACTGATAGATATTGTGATCGATTTACCGGGGGCATTTATATTTGTTTGTTGTACATCTTGATTAACGGACTCTTTAATCCAACATGATTTATAAACTGAAATGACTAAATACAAACATAAAATCCCACACTATACTTCTACAACATTACTAAGTACAAAACGCAACGTGCATACTTTTTCTGCGTCGCGTTATGTGTCACAGACCCATAAAAAAAAAAAAAAAAAAAGTGTCACAGACAATAAAATGGATGTTTAAGGCTCCAAAATATATTATGTATCTCATAAAATGTCATACCAAAAAGAGATAGATATATATTTGGAGCCTCCCTCTAACCATGTTATAATGGCTAAACTCTAATCTGTGTCTGGTACTATGTTTTTTTTTTCTAAGCAGATCTAAAGAGGATGACCTAAACCGTGCGAAGCCATAAAAAAAAAAGGGATGAAGGATGACCAAGTGTCCAGTAAGTAAATTACATACTTACTTACTGGACAGTAGGAGATTCCAAATTTAAAATCTCGCTTCTTACCGGACAGTTGTGAATAGTCTCCGGTAGAGTTCACTTTCTGGATACTTTTTAGAGATGTTATGTCAACATTACATACCATTTTTGAGAAAAAATAATTTTTCCTCTTTATAATATTGGTATAGATATTGCTGTAAATTTTCATCTATATCCGTTCAGTAGTTTTTGCATGAAATAATAACAAACATCCATACTCACATCATCATCATCATTTTCAGATTTATTAGAATTATTATAAAATAGGATAATACAATTACGGTTTAAAGGAAAACACGTTACATTTACATACATAGATAAGAGCTTAATTAAATTTATAAGTTTGTTTGCTTGATTAACCGCCGTGGGTTTATACGGTTCTTATCATAAGACCAGGAGGACAATGAAGCAAAAACCCAAGTTATTATCGGTTATCAGGGCCTGTTTAATGTAACAATATAGTGCTGCTATATTTATCTATAGTATATTCCTACCTCATTAAAATGCCATGTTGTTTAGGAACGATCCTTTATATTCCACGGGCCGTCAAATACGCTCCCCAGTTGAAAAATTACAGTGGTCTGGGACGCGTTAAAATGTACAGCACGAAGGGTGTGTGTGTGTTGTTAGCGCTGTGTGTGGGGTTGGTGAGCTCATTCTCCTGGGGTAAGATTAGCAGTTATCTTTTATTTAAAATACGCGTCTGTTATCGAAAAAGTTTGTTTATGTTTTTAGGATAACGTCTTAAAGGATTTTATTATGAATGTATTTGTTTGTACGGAACCATCGGTGCGCGAGTCCGACATGCTCTTGGTTTTTAAATAAAATATATTTTAACTTCTATATACCCTAATATACTATAGCCTTGTGAATAGGACCTCCATCGAGGTGACTACATTTGGCAATGAGGTGTTAAATATTATGTAACATTAATTATTCAATAATATTCTGTAAATCAACCGCACCATTAGTACCCGGTACCTGTAAATTGGCTGTTGGCCCACGCTAGCAAGTATGTATGTGTACGTTGAAAGTACTTACTAACACTACTCTATCACACACATTTTGTGCATATCAAAATAAATAACGTCTGGGGCCTCCTATTATCTATAAATAGGTTACACTTTCTTGTTCCTTATTTAATTTCACTTGAGCACAAGGAATATTGTATCTCTTCAGTATTCCTAGATTTCTAGCAGGCTTTTGACAGAGTTTGGCCTAATGGCTTACTTTGTTATATAAAACATATCTCCCTCATTCATATTACTGCTCACTGAAATGCTATCCTATCAGACAGGCTTTTCCAAGTGAAGAAGGCTGAAGCAACTTCAAAGTTTTATAACGTCTTGGTTGGACTCCCGCAGGGTTCTGTGTTAGGTCCTATCCTTTATACTCGATTTACCGCTACGTTTGCTAATAATACAGCCATACTGGCCAATAGTGCTGACTCATCACGTGCTACAGAAATCTAAGAAAAAGGACAAGATAAAATTACAAAATGGCTCCAAAACTGGAAAATTAAAGCTAGTTATTCAAAATCGGTTCAAGCGACACTCACTTTGAGAAAATGAAACTGCCTAAACCCCACTCTACTGTCTCCGGTACCCAAGACTAACATGGTAGCGCCATATCAAACCTATAAGCGAGGAGTTAAACATCCGATACTGCCTCCACTGCCTGGCTGCTTAGATGTAAAAGCAATTTTCTGTACACAACAAGCTTCTTTTCGATAAGACAGTATTGCAGTCTGTTTGGATGTATGGCATTTAGCTTTGGGGAAGTGCCAGTACCTCGAACATAACCACCTTGCAGAGAATGCAAAATCTGATACTTTCGCACTATTGGCGATTCGCCATGGTTTGTCACCAACAACGAAATCGAAGACCACCTCATCATAGATGCTGTGAAAGACGAAATCAAAAGATCATCTCATTCTTACCAGCAACGACTTAAAAATCACCTCAATCCTCTCGCTTCAAAATTAAAATGTCAAGGCTACACCAAAAGGCTAAAAAGGAAATACATAATCATTAGTGATTGAGTATAATAAAAAAGGTGGGAATTTTTTGTTTGCCATAGTGCATTCACACGCAGGCGTTTCGTTGTTCTTTAAATCTATGGGAATCTTAAACATGGCATGTACTGTTTTTCCCCCAGGAAGCCTGATCTGTGTAAGGATATCAGTGGTAATAAATGTATTCCCTGTTGCACCAGGAGTATAAAAAAAAAATACTTGGGCTGAGCCCAACACTTTGGAGGACGGTGTTAAAAATATTCCTTAGTTCTGAGGTGACAGAAGAGACGTGGTCGATAACAATGGTATCCCGGATTTTATTGGGTTTTGACAGTGTATCCCGATAACCCCGATCTTGGTAAGCCAATGATTGCGAAGCCGGTAACCGATACTCGATCAGTGGATTGCCACCGATGGAAATGGCCATGTCTTGAAGTGAACCAAGATAATTCATTATTTTGCTCAATGTCACCTTCAGTCGTCTTTGGACTGATGATGTCAATATTTTTCTCATAACATCCTGGGTTCGCGACTCTACCAAACACTAAGACTATGGCAAACAAATTAATGGTTTTGCGTGGATTTTCTAATCGTTCTTTCGTTTCGTTTCGTTCGTTCGACAATTTCAGTGTGGAAAAAATGCGGTGGCCGTTCATAATCTGGGAAATGGTATAACTAACCCAACTTGGTTTAGAAAGTAGAACAAAAAATGCAAAAACCATTTTTATAACTATTTTGGCAATGATAAATGATAAATGAATGATAAATGAAAAATGATTTTATTTCTGTAAGTTGGTTTGTACAAACACTTTTACATGTCGATCATATTTTTTAAAACTAGATGAGGTCGGCGTTTCCTATCTGACTACTCTGAGAAGAAAGGCCGAAACAAACTCAGAGGTCACAGTCTCTTTTGAAGTCTTGACAAAAACTTGGTTATATCATGTGAAGACCATGTAGACATATGTCTGAAATGGTCTTTTGAGGAAAGAACCAGCCAGATTGAGTGGACCTGTCCAGTCAGTGCACGCATTTGTCAATAACCGAGCAGCTCAACTCAGAATTTACGGAGCTCAACGATTCGACGAACAATACCAAAGAAAGGACATTCGGGTAGGCCGCATAAACTACTCAAACTGCCAGACCATGAGTAAAAACTAAGTTATAATAAAAAACAAAAATCCACATAATCTTCACATTCACAATAATAAAAATAAAATAATATAATACTTTAAAAAGTAAATATTCTTGTCATTGCAAGAAAACAAAAAAAAATTAAAAACAAAAACAAAATTCACGGTGCAAAATATAAAAAATCAAAATTAATTGGAGCAGCTCAATCCCAAGCCTTTTTCCAATATTATCGTATATAAAAAAGATAAATAAATCACAAAAACATAACGTACACACATAACTGTAGCTGGGTATCGAACTCACAATCTGCAATACGTACATTTCGTGTTGTCCTTTAAAACTACCGCGGGAAAGTGTAGAAAATACACAGTTAATGCAATATTTCTCAGTATCCGTGAGGAATAGCGTGATAATTTATATCATAAATGTTGCTCTGACCTAAGTATTATTTATGCAAAATTTTAACAGGAGATGTTCAGTAGTTTTGGCGCCAATTGTAAGCATCAAGCAGACAGACAAAAACGTTTAAAATAGAATTTGCTTCAGTGGCCTTCTTATACCCCGTAGCTTTTAAATATTTTGAAATATTCAATGTGTAGTTTTGAATGATCACGATCCGACAATTAGTTTCGGAGAAATGCGTGGTTTGTCCATACATACATACATACATACAAATATGCAATGAAAATTGGCACACATTTTTAGAAGAATATATAATTATGCTATGTGAATATTGTGCAGTTCCAATAATATTACATAAATACGTGTCGAATTGACGACACGGTTGGCGTAGTGGTTGAGCGATCGACTGCTGTGCTGCGTGTCGCGGGTTCGATTACCGCAAGGAACTAATATGAGATGTTCCGGGTCTGGGTGTCTTGTGTAGTTGTGTATGTGAGATGTTTGTAAACGCACCCACGATACAGGAAGAACTACATGGAGTGCGACATCGATTAAAAAAACCCTTCGTTTGCCCCAGGGTGAAAGACATTCATAAGGACTTCAAAAGATAAAAAAATAAATGATGTTTGAAAGTCTGTTTTCGGAAATCGGAGTCTTCGTGATTTGGTTATGAATTTTTCGATAAGTATAATAAATAAAAATGCCAAACTGTAATCAGACTACTTTATTTGATCAACCAACTGTACGTCGTAGGTACCTACGTACATTGTAATTGTACCTACTAATGTTAGCTGCCTCAATACTGCCTGGTTAGATGAAATAATAATAATGTGTTCTGCTTGTGCTATTCCATAAGCAGAATAAATAATTTAGGTACCTTTACTTTTTCGTACTTTATGTAGATATCCTACATAAATTACGACAAAACTAATATATTTTAAATAATTTACATGCAGTAAAAAATTGCGCACGTACGGTACCTAGATTGGTAAAAAAACAAACACGCATCCCCGGGGCCAAGGCAAGGGCCACGTCCGTACTAAATGTAGCGCGCGATGCGATATTATTATCATGAATTCATGAATGAACTCACTCACTCACACGAGCGGCCGGCCGACCGGCGGCGGCAGCGAGCGCCCGCGACTGAGCGGTGGAAGTTACCGAATGACAACCGAGCGTTCAGGCGCTATCTCTCTCTTTTCGCTTTGCCTCTTTTTCAAGCATTGCGCTGGATGAAACAACAAGCTTTAGGACCGTGCTAGCGTTGGCGATAGACGGCCCGGCTAGGCTGCTCTTAAGTAGCCTAATTAACCAAACACACTAGTTTTTACTATACTACGCATTTAGTACAAAAAATAAACACCAAAACAATATTATTTTGACTCTTAAATCGAAAACTAATGAATATTAGTGATTTTTTTGCTGTGCACAATTAAAAAAGGAATAAACTTGTCCTAGCACAAATTGTAGTGAACTCAAAACTTTACGAGAATTAAGCCAAAAACTGTTTTTTGGGCCCTTTGACAGCCCATATTTTATGCTCTGATGGGATTTTAATGAACTTTTCAGGCAATATTACTAGTACCATAATTTTAGTGAGAGTACTTAACTAGTATGTTTTTCACAGCAAATGTCTTAAAAGCGCATTTTTCTAAATATACAGTTAACCCGTGTTTGTGTAACCGCTAAAAAATTATGCCTAAATGTGTGAGGTGCTGAGTTTTATTCTCGCTCATGATCAGTGCATCATCTATATAATTAAAAACAAAATCTAGGCCGTGGAAAACAGAGTCCATGAATTGCTGGAAGGTCTGCGCGGAATTGCGCAATCCGAATGTCATTCGAGGAAACTCATACAGGCCGAAAGGCGTGATTATCGCTGTTTTCTCGACGTCCTCGCGGTCTCAATTTAGTAGTAGGTAGGCCCTATTTATATCGATTTTAGAAAAGATATTCTTACCGGCCATGTTATTGGTAAAATCTTGTAACCGCGGAGTTGGGTATCTGTCTGGCTTCGTGATCGCATTAAGTCGGCGGTAATCGCCACATGGCCTAATGTCCCCAATCTTTTTCTCAACGACGTGTAAGAGGCTTGCCCAAGGACTCTTTGAAGGGCGACAGATACCTAATTCTTGCATTTTGTTGAATTCATCTTTGACATGTTGGTATCGGACAGGTGCTAGAGGCCGTGCTCGTGCAAATACCGGTGATCCGGTTGTTTCAATATTATGCTGTACCAAGCTCAGTTTCGATTCCACGAATGACATTGGTTTAGTTATGCTTGGACATTTCAGTAAGAGGTCATGATAAGGATGATCGATGCTTACAGAAAGTACAGAAGGTTCACTCATGCTTACTATTGATGCTATGACATTTAAATCAGTTCAGTCGATGAGTTTTCGGGCACTGACGTCAACCAGAAGTTTATAATGGCTTAGAAAATCTTTACCCAATATTGGTTGTTTTACGTCTGCAATAACGAAATTCCACCGATAAGGCCTGCGTAACTTAAAATTTCAAACTAATGATTTTACCCCATAAGTTTTAATCTCCGTCCCGTTGGCTGCAAATAATTTGTATTCACTGCACTCGCGAGTAATAGGTTTTTTTACGACCGGTAGCACTGACACATTTGCTCCTGTATCCACTAAGAAATATAGTCGACTGTCATTGTCCATGATCCTGAGGCGGTGACTCGGTGAGATAGCGCAGAGCTCCGCCGTTGTCTGCGCCTTACTTAGTTTTCCGGTTTAGTTTTCCACGCACAAGGTTCTTCGCACTTCTTTGCCCTGGTGCGAAAACGAAAATGATAGTAACAAAGCCAATCTGGGCTCTCAGGTGTCCGTCTTTGAGTGGAGGGATCACGGCTGCGATTCCGAGATGCAGAACGTGAATCATTACAATTATCGCTATTCCAGCGTCTTTGGTATCTTGATCTTTCCATTTCTGCGACCTTGAAACTCAGTTTCGCTATTTCGGCCATGATTAGCTCCGTATCCTTTGAAGTCGAGGGCTGCTGCTGTGGCTGCTGCGAAACGTCGTTTACGCCGTTTATAGTCTGCGTGGTTTCATAGACGTTGTCCGCTATTGTTGCTATGCTGTCCACAGATTGCCATAAAATCAGCAGTGTATCATCTGGTATTTTATCTTTGGCTAGCTCCCGCATACGTCGTAGGAGCTGCGACGGCTTCTGGTCACCCAGTTCCATTTCACTTATTAGCTTTTGTAACTGTAAATTTTTGGACTCTTCGTATACAGTTAATAAGCGAGTCTTGAGTGCGTCGTATTTCTTCACAGCTGGCGGCTCCATCAAAATATCCGTTACTTGTACGACTACATCTTTGCTTAGCTATGAGGCCACTAAGTCAAATCTTGCTTCATCTGGTAGTTTTTGTGGAGCCAACGTTGCTTCGGCTCTGATAAACCAGACCCTCGGTTGGTCTGTCCAAAAATCCGGTATTTTTGAGATAAGTGAGATCGCGGCCAACTCGGCTACCGGAACTGGTGTTGTTGCCATATTTATAGTCTTTGACGGTATTACACTCACGCGCAAATTTCACTTTTTCTTGTCGGGGTCACCACTTTAGGCACACAGGAATGATCGGGTACGAGTGGCCACGTCACTTGTGCGCCTTACATTATGAAGTATCATCTTACATACTAGATAACCTATGTACATACTGTCGCTATAGCGTCCCTACACATAATTGCAATTTTCATAAGGAATTCATTTTTTTTGGAAAATAATATATAGCCTATGTTTTTTTTTTTTTTTTTTTATATCTTTATTTGAAAAAAAGGCTTTAATCGCGAAGCGATTATGCCAGCCTCGTAGGTATACAAAGTTAATAATAATAAATATAACTAAGATTTTAAATTAATTTAAAAATTCCTATGTTCTAAAGCCTGCTTTGGCTAGCTTATACAAAGCTCTTGCCTGCCTTGACAAAGGTGACGCAAGAACACTGTTGCATCTTCCTACATCCAATGACTTAGGTAGGATTGAAATTCTTTCGGCCTCGTTCCGGACGCATTCCATCAGTATATGGTAAGTGTCTTCCACTATACTGCACTCCGGGCAATTTGGTGAAGCAACTTTACCCATAAGATAGGCAAAACTGTTCATTGGTATGTGTCCCGATCGAAGCCGAAGAGCCATAACGATTTCTGCTCGACTCATGTTTACCTGGTCGAACCATGGACAACGCGAAAGTGTTGGTTGGATCGTTCGATACCAGATTCCCTTGCTCAGTGACCTTTGGTCGAAGTGTTCATGCCACATTTTATTGCATTCTGCTTTAACTGTATACAAAAAGTCACTGTGCACGGGCAGGTATGGACTGGGTAACCCATCATCACAAGCATCTTTTGCCAATCGATCCACTATTTCATTGTCTTCCAAGCCAACATGAGCCGGTATCCACTGTAGTACAATATTCTTTTTCTCAGAGATAAGTTTACATAAAGATTTAATCACATTGTACGCAATCGGAATACCTCGAAAACTTGTCGTACACCGAATTAAATGTTGAAGAGCGCTTTTCGAATCACTCAGAATTACATAATTACCGCTTTCAAATAAGTCAATGTAAGACAATGCTTCCTCTATTGCGACTAATTCTAAATACATTATATTGCATTTTGAATTTACCTTTATTTGTACTGAAAGATTGGATTGTGGGTCGAAAAACGCTGCTCCAGAACCTATTTTATCCTTCGATCCATCTGTATATATTTTGTAGAATGCCGGGTAAGTCTTATTTAAAAATGTATTGCACAATTCACTCAGTTTAATATTTTGGTAGCACTTTTTAGCCGCAACCAGACCATCTACTCCGGGAAATACAATTTGAGACAGATCAATCTTGTGAACCCAAGTATCCAATGAATACATTTCAAGCTTTGGGCTTATGTAGATAGGTAACGAATCTAAAAACTCATGAATTCTGATCAACAACGGTACTTTTCTTTTCCATTGTGGCTGTTGACAAAGTACTTGCAAGTCTTCTAATACAGCAATAATATTATTATCCGCGTATGATTTTATTTTAAGCCAAAATTTACCCGCTAGATAATATCTGCGAAACTTCAACGGTTGCAGGTTCAATTCATTTTCCATAACGTGAATGGTCGTAGTTTTAATAAAGCCACCGATAATCCTCATGCAAACATTTTGAACCCTGTCTAGTTTACTAAGGTGAGTTTCACAGCCACTGTCGTATAGGAAACAAGCGTAGTCGATTCTACTTCGAATTGTTGAAATGTATAACCGCCTCAGATGTTTAGGATGTATACCCCATCCAGGACCAGAAAGAATTTTAAAAACATTTATCAACTTTAACACCTTTTCTCGGGTCTCATTAATATGTTTAGCCCACCTAAGTGATCGGTCAAGCCAAACTCCCAAATATTTTACATTTTGTACCACCGGTAGCGATTCCTCATCAATTTTTAAAGTTAGAGTCTGTCTTGCTACACCATTTTTAAAAACACATACGTTACTTTTCGTAGGTGATATTTCTAGACCCAAATTCAAAAAAAGTTTAGATATTTTATTTAAAGCGGGTTGTAATCGTTGTTGGGCCAATGACACATCACTGCAAGTGGTGTACAGCACAAAATCGTCCGCATACTGCGACAAAAATACGTCGCCGCTACTATGACAAACGTCCATGGTTGCTATATTAAAAAGTAACGGTGACAATGGATCGCCTTGTGCCAATCCCCTACCAGACTGCCGACAAATGTCGACGTTAAATATTGTAATTTTAAGGTTTCTCAGCTTCAGAAAATTCCAGATGTAATTACAAATCCTGGCTCCGACACCAATTCGTTGCATGATTTCCATCAAACTTTTCACGTCCACGTAGTTGTATGCATTGCTTATGTCTATGAAAATAGCAACCGTAATAAGCTTTTTGGCGAAGCCAATTTGAATGCGCGAGACTAAAACAGATAGGTTATCTATAGTTGAGCGACATTTTCTAAAACCTGTCGTGGTGCTTGACAAAAGCATATGTTTTTCGATAAACCACTCTAATCTATTCATTAAAATGTTATGAAAAACCTTACAAACGCATGAAATCATTGAAATAGGACGAAGAGATGATAAACTTTGTGAGTCTCGTCCCGGTTTAGGAATTGGCACAATAACAATAGCGCGCCATTGTTTAGGAACATAGCCCGAAATAAAAATCGCATTATACAACTGAATTAATACCTTTTTACAGTTCTGTGGTAACCTCTTGATCATGGAATAAGAAATGTTATCACTTCCAGGGGCGGTATCTTTCGATCGGACACACTTCTGAAATTCCGTGGGAGTAATCATAACATCAAGTTCCGGGTTATTTGTATCGATAATCATGTCGCACGGTGATACAAAGTCCGGCGTTAAACTAAGAAGCAGATCAGTAGCTTTATGTTTGTCTACGTAATTATTTGAATATTTGTGTCCCTTCAGCCATTTCATTTTTTTCCAAACGGTTGATTGAGATGTAGAAAAATCCAATGAAGAACAAAAATCACCCCACGCTTTACCTTTAGCTATGCGAATCATTCTCTGGGATTCTCTAATCTTATTTTGCAGTATTTCATAATTTTGAGGGGTTGGATTACGTCTAAATTTAGACAACGCTAGTCGACGTTCAGCCACGCATTTAGACAGCTCAGGCTTCCAATAAGGTTTGGGTAAAAATTTACTATCCGGGTTCGGGTTTATCTTAATTAAAGGGATACAAACATCGGAGGCCAAGTTTACACAATCAATGAAGGAGTCATAATCTTTCTGTAAATCTCCAGAAAATGTGAATTCAGAAAAGAGGGTGTTAAGTAGCTCACTGTATGAAGTCCAATCAGCATTTTTGAAATTTTTCCGAACTGTTGACGAGGGTTTAGATTGAATATTTGAAGTGATTTTAATAGCCCTATGGTCACTGCCTAATGTCTCATTCATGACTGACCAGTCAAATAGTAACGCTATGTCAGATGATACCAAAGAAATGTCGGGTGAAGATTTTTGGTATCCCAAGTTAACCATTTTTAACCGTGTTGGTTCGCCATTGTTTAAAGTAATAAATTGATTATCTATTGCCGCTTCAAAAATTTGGAGACCCCTGCTATCCGTTTTATGTGACCAATTAGAATGGTGACCATTAAAATCGCCGAGAACCACAGTATTTTTAGGAAAAATAGAAAGTAACGCATCCCAATCGTTTTGTGAAGTTCTAATTGAGGGTGGACAGTAAATAGAAACAATATTTTCTATCATGCCACAGTTAAATACTTTTACACACACTAATTCTATACCTTGGTTACTGAGTTGGATATCATAAAGTTGACATTTTATTGATTTGTGGGTAAGAATTGCCACACCTCCGTACCCATCAAACCTATCCTTACGATAAATTGTGTAATTACTCAGCCTCATGCAACTTTCAGAATCCAGCCACGTCTCACTTATCGCAGCAATGTGAATATGTTCTTGATTCAATAATTGTTCCAATAAAATCAGTTTAGGTTTCACACTTTGTGCGTTCCACTGCAATAACTTTAACTGATTAATATTATTTTTAGGAGCCATTACTCAAGAATACCATAAAATAACTCTAAACACTTGTTCAAAATAGGCCACTCAGGTATACGATCTACCAAAACTAAAACTAACCATTTACTACAACACTTAATAACATCGTAAAACTTTTCTTGAATACTCCGATTTCGCATATAAATAATGTCTTTCAAACGTCTAATTAACTCGTCCAGGTGTACCTCCCGCGTGTTGTTTACATTACCGCCGACATCGTTATCAGTTGTTTGCTCAGGAATGCGGTCCGGTAACTTCCGATGTCCCAACAACTCCGTATTACCTTTTGGCGCATAGAAATATTCTTTCTTGTTTTTAAGGTTTTGCATATGCGATGGCCTGTTGCTATGACTAACTCGCGGCGATTCCGGTCGACTCCGCGTAAACAACGGTGGGAATGAATTTGAGTTACCACTGCTTCCCGATTCTTGTAAGAATAAACCGCTAAAGGTGTTGTTGGTGTCGATTTTCGGCTTTTCAGTTTCCCTACTCGTTAGAGTATCATTTGGCAACTTCGGTCTTACGTACATGTTGCAGGCCACGTGATAGGTGCAATTATACTCCGCCATGAGCTCCCTCACGCGCCTTTCTCGAGCATACACCGGGCAATTTCGGTTCAGCGCCATGTGGTCGCCCCGACAGTTCACACATTTAAATGATGTGACTTCACAGTTACTGTGCTCATCTGTACACTTAGGGCATACTATTTTTTTTAAAGTACATCTTAATTTGACGTGACCAAACTTCCAGCAGTTGGAACACTGCGTCACTGGAAAGACAAAAGGTTCCACCTTGGCGCGCAGACAGTCCACATAAACAAAACTTGGCAGGTGTGAGCCCCTGAACCCTACCTTAGCTACCTCACTAGGCACCCAGCCTCCATCTTCTCGTCGTTGTAGCCTTTTCAAGGATACAATTTGCACCTCATTAGGACACTTGATTGCCTGCAGTACCTCCTCGTCAGATAACTCGAGGTCCACATCACGTATAATGCCGTAGGAAATATTAACGTCCATTGCGCTGTAAACCTTCCACTCTCTGGTTTGGAACTCTTGACAGTCCAACAACTTGCTCACACATTGCTCAGTTGAAGCCTCTATTTTTAATTTATATGGGTTGATATATTTTATGTGGTTTTTATCAGTTAAACCCAGGCTTTTAAATAGTTTTGCTATAGCAAACTGCTTTGGCAACGTTTGTTTACTCCAAATAAAAACTTCTTTTTTAAATAATTTGTGTTTCTTTCCTCTGTCTCTCTCCACTTTAGTCCAGTTTTCTTCTTCATCATCTTCTCTTCCTCGTTTTGTTGGGTGACCTATCATATTTTCTTCTTCCATAATTTGAGCTTCCCTGTTTGGTTCTGAATTAATTTCCATTTTATTTTCTGCTTCCCCTTCCATTAAAATTTGCGACATCCATCCATCTTCTCGCTCACTGCCACTGTCGTCTGTGGCCATTAGTTTTTCGGACGCGCTCATCACACTGATGAGCGCGTCAATATAAATATTTGTTAGTTCTAACGAAACCGATAAGAAGCGCACGAGCGGTTAGCACGAGTGCCGTGACAGAACTGATAGCCTATGTTACTCGGGAATAATGTAGATTTTCGTAGGTAAAAGAATGTAACCTATAGATAACACAAACAAACAAAATAATCTGTCCTCTTTATCATATTGGTATAAGTACCTACAAATAAGTAGGATAATAAAATTATCATTCAAAGGAAAACACGTAATTTGCCAGAAATAGGTAAGCAATTAATTAATATTTAAAGTTTATTTGCTGGATTATCCGCCTTGGTCATATAGATTTCTTATCATAAGACCAGGAGAAAAGTGGACAAAAATAAAAGTTATTTTTGGCTATCAAAGCCTCTGTATTGTTTAAATATAGTGCTATTAGGTATACCTACGTCACCACATTGGTATATCTACGTTATTGAAATTCCATGTTTTCGAGGAACGATCCTTTATATACCACAAGTCGTCGCCAGGGTGGCCTCATAATCTCGCGAGTTGAAACATTAACATTGTCTGGAACGCGTTAAAATGTATATAAAGCAGGGTGTATGTGCATTATTTGCGCTGTGTGTGGGGTTGGTGCGTGCATTCTCTTGGGGTAAGATTCGCCTTTTTCTTTTTATTTAAATATATGATTGTGTTATCAAAAAATTTAGATGTTATTAGGGTTCCTTACCTAAAGGAATCCATATAAGATCATCTTCGTCTTACTCTATTAATTTTCAAACCGAAAAATCGAGCAGGTTTGTTCCATCCTGGATAGCAACTACTCCATGTGATGAACAGTACTTGTGAACAGCGTAATGTAATCTAAATAACGTGGGTTCGATACCCTTATACCTCCTTTTGATACACCGTCGTAATCCGCATTGCCTGCGGCCTTTATGGTCTCTATTGAAAAGCCATCTTTGCCAATGGCCTTGCCATTATTGAGATGTTTAATGGCAGCGTCGACTTCTTCTTTAAGAATATCTGGCTCCCGGTTTTCATTAGTGGGTTCCGTAGGAGCAAAATCCTGGTAAAAAGGGTCCTCGTAGAAAGACTGGCAGTATGGCATACATGCTTCGGATATATTTTCTAGTTCAGTGATCACTTGCCCTCGACAGTTCTTAATAGCCCATGTATAAGAAGAGAGGTACTTCGTTATTGAGTGTATCTTATGAAGTAAATCTGGACTCATTTTTGCCCTCCATATCTTCGCATATTTTGCGTAAGCCGGGGTTCCGACCTCGCCTGCAAGCTGTTTGAATTGTTGAAATATTTAACTAACTATTTATATTAAACCTATCTTCGTACAGTCAAGCTGTTTGATTCGTAGCCCATTAACGAGATACCAATTCCTTTGAAAACTTCAAAACATTTAATTTTATTCCTTATAGTCACAGTGCACTGAAGACGTTTTAAATAATATAAAAATGGTTTCGATAAGGGGAAATTTTTACCACTGTTTGTGTTTGTTTTTATTTTAAGGTTTCCATATGTGTTATTGTTTTTTATCTTGGTGTACAATAAAGTATATAATAAATAAATAATAAATAAATATAATATGAACAAAAAAAAACAGAATAAAGCAGAAATTAAGTTTGGTATTTGGAATTATGTCATCCATAATTGTTTGCTTATAGAAAGAAGTAAGGAACAATATTTGTTTTCAAAAACATTTTCAAACTATTTCAGTTACAGAAGCTTATTTTAAATTAAAAGAAAAATTCCATGTAATAAAATGTAGAGTATATACTAGAATGGTAGCATGTCATTGAAATGTCAGCATGATGGGTAAACTAATTGGCACTATCTTATTAAAAATATAGTATTTTTGTTGCAAAGAGAATATGTATTACTAGCTTCTACCAGCGGCATCGCCCGTTTGATAGTCAAAAATTATCCCACGGAAACATTACTACAAAATCTACCAAAAGTACTAACTACCCTCGATCCTTGATCTCCTCCTGGTGATCTTTGGTTTATTATGTTTGATATTTCAAATAGATGATTAGATATTATCTTTAATATTTAAAATAGATCGGCGGTCACAAAATCTTGCTGATGTAAATAACTCTATTCATCAGGTCTTACAGCAAACAATTTGGAACTAAAGGAAGCTAAAAGAAATGAATATACCAGATTCACAAAATGTTAGAAGTAGCGAAAGCGACATCATATTGAATGGAGAAAACCTGGCCTTTATAAATTAAAAAAAAATCCTAGGAATCACTCAAGACGACAAATTGCAATGGGGTCCTCACATAACATCTCTTGCGGGTCGGCTAAGCTCTGCCGCTTATGCTGTAAAAAGATAAGACAGTTAACGGATGTAGAATTTGTAGCTTTGTAGGTAGTGTTTGTTTTGGAAGTCGGTTATTGTTTTTTTGTTAAAATGTTTTTTATTTATCTCTTTTTAGTTTTGGTTCGTTATATTACCACATTATTAAAGATAACTTAAAAACTACTCGTCAGATCTTGATAAAATTTAAATGAGAAAACATGAGAAGCACCAAATTTTCAAATAAAAAAGTATCATCAAAATCAGTTTATAATTGGTGGAGTTATAGCGTAATACACATACAAAAACATACAGTCGAATTAAGAACCTCCTACTTTTTGGATTCGGTTGAAAATACAGCAAGGTGTTGAAGTACCTTTATACATCGCAGACAGAAGACTGGCAGCATTGCCACTTGGAATGGTTTGGTTTGCATGTCTAGGTAGTTTTAGTGTTTTTAATTGAAGAGAGAATAATTTTGAAGTTTACCTAATTACAGATACTCAGTTGAATCCGTTCAGACTGGAAAGCAACACCAACATAGTTAGGAAAAGGCTGGGCAGGCATTACAAACTTATAGTAGAAATTTTGACTTTTATTTAACTATCAGCTTGTAAAAATGTTACTATCTTGTTTCAGACATTGTCGTGGCCAGATCTAATATACTAGAATTTTATAAAGAAGGAACATTAGAACACACGGCAACGACTGCATCGCATCGTATCAAATGGATAACTTACGACCCAGTGCACGATAGAGTGCTTTTTTCTGAAAAATACAACAGGGAAGACTCTGCATCTAGTTTTGACATAGCCAACCAAACTACGCAATCTTTAATTAAGAAAACAAAAAATCGATACATAAATACATTTGCCTACGATCCAGCCACAGAATTACTTTTTGGGACTGTTACAAAAAGTATATACTCGTTTCCATTGAGACCTGGAAATAACAACGACGATGATGGAGACCTTGTGATCACTTTAGAAACTATACCCCGTGAAGTCGCTGTGGATAGCTGTGGCGGGTACGTGATTGTAGTTTTAAGGAGATACAGTAGCTCTTAGAAATTTGAAGAATCAACATATATTTTTTTCTGGTTTTCTACAAAATGAGGATTTTCAAAAAAAAAACAACTGTAATATAAGTTAAGTTAAGACGGGCTAGTGTCCGCAACTCGACGTCTAAGCGCGTATTTTGCGTACGGGCAAACTTATTTATAATTAGACCTTTTGTTAACATCCTTCAAAGTCATTTACTGGATGTTTTATAATAGCCATCGTTACGCAATTACAGCTATTTTAATGGCTTTATATTTATGATAATAATCCCTTGAGTGCTAATTAGCAGACACACAGAAAATCAATTTTTATTGGGAACCAAAGTTCTCAAAAGGCACTCAAGGTGATAACATAGAAAAAAGCAAAACATAGATACTAACCATAGTAAAAACAGTAAAAAAAATCTCTAATTTGCCAGATAGAAAGCAGATATGTTTGTATGAGTCAAATGCTGCTAACCTTTTTCTCTTAAAATATTTTATTACTAAAACCTAATTAATACAAATTTCAGGTATATTTACTGGAGAGCAAATAACATTATAGAGAGGGCTCTATTTAACGGTTCTGATAGAGAAGTTATTATAGACAATCCAAGTAACGTGACGGTACAAGGCTTGATTGTTGACAGTCAGAAAATATACTGGATTGAAATTCAAGAATATTATGATGGGGGATTTTCTATTGAAAGTGCAGATTTAGACGGAAATAACAGAAGAACATTATATAAAGACACAGAATCTGATTCATCACCAGACAGACTAACTGTATCTAATAATTTTATCTCCTGGGGGGACAGCATTGAAAAGTTCTTCTGGCAATTACCAAAGAATCCAACGAATGACACAGAAATAAAACTTAATAAAATAGCAATGAATGCAACAATATCTTCTTGCGGTTCAGACATAGCGGCCAACTATAAAATTAAAGAACGAACTCAGGGTGTTCCAAATTGCGATGCACTATTGAGTCTGCTACCAGATTACCACGTCTGCCTGAATGCTTCTGTGTTTTGTATCCATGGAAAGAAAGTTGTTGGGGAATCTCGTTGTGACTGTATACAGGGTTACATCGGTGAGAGATGTGATGTTTCAGTATGTGAGAACTACTGTTCCCAAGGAGATTGTAATGTCAGTGCTAAAGGACAACCTAAATGCAGGTAAAATATGTTAACCTCATTATCAGTTTCAAACAAGAGTGTACACGACAGAGCATACAGATTGTGACATTATATTTTTATGTCAGCATCCTCGTTTATTAAAAAAACTCATTATAATATCTTCGTTATTTCAGATGTAATGCCGGTTACATCGGTGAGAGATGCGATGTGTCAATATGTGAGAACTTCTGTTCCCAAGGAGATTGTAATGTTAGTGCTGAGGGACAACCTCAATGCAGGTGAAATATGTTAATCTCATTATCAGTTTTAAACAAGAGTGTACATGACAGAGCATACAGATTGTTACATTATATTTTTAAGTCAGCGTCCTCGTTTATTAAAAAATCTCATTATAATATCTTCGTTATTTCAGATGTAATGCCGGTTATTCTGGAGTGAGATGTGATGTTAGCGCATGCCATAATCACTGTCTAAACAACGGTACCTGTTACCTAAATGCGAACGATGAGCCGGAATGTCAATGCACAGGACAATACGAGGGAGAAAGATGCGATGTCCTTACCGGTCTCAAAGAAGGTGAATGTCTTTCACATGTGTCTAAAAAAAAAATATGTCTACATGTATACGGTAGTTAATTTTTACGAGAGGTCCCGTGGTGGTTTTTCTAGAAAATTTATACCGTATAAATTTCATAGTAAGCAGTTAACTAACGTTCAATAATCACCAAATAAGCGTCAGTTGCCGCTCTCGCGGTGGATCACAAAGTTACAGTATGTTTAAGTTGAGAAAAGATTTCATATTACAAAATTCATGAGATGGTGGTTCTTCAGATTTATTTATCTACAATTGTTACACCGCTTAGACTAATAACGTAAACAAGCAATATGATATAAGAATTTTGCATTATGTGATGTGATAGTCACAGCATGCATATCATTTTGAACTCAGAGAAATAGTCAGCTTCATTGAATCATATGAACCTAAATTCAAGAGTTTTTTGCCCAACAAAACGCAGGCGTGTATTCATTAAGTTTATAATATTTAAAATTGAATATTCCAAAACATAAGATACAATAATTTATTTTCGTAAAACATGGTATACATAGTTGTTATTATAGCATAATATGAGATCATACATATTTTTCTTAAAATTAAAGGATGCAAACTGCAACGAGTAAACAAATTTGAATTTACAAACATTATAATTTATATTCAAAAAGATCTCAATATTATATAGAAATTATTTTTATTCAGCCATTTATATAATTTAATTTTGCATAACCTGAAATTTAATGTTTTTAATACATTAGGTAATCTATTATAAACACGTTAGCCAACTTTTACTATATTTTGCTAATACTGGGGAGCTCATCTAGTACAAGTGTATATTGATCACAGGGACTTCGAGAATAAATTAATTCCTCTGCTGTTTTGAGCAATTATTTATATTTATTAACAAACGTGCTTCATACAAATGTAACAAAGGTAACGGTAGCAAACCAAGCCTTTTAAATATTGGCTGACATGATCCATCAGATGAAGTCCCGTATTTTTTTTGGGGGACAAATGATCCAATAAGATCAGTGATATTTCTTCACATAATTAATTCATACCGTAACGAGGATTCAACATAAGCACGGTATGACATATAACAAATAGAATAATAAAAAATGAACCTATGTACAAAAAGGAGAGGGAAAAAATCAAGTTATTTTATTCTAATTTGCAATAAAATGAAGTATATTATAAACCGGTGTTTTTTTATTATTACAGTCTTACAGCTTCACTGGCTTCCTTTGGTAGATGGAAAATTACCTCCAGGTGCTATGATTGGTGGGTTTGAACACGGTAATGCAACTTACATAGCCAGAGCTAACCACAGTGATTCGCTGTGTCCTGGGAAGTATGTGAAGTCAACTGGCACGGCATTCGTCCCTTGGGGCAACAAAGAATACAGCAAAGAACAGTTTGAGGTAAAACAATTGGTTACCTTTTTAAATATTTCATTTTTCAGGTAAAGTGCTAGTGTATTTTTAACCGAAGAAAAAAAAGCAGGAAAGATTATACCTCGAAGTTGGTTTTAAGCAGGAATTATATCCCTGTCTAAAACTGTCCCACTCCATGGCAATGACTTTATCTCATGGAACCATGTAAAGGAAATGGACAGATTTTGTATGGGCGTCGGCATAGTTATCGAATTTAATTTACAACAATGGTTCTTGCTGTTTTTTATTCGTGAATATGAGCACATTCAATTTCTATAAATAAAAAACTTCAAGAACTCGTCACAACAACAGACTAGACGAAAACAGTTTCATTAAACCTATTATTCAGATTGTTGCAATAAGTGTACAGATGATGATCTCGCTATTAAAAAAACGCCAGGCGCTTTAAATTAGCAAACAGTTGTGAGAATACAGTTATCTGATATGGTTTTAGCATTCTATATTTATTATATTCTTTATTGTACACCACAAAAATGTATATACAGGACAAACAATCATAAAAGCAAGTGTACAATGGGCGGTCTTATCGCACAGGGCAATCTCATTACTAGTCATTTAAACAAAATAGTGGACTCCTAAGCTGTATAATGATTAGCATGTTATAAACTGAGCCTGGTTGAGCCTCAAAAATGTGGCATTAATAACAAAAAATAGCTTAACTATTTTATTTCTTTTATGTATACTTCTAAAGGCGCAATAAAAATATATTTTTTAAACGCAAAAATAAACTGTTACTGTAAGAAGTGAACGTTGCTTTTGAAGTTTTTGAAGACAGACAAAAAAATCAAGTCTGACACATCGGCTGTCAAACACGTCGCATTCCGTTGTATGTATTTTATTTTGTGTGAAATAAAAAAAAACTAAATAACTAACGCATCAAAATAAGAAAAAAAACATTTTATTAAATGCAACCAATACCAATAGAGACAGTTTCGTGTGAATAAAATGTTCTTAATAAGAGAACTCGCCGTACAATTCACGTCTATTATATCGCAATATTATATTATTTATATATTGCTTATCTTTCTCTATGGTCTATTATGGCGGCAAGTGACACACGGTACTTTGATTTGTGTTGAATTACTTTTTATTGTGAAATAATAACGTCAAGTTCAGAGAGGTAAAAAACTGTGTAATAATTCATTTTTTTTATTTTTTTATACAATATTATTTATTATCTATTTGTAAATAGAATGTACTTTCTGTCCATGTCCTTTGAAAATAAAGCCAACTCCTAAAAGTAGAAAAACGGAATTTATAGATTTTTTCAATTGCGAACCGATTCTGTTGAAACAATGCAAACTGAAAAGCGAAAAATATTTTTTTTGTGCATTCTTTTCATGATCACGTTTTTTGTGCAACCTTTTGCCACAGAGGTTTTTCCATCATGTGCACAAACTATTATAATAATGTAAACAATGTACGACAGTTTTGAATAGATAAATGTTTGCGATAACGACAATGATTGTTTTTTTTTTCAGATATTATGTGGGTTCAACGCAAAATGGGTTAAAACAGATTCCGACAATATACCCAAAAATGCATTCGTCGGTGGACGCACAAGTGAATCTGATGTGTGTAAAGTCGCAGGCAAACCTTTGTACATATGTAGAGCTGAGATTGGCAACAACCTTGTATCTGGGAAAGCCTATCCGTGTATGAAATTGTGTTATTTGCCATATAAAGGTACGGAGATAGAAAGGTCTTCGTATGAAATATTAGTCGAAGAATAGCTTTACCTTGTACTCCTACTACCTGTTTACGTACTTACCAGTGAAGGAAATTGTTACCGATAGCAAGTATTATAGTTAATTCACTTGATCAATATGCCTAATTTTCCCATTTTTGTTGGGGTCGGCTTGCATTCTAACTAGAATACAGAAACAAGCAGCAATACATTCAATTATTAAAAATAAAATACTGGGGTACACAGTATTTGTTTTTTCTTAGCAGGGGATCTGAAACTACTTTTCTCTGGGGGTATCTACACGGGAGCTAGGGAAAATAACCGGGTGAAAACCGAGTAGAAACACTTTTTCAAAAATATAAGAGTCACAATAACTAACATCATCTTGGTAACTTATGTCTAGAATCTAGAGATAGTTTACCATCGGGCCATTTGAACTCTAAATCGAGTGCAAAAAATTCGATAAACTTTTAATGATTAGATGTATAGTAAAATATAAATTATCACCTAAACTACTGTACCTTCTATATATATATATCTAAAAGATTATGTTTTATTGTTTTTGAACGAATAAACGATTAATTATTGTAAATATTATTAATGTTTCATTTGTGTCCCAAGTCCCAAAGGTCTGCGAAATCTTATGATTAAATTTTCAGTACTTAATAATATTTTAGATTTGTTCTAAATAAGAATGGATATTTTTGACTTTTTAATGGATAAGACCTTGAGTATTTATTCTTTTTATTTTCAATCTTTATTATTTCATCCACTCTCATCATCCACTCTTACTCGTAAACCTGTCATGTTTGAGCTCATTTGTCACATGAACTAATAAAAGAGTCTGATGATGTCAGCATTAGGATGAATAAGGTACTGCAAAGATTGATGGTGTTATTGTAAATAAAGTGCCTGCAACTCAAT
Organism: Orthosia gothica; assembly: GCA_949775005.1. Taxonomy (NCBI): domain Eukaryota; kingdom Metazoa; phylum Arthropoda; class Insecta; order Lepidoptera; family Noctuidae; genus Orthosia; species Orthosia gothica. The sequence continues at coordinate 23,568,803 of OX459036.1, forward strand.
GTTATTCAAAAACAAAATATTTTTTTTTATTTCATATAGGCCTACATGGGCACTTATAAAACGTCGACAATGTGCACGGTTCAGGTTGGTCGTTTCCTATGGAGAAGAACCGGCAAGAAACTCCATGGTTACTCTTTTAAAAAAATGGTTTGGTTTTACAATATTTCCTTGTTACAGCATTAGTACTTAGATATGTGGGGACAACGTAGGCCCGACAATAAGTCGTAAGAAAACAAAAAAAAAAAGATTACATATTATTTAAACAAAAGAAAATAAAACGAGTTAAAAAGTTAACAAGCATCTAGAAGGCCTACAATGTTCACACATTTACAAAATAATCGGTAAAGGAATCTATACAAAAGTAAAATAAAAAAAAAACGACTAAATCTAACATGTGGCACAAATATTGTTATCAGTGCTGTAACTATTCTTAGCAAAGGGCTATGAAGATGATTGAAAACCATTGTAAAAAGAATAATCAAAAGAAGGAAAAAAAACAAAGAATTAATGAGATTGAGCATAGTTAGAGACAACCACATATTTGTGCCGTTTATGAGTTACCAGGGAAGCCGCATGCGCAGAAGGAGCTAAAGCCCAAATTTTTATCTTCAACGTAGTCCTTGATTTTATAATATGCTTTTTTAACAAGGACACGTTTAATGTAGTTTTTGAACTTTCCATCGGTCAGTTCTATAACTGACTTTGGCAACTTGTTATAAAAGCGTATACGGTATTAAGAAATATCATGTTAGATATATTTTTTCATGTTACTCCTAGGTTGGTTTAATATTAATAAAGTTATAAAAAAAGTGCAAAAATCTTTTTACCCGACTGCCGAAGGAGGGTAATGTGTTTATCAGTCTATGTATGTATGTATGTATGTATGTATGTATGTATGTATGTATGTATGTATATATGTATGTATGTATGTATGTTTGTTCCTATGTGGCGTTCCAGAGACCAAACGCGTTGGCCGATTTTGATGATTCATACGTCAATCGATTCGTCTTAACCCTGCGAGTGTCATAGGCTACGTTAAAATTGAACAATAGAAAAATGGCGGATTTTGGGCGCCATATAGTGGGGTCCCAAATTTTTTTTTCTTCCAAACCCGGTGTGTGGGGTATCAAAATAAAGGGTTTTAAGAGGCGATTTCAAAAATATATAACACTTATATGTTTATATGTATCTAATTCGAAAAACAAACTTAACTAAAAACTTATAAATAAAAAAAGTAAAATCAAAAAATCAAAAAACCCGACTGCTTCAAAAGCGAACTAAAAAGACGTAAACAAGGAAAAAATCATGCTGTGCAGTCGGAGGATACATATTCGCGGGCTGGCTGACCAAAATCTGGTGTTTGTTGTTTATCGCTTTTGAAGCAGTCGGGTTTTTTGATTTTACTTTTTTTATTAACTTAACCAAAAACTTATCGCCCGTTCTATGATAGATACAAAAACACGAATCAGACAGAAAAATTGGAAAAAAATCGATGTTTAAGAACGTATAAAAAAACGAACACAACTGTTACTCGACTTCTATGATAATTCACAGAGTGTCTACATTCTGAGAGACTGCAAAATTGCATCTTACACCCTAATAATATTGTCCTGTGCATTGACAAATGGGCTCACTGTTTTTGTTCAGGGAACAGACACCACTGTTCATATCATTCCCCAGAGTAACCGGCATTTCATCTGAAATAATAAGGGTATGAAATAGGTTAAATCAGTAAACGAGGAAGCTAGTAAATATGTGACTATAGGCGAACAAGGCGAGCGTTCATTACTGTTTTTCGAACGCGCTATAAAAATTAAACAAATCTCTACTGGGATGAACATTACATAATTCTACCTGCATTTAGGAACTCATTCGGCATTAACAATGCAATCTCCTTGGTAACAATAGTCTTTACAGATGGATATGTCGCATCTTGCAACCTTATACTATTAACCTTATAATATTTTATATAAGGTAAGAAATATTATATTATTTGTTACCTTATTCAACCTTATTATAGTGCATTGGCAGACAGGTTCACTGTTTTTATTTAGGGAACAGATACCGTGGCTCGTACAATACTCATGGCATGCATTGATATCACAATTTATTTCCAAAGTATCCTCATTAGTAAAACAGAGTAACCCAAAACAAGAAAACTTGCAAATATAATATCTAGGTATGACGGTGGAGCAAGGCGCTCTGGCCAGTTCAGTTTTCAAGCGCTCTATAGGAATTAAACAGTTAAATGCCGTAATAACCGAACAATTTAAAAAGCCATTGTGTCTCGCGTGGATTCACGTTCGGGGCACTCAAAGGCGTTAAACAAGTCCTCAATGGGAAGAACAATTAATTTTATTTTATCTGCATTGAGGTTGTCCCTCAACACTGACATTACATTCACCGTGGATACAATAATCCTGACAGTTTCAAACATTACATGTTTTCTGTACATTGACAGACTGGCTCACTATTCATATTATTATTCAGGGAACAAACGCCATTATTCAAGCAATATCCATGGCACTCGCTGAATTAGCACCTCTCCCCAAAGTAGCCAGTATTACATCTTAAATAACGAACCCGCGAAAATAAGTGAGATTAATAAACACGGAGGCCAGCAAACATGAGACTAGTACTGATTACAGAAATAATACGATATTGTTATTAATTGGACCGTCTTCTCGAAGACGGATACAATTTTAAATGGTCAAAGTTATACGTAAGTTTGCCGTTCGTTTCGATCGATATTTCTAAAACTTTTTGTGGAAACGCCAAGTTTTTGCTCAGAAATATAGACAAGATTATTATAAAATACATTTTACAATATCTTTATATTGTGTATTTGTTGAGAACTAACGCCATACTATATACACCCTCTCTGTCTATATACACCTTACATCTATACCTTACCGACTTACCTTCTGCATGGTAAGTCGGTGACCAACACTGGCATGACACTCAGCTAGAGCCACAGTCAGCTACGACATTTGATTGCCATCATCTTAATATGTTTTGGAGTCGCAAACCCAGGTATTTTGTAGAAAAAACATCGGCATCATCTGCCCAAAGACTTTTTACGAGAATTTGGGTTAGGTACTAATAAAACTGTAAAGCAGTGTTTTTAACTGTTGTCTAGGTTTACTTGATGGGCATTTCCATCGGTGGCAATCACTGATTGAGTGTCGGTTACTGGCTCCGCAATCATTGGCACATCAAGACCAGAGTAATCGGGCATACGTTGACGAAACCAATTATGATACGGGCGCAATGGATACCATTGTGAATGACCATGTCTCTTCGTTCATTTCACAAGACAAGGATATTTATAAAACCATCCTCCAAAACGCTAGGTTTAACCAGTGGTTTCTTTTTATTGGATGCTGCTGGTGGACCGGAAAAATATTTATCGCCTCTGGCATCCTTGCAGAGATCGGGTGGCAAGGCAAAATTGCTATCGTGGTAGTGTCTTTTGGAATTGCTGCTTACTGGAGGAAAAACAGCGCACGCCGTGTTTAAGATTGGAACGCAACTGTGGCAAGGCGCGCGTGCTCAGGGATTGCTCTTTGACCGTATGGGGTCAGCAGTGGAGGCTGTAAACAGAACCCTGCAGGATATCCGCAGGAACTAAGACATGATGGGGGTAACACAGTGTTATTTTTTGTGTTTTATATATTATATTAGGAAAAGATCTAAAAATAAATTTCCTTTCAGAATGAATCGCAGGCACAGAATTATTAGTTTACAGTAGCATTTAAGTTGTTTTACGATTTTGACGCTGACAAAGTGCCGCGGGCGACACATAGTAATAGTTAAGTATAAATACTGTATTTTATTATGTACAACATACAGAGCGTCATATTAGCATTAATGAAAACGCTCTTTTAATAATGAAAAAAAAAGTTAACCTCGTAAAAGTCGCAAAGTAAAAAAGAAACCGTTTTTTTAGGATGTTTTAACGGTATTTTGAAATCCAGCACAGATGTTTGGGACTGTGAACACAAATGAAACAATCATCTTAAGAATATTCACAAACATTAATCTTTTATTCAATTAAGAAAAATTTAAAATATTCTTCCGTTTTAATGTTACGAAGCCACAGTGTTATAGGTCTACCAGAATCTCATGGCATTTTTATTTATTTTTAAATTGTGATTTTCATATGGCAATGTCAATTGTCACCAGTCAAATCAAAGTACTTGATGTGTCAACCGCTGCTGATTTTTTTTGATATTATCTTGAAAATTTGTTATTTTTGTGAAAATGTCAAAAAACCCACTTCGATCTCAAGCGAGACATATTGTTTTCAATGTGTATCATAAAATAAGGGAAGAAGAAGGCGTAAATCAAACTCAATCTTTGATTTTAAAGTACGTCGTACAGTGGACCGGTAAGTTGGACTGACTTGTTTTGATACTTTTAGTTTATTTTATATTTTTCTTACTTAATTTTTATTTCTTTCCATTACTATTATATGGTTAATACACAGGGCACATCGAATGATGGCCGGAAGGAAATGGCAACAGTAATGTAACTGTTACTTATTCTTCGACAAGATATTGATTTTAACGGAGATTGAGAATCTTTGACGTAAGAAAAATATTAAGTAATAATCTGCGCCCTGCAGTGGGACGTGTATATAGACGGGAGTTTTTGGCGGGATTTTGTCGAGTGAAGTTCGGTGGCTGTTAATATTATTTGCAAATTGATTCCTAGTGGATATGGTGTAGTTTTGTGTCTCAACTGTCTACGCAATTGGACAATTTGTAAAATCATTGAGAGAAGCGATCTCGGGATAGTGGGGCAGAGTATTTTATTGTAGTTTGACTGCCTCTGCAAAGCTTATTGGGAAGACTGACTCGATACAATTTGCTGCCAAATACTCCAAAAAACATTAGAATCTGTTACATCCACATTCTAATGCATACTAAAGAATAAATATAAGATCCAAAAGTCTTTCCAAAGACGTGGCTAAAAGGCCATACCCACCAGGCCATAAAACTTACATAAAAAAAGTATATATAGACTGATGATGATGAGTGACTATAAGTAACATGATACATTTTATTATTTTTTACAGACTTTATACATAAAGAGATTGGTTTTGAAAATGTTAAATGCCAATGAAAAAGAACCATTTTGATGGAGAGAGTTGACATAAAACTACAAAGATACAAGTTTTTGAAATGGCAGTGGAGTTCATGGAATCGTATTCTAGTTTTCTAGTTCTGAATGAGGTTTTAAGTTATTAGTATGATTTAAATGATATATAATAAATTAGTACATAAATTCATATTCAAATGATTTATTTTTCCTATGTTAAGAACCCGATGTATAACAACATTATTCATACACATACCTATAATACTCACAGTGGATCATTGTGTCTCTGAATTGGTTGCAAGACCCCGCGCAGTAGCTATTTTTGTGTCAATGTTGAAGGTGAAGATAGCATTGTATAACTTTTAGATTTTGGGAATACACCTGGCAACTCCGGCGGTGTAAACACTAAGTACGAACTTGTCCGATAATAGAATTCCAAATATATGGTTTACATTTGTTTATCTGGCTGATTCACGTTTTCAACTGTTGCTTGGGGAACCGAAGATCAAAGGAGGTTAAGATTTCCTGATAAACACCACTAACACAGGCGAGTTGATACTTTGTACAAATCTTAAAACTGTTACCGACCGAGTTTAAATTCAAAATTCTCTCAAAAACAATCAAATCGTTTTGTATTGGACGCAGCACCTACGAGGTTATCAAACAGCTGACCAACCAAAGTCGCGAACCTTGTGACACTGACAGCTCCATACACAGTGTTTAGTCATTCTCCAATAAACTAAACAATAACCTGAATACCGGTCTTTTGGGACTTCACTTCTTTCTCTTACTAAAATTTGCGGGTTTAACCGAAAATGTCATCAGAAAGTACTCCTGCCGGAAGCGAAGTTCATCATGTAGTGTTGGAAAGCGATATTTGCACTATTGATTCAGAGAATCCCCTCAGTTTTGCTGGCAGGGGGCATAAAAGATTCCGAAGCGGTAGCGGTGACGATGACGAAGAAAGGTCCGATTACGAAATCCTTAAAGAAGAACTATCCAGTATGCTCATCTGTATGCTCTCGAACTGGAAGATGGAGCAAGACGTTTTCCTTAATAAACTTGGAAATGATTTGTCTGAGCTCAAACAGCAGAATGCAGGTATCAAATCGACCAGTGACGAAATGGAAAAATCACTAAAATTCATATCCTTACTGTATGAGGAAATGAAGCAAAAGCTGTGTGACATGGAACGTGAGCGAAAGGACAACATGAATTACATCAGTACCTTGGAGAATAAAATCGATGACTTGCAAAAACGATCCAAGCATACAGTTATCGAGTTCAAAAACTTGCCCCCGCCACTGGAAAAGATTAAGCCGGAGTCACAACAAGATCTCTGTGAACTCGTAAAGAAAACTTGTTCCGCGGTTAACACCCAGATACAGTCGTCAGAAGTTAAGGATATTTATAGGGTTAAAACAAAAACCGGCATGTCGACTGTTGTAACAGAGCTCACTTCCGTCCTTACTAAAAATAAAATCTTGAATGGAGTGAAGGAGTTCAACAAACTGAACCCTTTTAATAGGCTTTCTTCTGCAACTATCGGCCACCCGGGACCAAAAACTCCCATTTATGTGACTGAAAGCCTAACTAGCAAGGACAAGAAACTGTATGCAATGACCCGCGATAAAGCCAAGTCTCTAGGTTATAAATACTGCTGGACCAATAATGGCCGTATATTTATAAAGGGATCTGATGGCGGCACTCGAATTCAGATTAAAGATGAAGCAGATTTGTCAACCCTCAAGAGAATAATATGACTAGATTCTTCAATAATGTCTTACATTTTTATTAACATTGAAATTATTTGTATCTTCAAAGAATATTGTACTTTGTATGTCACTTGCCTTAACCTGGTTTTGTACGTTGTGAACAATTTTTGTAGTCTACCCACTTACTTTAATTATCAATCACATATTACTGTCACGAACAAAATATATTATGCGTCTACCGTCCACACACAATTACACAACAATAACACACAACTCATAACAAAAGCTACTTTTTGTTATTGTTTACAATACAAACTTGACACGCACTATACATCTACTCAAATAAACAGCTGTGTTTTTTGCCTACATGCGAGTATGCCGTCACATTTGTATTTACATCCCAGAAATATCTCGTATCGATTTAATGGTGAGTTTACTGTCCTGGAGCATAAGATTATCTATCTGCTGCCAAATGACTGGCCCTGTATATGTGAATATAGCAGATTTGCCGTTTTCGCCGTAACTGATTGGGACTATTTGTATATTTATTCTCATAAGTTTGCGGGTCTGCACTTAAGACTATTTTTAATTAAAATTCGCAGCGATGAATGACATGTTGTCCGACCTCGACAGTATTACTTTCTGCGACTCGGTTTTGTGTGACCCTCAGGATTGTTCCTCATTATTGCCAGTAAATAACACTGTTAGTGTCTTGTGTCAAAATATTCGAAGTGTAAAGGCGAATTTCTCAGGGCTACTAACATTAATAGAACGTATCAGCATACCCCCGGATATTATAGTTCTCTCTGAATGCTGGCTTTCTTGCAATCCGATCTTACCAACTCTCAGCGGATACGACTCTTTCTGTACAGTAAACAATCATAATCAGAATGACGGAGTAATTGTTTTTACAAAATCTACTTTAATCAATATAAAAATTAAAGAACCTGTGTTGCTCGATTCTTGCTGCTTGGTGATCACCATGGGTTCTGACTTAGCTATAGTGGCGGTCTATAGACCATACGCTTTCAGAGACCCATGTAACTTCATACAATCCTTAGACGGTGTCCTCAATGAACTTAGGTCTTATAAGATTATTTGTCTAGTTGGTGATATTAATATAGATATTGCCCAGGAAAATAAATCAACATACACGCTCGACTATCTAGATCTCCTAACTCACCATGGACTTTACCCGGGACATACCTTACCAACACACGGGTCCACTTGTTTGGATCACGCAAATATTAAGAGCTCGTTACCTATGAAGGTCTTGGTTCTTGAGACCACTGTCACTGATCACCATGCAATCCTGGTAGCAGTATCGATGAAAAAATCCACTGGCCAATCGCAACGTTCCTTTACTACCAGAATTGACGACAAAAACCTAACATCTGATATGTACAAAATAAACTTTGACTCCGTCTTTACAACACAGGATCCCAATTTGGCTGCAAAATTGTTAATAGAGCCTATCGTTTTGACAATATCTATGAACACCTCAATAACTCCACTCTCAAGAAGACGTAGGCCTATTAAACCATGGATTACCCCGGGTTTACTTAAGTGTATGCGCCACAGTGATAATCTTAAAAAGCATCTAAGAAAAAACCCCGAGAATAAGGTTGTCGCTGTATCTTACAAAAGGTATCATAACTACTGTGTTTCTCTTTTGAGACGGGCTAAAAATATATATGAAAGACAGGAATTTGAAAGGGCTGGCAGGAACTCCAAACAGTTGTGGAAAACAATTAAAGCCGTTACCAACACAACCAAATCACGGGACTCTGCATCTGCCTTATTGGAGACTGGTATGGATAAGCAGGACTCAGTAAACGGTGTGAACTTTTACTTTGCCAATATAGGGAAACACCTTGCAGAAAATATTAACAGGGCTTCCTCGCCACCCCCTCCTGTTGATGCCACGTCGGAATCGTTTGTTATGCTCGAAACTGACGACGCAGAAGTTGATTCATTGATAGCATCGCTGAAAGATGACAGTGCGGTTGGTCTTGATGGCATCTCTTCGAGTTTCCTAAAGAAGTATAGAGCCATTATTGTTCCTCCACTCACCTAATCTGCAATTTAAGTTTGAGGACTGGCATATTTCCAGACTTGCTTAAAAGAGCCCTTCTTCACCCTATTTTTAAATCAGGGGATCGAAACCGGGTAGAAAATTACAGGCCTATTTCGGTTTTTCCAGCGTTATCTAAAATCTTAGAAAAAAATATTAGTACTAGATTGATACATTATTTGGAATCACGTAAATTACTATCAAAAAATCAATTCGGTTTTCGCAAAAAGGTATCCACGGCTGATGCGGTGCATAACCTGGTGGATCACATAGTAGGAAGGCTTGATAAAAACCGGAAGTGTGTTGCTCTATTCCTGGATCTTGCTAAGGCATTCGACACGGTTTCGATTCCTATACTGTTGGAGAAGCTGGAGAATCTGGGGATAAGGGGCACTCAGTTATCCCTATTCCGGAGTTATCTTTCCAATAGAACCCAATGTGTGAAGATAGGGTCTCATATCAGCTCCACGTTGCCAATTGCTTACGGAGTGCCCCATGGCAGCATCCTTGGACCAACACTCTTCTTGTGTTATCTGAATGACTTATGTAATCTCATCATAGAGCACGGGGAGATGTTCTCTTACGCGGATGATACAGCACTTGTTTTTTCCTCGAACAATTGGTCTGAAACGTATCGCCTCGCTCAAAAAGGTTTTGATGCAGTTGGCGACTGGCTAAATAGGAATCTTCACACCCTGAACGTCTCCAAAACTAAGTTGCTTAACTTCTCGATTCGCAATTGCGCAGCCCCATCCGACGACTGCCTTCAAATTACTACTGGTGACAACAGTATAGAGAAAGTCGCGCATGTAAAGTATCTGGGCATAGTGATAGATGATAAACTAACCTTCAAAAAATACATAGAACACCTCTCTAGCCGTATACGTAAGCTTATTTACATATTCAAGCAACTGCGCCAATCAGCGGATGCTAGTGTCATGAAGATGGTCTATCAGACGCTGTGTCAGTCGGTTTTGAATTATTGCAACACCACTTGGGGCGGTGCTGCCAAGACTAACCTTATCAAGGTTGAACGCGCCCAGAGAGCGGTCCTCAAGGTTTGCTGCTTCAAACCTCGCCTATTTCCTACGGTCGAACTTTATAAATACTGCCAAGTGTTGACTGTACGGCAGTTGTTTGTTCTGGCTGTCATGATCAAGCAACACTCTTTGACACCGTACACTCCAGCGCTCACGCGTCGTAACCACCTTGTAGCCACATCTGTCACTATGAAAACCACCTTTGGCCGTAGATTCTTTGTTTTCCTTGGTCCGTACCTGTACAATAAAATTCACAAAACTCTAAACGTGCTCCAACTTAATCTACACAAACTTAAAATTCTTGTTCGGGATTGGCTCCTCAAGCAATCATATAACGCAACAGAGGACCTTTTACAGGTTCTGGCTTAGCCAATTTAAACTAATAGGCACGCCTTTCATACATCACACTCTGACTCACACAGTTACACACTATACACCATATCCCATCTACTTTTTTGTTCCGTAATGTTACTTTGGTTTCTGTTTTCTCTTCGGATTTAATTTTTAATTTAGTTTAATTTTGATTGATTTGTATATAATCTAATTTTCTGTTCTTATTTTGATTTAATTTTGATTACATTTCCGTTTAATTTAATTTGTATTTGTATGTAATTTAATTTGTGATTTAATTTAATTTCAGTATAATTCTGATTTAATTATGAATTATTTTAGTTTAATTGTTATTATATATATTTCTTTTAATGCTTGCCTGCCTTGATTCTATTGGTATCACAAATTGAAGTGTGTTTAAATTGCTGGGGGATGGAATTCTGGTGACCTGTAATACAGGTTCTCATTACCTACCACGGGCATCAGAGTTTCATGACCATTGGTTTTTTGTGTAATTTGTTTTGATACCAGATAATAAATAATAATAATAAAAAAAAAAAAAAAAAAAAAAAACTGTCTCTTTCACTCGCTTATGTATGTCACATCGTCCTATCTCGCTAACTCCATGCAGTATACTCGATGACAAACTGTTTCTTACGCAATGGTTGGCAGGACCAAGTTCAAAGACACAAAGATCCGCTGTGACTACTATAATATAGGTACCTCATATTCATTAATACTAAAGACATAAATAAAAATTAAACAGTATCAAGATCGTTTAATCCAATTTCCCCAGTATTGCACACAACAAATTTTTATTTCCACATTTGCCATGAGATTTCGGTAGACCTATACCTATTTTACAATACCACAACAATACATTGATTGGTTACATAAATAAAATGTGAAAACAATAAAAGTTTGTCGATTTTAATTGTATTTGCTTATTTATTACTACGATTTAGAGCCAAGAAGGCCCGAGTTGATCCCGGCTGTCATTTGAAGATGAATGTTATCATGATACGGTAATCAGAAGAAATCATATCTGACCAGTGACCAGTCTTGCCAAGGGTTATCGTGTTTCCCTGTTACTCTGACTGGGTTGTGAAGGTTTGTGTAAAATACTGGTACTCAGATGAATCCGGTTAGACTTGAAGCCGACCCCAAGAGCACTGAGAAAAGGCTACCCAGATTGATTTATTGAACTGCTGACGACAATTTCCATCACTGGTAGGTAAAGAGATAACTTGTAAAAGGTAAAGCTTGTTGTATTTCGCCTACTCTTCGACTAATATTTCAAACGAAATTGTTTGTTTCTCCTCGCCATTATATGGCAAATAGCATAATTTGTTTCGAGCATAGGCTTTGCCACATACAAGGCTGTTTTGAATCCTTTTCTACATATATAGAGAGGTTCACCATCAACTTCATTAGGTCCACCTGTGCGTCCTGCGACGAATGCATTTTTAGGTATATTTTCGCCAGTTGTTTTAATCCATTTGGCATTAAACCCACATAATATCTGAAAACAAAATTAAAATGCTTGATTGTTTTCGCAAAAACGGTGTCGGTTTATTATCGGTTACAGAAATGAACGATTTGATGCCGCCTAGCTTTCCATCATCGGACTACAAGACGTACGGCAATGCTCCAACAGTATAGAGTGGACATCTCACCCATCATCATAATCATCATCAGCCTTTTAATGTGGTCACTGCTGGGACACAGGCCTCCTCTCTGTCAGAGGGAATGGGTGGATCTATCACACGGTACGGGTTGGTGGATGTCACATGTCTTCTAATTTTTGGTTCTAGGACAGTTTTCCTCATGATGTTTTCTATAACCGTTTTGAGAGCAGTGATGATGAAATAATTTACAAAAAGTAAAGCGCTTGCCTGGGTTCGATCTCACGATCTACAACTTGTAAGTCGCGGCCTTTACCACTGGGCCACCACTGCTTTCATATCTCAAATAACCCTAGATTGTCTTGAGTTATTTAAAGCTGTATGTCTGATCTTTGTACTTTAGAAAAGTTCAAAGTTCATATGTGTATGTACCCAATACAGTTGAGAACATCCCCAAATATGAAGTTTGGATCAGTGTGACTTGTGATATCTGTCAAAACAGGATCATACCATAAACCATCAATTTGAATTTTATACTGATCTCTTGTGCATGAAAACATAATTTAAGTAGCCTAATTAACCAAACACACTAGTTTATACTATACTACGCATTTAGTATAAAAAATAAACACCAGAACAATATTATTTTGACTCTTAAATCGAAAACTAATGAACAATAGTGTTTTTTTTGGGCACAATTGAAAAAGGAATAAACTTGTCCCAGCACAAATTGTAGTGAACTCAAAACTTTACGAGAATTAAGCCAAAAACTGATTTTTGGGCCCTTTGACAGCCCATATTTTTATGCTCTGATGGGATTTTAATGAACTTTTCAGGCAATATTACTAGTACCATAATTTTAGTGAGAGTACTTAACTAGGATGTTTTTCACAGCAAATGTCTTAATTTTTTAGGCTACTGCGGCAGACTTCATCAATGTCTGGCAATACGTAAGAAACATCGAAACTGACTGATTGCTGAGGAGACATCTTTTGATACCAAGAAACATATATAAAATTCATCTTTTATACTATGACGTGTGTCATTCTCTGTGTCTATGATAGTGTGTCATGCTCTCTCTAATGTCTCTCCTCTCTGATGTTGGTGCATGTGTTGGATCATTCGGTTCCCTTCATGTTGGTTGAGCTGAGTGGTGCCAATCCATGTGTTATGTTCGTGAACGGGCGCCATTAGTTGGGATTGGTCATAACATAGCTGCATCGGCCTGTTTTTAATTATCTATTTATAGTATTTTTTTATTGTTTGTTTTACTCCAGGTGCTTTTACGTGCACGTCTTTTTACATCGTTCTCACATATATGTATTTGTTCAACAAGAATGATGAAAACCCTTTTTTGAAAAGAGTAAGTGTGGAGTTTCTTGTCCGTTATTTTCCATAACAAGCTCTTCTGCCAAATGAATGGTAGAATCAATTATTATTACTTTTAATTTAATTTTTTGACATTCAAAAGTGCCGCTTAATGGCCTGATTGAAAATCTATTTTTTTTGTTTTTGGTTTTGACGAAAGTATCATAACAATGTATCATCCTTTGAGGGTATTGCCACCGTACATAGTCGGACGAAAATAAGTTTTATCCTTTAACAAAAATGTGGCGCAATTTATTACACCTTTGCTACCTTTGGTCACCCAAAGCCACCCTACTCCCAACTTCATATTCGCGGATCGTTCTTGTAGTGACCGGTAAATGGGGCAATTCACAGGCTCGTTCACGCACTTAATGACCACACTTCAACACGTCTGCTCAGGCCAGTGACTCGCGCAATACAACGTGGTGCGCACGAGATTGTGTATGTCTGTGTGGGGGAAAGTGGGGATGGCAAAGTGAACGTGTGAGTGAGACAGATACACTACAGTTCTTACCTGTATTGGCTACATACACCGAGAAACTTTCAGCTTTTATATTTATAATATTATTATTATTATATAATTTTTTAATTTTAACAATTTACGGCTGTTTTAAATATGTATTTTTTTACGATAGACGAGCCGTGTTTGACTACTATCTCACATGATGGAAATATCCCAAGAGCCTGCGACGATCTGACCTTCGTACATACACCGAGAAACTTTCAGCTTGTAGAAATATAAAAGCTGAAAGTAAATTGTTAAAATTATAATAAAATACTTAAAAATTTACCTCAAAATGTTTTTTGACGTTTTCTTGCCCTCCCCAAGGGACGGAAGCCGTATTAGTTTCCTTTATATACTTCCCAGGGCACAGCGAACCACTGTGGTTAGCTCTGGCTATGTCAGTGTGTTCGCTTTCAAACCCACCAATAATTGCACCTGGAGGCAATTCGCCATCCACCAATGGGAGCCAGTGAAATGAGACTGTAATGATGATAAATATCTTTGTTAGTATACTACATTATATTGTTAATTAGGATGAAATAAAAGTTCATGGTTCAATGCAGCTGACTACTTTATTTTAGTTAAAAATGGTCTGAAGAACCATCTCTTGAATTTTGGTACGGTAATGTTCTGAAATCACCTAAACTCCAAATTGCTTGTTTTTGTTCAACTTTTACATGCTTATCTACCGCGGTAGAGGCAACTGACGCTCATTTTTAAGATTCCTTGCCCAAAGGGTAAAAACGGGCACCTATTAGTAAGACTCCACTATCCGCCTGTCTGTCTGTGTGTCTACATACACCGAGAAACTTTCACACCGAGAAATTCTATCTATTATTGTAAGAACAAATGCATTCTGTCCATACTATAATATTTACAGACCGATTGCAGCGCTCACTATGGGACCAGACAAATCGTGAAAAAAAGTCACTGCCTTATACATTTACATTTGCATCACTCAACACAATGCTCTGAAAGGGAAGCAAATTATGTACATACTTAAGTAGAGTACACTAGAACAAAATGAAATAAAATAAAATAAAGGATTTAAAGGATTTTCACCTGCTTTTACATCGCATCTTTTACCCTCATGTTTTCCAGTGCATTAAAATACCGGGCTATCCGCCTCATTTAGGGAAGAGACACCGTTTTTTAGACAATGCTTATAGCAAGCGTCATTAAAATCGCACCTCGCTCCAGAATAACCAGCATTACATCTGAAATAACAAAGAAATTGCTAATAAGATATCGGTAATGGTTCAGTCGACTATCCAGAACTTGTTTCAAAATAACGATACGCACAAATTATATGGGGCTTCGACAGCAACCACTACTGCATGTACCTGATGCAAATACTAATTATAGGCGTAATCCATACTTTCCTAGAGCCAGTCGCAGTTTTCACGAGATTTCTTGTGAACCAGCAGCCTATTGTGTAAGTGTATTCGGAAACAATCTGTTTCTTTCCCAAAATCGACTTTTTGTAATGCGCAAAGTCGTTTTTGGAAAAGAAACAGATTGTTTTTATTCCAAGAACGACTTCACTCACTATTCACTCACACAATTAGGCTGCTGGTCTATTCTGCACCAATGCAAGCACAGTAAGGGAACTTTTAGCAAAGCCATTTTTTAAACAAGAGGCATGCACTTGAACCGTTTACTGTCCAAATTGGCTTAAAATTAATAACAATAAAATGAGCCCACTTTGAGGAAGTACTCGAGGCTTAGATTATAGGGAAGTAACCATTTTTCTTTATTTTTTTCTGTGAAAGCTTGTTATTAGCAATTTATTCATAAATTATTGTTATAATAATTTTATTACAATGGTTCTTCCACCGTTGATTTAACAGTAAGGTCATGTTCAGAGTGCTCTCGCTAAATTAAACCTTTTTAGTGTAAAAACTGGCTGAAAGTGATATCCTTTTGTGTGACTGTACAAATTAAGTGGCTTGCGAACTGTGACACTATTAGTTGCATCGGTGGTGCTGTGATTGATGGGATAAAGCACCCAAAACAATTAACGCAGTGAATAGAATTACTCAAAATTATGCCGATTACCCTCAAACATCGAATAAACATCCAAAAACGCCTGAAGCAGTTGTGTGGGCAAATTGTAGTGGCCTGTATTGCTTTAATATCTGTCGGGCGTTATAGGATACTCCTCGCTGCAACTTATTGCTATAACATCTTTGAAAGGAATCCTAGCACCCCCAACCCCTACTCATTAAGCAGCGCTACTTACATCTTTATATTCCTGGAGTCCTAATACTTATGGAGTCAACAATGATCAAGTCGCTATCGGAAACGGATGTTAACCAGTCAGAGCTAAGAACACCCCCAAACTATGTGTTCCAGCGGATGAAGAGAAACCGAGACGACATGGATGACTCCCTTGATAAGCAGTTAGGGGAGTTCAAAATTAGAAAGATGCTGGGCCTCTTCTCCGTAAAACATGAACAAGAGACACGTTAACATGACACACGACAACATTAGTACTACTCTAAAGGAAATCCAGAAAACTAATAACAAAATAGAGAGCTCTATTGCTTATCTTACTGCCCAAAATGAAGATTTTAGAAAGAAAATTGAGCAACTAGAAGGCCAAGCTAGGGAAGACAAAAATTGCATCAAAATTCTAGAGGATAAACTTGAAATGATGCAGGTCAGCAGTCAGAAGACCAATTTTGTAATAAAGAATGTACCTAGAAGAACAAACGAAACTAAAGAGGACCTGATTGAAATGGCTATGTCTCTCGCTAAAAACCTAGACTGCAGTTTCATAAAACGCGATATAAAAGACATCTATAGAACACGTGCGAAAAATAGTGAGATAATTAACACGCCAATAATTGTTGAAACCAGCTCGACCCATAATTAAATCGGAAATTATGAAAATGGGTAAGGCATTTATGATTAAATATAAATCCAAGTTATGCTGTAAGCATCTAGGCTTTAAATCGCAGGAAGATACTCCTATCTTCCTCTCTGAGCATCTCGCTGCAAAGGGAACCCTTTGCAGTGAGATGCTTGCATTTTCTTGCTAGGGACCCAACCAAATCTGGTGACTTTAAATTTTGCTGGACCGCTTATGGAAAAGTTTTACTCAGGAAAGACGAACATTCGCCAACCATAACTGTTAGAAATGAGCAGCAGATCCATCAGCTGAAAATCAGCAAGTGACTAAGATATTTCGAGTCCCTAATAGGTCTTTGTTGGTTACTACAGGAATACATCATGTTATTGTTTTTCTGTTTTTTGATGTATTTGCCTACTTTAAGTAATTTGCTTAGATCACCTCTGTTTTGTTACCATGTATTTTTTTCTCTAACCTTTGTCTTTGTTTGTGTATAAACTTTTTCTTTATATCATAAAACCAATAATCACTCACAAACATATTACTCAGCTTGTTGTTTCGTTACTTCAAACTCATTCTGCGTATATTTTAATTACAATAATTATTTACTTGCACGCCAAACTCACATTCACTTACTTATACATACTCAAAAACATACCAATAACATTCATTCCACACTTAAATACACTATTAAAAAACGGTTTCAAAATCTGTATAAGACTGCGAAAAACCATAATACTTTTATATTAACAACAACACAACTTGATGGCACGTCCTTTCTATCGATAAATGTATATAATGGTTGACTCATTGCAAACCCTTAATGAGCTAGATAGCATTAATATTGCGCGCAGTATTGAATGTGACTGTTCGGAATTAGCTAAACACATAAATATAAAAAGAAATGACTTTACTGTTGTCGCTCAAAATATAAGGACTATCTCTTGTAACTTTGACGATTTTGTTATTACTCTTTCGAATTTCAAGTTCGAAACTGACGTTATTATATTAACTGAATGTCGACTAACTCCTGGAAAAATTATCCCTCAACTAAATAATTACTCGTCCTATAAAACGTCCCTCCAGTTGAACCAAAACGATGGGGTAGTTGCATATATAAAAAAATATCTAAAATCTAAAGTTAAGGAAATAAAACTATCTCAGGCGTCTTGTTTGCAGCTGGAAATACTGAATAATATTATATTATGCATTTATAGATCCCCTTCAAGCATGAACACTGAGGATTTTATCAGTTCCTTAAGTTCCCATCTGGATACTCCACAAACTCAGAAAAATATTATTATAGCGGGGGACATTAATATAAACTTTAGATCTAAAGATATAGAATCTTCTTATGAACACAGAAACAGAACTACTTACCTTGACATGCTATCCCTGTACGGAATATTACCTGGGCATACTCTACCTACCAGGAATGAAAACTGTTTAGACCATTTTATGTTGAAAATAAACAAACGAAAAATCTCAGCATCCATCGCTATCTTACACACTAGTATCACACAGATCACTACACCACACTTCTATCCCTATCAAAATTAAAAAATACCCCATTAGCTAACAAAACTAGATCCACTGTAGATTTTGAGCAAGCACTTAAGTGCGTGCAGGAAAGTAATCTAGCAGATTTACTTTTGTAATGATCCTGAAACTCTAGCTAGCCTTCTAGTAAACAAGCTAACGGAGTCCATCAATAAAAGTACTATTCTTACTAAAATCCCTAACAGTAAGCGCATTGTAAAACCATGGATAAACCCAGGAATTTTACGTTGTATTAAAAATCGTAACAAGCTACAAAAAGATATTAAGAGAGATCCATACAACAACATATTAAAAATAACATATATAAGATATAGAAATCACTGTAATAATCTTATCAAAAAATTAAAACGTAAATATGAAAGAGAATTAATTACAAAATCAGTTGCTAACAATAAACTACTTTGGAAAAGCATTAAAACTATAACTTTCACAAATAAACCTAGCAATTGCAATACAGACTTACTTAATATAAAATCGACTCCTTTAGAATCAGTCAACTATATTAACAAATATATTTCGCGAACATTGGTAAGAGCCTTGCTCAAAAAATCCAGCCAGCGTTAACCTATGATCATAATGACCTAGACTGTTTACAATCAACTCAACCCAACTCCTTCGTTATGGTTGGACACTAACGATGATGAAGTGAATCATATCCTAATGAGTCTAAAATCTGACAGTGCGTCTGGTTGGGATAATATTTCTACTGCATTTCTAAAATATATAAGAAAGGAGGTTGTTCCCATACTTAAACATCTTGCTAATCTTTGCTTTAGTGAAGGCATCTTCCCGACTTCCTTAAAGCTAGCTATTATTACGCCAGTGTACAAGAATGGGGAGAGAGACGATGTCTCCAACTTCAGGCCTATATCTGTATTACCCTCTATATCAAAAATAATAGAAAAACTTATTAATATAAGGCTTTTAACATACCTAAAACATTTCAACATACTATCTGAGCCACAATTTGGCTTTCGTTGAGGGCTTTCTACTGAAGATGCAGTTACTGCATTAAGTACTCATATTACCGAACAGCTTGACAAAGGTAAAAAATGTATAACTGTATTTTTAGATCTAAAAAAAGCCTTTGACACCGTCTCTGTCCCAATCCTTGTAATAAAGCTGGAATCTATTGGGGTTCGCGGGGTGCCTCTTGGGCTTTTCAAGGATTATCTCAGAAACAGGAAGCAGAGGGTTAGAGTGGGTCAGTACACTAGTGAAAACGCAAATACGTCATACGGTGTCCCCCAAGGAAGCGTATTGGGACCTACATTGTTCCTTATCTACGTTAATAAACTTTGTAACATGAATGTTGTAAACGCACAAGTCTTCTCTTACGCGGATGATACTGCTGTAGTTTTCACTGGTGATACTTGGCAGAATCTTAAACTTAGTACTGAGACAGGTTTGGCTTAAATCGCCAAGTGGTTAACAATTAATTTGCTTACATTAAACATCACAAAAACAAATTACATTTGCTTCAGTGTTTGCCAACGTACACGACCAGAGGAAGATTTTAATCTTAAAATACATACTTGCAATAACGGTAATCACAACAGTTGTGGTTGCTCAACAATCAACAAAGTACCTCATATTAAGTACTTAGGTGTTATCGTGGACCAAAGACTTTCATGGTACCCACACATTGAGCAGGTTGCCAATAGAGTCAGGACTTTAAGCTGGATGTTCAGGACTCTTAGATACGTCGTTCCCAGGACTGCCAACAATCATTCAGGCCATCAAAAAGATTTCCTTAAGATTATTTATGTTGCGCTAGTCCAGTCAGTACTTTCATATTGTATACCTGTCTGGGGTGGTGCTGCCAAAACAAAATTTCTAACGGTGGAGAGGGCGCAACGCGCTCTTATCAAGTGTATGTACTTTAAAAAAACGATATCCTACTGAAGACCTATTTCGACTTAGTAACCTGCTCTCAGTCAGGAAACTTTATATTACACAAATTGTACTAAAAAAACACAAGTCTCTTGCCTATGATGCTAGCATACTGAAAAAAAGAAGGAAAGACTTGATATTAAATATCCCTAGGACAAGGACTTTGCTTGCCAGTATGCAATTTAGCAAAAGATCTGCTGCGCTATATAATAAAATCAATACATACATCTACATTTACCCCAAAACCTACTATGACAGTAAAAAAATAATAGTGGAATGGATACAAAAGCTTACGAAACACTTCTGAAACCTTGACACAAACACACACTCATGTACTCTCAGTCACACCTACAGGCTACACACCCACTCACATAAACTCACACACATACTTACACCCACTCATACACACATTTGATTTAAGTTAATGTTAATTTGTGTAGTTTTAGCTTTTTTTTTTTTATATAATTCGTTTTCTCTTTGTATAATACGTCTTGCTATGGAAGAGCGGACTCTCCTAATACAGTCACTATCTGCCTAAAAGGAGGATCCAATCAAAAAAAAAGTTTTTACCTAACCAATAAACTATTTTAATTTTTTTTTCATTTTCATTTTTCATTAGTCTGGAAGCTTTCCTAAAATGTCAAAAATAAAACAAATATTAAACAGAGTAACTTGATAAACGAGGCAGCCAGCAAATTATGTGATTAGTTGTGATAGGCTAGCGAGGAGCATGCCCAGTTAGGCTTCGATCGCTCTATATAATTGGAGTTGCCCTTTATGATATGAACGTGTTTTACCTGCATTCAGGTTGTCCCTTAGCGCTGACACTGCAATCTCCTTGAAAACAATAGTTATGACAAACAGCGCATCTCTCAATGGTGGTACCTGGTGTACACTCACAACGTGATTCCTCACTCATGTTTGTGCCACGGACACAAAAAAGATTAAATCTTTTATCTGCAGGATCGTTGATAGAGTCACAGTAATTTGGAAACGAAGTGTTTAGTGCTTTACATTTCTTAATTCCCTGAAATTCTTCTTAATAGTTGGCGGATAGACAGTCAATGCCTCCAGAAAATGTTGTAATATTTTTTGTTTTTTTTCTAGACATCTTATCTAGGTCGCACGGTGGATTTTTTGGCAATTGCAAGAAGGACTCTTTAAGGAAGTTACCCCAATATATAAAATCTCTTAATAAAGTCAATTGATATCGTATGTAAACTTTTTCCCTTTCACTGTATAATGTTTTTCTGTTCTTCCCATTCAAATCTGCACTTTCAATAGAAAATTCATTATAATCATCATAATTATCCGGAGTTTCAAACCAGTACATTTTCTGTGTCTGTTGGTCAATGGTTAAGCCTTGTCTTATCATATTACTCGTTTCTATTATAACTTCTCTTTCGGATCCATTAAATCTAACCCTCTCTATTTCGTTAGTATTTCTGGTCGTGGTCCAGTAAATATAGCTGTAATAAAAAATATAAATTTTAACAATTTTTTTTTTATCTAAACCTATTATATATAATTATATTTATACTATATAATAACGCGGAAGAGAGGTGATAGTTTGTTTGAACGCGCTTATCTGTGGAACTACCGGTTGGATCTGTAGTCTGTAACTTTAGGGAATCTGCTCTAAGTGATTTATTTAAGTTACAAGCGGCTGCAACCGCGGGGCACAGCTTGTTTTGTATACAATGAGATTCCATAAATTTATTTTAATACGTATGTTTCGTTCATATTAATTTGTGATACGTAAATAAAAACTACAATAATTTCAAAAAAAAAATCACTGGAGATCATTAAGTATATAAGTTGCGTTGATAACAAGAAAATAATGTAATTTTAAAATGTAGATATTTTTTTTTTGTAGAAAACTAGTTTTTTCCTGCATTATCGTTCCAGTCACTTATCTCGCAATAGCCTAGAGTTTTTCGGGTGTTAAACTTAGAATTTGTCAAAAGATTTCTAGCAGTGAAATAATTTTCGTAGTCCCAATCAGTACAACATAATATTACCTCATTATTATATTAAGCATAAATAAATGTAATTATATTATTACCGCATTCAAATATTATGTCTATGTTCGAATATTTGCAAAAGTAATATTAATATCTCTCAAACAATCTATATTTTCTAACGACACAATATTATTAAAATCAATGACGTACCCTCCGCAGCTTTCTACGGCCATATCGAAGTTCCAACTGTCGTCCAAGCTGATCACAAGATTTGCGTTAGATCCAGGTTTTAATGAAAACGAGTATATATTATCTGATAAAGTCAAAGCAAACATTAATTCAGTCACCGGATCGTAGGTTAATGCCGCTGTATACTCTGAGTATGGTAAAAAGTCAAGCAAACGTTGGATTGTCCTGGTTTCTATATCAAAACTAGATATACCATAGCCGGAAAACAGCACTCTATTGTGTACTGAGTCATAAGTTATCCAACTTAAACTTGTTGAGTACGTTAGAATTCCGTCCTTATAAAATGCCAGTCGATTATCTCTGTCCACGACAAAGTCTGAAACATGAAAATAAGATTTTAAAACTGATAGCCAATTAAAATCTTCTTATCCTTTCTCTTCTTTGTATAGAAAAGGACTCATCAATGGGCCCAAATTATTTGCATTCTAGTCATAACTTTATTATTGTTTTACCTACAATAACTTCATGCGGTTGTTAATTTTCCATTCCAAATAGTGTAAAAAAGAACCCTTTAGGGCTTTTATGCACTACACGGCCATGCCCGTGATCAATGTTAGTGATTTGAGTTCCGAGTTCAAAATGTTCTGAATTATGACAGATTATGACGGATAAAGTTCGGATGTAGTGCGTAAGCTTCCCTATAAGAGGTACTACGGAAAATTCGGAACCAAAATATCACGGACACGGATCGGATGTAGTGCGTACTAGCCTTTATGGTGTGAGTTCGTCTTTGTCTGGTTAATTTTATTATTAATGCCACGAGACAAAAAAAAAATATAAACCTACCCTAATGGTCGAAATTTGCAATGCAAAAAAAAACTGATGTAAATTTGGTTGATGGATATGTAAGTACTACAAGAAAATGTCATGAATGATGATAATGGTGCCATATTACAAGATAATGCTTTTTTAGTAGTCAGCAAAAAAAAAAACAACAAACTAAGTTTTGCGGTCACAGAAAATTAATGTATTACTTTTAGAGTTTAAAAATATGTAATTTTTCTATGTAGGTTGGTCTCACTGTTAGACGGTTAGTTTTGGCCGTTATACACTTTCCTCTTTTGCCATTATTATTAAAACTGACTGTTTTTCCCGACTATTCGCGTGGGTTTCGTATTTGTTTCTACAAATTATCTAATAACTACGTTTTTATAACGAAACAAACTAAACTGACTTGTAAAACTATTTACTAGGCTGTTGGTTACCACTGATTCTAACGCCGAACACCTTTACTAGTAAAACAGGGATGTGTCTTGTGAGTACCCTTTGGTTAGGTAAGGTATCTCAGTTAAATATCGACTCTTTTACTTACCCCAAGATAAGCAGTTCGCCAACCCCATTATGGCCAGCATTAACAACACCACACCCCAATTTTTATCCATATATATATAACTTCTGATAACGACGCGTCCTCTCCTGGTGATGGCTCGACGTATATGGACCAAATTGAAATTTCAATTACGGAATATCTATAATAGTTGTCATTGTTTAATTATCCTTCCGTGTTCATCTGACGAGGATAATGAAGAAATTTTATTTTTAACTCTTATTTAGGTGCGGAAGTCTGAATATTTCCTTATATCACCAAATATTTTCATACATGTATTTCCTATATGAAGCGGTAATTGATAACTGCAGCCTTATTGCGTAAGTGAATTCGGCAAGGCAAACGATTTGACCCCATCAATTAACCAATCAGTTCCGTATGGTGTCGGACGTAAAGAATCTCACCATCCCATATCTTCCCGTGGGTGTCATAAGAGGCGACTAAGGGATACACCAGAGAATGGGCAGCAGCGTTCTCTGTGCACTTTTAACAACAAATTGCGATCTCTAACCCGCCTGCCACGCGTGGTGATTAAGGCAACCCCCCTCCAAACAAAAATGAAAAGCACAAGGAAAAAATGGCCCCGAGTGTCCGGCAGCCCGTCTACCCTCGATTACGGTAGCGGTCGAGGCGATGACGTGGCAAGGGGTGCAAGGAATCCCCGAAATGGACCCGGCTACCCCAATAAACACCGACGACTGGACCTGGCAACTTAAAACACGCGAACACTCTGGACCGACGAGAAGTTGGCCGAACTCGAGGAAGATTTGAGCAGGTTACGATGGAGTATTATAGGGTTATCTGAAGTCCGAAGAGAGGGGGAGGACTAGATAATCCTAAAATCCGGTAACCTTCTCTATTTCCGAGAGGGTGATCGGCAGTCCCAGGGTGGTGTCAGGTTTATCGTCCACAAGTCCCTTGTGAACCACGTGGTGAAGATCGAGAGTGTGTCGACAGGGTGGCGTACCTTATACTCAAAATATCCTCGAGATATTCGCTGAAGGTCATACAGGTCTACGCCCCGACCTCGGCACACCCAGACGACGAGGTAAAGACCACGAATGAGGATATCTCTATAGCCATACATGGTTTCAAAACTCACATCACCGTTATCATGGGGGACTTCAACGCGAAACTGGGTAAACGAGACGAGGATGAGCTGCAAGTGAGGCAATTTGGAGTTGGACGTCTGAACCACCGGAGTCACCAACTGGCCAGTTTTATGGAGAAGGAGGGCCTCTATATGATGAACTTCTTCTTCAGAAAGCGTGAGCACAGGAAGTGGACCTGGTAAAACCCCAAATGGTGCAACTAAAAACAAGATCGACTTCATCATGCTAACCAAGAAGAAAATGTTCAATGATGTCTCTTTGATCAATTCGGTAAAAACCGGTAGCCATCACCGCATGGTAAGAGGCACATTGAACATTAATATCAAGCTTGAAAAGTCTCTGACTCTCACTGATGAAGTCTACGCTCCGTCCAGCACAGATCCAGATCCAGAATCCTGAGAGCTTTCAGCTTGAACTCCAGAATCATTGCAAGTGCCTAGGGAGCTCCGTGGAAGAATACAGCGATGGATTCGTGGAAGCTGTCCATGCGGTTGGGTCTAAGTTTTTCAAGACCCGCCGTAAAGATATAAACAAAAAGCTCTCTGATCCTACTCTCAAGCTGATGAAGGAGAGGTGTGTGATTATTCTGCAGACTTCAGACGATGCGTTGAAATACCAGCAGCTTAATAGAAAGATCTCAAAGTCCTTGAAAAGCAACCACCGCCGCTTTAGACGCCATTGAGCGGAATAAGGGCTCCAAGGTTTTTGCAAGAGATCTGACTATTGGGCAGAGCCAGCTCACGAAACTGAAGACCAACGATGGCAGGATCGTATGCGCCAAAACGGAGCTTCTGAGGGACTTCTATCTAGTAATCGACTTCAGGATCAGACCTCCAAACCTATCCGATTCTGCACCGAGGTGTGAGACAAGGAGACTTCATATCTCCGAAACTGTTCACCGCTGCACTGGAGGATGTCTTCAAGGTTTTGGACTGGCCTAGGCATCAACGACTGTAACGATTATTTTTGTATCAAAGCGACATCTTGTGTCAAAGATGAGAACCAGCTTGGCATGGGTGTGTCACCAGTTGTTCGTTGCGTGATACTGGATGGCGTTGCTATCTGCAGTTATGTATTAATGATAGAATAAAATAACAATCTGTGTGTATCAATTTAATTCAACAAACACACGATTCAACACTAAAATAATAAATGATTAACTTCTTTAAAATATCTACATAAAGAAAAACCAGACATAGACCTAGACATGTCAAGTCTTTTGGTTAATCTTCAGTGTCTATGACTGACAAGAATGACATTTCTTTTTCATTGGAGTTACTGAGCGAATACATCTGTAAACTTTTCATCCCAATAAGAGCTCACAAAAAGTTAATAAAATGACTCGCAGGCGGCAGGGAACAAGCCCCAAATATAAATAAAGAATGTGTCAGCATAATGTTGAATTTAACTAAATTTCCATACTTGTGAAAACATGTGCGTGTGTGATGCTCATTATGCATTTATTCTCCTTGGCAGGGCACTCTAGGATTAATTTTATTATTACCTAAATAAATAAGAAAATGGTCAACTATAACTAACTACAACTACATATATGACTACAATTCCTGAAGAAAACAGCAGTTGAACTCCAGCATTTGGTTCCGAATATAAATGGCATTTTAGCTTGCACGAGGCTGGATTATAGCTTCCCAGGCGAATGATACTGCTTGAGACATCATACCTCCGGTATTGGAAATAATGGGTAAATTATATGCCATATAAAAGTAAGTTTCATTGTACTTGTTTAACCTCAAGAAACTGTGATGATGGATTGTATGTTCAAGAATTAAATTAGTTGACCAAACTGTGTGACTTTTACTTCAGTCAACTTCATGCGAAACCATACCCTACATAGTCTCATGCTGATCACCTACCCTTGAGCTAGTTGGTGAGTAAGGCAAGTAAAATACTTTCTTACAATTGGCTGCCCAACGTGTCGCATGTAGTTTGAGGGAAGTACTTGGCCACTTGTTTTGTGTCAAGAATGCTAAAGAAATAAATAAGTAAACCAAACTTAGGGATAACCACATGCTTACATTTTCTTAAAATTGGCTGCCCAACGTGTCGCATGTGGTTTGACTGAAGTACTTAACCACTTACTGTGTTTCTACTTTCTACAATAACTTATTAACTAAAGAACTTAACCAAACTATGGGTTAACTTCATGATTGCTTAATTAAAAAATTTGAAATAACATAACATTAATATTATGTAAAATTTAAAGTGGGGTTATAGTCACATGTTTTATTTTAAAACTATATACCTTTTCACTAGTAAATGTTATGTTAAACTTGATAAATAACTCTAATTTAACAAAGTTATAGAAACTGTTAATTAGATATATATAAATATGGAACAAACATTGTTTTGTTCAACATGCTTAAAGCATTAATATAAACTTAAAAACAAAACATTAACATTATATAAAATTTGAAAGTGCGGTTATAGTCACGTTTTTATTTTAAACTATATACCTTTGCACTAGAAAATGTTTTGTTATTCTGAATATAAATCACTCTAATTTAACTTAGTTATTTTAACTGTTAATTAGATTTAAATATACAGAACAAAAATATTGTTTTTGTTCAAAATGCATAAAGCAATTTTGTTAAACTATCTTCATAAAGAAAAATATTTTCATGTATTTAAATATTTTTGTATTTCAACAGAACTAAAAGCAACTGGAGATGTGATTCGCGAGCAGTGTCGTTCCCTGTGTAGTCGGTGTCAGAGTAGCAGCATCAACCAGATGGATTTTCCAATGCCAGCATTGACCGATGAGGTACACATGTGTTCGGAACCTAATGCAAAGCTGTTTTATTTAAATAAAGAGTAGGTTTAAGTAGATACTGTTACAATTAGACGTATCATAGCTTGCTCATAATATTACTTAATGAGAATTTCTCAAATGATTATTATCATAATTGATTTTTAAACTTTAAAATAAATATAACTTTTTATCACAATTTCTCTTGGAAGTTAGTGATGCCAAGAGAAAGTGTGGGGCATCTATTATATCTTTTTCATGATGATCCCACTGGCGCCCAATTCTTAAATAAATAAAACTTAAAACTATTTGAAGCAATTAGTAGGGACTTATTAGGTTATTTTCTTGTGTCAACTTTAAGAAACACAATTTAATATTATACTTTGATTACTATAGTAGCTATGTTATAGAAACAAGCAATGCTATAGTTAAAATACTAGTGTTTCTTGTACACAGAATACCTAAATTTGTACATGTGAACATTAATTAAACTTTTAGGCTTTTTTTTTCCTATTTCAATTAAAAGAAACACAATATAATAGTATACTCAGTAGATATTATGTTATGTTGTTTCCTATAACGGAATTCAACAAACACTACTATAGTTAATGCTAGTGTTTTCTTGTACATGGAATGCCTAAAATTGACCATGTTAACAATAGTCCTCAATTGACTTACATACATTATTTTAAAATATATGAAGACTTAGTTAATAATCATTGTTGTGTTGATAATTCAATATTTGCACGAATTTTAATAATTGACGTGCAAATATGTAATAAAGAAAGGGATGAATGAAAGTTGGGAGGTTATAAGGATTTTTTGGATGATGTGAATGGTAGGATGAAAGGTAACACAATGATGCAAAGACTAGGTGGTTTTTCTGATTATAAAACTTAAAATAATTAGACAATTACCTATATCTATACAACGAATAGGTGCTCACTGTGATACTAGCTGATTTTAAAAAGGCAGTATTACTTTTTGTTGCGAATTTTAACTTGATGAGGTATAAGCCTACAGCTATACAACGAATGGGTACTTAATGTAACATTTGCTTCATTTTGAATGGCAATGTTACTTTTTGTTATGAATCTAACTTGATTGGGTACTTGTCCACATTTACTTGCTTACATTTAAAAATAACTTGGTACTTAGAATAACACTTGCTTTATTTAAATGGCAGTGTTTACCTTTTGTTGTAAAATTTAATTTGATTAGACATTAAGTCTACAATTAAATAATAAAGGGCTAAATATTTTTAGATTCGAACCCGAATATAAACATTTAATAAACTTAAATCAAATATTAACTTTCATAAACTTAGTTTGAGGCATAACTAGTAATTTAGCTGACTATTTAGCGATTGTGTTTAGACAGATGTCTGTCTGTCACTAATGTTTTAATGTTTAGTACTTATGGTACTTCATTATAAACTCAAAACTTTGATGAATAGGTTTTGAACTTTGTTTTTTTATATATAAAACTTAATGTAGGTAGTTCTAATATAAAATTATTTTTTCGGACTACCTCAATTTCTGTCAGGGAACATGTTTAGATTCACAAATGGAAATAAAGTGAATTCAAAAAAATTGTAAAACAATTTTTTTTACCGGGGAAGGATGTACTGTAACGATTATTTTTTTATCAAAGCGACATCTTGTGTCAAAGATGAGAGCCAGCTTGGCATGGGTGTGTCACCAGTTGATGGTTGCGTGATACTGGATGGCGTTGCTATCTGCAGTTATGTATTAATGATAGAATAAAATAACAATCTGTGTGTATCAATTTAATTCAACAAACACACGATTCAACACTAAAATAAAAAATGATTAACTTCTTTAAAATATCTACATAAAGAAAAACCAGACATAGACCTAGACATGTCAAGTCTTTTGGTTAATCTTCAGTGTCTATGACTGACAAGAATGACATTTCTTTTTCATTGGAGTTACTGAGCGAATACACCTGTAAACTTTTCATCCCAATAAGAGCTCACAAAAAGTTAATAAAATGACTCGCAGGCGGCAGGGAACAAGCCCCAAATATAAATAAAGAATGTGTCAGCATAATGTTGAATTTAACTAAATTTCCATACTTGTGAAAACATGTGCGTGTGTGATGCTCATTATACATTTCTTCTCCTTGGCAGGGCACTCTAGGATTAATTTTATTATTACCTAAATAAATAAGAAAATGGTCAACTATAACTAACTACAACTACATATATGACTACAATTCCTGAAGAAAACAGCAGTTGAACTCCAGCATTTGGTTCCGAATATAAATGGCATTTTAGCTGGCACGAGGCTGGATTATAGCTTCCCAGGCGAATGATACTGTTTGAGACATCATACCTCCGGTATTGGAAATAATGGGTAAATTGTATCCCATATAAAAGTAAGTTTCATTGTACTTGTTTAACCTCAAGAAACTGTGATGATGGATTGTATGTTCAAGAATTAAATTAGTTGACCAAACTGTTTGACTTTTACTTCAGTCAACTTCATGCGAAACCATACCCTACATAGTCTCATGCTGATCACCTACCCTTGAGCTAGTTGGTGAGTAAGGCAAGAAAAATACTTTCTTACACGTCAATGGCGGGTTCATCACTCATGTTCGGTTTGCCGACGATATAGTGGTCATGGCTGAGACCATGGAGGACCTAAGTATAATTCTCGAAGACCTCAGTAAAGCTTCCGAAAGAGTGGGTAAAGTAAAGTAAAGTGGTAAAGTCGGAAATCATCTTACGTACGTGTATCATACAACATTTTACTATGCATTGTGCGAGGAAATAAATAAACATGAACATGGACTAAACCAAGGTGATGTTGAATGCCCAAGTTACACCCACTCCTATGAAGGTTGGAGACTCTATACTCGAAGTTGTGTAAGACTATGTCTACCTACGACAAACGATCCACTTGGGTAGGGCCAACTTCGAGAAAGAGGTCAACCGTCGAATCCGACTCGGCTGGGCAGCGTTTGGGAGGTTGCGCGGTATTTTCTCGTCCAACTTACCACAGTGTCTCAAGACGAAAGTCTATGACCAGTGTGTGTTGCCAGTCATGGCCTATGGCTCTGAGACGTGGTCGCTCACAATGGGCCTCATCAGAAAGCTTACAGTCATACAAATGGCAATGGAGAGGGCTATGCTCGGAATATCCTTGCGTGATCAAATCAGAAATGTAGAGATCCGCAAGAGGTTACCGACATAGCCCGAAGAGTTGCCAACTTAAGTGGCAGTAGGCAAGGCACGTTGCTCGCAGAACGGATGGCCGATGGGGCAGAAAAGTTCTGGAGTGGCGACCGCGAACTGGAAGACGTTGCGTTGGAAGGCCTCCCACTAGGTGGACCAATGACCTGGTGAAGGTTGCGGGGATCCGCTGTTTCCGGACTCACGGGACCGGTAAATGTGGCGACGTTTGGGGGAGGCCTATGTCCAGCAGTGGACGTCTTTCGGCTGATATGATGATGATGATGAATCGACCAATCACATAGACGGAAATTCACATCGCTCCTATCATCTTGCACGTGAATGGTCGATTGGTAGGATCAAAACCTTTGCCACGCCAAATTCACTTATTACTGATTGTGCGTTGTTACAAAGGTGGAATGTAGTTTGTATAGGAAACTGAATTGATAAAATTTGCTTTTTTAAAGAGCAGTGGTGGCCTAGTGGTATCGGCCGCGACTTACAAGTTATAGGTCGTAGGTTCGAGCCCAGACAGGCGGTTTTTTTTGTGTTAATTATTTCTTCACCACTGCTTTCAAAACGGTGAAGGAAAACATCGTGAGGAAACGGCATCTCCTAGAACCAAAAATTCGAAGAAATGTGACATCCACCAACCCGCACTGGGCCCGCGTGGTGGATGACGGCCCATTCCCTCTCATAGAGAGGAGGCCTGTGTACCAGCAGTGGGAACATTAATAGGCTGATGAAGTGATGTGATGATGTGCTTGTTTTAATAATTCTTTACTTTTCACTCACATGAAAACGTGTTGGCTCAGAGTCCACAGAGGAAGAGAGCTTTTGACGTGCTTTTGACAGCTCTGTACTACAGATCATATAATCACACTAATATTATAAAGGCGAAAGTTTGTGAGCGTGTTTGTATGTTTGTTACTTCTTCACTCGCAAACGGATGGACGGATCTGGATGATTTTTTTTATCCCAGGAATATGTTTCCTTGGGATAATTTTCGTCATTCACGCGGGCGAAGCCGCTTGCAGAAGCTAGTCAAAGATAAATTAAAAAGAGTAATAACTTTGTGTTGTCATTAACATAGTGCCGCCCCAGGCAGTTGACAGCACACCAATTCATATTCTACTTACAATAAATCGATACAATTTAAAGAACACTAAAAATGATCTCTGAGCACTCTGTGTTCAAACTCAAGACAAACCCTGAAACAAAATCACTAATTGGACATTAGCAAGAACAGTACAAGTAAGCCCTTGAAAGGAACTCGCATAAAATCATCAACTTAAAACAAACATTGAATTTTACTTGACTAACTCCTATGAAAAGAAACTGAATAAATTCAGTTCACAAAATAAACAATGAATTTTATTATACCAATCCCTGTCCTGCTTTAACCATATGACCTAATAACTAAAACAATCATTAAGGTATTGTAACGTTGATCGGGTTCGGGTAAATGATGCGCAAGATCCCAGTGTACAATTGGTTTATTCCGCTAACTCTCACCGAAAATATTTAAAAGTATAAAAAACTTTTTTGCAAAAAAATACTACCGACTTCCAAATGAAAAACTACAAAGTGAAAAATAACTTAACTTTTGGAAGTCGGTGTCTTTCGTAGGAAACATTTTTTGCGATATGGACACCGACTTCCAAAAGTTAAGTTATTTTTCACTTTGTAGTTTTTCATTTGGAAGTCGGTAGTATTTTTTTGCAAAAAAGTTTTTTATTTTTCCCTTTTTAGTTTTACCTACCTAATAGCAAGTTGTTGATTAAGGTCCCTATAACTTCAGAATAGATTAACCGAATAACATAAAACTTGAACATAACCGGTGATATGAGAGATCTGCGTACCCCTTTAGAGCGTACTGGCGTGATGTTATGTTATGAAATGGTATAAACAACAAACAGACGCCGTTTTTGCCGTTGTTTATTGAAGAGTTCTGTTGTGTATCTCCGTAGTTCTTCATCAGACCTTCACCAAATTAAAACGGGACCAATTTCGAAACATACTCCTTCAAACAAAAAAAGAATTTTCAAAATCGGTCCACAATTGACAAAGATATCGGTGAACATACATAAAAAAAAAAAAAAAAAAAAAAAAAAAAAAAACATACAAGAAGTCGAACATAGAACCTCCTCCTTTTTGGTAAGTCGGTTAAAAATAGGGTTGTTGCCATGTTGGTTGCAATTGGCTGGTCAATTCATATTTTTACGTTGAGGGTTGAAGAACAAAAGAAGGAAAACGAAATGCCTGTCGCTCGATACACCATCAATAAGTACACACCTCGAAGCTCTGTCTCAGGTAGACAGCCTTAGCTAGGCCGACAGTCAGCCTTAGCTGAGCAGTCAGCCCCACCTGAACGGTCGACTCCAGCTAAAACCTCCTGAAGTTAACAAAATAAAAACATTTCAGAAAATAAACTTAAATTAAACATGTGTTTCATGGTTACATAGTTTACCAAAAACTCCATACTCACAAATAAATAAATCTTATCTTATCTTACACATATATTATACACATGGTTTTACAAAGACTAAACATAATTAAGGACAATAGGGAAACACGTAATTAGCCAGAAATAGGTCACACATTAATTATATTTAAAGTTTATATGCTGGTTTTTCCGCCCTGGTTAGACCAGGAGGATATTGGACCAAAAAAACAAGTTATTTTCGGCTATCAGAGCCTCTGTATTGTACAAATATGGTGCTACTAGGTATACCTAAGTCACCATATTGGTATATCTACGTCATTGAAATTCCATGTTTTCGAGGAACGATCCTTTATATACCACAAGCCGTCGCCATGGTGGAGTCATAATCTCGCGAGTTGAAACATTAACATTGTCTGGAACGCTTTAAAATGTATATAAAGCAGGGTGTATGTGCATTGTTTGCACTGTGTGCGGGGTTGGTGCGAGCATTCTCCTGGGGTAAGATTCGCCTTTTTCTTTTTATTTAAATATATGATTCTGTTATCAAAAAAGTTAGATGTTATTAGGGTTCCTTACCTAATGGAATCCATATAAGATCATCTTCGTCTTACTCTATTAATTTTCAAACCGAAAAATCGAGCAGGTTTGTTCCATCCTGGATAACAACTACTCCATGTGATGAACAGTACTTGTGAACAGCGTAATGTAATCTAAATAACGTGGGTTCGATACCCTTATACCTCCTATTGATACACCGTCGTAATACGCATTGCCTGCGGCCTTTATGGTCTCTATTGGAAAGCCATCTTTGCCAATGGCCTTGCCATTATTGAGATGTTTAATGGCAGCTTCGACTTCTTCTGTAAGAATATCTGGCTCCCGGTTTTCATTAGTGGGTTCCGTAGGAGCAAAATCCTGGTATAAAGGGTCCTCGTAGAAAGACTGGCAGTATTGCATACATGCTTCGGATATATTTTCTGGTTCAGTGATCACTTGCCCTCGACAGTTCTCAATAGCCCATGTATTAGAAGAGAGATACTTCGTTATTGAGCGTATCGTATGAAGTAAATCTGTACTTATTTTTTTCGCATATTTTGCGTAAGCCTGGGTGACGGCCTCGTCTGCAAGCTGCTTGAATTGTTGAAATATTTAACTAACTATTTATATTAAACCTATCTTCGTACAGTCAAGCTGTTTGATTCGTAGCCCATTAAAGAGATACCAATTCCTTTGAAAACTTCAAAGCATTTAATTTTATTTCTTATAGTCACAGTGCACTGAAGACGTTTTAAATAATATAAAAATGGTTCGATAAGGGGAAATTTTTACCATTGTTTTAATTGCGGTACCAATATAATATATATCGTATAATATGAACAAAAAAAAACAGAATAAAGCAGAAATTAAGTTTGGTATTTGGAATTATGTCATCCATAATTGTTTGCTTATAGAAAGAAGTAAGGAACAATATTAGTTTTCAAAAACATTTTCAAACTATTTCAGTTACAGAAGCTTATTTTAAATTAAAAGAAAAATGCCATATAATAAAATGTATAGTATATACTAGAATGCTGGCATTTCATTGAAATGTCAGCATGATGGGTAAACTAATTGTCACTATCTTATTAAAAATATAGTATTTTTGTTGCAAAAAGAATATGTATTACTAGCTTCTGCCAGCGGCATCGCGCGTTTGATAGTCAAAAATTATCCCACGGAAACATTACTACAAAATCTACCAAAAGTACTAACTACCAAGTCTAATCTACCAACAAAGATGGCAACACCATCTTTAACTCTATTCATCAGGTCTTACAGCAAACAATTTGATACTAAAGGAAAAAAAAGAAATGAATACACCAGATTCATATTACAAAATGTTAGAAGTAGCGAATGCGACATCATATTGAATGGAGAAAACCTGGACTTTATAAATCAAACAGTTCTCCTAGGAATCACTCTAGACGACAAATTGCAATGGAGTCCTCACATAACATCTCTTGCGGGTCGGCTAAGCTCAGCCGCTAATACTGTAAAAAGATAATACAGTTAACGGATGTAGAATTTGTAGCTTTGTAGTGTTTTGTTTTGGAAGTCAGTTATTGTTTTTTTGTTAAAAAGTTTTTTCGTTGGTTCGTTATATTACCACTACAAAACGCATTATTAAAGATAACTTGAAAACTACTCGTCAGATCTTGATAAAATTTAAATGGGAAAACATGAGAAGCACCAAATTTTCAAATAAAAAAGTATCATCAAAATCAGTTTATAATTGGTGGAGTTATAGCGTAATAAACATACAAAAACATACAGTCGAATTAAAAACCTCCTACTTTTTGGATTCGGTTGAAAATACAGCAAGGTGTTGAAGTACCTTTATACATCGCAGACAGAAGACTGGCAGCATTGCCACTTGGAATGGTTTGGTTTGCATGTCTAGGTAGTTTTAGTGTTTTTAATTGAAGAGAGAATAATTTTGAAGTTTATCTAATTACTGATACTCAGTTGAATCCGTTCAGACTGGAAAGCAACACCAACATAGTTAGGAAAAGGCTGGGCAGGCATTACAAACTTATAGTAGAAATTTTGACTTTTATTTAACTATCGGCTTGTAAAAATGTTACTATCTTGTTTCAGACATTGTCGTGGCCAGATCTAATAGACTAGAATTTTA
Source organism: Orthosia gothica (assembly GCA_949775005.1). Lineage (NCBI taxonomy): Eukaryota > Metazoa > Arthropoda > Insecta > Lepidoptera > Noctuidae > Orthosia > Orthosia gothica. The sequence goes on from OX459036.1 coordinate 23,604,608, forward strand.
TAAAGAAGGAACATTAGAACACACTGCAATGACTGCATCGCATCGTATCAAATGGATAACTTACGACCCAGTGCACGATAGAGTGCTTTTTTCTGAAAAATACAACAGGGAAGACTCTGCATCTAGTTTTGACATAGCCAACCAAACTACGCAATCTTTAATTAAGAAAACAAAAAATCGATACATAAATACATTTGCCTACGATCCAGCCACAGAATTACTTTTTGGGACTGTTACAAAAAGTATATACTCGTTTCCATTGAGACCTGGAAATAACAACGACGTTGATGGAGACCTTGTGATCACTTTAGAAACTATACCCCGTGAAGTCGCTGTGGATAGCTGTGGCGGGTACGTGATTGTAGTTTTAAGGAGATACAGTAGCTCTTAGAAATTTGAAGAATCAACATATATTTTTTTCTGGTTTTCTACAAAATGAGGATTTTCAAAAAAAAACAACTGTAATATAAGTTAAGACGGGCTGGTGTCCGCAACTCGTACGGGCAAACTTTTTTATAATTAGACCTTTTGTTAACATCCTTCAAAGTCATTTACTGGATGTTTTATAATAGCCATCGTTACGCAATTACAGCTATTTTAATGGCTTTATATTTATGATAATAATCCCTTGAGTGTGAATTAGCAGACACACAGAAAATCAATTTTTATTGGGAGCCAAAGTTCTCAAAAGGCACTCAAGGTGATAACATAGAAAAAAGCAAAACATAGATACTAACCATAGTAAAAACAGTAAAAAAAATCTCTAATTTGCCAGATAGAAAACAGATATGTTTGTATGCGTCAAACGCTGCTAACCTTTTTCTCTTAAAATATTTTATTACTAAAACCTAATTAATACAAATTTCAGGTATATTTACTGGAGAGCAAATAACATTATAGAGAGGGCTCTATTTAACGGTTCTGATAGAGAAGTTATTATAGACAATCCAAGTAACGTGACGGTACAAGGCTTGATTGTTGACAGTCAGAAAATATACTGGATTGAAATTCAAGAATATTATGATGGGGGATTTTCTATTGAAAGTGCAGATTTAGACGGAAATAACAGAAGAACATTATATAAAGACACAGAATCTGATTCATCACCAGACAGACTAACTGTATCTAATAATTTTATCTCCTGGGAGAACAGCATTGAAAAGTTCTTCTGGCAATTACCAAAGAATCCAACGAATGACACAGAAATAAAACATAATAAAATAGCAATGAATGCAACAATATCTTCTTGCGGTTCAGACATAGCGGCCAACTATAAAATTAAAGAACGAACTCAGGGTGTTCCAAATTGCGATGCACTATTGAGTCTCCTACCAGATTACCACGTCTGCCTGAATGCTTCTGTGTTTTGTATCCATGGAAAGAAAGTTGTTGGGGAATCTCGTTGTGACTGTATACAGGGTTACATCGGTGAGAGATGTGATGTTTCAGTATGTGAGAACTACTGTTCCCAAGGAGATTGTAATGTCAGTGCTGAAGGACAACCTAAATGCAGGTAAAATATGTTAACTCATTATCAGTTTCAAACAAGAGTGTACACGACAGAGCATACAGATTGTGACATTATATTTTTATGTCAGCATCCTCGTTTATTAAAAAAACTCATTATAATATCTTCGTTATTTCAGATGTAATGCCGGTTACATCGGTGAGAGATGCGATGTGTCAATATGTGAGAACTTCTGTTCCCAAGGAGATTGTAATGTTAGTGCTGAGGGACAACCTCAATGCAGGTGAAATATGTTAATCTCATTATCAGTTTTAAACAAGAGTGTACATGACAGAGCATACAGATTGTTACATTATATTTTTAAGTCAGCGTCCTCGTTTATTAAAAAATCTCATTATAATATCTTCGTTATTTCAGATGTAATGCCGGTTATTCTGGAGTGAGATGTGATGTTAGCGCATGCCATAATCACTGTCTAAACAACGGTACCTGTTACCTAAATGCGAACGATGAGCCGGTATGTCAATGCACAGGACAATACGAGGGAGAAAGATGCGATGTCCTTACCGGTCTCAAAGAAGGTGAATGTCTTTCACATGTGTCTAAAAAAAAAATATGTCTACATGTATGCGGTAGTTAATTTTTACGAGAGGTCCCGTGGTGGTTTTTCTAGAAAATTTATACCGTATAAATTTCATGTGGTGGATCACAAAGTTACAGTATGTTTAAGTTGAGAAAAGATTTCATATTACAAAATTCATGAGATGGTGGTTCTTCAGATTTATTTATCTACAATTGTTACACCGCTTAGACTAATAACGTAAACAAGCAATATGATATAAGAATTTTGCATAATGTGATGTGATAGTCACAGCATGCTTATCATTTTGAACTCAGAGAAATAGTCAGCTTCATTGAATCATATGAACCTAAATTCAAGATTTTTTTGCCCAACAAAACGCAGGCGTGTATTCATTAAGTTTATAATATTTAAAATTTAATATTCTAAAACATAAGATACAATAATTTATTTTCGTAAAACATGGTATACATAGTTGTTATTATAGCATAATATGAGATCATACATATTTTTCTTAAAATTAAAGGATGCAAACTGCAACGAGTAAACAAATTTGAATTTACAAACATTATAATTTATATTCAAAAAGATCTCAATATTATATAGAAATTATTTTTATTCAGCCATTTATATAATTTAATTTTGCATAACCTGAAATTTAATGTTTTTAATACATTAGGTAATCTATTATAAACACGTTAGCCAACTTTTACTATATTTTGCTAATACTGGGGAGCTCATCTAGTACAAGTGTATATTGATCACAGGGACTTCGAGAATAAATTAATTCCTCTGCTGATTTGAGCAATTATTTATATTTATTAACAAACGTGCTTCATACAAATGTAACAAAGGTAACGGTAGCAAACCAAGCCTTTTAAATATTGGCTGACATGATCCATCAGATGAAGTCCCGTATTTTTTTTGGGGGACAAATGATCCAATAAGATCAGTGATATTTCTTCACATAATTAATTCATACCGTAACGAGGATTCAACATAAGCACGGTATGACATATAACAAATAGACTAATAAAAAATGAACCTATATACAAAAAGGAGAGGGAAAAAATCAAGTAATTTTATTCTAATTTGCAATAAAATTAAGTATATTATAAACCGGTGTTTTTTTATTATTACAGTCTTACAGCTTCACTGGCTTCCTTTGGTAGATGGAAAATTACCTCCAGGTGCTATGATTGGTGGGTTTGAACACGGTAATGCAACTTACATAGCCAGAGCTAACCACAGTGATTCGCTGTGTCCTGGGAAGTATGTGAAGTCAACTGGCACGGCATTCGTCCCTTGGGGCCACAAAGAATACAGCAAAGAACAGTTTGAGGTAAAACAATTGGTTACCTTTTTAAATATTTCATTTTTCAGGTAAAGTGTAACCCTCTTACAAATAAACGCAGAATAAAGTTATACCAGGTATAAACCTATGAAAATGTATGGGTATACCTTTGTTATACCTGGTATAAATTTATTCCGTGTTTATTAGTAAGAGGTCTAGTGTATTTTTAACCGAAGAAAAAAAAGCAGGAAAGATTATACCTCGAAGTTGGTTTTAAGCAGGGATTATATCCCTGTCTAAAACTGTCCCACTCCATGGCAATGACTTTATCTCATGGAACCATGTAAAGAAAATGGACAGATTTTGTATGGGCGTCGGCATAGTTATCGAATTTAATTTACAACAATGGTTCTTGCTGTTTTATATTCGTGAATATGAGCACATTCAATTTCTATAAATAAAAAACTTCAAGAACTCGTCACAACAACAGACTAGACGAAAACAGTTTCATTAAACCTATTATTCAGATTGTTGCAATAAGTGTACAGATGATGATCTCGCTATTAAAAAAACGCCAGGCGCTTTAAATTAGCAAACAGTTGTGAGAATACAGTTATCTGATATGGTTTTAGCATTCTATATTTATTATATTCTTTATTGTACACCACAAAAATGTATATACAGGACAAACAATCATAAAAGCAAGTGTACAATGGGCGGTCTTATCGCACAGGGCAATCTCATTACTAGTCATTTAAACAAAATAGTGGACTCCTAAGCTGTATAATGATTAGCATGTTATAAACTGAGCCTGGTTGAGCCTCAAAAATGTGGCATTAATAACAAAAAATAGCTTAACTATTTTATTTATTTTATGTATACTTCTAAAGGCGCAATAAAAATATATTTTTTTAACGCAAAAATAAACTGTCACTGTAAGAAGTGAACGTTGCTTTTGAAGTTTTTGAAGACAGACAAAAACATCAAGTCTGACACATCGGCTGTCAAACACGTCGCATTCCGTTGTATGTATTTTATTTTGTGTGAAATAAAAAAAAAACTAAATAACTAACGCATCAAAATAAGAAAAAAAACATTTTATTAAATGCAACCAATACCAATAGAGACAGTTTCGTGTGAATAAAATGTTCTTAATAAGATAACTCGCCGTACAATTCACGTCTAATAACTTGCGTGCGTGGTGAGGAACGTCCAATAATATATTGCTTATCTTTCTCTATGGTCTATTATGGCGGCAAGTGATACACGGTACTTTGATTTGTGTTGAATTACTTTTTATTTTGAAATAATAACGTCAAGTTCAGAGAGGTAAAAAACTGTGTAATAATTCATTTTTTTTATTTTTTTATACAATATTATTTATTATCTATTTGTAAATAGAATATACTTTCTGTCCATGTCCTTTGAAAATAAAGCCCACTCCTAAAAGTAGAATAACGGAATTTATAGATTTTTTCAATTGCGAACCGATTCTGTTGAAACAATGCAAACTGAAAAGCGAAAAATATTTTTTTTGTGCATTCTTTTCATGATCACGTTTTTTGTGCAACCTTTTGCCACAGAGGTTTTCCCATCATGTGCACAAACTATTATAATAATGTAAACAATGTACGACAGTTTTGAATAGATAAATGTTTGCGATAACGACAATGATTGTTTTTTTTTTCAGATATTACCTATGTGGGTTCAACGCAAAATGGGTTAAAACAGATTCCGACAATATACCCAAAAATGCATTCGTCGGTGGACGCACAAGTGAATCTGATGTGTGTAAAGTCGCTGGCAAACCTTTGTATATATGTAGAGCTAAGATTCGCAACAACCTTGTATCTGGGAAAGCCTATCCGTGTATGAAATTGTGCTATTTGCCATATAAAGGTAAGGAGAGAGAAAGGTCTTCGTATGAAATATTAGTCGAAGAATAGCTTTACCTTGTACTCCTACTACCTGTTTACGTACTTACCAGTGAAGGAAATTGTTACCGATAGCAAGTATTATAGTTAATTCAATCAATCAATATGCCTAATTTTCCCATTTTTGTTGGGGTCGGCTTGCATTCTAACTAGAATACAGAAACAAGCAGCAATACATTCAATTAATAAAAATAAAATACTGGGGTACACAGTATTTGTTTTTTCTTAGCAGGGGATCTGAAACTACTTTTCTCTGGGGGTATCTACACGGGAGCTAGGGAAAATAACCGGGTGAAAACCGAGTAGAAAAACTTTTTCAAAAATATAAGAGTCACAATAACTAACATCATCTTGGTAACTTATGTCTAGAATCTAGAGATAGGTTACCATCGGGCCATTTGAACTCTAAATCGAGTGCAAAAAATTCGATAAACTTTTAATGATTCGATGTATTGTAAAATATAAATTATCACCTAAACTACTGTACCTTCTATATATATATATACTAGCTGTTGCCCGCGACTTCGTCTGCGAAGCATTAGTAATTCGAATAGCTTATTTTTTATATCGCAGTGGGTTTTCCATACAAACTTCTACCCCTCTTTCCACCCCCTTAAGTAAGATTTCCGGGATAAATACTATGCTCTGGCCTGCCCAGCGTCTCAAAATATCTCCGAACCAAATTGCATCTAAATTAATATTGGTTCAACGGTTTAAGCGTGAAAAGCTAGACAGACAGAGTTACTTTCACATTTATATTATTAACTCCGCCCGCGACTTCGTTCTTGTGATGGCAACCAAAAATAAGCTGCTATTAAACCTGAGACAAACGGTCCAGTTCGGTAGTTCCAAATCCATCAGCCTAGTACCATTTGATTCTTCAAAGAAACTTTGACACCCCTAAATCGTCTTCTGACACATGAACACATGAACAACTAATGATGCCATCCTTTATTATTTTGCGAAAGGAATAAGATTTTATACAAATAAATGTCTCCCTTTTAACCCTTTAAAAAGTTGAATTTCCAAAAAGCCCTCTTAAGTGCTCCCAACGTCATAAAAAGAAGCTATGTGCAGTAAAAGTAATCAAAAATCTTTACCACCCCGAAATCGTATTTTAAGGGTAAATTCGAAAAACTAATTATTGAAAACCTTTATTGTTTATTTAGGTTGGTATTTATGTCAAGTTTCATATTTATTAACCCAAGAAATCAGATTCTTCAAAAAAAATAACATCCCCTTAATCTTTTTTTGGGGGTAGTTTCAAAAAATAATAATAGCGACCTTTATTATTCATTTAGGTTAGTATTTGTGACAAGTTTCAAGTTTATTGACCCAAGAAATCAGAGTTTTCAAAAACACTGTAATACCTCCTAAATCGTCTTTTGGGGGTAGTTCCAAAAAACTAATAATAACAAACTTTATTGTTTTTTTAGGATGGTATTTATGTCAAGTTTCATGTTTATTCACCCAAGAAATCAGATTCTTCAAAAAAAATAACATCCCCTAAATCTTCGTTTGGGGGTAGTTTCGAAAAACTAACAATGAAAGTCTTTATTGTTTATTTAAATTAGTATTTATGTCAAGTTTCAAGATTATTAACTGAAGTAATAAGATTCTTCAAAAACACTGTAATACCTCCTAAATCGTCTTTTGAGGGTAGTTGCAAAAAACTAATAATAACAACCTTTTTTTTATTTAGGATGGTATTTATGCCAAGTTTCAAGTTTATTCACCCAAGAAATCAGATCCTTCAAAAAATAACATCCCCTAAGTCGTCTTTTGGGGGTAGTTTAAAAAAATAATAAGAGCAACCTTTATTATTCATTTAGGGTAGTATATTAGTGGCAAGTTTATTGACCCACGAAATCAGATTTTTCAAAAACACTGTAATACCTCCTAAATCGTCTAATGGGGGTAGCTGCAAAAACTAATGATGACCACCTTTATTGTTTATTTAGGATTGTATTTATGTCAAGTTTCATGTTAATTCACCCAAGAAATCAGATTCTTCAAAAAAAAATAACATAACCTAAATCGTCTTTTGAGGATTGTTTAAAAAAATAATAACAGCAACCTTTTTTATTCATTTAGGTTAGTATTTGTGGCAAGTTTATTGACCCAAGAAACCAGATTTTTCAAAAACACTGTAATACCTCCTAAATCGTCTTTTGGGGGTAGTTGCAAAAAACTAATAATGACAACCTTTATTGTTTATTTAGGATGGTATTTATGCCAAGTTTCAAGTTTATTCACCCAAGAAATCAGATTCTTTAAAAAAACTAACATCCCCTAAATCTTCTTTTGGGGGTAGTTTAAAAAAATAATAATAGCGACCTTTATTATTCATTTAGGTTAGTATTTGTGGCAAATTTCAAGTTTATTGACCCAAGAAATCAGATTTTTCAAAAACACTGTAATACCTCCTAAATCGTCTTTTGGGGGTAGTTGCAAAAAACTAATAATCATAATAATAGCTACCTTTATTATTCATTTAGGTTAGTATTTGTGGCAAGTTTTAAGTTTATTCACCCAAGAAATCAGATTCTTCAAAAAAAATAACATAATCTAAATCATCTTAAGGGGGTAGTTTCAAAAAATAATAATAGCGACCTTTATTATTCATTTAGGTTAGTATTTGTGGCAAGTTTCAAGTTTATTGACCCAAGAGATCAGATTTTTCAAAAACACTGTAACACCTCCTAAATCGTCTTTTGGGGGTAGTTGCAAAAAACTAATTATCACAAATTTTATTGTTTATTTAGGATGGTATTTATGTCAAGTTTCATGTTTATTCACCCAAGAAATCAGATTCCTCAAAAAAATTAACATCCCCTAAATCATCTTTTGGGGGTAGTTTCGAAAAACTAACAATGAAAGTCTTTATTGTTTATTTAGATTAGTATTTATGTCAAGTTTCAAGTTTATTAACTGAAGTAATAAGATTCTTCAAAAAAACTTTAACACCCCTAAATTGTCTTTTGGGGGTAGTTTCAAAAAATAATAATAGCAACCTTTATTATTCATTTAGGTTAGTACTTTTGGCAAGTTTCAAATTTATTGACCCAAGAAATCATATTTTTCATACAAATTTCAACAACCCCTAAATCATTATTTGGGGGTAGTTTCAAAAAACTAATAATGTCAATCTTTATCATTTACTTAGAATAATATTTGTGCTAAGTTTCAAGAATTTTGGTCGAAGGAATTAGATTTTTCATACAAACTTTCAACCCCCTTTTTACCCCCTTAGGGGTGGAATTTCCAAAAATCCTTTCTTAGTGCACACTTACGTCACTTGAGGAACCTTACTGCCAAATTTCATGCTTCTAGGCTTAGCAGTTTTGGCTGTGCGTTGATTGATCAGTCAGTCAGTCAGTCAGTCAGTCAGTCAGTCAGTCAGTCACCTTTCGCTTTTATAGATATAGATATATATATCTAAAAGATTATGTTTTATTGTTTTTGAACGAATAAACGATTAAGTATTGTAAATATTATTAATGTTTCATTGGTGTCCCAAGTCCCAAAGGTCTGCGAAATCTTATGATTTTAATTTTCAGAAGTTACTTAATAATATTTCAGTTTTTTTTCTAAACAGGAATGGTAATTTTTGATTTTGACTTTAATGGATATGGCCTTGAGTATTTATTCTTTTAAATTTAAATCGTTCTTATTTCTTCCACTCTCATCATCCACTCTTACTCGTAAACCTGTCATGTTTGAGCTCATTTGTCACATCAACTAATAAAAGAGTCTGATGATGTCAGCATTAGGATGAATAAGGTACTGCAAGCCCTTCATGGGCATAAAGGTATCATCATCATCGTTGGTGGAGTGTCATTCTCTCTAATCATTAGTCAACTTTTTGATGTTGATGGATACGGAGACACATGATGGATACAAATACACAGATTTGTAATATTTCAAATTATTTATTTATTTAACTATGTATGCACACACACATAATATAAAGACAAGAAGAAGGAAAGGAAAAATAAATACATATATTCTTTTTTTAGTATTATATCTGAATAATTTGATTTAAGTATATTAAGATTGATTGTGTTATTGTAAATAAAGTGCCTGAAACTCAATGTTATTAAGAAATATCATGTTAGATATATTTTCATGTTACTCCTAGGTTGGTTTAATATTAATAAAGTTATAAAAAAAGTGCAAAAATCTTTTTAATTTAACCAAAAACTTATCGCCCGTTCTATGATAGATACAAAAACACGAATCAGACAGAAATTGGAAAAAAATCGATGTTTAAGAACGTATAAAAAACGAACAAAACTGTTACTCGACTTCTATGATAATTCACAGAGTGTACAGAATTCTGAGAGACTGCAAAATTGCATCTTACACCCTAATAATATTGTCCTGTGCATTGACAAATGGGCTCACTGTTTTTGTTCAGGGAACAGACACCACTGTTCATATCATTCCCCAGAGTAACCGGCATTTCATCTGAAATAATAAGGGTATGAAATAGGTTAAATCAGTAAACGAGGAAGCTAGTAAATATGTGACTATAGGCGAACAAGGCGAGCGTTCATTACTGTTTTTCGAACGCGCTATAAAAATTAAACAAATCTCTACTGGGATGAACATTACATAATTCTACCTGCATTTAGGAACTCATTCGGCATTAACAATGCAATCACCTTGGTAACAATAGTCTTTACAGATGGATATGTCGCATCTTGCAACCTTATAATATTAACCTTATAATATTTTGTAGAAGGTAAGAAATATTATATTATTTGTTACCTTATTCAACCTTATTATAGTGCATTGGCAGACAGGTTCACTGTTTTTATTTAGGGAACAGATACCGTGGCTCGTACAATACTCATGGCATGCATTGATATCACAACTTATTTCCAAAGTATCCTCATTAGTAAAACAGAGTAACCCAAAACAAGAAAACTTGCAAATATAATATCTAGGTATGACGGTGGAGCAAGGCGCTCTGGCCAGTTCAGTTTTCAAGCGCTCTATAGGAATTAAACAGTTAAATGCCGTAATAACCGAACAATTTAAAAAGCCATTGTGTCTCGCGTGGATTCACGTTCGGGGCACTCAAAGGCGTTAAACAAGTCCTCAATGGGAAGAACATTTAATTTTATTTTATCTGCATTGAGGTTGTCCCTCAACACTGACATTACATTCACCATGGATACAATAATCCTCATGACAGTTTCAAACATTACATGTTTCCTGTACATTGACAGACTGGCTCACTATTCATATTATTATTCAGGGAACAAACGCCATTATTCAAGCAATATCCATGGCACTCGCTGAATTAGCACCTCTCCCCAAAGTAGCCAGTATTACATCTTAAATAACGAACCCGCGAAAATAAGTGAGATTAATAAACACGGAGGCCAGCAAACATGAGACTAGTACTGATTACAGAAATAATACGATATTGTTATTAATTGGACCGTCTTCTCGAAGACGGATACAATTTTAAATGGTCAAAGTTATACGTAAGTTTGCCGTTCGTTTCGATCGATATTTCTAAAACTTTTTGTGGAAACGCCAAGTTTTTGCTCAGAAATATAGACAAGATTATTATAAAAACACATTTTACAATATCTTTATATTGTGTATTTGTTGAGAACTAACGCCATACTATATACACCCTCTCTGTCTATTTATATACACCTTACATCTATACCTTACCGACTTACCTTCTGAATGGTAAGTCGGTGACCAACACTGGCATGACACTCAGCTAGAGCCACAGTCAGCTACGACATTTGATTGCCATCATCTTAATATGTTTTGAAGTCGCAAACCCAGGTATTGTGTAGAAAAAACATCGGCATCATCTGTCCAAAGACTTTTTACGAGAATTGGGGTTACTAATGAAACTGTAAAGGGGTGTTTTTAACTGTTGTCTGGGTTTACTTCAAGACATGGGCATTTCCATCGGTGGCAATCCACTGATTGAGTGTCGGTTACCGGCTCCGCAATCATTGGCACATCAAGACCAGAGTAATCGGGAATACGTTGACGAAACCAATTATAATACGGGCGCAATGGATACCATTGTGAATGACCAGAATCCTGAGTGCAGCGAGGGATTCAAAGACACGAGATGCAAATAACTTTGGTCTCGTGTAGCACATACAACTTTTCACTTCAGCAGCGAGAACAAATAATCTAAAGGTAAAAAATACAACTTGGTAATATTTAAACCACATGTATATTTGTAAAAACTAAAAGTTAAAAGTAAAATTATTGCAGTTTTGCAAATTAAAAGTACCTACCAGTTTTGTTTGGAACCAATGGAACCGATATTGTTGTTTTAGCGACTTCAGTTTGAGTATTCACTGATTCGCTTTTTACATACTGCTTCAATTCTTCCGGTGTTAAATTGCAGACATCATCACTGGATTCACTCATATTTATTTATTACTAGTTGACCCGGCAAACTTTGTTTTGCCATAAAAACATCAAACATTTATCTACCCTACCTACCCTACCCTACCCGACCCTACACTACCCTACCCTACCCTACACTACCCTACCCTACGCTACACTACCCTATCCTACACTACTCTACCCAACACTACCCTACACTACCCTACCCTACCCTACGCTACCCTACCCTACCTACCTACCTACACTACACTACTCTACCTACCTACCCTACCCTACCCTACCCTACCCTACCTACCTACCTACCTACACTACACTACACTACTCTACCTACCTACCCTACCTACCTACCCTACCCTACCCTACCCTACCCTACCCTAACCTACCCTACCTACCTACCTACACTACACTACTCTACCTACCTACCCTATGTACCTACCTACCCTACCTACCTACCCTACCCTACCCTACCCGACCCTACACTACCCTACCCTACCCTACACTACCCTACCCTACGCTACACTACCCTATCCTACACTACTCTACCCAACACTACCCTACACTACCCTACCCTACCCTACCCTACGCTACCCTACCCTACCCTACCTACCTACCTACCTACACTACACTACTCTACTCTACCTACCTACCCTATCCAACCAACCATTTTTTTTTTTTTTTGCTTTTAAACCTTCCCTGTATTCTGTCGAACATAACAAAAAAAGAATTATTCAAATCGGTCCAGCCGTTCTCGAGTTTTAGCGAGACTAACGAACAGCAATTGATTTTTATATATATAGATTACTTTAATAATATCCAACGACCAAACGACCCTCCCAATACGGCTGGTCACCGCGGGAGTGGCAGACCAAAACCCTCCAAAGTCAAAAACTACGCGTGTAAAATTATTATTAAGTATTTGAAAAACTACTGAAATTGAAAACAGCTTTATGTACTTAACATAAACCAGAATAAAGAATACGTAATATATATATAAACTTTACTGTAATAAAATTGGAAAACTACTTTGGAGGAGGCTTTTACCCGAAAGGGGTCCACACAAAACCAATCTCAGATGATTGTTGTTGTATGTATTTGTAGTAATTGATTGATGTTATCTTAAGTTATTTAATTCTTAATCATTTTTTAAACTAGTAATTTATTTTTATCTTTTTAAATAATTTATTTAATGCTAAGTAATCAAATTTTTAATCAATCAGATAAATTAACTTGTTTTTATGAATTATTTTTATTATATACTTAATGACTTATTTATTTAATCAATCAATTTCTATAATCAAAGTTATTTTAATTTATAATTTCAATGTATTGTCTTATTTTTAATCTAATTCATCTATTTATTACCAACGAGAAAAAAAAACAAACAATAATATAATATTTTTGATGAACTTATTTTTAATAATGTTGAATTCCAATGTATTGTTTATCTTGTAATCTGATTCATCTATTTCTTATTAACGAAATATCTAAAATAATATTTTTTTGATGAACTTATTTAAATTACTTAAAATAATCTAATTTTATTTGTTAAATTGGTATTGTTTTGTATGTGTGGAATAAATAAAGCTTTATTATTAATATCCAACGTGTATCGCACTTTGTAGCTAGCGAACAGAAGAAGAAAACAATAAAAATTCAAAGCCCGCTATTTTTTAAAGATGCGTTCGGAAATTGCACTATTACTAAATTATTCTGTCACAATAAAGATTGTTAAAACTTTAAATAATTATGTAGATACATGATAAACTTCGTATTTTTTACTTCAACATCTCTTTATTTGATTATAAAAAAATATAATTCGATTATTAACACCTTAACTGCCAAGTGACCGACAAACAATACATTTTCAATTGTGTCTCATTGCCTGGCAGTTAAGGTGTTAAGAGAAAAGTATAATAATTACATTTAAACCTTGATTTGAAATTTTATAGGTGACGTGTTTCCGAACGTTTTATTGTGGGTTTCTTTTTTGAGCCTATTATATATGGAATTTGAAAATCGAACTTCGAATCGACTTGTTTCTATCTCTCGCTCTTTTCGTATCGAAGTGAAAATGACAGAACAAAGTGAAGTTCAAATCTTTCGAATGTTGTGAGTAGACCCAGCACTGACTCGGCATTTAAAAAAAATAATTAAAATGTTACTTTGTCTCACGCTTGCAGCAAAATCGAATTTTGCTCACTGTCTTTAAGCAGCAAAACCTGCTTGTTTGAGGTGCTGAGGTGAAAAATATTTATCTCCCCTGGCATCCTTGCAGAGATCGGGTGGCAAGGCAAAATTGCTATCGTGGTAGCGTCTTTTGAAATTGCTGCTTACTGGAGGAAAAACAGCGCACGCCGTGTTTAAGATTGGAAACGTCTGTGTGTGGGGTGCCAAGCAACTGTGGCAAGGCGCGCGTGCTCAGGGATTGCTCTTTGACCGTATGGGGTCAGCAGTGGAGGCTGTAAACAGAACCCTGCAGGATATCCGCAGGAACCAAGACATGATGGGGGTGACACAGTGTTATTTTTTGTGTTTTATATATTATATTAGGAAAAGATCTAAAAATAAATAAAATCCTTTCAGAATGAATCGCAGGCACAGAATTATTAGTTTACAGTAGCATTTAAGTTGTTTTACGATTTTGACGCTGACAAAGTGCCGCGGGCGACACATAGTAATAGTTAAGTATAAATACTGTATTTTATTATGTACAACATACAGAGCGTCATATTAGCATTAATGAAAACGCTCTTTAAATAATGAAAAAAAAAGTTAACCTCATAAAAGTCGCAAAGTAAAATAGAAATCGTTTTTTAGGATGTTTGAACGGTATTTTGAAATCCAGCATAGATGTTTGGGACTTTGAACACAAATGAAACAATCATCTTAAGAATATTCACAAACATTAATCTTTTATTCAATTAAGACAAATATAAAATATTCTTCTGTCTTAATATTACGAAGCCACAGTGTTACCTATTTTACAACACCATTTACAAACAATACATTGATTTGATACATAAATCAACCAACTCAGCATACAAGACCTAAACAGACACACACTGAAATGTAAAGTCACTGAGTGGCTACTACACCAGGACTATTTCTTTTACATTTTTGTACCAATAAACATTTATTATTATTATTTATTATTAAATAAAATGTGAAAACAATAAAAAATTGTCGATTTTAATTTTACTTGCTTATTACTTCGATTTCGAGCCGAGAAGGCCCGAGTTGATCCCGGCTGTCATTTGAAGATGAATTTTAACATGATACGGTAATCAGAAGAAATCATATCTGACCAGTGACCAGTCTTGCCAAGGGTTATCGTGTTTCCCTGTTACTCTGACTGGGTTGTGAAGGTTTGTGTAAAATACTGGTACTCAGATGAATCCGGTTAGACTTGAAGCCCATCTCAAGATTACTGAGAAAAAGCTACCCAGATTGATTTATCGAACTGCTGACGACAATTTCCATCACTGGAAGGTAAAGAGATAACTTGTAAAAGGTAAAGAAAGCTTGTTGTATTTCGCCTACTCTTCGACTAATATTTCAAACGAAATTGTTTGTTTCGCCTCCCCATTATATGGCAAATAGCATAATTTGCTTCGAGCATAGGCTTTGCCACATACAAGGCTGTCTTGAATCTTTTTTCTACATATATACAGAGGTTCACCATCAACTTCATTAGGTCCACCTGTGCGTCCTGCGACGAATGCATTTTTAGGTATATTTTCGCCAGTTGTTTTAATCCATTTAGCATTAAACCCACATAATATCTGAAAACAAAATTAAAATGCTTGATTGTTTTCGCAAAAACGGTGTCGGTTTATTATCGGTTACAGAAATGCACGATTTGATGCCACCTAGCTTTCCATCATCGGACTACAAGACGTACGGAAATGCTCCAACAGTACAGAGTGGACATCTCACCCATCATCATAATCATCATCAGCCTTTTAATGTGGTCACTGCTGGGACACAGGCCTCCTCTCTGTCAGAGGGAATGGGCGGATCCACCACACGGGCACAGTGCGGGTTGGTGGATGTCACATGTCTTCTTATTTTTGGTTCTAGGACAGTTTTCCTCATGATGTTTTCTATAACCGTTTTGAGAGCAGTGATGATGAAATAATTTACAAAAAGTAATGCGCTTGCCTGGGTTCGATCTCACGATCTACAACTTGTATGTCACGGCCTTTACCACTGGGCCACCACTGCTTTCATATCTCAAATAACCCTAGATTGTCTAGAGTTATTTAAAGCGTCTGATCTTCACACTTTATAAAAGTTCAAAGTTTATATGTGTATGTACCCAACACAGTTGAGAACCATCCTCAAATATGAAGTTTGGATCAGTGCGACTTGTGATATCTGTCAAAACATGATCATACCAGAAACCATCAATTTGAATTTTATACTGAACTCTTGTGCATGAAAACATAATTTAAGTAGCCTGATTAACCAAACTTACTAGTTTTTACTATACTACGTATTTAGTACAAAAAATAAACACTAAAACAATATTATTTTGACTCTTAAATCGAAAACTAATGAACATTACTGTTTTTTTTGCTTTTTTGTGCACAATTGAAAAAGGAATAAACTTGTCCTAGCACAAATTGTAGTGAACTCAAAACTTTACGAGAATTAAGCCAAAAACTGATTTTTGACAGCCCATGTTTTTATGCTCTGATGGGATTTTAATGAACTTTTCAGGCAATATTACTAGTACCATAATTTTAGTGAGAGTACTTAACTAGGATGTTTTTCACAGAAAATGTTTTATTTTTTTAGGCTACTACGGCAGACTTCATCAATGTCTGGCAAGACGTAAGAAACATCGAAACTGACTGATTGCTGAGGAGACATCTTTTGATACCAAGAAACATATATGTCGCATCAGGGCTGGCCGATAGATGTAAACCATCAGAAAGTCAGGATATATTCCCTTAGGTTAAGACATCGTGTGTGGGCAGGTCGGTGGGTACAATCGTGCAAATGAAATCGCATAAATTATTCGATACACTGGGTTTATTCAAATATTCGCAGTTACAATCTTGCTTACTAATATTACGGATCGACACTGATTCTACGACGTGTTAGTTCTAAGGCTGTCAGTACTCAACTGCCATATTCTACTATCCCCACCACGCCAGTGGTTAGAAATAGCGCGCCAATGCGTAGTTGTTCTTGCTTTGCCGCCAGATGGCGTGCCATTTGTTTTAACGTCCGTACTATTGACTAAACCCGACACGGCCATCCTGCGAGACAGGCGTCCTCGTCTGTTCCTAATTGTCAGGTTTTAACAGTGTATCGAATCATGTGGAAATTCTCATGAATGTCCTCAGCTCTTGGGGAAAGCTGAGGGGTCTGTCAGACTCCTACTGACTAAAACCACATGATGTTCTCTAGGCCGTAATTTATCTTGAGAGGCGAGCGTGGAACACAAAACGTCGCCTTCTCGTGCCTCTCTCAGGTGACAGATCCCCAAATCTATCACCCGCAGGCAGCATCTTCTTGTCCTTGCTCACTGCCATCTCATGTCGTGTTGCGCCACACGTCTTCTTAGTCTACTCCGACCCGCCAGTCTCCCATCATACAAGGGATGTTTTTCTGAAACACAAAATTTCCAAACAGTATTCACTCGTCCAATCCTGACTCATACTCTAGAGTAAGGAAACATTTTGAAACAATCAAACATGATCATTTAAATCTCTCTGTTCACCATTGCAAGGAACAAGTAATTCTATTTTCAATTTAAAGGTACCAGATCTTCGTGATTACAAAGTCCAAGTACCACTGATAGTCATTAATGTCACATTAAATTAAACAAAAGAAAAAAGACACCAGGTATCTTATTAACAATCTGTAGCCATCACATAGCTCTCCTAGCTATCTCATAGCTCTCTTAGCAATCACAATTGCTCTACTCGCTCATCCTACGATGTCGAGTCAACTGAACTCTCTGACCTAAGAACCTGTTCACACAGACACTCAGTCTGTCCTATGTTACGTCAATTCATTATAAACTTCACTTTCAATTTCAATTGGTACTTGAGCCCTGTGTCTCTTTCTAACACAATCCACGCATAGTAATCAAAATTAGAAAATTAACATTATTTTAATTTTCGTATTGAAGGCTTGACGATTCGAACGTCATCAACATTAACATGGTGACCTCACCTCTCGCATGACTATGCGAGTTTACTTTATTTTAACCTCATAACTCAACAGGAATCCTCTGTAAGGTTCCTTACACAAACGTGTTTTTTACACCGACTTACAGGTGCCCTACAGGCCCACAGTTGCTACAAAGACCTCCAGTTGCCACACTGGCCTACAGTTGCCATAAAGGTCTCCAGTTGGCACACTGGCCTTTAGTTGCCACACAGGCCAACAGTTCCTATAAAGGCCAACAGTTGCCACACAGGCCAACACACAACGCTCGGCTACTCCTGACCAAACTAGATCATTGGTTTCGTGATAATAGGGAAATTTTAGAACTCTGATCTTTAACTAAATCATTACCCTGGGCCATGTACCACAGTCATTCCAGAAAATTTCAAAACTGCTGCAGCAAAAACAGCCAAGCTTATAGAAACCCTCGATTAAAACCTCTAACGCCACGGCTCTATAGCCAACCAGCAATTATATTGCTCTCACACAACGGTCTCTCTAGACCCCGACCTCCGCCAGAATCCACTGGTACGGTCAAACATAGTACGGCTGATAGACTCAATTACTCGACATCTTCAGCTTGCTCATCAACATTAAAATCCTTTAAACATTAACATCGACTGGTGCATGACCCGCTGGCATCTTCCTCATCCTACTTTATGCATACTGGTAGGTTCTGAGCGTACCTATCTAAAGCTTTCAGTGTATAACGATCACTGCCCTGTCATAATCACCTATCGCGGACTTAATACAGGGCATCTTCAGTTTTTGTACTAAAGTTTCCCACACAACGCTATTCATTAGAAAAAGGTCCGACGATCAACAAGACAAAAGACAAAAGACAAAAGACAAAAAGACAAAAGACAAAAGACAAAAGACAAAAGACAAAAGACAAAAGACAAAAGACAAAAGACAAAAGACAAAAGACAAAAGACAAAAGACAAAAGACAAAAGACAAAAGACAAAAGACAAAAGACAAAAGACAAAAGACAAAAGACAAAAGACAAAAGACAAAAGACAAAAGACAAAAGACAAAAGACAAAAGACAAAAGACAAAAGACAAAAGACAAAAGACAAAAGACAAAAGACAAAAGACAAAAGACAAAAGACAAAAGACAAAAGACAAAAGACAAAAGACAAAAGACAAAAGACAAAAGACAAAAGACAAAAGACAAAAGACAAAAGACAAAAGACAAAAGACAAAAGACAAAAGACAAAAGACAAAAGACAAAAGACAAAAGACAAAAGACAAAAGACAAAAGACAAAAGACAAAAGACAAAAGACAAAAGACAAAAGACAAAAGACAAAAGACAAAAGACAAAAGACAAAAGACAAAAGACAAAAGACAAAAGACAAAAGACAAAAGACAAAAGACAAAAGACAAAAGACAAAAGACAAAAGACAAAAGACAAAAGACAAAAGACAAAAGACAAAAGACAAAAGACAAAAGACAAAAGACAAAAGACAAAAGACAAAAGACAAAAGACAAAAGACAAAAGACAAAAGACAAAAGACAAAAGACAAAAGACAAAAGACAAAAGACAAAAGACAAAAGACAAAAGACAAAAGACAAAAGACAAAAGACAAAAGACAAAAGACAAAAGACAAAAGACAAAAGACAAAAGACAAAAGACAAAAGACAAAAGACAAAAGACAAAAGACAAAAGACAAAAGACAAAAGACAAAAGACAAAAGACAAAAGACAAAAGACAAAAGACAAAAGACAAAAGACAAAAGACAAAAGACAAAAGACAAAAGACAAAAGACAAAAGACAAAAGACAAAAGACAAAAGACAAAAGACAAAAGACAAAAGACAAAAGACAAAAGACAAAAGACAAAAGACAAAAGACAAAAGACAAAAGACAAAAGACAAAAGACAAAAGACAAAAGACAAAAGACAAAAGACAAAAGATATTTATTTCAACTGGGCCACCAAGCGGCACTTTTGAATGTCACAATTTAAATTTAAATGGAATACAAGTTGATTCTACCGTGCATTCGGAAAGTAGCTAGTTATGGAGAAGAATGCACAAGAAACTCCATACTTTTTAAATTTACATGGAATAAAAGTTGATTCTACCGTGCCGTTAAGTTCAACTAAACAAAGTAATTGTAACAATTCTGTTACTCTTTACCATAATTCAAAGGCAATGCATACTCAACTCATAAACCCTCTTCAAAAAACCATCGCCACATGGTACGCATGAGGTGCGGTCCAGAATTGGTCTTATGAGTAGACATGTTAATCAGATTTGGTTTCACTACCACTGTCATCAACTATGACGTCTAATCCTCAAGGAACTTGGTGATCGGGTATCCTTCTCACAAGATTCGCGCCTTTCACTCTAGGATCTAGTAACATACAGACTGTTAATATGAGGGGAACAATAGGCCTGATCATATTTGCTTCTTAATAGCTCGCATGAAGGACCTTCATGAATAACTCGAATCAATATCGTTTAAACCAGATTATCAACAGTAACCCTTTACTATTGCTCACAAACTCAGTTTTCATGTACGGAAAACGATCGCGGGTTCTACTGCTATCATAATATTACTTTTAAAGAAAGCAAGTTAATTCAGATCTGAAGACGGTGGTTGTACATCGTTACGCAACAAGATCCGTCCTGAATACACGCAAATGACCAGTAACGTTACTAATTCGATACAATCACGATAACCCAACGACATCACTAACTCGCTTTGCCACTGAAAACGACTAGTTATTCAGTCATTTTGGATAACTCATCTCCTTCATATGGGCTATCTCATCCTAAAGTTCGTACTGAACCAAATGTTGAAACTAGTGTGGTGTTCACTAATTAGGGGTTGGGGTTTATAATAATACACTCAAATTATCAGTAAGCACAGAGCTCCACATGGATACGTCCTGTCACCGATGTGGGTGACAACTTAATAATCAATAAGTAGGTAGACGCAGGCACGTATTGCTCTGTCGTTTATTACAGGATACCACATCTCTTCCTTTTTATAATAATAATTATTTTGCAAGTGTAATTACATTAAAGATATTTATTGAGACAAGACAAAAGATATTTATTTCAACTGGGCCACCAAGCGGCACTTTTGAATGTCACAATTTAAATTTACATGGAATAAAAGTTGATTCTACCGTGCATTCGGAAAGTAGCTTGTTATGGAGAAGAATGCACAAGAAACTCCATACTTACTCTTTTAAAAAATTGATTCTACCGTGCATTCGGAAAGTAGCTTGTTATGGAGAAGAATGCACAAGAAACTCCATACTTACTCTTTTAAAAAGAATGATTTTTACAATATTTAGGTACATGAGTACATACATTAATAAATTCACATATCTGAGGACAATGCACCCAGAATAGCACTACACACTATACTACGTAAAGTATTAAAAGTACTCACACATTATTTTGCATGTAGACAATAATTAAGTTTTAAGTAGGTCTAATAACCTACTTTTGATTATAGAAATACTCAGCATTTAGTATTTGCATTAAATACTAACATATTATATAATATGTTTTAATCAATACAGTGTTTTATTTAAAGTCTTACGAATCATCACTTCTTGATCGATAACCTTCCGGCCTATGTGGCCTACAGGTTTTTTTTTTTTTTTTTTTTTTTTAACAGTATTATCTGCCGTTGTTGGATGTTATATGAATATCTAATTAATGACATAAATTATCTGCCGTTGTTAGATGTTATAATTTTACGATTTACGGCTTTTGAAATATATTTCATAACACTATTATTGTGTTTTATCTAGAAGTTTCACAATTTCGACCTTGTGTAAAATATTTAGATTTTACATTAGTAGTCCTTATGGATTTAAACATATTTCATATTTAAATACTCTGGACTCATGATTAAACTAGGTATTTGTTTTTATTTGGCCAAAGAACCAGTTTAAGAGTTCGTTTCTCTTTTTTTTTTTCTTTTTTGTACAAAGACTATATCGTCTCGTTATATTTTTTTCTCTGACAGTACACTGTCTATCTTTAGTTTCCACATGAGTGAAATTAATTGTTTTTGTTTGTCGAACTGAACCAGTACAGTCACTAAAGTAACAGAACTGGTGTCAGCGACTACTTGGGTGCAATACAAACTTTTGTGTCATTGTAGCCAAGGGTAGGCAATATAGAGACACAATATTTTAGTTTCAAAACTATAGATCGATTTTATAGTTGTGAAATTAAGGATCCACTTGCCAACAAAATTGATCCAGAAAACTGGATTACTTTTATACTTTCCAAGTACTTGAGCGTTTGTGTTTAACCGTCGATTTCACCAACCGGTTAAATTATTATAAACGCATCACAATTAAACGTCAGTCAAGTGATGCAAATTTTGGATTCGATCAATCGCAGTAGCAGACGCGTGCGTTTGACAATTCCCTTTTTTCTTTCATCGTTTTTATTACATTTGTTGTTTATAAGTTTTAGCACTCCTTCGCCAAGCAATATATGTATATTATATATATATATATATATATTCTATATTTAATATGCATGAACAAAAGCATTTTTGATTTTTACTTTATAGAAAAATATTGCTGTCTGGAATTTAGGAGTGATAATCATGTGTGGTTTTCTTAGCAACACTACCTTAGTATTATATATTATCTAAGGCTATATGCATGTCCAAATTATAAGAATATCATTATCAGGCTTTAAAACTTGGGGAAACCCTAGATTATGGTTTTATTTACGGGTTCCATGTCTTCAGCTCGTATTGTGTTTTTACCTTTGATTCCAGGAATTGGGACTTAACTATGAGGTTGTCAAATTGTTTTGAAAATAGAGATCTCTAGATTTAATTTTGCGAAATTGAACATTTGTTTATTTTCAGTGGCATTCAGACCAAGTGTTTGTTTTAGTACATTAACGAAAATGGTAGCTTTCATCCACAAGATTCGTTGACCAAATTGATTGAATTGTTTTGAAAATAGAAATCTCTAGATAAACCTTTTTGAATTTGGAAATTTATTTATTTTTAGTGGAATTCAGACCAAAACCTTTTGTAGTAGGTACATTAAGGTCAATGGCAGCTTTTACCCAAATTATTAGTTTTTACCACTAATCATTTAGAGCCAGTTTTACTGTCTTAACTGTTCATACAATAAGCTTTGCACATGCAAATTTGTAATCAATTGTTGCATCGTCATTGACTTGAAAAATATAGTCTAGAAAAGTGGACCTTTTAAGCTTCTCATTTAAGCTTTTAGTATCTTGTCATTTGACAAGAGGTTGAGTCTCTAAAGTGGACATTTTTAGCTTCTTTTTTTAGCTTTTTGTAACTTGTCATTTGACTAGAGGTTGAGTCTCTAAAGTGGACATTTTTAGCTTTTTATTTAAGCTTTTATTATCTTGTCATTTGACAGGATTTTGAGTTAAAAAAATGGACCTTTTTAGCTTCTTTTTTGAGATTTTGTATCTTGTCATTTGACAAAAGTTGGGACTTTTTCTTTTATTGGCCTTTGTTTTGTAGTGTTTTTGGAAATAACATTAGAAAACTCCTTTTATTCTGTTCTCATTCATTGTACTAGGAATTGGTAACTGAGCATTATCTTTGTAACTCAGGAGCAGTTTACTGCATTACGTTTTAAGTGCCAAAGTACTCATCTCGACATTGGCATAAATACGGCAGAAACCGTTAGTTATCACGTTTGTGATTGTATTGCCATATCTACAAAAGAGGTTTTACCTCTTGTTCATGTATCAATTTTAATAAGGCAAGAAAGTTTCTTATTTGAATATATAGTCAGTACAAAATGCATTCGATTTGATTCTTATTTAGCCTTAACAAATTTCATGATACTTTTTTAATTTTAACAACAAGTTTATACCTAATTTGGCATCACATTGCTTCGAATTTATCGAAGTGGAACTTTTTCATTTTTATCATTCAATAAAATAACTGAATGAATGAATTTACGATTCATCGCTGAAACATCTTGTTTTGACCCAATAATTCGTTTCGATTAATTTGCATCAATTAACGGTTCACCGTTCAAATATTTTGTTTTAGATCCAATAATATCTTTCGATATGATTGACATCATTTATTTCGGCCTTTCACTTTAGATCCAATAATATCTTTCGATATGATTGACATAATTTATTTCGACCTTTCACTTTAGATTCAATAATATCTTTCGATATGATTGACATCATTTTTTTTTTTTTTTTTTTCACTTTAGATTCAATAATATCTTTCGATATGATTGACATCATTTATTTTGGCCTTTCACTTTAGATCCAATAATATCTTTCGATATGATTGACATCATTTATTTCGACCTTTCACTTTAGATCCAATAATATCTTTCGATATGATTGACATCATTTATTTCGACCTTTCACTTTAGATCCAATAATATCTTTCGATATGATTGACATCATTTTTTTTTTTTTTTTTTTCTCTTTAGATTCAATAATATCTTTCGATATGATTGACATCATTTATTTTGGCCTTTCACTTTAGATCCAATAATATCTTTCGATATGATTGACATCATTTATTTCGACCTTTCACTTTAGATCCAATAATATCTTTCGATATGATTAACATCATTTATTTCGACCTTTCACTTTAGATCCAATAATATCTTTCGATATGATTGACATCATTTTTTTTTTTTTTTTTTTCACTTTGGATTCAATAATATCTTTCGATATGATTGACATCATTTATTTTGGCCTTTCACTTTAGATCCAATAATATCTTTCGATAGGATTGACATCATTTATTTCGACCTTTCACTTTAGATCCAATAATATCTTTCGATATGATTGACATCATTTATTTCGACCTTTCACTTTAGATCCAATAATATCTTTCGATATGATTGGCAATTGATGTGTCGTTATCGTTTTTTAAACAACGTAACGACACCGTTGATCATTGGTCAACCTTTGACAAAACTATCTATTTTGGCAACTATCTATTTCTAAATGTTTAATGTGTTACCCTACGGTTTAACTTAAACACGTTTACCAAACGATTTTTATAGTATTCGATGAACTTCCCTCAGTACATTACCAAGCTTAGGACTGGCTGGATTCCACGTCCTGCTATTAACATTGCATTTATGTGATTGCTAGTACATATCGAGATAGTAAATCGAAATTCGAAACAATTGTGTCGCAGGTTACAATCGCAACGTATGCGACAAAGTCAAGGTTCAAAACGAAGTTTTACATAATAATAATATCGTCCTAAGTTACTTAGGAATAAGCTTCATTATCGCATTGTCAAATTCAGCTTATCATCCACTCTAAAGAATATAGCTCTCTTACTCGCACGCATCAAAACGCTCTATCTGGCTTATTCTCTTCAACCAGCTACGTTGACAAATTCAAGTGGGTGTGTTATAGTTTGCGGGGATTTATAGCGTTGTGACACAGCTTTGGTTTCGTTTCATAAGTAACGAGTGATGTTTGAGAAATATATCGTTTTGAAAATTAGACAGTTTAGAAAATAGATAGTTTTGCTTTGCTTGAATAACTGTTGAACTTGAATAAGTGATTATTGTTTTGTGCGATGGATCGTTTTATAACTATATACGTTGGTAACGCTCCATCGCTTTATTAGCAAACGGATTTGGTCAACCGGATTAAACCGGGTTTGAGTTTTTTATTGCTGTCGAAATATAGTTTTTATTTGAATTTCATAACCACATCTCGGTACACGGTTTTGTTTATTTACACAAGTCAAGTAATGATTTCAATGATTTATGTAGCACATCCCTCAGCTTATCGCCGATGCGGATCGCTCATGAATAGGCAAATAATTATAAAAATAACATTCTGCTAAATTTCACATTTCCATTACTTACTACCCTCATTATCTTTTATTTTTTCCAAAACACATGCAATAAAATAATACTTTTGTTGCTGACCAATTTCCGTAAGTGGGACATTATTTGATATAATCACTTTACTCACTGCGCTTTTACTCGTCGCCAATGTGGTGTTCACTAATTAGGGGTTGGGGTTTATAATAATACACTCAAATTATCAGTAAGCACAGAGCTCCACATGGATACGTCCTGTCACCGATGTGGGTGACAACTTAATAATCAATAAGTAGGTAGACGCAGGCACGTATTGCTCTGTCGTTTATTACAGGATACCACAACTAGGAAAGTACTAACAAGCCAATAGGTAACTTATAAGCTACTTGCTTTTTACTAGGTGTGTCTTAATTACCTAGTGATGGTGCTAGGTATAACCACTACCAACCAATTCAGTGTTCCAACATGAACACTCTTAAAACTCGAAATAGAATCTCATCACTAGAGAACATTCGACTTCACTATCGAAATAAAATAGAAGCGACTCACCGAGTATTCCATTCCAAACTTGCGCACGCTCGTAACGTTCGGCTACGACCTGCGAACTGCTAGCCTGCCGTTCCTCTTAACCTCTCAGAAGTTGACATGTCAACATTCGCGCTCAGCATCTGAATCGCTAGCCTCCAGCAGAGGCTTCAGGCTGCGACACAATATGGTATCTGAAACATGAAAAACATGACGAGAGTATATGTTCACACGGTTATGTTAACCATACACAGCTTTGATGGAAATTAACCGGTACAGCGGTGTAGTAACCTAAACCAATCAATCTGCTTAGCCTTTTTCCAACTACATTGGGGTGGGCTTCCAATCCTATCGGATTCAGCTGAGTTCCAGTGCTTTTCATGAAGCGACTGCCTATCTGACCTCCATAACCCAGTAACTGCGTAACACGGTACCCCTTGGTAAGACTGGTGTCACATCTCAGGCTTCTGACTACCCGCAATGACTGTCAAAGATCTTCAAATGACAGCCGGGACCAACGGCTTAACGTGCTTTCCGAGGCACGGAAGAATACTACGCTTCTTCTCAAACCTAGTTAACTCTCACTACATAAAACTATCACACTACAAAACTAATCAAAAGATTTTTTTTTGGATTTATCATAATTTCCATACTGAAGTGTAAGGCAGGTTCGTCACTCACTAAACGTTCTAACTTTCAAACAATTACAGTCAGCCATGGCTAGTCAAAGGTTATTGCCAGTGATAGTAGAATAATAACTCTTCAAAAACACCAAAACTTGACCATCGATAACTAACATGAAACTATAAGCTGACACGGGCCACTCCGACGAACCACAGACTACCATACCGTACACAAAACCAGAATTTTGAATAATGAACACTCTTGTCCATAGTCATAACAAAATGAAAACGACTCACCAGATTTGCATAAAGATCCGTGTGCATGGATCTTTCCACACGTCCACACGCTCCTCCTTGACATGTACAGCTCCTTGGTTGCTACTAGCTTCCTTGCTGCTCCGCTCCAGACTGGTTTTTTATTATTCAAGACTGAGGGTAGTCTCAAATGACAACGCGATTTTTTTTTGCAAGAATGTAACCACAATTTTCACTAGCATTGTTTTTACGTGAGATCTCATTAGCACGACCGAATCCCAATTCTGATGTCGCATCAGGGCTGGCCGATAGATGTAAACCATCAGAAAGTCAGGATGTATTCCCTTAGGTTAAGACATCGTGTGTGGGCAGGTCGGTGGGTACAATCGTGCAAATGAAATCGCATAAATTATTCGATACACTGGGTTTATTCAAATATTCGCAGTTACAATCTTGCTTACTATAGGTCTACCAGAATCTCATGGCAAAAAGGGAAATAAAAATTTGTTGTATGCAATACTGGGGAAATTGGATCAAACGATCTTGATACTGTTTAATTTTTATTTATGTCTTTAGTATTAATGAACATGAGGTAACTATATTATAGTAGTCACAACGGATCTTTGTGTCTTTGAACTTGGTCCTGCCAACCATTGCGTAAGAAACAGTTTGTCATCGAGTATACTGCATAGAGTAAGCGAGATAGGACGATGACAAAAAAGACAAAAGATATTTATTTCAACTGGGCCACCAAGCGGCACTTTTGAATGTCACAATTTAAATTTACATGGAATAAAAGTTGATTCTACCGTGCATTTGGAAAGTAGCTTGTTATGGAGAAGAATGCACAAGAAACTCCGTAAGCTTATGTGACATACATAAGCGAGTGAAAGAGACAGTTATACAATGCTATCTTCACCTTCAACATTGACACAAAAATAGCTACTGCGCGGGGTCTTGCAACCAATTCAGAGACACAAAGATCCACTGTGAGTATTATAGGTATCTGTATGAATAATATTGTTATACATCGTGTTCTTAACATAGGAAAAATAAATCAATTGAATATTAATTTATGTACTAATTTAATATTTAGCATTTAAATCATACTAATAACTTAAAACCTCATTCAGAACTAGAAAACTAGAATACGATTCCATGAACTCCACTGGCATTTCAAAAACTTGTATCTTTGCAGTTTTATGTCATCTCTCTCCATCAAAATGGTTCTTTTTCATTGGCATTTAACATATTCAAAACCAATCTCTTTATGTATAAAGTCTGAAAAAAAAAAAAATGTATCATGTTACTTAAAGTCATTCATCATCATCAGTCTATATATTTTCTTTTTATGTAAGTTTTATGGCCTGGTTGCTAGGACCTTTTAGCCACGTCTTTGGAAAGAGTTTTGGATCTTATATTTATTCTTTAGTATGCATTAGAATGCGGATGTAACAGATTCTAATGTTTTTTGGAATATTTGGCAGCAAATTGTATCGAGTCAGTCTTCCCAGTAAGCTTTGCAGAGGCAGTCAATACTACAATAAAATACACCGCTCCACTATCCCGAGATCGCTTTTTTCAATGATTTTACAAATTGTCCAGTTGCGGAGACAGTTGAGATACAAAACTACACAAATAATATATCACAATATCCACTAGGAATCAATTTGCAAATAATATTAACAGCCACTGAACTTCACTCGACAAAATCCCGCCAAAAACTCCCGTCTATATACACGTCCCACTGCAGGGCGCAGATTATTACTTAATATTTTTCTTACGTCAAAGATTCTCAATCTCCGTTTAAATCAATATATTGTCGAAGAATTAGTTACAGTTACATTACTGTTGCCATTTCCTTCCGGCCATCATTCGATGTGCCCTGACCTACGATTTACCATATAATAGTAATGGAAAGAAAATAAAATTAAGTAAGAAAAATATAAATTAAACTAAATGTATCAAAACAAGTCAGTCCAACTTACCGGTCCACTCTACGACGCACTTTAAAATCAAAGATTGAGTTTGATTTACGCCTTCTTCTTCCCTTATTTTATGATACACATTGAAAACAATATGTCTCGCATGAGATCGAAGTGGGTTTTTCGACATTTTCACAAAAATAACAAACTTTCAAGATAATATCAAAAAAATTCAGCAGCGGTTGACACATCAAGTACTTTGATTCGACAGGTGACAATTGACATTGCCATATGAAAATCACAATTTAAAAAAAATAAAAAATGCCATGAGATTCTGGTACACATATAATATTACGGATCGACACTGATTCTACGACGTGTTAGCTCTAAGGCTGTCAGTACTCAACTGCCATATTCTACTATCCCCACCACGCCAGTGGTTAGAAATAGCGCACCAATGCGTAGTTGTTCTTGCTTTGCCGCCAGATGGCGTGCTTGCCATTTGTTTTAACGTCCGTACTATTGACTAAACCCGACATATATAAAATTCATCTTTTATACTACGAGTATGACGTGTGTCATGCTCTGTGTCTATGATAGTGTGTCATGCTATATCTAATGTCTCTCCTCTCTGATGTTGGCGCATGTGTTGGATCATTCGGTTCCCTTCATGTTGGTTGAGCTGAGTGGTGCCGATCCATGTGTTATGTTCGTGAACAGGCGCCATTAGTTGGGATTGGTCATAACATAGCTGCATCGGCCTGTTTTTAATTATCTATTTATAGTATTTTTTTATTGTTTGTTTTACTCCAGGTGCTTTTACATGCACGTCTTTTTACATCGTTCTCACATATATGTATTTGTTCAACAAGAATGTACAACAACATGTAAACCATAAAACACTTTTTTTAAAAGAGTAAGTGTGGAGCTTCTTGTCCGTTATTTTCCATAACAAGCTCCTCTGCCAAATGAATGATATTATGCTAAGATAGAAAAAATAACCCCAAATTCAATTAATGAATGAAACAATATTATTAGCAAAGCTCACAAAAACTTCCTAAAAGGTATGACTCAAACCAGGTTAACGCGTAAAGAAACGCGATAACGGTTAATCGGGAACTTAAGGCACACCGACACGGATAGGTTATGTTTGAATAGGACTCGCTTTGCTCGCCCACTTCAGCGCCCGTCATTTCCTTCATGTTAGGTTCCTTTAGACCCTGCAAACAGAAATAGGTAGGGCGATAAATTTTTATTTTCAAGTCGCTGTTTTGAAGATTTGTATTCGCCCACTTTTTGTCGCTTACTTAGTATTTTAGTAAGACATATTCAGTATTTTTGACATCTTTAATTTGAATTTATTTTCGCTCGTTTAAATACTCTTGCAGTTTTCAAAAGAAGAGTGAAAGAACACTACCTTTCCATTCCATCATAGTTGCATATAGTATGTATAATTATCTTTATATATATATTAGTGTTTATTTAGTATTAGTTGTTATGATATGTATGCTTATATGTATGTACCTATATGAAAGTATATTTTATTTGTTATTTTAAATTACATAACTGAATTGTTTTATGACTTTATTTTTCCCCTCCACACACAATGTCTACATCTCTTTTTTATCATATTCCTTTCGCAGGTATGCTGGAAGAGGTTTCATTAGAAATAAGCATCACCTCTGTACCTATTTTCTGTTCCTTCTTCTTGTCTTTGTATTATGTGTGTGTGTACAAAAATTGTTAAATAAATAAAATAAATACTATCTCTAAGTAAATAGCGGGTCAAAAGGAGATTGCCACTTATAAAAAAAAAACAAGTCCTGAGAGATAGTATGACGGATAGGATTGACCAACACGATCTATAAGCGAATAGTTCTTGCGATTGTGAACTATTTACTTCGAATGTTTATATAACATAACCAAAATGCCATCCTTACTTGTTTCAACAACATAACTATTGCTAGTGATTGATAAAAAGTTTTCTTGTGGCTTCGCGTATAGAAAATCGTTTAGGGTCACAAATAGCATATTAGAAAAAAACATCGAAACTACTCATTCAATTAAAAAAACCTTTTACTAAAAGTTACACTATAAAATGAGTGTCATACGCTATTTTGTAACCCGAAAAAATAATGGGTCTTGCGAGGTGGGCCAGGGTAGCCGCGGGAAAAAGGTAGAGTAGTTTATAAACCAAGGTGATTTGCATTGTTTCAGTCTCAGATCAAACTCCTCATGCAGGATTTCACTGGCTTCCCATGGTGGATGGCAAATTGCCTCCAAATGCTATAATTGGTGGGTTTGAATACGAAACTGAAACTCACATAGCCAGAGCTTACCACAATGGTTCGCTGTATCCTGGGAAGTATAGGACGTCAATGAAAAGTGCTCACATCTCTTGGGGAGGCTTTGAACACGGCGAACAACAGTTTGAGGTAAATGTATTACTTTCTAAGTATTTTTCCTGAAAGATTTAGTAAAACCTTTCCAATATCACGTTTTTTGTACATCTTCTGCTATGATTGTCTATAAATGTGCACGATCATTATAAAATTGCAAACAATGTACGGCAGTCTTGATTAGTATATTTGTTGCGACAATAGTAATGCATGTTTTAATTTTGTTTTCAGATATTATGTGGGTTCAATGCTAAATGGGTTAGAACAAAGTACGAAAACATACCTAAAAATGCATTTGTCGGTGGATATAGTGAAAATAATGGTGAACCTCTGTATATATGTAGAGATATGATTGAAGACAGCCTTGTATGTGGAAAATTTTATGCTTCTTACAATACGTGCTATTTGCCATTTAGAGGCTTGGAAAGATCAACAGCTTCGTATGAAATATTAGTCGAAGAGCAGGTGAAATATAACAGTTTTAACCTTTTGCTACTTGTTTACCTAACTGCCAACGAAGCAAATTGGTGTCGATAAAGTTAATTCAATAAATCAAAATATTTGCCGGTCTTTAGCTTTTTATGTTGAAATCGTCTACCAGTCTAAATGGAATACTCCGTGCCACAATATATTCGCAAAAAAATGGCAGAATCTTCACACAGTTAGTTTGTTGGATTCGGTTTCTCAATGACATTGTTTATGTATGTATGTATCTAAGTACCTATTTTTAAGTAGTAAGTCATTACTTTATATTTTATTTTTTTTCTACTTGTTCTTTCATTTAGTTTACCTGCCATGTTTTACCTCTGCACCACCCTAAGGTCGACTGGTATAAAATGCCAAAGGCATTAAGTCCGCCTTTTTATTCGTGCATAAAGTTTTAATAAATAAATAAATACAGAAACAAGCAGCAATACATAAAATAAAATAAAAATAAACTTTTATTTCATGCATTAAGTACAGTTTTCATCTCACAAGTGTAGTTTAGTTAATTATAAAGAGACATAATATAAATCCAATAACATTCCTCAATATAGCAATAATCACAAAAAAGCAACACATCATCATCATCTTCTTGCCCTTGTCCCATGTTACTTGGGTTCGGCGCAACACGTTTTCTTCTTTCACACTGTCCTGTCCCCCGTCACGCCATCACTGACTCCCTTTTCTTACATATCACTCCTCACACAGTCCGTCCATCTTTTCTTTGGCCGTCCCCTCCATCTCCATCCATCCACATTTATATTCATAACTCTTTTAGTAACTTTCGTTTCATCCCTCCTCATCACATGACCTTACCAGGACAAACGGTTTCCTTTCAACTTTTCTGTCTCTGGCGCCACTTTCAAACTGCCTCTTATATAATCATTTCTCACTTTATCCATTCTCGTCACTCGGTCTCAACATTCTCATCTCTGCTACATCCCATCTCTTTTCATCCATCTTTTTCACATTCATTGGGCTGCTTCTGATCCATACAGTACGTCTAATCACGGACTTGTAAATTTTTCCCTTTAACTTGAGGGGCATCCGTGGGTCGCAAGTTGTTCCAGTGACCTGTCGCCGTTTCATGCATCCCGAGTTGATCCGGTGCGTTACGTCTTGGTCTACCTCAACATCTCCTTGGACAAGCGACGCTAGGTACCGGAAGTCGGAACTATAGGCACGGAACTGGAGAGACCGCCAAAATCACAGAACAAGTATTCAATTTTAATTCTGCTCAAGTAAAACAACACATAAAATTACTGTATTAAACAAAATACTGGGCGACACAATATTTGTAAACACTTAGCTGGGGGATCCGAAACTCCTTTTCTTTGGGGGTCTCAGGCCGGAAGATAAGAAAAATCACAGCCATAATATAAATTAGTCTACTATCTAGAGATAAGTAACCATCGGGCCTTTGTGACTCTAAATCGAGTGCAATAAAATCTAATAACATTTAATGATTAGATGTATTGTAAAATGTAAATGTTCACGTAAAATACTTACTGCTAATATAGCCCATATTTATATATTATATTTCTTCATATTAAAACTGAAAGAGACTAATATTTTTAACGAATAAACGATTAAAGTTTGTATATCCTAAACTGATTGTTTCAATTGTGTCCCAAGTACCAAAGATCTGCGAAATATTATTACCTACTGTATTTTCAGTTTAATAAGATTTCAGATTTATTCTAAACAAGAGTTGAGATGCGGGTGAATTGAGTCTGGGACAGAAATGCATTTGAAGAAAAGACAACCTATTCTTGTTCTAATCCAGATTTAAAAAACCTGTAGCAGGTTGATACCTATCATAGGTCTTCTTATTTTATATTTCGTTGGCTATATAATGCATAAATAATTATATGACCTTGAGTATTGCTTTATTTTTATTTTATTTTCTTTAACTTTTCCCACTGTCATCATCCATTCTTACTAGTAAACCTGTCGTGTTTGAGCTCATTCATATCGACGTCATGTCATCTGAGAACAAGGGTCTGATAATGACAGCATTATGATGAATTTGGTACTGCAAAAGAGACCTCCGCCGCTTTAATACCGAGCGTATTAAAGACGCGATTAAGCGAAATAAAGGCTCCAAGGTTTTTTCAAGGGATCTAGCTATTGCGCAGAGCCAGCTCACGAAACTGAAGACCGACAATGGCAGGATCGTATGCGCCAAACCAGAGCTTCTGAGGGAGATCGAGACATTCTATGGACAGTTGTACTCATCAATCAGCAAGCCCGTTGCAAGTCTAGCAAACGACCCAAGAGCTAGATTGACCCGACACTATACTGAAGATATCCCGGACGTCAGCCTGTACGAGATTAGGATGGCTCTGAAACAGCTTAAAAACAAAAAGGCACCGGGCGATAACGGAATCACGGTTGAACTCCTGAAGGTGGGTGGAAAACCGGTCCTTAAGGCCCTTTAGAAGCTGTTAGATACCGTCATACTCGAGGGCAAAACGCCATAGGCATGTTGCAGGGGTGTGGTGGTACTCTTCTTCAAGAAGGGCGATAATGCCCGGCTGAAGAACTTTATGCCTATCTCACTTCTTAGCCAAGTCTACAAGTTGTTTTCAAGAGTCATCACGAATCGCACCAGACGCCCGCAGCCAGACCGTTTCGTTATCTTGTAAACATTGTCGTTTTTGGCTAACAACGCTGTTCCTTGACATCTTGGAATTTTCATAACATTTAATATAATAACTCCCGCACTCTATTTAAACTTAAACCAGTAACCATATTTCTAATTGGATTTGTGAAAAACAATGTACAGCTTATGCAATCAGACAGCTCGAGTACCATGAAAATGTCTGATGTAAAACTTTTTCACAAAAAAAATACCGACTTCTATAGCAAAACTCTAGAAAAAGCAAAAATAACTTTCGTTTCTGAAACCGGTTTATTTTTATCTTTTTTCAACTCTGACTTCCGAAACGAAAGTTATCTTTGCTTTTTTTAAGCAACACGTAACTTCTCATTCCACCTCAGCGAGGAAATGACTAAATGCAAAAAAAAAACGTTTAAAATCACAAGATAGGTACACTTTTATTTCAGTTTAGGTATTAATTACTACATTATGACAGGTAAGTATTACAGAATAATCTTTAAATTATAACAAAATAATACTAAGGTATAATTAAGAAAATTTTAAAGTAACGTTGCTACAGTTATTGTTGAGGGAGAAAGCTCATTTGCGCATTATTAACAGTTTCAGTCAATTCTGTTGGCGTCAAACAAACTTCCTCGTCGCTAGAATCACTCATTTTAGTTTTTTCACTTGTTTTCAAGTTTCTTGTTTTTAATATAAGGTTTAACAATGACGTGAAAAAATGCCGCGTAAAGAACCGCGTACAAAGCAAATTGAAAAAAGAACACCAAGTAGGTTCCGAGTCTGAGTTTTTAACAAATTAAAAAAAAGTTGTATGATATATTCGGCACCATAGAGGTAGCAGTAAATAGGTTTAATGTTTTTTTTAATTCACCTACTTAGTGCACACGATGTTCTAAATTTAATTAACTTTATCCTCTAGTGAATAAAAACGGCTTTTCCACTCAGATATTGAAGATTAAAAATACTCTTTCCGAGATGGTGGGATGAAAATATTTTTTATTTAACTAAACCATACATAGATTACTTTTGAATTGTCAAACAAAATATGAATCTAGTTGCACGTTCGCAAGCGTTGGTAGGTCTCTATGTATAGGCAGTTTCGGTTGTATGTTCCATATCCTGAAAACTGATAAACCGATTTTGATGGAACTTACAATGTTCCCTAAGTTAAGAGATACATAAACCAATAAACAAAGAATGATCACGATCCTACCTTTCGGAGACAAACGCGTGGACAAACATACATATGTACAAACAAACATACACTTATGATATTTGACACACGTGCTTGGAAGCCCATTAGCATCTGTAAATATTGTGCAATTCCAAAAAAATTACATACGTGTCGAATTAATTACCTTATTTTTTTTGAAGTCCAGTTAGATAGAAGATCTTAGATTCTAATTATGATGAGTTGTAATATATAAATAATAGCCAGACTCCAGTTAACTTTTTGGTGTTGTATCTAAAGGTTTTACTGGAAATTATTGTTAATTTGAACAATTTCAAATTATTTTTTAATATTTTAAAGATTGATTGCATTAACGTGCATTAAGTTCCTGTAATTCAGTCTAAATAATGGAATATCCCATTAAATGAAATAAATCAAATTACACAAACGTGTGCCAAGAATGGTCGTTGGGGTTAAACATCACTAAAAATTTATAAAAAAACAGGAAAAAAAAATCTTTAACCAAAACACTTATCTTCCATTTCATGACAGATACAAAAACATAGATCAGACAGAAAAATAGGGAAAAAAATTACCTATAAGATCGTAAAAAAAAATCAAACAGCTTTAACTTGACTTACAAGGTAATTCACAGAGGGTACAGAATTTTGAGAGACTGCAACGTTGCACATTTCATCCTGATATTGTTCTGTGCAATGACAGACTGGCTCACTGTTCTTGTTCAGGGAACAGACACCGTTGTTAGAACAAAACTCATGGCACGCGCTGACATCACATCGCTCCCCGTAGTAATTGGCATTACATCTGAAATAACAAGGGTAAGAAATAGGGTAATTCAGTAAACAAGGAAGCTATCAAATATGTGACTACAGGTGAACGAGGCGAACGTCCAGTACCCTGTTTCCTGTTTCTGGTACCCTGTACCCTGTTTCGGCCGCACTTTAGAAATAAAACTAGCCCTAATGAGATGAACATCTGTGTTTACCTGCCTTTAGGTTATCCCTCAGCACTGACACTACATTCTCCGTGGCACTGACAATACAATCATTATTTAATTTAAAACTCCTAAACTAACGCTTTCTTTGTAAATAGTTAAAAAGTATAATTATAAGTTTAAAAATGATAATAGTAATTTCTAGAGATAATATAAACTACCTTTATTGCTTTCCATTAAAAACTAAAATAAATCTAAACAGAAAATATTTTTTGTAAAATTAAAACATTTTTCTTAAAATGTTTTTATTTTAATAATAATTCTTTTAAAGCTAAACTTGACGAGAGTTTTTAAATAAATACTGACTACTATTTACAAGTCAAGTTACCTGCCAAAATAGCTCTGAACGCACAACTTTTAAACTGTAAATTGTTCATAAATTTTAAAGAAAAATGTATCCTATGTTTTTTTATTCCAGTAAAAATATGTATCTGTGTCTATATTATAGTTTTTTTATTTTATTTTATTTAAAACTGTGAAATATCTTTTTAATTGTTTTATAACTACTGTTTTATAAATCATTTATAGTAAAAGCGTTCAAAGTGTTAATTGAAATAATAATAAGATTTATATTACCAGTTATAAATGTAGATTTTATTAAAAACTTGCCTGTAATTTATTACAATAATACAATAGTGTCATTCAAGGTGCTTAATTCGTTACAAATATAGAATATCGCATTCTTCCATTTTAATACATAGCATTTTGACCCCTATCTCCACACTGTAAAGTCGAGTCAAAAAGACCCATAAAATGTTGTAAGATTTGCATCTAAATCTATTAACAGGGGCCGAAACCAATTTGCAGAGGCCTTGTTAGACATGTAAGATGAAATGTGACGCCAACCGGCGATTATTCCTGTATGCACTAGTCACTACGCAAGAGCACCCAAGGACAAGTAGGATTATTATTATTATCTATTTAATATTAGTATTACTCATAATCATACAAAATTGTCACTGTTGTCAACCAGTTGGTCGACACGTGACCCAAACGTTGAACAATAGTCCAATTAACGCCAGGATGTAAGAGGTAAACCAAGTTGGAGGTATTGTCGATTGTATATTTATAGTACTAATTGAACGTATAAACATACATTAACTCGTTCTCTTCCTCATGAAGATAGATAAGAACTACTTCATTAATTTTAGGACAAAATATATCGGGTTTTTTCCGTCTGGAATTTTTCAGTAGCAGGCCGGGGTCTGAACTTATGCCCGGTTGATGGCAAAAGACTCACCCCTATTACATGAGATTTAAACATAAATGGGGAAATGAGGACATTCTATAAGCGCACCTTTCCCTAAAGCTTCGAGGAATACCGGCGTGAGGTTACAATACGTTGTTAAAACAAGTTTCATGAAGGTAAAGTCGCGGGTAGAAGTCAGTATTCAATAAAATAAAATAAAAATTTGACACAAAGGTAACACGTAACATGATGATGCTAACTCCCAAACTAGGCCTGAGCATGTATTTTGGGGGACCTAAATCTAGCAAGAGAGGTCATTCACGATTTTAGAATTAAGAATTTGTATTTGAATATTTGGCAAATTACACACATTGGCAAAATTAGCGGCAAAAGAAAAACGGTCGCAAAACTTTTTGTTTACCTTTGCAAGGTGTTTTTCTTTTGTTTTATAATAAAACCAATCATTCCTAATTGATAAAACAATTGAACTTTTGATTTTCAAGCGTTTCTTTTAACTTTATTCGAACTTACACAATTTCTAAAATTTTGATTTTTTTTATTAACATATGGCGTTATTTGTTTTATTGTTAATGATAAGATGTTTTGTTAAGAACATCATTGTGCCAAATTTTACCTTAACTGAGAGGGCCAGGGCACTTGAGATGAGAAGAAACGATCAAACCTACAGAGTGATGAGCATATTCATCGTTTATTTGTTTCGACCATTTATGCAGTTTGTAATGGCTTAGAGAGACTAATGATGACATTTATCATTTATCAATGCTTTTGTGTGAATATCAGAACGATGCAGGAATCTCGTACTTCTAACAGAAATAAACTTTTTATTTAGTTTCAGTTTCGGAAAAAAAAACCGCGTTTAAAGTCTGATCAAGCCAGAAATGAGCTGGAGGAAGTTCGAAGTGCAATAGAAACTGGATTTAAGGAACGAATGCCGTTGAAAGAAGCTGGTTTTGGTTTGTTCGACTCCACTGAAGGTCCAAAAATTGAGGTACATCACCCTTGAAGTTTTAGACTCAAAACTTCAAATACTCAATTAATTCAATACAGAAATCAGCCAAATGTCAATATTAGTTATCACAAACATTTTTGTGTTTGTCAAGTTTTAACCGCACGAACAGATAGGCAGACAACGAGTTTATTTTGAAGTAATAGTTAGCACAAAAAATATTGTCCAAACACTTGGGCAGGAAGGGTTGTGTATCTCCGACAGGCAGTCGCTCCAGGTGAATACATGTACTCAACTGCATCCGTTTAGACTGCCAGCTGACCTCAACATAGATAGTTTGGAAAAGGGTAGTTAGGTAGATTGATTGTATTATAATTATTAAGTACTAGCTATCACCCGCTGCTCCGCCCGTGTCTAGATGGTTTATATGTTACTAGCTGACCCCCGCGGCTTCACTCCCGTCAACTGGCTATATACCTACCTATCACCTACCTACCCACCTACCTTACCTGCCTACCAACCTACTCACCTGTCCTACCGATCAACCTACCTACCCTAACCTATCCTACATACCTACCTACCCTACCCTACTTACACTTTCCTACCTACCTACACACCCAACTAACCTACCTATCTACCTACACTACCCTACCTACCAATTTGTAAACCTATTTATTTGAATAAGAATTAATACTGCAATACGAATGTAACCAACGTTTGTTTCTACCAGCGATCTAATAAAATCTTAGAACACAAAAGCTGCTATTGTGTGTGAGATATATTCTCTCAAAGACTTTTTGGTAGTTAATAAATTAGTAATAATAAGTACTTTAATCTTGTAGTACATCATTTTTATGTATCATCAATAGTTTTCTTAGTGCACGCCAAATAACGAATTTTATAGGCAAAATTTTGCTACTTTGGGTATTATTATCGTAATTTTTATAAGGATCTCTAATTGTTTTTTCAATAATTGATCGCTCATGTTACTCGGGAATAATGTAGCTTTTCATAGGTGAAAGAATTTTTTAGATCTATCCAGTAGTTTGGAGCCTATTCGGTACAAACAAACAAAAAAAAATATTTTCCTCTTTATAATATTGGTATAGATATTGCTGTAAATTTTCATCTATATCCGTTCAGTAGTTTTTGCATAAAATAATAACAAACATCCATACTCACATCATCATCATCATTTTCAGATTTATTAGAATTATTATAAAATAGGATAATACAATTACGGTTTAAAGGAAAACACGTTACATTTACATACATAGATAAGAGCTTAATTAAATTTATAAGTTTGTTTGCTTGATTAACCGCCGTGGGTTTATACGGTTCTTATCATAAGACCAGGAGGACAATGAAGCAAAAACCCAAGTTATTATCGGTTATCAGGGCCTGTTTAATGTAACAATATAGTGCTGCTAGATTTATCTATAGTATATTCCTACCTCATTAAAATGCCATGTTGTTTAGGAACGATCCTTTATATTCCACGGGCCGTCAAATAAGCTCCCCAGTTGAAAAATTAGTGGTCTGGGACGCGTTAAAATGTACAGCACGAAGGGTGTGTTGTTAGCGCTGTGTGTGGGGTTGGTGAGCTCATTCTCCTGGGGTTCTTACCCCAGGAGAATGCAGCAGCAGTTATCTTTTATTTAAAATACGCGTCTGTTATCGAAAAAGTTTGTTTATGTTTTTAGGATAACGTCTTAAAGGATTTTTTTATGAATGTATTTGTTTGTACGGATCCATCGGTGCACGAGTCCGACATGCTCTTGGTTTTTAAATTAAATATATTTTAACTTCTATATACCCTAATATATTATAGCCTTGTGAATAGGACCTCCATCGAGGTGACTACATTTGGCAATGAGGTGTTAAATATTATATAACATTAATTATTCAACAATATTCTGTAAATCAACCGCACCATTAGCACCAGGTACCTGTAAATTGGCCATTGGCCCACGCTAGCAAGTATGTATGTGTACGTTGAAAGTACTTACTAACACTACTCTATCACACACATTTTGTGCATATCAAAATAAATAACGTCTGGGGCCTCCTATTATCTATAATTAGGTTACACTTTCTTGTTCCTTATTTAATTTCACTTGAGCACAAGGAATATTGTATCTCTTCAGTATTCCTAGATTTCTAGCAGGCTTTTGACAGAGTTTGGCCTAATGGCTTACTTTGTTAAATAAAAACATATCTCCCTCATTCATATTACTGCTTACTGAAACGCTATCCTATCAGACAGGCTTTTCCAAGTGAAGAAGGCTGAAGCAACTTCAAAGTTTTATAACGTCTTGGCTGGACTCCCGCAGGGTTCTGTGTTAGGACCTATCCTTTATACTCGATTTACCGCAACGTTTGCTAATAATACAGCCATACTGGCCAATAGTGCTGACTCATCACGTGCTACAGAAATCTAAGAAAAAGGACTAGATAAAATTACAAAATGGCTCCAAAAGTGGAAAATTAAAGCTAGTTATTCAAAATCGGTTCAAGCGACATTCACTTTGAGAAAAGGAAACTGCCTAAACCCCAATCTACTGTCTCCGGTACCCAAGACTAACATGGTAGCGCCATATCAAACCTATAAGCGAGGAGTTAAACATCCGATACTGCCTCCACTGCCTGGCTGCTTAGATGTAAAAGCAATTTTCTGTACACAACAAGCTTCTTTTCGATAAGACAGTATTGCAGTCTGTTTGGATGTATGGCATTTAGCTTTGGGGAAGTGCCAGTACCTCGAACATAACCACCTTGCAGAGAATGCAAAATCTGATACTTTCGCACTATTGGCGATTCGCCATGGTTTGTCACCAACAACGAAATCGAAGACCACCTCATCATAGATGCTGTGAAAGACGAAATCAAAAGATCATCTCATTCTTACCAGCAACGACTTAAAAATCACCTCAATCCTCTCGCTTCAAAATTAAAATGTCAAGGCTACACTAAAAGGCTAAAAAGGAAATACATAATCATTAGTGATTGAGTATAATAAAAAAAGGTGGGAATTTTTTGTTTGCCATAGTGCATTCACACGCAGGCGTTTCGTTGTTCTTTAAATCTATGGGAATCTTAAACATGGCATGTACTGTTTTTCCCCCAGGAAGCCTGATCTGTGTAAGGATATCAGTGGTAATAAATGTATTCCCTGTTGCACCAGGAGTATAAAAAAAAAATACTTGGGCTGAGCCCAACACTTTGGAGGACGGTGTTAAAAATATTCCTTAGTTCTGAGGTGACAGAAGAGACGTGGTCGATAACAATGGTATCTCGGATTTTATTGGGTTTTGACAGTGTATCCCGATAACCCCGATCTTGGTAAGCCAATGATTGCGAAGCCGGTAACCGATACTCGATCAGTGGATTGCCACCGATGGAAATGGCCATGTCTTGAAGTGAACCAAGATAATTCATTATTTTGCTCAATGTCACCTTCAGTCGTCTTTGGACTGATGATGTCAATATTTTTCTCATAACATCCTGGGTTCGCGACTCTACCAAACACTAAGACTATGGCAAACAAATTAATGGTTTTGCGTGGATTTTCTAATCGTTCTTTCGTTTCGTTTCGTTCGTTCGACAATTTCAGTGTGGAAAAAATGCGGTGGCCGTTCATAATCTGGGAAATGGTATAACTAACCCAACTTGGTTTAGAAAGTAGAACAAAAAATGCAAAAACCATTTTTATAACTATTTTGGCAATATTATCGTAAATAAAAAAGATAAACAAATCACAAAAACATAACGTACACACATAACTGTAGCTGGGTATCGAACTCACAATCTGCAATACGTACATTTAGTGTTGTCCTTTAAAACTACCGCGGGAAAGTGTAGAAAATACACAGTTAATGCAATATTTCTCAGTATCCGTGAGGAATAGCGTGATAATTTATATCATAAATGTTGCTCTGACCTAAGTATTATTTATGCAAAATTTTAACAGGAGATGTTCAGTATTTTTGGCGCCAATTGTAAGCATCAAGCAGATAGACAAAAACGTTTAAAATAGAATTTGCTTCAGTGGCCTTCTTATACCCCGTAGCTTTTAAATATTTTGAAATATTCAATGTACAGTTTTGCTATCTCTACGATTTTATTATGTGTGAATATAGATTAGCTTGCCAAAATCTAAATTTCATGTTTCAGACGTCGTCGTGGGCAGATCTAATATACTAATTAGTGATGAGGACCGACCTAAATGCAGGTATAACAAAAAATGATCATCTAATTAGAGACTAGTTACAAACTGTATAATATTTATACTGTTAAATTAAGTAACTAAGTAAACACTTTTTCTGAAACAAAAACCCGTTTTCAAAAAAAAAAAACTATTTTCTTGGACCGTGATGTTAGTTAGTGGGCTTGAGATTCAGACCAGATTGCAAAAATGGCAACAGGAACTAGACAAAATATTGTTCTTGCGATTTTGGTGGTGTCTCCAGTTCCCAAATCATCGCTCTTGATAACTTTTATATCTTTTTGTATCTCGGTTCTCTCGTGCAATGTGATGGTGGAATAGATCGGACTTCCTTTCTATTAGTATTATATAACTGCACAATACGTCATGTGTGAGTACAATATACCAACTGTAAATCTACCATTTACTGTACCTATATATGGTTGAGCTGAGTGGTGCCAATCCAGCCGTCTTGTTCGTGATCGGACACCATCAATTGACATTGGTCATAACTTAGCTGCCTCGGCCTGTTTTTAGTTACTTATTGCATTATTGAATTCTTTGTTTACCTGTAGACGCTTTCACATGCACGTCTTTATACATCGTTCTCAAATATAATGTTAGGTATTTTGCAACAAGAATGATATAAACAAATACTTGTAATTATAACTGATGCAAAAGAATGTCCGTGGAGTTTTTTGCACGTTATTCTCCGTACAGACCTATTTACGTTTGCGAATGTGCAATTTCATCTCTTGTTTGACAATTCAAAAGTATCTTTTAAATGATTTAGTTGAAATAAAAAAAATATTTTGATTTTGTCTAGACAGAATTAAAACGAGGTGATTATTTCTGATGTAATGTCGATCACACCGGTAATGTTGAAGATAACTTGCTCTTGTTATCATTGAGGAAATAAAGCACCGTTAGTCAAATC
The DNA here is from genome assembly GCA_949775005.1 of Orthosia gothica. Classification (NCBI taxonomy): domain Eukaryota; kingdom Metazoa; phylum Arthropoda; class Insecta; order Lepidoptera; family Noctuidae; genus Orthosia; species Orthosia gothica. Next base: position 23,648,585 of record OX459036.1, read on the forward strand.
AGATGTTTATTTTATATACTTTTTAATGCACTGGACAACACGCCATTTCTTTGTCATAGATCGGCAGCCACAGTGTTGCCACTTAAACGATTATAAATATCCAATACCTCGGCTCAAGTTCAAGTTTATTATTTTCTATAAATTATACAAAACTACTAAATTACCAAACTTGGACTTGTTACAATCAAACAAAACTTTTACGAACTTGGCAACACAAAACAAATACACTTGACATTAATGATTTGAATTTGACATATTTAACAAATGTCAACATGATAGTTCACGTATAACCTCAAACTTTTAAAACATTGTAAACATTGAATATTTCACAAAATTAAGACTTATTTTACTAAATTGACATACTAGTGCTCAACATAATGTATTATTTAACACATTAAACCGAGAGAATTACAAAAATAATTATGTTTATCCTTAGACAGTGACTTGGTAAGTAAATCAGCTTTGTTTTCATTAGTTGACACATATTTTAACATAATTAAACCTTTGCTTACAATATCTTTAATATAATGCAATTTAATATCTATGTGTTTAGATCTCTTGCTATTTTCGTAATTTTCAATCATCTTTATAGTGCTTTGGTTATCAATAAACAATGTACTATTTATATTCCCACAAAACTTTAAATCCTCTAATACTCCTAATATGAAAATTATTTCACTTACAGCTAATGCGGCAGCAACATATTCAGCTTCAGCTGTGGATAACGCGACAGAAGTCTGTTTCTTCGAAGTCCAACTAATCAAGTTGCCCTGATGGAATATTGTAACTCCGCTTACACTTTTTCTATCTATATTTTCACTTGCCCAGTCAGCATCTGAAAATGCATGTAAACAATTTTTATTAGTTTCTTCTTTATTGTATATTAATCCTTTTTCCTTTGTTTGTTTCAGATATCTCAAGATTCTCTTTCCGGCCTTCCAGAGTGTCGGTGTTGGTCGATTCATGTATCTACTCAAGAATCCTGTTGCATATGCTATGTCAGGTCTGCTAATTGTAGCGAGATACATTAGTGAGCCTACAAGTTCTTTATAAGGAATGTTGGTTAATATTTCTTCTTCTGGATTTATGTGTAAACTGACTTCCATTGGTGTATTTATGCCTTTGCTTTCTTGCATTTTGAACTTTAATAAAATTTTATCAATGATTTGTGTTTGTTTAATTTCTATTCCTTTGTCCAATCTCTTAATTTCCATTCCTAGAAATTTACAGATGTTGCCCATATCTTTGGCTTTAAATTCTTCTTTTAGGTTTTCAATTATTTTCTGTCCTTCTCCAATAATTAATATGTCATCAACAAATATGAGAATGTAAACATTACTTGCAGTATATAAACAGAAATCTCGTTGTGAACGACTGAATCCCTTCTTTATGAGAAAGTTGTTAAGTTTTTCATTCCAACATCTTGGGGCTTCCTTGAGTCCATAAAGTGCCTTTTTTAGTTTCAAAACTTTTCCTTTTTCTTTTGCTAGCCCTTCTGGATATTTTATGTATATATCAGACTTTAATTCACCATTTAGGAATGCTGTTGGTATGTCCATTTGTTGTATAGATAGATCTTCTTGTACAGCTTTGTTCAAAAATAGCCTTACAGTTGTTATTCTAGCAACTGGTGCATAAATATTTTGAGTTGTTTGTTCTTGAAATCCTTTTGCTACTAATCGAGCTTTCTTTGTGTTATCTGCCTTTGTACGGAATACCCATTTCGTGTCTATGGCCTTCTTATCCTTTGGTAGTTCACTTGTTTCCCATGTTTCATGTATTTTATGTGCTTCTAACTCTTTCTGTATAGCTTCAGACCAGTCTTCATGTTTTATAGCTTCTTCATAATTTATAGGATCTTCCAGCATTAATGCGTAAGCCATATTTGACATGTCATAGTCTTGATATCTTATTGGTGGCTTAGTAGGTCTCTGTCTTCTATTTTCTGTATTATTTTGGTCTTCTTCTTGACCTGTACTCTGGTCTTCCTTATTTTTTAATTCTGGAATGTTTTCCTTTTCACACTCTAAATATTGTATTTCTTGTTCTTCTGTTTCATAAGTAATGGATTTATGCCATTGATTTTCTTCATACTTGTAATCTGACTCATCAAACCTTACATCTCGAGATTCTTCTATCTCATTTGTCTTTGGATCCCATAGCCTATATCCTGATCCACAATATCCAATCATAATCATAGGTTTTGCTCTAGGTTCTAATTTGCTTGGCTTAGGTAATATGACACTCCAAGCTTTTGAGCCAAATACTCTTATTTTATCAAGTTTGTTCTCTCCATACCATATGTTAGCTGGTGTATTTCCTTGTAGTGCTTTTGTTGGAGATCTATTTATAATATAAGCTGCACATCGAATGGCTTCTCCCCATAATTGTTTTGGTAGGTTTGTTTCTAATAACATAGCTCTCACTTTGTCAGCTAATGTTCTATTCATTCTTTCACATACTGAATTTTGCTGGGGTGTATAGGCACATGTGGTTTCTTGTTTTATTCCATTCTCATTATAAAATGCTTCTAGTTCTTTATTTACAAATTCTTTGCCTCTATCAGTTCTAATTTTTCTGACATTTGTCCCATTGTTTTTCATCCTTCTTATGTAATTAATTATATAACCTTTAGCTTCATCCTTCGATTTTAGGAGATGTACTTCCATGAAATGTGAATAATCATCAATTATTGTTAGATAATATCTTTCTTCATTTCTGCTCGAGGGTGTGACAGGTCCTCCGAGATCGCAATAAATTAGTTCACCTATTTGCTCTGTTCTTGGCTTTGGAGTGGGACTGAATGGTTGACGTGTACCTTTGGCTTGAATACATATGGAGCAGCGCTCACTTGATAGTGGTAATCCTAGGATTTTCAAGCTTCCATAGTTTATATGACCCATTCTTCTATGCCATAAATTTTCATCAGTTTTGTTTGTTAACATAGCATCCAGATTCAGGTTCAGTTTAATTGTACACAATTTCCCATTGTTTTCACATTTTATTTCAAGTTTCTCATTGCTAATTACAGTTTTTGATAATTGGAAAGTTACTTTTAAACCTTTCTCATTTAATCTTAACACTGATAGCAGGTTGTGTGCTAATTTTTCAACAATTAGGCAATCAATATCAATTTTAATATTTTCTTTACTTATACCTATTAATTTTCCCTTCCTTTTTGCAGATATTATGTTGCCATTAGCTACTTGGATTTTTATTTCTGGAATTTCTCTTATGTCAATCATATACTTTCCATATTTATCATTAATCATGTGGTAGGTCGCTCCTGAGTCGATCACAAATTCTATTTCTCTTTTTATGTTTTCACTTGTTTTTGTAGTAAATGCTTGTGCAAAGAATGTAACCGAGTCGTTGTCTTTACTCTCCTGCTGTTCTGCAGTATTTGCTGAACTAGTGGTTTGACTTTTATTTTGGGAATATGTTCCTCTACTTCTTTGATTTCCTCCTCTTCTGCCTCTGTAGTTTCCTCTTTTAGCTTGATTACTTCTACACTGAAATGCCTTGTGGCCCTCTTTGCCGCACTTATAACATGTGAGGAAGCTGTGAGCATCGGCTTCCTTGCTTGTACTACTTTGTTCTCCCTTTACTTTTAGTTCGGCATCTAACATCCTTGATTTTACGAAGTCGATAGTTAGCTCCCTGTCCATAGTCTCTAATGTGGTTATTACAGTGTCGTATTCGTCGGGTAGAGTTAACAATAGGTGACATACCTTGTCATTTTCTTTAATTTCTGTTCCTGAAGATTCTAATTCAGAAATTATGTTTTCAAATCTTATGAAGTGATCTATCAGTTCCTCATTGTTACCACATTTTAGTGACAATAATTTCTTTCGTAAGTAAAGCTGGTTAAATATGCTTTTCCTCTCAAAGACTTCTTCTAATTTGGTAATCATCTCTAATGCTGTACTGCATTTTTTAATGATATCTATAAACTTGTCGGAAACGCATTGCACGATGACGCTTCTGGCTTTAACATCGGTATCAGTTTTCACTTTCTCGTCTGTTTTCTTATCTTTATTTAGCGCATCACTTAAGCCTCTTTCTTCTAATAGAGTTTTCACTCTAAACTTCCAACTGGAGAAGTTGGTTCCGTCTTTTAATCTTGGAAAAGAGCACGTAGCGCTTGCCGCCATTTTGTCTTTTTTTATAAGACTTTCCTATTCCTATGCTATCCTGTGTCGATCTGACTGACTTCAACCCTATTCTTGGTGCTTGAGCATTCGCTCTGGGCCCATAAAACATATTCATCTCATTAAAGGCTAGTTTTATTTTTTGCGGGTCTTTTCTATAAACATCTCACCATAAAATATAAGGTGGAATGAGCTTGGATTGAATCGTCACTTAGCCTTGATTGGATGGTTTGACAGCTCACTTCAGCTTAGTTTTGACGGTGATATTTTTTACAGAATAGATAGCACTACTGAGCAGGCCTTTGTTTGCTTTTCACAACTAATGATACTATGTTGGTGTCCTCGTTTGTCATGTTACTATGTTTAATAAAATCGTTATTTCAGATGTGATGCCGGGTACACGGGTGTGAGATGCGATACTTCAGTTTGTGAGAACTATTGTATACAAGGAGATTGTAATGTCAGTGCTGAGGGACAACCTAAATGCAGGTAATAGTACATTACTGCCGCGGTCTATAATGACTACTTTGCTAGTTTTTTCTATCAAAAAGATTTTATTTTTGACCTATCTCCAGATACAAACAGCTGTGTTTAAAATAAAATCTTTTTGGATTTCATTTTTTTAAACGTTGAAACGTCAAAATAGCGGCCGGAAAAACATTGCCGGCCTCTTAGAGCGGCCAGCAACACTTTGCCGGCCGCTCCTTGAAACAGAACGGCACGGTCGACTTTGCTCAAACAAGGTTGTCAAAATAATGAACACATTACATGCATTTTTGAGTAAAACCAATTAAATGTTTCGTTTGTATCGACCATCGAAAGCGAACTGGGCGTGCTCGTTATCTTCTCGCTCATTACAAAGCTATGTTTATTTGTTTTAATTATGTCTAGTTTTCGTGTTGCCATTATCATCGGTTGTAATGTACCTTGTTTAGTTCTGGGTGTCTTATTTTTACTCAGTGTTAACGGACAACCTAAATGCAGCTAAAACATGTTCATCTCATTAAGTGCCAATTTTTGTCTAGATCGGCAGTATCCGAACTATCTTAACACCTCACCAAGAAAACTAAGGTGGAGCGAGCTTGAAGTGAACTGGCACTTCAACTTGTTTGGGTGGTTTGACAGCTCACTTTATGTTGACTTCACTTAAATTTTCAAGGTGATATTTTAACAGAATAGGTAGCACTACTGAGCGTGCCTTTGTTTGCCTTTCACAACTAATACAACAATACAATAGTTTATCAATCACATGATATTATGTTGGCTTCCTCGTTTGACAATTTACTTTGTTTAATATCGTCGTTATTTCAGATGTAATGCCGGTTACACGGGTGTGAGATGCGATGTTCCACTCTGTTGGAACTACTGTTCCCATGGAGATTGTAATGTCAGTGTTGAGGGACAACCTGAATGCAGGTAAAACATGTTCATCTTATTAAAGGCTAATTATATTTCTTTGCGGGTCTTTTCTATTAAAATCTCACCATGAAATTTAAGGTGAAGCGAGCTTGAAGTGAACTGTCACTTAACCTTGTTTGGATAGTTTGACAGCTTACTCACTTCACCCAAGTTTTCAAGGTGGTATTTTTACAGAAGAGGTAGCACTACTGAGCGTGCCTTTGTTTGCTTTTCACAACTAATGATACTATGTTGGCGTCCTCGTTTGTCAAGTTACTTTGTTTAATATTGTCGTCATTTCAGATGTGATCTCGGTTACATGGGTGGGAGATGTGATACTTCAGTTTGTGAGAACTATTGTATACAAGGAGATTGTAATGTCAGTGCTGGGGGACAACCTAAATGCAGGTAAAACCAATTTAATGTTTCGTTTGTATGATGCACTGAAAGTGAACTTTCGTGCTCCTCGCTAGCGTGTCACCACTAGTCCCAAAACACAAAATTTTGTAACAAGAAAGGTGCTTACCAATTTTTAAATACTTACTGGTCTATCTTCATTACAAAGCTATGTTTATTGTTTTGCCTAGGTCTAGTTTTTGTGTTGCAGCTACTACTACTATTGGTTTTAATGTACCTTGTTTCATTCCGGGTGTATTATTTTGACTCAGTGTTGAACGACAACCTAAATGCTGGTAAAACATGTTTATCTCATTAAGGCCAGTTTTTAAGCTATTGCATAGCTTCTATCGCGGGCCTTGAGCGCGGGGACCGAATCGAGAAATTCCGTAACGAAAAAACCTTACGCTCCCCACTCCGACGGGCAAGGAGGTGTGGCTTGAAGGCCGTGCATCGTCTAACGTCGTTTCAGTTCGGCAGTCTTCGACACGGCGTTGTGTGCGATTAGACGTATTGTACGACTCTACGAAACTCGCACGAATCGAGACGAGCTGCTCCGAAATCGGACGAATACATAAGCAGCTGTTTATGAGAAAGTATATAGGTGTATAGGTATTTATGTACAACAGTGAATAGCTGTACTTGTAAAAGAACAATGGCAGCCTTTCATATATAAAATTAGTTGAACAGAAATGGTAGCGTCTAGACGTAAAAAAAATCTTAAAATGCGTTGCGTCAGTACCTGAGTAACTTAGTTAAAGAATTTTGTCCTGAGAAGGCCTAGAAAAAAAGATATTTGGATTTGAACATTTTGAACTTTTTTAGGTTATGTCTTATGTCACTTGGATAAAGTACTGCATGCTGTTGTTGTTTTGTAAATTCTGTACTTAATGTACTCACATAATAGAGGTTTGTAAGGTTTTTATATAATATATGTAAGTGCCTACATTTTTAGCTTAATGGTAACAGTCAGTCAACCTTTAGTGGGCAAGGTGCCCACTAGGAAAATATTTATGCGCACTTACATCGTTGGGTCAAAAGTACGCTTGTATGGTTTCTTTAACACTCAATAGTTGCGTTATATGTTAAGCGAAAGAGGTTAGACAGGATCGTAGGTACCAAGAGGAAGGATAATTTCTCTGCCCACATCTACGGGGAAAAGGCGTGATTTGCCGATATGTATACAGCATTTATCATAGGTACTTGTAATGAATAAAAAATGAAACAATTCTACATTTTTTTACATTTTTATTCCTCCTCATCATCTTCTCTTATAATTATTGAATCTAAAAATTCTACTGGCGCTGTGATAGTATCTTGATGTCTGGCCCATCCTAAATACCACACCAGAGTCATAACATGGGCGCAACACCCTAAAGTCCGCCGACCAACTAAACAGCTACAACAATATTCTACTATACCAGTACGGCCAGGTATATCATTATCTATTAAAATATAGACGTAATACTGTCTTCTTGCTACGTGGCGTGATTTTATTCTTCCTCTTATTAATGTTGTCAAACCACTTCCTCTTGATAGCACAGTCACACAGGGCAAGATCAGAATCCTTTAGGCAAGCACAAGTCAAGTCACACAAAGCGAAACGAATATCCGTCCGTAAGCCAAGTCAAATAGAAATAAGAAAAATAGCAACAAACAAAACGAACACAACCGATACGAAAAGCACGGGAGCATGCAAAGAGTAAAATAATATGATATGGGAGGGAGCATGTGTCAATTCAATTCAATTCAATTTTTATGTTTTTAGCTCCATCGACGAACATTCGATGATTTTGCCAATGTCAAGGTAGTTGGTGATAGTCGGTTTACTATTAAGAATACTTTATATAACTATTGATCAGTGTTTGTAACGTTGACCTCCATTGTTCACCATACTAAAAAAGGGGACAAAACATTTTTGGTTATTACATATAGTACGGAACAAAATAAATGTTAAAACATCAAGTATATAATACATAAATAGAAATACTATAGCTACAGTTGGATTTTATTAATATTAATAAATCTATAAAGCATTTTTACTGCGGGGGTATGGACTAAAGATAATAGGAACGGAATGTTAATTGGGCGGGGAATGTTATCAGGGAGTAAGTCATAAAGAGGAATAGTTAAACGAGGACAAGAAAAAAATAAGTGCTCCAGAGTACCCTCCGCTAGTCCGCATTCACACAAAGAATTGTCTCTCACGTGGATTTTGGCCAAAAAGACAGGAGTGCAAACAAACCCAAGTCGGAGTCGAATTATAACGGAGGTAGCTACTTTATTTGAAAATTTAAGTTTGCTGAACCAGCATTTAGATGGAATGTATGGTTGGATAGAGCCATAAAATTTTCCCTTCAGTAAACGAGTCTTTTGCCAATGGGTATTCCAACACTTCATCATCTCTGGTTTAGCAAGGCAGTGTAAATCACGGGGGTAACAAGATGAACGAGATTCGATCCCGTTCCGAGTAGCCGACTTAGCAATCGAGTCCGCATTCTCGTTACCAACGATACCAGAGTGACTAGGGATCCAAGCCAGTGCAATCTCTATGCCTAAACAATGGCATTTATACAGAAGTTGTTTGATCTGTAAAACAAGGGAAAAATTGTGACGAGAGCGAAAAGGCGATTTTAATAAATCCTGAAGGCAGCTTAGAGAATCCGAGAGAATTAGGGATTTGTTGAGTCCATGCGATTCAATATAGGAAACCGCTTCCAGAAGAGCTATTGCTTCCCCGGTATAAATAGAGCCAAATGGAGAACTACGAACATTTAGAATAATTTTGAATTTAGGAATCCACACAGCAGAACCGACATTGCTATCATCTGACAACTTAGAGGCGTCTGTAAATATCGTGAGCCAATCGTGCCAGTCTTCAGCTAGAATTTTATTGAGTTTATCATTGGCAGCAGGGTCATGTTTAGATATACTAAAGTTAAGCAAAATTTTTGGTTGGAAGAGTAAGGAGTCAAAATCCACTTCAAAGATGGGGTTTGTTTTTGACTGGACTAAAGAAATGTGCATATTATTAAATTTCCTGAAGCTAATAACAAGTAGAGGAGGATTTTTATGGGTCCAATAGGGGGAGGTTGGGATTAGCTCACAAAGTCTACGGAGAAGAGGGAGAAGAGGATGGGATTTATTCTGAATGACTTTATAAAAAAATCTATCACAGAGATATTGTCTACGTAGGTGAAGTGGGGGCTCTAAACATTCTACCTGAAGGGCATTAATAGGTGAGCATTTCATAGCTCCCGTGATAATGCGCAAACACTTAGACTGGATCTTTTCTAGTTTACAGAGGGCTATTTTGTTGCATGGTTCCAGAAGAAAGCTACCATAGTCAAATTGACTACGAACTATGGCATTATATAGAATTTTCTGGGAAGTTGGATGAGCTCCCCAGCATACTCCAGAGAGGGCACGTAGGACATTTACGCCTTTTTCACATTTTTTGGAAATGTAGTCCAAATGATAGAAACCAGATAATTTTGAGTCAAGAATGAGGCCAAGAAATTTAACTTTGTCATGGATTAAAATGGGTTCGTTTTCAACTATAAGGTTTATAGGGGGAATATTACGTTTGCGGGAAAATACAACAGCGTTACACTTGGGCACTGACAGGCTTAGGCCGTGGTCAGTTAACCATTGATTTAAATAATGAAGGGCAGAATTTAAGCGAGATGCGGAATCAGAGAAGGAAGTTGAAGTACAGTAGAGAGCGATGTCGTCGGCGTATTGTAGGATTTTACAGAAGCAGCTCACTGAAGACTCTAAATCATACGTGTAAAGATTATAAAGAATAGGGCTTAAGACCGACCCCTGAGGTAGTCCCTTCCATACTAGACGGCTTGGAGAAAGGGAGTTTTGATGTCGAACTGAAATAGAGCGGGACATAAGGAGATTACAAATGATGTTGACCATCCTCACAGGGATACTCAGCTGTAGCAACTTTTGCCTGAGTATTGGAAGTTGGACATTATCGTAGGCTGAAGCTATGTCTAAAAAAACACCAAGAACACTTTCATTTTTGGAGAAAGCAATGCGGACATCAGAAAGAAAAATGCTAAGGCTATCCAGAGTGCCCATACCCCTTCGAAAGCCGAACTGAGATCTGGATAAAATGCCTTTGGTTTCTAAGATCCATTCAAGCCGGTTCTTGATGAGATTCTCCATGATTTTAGCCAAGACAGAAGATAGAGCGATAGGATGATAAGAAGCTGAGTCTTTTGGGTCTTTTCCAGGTTTTAAAATTGGGATAATTATTTGGGATTTCCATGACTCTGGTACTTGGCCTGTATCGAAAAAGAAATTTATTAGTTTAAGAAAGAGTAGTTTACAGTTAGAAGAAGATTTGGAAATGAACGAGTAGGGGATTCCGTCGACACCCGGGGCAGAATCACGAAGGTGATCTAAGGCACATGTTAATTCTGAATAAGAGAATGGGTCATCAAATCTATCAGAGGGGGAGGGCGAAGGAGGATTTATAGTGGGAAGGCAATCAAAATTAGGAACAAAGGGGGGGGCTAATTTAATAATAAAGTCTTCCAACCAGGAACCTGTGTCGTTGGTTGAAATGTCAGGAGGCTGGTCACAAGCTCTGCGGAAGATTTTAATTTTTTTCCACACTAGGGAAACTGGAGAGCGTGGAGAAAGAGACTCACAAAACTTAAGCCAACCACTTCTTTTCTTTTTAGCCAATAACCTACATGTATTTGCAGAAATCTTTTTATAATTCAAATAATCGGTCATGTTTAGACTAGAGGAGAAAGTGTTTTCTGCTACTTTGCGTTTACGAACACTATCCGTGCACTCAGCATCCCACCAAGGTGGAGAAGGTAATAAGTGACGAGCGGAGTTCTTCAAGGGGATTGAAAAATCGGCCGCTCTCATTAAACATTCAACGAAATCGTTGTAGAGTGCAAGGGAGTTGGAAGAATTTATTTGGGGAAAGTTTTGAAGTTCGGAGTCCAGATGGGACGAGAACTTAGGCCAGTCAGCTTGGGGAAGGCGATATTTTTGTAGAGGTTGGATTGGAGGAGTACGAGGATGAGAATTAGGAAATGAAATTAGTATAGGAAAATGATCACTACCGAAAGAATTAGGAAGAACAGACCAGGCAGCAGTTGAAACTAAGGAAGGAGAACAGAAAGAAAGGTCTGGAACACTAATATTTTGGGTAGGGGAAACCCTACGGGTAGCAGATCCATCATTAAGAATGCAAAGATTGCGGTCATCTAAAAGATCTAACAAAAAACTGGAAGCGGGGTCGTTACAGTGAGAGCCCCAAAGAGTGTGACGGCAATTAAAATCACCTAACACAATCAATGGGGATGGAATAGAAGAAAGGATAGAGTTAAATTCAGACAAAAGATTAGAGTTGGGGTGAGGAATATAGGCAGATACATAGGATATGTCCATGGCTCTTACTGCAACTACATGAAGACCAGGATCATGACGTGGTAGAGGAATTTCGGAAAAAGAGATAGCTCTGCTAACCATAAGGGCACAACCCGCCCATCCGTCATCTCTATCGTCCCGAAGACATGAAAATCCAGGAACCCTAAAGAGAGATCCGGGACTGAGCCATGTCTCCGAAACGGCAAAGACGACGGGTTTAAATCGATTTATAAGGTAGATTACATCGTGTTTTTTCCTACGAATGGATCTACAGTTCCACTGAAGAATTTGTCCCCCCATTTTGGCGAGTCCAGGCTTTGAGCAACTGTTCAACTAATATAACGACATTGTCCGGTATTGAGTCACTAAATTTAGATAATATATTAATTAGAGAGCATGTCAGGAGCTCTATTAGGTTGTCATTAGGAGTGGGAAGAGGAGTAGTTTCTACACAAGAAGAATTGAGAGCACAGCCATTAGGCTGAGAAGAATTAGGAGTATAAACCATTGACCTATGGGCTTGGGTGTCATACGACTTACCCAATTCAGGTCTCGGCTTAGGAGAACGGTAAACAGTCTTAGAGTAAGAGGTTTTAATGGGGGACGAATATGGAGAAGAAGTTGGAGTAATGCGTGGGGGAGATAAGAGAAAGGAAGAAGCTTGAGGTGAAAAAGTTGGGAAGGGCCTGCTGCTACATTAGAGTAAAGTTTTTTAGGATGGGGAAACCTAACTGAAGCCTCCCGATAACTTAGATTCTCCTGTGACATGACCATTTTGATTGATTTCTGTCTCGAGTGTTCAGGGCACATATCATCCGTAGCCTTATGGGTTCCACCATTACACAAAATACATGTAACATGCGAGTCTGGGACTTTACAGCTATCACCAGGATGTGGTTGCGCACAACGATAACAGCGGGGGTTAGACCTGCATTGCGAGCTAATGTGGCCAAAACGCAAACAGTTACGGCATTGGATAGTGGGGAGATGATAGATTGTGACAGGCAGAGATGCATTATAACAGAAGACTTTCTCTGGGAGTACTTGGCCAGAGAAAGTAAGCACTACAGTTGTTGAGGGTGACCAAATTACCATGTCCTCTTTTTTATTCTTAAAATTAAGTCTTCTAGCCCTAACAACTTCACCACAATTATGAGGGGTTTCCAAACCATTGACTAGCTCCTCAAGAGTCCAGTCAGTAGGTATATTCCTAACAACTCCCATGCGGGTTACATGGAAGCGTGGAATACTTGCAATATATTTATAGTCGCTTAATATGGGGTTGCTGACAAAATCGTTGGCATCTTTGAATGTCACAAAATCAATGGACATCCTGTTACGTCCCATAGATTTCACACTGCCTTGTACAATACCCTTAAAACCCTTGTTGTGAATAAATTGTGCAAACTTAAGAGAATTCAACGTAAGGCCCTGCTTTGGGTCCGCTTCCACTTTTGCAACAAACACAGTGAAGGGTGCTCTGTCGCTCTCACTATATAAAATCTTGGAGTCACTCTCAAAACCTGGCTTTGTATACACAGACTGAATCGAGTTAGACGGCGGCTTATTTCTTTTAGCGTCAACCAGAATCTCAGATTCTCTGGGGCGCTTTCTAATTTCGGCTCTATTGAGACCATCGTCGGAGATCTGAGAGCAATCCATCAGTTCTAAATCTGGAGGTGATCCTCCACCCCCGTCAGGGGGTTCTTCGGCACTCATTTCCTAAGAAAATGAGTGCCAAAATAGGTTAAAATACAGACCTTAACACGGGGTTCCTCCACCAGACAACACAAAACAACAGATACAACACTAAAAACAGATTTTGTTATCAAAATAAGCTGTGAGGTTAAGAATCGCGTGCTTAATCTCACCTAGACAATAGCAAAATCCGATTCCGAGCATGTGTCAAACCGGCCCATTTTTTCGTGACAGTGACATTTCATTTTTAGTGTTTCATTTAGTGTTGCCATAACATTAAATGTAATTGTTACTATTATTATGTCTGCGTTTCCTTACGGAGACGCAGATAGCGAGTCCGTCAGACGCGTCGTACCTATCTTACCCAGGGTTTACCCTGGAGCACAATTATAAACCGCGCGCGGGAGTGTGTATGTACGCCCGTGACGACACTTGCTATCGGCGTCTCCGTAACCTTGAGGACCCAAGATTTTCGACGCTGTGGGCTCTAGTGGACACAGGTCTGGATAAAATTATCTACGCCTGTGTCTACCGCTCGCACAGTGGAGATCAGGAGACAACCAGGCTCACAGAGTACCTCAGTGAGGCGGCTGATGCGGCACAGCAGCGGTACCCTTCCGCCCAATTAGTGTTACTGGGGGACTTTAATGCCCACCACCAGGAGTGGCTCTTCCCATACCAGTGCACTGACCATGCTGGACGGGAGATGCGTAAGCTTGCGCTTGCGCTTAACCTTACCCAGCTGGTCCAGGGGGCAACGAGGGTGCCGGATGTTGATTCGCACACGGCCAATTGCTTGGACCTTCTGCTGAAGTCTGTGTCCGTCTACTCCCCGCCCGATCCCAGCCCAAGAGGCACGCGGCGGGTTTGGCGGTACAGGTCAGCAGATTGGGATGGCATGCGATCTTTCTTCGCATGCTATCCTTGGCAGCCTACTTGCTTTTCTTCGGATGATCCTACGGCGTGCGCGGACAACGTGACGGATGTGTTGCGTCAGGGAATGGAGTACTACATTCCGTTTTCTGACGTAACAATGACCAATGTTGACCGGCCATGGTTTGGCGCTGAATGTCATCGCGCCGACGCGCTTAAACATGAGGCGTACCTGGCATGGGTTGACGCTCGTTCGCGCAAAGCGAGTGACGTGGGTCAAAGGAAGAAAGCCTATAACAGGGCTGCCAAGTCCTGCAAGAAGGTGTTGAGAAGGGCTCGGTTCGACCACATTGGCCGAATAGGGGCCAAACTTGCTTCTTACCCAGCAGGTAGTAAAGCGTTTTGTTCCCTGGCTAAGTCGGTCGAGTCCAACTTCAGCCGTCCCTCACTACCACCACTGCCGACGGGTCGCTGGCCCACTCTGCTGAGGAGAAGGCAAATTTATTTGCCTCTCTTTTTGCGGAATCTTCACGTCTGAACCCTGGTGACGCGCGGCCACCTTCTTATCCTGATGGATGCGAGACGAGTATGTCAGACATTCGTATCCATCAAAAGGACGTCCGTAAGGTACTGCGCAACCTCGACGTGAACAAGGCTAGTGGCCCGGACGGAATACCAGCAATAGTTCTCAGAACCTGTGCGCCTGAACTGTCTCCGATCTTGACACGCCTATTCCGCCTTTCGTATGAGACTGGAAAAGTGCCGAATGCTTGGAAGCTAGCTAACGTACAGCCCGTGCCCAAGAAGGGTAGTCGAGCTGACCCGGCCAACTACAGACCCATCTCTGTAACGTCCATACTCTGTAAGAGTATGGAGCGTGTACTTAACACGAAGCTCCTGGCATACCTAGAATCTAACGATATCCTTAGTGACCGCCAATACGGCTTCCGCCGAAATCGGTCTACTGGGGATCTTCTAGCGTATGCCATTCACATCTGGAGTGAGGCCATCGAGAGGCACGGGGAAGCGCTTGCCGTCTCCCTCGACATCTCGAAGGCTTTTGATAGGGTCTGGCACGAAAGCCTTATTGGTAAGCTTCCTTCATTCGGTTTGCCCGGTGGTCTGTGTGATTGGATTGCAGACTTCCTGAGAGATCGGTCCATTCGAGTGGTTATCGATGGCTGCTCGTCGGACCAATTGGATATCAATGCCGGGGTCCCTCAGGGGTCGGTACTCTCAGCAACTTTATTCTTGCTGCATATTAACGATCTGCTTAAACCCGGCACCTTTGGGTATGCAGACGACAGCACTGTTGCTGAGAGATACTTGTCCAACGCTCGTGCTACCGGGCCTCAGGTCCGGTCTCTCCGGGAGGCCATGGTGGAGCGCTTGAACCTGTCCTTGCAGGCAGTCTCCGAATGGGGCGATGCCAATCTGGTCAGGTTTAATGCCGCTAAAACCCAGGCGTGTCTTTTTTCCGCTAAAAAGAGCCAATTTTACCCAGATCCAACTTTCCGAGATGCGACCGTGCCAATAACTGACCATCTTGAGCTTCTTGGCGTTACGTTGACATCTACTCTCAATTTTGGCCCTTACATTGAGGCAAAGGCTCAGCTGGCTGCCAAAAAGCTGGGGATCCTTGCAAAGGTGAGACGGTACTTCACGCCGGAACAGCTCCTCAACTTGTATCAAGCGCAAGTTCGATCATGCATGGAGTACTGTTCTCATCTCTGGGACGGATCAGCCAAATACCAGCTTGACGCACTAGAGTCGATCGAAAAGCGAGCCAAGAGGCTCATCGGCGATGAGGCGCTGGTCAAGTCAAAGCTCCAGAGTCTTGAACATCGTCGCCGAGTTGCTAGCCTGTCGGTTTTTATCGGTTACATTTCGGGGAGTGTGCGACGGAATTGCACGATATAATTCCACCTAGCCCGTTCCACCATCGGACTACCAGACGTACGGCGATGCGCCATCGATACATGGTAGACATCCCACCCATACGCACAAAACGTTTTGGGAACACTTTTATTATGCGTACAGCTAAGGAGTGGAATTCCCTGCCGGAGTCTGTGTTTCCCGATAGCTACAATCTAGGGGTCTTTAAGTCAAGAGTGAATAGGTTATTTCTAGGCAAGCGTGTTTCACCGTCGACCACATCATCGCTTACCATCAGGTGAGTTATAAAAAAAAAAAAAAAAAAAAAAGGTAATGAATAATTGCATGAAATATTTCTTATGAAACCCTTTTTTCAACCATAACATTTTTATTTTTGATTATTACTGATAGTATGGTTATTAGTAATAATAACTTCCTATGAAAAATATTTTGAACCTTTACGTGGTCTTACAAAAATATACGAAAATAGTATGAATTTAGTAAATGGTAACACTTGAAAGTGTAAAATGGTTCTGATCATTATTTTAATCATTTGATATTCCCATAAATGTTTGTATTTTTCTGTGGTTTTATTAAAATACTTTTTTATTTGAAAAATCATATAAAAATCATTAAACTCTTTCTATATTATAAGATTTTCTAGACGCTTAAATTTTTGTGAACTATTATTCTGCCATTAACATTGCTCTTGCTCTAACTATACATAAGTCGCAAGGTGGAACTTTTGACGAAATAGTATATGAGTATAGTAAAGCACATTCTCAGGAACTCGTTTATGTTGCGCTCTCTCGGGTGACTAATATTGAAAAATTGTATATTACGACAAAAAACGATAATTCTACATTCAAGTTTTATCATAATCGAAAGCAAGCTGCATCGACTGCATTTTTGTTGCAAGAATTCAAAAGACTGTCTTTAAATAGTGTCCAGACGATAGCTCAAAGTGTATTAGAATTCATTAGTAATAGAAATGGCATTTCAATAATGACTTTCAACTGCCAAAGTCTAAATAGTCATAAATACGATTTACAAGATTCAGTTACGAGACAAACAAATGTGTTACTTCTTACCGAAACTTGCATGACGCATGATAATCCGATTGAAATACCTAATTTTAATTGTATTGTTCAGTTCAAACGAGATACTGTTTCAAAAGGTGGGGTAGCTATTTACCAAAATGAAAATGATATTACTAATATTATGACTCCGAATATTGAAATAAATATTGCACACGTTAGCGATTTTAATGTTAGGCGCTCAGTTGTTGGAGATATTTGTGCGTGCTTATGCAAACTTAGAAATGGCCTACAAATAGTTATGGTAGCAATTTATATTTCTCCGAATCCAAAATTGGACGAGGTAGAGCATTTTATTCATCGCACTTTACTGGAGTACACTGAAGAAGGGTCGAAAATACTTGGTACAAATGGTAATAAATTTCCAATTATCTTGGCTGGCGATTTCAACATTAACTTCGCTGATAAAAAATCAGAGCGGTTGACAACTTTTCTATCAAAAACATTGAATTTGAAAATGAATAATGATCCACAAGAGTCCACAACAAAATATGGGACCACCATTGACGCGGTATTTTCTAGGTATTTAGAGGATATTAAATCGCAAACTTATGTTTCTTATTTCAGTTATCATAAACCTATAGTTTCAATGATAAATATACCTGAATAACCAACAGCTACTGTAAAATAATAAAACCCACATGTATTGTAAAATAATAAAAATATTTTAAATAAATAAACAATCTTAACTTTTTTTATTTATTTAATAATAGAAAAAATTGTTTTCTTATCGGTCACCACGCTCAAAAAGTGTAACTTGAATTAATATCAAAGAAAAAGCAATACTGCATGAATAAAATAAATAAATAAATAAAAATTATAATTGCATAAGTTGATACAAAATGCTATGCAATAGCTTTACCGCGGCAGTCCCCGAGTGCCACACGTCTATTTTTTTTGTTTAGATCGGCAGTAACCGAACTATCTTAACATCTCACCAAGAAAACTAAGGTGGAGATAGCTTGAAGTGGCAGCTGGCTGGCTGGCTTGTAGCTCATCACTTAACCTTGTTTGGAAGATTTTAGAGCTCACTTCATGTTAACCTCACCTAAGTTTTCGCGGTGAGATATTTACAGAATAAATAGCACTACTGAGCGTGCCTTTGTTTGCCTTTCACAACTAATCACAAGATATTATGTTAGCGTCCTCGTTTGTCCTTTGTACGAGTACTTTGTTTAATATATTCATTATTTCAGATGTAATCCCCGTTACATGGGTGGAAGATGCGAAACTTCAGTTTGTGAGAACTATTGTTTACAAGGAGATTGTAATATCAGTGCTGAAGGACAACCTAAATGCAAGTAAGAAAGTTCAGTTAAAGTTTATTTGTGTTTTTGATTAGGTCTTGTTTCTATTAAGCTTTTATTAGCTTGGTATGTAGGTATATATGTAACGGAATGTTTAAACGTGATTTTCATCCCCTTTAAAACGTCGGGTTAATTTGAAACTTTGCACACTTATATAGTACTGATGGCAATGCAATAATTATTTTTTTTTTTTTTTTTTTCTTATTTATTATAACTAAAAAGCAGAAAATACAAGCAAGGTTATTACCATTAATTAGTAAGTTATTACAATAGAAAACCATTTAAACGCTTTTTAAGATATTTTCAAAATTACTCTACTTTTACCAATATCTGTCAATAATAGTAGATTAGTAGCCAAGGGCTGTAAGGCATCAATTGCAGCCCGAGATATTTAGGCGCACGAGCGCAGCGAGGGCGCCTATACTTCGAGGGTGCAATTGATGATTACACCCGAGCTAACTATTCTGCTTTACATCTCGATTGTGAGGTAAGTAGAAAAAAACCGGCATTACAAGAATAAAACATTTTAAAAAATATTTATTTTTCAAGAACGAAATTGAGCTTCGCTGTTCGATATTTAAAATTGATGACTATTTTTTTTTTGTTCGCCCTTATTGGGCAGGCTAAGCTCTTGGACCATACCGCCTAATCTTCAGTGCAATTTTAACATTCTTTAGTATGCATTACACCCGTATTGTAACAGATTCTAATAGTTTTAGGAGTATTTGGCAGCAAATTGTATCGAGTCAGCCTTCCCAGTAAGCTTTGCGGAGGTAGTCAATACTACAATAAAATTCTCCGCTCCACTATCCTGAAATCGCTTCTGTCAATGATTTCACATATTGTCCAGTTGCGTAGACAGTTGAGACACAAAATTGCACCAATTTTATATCACAATATCCACTAGGAATCAATTTGCAAATAATATTAACAACCGCTGAACTTCACTCGAAAAAATCCCGCTAAAAACTCCTTGATGACTATTATACTCACACGAAGACAAGGCTGAATAGCAAAGCGACCTCTTTGGTCATTGGGCTGAATGCATGATATCTATTGCCAGTATGATGGTTAGATGTACGCGAACTTTTTGAAAGAAAGAAGCTAGCTACATTATTACCCTAGAGCGCTAATTAGTTACCTACAAGCCCCATTTGGAGGTAATAAGAACCTACTTACCGAACATGAGAGATGTAATAGTAGATTATTAACCAAGGGCTGTATGACATCAATTGCATACGAGGTTTTTGGCGCCTGAGCGAAGCGAAGGCGCTAATTAACCCGAGTATGCAATTGATGCTTACGCCCGAGATAAATACTCTGCTTTACATATCGATTGTGAGGTAAGTAAACAACAAGACAGCAGGTTTCAATGAACATTTATTAAGAAGAAAAAAATGTGTATTTAATTAAAATTAATAGTAAAATTATTACAATTTGTAAGAGATATGGTCACGTTCTTTTTAGGAATATTTATAGTTTGAATATGAGTTTGTGATGATAAGACTTGAGTTTGAGTGACTTGAGGTTCTTGCATCGTAAATGGCGGCAGTTGACTGGTACTATTTTCTTCATTAAAAAATGGCTCAGATGATGTGCTTTGACGTGGTGATTTCAAGTTTATATTTTCTGTTATTTTAGAAGTAATTTTGCTTTTGTTTGCCATCGAATCTTCGATATAACCTTCGGCCACTTTGCTGGACTTCCAGCCGCCGTGCCTTTTTAACAGAGTGAGGTTGGCTCCCGAATCAGCCAATAGAGTCGCTGATGTTCTGCGAAAGCAATGCCCGGTGTATAACTCTACGTTACTCAGTTTTAAATATGTGGCTATTTGCTTTGGCATGCCTGTAAATTTGTTTTTTCCTATTACTTGTCTGTGGCATTTTCCTTTACTGTAATTAAGAAAAAAACTATTTGTATCCACGTTTTCAGGCCGAAGAGCTTGATATTTTTCAACATAATTTGCAAATTCTTCATGCACAACAAATGACCGGTCAATTTTAGTTTTCGTGTTAGGCAGTTTTATGAGTAGTAATTTGTTATGTTTTTCTACATTTTCTATTGTCAAGTTTGTCAATTCCACGGTTCTGCAGGCTCCCGATATCCCAAAAATTAGAACAACCTGTAAAAAAGACATAAGTTGTATTAAAGGCACCAAATTCGCATAGTATTTTTGTGAAATATTTTGGTAACTTATTAAAAAGGGCAAGTAAATACGTAGGTACCTTTATTGCTAAATAAATTTCATCCGGAGCTTCATTTAAGAATTTCTGTACTTCTTCTGCAGTAAATACCTTCGATTTCTTGCTTTTAAAGCCGTCAGACTGCCTTTTCAAGAAAGCAGTAAGTTTAGAAAAATCTTTCAAATTCACGTCATGTTTTGTCATCATTGTAGATTTTAGCATGGAATAAAAGCACCATAAACTGGAAGGTTGTAGCCTCTTAGATAATTCATCAAAATATGATATAAAAACACTTTCAGAAAGAGATTTCACTTTTTTTTCTGACCGCCATTTCATAAATTCGTCGTATGCCTTTACATATCTTTCTTTCGAGTTCGGCGGTAATATATTTTCGACAACTGTTTTTGCCCTTTCTTTAATAAAATCGGGCGTTAGATCTATGTCTTCGTCACGAGACATGTTTAAAACTTTTGAAAAAGAACTCAAACAAGAAAATTAATTATTTTCGCGATGCTTTCGCGCCTACTAGTAGACTGCCTTTTTTTTTTTTCACGCACGCGAGCGCGTCAAATCTTGCTGGCCAGTTTGATTTTTAAATCGATTCCATCTATCATACGATGTGGAAACAAATAGTTCCATATTTAAAATAAAATCTTTATAAAATAAATTGTCTAGATTCCGATTCGAGTAATTAATGGATACCGAGAAAAAAATATTAACTTTTTAAAACTCCAAAACCTATGCTGTAATGATAGTCATACACCCCGGCATTCAGGGGTGTAAGGGTGTACTTACAAAGCAAGAGATATGTAAATGTAATTAAAATACATGCTGTGCACATCAGATTATAAACAGGCATAAATCCTGAAGTACACTTAAAATTATAAACATGAGTTTAATTTTTATATAGCGGCGAAGTATCTAATGAATAAACTATAAGTTCTAAGATACTTCAAGATCATAATTTCGATGTATAGATGATTGTATACCTTCAAAGATATCTGACATTATACCTGATTTTATGTTTTATCTCATAATTTTGGTGGTAGACTAATTTTCGAAGTATTAATGCATTTTGCTCTGAATTTAATAGTCTCTACAATACTTCCACTTATATGATTTTGAAATATTTAGAGTACAATCAGCATGTATTATTTTCTTCAAATTCACATATTTTTACTTATTGCCTTTTCCACGTGCTCTCAAATTTTCCGTTTTTTGCTCGTGACTTTTAATACTTTGAAGAAATATTTACGAGCGCTTGTAAATTTTAACTAAAAGATAACGCATTTTTTGCTGTGACCATTAACCCGAACATTTTCATAACATTTACCCAGAAACATTTAAAATAATTATGTGTCATTCAGTGGATAAATAATTCTGTGTCATATCCAATTCAAAATATCAAAATCGGGACAATTCCATCTGCTAGATTAGAAAATTTATGGCAAATCTAATGTTTTGATAGTTATCAGCGAAAATGGACCATAGAATGGAGGTTTTGTAAAACAATCTTCGTTTTATCGAAGCATAAGACATCGGTACATAGATCTTTAACGTGAAATGATTAACGCTTGCTTGGTATGAAAGAATATTTGAAACGATAAAGAGACGGTGCTTATTGGCTGTCGACCAAAATTTTATCTAAATTGTTAATACTTCGGGCGACAATATACGACAATAACGTATGATATTTTGATAAATTAAATAATTCTTCAAATTATTCTTGATGTATTCGTTTGTACAAGTTTGTTGGACGAGCTTAGAGAACGTAGAGAGCCCTAAAAAGTGTGAAACGCTAAAAATCAAATGGTTTAGTTTTCGAATAGCTATCACTAACATCCCGGGTTGTATAGAACAAGCGGTTAATGATTACTCTTATTATCTATTAAGTGAACTTATCAGGAGTGCGTAAATTTATAACCATTTTCAAAACATAATCTTATCGTTACACATTTAATTGGGTAAAACCCAGAGTTCAATGTTAATAATATTTATTTATCTGGGAAGTAGGCATATTGTCAACAAACACATGACGGAAATCCCAAAGGAATTTATTGATAGATATGAACTCATTAGCAACAATACATACTTTTTAATGTAACCAATTTAAACGTATTATTTATTGTTCTGACTATCACTAATAGGGAATATGCTGGTATAATTTACCTGTTTTTGAAACTCTTATCAAATAAGGGTATTCCGATACCTATACCATTGTTGTTATAAACCACAAATAGCGCTCTTATTTTAGTTGGGTTTTACCGATATTAATTACATTGCGTTCAAAAACAGTTGCGGTTTAAAGAATAATAATGTTTTGCTAGTAAAGTAAACTCAGCATTTTCATCAAACTATGTTCACGTTTCCTTTATCTTTTTCATAAATAGAGCATTGTATCATCACCTATTGCTATACGGAAGAGATTTGTTCAACATTTTGATTCTAATTTTAAAAAGCTGTAGATTATGCATTCCATCCGTCCATTGTTCGATAATTATAGCTTCGCAGTAAACAACATATTCACGATGTAAATTCACCTTTGATTGAACGACATAATAAGTGTCAAGGTCGTATCATAAGAGCCAACGACCGAACCTATTTAACTAATCAATGTGAACTAGATCTCACTATTTATCGTGCCCTTGATATAAAATTTGACGTGACGTCATTAAAAGCCCGGATTGGCCTTGACATTGATTTTATAGTGACGTCACCGACTGGCAGCTGAATTTTTGCTAAGTCCACAAACTTTTCAGATCGCGACCATTTCTGTTAATTGAAGCTCAAAATTTGCACTCGTTCCACTAGAATCCCCTATTTCAATCCCCCAGGGGATTGTACAGCACTCAGTGTTCCACTACGATCCACTATGCAGGAGATTCTATAAGTACTAATAAATTATTTTCCTTTAAAGTCCCTTCTAAATAAAAGAGCCACCTATAAAATAAAAATAATTATTAAATAGCTTTAAAAATCGGTCTACAGAGGGGATTATAATGATGTGATTTATTTTTTCTAAAATAAGTTTAATGTTAAAAAAAAAGTACCAAAAGCGTTGAAGAATTTCGCAAGTTCAACTAGTGCAGCATCTCGGTGGCGTTGTCAAGTCCCACCTAAGGCGTTCGGTTTTTTTCAATATTTAGCTTATTAAAGTACATTTATTTAACGTTATAAACGCAAAATATAAAAAAAACCTTTTCTACTAAAAAAATAGGTCATCGGTCCACTTAGTGGGAGGCCTTCCAACGTATCGTCTTCCGGTTCACGGTCGCCATTCCAGATCTTTTCGGCCCATCGGCCATCCATTCTGCGAGCAATGTGCCCCCTGCGCACTGCCATTTATGTTTCGCAATTCTTCCGGCTATGTCAGTAACTTTGGTTCTCCTGCGGATATTCTCACTTCTGACGTAATCACGCAAGGAACGTGATTTTTTTGCCATTTTTTGCGATACTGGTACGGAACCCTTCGTGCGCGAGTCCATCTCGCACTCGAACCCTACGCCACCGAGACGCTGCACTAGTCGAACTTGCGAAATTCTTCATCGCTTTTGGTACTTTTTTTTCAACATCTTACTTATTTTAGAAAAATTTATTAACATCATTGTAATTGTAATCCCCTCTGTAGACCGATTTTTAATTCTATGTATTACATAGTTATTTTATAGGTGTTTTTTTTATTAAGAAGGGACCTTAAAGGAATGGAACTTATTAGTACTTATAGAATACCCTGCATAGGGGATCGTAGTGGAACATTGAGTGCTGTACAATCCCCTGGGGGACTGAAATAGGGGATTCTAGTGGAACGAGTGAAAATTTGTACTTATGTACTTGGAAGTACGTGTGGAATTTGTGGGTAGAATAAGAATGAGTAAACAAACAATGTTATCTCAGTTACAGAGGTTTATGCATATAAAATTTACTCGCTGTCTCAGTTATAGAGGTAACTATGATGATAAATCGAAAGAACAAATCCCAGATATAGAGGTTTACCTCGTCCCACTAACAGAGGTAATTCAGTGCCAAAGTGTTGGGACCTCAGCATGAGTTCCAGTTATGGAGGTTTCTCACTTATCCAGGTCCCGCTTAACCAAGTTGCACTGTATTATTGTCGATGTCAATAAGGGTTGTGTATACTAAGTAAACAATCAATTAAAAGGTATTAAATAATGTATGTTTAAAAGGTTTTTAAATAAGGCTGAAAGACGAACGCAAAAAAATGGCCTAAAACATATGCAACAAGATTTTTCAAGAAAAAGCCCGCGTTTTATTTCTTTGGTCAAACCGTGGCTCTTGTGTGTGGGTCGTCCTCGTAATACCTACCACTCATTCAGGGGTGCGTGGTGACGTGTGCCCCCAGAGTCGTCGGACTCAGAGCATGGAAAGCTCGTCAAACAACAGTGGGATACTGTCTCAGGGCGACCGCGGGTACTTACACCACCCGGCCCGGGTACCGTCCGCAACAGATCTTATTGTGATGTTCTTTAGAAAGGCCAGCGCGTGCATGTAGCTGTATGAACATGAATATTACGTAGCATGTGGCATTCTGTAATTTCTACCTACTTACCCCTATCCGAAAAAAGCGTTAGTTTATGTATATATGTTTGGATTATGAAAATTATGAAAAACATATATTTCTGTTTATTTAGGTATTTATTATCACATAGCTTAGTTAGTTACCTAGTCAATTCACGGCTACTTATATACATGTTCGAAATATAATAAATTCAATAAATATCAACAAGAAGTAGGATTTTTTTAATAAAAACAGGCTGAGTGAGCCAACAAGGCTTTCCATGTACGCATACGGAACGATATGACTTAGGATTCGATTATATAGTTTTGAAGGAGAGTCCTATCATAGTCCATTCTCTGCATCGATTTCTCGTCTCATAAGGATTACTCTGGATTCTGGAACATTGGCTGGCAGGTGGCAATCACGATGGAAGGTCTTTATACTAGACCGTTCGTCACGCTGCGAAGGGATTCTATTTCATTTTAGTCCTAGTTCTCTCTTTCGTTGTACATCTGTCTGTGTTTATCATCGACAGACTAGCTAGACTTGTAGAACGCATTACGGTTTTTGCTACATAAAATTCTGCAAACTGCAACCATTGCCACAAGATCTGCTGAAGAAGATGTTATATTAATACATTTTAGGTTTGTATTGTTGTTAATAGGGAAGTCAAGAACATTTTAGCTGTCAATGTTGTAACATTTTTACCTCAATGGTTGTATATCCCAAATTCTAACCCATATTCCCAAACTATCTTTTTATGCCGGTTGCATAATCTATAGGCATAGGTGCATACTAGTATTATATAAGGGATAATCTCTAATTTATAAAGCACTAGCTGTTTCCCGCGGCTTCGCTCCCGTGAACCGTTTTCGGGATTCAAAAAATTGCCTATGTCACTCAGGAATAATGTAGCTTTCTAAAGGTGAAAGAATTTTTGAAATCGGTCCAGTAGTTTCGGAGCCTATTCGGTACAAACAAACATACAAACAAACAAACAAAAAAATCTTTCCTCTTTATAATATTGGTATAGACTAGCTGGCCCGGGCAAACTTTGTTTTGCCATAAAAACACCAAACATTTATCTACCCTACCTACCGTACCTTACACTACCTACACTACCCTACCCTACCCTACCCTACCCTACCCGACCCTACACTACCCTACACTACCCTACACTACCCTACCCTACACTACACTACCCTACCCTACCCGACCCTACACTACCCTACCCGACCCTACACTACCCTACCCCTACCCTACCCTACCCTACCCTACACTACCCTACCCTACCCAACCCTACACTACCCTACACTACCCTACCCTACACACCCTACCCTACCCTACACTACCCTACCCTACCCTACCCTACCCTACCTACACCCTAACCCTATCTACCTACCAACTTGTTGAACTATTTTAATTTGAATAAGAAATAATATATATACTACTATACGAATGCAACCAACTTTTGTTTCTACCGGCAGCGTTGATCTAATTAAAATTTAGAACATAAAATTTGCTATTGTGAGTCCACCTTAAAAGATAGACATATGGTGTCACGGACTTTTTTTTAGAACTTTTAAAGAGAAACAATTCCATCATACATGATATTTGCGTAACTTAAACCATTTACGCAGCGCACGCAATGGAAGCTCTCAAAAAGAATATTTTTTCCCGTTTTGGTAACATTTTTCATTTATGCTCCGCTCCTATTGGTCGTAGCGTGATGTTATATAGCCTATAACCTTCCTCGATAAATGGACTATCCAACAGTGAAAGAATTTTTCAAATCTGCCAAGTAGTTTCGGAGCCTATTCAATTCATACAAAACAAACAAACAAACAAAAAATCAAACCTTTCCTCTTTATAATATTAAGTATCTAGATATCGCCGTTTTCTTCAATTCATGAATCTTCAAATGAGTCATGATAATTATTGAGCACACCGCAAGAAACGTAGAGTTGCGGCGAATAATGCGCAAGAGATCATACTCCACCACGGCAGGCAGGCCGCTCGTGTGGTTAGCATCAATAACTTATATAAATGGAAGAAAACTATTACTGTTTGTTCACAAAGAAAATGAAAATGTTACCTACCTCGTTTAACATCTTCTCCTAGCCAATTTATTAAAAACCGGCCAAGTGCGAGTCGGACTCGCACACGAAGGGTTCCGTACCATTATCGCAAAAACGGCAAAAAAATCACGTTTGTTGTATGGTAACCCCACTTAAATATTTATTTTATTCTGTTTTTATGTATTTGTTGTTGTAGCGGCAACAGAAATACATCATCTGTGAAAATTTCAACTGTCTAGCTATCACGGTTCATGAGATACAGCCTGGTGACAGACAGACAGACAGACAGACAGACAGACAGACAGACGGAAAGCGGAGTCTCAGTAATAGGGTCCCGTTTTTACCCTTTGGGTACGGAACCCTAAAAAAGGACGTAAGATAATCAATAGACAGCATGCCTTCCCCTTTTCTTCATGATTAAATGGCATAATATTGCAAAAATACCCAAATAAATACGGAAAAATATTTGACGTGAAATGTCTCACCAAGAAAATGTCAGTGAGATAGTTTTCGACGTGGTTTCGTCACACTTCGCGTAAAACTCGATACTATTAGTCAAAATTAAAACTCGTGCTACCGATTCCCATACATTTGGAGCGTTAACGCAACGTAAATTCGTAAACTCGATACGAAGGCAATTGTCAAAAACTTATGCTACCGATTTGTTAGTTCCAAATACGGACACATGGCGCTGATTCATTTTGCATACAAAAATTGTCGGAGGCGATACGTTAACGTAGTCGATCCAATTACGCAGAAACTCGTGCTAGGGCCTTGACAGCGATGTGGAAGAATTTACGCCCCGTAATTGTACATATTTTTATTCTTATTTTCGTTCTAATATTAGTTTGTAAATAATAATGTACATATGTAAATAAATAATTTCCTAAACGGAAGTTTAGTAAACCAATATTCAAGCAAAAGGACCATGGCCACTTTTGTGTGAACACTGGGCCCACTTTTCAAAATTGTGCGATAGTGACGAAACCTATGACATATGAAAGCTCTTGGCGCGTACTTTATTTCATTATATGGCAGCTAAGTTCAAATCCAGCGCGAAAATAGCGTTTTGTTGTTCAAAAAAATATTGTAAATGAAAAATGCGCGTGACTTTTAAGGTAAAAATGCGGGTGTCCGATAAGGTAGGTAGGCTGCCTGGACACGTACAGGCAGCTTACTTACCTAAATAAATTATTTGTCGCCCTCAAACATCAGGACCCGAAGTCGTGGCGCGTAGTGTTCACCGCGCGCCCCGCTTAGGCGTCGCGGGGGGAGTCAAACACCTCACTCCCCCCCAACACGAGGTCAAGGCCCGCAGTTACTACCGGCACTAGCCGGGGGTTTTGGAAGAATCGTACGTTTCCGTGACCTCCGGCGTAGGTGTGAGATGGAATACCGGGGCGGTTTTTAGTCCCCATTGGAGTCTGACAGACCCCTCAGGGGTCATTGTACATGACATGACAACCTGCCCCGCCCGCCGTTCCACTCCCGTCAACCCTACCTTTCTATCTACCCTACCTACCATACCTTCCATAAATTAATGTGTCATGTTGATAGGAAATATTTCCTAATTCTTCTCTTGAAATCTTTCTTCTTTTAAATGAAGGTCTATCCCGTATAGAGTGTGAAAGAGAATTCTAGAGGTGAACAGCGCGAACAGTAAAAGATCCACTGTAACGACTTGAAGAGTGGGGAGGAGTTTACGACTTATAATCGATCAACTTATAAAATGTACTTAGAAAAGTGTAAATTTTGTATATTGATATACATCAATATACAAAATTTATGTATTTATATATTATTTATTTAATTTATTTATTTTTATTTTTTTGTATCAACAGTTTTCGAACGGCAAAGTGAACTTTGTGTAGTTGTTTCATTGTTTATGAACGTTAGTAATGTTACCTATTTATTTTGGTAAAAATAAGTTTGTACGGAACGTGCCCTCAAAATTGTATTGAGCGATCAAAGAGTTACCATCCGATACTTAATTCAAGGAACGGGCATTTCATATGGAAGTATTCAACCTATATTGAAACAATCTTTGAATATGAGAAAAATCTCCGCAAGATGGGTGCCGAGAATGTTAACCAACAGTCAGAAACAAAATCGACTTGACAATTCGAAGATATTGTTGGACAAGTTTCAAGAAGATTCTGAAAAGTTTTTGTCTTGTTTCGTAACAATGGACGTAACATGGGTCCATCATTTTGATCTCGAGACAAAACAGTAATCTTCGCAATGAAAACGGCCGACATCACCGACCCCGAAGAAGTTTCATGTCGTGGCATCGGCTGGCAAGGTTATGGCCTCAATATTTTGGGACTCAGAAGGGATATTGTTGATTGATTACCTGGAGCGTGGAACCACTATTACAGGCCAATATTATGCAGCTTTAATTCCCAAGCTGAGGAATGCCATCAAAGAGAAAAGGAGAGGGAAACTTCGAAGGGGCATGCTGTTTCATCACGACAATGCACCCGCGCACAGGTCGGCAATTGCAATGGCTGCCATTCAGCAAGCTGGCTTCGAATTGGTTGACCCCCCCCCCCCCTTATTTACCAGATCTGGCGGCTAGCGATTTTATTTGTTTCCCAAATTGAAAAAAATACTTAAGGGGAAACAGGTACGAAGACGATAACGAGGTGATGGATGCCGTGGAGAGCTTTTTGCAGGACCAAGACAAAACTTTTTTTCTGAAAGGGATTAAAGCCTTGGAATAGCGCTGGACTCGGTGTGTAGAGAGATTCGAAAACTATGTTGAAAATAAATTATTAAGTTATCAATAGTCATTATATTCTATCTCATTCTCACTACTTTTTGATCCCTCCTCGTATAGTGTCTTATCGGCTAACCAAAGAAACAAAGGTGAAAATCCTGATGGCCTAAATAGACGTGGGAATCTAACCTTGGACCTTATGCTCAGCACGTTATTCATACACATAGAGACATACTGATGCTTGTGAATGTCCAACTAGCTTGACAATTAAAATTACCTTTTATTGAAATAAATCATTATGAGTGAGTTTAAATTATAAATATCAAGCACAAGTAGCTGCCATCGGCATACATTAGCTAGCTACATATCAGTAATCTATGGCATACATCCGCCAAAATCTTGTAAAGATAATAACAGCCTACGTGTTATTCTGATCGGTAAGCTATATTATAGTAAATTTTCAACAAAATCCGTTCAATAGTTTCGAAAAAAAATAAAAATCATCCGTTGTTATAATATTAAATTTGGATATTAAAGTTGTAATTCAAAAGCAAACACGTACTTTATTAACAGAAATAGACTCGTAGATAAGAGGTTAATTAAATTTTAATGTTTATTTGCTTGATTATCCTCCTTTACCATATAGGGCTCTTATCATATGACCAGGAGGACAATGAAGCTAATAAACATGTTATTGTCGCTTATCAGAGCCTCATTAAAATCCTTTGTGTTCGGGAAACGTGTCTTTATATTCCACGAGCCGTCACCTAGCGAGGACTTATCCGAGTTGAGTCTGGAACGCGTTAAAATGTATAGAACGCAGGGTGTGTTGGTATTAATAGCTCTCTATGTGAGATTGGTGCACTCGTTCTCTTGGGGTGAGTAAAAATGTCGCATTTTTCTTTTAATTTAAAAATACGTTTCTCTTATAGAAAATGTTCGTTTATGTTTTTAAGTAAAATATTTTTCTAAACTTCTTTAAATAATAATTAAACACTCCTAAACGATATTTAAATCCTAATCTAAAACACAAGCTTTGCTTTGTAAAATTAGGTTTTTAATTTAATTAATAATCTCCAACAATGAAAACAATGGTCAAAAACTTACGATCTTATGTTGCATAGTCTCGGTCTGTTTGTTATTGAAAACGTTCAAAGTGCACCCATGAGCGGTGTAACAAGACAACTTTAATGTTTTGAAGTTTTCAAACGAATTACAATCGGCTCATTAAAATTTTCATAAAAAATATGGTATCATTCAATAAACAATTTAATGATACCATATTTTTTATGAAAATTGATATTTAAATATCAATCAGGAATAAATATAATAATAATAATAATAACTTTGACCCTTCGTTAGTAGAGACACTAAACAATGAACTAGAAATAAATATGTTAAAATATAATGGAATAGATCCCACATGTGACCTTTATTACCAAAAATACGAAAAACTCGTAAATTATCGGATATCATTAGTATATTTAACCAAAAAATTATCCCACTAAAACTTTCATCTCTGGAAAACTTATCCGATACACATTCTCTAATTTATTGTATAGCTCTTACGGTCGCTGAACATTTTAAATTCAAAATAAATATAGGCAGGTCAAGCTATAAAACTAAAGTAAAAAACGAGCCACCATGGCAAAAAAGATTAGAAACAGACATAACCCTACTAAGAAAAGACATAAATAGGTTGACTCAATATAAAAATGGTAACACATCAAGAAGGCTTGAAACAAAAGTTAATGAAATTATTGCGAAGACCAAACAACACAGCTCACACGAAAATTTTAATAAAAGGATAGACCACCTAGACACCTTAAAACAAAAACTCTTAGTCAAGAGTCATAGGATAGCAAGATACAAAAAAGCCAAAGAAAGAAAGGATAACAGCAGACTATTAACAACAAGTGAGAAACAATTTTATAGAAAGCTTAAAGGAAACGATACGACTATCATAAATCCACCATCGGAAAAGAGTTTAAAAGAATTCTGGCAAGGAATCTGGTCAGACAACGCTGAACATAATAAAGAAGCTAGATGGATACAAGAAGAAATAGTTAGATCAGAAAAAATAGAAGAAATGCCGTTTGAAGATATAGATACTGTTGAATTAAATATGATTTTAAATAAAACACATAACTGGAAAGCAGCAGGAATAGATGGTTTGCATTATTTTTGGATAAACAGATTACAAGCACTACATAGAATAGAATAGAATAGAATATACTTTATTGTACACCAAAAAAAGAAGTAACACATATTATACAGCAACTTAATACTATGGGTACAAAGGCGGTCTTATCGCTGACAGCGATATCTACCAGACAACCTTTGGATGGACTAAAGAACTTAAGATAAAAATAGGGGTTAGGGTGTACTGTTATATTAAAATATATATATATATTAATACATACAAATTATATAGCTATATAAAATACTCTACACAAACTTACAAATATATATACATACATAATATTAACAGCCTACGTGTTATTCTGATCGGTAAGCTATATTATAGTAAAATTTCAACAAAATCCGTTCAATAGTTTCGAAAAAAAATAAAAATCATCCGTTGTTATAATATTAAATTTGGATATTAAAGTTGTAATTCAAAAAGCAAACACGTACTTTATTAACAGAAATAGACTCGTAGATAAGAGGTTAATTAAATTTTAATGTTTATTTGCTTGATTATCCTCCTTTACCATATAGGGCTCTTATCATATGACCAGGAGGACAATGAAGCTAATAAACATGTTCTTGTCGCTTATCAGAGCCTCATTAAAATCCTTTGTGTTCGGGAAACGTGTCTTTATATTCCACGAGCCGTCACCTAGCGAGGACTTATCCGAGTTGAGTCTGGAACGCGTTAAAATGTATAGAACGCAGGGTGTGTTGGTATTAATAGCTCTCTATGTGAGATTGGTGCACTCGTTCTCTTGGGGTGAGTAAAAATGTCGCATTTTTCTTTTAATTTAAAAATACGTTTCTCTTATAGAAAATGTTCGTTTATGTTTTTAAGTAAAATATTTTTCTAAACTTCTTTAAATAATAATTAAACACTCCTAAACGATATTTAAATCCTAATCTAAAACACAAGCTTTGCTTTGTAAAATTAGGTTTTTAATTTAATTAATAATCTCCAACAATGAAAACAATGGTCAAAAACTTACGATCTTATGTTGCATAGTCTCGGTCTGTTTGTTATTGAAAACGTTCAAAGTGCACCCATGAGCGGTGTAACAAGACAACTTTAAAGTTTTGAAGTTTTCAAACGAATTACAATCGGCTCATTAAAATTTTCATAAAAAATATGGTATCATTCAATAAACAATTTAATGATACCATATTTTTTATGAAAATTGATATTTAAATATCAATCAGGAATAAATATAATAATAATAATAATAACTTTGACCCTTCGTTAGTAGAGACACTAAACAATGAACTAGAAATAAATATGTTAAAATATAATGGAATAGATCCCACATGTGACCTTTATTACCAAAAATACGAAAAACTCGTAAATTATCGGATATCATTAGTATATTTAACCAAAAAATTATCCCACTAAAACTTTCATCTCTGGAAAACTTATCCGATACACATTTTCTAATTTATTGTATAGCTCTTACGGTCGCTGAACATTTTAAATTCAAAATAAATATAGGCAGGTCAAGCTATAAAACTAAAGTAAAAAACGAGCCACCATGGCAAAAAAGATTAGAAACAGACATAACCCTACTAAGAAAAGACATAAATAGGTTGACACAATATAAAAATGGTAACACATCAAGAAGGCTTGAAACAAAAGTTAATGAAATTATTGCGAAGACCAAACAACACAGCTCACACGAAAATTTTAATAAAAGGATAGAAGACCACCTAGACACCTTAAAACAAAAACTCTTAGTCAAGAGTCATAGGATAGCAAGATACAAAAAAGCCAAAGAAAGAAAGGATAACAGCAGACTATTAACAACAAGTGAGAAACAATTTTATAGAAAGCTTAAAGGAAACGATACGACTATCATAAATCCACCATCGGAAAAGAGTTTAAAAGAATTCTGGCAAGGAATCTGGTCAGACAACGCTGAACATAATAAAGAAGCTAGATGGATACAAGAAGAAATAGTTAGATCAGAAAAAATAGAAGAAATGCCGTTTGAAGATATAGATACTGTTGAATTAAATATGATTTTAAATAAAACACATAACTGGAAAGCAGCAAGAATAGATGGTTTGCATTATTTTTGGATAAACAGATTACAAGCACTACATAGAATAGAATAGAATAGAATATACTTTATTGTACACCAAAAAAAGAAATAACACATATTATACAGCAACTTAATACTATGGGTACAAAGGCGGTCTTATCGCTGACAGCGATATCTACCAGACAACCTTTGGATGGACTAAAGAACTTAAGATAAAAATAGGGGTTAGGGTGTACTGTTATATTAAAATATATATATATATTAATACATACAAATTATATAGCTATATAAAATACTCTACACAAACTTACAAATATATATACATACATAATATTACATTTAAAAAATAATAATTAAAGAATGGTTGAACAAAGATTGGAAATAAAAAAATGTAAAATGGAAGAAACAGAAAAGCATTAAAGACAAAGGAAATGGTCCTTGACAAGATTTTTAAAAGATGCTAGTGACTGGGCTTGTCTTACTGACATCGGCAACTCATTCCACAATCGAACAGCCTGGACCGTGAACGATTTACTGTAGAACTTAGTAGAATGAGCAGGCATCAAAAGTCTCAAATTCTCCGATGATCTCAAGTGTCTAGAATGTGTGTCATGAAGGAACTTAAAGCGTTATTTGAGATAAAAGGGGGTTGTAGGAATAAACAGAACACTGTAGAGTAACGATAAAATGTGGGCGTTCCGGCGAAGGCGGATTGGCAGCCACTTGAGCTTAGTACGAAATTCAGAAACATGGTCATATTTGCGTAAACCAAAAATGAATCTAATGCAAAAGTTTTGGAGTCGCTCAAGCTTATTTAGCTGCACTTCAGTTAGATCTAAATAACTGACATCTGCATAATCGAGGATTGGGAGAAGGAGGGATTGGACAAGCGCAGTTTTGGTGGCAGTTGGAAGAAAATTGCGCAGTCTGCGCAAAGACCCTGCAGACGCAAACACCTTGCAGCTGAGGACCCCACGAAAAGTCCTTGTCAACTAAAATACCCAGGTCTTTCACTGAGTCACTGTATGGAATAGCTGAGCCATCAAAAACAATCTGGGGGAGCTGCGACCAGTTAACTCTTGAGCGCAACCTAGGACTGCCGACAACAATGTGCCGACTGCCGACAAGGCGTGTCTTTTTTCCGCTAAAAAGAGCCAATTTTACCCATATCCAACTTTCCGAGATGCGACCGTGCCAATAACTGACCATCTTGAGCTTCTTGGCGTTACGTTGACATCTACTCTCAATTTTGGCCCTTACATTGAGGCAAAGGCTCAGCTGGCTGCCAAAAAGCTGGGGATCCTTGCAAAGGTGAGACGGTACTTCACGCCGGAACAGCTCCTCAGCTTGTATCAAGCGCAA
The DNA here is from genome assembly GCA_949775005.1 of Orthosia gothica. Classification (NCBI taxonomy): domain Eukaryota; kingdom Metazoa; phylum Arthropoda; class Insecta; order Lepidoptera; family Noctuidae; genus Orthosia; species Orthosia gothica. Next base: position 23,683,870 of record OX459036.1, read on the forward strand.
GTTCGATCATGCATGGAGTACTGTTCTCATCTCTGGGACGGATCAGCCAAATACCAGCTTGACGCACTAGAGTCGATCGAAAAGCGAGCCAAGAGGCTCATCGGCGATGAGGCGCTGGTCAAGTCAAAGCTCCAGAGTCTTGGACATCGTCGCCGAGTTGCCAGCCTGTCGGTTTTTTATCGGTTACATTTCGGGGAGTGTGCGATGGAATTGCACGATATAATTCCACCTAGCCCGTTCCATCATCGGACTACCAGACGTACGGCGATGCGCCATCGATACATGGTAGACATCCCACCCATACGCACAAAACGTTTTGGGAACACTTTTATTATGCGTACAGCTAAGGAGTGGAATTCCCTGCCGGAGTCTGTGTTTCCCGATAGCTACAATCTAGGGGTCTTTAAGTCAAGAGTGAATAGGTTATTTCTAGGCAAGCGTGTTTCAACGTCGACCACATCATCGCTTACCATCAGGTGAGATTGTGGTCAAGCGCGAGCCTATAGGTTATAAAAAAAAAAAAAAAAAAAAAAAAAAAACAATGACTCGAGTCTTCGCAGGATTAACCCTGAGACCATGGGCCAAACTCCACTTAGAAATACAACCTAAATCTTTGTTGATCATATTAACTGCCTCCGACAATTCATACCGGAGCTTGAGAATATATTTGCAAATCGTCAGCGTAAAGGTGGTAGGATGAGAGAAGGTCATTAGAAATAGAATTAATAAAAATAGCGAAAAGAAGAGGAGATAGAACGCCCCCCTGTGGTACGCCTGCAGAGGTATTGCACCATGACGAAGAAGAACCTTCAATGCAAATACGTTGTTGGCGGCCACACAGGTAACTACGAAACCAATCAATTACCGTTAGAGATGTTAAGAGAGCTGAGTATGCCGAGTAAAATATCAAAATCGACGGTGTTAAAAGCATTGCTGAAATCTAATAAGGAAACTACCGTCAGATTTCCATTTTCCATACCAAGTCTAATATCGTCCGTTATGCTAACAAGAGCTGTTGTAGTACTATGTCCTGGACGAAACCCGAATTGGAAAAATTAAGGAGGTGGTTCTTGCACAGTAATGTACTAAGTTGATTATGGATAACGCGTTCAAGGACTTTGGATAGAAATGGTAATATGGAAATAGGACGAAATTCAGTGAAGGAAACAGGATTACGCTTATTTGGAAGAGGGGTAATTTGGGCTTCTTTCCAAGAAGAGGGAAAGACACCACAGGAAACAGAATGATTAAGGATATGGGAGATGACAGGTAGGATTTCGTCAAGGATAAGGAGTATCATCTTGCGACTGATACAGTCACTACCAACAGCATTAGACGATATAGATTATATACTCTTCTTAACATCACAATCTGAGAACTGATTAAAGACGAATGGTGAATAATCGGGAGTGGGAAGAGATGAAAGATCATTTAAAGTTTTTGCTTTGATAGTACCGTTGATGTTAGAAGATGTGGAAAAATGTTGATTAAGTAATTCAAGATCTATATCTTTAGGAATAGAATCTTGGCGCGATTTTCCCACTCCCATTGATCTAAGAAATTTCCAGACTTTGGCTGGATCACCGTTTTCAACGGACTTATGAATATGGCAGCGTTGGACATCCCTACACACCAAGTTGCTGCGATTGCGAATTGCAACATACTTCTCGCGAGTAAAAGAGTTTGGTCTGCTGTTATATCTTGATTTAGCTGCTGCTTTCCTCTTCAATAAGTCTTTTAGGCCGTCTGTTAGCCATGGGGCCGGCAGGTGCTTAATTTTTACAGGCCTAACAGGTGCATGGACGTCATAAAGCTGGAGAAGCTTGGTATTAAGTAAATTGACTTTGACATCAATCGACTCAGCAGCAATGACATCAGACCAGTCAATGTCGTCAGCATCCCCACGGAGGTTCACAAGATCTATACTACCAAAACTACGCCGAAGGAGTATCTTAGGTTTAGCCTTCGGAGGGCGAATTTTGTAAGAAAGGAATAAAAGGTCATGGTAGGAGAAGGCATCAGCTGTAAATTGTCCATGCTTAGCTGTTGAGTAGAAGAAACGAGTATTATAGTACATTATCTAAACAAATTAATGATATTTTAAAAGGTAACGAAAATTTGCCAGATTTTCTCACAAAGGCATCACATATATGATCCCAAAATCTAGTAGAACCCAGAATCCTTCACAATACAGACCTATAACTTGCCTCCCATGTACAAAATCATAACGTCTTGCATTACTAAAAAAATTATTAAACACACCGAAAAATATAATATTTTAACTGAAGAACATTACCCATATGCCCTCGTCTGCAGCCTGCAGACGAGGGCATATGGTTTGCAAGGAACAATTAATTATTGATTCCACTCTCTTAAAACATGTCCAGAGAGCAAGAAAAACTTAAACATAGCGTACATAGATTACAAAAAAGCATTTGACAGCGTACCGCATTCATGGTTAGTTCAAGTTCTTAATATCTATAAAATCAACCCATTGTTAACAAATTGTCTTTAAAACACCATGGGATCCTGGAAAACTACTCTTAAGCTACAAACACAAACCTCAAACTTAACTGTAGATGAAATAGCAATTAAAAAGGTAATATTTCAAGGGGACTCACTAAGCCCTCTATGGTTTTGTTTAGCCCTAAATCCACTCTCTCGCGCATTAAACGAATCTAAATTAGGATTTGACATAAAGAACAATAGATCACTATTACACCAAATAACACATTTACTTCATATGGATGATTTAAAACTATACGCTAATAAAAATACAGATTTACATGGTTTATTAGACATAACAACATCGTTTTCAAAAGACATTAGAATGGATTTTGGACTAGACAAATGCCGAAAGCTTAACATAGAAAAGGGTAATATAGTCGGCGGAAATTACACAACAGATTCGGAAGAAGTAATAGAAGCAATGAAAAATGAGGAATTTTATAAATACTTAGGATACAATCAAGCGCGACTATTAGAGCACAAATCTATAAAAGATAAACTAAAACAGGAATATTATAAAAGAATCCATTTATTATGTAAAATGTACTTCTCTAGTAAAAATTTGTTCAAATCTATAAATACTTATGCTATTATACTAACTTATTCTTTTGGCGTTATAAAGTGGTCTAAAACAGAATTAAATGCACTTGAAACTAAAACTAGAACAATTCTTACAAAACATAGATATCACGACCCTAAATCAGCAATCGAAAGAGTGATTATATCCAGAAAGGAGGGGGGCAGAGGGCTAATTGAAATATCACATTTATTCAAAAGGCAAATTGGTTTATTGAACCAATTTTTTTTTGTAAAAATGATTAGATCTTAAATAAGTTTTCATACAAAACTATTTTTAGTTTTTTTTTTCACTGTAATAACAAAGTAAAATCCAATTGAAAAGATTTTTTTGATTCCAGTACCGAAAACACCCCGATAGTTTGCCGAACAAAACCGAGCCCGTGTGACGTCATAAGGTTTTTTTTTATATTCTACCGCGGACATGTGTGCTCTTTTTTACCTTGTTATATTTAGTTTGTTTTTTTTTTTCATAAAAAATTGCAATTGTTTGACTCTTACGTCGAACATTATTTTTAGGCTTACTTAACTAACTTAAGACTACGTGAGTTCATCCCTCACTAAATACTATATCTATTACACACTGGCATTAAAATTTTATGTTTCTATTTGCTACTTATCTTTATGTTTTTAAATATTGTTTACTTATTTCTATTGATACACTGCTTATGTTATTTGCTATTTTGTTTACTTATATCTATTGGTACACTTTCGGGGGAAGATGCATGGTAGTACGAGCAGACCAGTCCCGGCCGACGGTTCCGGTTAAAGAAACCCCGTCATTAGGACGTTAAGGTGAGTATGATTTACTCGCTCCACCATGCAGCTTTACAATATATAGACAGGGTGATGTTTTGGGTATGTGTTTAGCGTGGAGTATTTGGATGGGACTTGTTAGGTGGTGTTTTGGTGGTGTCTGCTGACCAGGGACTTCGCTAGCGTGAGCAAGGACTCTACGACGACTACGTCTCGATGCTGCATGGCCGTCTGAAGATTGTAGTTGACGACCGTTTTAGTCGGCGCATCCATCGCCCTCTTAGCAAGGCGGCCTGCGGCGTCATCGGCGTCGTCGGTGTAATAGACGCAACTGAATGTATGTCTGGACACCGCCACTACCGCGTGGGATATGCTGTCGTGAACCTGAAGCCTCCTGGACTTGGTGTTGATGATGATGACGCTGTCGTAGGTCGACCCCTGAGCCTCGTGTATGGTTAGCAGGCGTGACCCTTCGCCGGACCCAAATCCCTGGCTCGCAAGAGAAGCTTTCTCCCCCTGCGTATGAACCAGGAACAGGGTGCTTTGGGCAGTGCTCGGTATTTGCGCCCCTGTGTAACCTTTCACCTTCAGGGAGTGGACCCGCGACAGCGACGACTTGGAGGAGTATATACCAGGGTATATCTCACTCAGTGCAAACGCCACGTCCATTGGATTGCGGTGTGTGCAGAGAAACTCCTGGCTGATGCCAGCAACCAGGTCTGGACGGGTATACCTAAGCTCGAAAAGGTTCTCTCTGTCCAAAAATGGAAGCTGGTTAACGTCTCCGACGAGGACAAGCTCCTTGGTCCAGACAACTTTACTGCCATGACTATGGCACCAAAGTGGTTCATAAGAGCCTCGTCTACTGTAAGACGGTAGCAGTTGTATTGGCTCTTGAAACCGTTTGCTAGGATTGAAGCCATAGTGCGCACCTTGGCCTTTGCTCGGTCTCCTAAGCGGCGCGCAAGCTTTTCCCTAAGATCTTTGGCAGCTTCTGTTGTCGTGGTGGCTATCACGTCCCTGTCCTCGTCGAAGTGCTTTACCAGCCAGGTTGTCTTACCGCAACCCGGAACTCCGTTAATCCACCTGATATTGGGTACCGCCCAACTTGCCTGCGATGCCGGGCTATCTGAGGTCTCTGAAATGGACTGTGCCATTTCCAGGATCTTATCATCCGGCATGATTTTGGTACATTTGGCGGTAACCACTATCGGGTCGTCATTTGGCACACTGAACTTGAGTTTGCCCGAGCGCTCCGTCTCCTCCTTGTCCAGGGCCACAAAACCACTCCTCGCGCTGTAGGCTGCCATATACGACCCCGTCATTTCCCCTTTGATGACTTGGGATGTGCCGTTGTCGTACACCGCTGCCCCAGCTTCCTCGAGCAGTACTCTTAACAGACCCTCTGTGTCTCTCTGGAAGGTCTGCAGGATCTTCCTGCATGTCATAAGATTGACCTCTCTGGTCGCTCTTACGATTGCTACGTATTCGAGCAACGCGCTTTTTACGTGGTCCGTGGTACCCGACTTTACGTCGAGGGTCGGCGGGATGACTTGCCCTTTGTCGGCTCGTGTTAGCTCAGGCTTTTGCTGGGTTGGTTCCTTTGGTGTTTTTCTGAAAAACCTCTCCAGTGCTGTCTCCTGCTTATGCGATGGTGATGCGTGGCTGGTGCTTGGGAGCAGTACACTGAGGAAAGTACCAAACGCTTTCAGGCGACTCCTCGACCGGGCCCGGTGTGGGCCCTCTGGGTTTATGGTGTTGCACTGCTCCTTAGCGGCTTTTTCGGCTGCTGCCTTCTGCTGGGCCCTTTCCGATCCGCTTTGAGTGGTGGGGCTTGTTGTGGGGCTCATCGCGCTGGCTGTTGGTTGTCTGGGGGCTTTGAGGAAACTCAGAGTTTCTCCTCTGTCCTCGTAGACAACGACCTCATGATGTTCTGAGGCTTTTAGACAGCCAAAGCGGTCTGCGACGTCTCCTCTCTCCCCTCCCACCACCATTGCGTCCACACTTATGGTTCGGGCTGCGGCTGACGTGTAGTCTCCTGCCTCCCCAATCCTCTGAAGCAATGAGCTTGCTTGAGCAAATGGAGTAGCCTCTCCCCACTCGATTAATGCGATTGTTTTCCCTTTAAACCGCATTAGACGGCATCGGTGAATGGCCGCTTCCACTTGAGGTAGTGCAGTATACTTGCTGCCTTTTATGCTCGTTTTGGTAGTGCTTCCGTTAATCAGGGCGGCAAGGCCCGGCGAAAGGTGTATTCGGGCCGCAGCTCGACTTAAGACTATGCAGAAGCCTATGCCTAACTTCTCCTGTTCCCTGTTCATGAACAGAGCGACGCCTCGCAGTCTGATGCCAGGGACTCCGTCCTCTCCGCAAGCCAGAAATTGTGTGGTAGTTATGCTAGGGGCTGGTTGTAGGCTGGCTGTTGCTGCTACCGCTGCTGCTGCCGTTGGTAATGGCCGTTGGTTAGAGAGTGTGTGTGTAATTTGTGTATCAGTCAATGGTGTGCTTGTTGTTGTTTGTGTAGTTGTGGTTGTTGTTTGTGTGGTTGTTGTTTGTTTGGTTGTGGTTGTTGTTGTGGTTGTGTGAGTTCGAATGTGTGGTCGACTTCGTAAGGTTACGTCTGTTCTGTTAGCCTTTGCTGCGATTGTGGCAACTTTGCTCGCGAATGCCAAGAATGGAATCCTAGTAGCCGGTCTCCCCATGATGGCGTGGAGTGTGGACTGGCTAAGCTGGGTTTCGAATTTTACTTCGAGCTCCATTCTGTCTTGGCTGAACCTTGGGCATTCGAAGAGCAGGTGCCAGACTGTCTCTTCGCAACTCGGGTCACAGACGCACGAGGGACTATCTTTGAGATGGAAGCGGTGGAGATACGCTGAGAATCCGCCACGTCCTGTAAGGACTTGTACGTGGACCGGTGTGAGCACTGCTTCTCTGAGTGTTCTTTTCGCCGCTAGGACGTCTGGAAAGAACACTTTCGTGACTGATCCTGTACTCGAGGACTCGTACCGCGCTTGCCACTTTCTTATAGTCCCTTCCCGTATCTTCTTCCTCACGAACGAAACGGGGACCTTGCTGTAGTCTGATGTGCATTTTGTTATCGCTGCCTCCTTGGCCAGCTCATCCGCTCTCTCATTCCCGGCAGTTCCCACATGGGCTTTGAGCCAAAAGAGCCTCACTTCTCTGCCCTCCTCTCTGATTTCACGAACGCTTCTCTTGATTTGGAGTGCCAGGTGGTGAGTGACAGACGGTCTCCTCAGCAGGTCAAGTGACGATCTCGAGTCACATAAGATGCTTACGGAGGCCGCCTTGGATTCTCTTGCCATCCTGACAGCTCTTAAAAGAGCGTACATTTCCGATTGGAAGACTGTGTTGTGAGGTTCCAAACCGAAGGTGTTGAACCTTGACTCCGTCCCGTTTTCCCACCAAGTTAGCTCCAACTTTCTCCTCTATCTTGCTGCCATCGGTGTATATTTGGGGGCCGATTACTTGGTGGGTTGCCAGGGTTTCTGGAGTCAAATTCTCTAGGCATTCATACTCGGTTGTTGTGAGTTTCGCTGGGTGGGGATTTTTGGAGTGGTGCACGTTGCACTCCAGCACGCGGCCCAGCGGTATGAACTCTTGGGAATGTCCCTTTTTGATCTTGAAAAGGGTTGCCGCCTCGATTACCCGCAGGTCTAGGGGGAGTTGGCCTGACAGGATAAGTGCCGATGTCAGAGACACCGTGCGGTATGCTTTGCAGATCTTCTGCGCGAAGCCTCTCTGCAGTGAGTCAAACTTTTTCCTTGTCATCAGTTTCTCAGCTGCAGGTGCCCACGCACTCGCTGCATACATCACGATGGGCTCTATCACCGAGACGTATATCGTCCTGATTATCTCTCTGTTCAGACCCCAAGTCACCCTCGCCGCACATGCCAACTGCTTATAGATGTCTGCGGCCTTTCTACAGGTCGCAGACACGTGCGCATTGAAGGTGAGTTTGGAGTCTATCGTGAGACCTAACAGCTTCACTTCCTCAACCAGGTTTAGCCGCGTGCCCGACATATGAAGTATAACACCATTGCATTGGTCTTGTGCGCGGCGAAACGTAGCTTATTTTGGACGCCACATTCCGATACTTTGGCTAGCGTGCTGTTGGCTGTTTGTTGTAGGGGACCGGCTGTAAAGTCTGAGAAAACCAGGACAACGTCGTCCGCGAAGGCTTGGCAGTATACCCCCATACTAGCCATTTTGTGTAAGAGTGAATCTAGGATAAGGTTCCAAAACGTCGGAGCCCTGGACGCATCCTTTCGTGGTTCCCTTCTCGCTAGTCGCTCTGGCATAGTTGACCCTGATGTTCCGGTCTTCCAGGTATGAGGCGACAAGAGCGTAGATATTTGCTGGACAATTCTTGGCTACCATCTGCTTCTTGAGTGCGGGCCACCAGGCGTTGTCAAAGGCTCCCTCTATGTCCAGTGATATCAAAAGCACAATTTTTTGGCTTTGATTTCGGCTCGTAAGTGGCCCACTAGAGCATAGAGGGCGTCCTCCATCCCGCGCTGTGGCATGAAGCCGTATTGGTTTGTGTGTAGTGTTGGGAGGAAGTGCCACTGTAGTCGGCCTACTAGAAGTTTCTCGACGATTTTTCCTAGGACCGAGAGCAGACCTATAGGCCTGTATGACTTAGGGCTGGTGTAGTCGTCCTTTCCTGGTTTGCGGAGAATGCACACGTGGGCGACCTTCCACTGCTTCGGGAAGTGTGACAGCGACAGACACTTGTTTGCTATCGCTAAGAACACCTCCCTATCGCAGTTTATTGCCGCTGTGCAGATGTCTGCTGTTAATCCGTCGGGACCGGAGGCTTTTTTCGGATTTTGGTTCTGGAGAACCATTTCCAGCTCCGCGGTCGTGAAGGGCGGATCGTCTGCAGACAGACCTTGGGGGTTTTTCTCCTCCGCTAGCCTCCTTAGCGCAGTGTGGTAGGGCTGTTCAGCATCCGTTCAGTCGTCACAACGTTCATTTCTACTCATTGTAACACATAGCTGATAAAGTGTTTTGACTTTTAACCGATTCAGTCTTGTTATTATATCGAACCTTGTTGATGAATATCGAATATATTGACCATAAATATCGAACCTTAAAAGTTATCGTGCTTACTTCGTACCATTATGTACCTACGAATACTACGAAAAGATCCTAATTATATGTGATTCGCGCAATAGCCTAGTACCTAGCAATCTACTAAATTTGAGCAGTGTTCTACGTCTTACTAGATTCCAATTACATATAATGTGTTAATTCTGTTGTTATCTTATTCTAATTTAGTATTTAATTCTTACTTTGATCAGACTGAGAATGGTAAATTTTTAAGGGAACTTTCGAGCAAAGTTGACATTGTTGTTTATTTACGTAACTTGAAAACATGTTTTTTTGTTTACGGTGATATATGCATTATTTTATACTTAAATGACAGATATAGGCGTAAAACTAACATTTCTGTTTGAATTGTAAAAATCGGTCGGCGTATTTAAGAGATATTTACTGAAGAATTAGTGTAACGAAAATCTACCAAGTTAATATTTTGACGTTTCTTTTCTACAAACTTTTTAGTGTTTTAAATATATAATATAGACAATAGTGTTCAATATTATTGAGAGATATTGTCAATCTGCCTAGCCTTTTCTCAACTATATTGGGGTCGGCTTCCAGTCTAACCGGATTCAGCTGAGTACCAGTGTTTTACATGGAGCGACTGCCTATCTGACCTCCACAACCCAGTAACTGGGTAACACGGTACCCCTTGGCAAGACTGGTGTCAGATCACAAGCTTCTGACTACCCGTAATGACTGTCAAAGATCTTCAAATGACAGCCGGGACCAACGACTTAACGTGCTTTCCGAGGCACGGAGGAAACTCGGTTTGTTGAAATGATAACCCATCCACGGACCGACCTCGTCAAACGTTGCTTAACCTTGATGATCGAACAGTGTGGCTGTTATTATTTAGCCACGAGCTCCTCTATTAAGGGATATGTAAATAATGGGAATTACCGAAAATTATGTGTAACTATGTGTATCATATTTAGTGGTATCTAATGAAGTTTTTTGATATCCAAAGTCAAAGTTTCACGCCAATCGTGTTTGTTTAATTTTTATTTTACACCCATATCACCTACCCATATGTAAAAACGATTACGTTATGACAATTATGTTTCCTAATGTACCTAGTAAACAACAATAACTAACACCGGTCCACTCTCACGTATTATTCATTACGACTACTTTATTTATGCTCAAAACTTCCAAATCGTCCATGGTGGGTATATTATCGACATCAGCCTTTATAATTCCTTTATCACACATGTCTAAATAAAATGTATTGTTTAATAATATTTTTGCACTCATTTTCGGATATTTTTAGTCAAACTACGTGTAGTTCACACTATATTGTCATGATTTCCTTGAACGTTATGACGTCACCAACATGGCAACCAATTGTGGCCCGTTTGTAGTCACGTGGTTCTTTTCAAAATTTTATCGATTTTCAATCGCTTATAATAAATTGAAAAAAAATATTTATTTAATTTAATTTAAAATTAAATTTCAAGAAATTTAATTTTTAAGTTTCTTGAAACGATAATATAATTTAAGATAATAATATGTAAAGTTTCGAAATACATAAAAAAAATCGTATTTTTTTTAATTCAGCAACCCAATTCTTTAATAGGAAGAAGAATACTAGTCAATTACATAAAACAATAGTAGAAATAGATAACAAATATACACCACTGAATCTTAGCGAAGGTAATATTGAAACAATAGACAAAGCAAGACACATAGAAGATATACATAAAATATGGAGACAGAAAGAACTACACGGTAGACATCCTAACGATCTAAACCAAACACAAATTGATAGGGAAGCTTCCAACAAATGGCTTGAATTAAGTGGGCTGTTTCCAGAAACAGAAGGTTATGCTAGCCATTCAAGACCAAGTCATTAATACCAAAAATTATAGAAAATATATTATAAAAGATAGTACAGCTAGAAACGATTTATGCAGAAAATGTCACAGCAAAACTGAAACAATACAACATATTACGGGAACTTGTATGACATTGACTCAGAACGACTATACTCACTCAAAATATATTATGACCGCACAATAATTACAGATCACACTATTTATAACAACAGACCAGATATAACACTTGTTGATAAAAAAAACAAACACACATACATAATAGATATAGCAGTCCCAAACACTAATAATATACAAAAAACTATCACAGAAAAAATTTGGAAGACACAGAGTTACAAGAAGAAATTACCAGAGTTTGGAAAATGAATAGAGTTACAATAGTCCCTATAGTCATATCAACAACAGGTGTTATTCCGAAACAAATATACAATAGTTTTAATGTTCTCAATCTATCAAAATACACATACCTAACACTATGAAAAGCTGCAATATTAAACACTTGCCGAATAGTAAGAATTTTTTTACAGTTAGATTTAGATTACAATATGATCAGACTGAGAATGGTAAAGTAATTGCAGTACAAAATAATTTACTAGGTCAAATAGAAAATTAGGATTTCACCTTGGTTCACACCCGTGAGATTCTATAAAAACACCAGGTTCTCACCTGAGAAACTGAAGTTTAAAAACCATAATAATAATAATATGGGTTATAATAATGATTTATGCCTTTACTCAGACATATTTTGACACAATTATTTTACAAAAATTATGACTTAGGTGTGTCGACATCGACAACTTGGTCTGTTTGCTCGCATTAGGCAATGTTTTCCTCCATTTCCTGCCATTCTCTTCTATTTAATGCTATCCTGGTGTACGTTTTCCCTGCTGTTATAGTTGGGCTATTGTAAGTCTGCAGAAGTAAAAAAATATGAGAATGTGAACATTTGGAGCAGGTAACAGTCTGTACTACGAAAAAGATTTATGACTGTTTTTTTTTATTGGATACTTTGTTTATTTTTTACTTTTTTTAGGATATCGCTGCATATGCTGAGATAGGAGCCTTTTTGGTCTCGCACAGGGTTTTTATTTTATTATTGTTTAAGTGTATGCTTATTTTCTCGTGTCTCCTGTGCGGGTCACAAATAAATATTTTTCTTTCTTTCTTTATATTCTCCATTCCTGGTAAAGAATAATTTAAAAGTCACTTTAGTAAGCTGCAGTGTGGGTTTGATACAAATTTGTCATCTTACGATCGCTAGCTCCACACGCTCATCATTATCATTCGTTATTAAGTGTTTGTTCGCCTTTCTCGGTTGGTTTGTACTGGCATAGATTGAAATTGAGAAGCTCGTGGCTGGTAATAACAGCCGCACGGGTCGATCTACAAGGTTAAGCAACGCTTTCTGATGTCGATCCATGGATGGGTACCCATTCCATACCAAGACGCCTCCGTGCCGTGGAAAGCACGTTAAGCCGTAGGTACCGGCTAACATTCGAAGATCTTCGACAGTTGTAAGTTGTGGTCACAAGAGCCATAAAAAACCTTGCCAAAAGGTATTGTGATACCCAACTACTACTACTGGGTTGTGGAGGTCAGATAAGTAGGTGCTCCTTGTAAAATACTGGTACTAAGCTGAATCCGGGTAGACTAGAAGCCAACACCAAGATAATTGGGAAAGGGCAAGGCAGTCAGTACAATAGTCCAATTTTAGGATTTCATTAAGCTATATCAGCTTGTTAAAATGTTGCTTCCCTGTTTCAGACATTGTTGTGGCCAGATCTAATAGACTAGAATTTTATAATGAAGGAACATTAGCACACACGGCAACGCCAGCATCGCATCGTATTAAGTGGATAACTTACGACCCAGTGCATGATAGAGTGTTGTTTGCTGAAAAATATAACAAGGAAGACTCTGCATCTAGTTTTGACGTAGCAAACAGGACTACACAATCATTAATTAAGAAAAAAACAAATCGATACCTAAAAAGATTCGCCTACGATCCGGCCACTGAATTACTTTTTGGGACTGTCACAAAAAGTATATACTCGTTTCAATTAGGACCTGAAAATAGCAACGAAGTTGGGAAGAACGGATATCGGGTGGTCACGTTGGAAACTATACCCCGTGAAGTCGCCGTGGATAGCTGTGGAGGGTAAGAAATTTTATTTATTTATGTACACACAAAACACATAACTGAGAAAATAAATAATATAGATAGAAGAGCACAAAGGTACTGCATATTTCAACAGAAATTTCTTCAAGTAGACCAGCGACAGGAAAGTTGGATGATATACGAAGACAAAATAAAGTAGAAACACAGTTTGTGTAGAAGGAAATATGGAGACTTAAAATAGACTAAAAACTATATAAATTAACTAGTTATATAAAAAACAACATATATCTTAACTAAATATATATATTTACTATAGAAGATAAAAAAAATACATAATAATATATAATAATTACAATATGGTGTAAGTGTCTTGTAGTTATAAGTGCATAAATAATGTCAAAGTTTGAAATTATTAATTACTTTAACCTAATATAAATTGCAGGTATATTTACTGGACAACCAATAACATTATAGAGAGGGCTCTATTTAACGGATCTGAGAGAGAAGTTATTATAGACAATATGAATAATGTGACTGTAAGGCAAGGCTTGACCGTAGACAGTCAGAAAATATACTGGATTGAAACTCAAGAATATAACGATGGAGCATTTTTTATTGAAAGCGCAGATTTGGATGGAAATAACAGAAGAACATTATTTAGTGAATCAGAATCAGATTGGTCTCCAGATAAACTAACCGTATCTAAAGATTTTATCTTCTGGGAAGACAGCATTGAAAAGTTCTTCTGGGTATTACCAAAGAATCCATCGAATGACTCAGACGTGAAACCTAATAAAATAGCATTGAATACAACAATATCTTCTTGCAGTTCTCATGATATAGCTGCCAACTATAAAATTGAAGAACGAACTCAGCGTGTTCCAAATTGCTATGCACTATGGAGTCTGCTACCAGACGTCTGCTTGAAAGCTCCTGTGTTTTGTGTACATGGCACGAAAGTTGTTGGGGAATCTCGTTGTGACTGCATACAGGGTTACATCGGTGGAAGATGCGATGTTTCAGTATGTGAGAACTTCTGTTTCCAAGGAGATTGCAGTATAGGTGCTGAGGGACAACCACAATGCAGGTAAAACATGGTCATCTCATAAAGGGCAAGCTTCATTTGTACTCCTCGCGTACCTGTCACAACACTCACAACTCGTGATAGACTTCCTCGTTTAACACTCTATTTCATATCTTCATTATTTCAGATGTAATGCCGGTTACACGGGTGAGAGATGCGATGTTTCAGTATGTGAGAATTATTGTTTCCAAGGAAATTGTAATGTCAGTGCAGAGGGACAACCTACATGCAGGTAAAACATGTTCATCTCTTTAGCGGCTAGTTTAATTTGTATAGAATAACCGAAACTGAATTGCCGGTCTAGTCTGCACACATCACACCGTGAAAATCTGGGGGGAATGAGCCTGAGTTGACCATCCATTACACCTTTTTGGATGGTTTGACAGATCACTTCTTTTTCACTCCACCTAAGTTTTAAGGTGTTTTTTTTTACAGAATTGAACTATACAGCGTGCCAATCGTTTGCCTGTCACAACTAGTCACAAAATATTGTTGTCTGACGGAACCTTTGGCTTCGGTTTCGGTCGTCTTCGACCAAACCTTCGGCTTCGGCCAAAATGGGCCGAAGTTTTGACCGGAACCGAAGGTTTCTAGCAAGTGCTGAAATTGAATGAACTGTTACGAAAACACGACGGAAGCAGGAGCTTGGGGATCATATTCCGTTGTTCTGGTCGGTCCCCATCGCCAGAAATAAGGCACATAAAATCAAAATAAAAAGAGAGTTTCCACTATTTTGAACTGAAGTTATTCAACCTCCGGCTTCCACTTTGGTCGAAGGCTATGGTGATAGCCATTTAATCGGCTTCAGTATCGGTTTCGGCCAGAAATCGACCTGCGGTCGGACACTACTAAATTATGTTGGCATTGTCGTTTAGTCAAGTTGCTCTGTTTAATATCTTCGTTATTTCAGATGTAATTCTGGCTTCACGGGTGAGAGATGTGATACTTCAGTCTGTGAAAACTACTGTTTACAAGGTGATTGTAATTTCAGTACCGAGGGACAACCTAAATGCAGGTAACTATGATTATCTCATTAAGGGCTAAAGTTTGGCTAAGCTAAGTCTGCAGTCTTAATTGGTAGGTATCCCCAAAAAGTTTTGTATGTGGTATGCTTTCACATCAGTCACCTTCGTGGTACTTGAGCTCTCTGATTGCTTACGCTTTAAATTGTTTTTTTACAAAATAAAGTAGAAACACGGTTAAAACTATTAAAACTGGAGTGAGGGAGTTATTATAAAACATGAAGTTTGGTTTTGCCTTTTGATTTTTGCATTATACATTATTTAACTAAAAACACTTTTTCGAATACTCATACGCCTGTTCATTTTGTTTACAATAAGATCGAGTGAAAGTACAAAACATTTGTAATTTTGCGGTAATCACACACTATGAAAACGTTTACTCACAGTGACAAAACTGAATTAAATCTTCACTGCATCGTACTAAAGTTACAATTTTTACCAGGAATGAATCAAAATATAAACAAAGTAGCCTGTCAAAATAAAAAAATAAAACAAATATCAAAATACTTTTTCGTAGTACATACACATAACCTCAAACTTTTCATTTTCTGAAAAAAATAAGACTTTAACACGACCACGTAATATTACATGGGAATACCTACTTGATTGCCTATATTTTTTTACTTCTGCAGACTAGCTTAGACTTTAGTTTTATTTGTATAGTTTGGCTGAAGCCGAACTGAGCGTGCACAACTAGTCACATAATTTGTTGGCTTCCTCATATAACAAATAAGTCTGTTGAATATCTTCGTTATTTCAGATGTAATGCTGGTTACACCGGTGAGAGATGTGATACTTCAGTCTGTGAGAATTACTGTTTGCAAGGTGATTGTAATGTCAGTGCCGAGGGACAACCTAAATGCAGGTAAAACAAATGTTCATCTCATTAAGGGCTAGATTTATTTGTATAGAGCGGCTGAAGCCAAGCTGAGCGTGCTCTTCGCTACCCTCTCACAACTAGTCACATAATTTGTTGGCTTCCTTGTATAACAAGTTAGTCTGCCTTATATAGTCAGGCTCATGTAACTTTGTAGAACTCATAATTGGTCTCCCCAAAAAGTTTTGAATGTGCTATGCTTTTACATCAGCCACTTTCGTGGTACTTGAGCTGTCAGATTGCAGCTGTACATTGATTTCACAAATCCAATAAAAATGTTAAAATTTATAAGAAGTGGTCTGCGGAAGTTATTATATTACATGGTATGTAAATACCAAGATATGAAGGAACAGCACGATGTCATTCTTAGTCAAAAACTAAAATGTTTACAAGATATCGAAAAGTTGATATGTGCGATCTAATGCTTTTTTTTCGATTACTCATACGCCTGTTCATGTTTACAAAAAGTTGTTTACAAGGTGGCGTGGTCTTGAGGTCTCGAGTGCTACAGTCGTTTAGATCCTCAAGGCAAGTCTGGTGGTGTTCCATCTCGAGGTTGCCAAACTACCGGGCGAATTAACGCAGGGGTGGCGAGGTCATGCCTCTGGCATCGAACAAGAGCAGATGGTGGAAAGTAATGACCTCCAGCGTGTTTACGGTGGGATGAAAGAATCTTGGTGGTTGAGTGGATTAGGTTGCACACAACACACCATTTTGGTGCGGATTTCCTCTCACAAGGGTGGTCGTGGGGTAGCTAGTGTACATATATAGTATATATATATAGTATGTACATATATAGTATATAGTATATATATATAGCTAGTGTACGAGTACACACGATCAATCGGTTGAGGCATCCCGTAAGTGGGCTGTCATGCGAGAGTCGGTTTAGTGAGGGCGAGCAGCCGATGCATCGTGGGGTCTCGGGATGGGTTGCGGCCTATTCTCATATCGTCAACTTCATCCTGGGCTGGTCCCTATAGCGAAGGAGTAGCTCTGGTGGTGCTCGTAGAGCAAGTGAAGTCTCCATAGAAATATTAAATACAGGAGAAGTGGCAAGGGGGCGTGTCGGTGTCTGCGCGACGTGGTCACAGTGCCCATGTCCAAAATCATGTTTCAAAATATCACAGCGACTGTACTATTTTTGCAATAAATACATTGCTCCTTAACAACTAGCTAAGTTCGTCGCTAAGTGACTGGACAAGCAATGTAAAAATCACAAAACGATACTTTATTAAGCGGATGCATCGCGTAGTACGACCGCTGCTTCTTGCGACGAGTTAGTCATGTGATTGTGTAGTTGTTTTTGTGTGGGTAAGTTGTACGGAGCATGGTAAATACACGCTGCGTTTGATGTGATAAGGTTTATATTTGATTCTGTAGTACGTTCTGATTTAAGAGTTGCGGGTGTGTGCGCGACTGCGTGTCTAATGCTTTTTCTGAACTGCATGTGTAGTAGTTGCCGTGTGGTAGGGGCAAACTGGAGACACAGGTTGCCGATATATTTCGTCTACCGGGCATATCTCCTTGTTTATTATATCTATGGAAGTCTCCGACTGAGAGCTCCGCTGCATTTATAAAATCTAAACTGTATCAACTGTATGGATTCTGAAACTTTTAAACAAAACTAATCAAACGAGTTGGTGGAGGAAGAAGAGAGGTTCAGTTCCCAGCACTTCTGCGGCACCGGAAAAAATACAGAAAGTGCCAAATTAAACGCGTCCACGATTTGTGCGCCGCCTACGCCGGTTGCCGATGACGTGGCTAGTGACTCCTGCGAGTTTTCTTGCTCTCAGATGTCACACGTCTCTGAGTCGTCAACGAGGTCGACGCAAACAGCAGCAGTTGCAAGCGAATTTAGCTGTTCACGGCAAGAAAGAAGACTGCTAAGCCACTAAAACTTAGCAGCTCACTCACAGACGGACAAGAGCACGTTGGAGAATCCAAGCCAGTGAGCCCACCTGTTAAGCAGGCCAAAACTCGAGCAACAGATTTTTTTTTTTTTTTTTTGGACAATCCCACCGCACTATTCCCAAACCACTGCAACTCCTGAAAGCCAGAATCAACAGTGGCGACCACCAGAAAAGCGCCGAGGCAATGAAGCTCGACGAAGTCCCGGAGAATGAATTTACCTGTCTTGGATCCCGCAACGAAATTAATCAGAAAAGAATAACGGAGGAGTAGGAAAAATGAAAATTTCCACTTCCCTCCATATCAAGCAGGAGACAGAACAAACAAGGCCAATAGGCACAAAGGGTCATATACAACTGGGATAAGCCCAGTTGCCTAGCACCACGGATAAAAAATTAGCATTAATACATATTAATGGGTCCTAACATTGTGAGCTGCCGAACTTAGATATGACAAGGATCCATGGAGGCGACCTTATAAGGTGGTCTTGGCCAAGCTACGTCCACGGGTCCCCAACCTCACAGAAACCATGGATTCGGGGCTGCTGTAGAGAGTAGTAAACACGCTCTTTGTAGTAGCCATGGCAATTCCATCGTCGTCCTTTTTGGTCCCTTCGGACTGGACTGCAATGACGAGTTGGGGTTGACTGAAAGAGAAATGGACCGAGCCGTTAGACGCATGGGGGTTCGCAACACCGCGCCTAGCCCGGGTGGTATTCGTGGCCGAACGTGGGTTCTGGCTACGGCTGCCTTCGTGCGGAATTGTTCCCCACCGACTGGAAGGAGACTGGATTTGTCTTGTTAAGGAAAGAAGGCAGGGACTCGGAGTCTCCCTCTGCATATCGTACAGTTTGCTAGTACATCACAGAGTGCCCCGTGCTTGCAGTGCATCGTAGGGGTTTATCTACGCGACCGGCACATTCGCTATGTGTGTTGGGATTGTAGCGTACATCAGAGAGAGATTACGTATGGAGTTGCACAGGGGTCGGATTTAGGTCCTCTCCTATGGGATCTCGCATATGATGCGGTCATGATCGTTGAAATCCCGGTTGGCATTAATATCGTTTATTACGCCGACGACAACCTAGTGTTAGCCGGCGGGTACAATTTCAATAAGCAAATAAAAATGATCTTATCTCGCAGTGATGAAGTACGGTGGAAACATATAATTTTCAATCGCTTATCTGTCACTCGCGCCATAAAACTTTATCACAATATATCGAGTTCACACACATATTCATCAAAAAACACTTCATGACGATAAAACAATATGTGTAGGCAATGTTTAGACAAGCAATTCCAAATAAACAACACTCAACAATGATAAAATGTAATAAAACTATTTTGTTTAAACATCGAAAAATCATGGCGTCGGATTCTCAAATCCATTTTGTAAAAAAAATATGTCATTCAATTTAGCGGTATCTCACTAAAATAAAACTGCAGTAGGTAAAGTATTAACCGATTGACTGAATGATACAGGCATGGTATAATAACATACTCCGTATACTTCGCCTGGTATGTTCTGCCCAGGATGGCCTAAGACTACGTCACGATAAGTGTTACCATTGATTATCCTTTTTAGAAAATTTAAGTACTTTCTCATCTAGTTAATGAAAATAAAATGAATTACTAACTAGCTTAACTATTTAGTTACTCATGTGATTCATCTATTTAGTGTTAAATTAATTTGTATATTGTATTACACTCAGTGGCAACACATCGTATTGACAAGTGCCATACTGACAACTAGCCATTTCATCGCTATTGTTGTGTCGCTCACACCTATAGTGTTGTTTTGCTCGGTGAGCAAAATACTGTGGCTCCCAAAAATTTTTGATGAACCCGTGAACTTTGAAAAACAGCTGTATAAAAGGCGGTGTAGTATTTTTTTTTCTTTTCCCAATGAAGAGACGCTATCATATGCATTGCTTCAATATTTTAACTAACTGTATGTACCTTTCATTAATTTATTATTTAATTTATATACGCGTTGTAAATTCCATAATTTAAGGCATATCTAGTTGTGTCAATACGTCTTTACGCCCGAACTTAACCTAACCTAATTAGTTTTTGACTTATTTTAGTCTAGTCAAGTTTTGTGGGTTTTCGTCCCGAACTAAATAAAAATACTAATATGCAATCAATTAAAAAAAGCAAAGTAAATAAATACAAAAGGTATAAAATATGACGATTTATTAAGAATTATAAAAAAATAGTATTTATTGTATTATTTTTATCTTTTTCCCCACTAAAAAAGTTTGAGAACCGCAACGCAATCGATGACGTAGTTTTAGGCCAATCACGTGACCCAGCTGTCACGGGAAGAGACTACCATGTCTTGTTCTACCATGGATACAGCCAGATAGTGTTGCAAGTGAATATATTACGTCAAACAAATGCCACCGTCCAATTGGTGAGCTATGCACTACCGTTAGTTCATAAAGTTTCGCGAGTATCGGTAGTTCATAAAACGTATTTGAGGATAAACAAAGTAGCCTATCAAAACAAAAAAAAAACAACTATCAAAATTATTTTTCTTAGTACAGACGTTGTTACCTTCCCAAAATTTTCGATTGCCTTCATTTTTTAACTTAACAACTAACTAACTTAACAGAACTGAAAAAATGAAGTCTCTCTATGTCTTCGTTATTTCAGATGTACTGCTGGTTACACGGGTGAGAAATGTGATACTTCAGTCTGTAAGAACTACTGTTTACAAGGAGATTGTTATATCGGTACCGAGGGACAACCTAAATGCAGGTAAAAGATTTAGACGTTCATCTCTTAAAGGGCTAGTTTCATTTGTAAATAGTTATCGAAACCGAACTGGTCGTCCTCCTCGCTAGTATGTCACAACACTCACAACTAGTCACATTATTTGTTGGCTTCCTAGTTAATCAACTTACTCTAAACAGAGTAAGTTAGTTAGATATTAAACAATATCTTCATTATTTCAGATGCAATGCCAGTTATTCTGGAGAGAGGTGCGATATTAACGCGTGCCATAAGCATTGTCTCAACAACGGCGTCTGTTCCCTGAATGAGGAGGACGAGCCGGTATGTCAATGCACACGACAATATGAGGGTGAAAGATGCGATGTCCCCATCCTAAAAACAGGTGAATGTCTTTTAAATCTGTCTAAAGGTCGTATTACCTTGTACGGTACGGTAGGGTTTTCTTTTTGAGCCAGTGTCCTCTACTTAAGTACATATTATGCTTGCTGTTCTGTGCTTGTTGCTTGGGGTGTACGGGGGTCAAGATCTTAGCGCCCCAATTCAACCTTATCTGCTCGTGTTGCATCTTGCTAAACATCAAACGAGGCTCTGACGGCAACCGACTGACGGCGGTATAACCATTCCAAGAGAACTTCACAGCTGAATGGTGCAGACTGGACAGCAGCGTCACCAGTGCGAGAAGCTGCGATCTGCGATCGCCAACCCTCCATGGCAAGTCATGATCAACCACGGTCCCCAGTTCCCGGCCGCCTTGCTGTTACTGCTGATTATGGAGGATGACCGCCGGTCACAGTAGAGCATTCGGGGGTACGAAGAATCTTCGGGATGATGGCCGCCTAACCCAAACCTAAATGACCCTGGCCACGTATAATGGACGCACGTTACGGCTCGACGAACGCCTCGTGAAGTTAGAAAAAGAGCTCGAGAACTTAAAGTGGCACATTCTGGGGTTGAGTGAAGTCCGAAGAGAGGGGGAGGACACAATAACCCTTGAATCGAGCCACCTGATGTATTACTGAGAGTGAGACCAGCTACCCCAAGGTGGTGTTGGGTTCTTGGTAAATAAATCCATCCGATGGAACGTTGTGGAAATCTCCAGTGTCTCGAACATGGTACCGTACCTCATAGTTAAGCTAACCGAGAGGTAAAGCCTCAAGGTTGTGCAGGTATATGCGCCGAATTTGGCATACTTGGATAATGAAGTGAAGGAAAGGTTCGAGGGCATCTCCAAGGCTTTGCTTTCCACCACTAGGACACACTACAACGTTGTCTGGGGGATTTTACGCTAAAGTCGGAGTAGAATCACAGCGAATCGGTTGTAGGATCTTACGGGTTTGGTAGCAGAAATCATAGGGGTCACGGAGAAAGTAAAACTACGTTTTTAATAGGGGCAAAATGCTTGTCAACTTCCTAGAGAAGGAGGGGGGGGCTATTCGTGATGAATTCATTTTTTAAGAAACGGCCCCAAATGAAATGGACATGGCAAAGCCCCGACAATGTGACTAAAAATGAGATAGACTTCATCATAAAAAACAAAAACCATAAATGCAGGGATGTCTCAGTGATCAACAGGTTCAATACTGGCAGCGATCACAGGCTCTCTGAATATCAACTTTCAGCTTGAGCGGACTCGTTTGATGAAGTCCAAACTCCGTCCCAATATGTTCAAAACTATGTTGGGATCTAAAGCGTTCCGCGGGCTTATTACGTAAGGAACAGCAAGTAGCAATAATTGTACAATTATTGCGCGATCAATTTAGTGACCTGGCTACTGAGGCCTTTAAGTAAAGTCTTTTTTTTTATGACAGTCACTTTTAACAGAAGATACATTTTATAAATCATCTGTCCGATGATTTATAAAATGTATCGTTTGATGAATTAACCAGCATATGAAAGAGCAACACTTCGTGGAGGCTGTTTTTTTACAATAGTCAATTTGATTACTATTTAGCTCCAATATTCCGATAAATTAATATTCGCAGATGTAAAGTATTTGTGTAAAGTAAATATGGCAGTGAAAATTTGATGTTTGCATTTTATTTACATAATAATTATGTCAATGTGTAAAATCAATTAAAATTTCTTCGAATTTGTTTTAAGAAATTGAATCGATAACGCATTAGAACATCACTTAGTAGACTACATTATCTCGTATTTGAGCTAAAAAACGTAAAAAGATTTTTCAAATTTAATTTATACATTGGCAGAATAGTCGACATCGGTGTTTGCCATATAAAAAAAAATATAATAGAAGATACTTATTGCGGACTTATAACATTCTCATGTGTTTGTAAGTATTTAGTAGTAATATATAAGCTTCGCTGAGGTAGCCAACACAGGATTTTTTCACACTGTAAATAAAAAAATCCTCCCCTTTACCGTGATTACTTCTGTTTCAATGATTCAACAAATAGGCTAGTTGAGTAGACATTAGAGACTCAAAACAACACCAATTTGTCATTTACATTTACAATATTCGCTAGGAATTTGTTATTTCAATATTTATTCTTATAATATTATTCTAATTTGCGGATAATTAAAGTAGCCACAAAATAACATACGAAAAAAGCCGCCAAAAACTTCTGTACCTACTCAGCCATCAGCGAGCGATTGGCAATCGACCAACAACAAGGTAAAAAGTAATCGCAATTTGACAGCCACATTTGCTCGCCGATCGCTGTCGCTCTGCTGTCAAAAACCATACGTAATACGAAATTATCGCGATCACCTTGCGATAAATGCACATTTCAGTTAACAGATTTTTATTGTTAGCAGTGCTGTCGTAAAACTATTATGGTGTGGCTATAGCTCATATATAATGCGGATTCGCGATTGAAGATCAATTATTTTGCAAACATAAGCCATCCAATTTTTTGACGTAAAGCGATATTCGCGCGATGATTGTACAATCTCTGCGCAAATATTGTTAATTGCTGTTTCATACGTAATAAGCCTGCAGGTCAGGCCTGGAAAACCGGTTCGCTGTCATGGAAACCACAGATGACATTAACCAGTTGCTCGACTACATGGTGCAAATCCTCAGGGAGGAAGGTACGAGATTTTGTTAGATGCGTAGGTACATAGAAAGTCTAAATTTTTGGCAGAAGCTCTAAAGCTTATAATGAAATGACGTGAAAAAAGTCAGCCAAGACGAAATCGAGGCAGCTCTCAAAAAGCACAGCTTAAAAATGGAAAAGCCCCAGGCATGGACGGGATTACTACCGATCTCCTGAAAGCGGCATGAAGTCCTGTATTGGAAGAGCTTCAGGAGCTCTTTAACTCTGTCCTGTTCTCTGGGTGAACTCCAGAGTCGTGGCATAGCAGTGTGGTCATTATCTTCTTTAAAAAGGGTGACAAGACGCTTTAAAAGAATTACAGACCCAAGTTGTTTTCGAGAGTCGTCACGAGAAACTCGACGAGTTTCAGCCACTGGAACAGGGTGGGTTCCGAGGATACAGCACCATAGACCACATCTGCACAGTGCACCAGATTATACATAAGTCCGACGAGTATAATCGGCCATTGTTTTTTGCATTTGTGGACTATGAGAAAGCTTTTGAATCTATCTAGACCTGGCTTGTTTTGGAGTCTATGCAGCGATGCCAAGTTGACTGGCGATACATCCAAGTGCTGAGAAGCCTTTATGAAAATGGTACAACGTCTAAGTTCGTGATCAGTAAACTGAACACATCTTACTGCATCGGGGGGTGAGACAAAGGGATGGAATTTCCCCCAAATTATTCAGCAACTCGTTGGATGATGTGTTTTATGATGCTGGACTGGGAGAGACGGGGCATTAACATAAACGGCGAGTACATCTCACATTTGAGATTTGCAGATGACATCGACGTAATGGCTTTTTTATTATTATTATTATTTATTACTCCCAGAATCGATTGTTGTCAATGGCGGTGCTCTCAAGGTTGTTCAAGAATACCGTTTATCTCAGGCAAACTCTGCAGCTTGGTAAAAACAACTTTGAGAGAGAGTAGCCTCTCTCTTCGTAGAGTAGCTTCTACTAGCAGTAAGAAGGCTGCTAGCAGAAGCTAGCCTCTCTCTCAAAGTTGAGTACAGTTGGGCTGGGCGGCGTTTGGGAAACTTCGTCAAGTCTTCTCGTTGCGAATTCCACAGAGCCTAAAGAAAAGAGTCTTCAATCAGTGCGTCCTACCTGTTATGACTTACGGCGCCGAGACGTAGACAATCACGGTACGGCTGGTCCTTCAGCTTAAGGTTGCTCAACGAGCTATGACAAGGGCTATGCTTTGGGGTTTCTCTGAGGAATCAAATCCGGAACGAGGGCAGAGAACCAAAGTTGTCGACATAGCTCAGAGAATAAGCATGCTGCAGTGGCAATGGGCCAGCCATATTAGCCATAGAACCGATGACCATTGGGGTAGACGTGTTCTCGAGTGGAGACCACCTCCACCACCCTAGACATTCTCAGGCTAGGTGGAGCGACGATCTTCGCAGGGTGGCTGGTAGTAGCTAGATGAGAGCTACCGAAAATGAGTAATGCAAACATAAACGTATGGCCGGGGCAGTTGCTTTTTACGATGCATCCATAGTGAAAGTTGCAATCACTCGGTAAATAAATACGGATTAGTACGGCAGGCAATATTTCTTATCATTAGAATACAAATAGAAATAATAAACATACTAAAAGTTCAATAATCTGAAAGATAGCGTCAGATCCCATCTCCCGCCATTGTGATCCACCATCACAAAGTTATAGTTCTCGCCAAACTTCTTGGCCGCCCTGAAGTTGGCTCATAAATCTCATATAAAAAACAGCACCGTTTCGTGCCTCGCGCATCCGGTAAACCAATTTCAGGGCGGCCAAGAAGTTTGGCGAGAGCTATATAGCATGTTAAAGTGGAACAACCTTTAATTTATCCTAATTTATGGTAAAGTGTAGTACATTAAAAACATGTTTTTCATCATTACAGTCCCATTTCACTGGCTCCCCGTGGTGGATGGCAAATTGCCACCAGATGCTATTATTGGAGGCTTTGATAAAGAACTTACTTATATAGCCAGAGCTAACCACAATGGTTCGCTGTGTCCCGGAAAGTATAAAAAGTCAACTGATACGGCTTACATCCCTTGGGGGAAGAAAGAACACACCAAAGTACAGTTTGAGGTAAAATTTTGCTTTCTAAGTAGTTTTATTTTTCCCTAAAGGAAACCTTTTTACCCGACTGCCGAAGGATTATTATGATCACGTTTTTTGTGCGTCCTTCTGTCACAGAGGATTTTCTATAATTTGCATTATTTTATTTATAAAAAATACTTGAAAAGGATTTGGGAGAAGCATTTGCATTTCCTCATTTAAAAAAAAACGGCAGTTGTAAATAGATTTTTCTCAAAAATGGTATGTAATGTTGACATAACATCTCTAAAAAGTATCCAGAAAGTGAACTCTACCGGAGACTATTCACAACTGTCCGGTAAGAAGCGAGATTTTAAATTTGGAATCTCCTACTGTCCAGTAAGTAAGTATGTAATTTACTTACTGGACACTTGGTCATCCTTCATCCCTTTTTTTTTTTATGGCTTCGCACGGTTTAGGTCATCCTCTTTAGATCTGCTTAGAAAAAAAAAACATAGTACCAGACACAGATTAGAGTTTAGCCATTATAACATGGTTAGAGGGAGGCTCCAAATATATATCTATCTCTTTTTGGTATGACATTTTATGAGATACATAATATATTTTGGAGCCTTAAACATCCATTTTATTGTCTGTGACACTTTTTTTTTTTTTTTTTTTATGGGTCTGTGACACATAACGCGACGCAGAAAAAGTATGCACGTTGCGTTTTGTACTTAGTAATGTTGTAGAAGTATAGTGTGGGATTTTATGTTTGTATTTAGTCATTTCAGTTTATAAATCATGTTGGATTAAAGAGTCCGTTAATCAAGATGTACAACAAACAAATATAAATGCCCCCGGTAAATCGATCACAATATCTATCAGTAATTGCCCTAATATGAATGTAACCTTCAATATTAATTAAACGAATTTGTTGTTAAACTTTCTTTCATTTTTGAGAAAAGCATTATACAAACCTCAACCAGTAAGAAAGCCATCCTGGCCTCGTATATAACCGGACCTCACCTGCGGTTCGGTCCGGTTAACTCATACTCGGCCAGGAAGGCTTACTTACTGGATTCTGCTGTAATGTACTATATTTTTAGAGAAAATAATAATGCATGTTTTCATTTTGTTTTCAGATATTATGTGGGAGTGGGTTCAATGCTAAATGGATTAAAACATCTAACGACAATATACCTAAAAATGCTTTCGTCGGTGGACGCACAGGTGGACCTAATGAAGTTGATGGTGAACCTCTCTATATATGTAGAGGTGAGATTGACGGCAGACTTATATGTGGAAAAGCCTATGCTCGTCACAAAAAGTGCTATTTGCCATATAATGGAGAGGAGAAAGAAACAACTTCGTATGAAATATTAGTCGAGGAGTAGACGAAATACAACAAGCTTTACCTTTTACAACTTTTCTCTTTACCTACCTTTTTTTTAACGTATCCACAACTTCAAAAGGCGCCTGGACTTTTGGGGAAAAGATTAGGGAGTGTGGGCTTTGTACCTCATTTTTCTGAGTACCAGTATTTTACATGGACCCCCACAACCCAGTAACTGGGAAACACGATAGATACCTCTTGGCAAGACTGGTCACTGGTCAGATTTTATTTCTTCTGACTACCGTAACATGATAACATCTTAACCTTCTCGCCTCTAAATCGAAGTAATAAGTAATATAATATAATAGTATATAATAAGTAATATCGAAAAACTTTTTCTCTAAGTATCAAATCAATGTATTGTAAAATAGGTAACACTGTGGCTTCTTAATAGTAAAACTGTAATAATATGTTATATTTTTTTCTTAATTGAATAAATGATTAATGTTTGTGAATCTATATAAACTATATTATTTCATTTGTGTTCCAAGTCCCAAGTTCTGTGCTGGAGCTCAAAATACCGTTCAAGCATCCTAAAAAACATAAATGCAAATGTAATCTAATAATTCTGTGCTTGCCATTATATCAATGGAGCTTGCGATTCATTCCGAAAGGATCGTATTTTGTATAAAGGATCTTATTAATAATAATAATTCTTTATTGATCATTTTTAAGTATTGCAGTACATGGGTATGTTATGTTATGTTATGGGGGTTTGGTTTCCGCACTTAGTCCTTCAGCTGGACCATTGTGCGTGGGCCATGGCGGCCGTTGGGTGGATTATTCCAGCCAGCCCACCTCCCTCCAGAAGCTGATTAGGGCTCCTGGTTTTCCTAGAACGTCCGTGTAAGTTCTGGGCGACCCGAGGGTTTGTGTTCTTATATTGGTGACCCCTGTGCATTCGAAGAGAACGTGCGTGACGGTTTCCTCAGTCTCCATGCATGCCCTGCACAGAGGACTGTCCGTTATGCCTATTGTGTGGAAGTGTTTGTTAAGTGAGCAGTGTCCCGTGATGGTCCCCGTCATCAGGCGCAGGCTATTCCTGTCCAGGCGTAGCAAACGTCTGGTAAGTCTACTGTCCAAAGAGGGCAGAGCTTCTTTGGACTGCCTACAGCCTGGTGCCGAGGTCCACCAGTTCTCTGCCTGTGTCTGGGTGAATTCCTGTAGCCACCTGCGTATTTGGTTGAAGGGGATGGGTACAACAGGCTCGGGTCCATAGACCGCCGTGCTAGATCCGCGTCTCGCAAGCTCGTCAGCCGCGTCGTTACCCAGCGATCCACTGTGTCCCTTTATCCATTGCAGTGTTATCGTGTTACGACTAGATACAGTTATTTGTTCTAGTGCGTTGTGGCATTCTAGTATTAGTTTTGATGTAATATATTTTTCCGTAAAGATTGGAGGACTTAAGCGCTGTCGGAGAGTATACGTATGCGAGTGTCCGTAACCCTCCTGGCTTCTAAGGCATGGACCGCTAGTATGATGCCCACACACTCCGCCTGATAGACGGTGTTGAACTCTCCTAGCGGTCTGGATATATTTATATTTAGGTCGTGTGAGAAGACTCCGACTCCGGTACCGGAGTTCGTCTTCGATCCGTCGGTGTATATAACTCTCATCTCTTTCGAGCCTGAGTAGTCACATCGTTCTTCTGTAAGTATTATGTTGTAGTGCCTATGAAAGTGGTGTGTTTTTGGGGCTTTGTCGCATGGTGACGCTAACATAGGTTTTCGCTTGATCGCGTCCTCCTTAATGCGTGTGTGCTAAACTCTGGAGTCTTTATTTAGGGTACCTGATAGATGGAGTCTAAAAGCAGCCAGGGCTGCCTCCGCCCGCACGATAAGATGCAGAGGTGGCAATCCCAGCATTGCCTGTAGGGCGGCCGTGGGCGTAGTTCTCATACTGCTAGTTATTGCAATGCAAGCAAACCGCTGCAGTTTTTCTAGATCTTTTTGTGCTGTACTGAGGTCTGTCCTGGGCCACCAGACCAACGAGCCGTATGTAATGATTGGTCGGATGACTGTGGTGTATAGCCAGTGGGTGACCATGGGGCTGATCCCCCAATTCCTGCCCAGCAGTCTCTTACACTGCGGTGATATAGTTCATGTGTTTCGCCCAGTTCAATTGTTTGTCCAAATAGATTCCCAGGTACTTGGTTTCAGTTGAAAGGCTTAGGGTTGTTCCAAAGAATTTTGGTAGTTGCATTGTCATTGGTTTCCTCTTTTTTGTGAAGAGAATTAGTTCCGTTTTTGTGGGGTTCACTGAGAGTTGGTGCTCACTGCACCATTTCTCTACTAGTTTTAGGGCTTGACGCATGAGATTGCATAGGGTGTTTTCATGGGTTCCATTTATTATTATTGTTATATCATCCGCGTAGCCGACAGTGAAATAACCTTTGTCGTTGAGTGTTTTGATGAGGCTGTCCGCTACCAGGTTCCACAGGAGTGGCGAAAGGACGCCCCCCTGTGGACAGCCCTTCGCGACGACGGCCCTTGTGGTGTTGTTAACCGTGACTTGGACCGCTCGCAGTTTGAGCATGTTGGTGTAAAGTTTATACATGGTAAAATTACAGATTTGCTACAATTATAGTGGGTGCAGTTCTATACTCCTAACTAGGTTACTGTATAACCTGTATGAAGGAGTGACAGTTCCGATCCCCCATGGATTACAAGAGTATATTTATTTTACAGTTTACGTACATATTTATTTTACTGCTACAAAGATATGGTAAACTAAAAGTAAACAAGGAAAAAACAAAAAAAAACATGCAAAAAATCCTCAAGTGAGAACATTAAAAAAAAGAGGATGTAACTACAAACTACTTATGTGTGTGTGTGTGTGTGCGAGTGTGTGTATGTGTGTGTGTTAGGAAGAGTGTGTTGTATGTGTGTAGTGTGTATATTGTGTAACGTATTATGTTATGTGTACTATGTTTGAATTTTACTTACCTTACCTTACCTTAAGTAAGCATATACTTAAGCATGATAAACAGTTGTCTAACGTTTAGAATATTCCACTTACGATATAATTCATTAGTAGGGAAAAAGATAGGGCGAATGGTAGCAACTTTTAATACCGCTCGATGAGCTATCTCTAATGGTTTTAAAATCGTTTTAGCAGCACCACCCCAACATGAAATGCAATATACGTGGGACACTCAGAAAGTTTTGCGAAACTAAAAAAAATTGTTCTATACGTACATATATTTTTATTAAATCTTTTCAAAGTACTTTCCACCAGCCTCTATACAAAGATTCATGCGCCTAAACCAGTTTTCAAAACACTTTTTCCAGTCCGCCGCAGACACCTCGTTTACAGCCTGCTCGAACGCAGCCAGCGCATCTTCCGGCGACGAAAATTGTATCCCTTTGAGCTGATTTTTTATTTTTGGGAATAAAAAGAAGTCACACGGTGCTAGATCAGGGCTGTAAGGAGGGTGACCCAGGAGTTTGACTGGCGTGCTGTCCAGGAAGTCCCTCGTTTTGAGTGCGGTGTGCGCAGGTGCATTGTCGTGGTGGAGCAGTAGCCCGCGGAGCCCTGTGTTTGGTCGCTTGTTGCTTATAACAGAGAAAACTTCTGGCAAACATTTGGTAGTATACCATTCGGCATTAATGCTTCTTTGATCCCGTAAGGGAATTGATACCAAGTGGCCAGTCAAATTAAAAAAGCTAGCGATCAAAATCTTACCCCCGCTTCTAGATCGCTTCACTTTGGTAGGCGTTGGCTCATTTTGAAACACCCAAACAGTCGACTGGCGCTTGGTTTCTGGGTCGTATTGATAAATCCAGGACTCATCACCTGTAACGATGTCGTAAACACGCCGAGACGAGCCTGCTTCAAATTTGTTAAGCATATCACGGCACCATTCCACCCGGGCCTGCTTCTGAGCATCGGTGAGGTTGTGCGGCACCCAGCGTGATACTATCCTCCTCACGCGAAGATGGCTGTGTAGAATCTCGTGAACGCTTCCCGATCCAATCTTCAATATGTGTTGAATCTCCTGATATGTAATTCGCCTATTGTCTTGGATTAAATTTTTCACTGCTAGCACGTTTTCTTCGGTAACAGCCGTCAAAGGGCGACCGCTTCTTTCGTCATCCCCCAAAGTTGGTCGACCGCGCTTGAATTCGTTATACCAACGATACACGGTTGCCTTGGAAGGGCCTTCATCCATGAATGCCATTTGAAGTCTATCGTACGATTCATCCGGTTTCAGGCGACACTTGAAATCGTATAAAATCATAGCTCTAAAATGTTCCCGGCGCAGATCCATATTTCAGTGAGACACAATACTTTGAATTAACTCGCAAAAAATGTGGAGGGAAATTTTGAAATTGGAACTTACTTATTTTTACTTATAAATAATCATATTTTCGAAAAACATTATAACTGGCCAGTCTCCCATATATAAAAACTTTTTTTCGCAATACTTTCTGAGGGGCCTGGTATAACAATAGATTGGCATAAGGCAAAATAGACATTGCGTATGACAGTTTGTTTAGCAATTTTCCGAAGTGTTTTAAATATAAATATAAGTTTCCGGACTCTGCCTTTGAGAATGTTTATATGGGACTTAAAGTTAAGAGTTTTGTCTAATGTTACACCTAGATATTTTATTTGGTCTACAGAAGTTAATGAAGGACAGTTGCAAGGAGTTTGGGTATTGATTATTGCAAGAGTGAGCTGTTAATGTTATTGGGATGCGTGGTTGAGAGGCTGCACTGATTGAAAATGTAAGGAAGTTGGTTTTGGAAGTATTGAGTGTAAGGGTGTGTTCATTGAGCCATTATATTAATTTATCTAGACACGCGACAGCATGTTAAGCCAAGTTCAAGCAAACAAAGAACTAGCGACGCAGCAGCCGTGTGGACCAACTATATGGAGCCACTTTTGTTTCCTTATTAACTCAAAATTTGTTTAACTTAGACACATGCCATATAATAAAATTACTCTCTGCACAAGACTTCTGGAACGCGCGACGCGAGCGCCACGACAATACTCAGCTCCGTATAGCTTGTCGTTTAAAAAAATTATACCACCCTTTTTGTGTGAGGATTTCAGGATTTTTGATACTATCAGCAGCCGAATTGCGCAAGTTAATTCGGCATGGCGAAGGGTTTGACCGCTATCAAATCGACCTATCACATGCGAGATGAAATACGCGATGTGGATATCCATCTGTGTGGATATCCACATCCACATTAACACCACGGTACCATACCAAACAAATTATTTTACATAGCAATGTTTGAACCTAATTTAAATAACGTTGATGATTGGTGTACCGGAGAGAGAGAACACGATTACAGTTTACCTAAAAATTCAACGATATAAAAAGCCGCACACAAACGCCTATTTGTACCGAAGAGCCAAAACATGAATCGACAAATATGATACTTATTTCGGCTCTCAACAATGTATCGGCCTAGCAGCTGCCGCGATAGATCCAAGACGAAATACAAGGTATGAAAAGTATAAGATTGTCGCGGATACTAAACCAAATGCACTCAGTAGTCAAATAATAATAAGTTACCTTCATGCTTAGTTAAACTTGAACAATATACTTGTGATTTGTATAGAACAAAATAATAAATTTGAAATTATATTCAAATATATTTTATCGCAATTACAAATTGTTCCAGACACATTTTATAATAACATGATGATTGTATTAAATGTGCTCAAAAATTACTATTTAGATATTCATAAACTTTAAAAAATGTATGTAAGAGTTATTAAAAAAAAACTAGAATACGAAACATGGAAATTATCTGAACTGTGCACTAAAATAAATGATCTAATTGACTGTAATGATTATAACGAGAATTTGTAAAGTGAATAGCGAGTAACAGATCAAGTTTTAAACTATCTACCAACATTTAATGAATCCAAGAGAGCCACAATTTCCTTCAATTTTGGTCGCATGAAATAAAAACACAAGAAACTAATGACCTTACAAAACCGACAGAAAAATAACAAAATTGAATTATTCCCTATTATTTTCCTATGACACAAAAGAACTTGACATTTTTTTGACCGCACATAATTCGTCCACGGTCACACATAATTTTAAAATACTTCATAAAAATATTGCTAGTATCTTATCCAAAAAATACCGCCTTGTGTTAACCTTACAGGAACTACGTGAAGAACAGAATAGCCCGGATGTAATATGCCTTTCCGAAACTTTAAAAAAATACCGGCCAAGTGCGAGTTGGACTCGCGCACCGTGAGTTCCGTACAAACAACTACATTCACCAACATAATTAGGTAAAAATATTGAAGTTCAACAATGAAAGGACCGAACATTGCTCTAACGAAAAGTAAAAATGTTACTCCTCCGTTATTCTTATCTGATTAATTTCGTTGCGGGATCCAAGACAGTTAAATTCATTCTGCGGGACTTCGTCGAGCTTCATTGCCTCGGCGCTTTTCTGGTGGTCGCCACTGTTGATTCTGGCTTTCAGGAGTTGCTGTGTTTTGGGAATAGTGCCGTGGGAAGTCTGAAGAGCTGTGAAGCCTTGTACCATATCATGGCGGTCATGGTAAGATCCGCTAGGCCATGCTGCCGATGATACGATAGCGTGTTCAGAGGCGGCTTGTTACGCTCTATGTAGAGCCAAGAGCCACAGCCACAGTACGTTGCCTGGAACTAGCTTGCAACATTCCGCCGGCTCTCATCATCTCTTCTCGTATCAAATGATGTCGTCGTTCCATATCGATTCATTTTTTTCCAGTTCCGATGCAGAAATTGTTATGGTTTTGTAAAAACGCTAATACACACTTTTATAGGAATCCTGGCTGACTGGTTGAATTTCTATTTTTAATCAACATTTAAAGAAAATTCTTTATTCAAATAGTGAAATTCACTAAAAAAAGTTAATTCAATAAATCAAAAAACCCGACTGCTTCAAAAGCGAACTAAAAAGTCGTAAACAAGGAAAAAATCATGCTGTGCAGTCGGAGGATACATATTCGCCGGCTGGCTGACCAAAATCTGGTGTATCCTCCGCCGGCACAGCATGATTTTTTCCTTGTTTACGACTTGTTAGTTCGCTTTTGAAGCAGTCGGGTTTTTTGATTTATTGAATTAACTTTTTTTATTTATAACTTTTTAGTTAGTTTTTTCGAATTAGATACATTTAAACATATAAGTGTTATATATTTTTGAAATCACCTCTTAAAACCCTTTATTTTGATACCCCACACGATGGGTTTGGAAGAAAAAAAAATTTTGGGCCCCCACAATATGGCACCCAAAATCCGCCATTTTTCTATTATCCAATTTTAATGTAGCCTGTGACACTCGCAGGGTTAAGACGCATCGATTGACGTACGAATCATCAAAATCGGCCAACGCGTTTGGTCTCTGGAACGCCACATAGGAACAAACAAACATACATACATACATACATACATACATACATACATACATACATACATACATACATACATACATACATACATACATAGACTGATAAACACATTACCCTCCTTCGGCAGTCGGGTAAAAAGAATCAATAACGATCCAATCCAAAGAAGTTAAAATAAAAATACACAATTGCGGCGATACTCTTAACACTTACTTGATCCCTAGACTCATTTGATGTGTGTATATGTACACCCTACATTCACCAACCCACACTGAGCCCGAATGGTAGATTACGGCCCAATCCCCTTTCACAGAGAGGAGACCTGTGTCCCTGCTGTTGGAACATTAAAAACGCTGATGTTGTGTGATGTGATATATGTAAGAACGATCTAAAAAGACGTGCACTTAAAAGCGTCAAGGGTCAAACAAACGTCTCAAGAATACTGTAAATGTAAACAGGTCGAGGCAGCCAAGTTTTACCAATCCCAACTGATGGTGCTCGTTCACAAACATGACGCATGGATTGGCATCACCCAGCTCAACCATCATGAAGGAAACCGATTGATCATGTGCCAACATCAGAGAGATAATTATTTGAGAGAGCGTGACACACTCAACTAACTACCAACTAGGGTACATTCAATTAAAAATAAATACATATAAGTACAGTAAATGGTAGATTTATAGTTGGCACATGCACATGTGCTGTGCAGTTATATAATTTCTATGAAAAATTGAGTTTATACATTTACAATACAATCAATCTAGCCTTTCCCCAACTATGTTTGTTGGGTAAAAGTCACAGAGCCTCGCTCTCTGCCCGCGAATGCAGCACCGTGGCTCACAACTGCGAACCCGTCGCTTGGTGGACCATTGGTCCTAGCTTGTTGCGAGCGCGAATTTCTAAACGCGGTCCACCTCCACCAGGTGGAACTTAAGGCGTACCTTAAGAAGCCCAGCGAGGGTGACCAGCGGCAGGAGTGCCGACTTGGACGAACCTACAGTTTAGAAAATGTAAGCGACTAGTGGCGCCGGTTATATATGTGGGAGCGGCAATGTACTGAGTTACAGCGCTCATGACAAGCAAGCGAGGTGCTCTCAGCGCTATTCGGTGCATGTGTACTCGCGATTGTATAGTAGTGATTGGCTGTTTACGACGTGAAGTGTGTTCTATATTAACTTAGAACAAACTTCACGCAAGGATGTAGTGTAGGTGAGCAGTATTATTGTTTGAGTAAGCGTGTAGACTGTTGCTTACTCAGGCGTCAAATCCGGGAAGTCGATGGGAGTAGGGTAGAATTGGGGGTTCTGGATCACTTGCTCTCGCTTTGCTCGAGCGCATGATCCAGAAACCCCAATTCTCCACACATACAATTTGATTTAGAAACCCCAATTCTCCACACATACAATTTGATCCAGAAACCCCAATTCTCCACACATATAATTTGATCTAGAAACCCCAATTCTCCACACATACAATTTGATTCAGAACCCCCAATTCTCCACACATTTAACACAATATCATTTTAAGCTTAAAAACTTTTAGTAGTTATAGGACAGTTATTTATCATTTATATAATTCATAGAATGTCTTCTGAATCAGGAAACACTATATCACGCACTATACTTCTTGTTACTATTTTAGTGTCAGGCACAGCATTTGATGACCTTGCAGCCGATTTTTTCAGGACCAGGATGAATGTAGTCAACTCGACCAAATGCAAGGAGCTCATTGCGACCATTCTTGAGTGTGAGAAATGTCGTATTTTCTAAGACGGATTTTACCGAGTTTTGCTCTGTCTTGTTTGTATTGTCCTGAATGTGTAATGTGTGATTAAGATGGAACCATCACACTACTTTTACGAGTTTAATGCTGTGTTGGAGATATGCGTATTTATTTATATATTCTTTCCCTTTCACAGCGTTCAAATAAACACACTCAGGATAATGTATAGCATGCTGCATCCAAGGATCATCATAAATCTCCCAATCTTCGATAACACCCCCACATGAGAAACATGCTGCAATATCATTTATACTATTTCCATAATAAAAGAATCCCGCGTCAGCCATTTCCATCACTAATCTTTTATTTTTATTAAACGTCCCCCAGTAATAATTAAATGAAAATTCTCGCATTTTAAACTTGTTATACATTTCATATCGAGGTTTGTATTAATTTTCAGACATGTTCTATTTACTTTCTTATTCAATTATAAACGTATAATGATATCATCCACCTTTTGTCAACAACTTATAAAGACCGGACAGAGTTAGGAGGAGGGGATAGAAAACTAAGATGCGTTTTACCTAACTATAGAAATAAAATAAAAATATATTTATTTTAAAATTTTATTATCTAAGCACCACTTATTTAAACACAATACATTTTTTAAAGCACATACAGAGTCATGATAAACACAGTTAAATAAATCTTGAGAATATTTATATTGATCGTATAAACTTATCAAACTAGAACAACCTTTATCTTCTAAATTAAATATATTACAATTACTATTTTCTAAAATATGCTTTAACCACAACACTTTTTCTGAACCTTTAACGTAGATACATTTATCTCTTAAAATATCTATAACCAAATTCTGATAATTAGAATAGGGTAAAAATCCTTCACACCAGTATATCTTTCTGTTACGTTCAATCCAACTAACTTGTTATTTTTCTTGTTTCGTTAATTTTGAAAATGGAAAGGGTGGCTTAATTAAAAACACTTGTAACGTTTTATTATACAATATAGCGATTTCTTTTATTATAAATTCATTTGTCTCTGTTTTAAAGCCTTGAATATCCACAATAGCAATCATGATAACCTGCGCACAATGTTGCTGAGAGGTTTGTATTCCACAAGTCGATCGTTTATAATCAAACAATATGCAGTCGTCTTATCTGGTATTGCTGTAGAACATTCAATTTCCAACCTCACATCCACTGGACCTGTTTTCAGGACGTCGTTTTGTCTTGAGCAGTCTAAGATAAAGAGAGGGGCTTTTTCTTTGAACTCCTTTAAGTCAAGCAACGGGTCTACTGGACAGTTGTAATACGACTGACGAAATTTCGCAAACATTTCATATAATATACTATATTTGTTCTCAGAAAACTTTAACCCTAAAGGTTCATACGGATAATATTGAGAATTCAAAAAGAGCGTAACATTTGTTACTTCACAATGATCAAATACGGAACTGTCTTTAGTTTTATTATTTTTTCGATTAGTTTGTAAACTAAAAATTACATATCTGGGTTTTTCCAATTGTGAAGCAGTTTTAACTGACCAAGAATGCTTTGTTGTTTTAGGTAGTAACGGATACTCATATAAATCCCAATTTCTAAACGCCATCTGAATAGGTTTATCTCTTTCTAAATGTTTTAAAAGTGACAGCCGTTCTCGGTCTGATACTTTTATGTGGGGCGCCCTCCACTGAACTCTTTGCACATCTATTTGAAAATTAACAATATCGTCAGTAAGAATAACGCTATTTAAATTAGTGTTACTTCGGTTCAATATAAGTTCATGTTTACAATTTATCACTATTTTATTGTAATCCTCTGCAAATCCTAATACCTTATTTAATGGTATCATAGCACTAAAGTGCCCATCACTTTCAAATCCCCCTATACTCCAGCCCCATAGGGCAGCAACTTTATTTTCTGCTTCATTTAATGAAATGTATGATTTTATTGTTGATGTTATTCCAGAATTTTTTATGCGGTCTATTTCAATACCATTCATTTCGTATCTGATATCTTGAAACAAAAACATAACAGGGTTATTAGTGAACGTAACATTTTTCTTGATTGGATTCCCATCTTTACCGAAGAGCTTCGCTTTTCCTTCGATGTAAATTGAACTGGCTGATGGTAGCACGTATATGTCTTGCTGGTGGATGGGAATTCTGATTTCATCGTTTTCTTTAAAGCTGTTATTGTAGGGATTGTATGAATGGATTTCATAACTTTCGATCGAAGTGTCGAAGTGTGGTAATTCAGTAATCTGTAGTATATTCATACTTTAAATCCTAGGGCTTTAAGAAAATCTTTATTTGCTTTAGTAAATTTCTTAACTTTTTCCTTGCGTCTTTGCACCTTAACAATCGCAGAAGAACTAACACGTTTTTCATTCGCTTGGGTGTTTTTATAATATACTATCATTTTGTTTTCCTTAAGTGAAGACGTAACTGAACTTGTTCCTCTCCAAAATTAATACAGTGACCAAATTGATCTACAATCTTAACAGATATCGATGAAATAATATTTTTATTTACTGGAAAGTAAATAACATTTTGTGGTATGCACTGATGACCTGGTGTAGTATCAGACACAAATTCATGAATAAAATGAGTTTGTAATCCGTTGCAGTACGAACCGTGAACAAGATCACATTCGATTCTGATTACAGACAGACCTCTGTTATTAATGGGAATATTTGGTCTTGATTTTAGTACCGAAAAGTATATCAGACCGCCCTCATATTGATCTGACAAATGCAATGGTGGTTGAAAGTATGTAACTAATTCCGATTTTTTCCCAGAGATGGTAACCGTAGTAGACATGCTTCTATACTGACATCTTTCGGCAGATCCTGCTTATTTTATTCCTTCACTACACCAAAAATTCTTCAAAAAGTTTAAGCAAAGATGTCCACAATTAAAAGGGTGATCACCTTGAATGTTATCATAATTATAGTGAATTTTGGATCCCAAGTATTTTATAAATTCCTTAGGAGGTTTGAGATTTCCGTAACTATCAAAATATTCAATATAATCGTTGTATTTTGCATAGGCTACCCAATGAGAACCAGGATTTTTAGAGCTATCCAAATTTATAACCCCACATTCTTTTTTAAAAGGGTGTTTTGGGAGCTTATCTCTCATAAAGACACCTCTGAAATAGGGAATATTATTTCCATACTTCAAAATGTCTAAATTACTCAAGGCTCGTTTGGGTAGCCAATAGCTTAGTTTTTTTCTTTCGATACAAAAATGCCGAGCCCATCTTTATGCGGTTTCAGGTGTATTCCTTTTCCGATGCAGAGAGCTTCCATCTTTTCATTGTGTCTCTTCGATTCAGTCCACAACTTTTTTGCCATCTTGAATTCATTTATGGTTTTAGCAATACCAGCTGCACCACCTGCTAAAGCTCCCACCGCAGATAATCCCGCAAAAATCGGAATCAAAGGCAGTACTCCACCAGTTTTTGGTATAGGAATAACACGAGGAAGTTTAATGGATGAATCATGAGCTAATTCTCTGGCAGCGGCCATAGCTAATTCTATTGCCACTTTCTTGCATTTCGGTTTAAATTTTTTGATATGTTTCCTCGTTTTTCTAATAATATTTTTAAATTTATTTTTTAAACCTTTTCCAGATTTAATTTTAGAAGAACTCTTTTTGCTATCTTTTTTTAGTCCCAATCCAGTTTTAATTTTTGTTGTCATAGCGCTGCTTACTAAGCGAGCTGCCAATTTTTCCCCTACATTCGCATCTGAGGCAAGTGTTCGCTCTTTAGCCATATTTAACAAAACTAAATCTGCCTTGTGGCGATCCTTTAAGTTTGAGGACTTGTGATAGGCAATGTCGTGTTGTTTGCAATATTCGTCTAACTTGTTAACACCTTTATCTTCGCGTGTAAGCCTTTTAATTAATTTAGTGCCAGGTCCACAATAATTGTATCCCGGTAAATGTAATTCAAATGGTAAATGATTTATAATCCAATTGAGAAGACTACTCTCTTCAATACACATCATAAGACTGACACATTTGGACTGAACACTTAATAAATATTCGATTTATCAATCCAACTGTTTTCAGAAGAAGGAAAACCTAACCATTTTACTAAAACCCTTTTTCCTTTCCTTCTAAGAACTTTTTCAACCAGATACATGTGAGGATTTTTTGTCTTTTGAAGCTCTTGCACATAAAATGCTCCTAAAATGGGTTGGCCTCTGATTGCATCTTCAATTAAGTAGTTTATAGGAGTTGTATTTTGTTTTTTTCGAATTTTAAATATTTCTGTTGACCAGTTGGGAGTATATCCTTTTTCAAATTTCCCCTTATACTTACTAATGCGTACATAATCACCCTCTTTAAACTTGCTTTTTAGGCTAGCAGTTTTTACCAGACTGAAAGATCTTTGTAATATGTGTTTTTTAGTAGTATTATCCACGTTTGCTGGGATTGCATCAATTGTACGATGATAGGTGTGATTGTATTCAGAAATAACATTATTAAGTGTACTATCTATCCAATTATAGTTACCTTTTAAACTAAATTTCTTGTACAGTTTCGATTTCAGGGTTCTAATTAATCGCTCAACTATTGATGCCTTTTTTGTTGAGAAGGTTGAATAATGGTTTATGTTATAAGATTTCATAAGGTTTTGAAATATATTATTATAAAATTCTGTTCCATTATCCGTTTGCAGATTTTTGGGAACACGCCCACTAACAAACAAAATCTTGAAAGCATTGCATACAATATCCTTTGTCTTACTTTTCAAAGGAAAGGCCCAGGCGTATTTTGAAAATGTGTCAATAACAGCAAGAATAAATGTGTAATTTTGATTTTCTTTGGAAATTGATTGCATATCAATTAATTCTGCTTGCCAAAGGTCATCTATATCTTTCATAATAACATGTCTTCGCGGAAAGTTGAGTCTCGCATTTTTATGAATTTCGTTGACTACATCGGCTTTACTCATATTTTTAATTCAGTATATCAACATTTGTCTTGAACCCACCAATGATACTGAATGAAAATCATACTATCTCCACTATTTATTCTCTAATTATGTCAGCTTCTTTTAATTCTTCAATTATAGATAAAATTTCATTATCATGATTTGTATTGCCAGCATCTCTTGAAGCGACTAATAACTTTAATCTCTCAACCAATTCATTGGGATCATCCCAATATACCAAGTCGGTGTTGTTTTTGTATTTCTTTAACTTTGGCAAGTTGCCTCCAAGTTTGGCGTGAATGTTATCATTTAAAGTTTCAGAAAAAAATGGTCTGATTATTTCACGATATTTAATTCCTTTATCACCTTTTATTTGACCTTTAGGATTGAAGTCTCTTCTGTGAGCATTTGTGTAATGCAATATATCCTTGTAGACAAGTTTATCTTTAGGGGATACTAATTTTAAATCAGGTTTTTTTCGAAGTAGAAGTTCTTTCAGGCCAGGAGTTAAATTGTAAGATTTATCACCGATTTTAATCAAAATGACGCTATCTTTATTCAAACTATCGCAATTAGTAAATGATACTATTGAATTACCCATAAATAAAGTTTTGTTTTCACTTCTTATCCCAAATGGTATATTTAACCCATCATAAATATCATATTCCTCTAAGAAAATATCTACATCATCTTCCATTTTAGGAGACTTTTTAACCAATTGGGTGGAATTATGTATTGGTTCGTAACAATCCTCAAACTCTGTAGTCGTGCTAGTATTAATATCATCCAATTCAATATCTCCAGAACATGGGGGGGTTGTATTTTGTAACAAAAATATTTTTTCCATATTTCTGTTGGAATCAGTTAGGGTTTTAAGAGGATCTGTGACAGGTTTAAGCATTTTATCGAGTGACAAGTTCATTATGTGTTCCTGGTTCTTCATATTTTTTATTTTATTATTTATGGAGTCTACGGACTTCATTAATTCTATCTTAATATTTTTCTCCATATTTTATTATCAACTGCGTTCAGCTAATGTACAAATCATACTGAATTTGTTTTCGCATGTTATTTACTTATTTGTATAATATATAAACGATAACATGGGTTTTAAACATAACTGGCTAAAGGTGAGTGTACTATTAGGGTATGCATCTGCCTAACCCTTCGAGGGTTACAGACATGATGTATGTACGATCAATCAATCAAATTTAAAAAAAGTATCAAAGTTCTGCCTGTACCTTCCATTATTTAATGACGATTCTTTGTTAATAAGTAGAAAATTATAAGGTTTACTCCAAACAGTTTGACAAATATTTTTAAACTCTTTCCATTCTAAATCAGAACTCACATGCTCTTCATAAATATGCTTTAAATTCACATCGTCTTGTTTAAATATTATAAGAAAATTTATATTATCACGTAACAATTGCTTCGGAATTTTGGAATAGGTTTGTGATAGGTAGAAGCAATCGATTTGCTTATGTCTACCCATAGAAAAATAATTGCGGATATTAATTTGATTTTCACATGCTTCATCATCAAAAATAAATACCGAGTTAGTTAAAGCTTCACTAGGAGATATTACATCTTTGTCATCATTAAACTCGTAGAACTTTATTTGAGGTACTCTTCTTAATACTTCGCTTAAGAAACGATATTTTGGCTGAAAACTAGTTTTTGAGTAAAGGTAAAGATTCTGAAATTTCAGTCCATTTTCATGCAGAAGCAAACTGATCATCACGTTTATTTTACCACAGTTCGAAGGACCACATATTATACAACGAATTGTGTTAGGCAGTAAAATGCTGTGTTTTATTTGATGAGCAGAGTCACTAAGATTTAGTTTATTATTAACGTTAAGAGATATGGGTTGTTTGATCAACTTCATCTTGCTTATTACTTCATTTCTTTACAGACCTTCATATTTATATACTGACTTATATGGTAAGTAACTTTATCCCCAATCCTACAACAAGTTTAGACTTGTATTGTTCAGTTTAGAGTTAGTATTTGCATGTGTAACTTAATTCCTATAAGAGTTTCAATATAGTGGAGCAACAAAGCTCATAGTTCATTTTATTACTATTGCTCCAATAAGTAGGACCTATTCAACTGAATTACAATTGAATTAAATCTTCAAGGCAAGTATTTCTATAATTGTGATGTGTCAATAATTTTATTAATGATAAGAATTTATATATAATCTTTTTTTTCCTTTTTACAGAATCAGATATGTCTGTCTCCCCATCGTATAGTCCTGTGGAGAGTGATTTTCTTGCGGTGCGTATTTAATTTATCGTTATTTGAAGCATTTGTAATTTACATATATTATTCTTAATTCTTTATTGTACACCAAAACTATACATTTACACAAAGTGAAATCAATATTCATGTGCAAAGGCGAGCTTAACTCCAAAATTGAATTTTCTTCCAGCAAAGCTTTGAGTGATAGAGCTCAT
The DNA here is from genome assembly GCA_949775005.1 of Orthosia gothica. Lineage (NCBI taxonomy): Eukaryota > Metazoa > Arthropoda > Insecta > Lepidoptera > Noctuidae > Orthosia > Orthosia gothica. Next base: position 23,727,432 of record OX459036.1, read on the forward strand.
AATAATTGAGTGTTGTTGTATGTGTTCGATGTGAAATGTTATAATATTTTATTTTATTACAGGAAACGAATAATCTTTGTCCAGACGACGCCTACTCTATTGGAAATCCGTTTCTTTTTGCGCAAGACAGGGAAACCTTTTATGCACATCAGGAGTATTTAAATAAAAAAAGGAAGAACAAAAATCCATGGAAACTAAAGACCTTAAAAGAAAGAAATCAAACAATAACAAGAAGGTCATGAAAAAGTATCCTACACAGTCTTCATCCTACGTCATTCGGAAGGAGACAGGAATACCTCATCATTTGATCAAAATACTTATTTATGATCTTACCAGATGTGTAAAAGACAATAAACAAAATTGTGAAATTGACAATGATGTGGGTGATAGCGCTGACGTTAACATCCAGTACCTTGTAAAAGATGATTATGATGAAAGTTTAGATGAAACTGAACATCTAGTCGGCAAAGTAGTGAAAAAATTAAGTAATAAACAGTATTAAATATGTGTAATATAAACAGTTTGTTTTTGTGATTGTGATTGTGAACATGTAAGTGTGTGTTTTGATTATATGATTATGTTTTTTGTTTTTGTAATATTGAAGTCTTTTTCATGTAAATATACGAATGTGAAAGTTTAATAAATATTATAATTTCCAACTTGACTAGTTTCATTTTGTGTTAGACTGTCTGGGTAGTAAAATAACATAATAAAACACATCATGCCATATTCATTCATTCCTGGAGTTCATTGGTACATTCATATTCATTCATTCGTTGTAAATGTCATTAATTTCATTCGCATTGCGCCCATATTTTCGAAGTTATGGACGCAAATTGAAAAATAAAAGTAATGATTTAATAATGAGAACGATGAGAACGATAATGCATGCCATCTATAATTAAAACATGAAATTAAGTTGGACTTGACTAACTATCAAGTTCTTCACTTAGTAACTAGATGGCTCACTACATTAAAACATTATCACATTATAATAAAGGGCTAAACCCATCGTCATTTCTTCTGATAAATGAATAAATTTACTAAAGAATTCAGAAAAAATAAGTTTAAAATACTTATTCGAACTGAGAATTGAACTCAGACTCGGGTTATAGGTACCTATTTCTTTAGACAAATGAGTATATTTATTACATAAAACGAAAAATAAAACGAGAAATAGTATAATTCAACAGATTTTTGTTGTTTATGCAATGTTATATTATTGTATTATTATAAAATCAAAGAAAGTAAATAGTAGATACAAAAATTAAGTACATAGACAAAAATAAACAGCTTAGAACATAGTACGATGATGACCCCAAGGTACAGTATAATTTACATTTTTTCTTATTTGACGTTTGTCATCATTTCCATTAAGAACTAATTTATTAATTTTCTGTGTATACAACTTATGATTTTTAGATCGAATGACATACATAGTATCTCTGAGATTTATGTCATTATTCAAAGTATTTCTATATTTTTCAATTGTCAGTTTATTAGAAACAGATTTTTTAACTCCTTTGGCTTTTTTAATTGTATTGTTTAAACTATTTATACAGTATAGTTTAGCCCTCAAACCAATAAACTCAGTAATGACATCTCCACCCATCTCATCCTTAAAATAGCCAGGTATTTGTTTATTCGCTTTCGGAATACCGTAAACATTATTTTTTTCAAAGTTGCTAGTATCAAAATATTTTATATTTTGTTTCATGTCTTTATAAAAATCGTCTGTATGTATTAAATACAAGAGACTATCAGTATCAGTATAACAAAGGTTTATACCATCTTTATATATTTTTTTCATAACAGAATAGTGAAATTGATATAAATGACACTTTGCTAATTCCAGTATTGTAAAACCAATGTATATTGGTATATCCAAAACAACTTTAGCAGGCTCTAATTGAATGGCAACAAGGTTCTCTGAAATTATAGCCATATTTTTAAAATTAGGGGCACTCACATATTTTTCTGCCCCCTTTATTTTATTGGTCTTATTAAATCCATCTTTCCACACATTAACTAATTTAACATCTACTTGTTTCCTTTTGTTTTCAATCGTTTTACCAAATATTGAATTATTTTGCTTCTTGAAAAAATCTCTTTCGAAATCTGAGTTAGCTTTTTGTCTGAGTACTGTATTAAGGTTTATGTATGGTTCTAAGATATTTTGTTGAGTAAATGCTAGAATTTTGTGGATATTTAATAATATAAGACCATTCTTTAAACATTCTTGTAAGTGAGCATAGTGGATGACATATCTATGTTTATCATACAGATTAGCAATTAGTTTCATGTTTTTGCTGACAGATGGAATAGGAACGGATAATTTTTCTGGCGCAAATGGCAAATCAGAATGGGCGTCATGTATATCAGAAGGATAATGAATATCAACTTCAAGTATGTACCCCTCGTCACTATCGGTAGAAACGGATGCAATTTCAAATAAACTTATTTCAGATTTTGTTAAAAATCTAAAATTGCCAGTGGGAAGTCTTTGTGTCATAGCATGACCATATAAATTGACACAATCTAAGTAAACTAAAAATGTACTGGGTTCTTTTTCGTTATAGTCTGACAAATATTTATTATTAGCCTTTGCATACCGCAGCGAGCATTGAGCAAGACCTCCTCTGATACCTTTTTCTAGCATTTGATATATTTCTATATCAGATATTAGATCTAATTCTACTTTAGTTAACAAGAGCATGGCGTCCCAGCTTAATGATGGTGATGAAACATAATGACAAGGGTCAAGCTCATAATGACATAAACTCATAGATCGGAATTTCTCAAATATGTCACACAATAGTAAGACATCACATTTCAAATATAAATCAGTATATTCACCTAAATTCTTAATACCAAATTTAGACCATATATTTAAAGCGTGATTGTAATCGTCAGTAGACACTGTATCGGATGTGAGTTTATTATAAAAATTTGAGCGATCTGGTAACCGAATTTCCGCGTATCGTTCCCAGGAGTTTATATAATCATAGCAATACACACCTTTCCTAATGCATAGTCGAAATAAATTTTCATCGGTGAAAAATGAACGTAAATGCTTTAAATCTTTGCTATCCAACGTCTTTACTAAGTTGTCTAAACTCGAACTTAAAAAATTAAAAGAATCTATGAATTTTAATTGGACTACTTTCTGAGGATGGGAAAATTTTTGTAAAAGAAATATATTTTTCCTTGGTTCTTGGAATTAAATTGATTCGACCGCAAACACTTGAAAGTCCTTTTATAAATAAATGACAGTCATATCCTGAAAGATTATGAAATATTATGGGAATAAACTTTACAGACTTATTATTTAAGTTGCATGAATTATGAGCTGGACCGCGATATTTACCTGTGAAATGATCGTGGTCATGAACGATAAGGTCATTACTAGAAAAATTTTCTTTACAAATATGACAAACTACAGCAGTCTTAAATGAAAGAAGCTCTTCATCATTCAACGGGGACATCTCTCTAGGTAAAGATAAAATATCATATAAACTTTCTAAATCCTTAGCAATAGATTCTACAATTTTTTTTGAACAATTTGGACCTCGATAAGATACTAAATTATTAAGTTCTGGATTAGTCTCGCAGCATATATAATAGGCGAAACAAGTTGCTTCATGAATTTGAATGTTTTCAACATACTGACTTTTATTTTTATCTGAATATTCTCGAAGTAAGCTTTCAAAGTCTCCATATATAACAATAGGAATTCTTTGAGTCCTTATATAATTAGAAAACCGAAGCTTGCTATTCTCTTCTGGGAGCACTGTTTTCATTCGTGCACAATTATGATTATCTAATTTTGTTTCTGAATCAAAGTATAAAAAACATTCGTCACATAGGTGAATTTTAGATTTGTGTTTTGTTAGTTGATGATGAACTAGTCGCGCAAAATTCTTTATTAAACAGAAATGATTTTTGTCTTCTCTTTCAATTAATAATAAATTTACATGGGTAAGTTTCCGTTGTAAAGTTTTGTATAATGGTCCAGTAATAGTGTTTGTTTTTTCTAAACCATAAACATTTACACTTATATGCGGATTTATTTTTTCAAATTGTTTTATATCATCGAATGATGGAGGGAAAGATATACCATTTATATTTAATAATTTAGAGTAATGTGGATATGATGAAACTCTATTACTGTTATAGCGTGCTGGATACATATGAGCTATAATACACCAGAGAAAGCAATGTAAATGTTGTAAATTGTAAATGTTAAGACACGACTTTGTTTTAAGAATTTTTATCGGTAAAGATATGTAACTGCCAGCTTTTAAGGGATTATACTTAACAATATTCATTTCCAAATGATTAATCAACTCTATAGCCCAACCAGATTCTGATAATTCAAATTCTGTGCACTTAGACAGTATTTTTTGCACACATTCTTCAAAAACTAATTTTATATTAGTATTCTGAATTATCACATAATACATTGTATTGAAAGATTTCAAAGACAATTCTTCATTTTTAGGTAACTTGTATAATACAAAAAGCTCAAATTGTATCTTAATCGCTCGATGTTTTAATCGCAATGTATCAATAATCTTGCAAATCATGCTAGAAATATCTGATAAAAATATCTCTGGTGATATGTTATCTAAACTTATTGGATTAAATCTATAACTAGCAATTCTATTTTTGAAAGCAGTAGCTATTATTTTCACATTATCAAATTCAGTACTCAACAAACAGTTTGATTTATGTATATTACTTTTCTTATGTGATGAATATTTTTGAATATAAATCTTACAATCTGGACAAAACTTCATGTTTGGTTATATTTAATACAAAACAGTAAAACAATTAGTCATTAATTTAACCTTAACTATATTCACCAAAGTTAAAAGTTGTTTTAAGTTTTGATTTAAGTAATTCAAGGTCAAAATTACTGGTCTAGAATTTTTTAACTACAAAATTATGATTCAAGGTCAGAATTATTGATCTGGATTTTTTAAATAATTAAATGATTCGATCAAGGTCAATTACTGGTCTAGAATTTTAAGCTTTGAGATTCATTATTTCGAGTTTATTGGCTTTTCGTTTTTAGTTTTTTGGTTTTTGGTTTTTAGTTTTTTGGTTTACTGAAAGAAAACATACAAATAATGATTAATTAAATAAGTAAGTACTTATGATAAATTTCATTACAATTATCTACGTTAAAACATTAAAAAGAAAGATCAATTATAGACTTCATGCATAAGTACTTACTTAAATTCAAACATTATAGAATATAAACATTTAAAATATTTTAGACTGATAGAGTATCGGTTGTATTTTCCGATAATCTTCTTTAGCAGAAGTCACAAGTTTTGTGACTGCTTTCCATACCGGACTGCTGTCATCAACAGCCGATTTGAAGGTAACTAGTGCCCGTTTCCAGCGGTCGGTGCTGAGCGCCTCCGCTTCCTTAGCGTTGTAAACATGCAGTTCCACGTAGTAGTTGCCCTGCCGGGTGGGATCCCGCTGGAGTGTATAACCGGAACCGCTACGTCTTGACAAGAAGCTCCGCAGTGCAGCCGCTCGGATGGGTTCACCACCAAGTTCTTGCTCGTTCTGAAATTAAAATGATTATCATTAGTGGTGATCTAGTAGCAAAGGCATTGCTTCTCATGCTTGAGGTCGTGAATTCAAAAACGGGCAAGTTCCTATGTGACTTTTTTTTTTAAATAAATTTGTGCTTTCTAAGTTTATTATCATAATTACGAGATTAAAAAAGAAAAAGCATGAAAGAACCGTCAAAACTATTCTGACTCGGGAATCGTATTTGCAATATCTTAGTAGTCTGAACATATGACAATATGAAAAAAATAATGAAAAATAAAAATTACAAGGACCCACATATACAAATAAAAACTTTAGCATACCTCTGAATCCGACGGCTTCCTTTTTTTGGCCGATTTCGATGGCGCCGGCAAATCAACGTCCGACTCCGTGTCGGACCCAAAAAAGCTAGATTTTACCACCGAAGCACTGGAAATCTTCTTTATTGCAGGTTTATTTGTTTTGCCCGAAACCTTTTTCCTTGACTTATTTTTCTCTACCGATGGTGCTGACTGAGATGCTGGTATTTCACAGTCCGAATCGAAGGGATTGGTCGACCTAAAATTAAGAACACCATAAATACATTTCACTCATAAATTCAATTAACTATCAGATATTATAATATTGAATTTATTATTCGATATAAATAATAATTGCAGAGTTATACGCACATACTTGTTGTTCTATTGATCACAATAATATTGAAAAAGCAGAAGCCACAACTACTCGGGATGAGCACTAATTAAAATGAAATTATTGAATGCAGTCATATTTATAGATTACATTTTTAAAGCAGTGGTTACAGTTATAAATCGCGAGCAAAGTAAGAAAGCGATTTCAACATGAGTGCTAAAAGGTTAGTTCTATGTCATCAGCAAATAGGGTCTAAAATTAATTGATTGTTACTTACTCAATATGATCCCATCCTTACTTGCCCCATTTGTCGACGGCGCCACTCCGTCGCGTATACCTGAGATGATTTTCTAAAAAGGAAGTGGTATGTACTCTCTCAGAACAATAAGATTGATACCTATTACTGGGTAATTTTGTGTTGAGAAGCGAGGAAGATGTTTAGAATCGGGACTTCTCTTAGTTTTATAAATTGGTTATAAATGGTATGAGAATTCTTGTCGCTCTTTTATGTGTAATAATTAACAAGAAAGTAAGAGAGTAATTATAATCTTATTTTTATTCGTACTATGGTTATACAAAGTATAGTATCACCCACCATTTTAAGCAGATTGTATCAAATCATTTGTTTAAAGTGAGCTAACTATAAGTAACAGATATCAAACAAACATGTTCGACAATTTATGATTAAATAATCATAACATCATCGCGCATCTGAGTCGATGCAATCAGATTACTATACACATTGTATTAATTGTTCGTGTATGTGTACAAAATTGAGGATTCTAGATCAAATTGTATGTGTGGAGAATTGGGGTTTCTGGATCATGCGCTCGAGCAAAGCGAGAGCAAGTGATCCAGAACCCCCAATTCTACCCTACTGATGGGGTTGCACAGTCTGCAGTGAGGAGGTCCCGTGGGAGGCGTCTTTTGTCGGCGCGATATTTTTAATATGCGGCCAGGCAGAAGCGTCAGCCCGCGCGAACAAATTCATCCAGGCTCTCAATCCCGGTGTCCCGCAGGATGACATCGTTCGTCACGTAGCGAGGAGCATTCATGGCGAGGCGCAGCGATAGGTTCTGCTGCGCGGGGGGGCGCTTTTTCTTGTTTGAATCGCTCGTGAGGGCGAACCAAGCTGGGTCTGCGTAAGTTACAATGGAGCGAATGTATGTTCTTTATATGCCCAGCTTGGTGCGGGCGGGGAGGCGGGATGAGCGCACTGAATAGAGCAGGCTTTGGACTACCTTGCTCTATGTCACTACCCTGGTGACGTGCAACCCATACCATCAACCATACCATCGTGAGCCGACGGTCGATAGTCACACCCAGGTACTTGGCCTAGAGCGTCCATTAGACGTCGGCTTCTAAAAGTTTCAGGCGTGGTGATAGAGGTCCTTGTCCTGTGGCAAGAGCCTGCGTCTTACCTGCATTTACTGCCAGCCACCATTTAGCTAGCCAGTTCGGTATGAGGTCGAGGGCGCGCTGCATCTTACGCGCTGCGTGCCTGGAGTTTAGAGGTGTTGTTATGTACGCAGCGTCGTCAGCGTAAAGTGCAAGCGTCGCCTCTGGCGTCGTTGGGATGTCGTCTGTGTAGCAGGTGTAGGACGCAGGCGAGAGACAACTGCCCTGCGGCACTCCCGCCAGTATAGGGCGTCCTTCCACCACAACTCTGGAAGTTCTGTTGGTCAAATTCGGATTGAATCACACAAATTAGACGGCGGGGTGCGCTTGTGTTTGACATCTTGTAGAGTAGCCCTTCATGCCATACACGGTCGAAGGCTTTCAGCATGTCGAGGAATACTGCTACCACGTACTCCTTTTTGTTCATGGTCGATGACAGCTGTTGCATAACCCTCGACAGCTGCTGTCATACTGTGTGCCGCGTAAAACTTGTTGAATTGTTCTACACGCGGGGTTAGGTGGGGTGTGAGATTTCGCAGCAGGAGGGATGCCAACACCTTGGAGATGGTGGGCAGGAGAGTGATCGGCCGATACCTCTCAGGCTTCAGGACATTTTTGTTCGCCTTGGGCAGCATGATGACGATTTCTTTCTTTCCACGAGGCCGGGAAGTAGCCCGTGCGCAGGATCCCCGTGAACAGGCGCACCAGGGCCGCTACCATTTTGTAGGGCAGGTGGTGCAGTGCTATATTGGTGATCCCGTCAGCACCTGGGGCTTGCCTAGAGCTCGTTTGCAAGATGGCGTGTCTTACTGCTCCAAGCGAAGAGTAAATGGCATCTTCTTCTGGAGCTATCCGCATAGTGAAGTAGTCTCTGTCTAACCACTCCAACAGATGTCACGTGAGGTCGCAATACTGTTGAGGGTGCGTTAGTACATGCAGGGATATGATACGTCACGCGCCTACTGAACCTATAAGCCTAACAGTCCCTACGACTATAATCCCTATAAGCCCTACAGCCCTAACCTACCATATACCTAGTAGTGATATATAAATATATAAATAAGTTCAGGAAGTCTGCACCATGCGACCTAAGGTTACAGACGGATAGTAGACAGGATGTCCAGGTTCGGGAAGGATAAACTCACTGCCAGCTCGCAGACTCACGAGACTGAGAAGGCTAAAGGTGTCTTGGCCACAGTGAGGGGTAATGAGACAAGAATATAAAATTCAAATCTGCTTTATTTTACAAGATGTACAGCTTATATACTAATTTAACTTAATACACACTATTATACAAAGTTGTATGTGTTTCATGCGTGTAAGATGCAACTCAGTCATTATTTTAACTAGGCCGCTTGTGTAGTCGTCGCCGGGCCAAGTGCTGATTCGATGTTCAAAGGTTAACATTGAACATTCTGGCGACTCCTCAGGGACAGGACCGTAGTTGGTACAGCTCAATGGTTTCGTATGGTCTGGCCTGGCCTTCTCCAGTTTGCTGTGCTCGAGTGGGCACCCTGCGTGGTATGCCGTACGGCTGCTCTGTTAGTTGCGTGTGTGGTATGTTGCTGACGATCGAGGGCAATTGAGCAGGTGGCGCAGTGTTTCTTCTCGCAGTAATGGCGGCTCTAAGTCGATTCAACACCTGTGGACCAAAATAAATTAAAACAAATGCTAAAGTTATGATTATGAGTGAAGTACTGATGCTAGCTATGTATGTATGAGACTGTAACTGTTTCCAAATTGTGTTATCTAGTTGAGTCTGTAAGCTAGTTTCAGATGTGACTAAATGGTCAAAAATTCCTTTTGTCCTGTCTAACACTACCTCTTCTTTCGATATATCTTTAATGTTTGTTTGTAAAATCTGCGTATTAATGGAGAAATTCGTTGTTTTAGAATAAGAAGCTAGCACTGTCACAGTCGTTGTTCTTTTTGCAGCAAGTATGTTTTTAAGTGTTTTAATAACGCAATTCTCGGCGATATGTAGAACTCCAACATCGTGAATCGTTATTTCTTGTCTTTGTCCGTCACACACAATCGATATGGCTACTGGTTTTGTCGTTACGAAGAGCCAAGTGTTTTGCATGAATAATTGCTTCCATACAATATCTGTCGACATTTTGTAGATTTCTGACGTGTTGAGACCCGCTCCTCTCAACACCGTCGCGCGCCAGCAGCAGTGAACGAGGGACGCGGGGCAGCGGGGTGCCCGCCGGCCGACGGCCGAGCGAGCGACACACCGCCACGACAGTCAGCTGCTGCACACCTCCACGCACGGCTGCGCTCACGCATAATATCATTTTCCTTTGTTTACTTTTTAACCGACCGTTGTTTTATAATTTCTTCTTCTCTATTTCAATATACTTCATCTTGTTATACAGTCCACTCTCTTTCATTTCCTCTACCACGACCTATCGTCGCGATCAGACGTGCATTGAGTTTGTGTGTAGTTCTCAGTTCTAAAAAGTTGATCAACTATGCAATTTTTATTTAATTGCATGTTCTTGACAGCTACAGGATAGCAGACAAATTCTGTATTGCTATGAAGACAATCTTTAAATTCTTCTTGACTCAGTTCAAAGTAACGCTCGTTGTTGTAGTCGAACCCCATGAAAGTCTGCTGAATAGAAGCTGAAGTCGGCCGGCGGCTCGAAGGACCAAAATGTCTAACCACTCCAACAGATGTCACGTGAGGTCGCAATACTGTTGAGGGTGCGTTAGTACATGCAGGGATATGATACGTCACGCGCCTACTGAACCTATAAGCCTAACAGTCCCTACGACTATAATCCCTATAAGCCCTACAGCCCTAACCTACCATATACCTAGTAGTGATATATAAATATATAAATAAGTTCAGGAAGTCTGCACCATGCGACCTAAGGTTACAGACGGATAGTAGACAGGATGTCCAGGTTCGGGAAGGATAAACTCACTGCCAGCTCGCAGACTCACGAGACTGAGAAGGCTAAAGGTGTCTTGGCCACAGTGAGGGGTAATGAGACAAGAATATAAAATTCAAATCTGCTTTATTTTACAAGATGTACAGCTTATATACTAATTTAACTTAATACACACTATTATACAAAGTTGTATGTGTTTCATGCGTGTAAGATGCAACTCAGTCATTATTTTAACTAGGCCGCTTGTGTAGTCGTCGCCGGGCCAAGTGCTGATTCGATGTTCAAAGGTTAACATTGAACAGTCTCCAAGGTGTTTCTCGACTGCCGCGACATGTTCATGTTCGGTGGTCGGGATCGGTTGGAACTGACGCTCCAGGTGTTCTGCGAAGACCTCCACCCGGTCTTCTGCTACGTACTTCAGTGCCCCGTCGCTGCTCCGCAGTGGACGCACCGGATCTGGGGTGTTGCTGAGTTGGCGACACAGTCTGTGTATGGAGTGCAGTCGCCCTCCGCGGCATCTATTCGGTCCTCCCAGCTCGCGGTGTTCAGAGCTCTTAGCTCGGCCTTCACCTTTTCGATGAGCTTGTTTAGACGTGTCTTCATTGCAGGACATCGGAGTTGTTGCCACTACTTGCGCAAGCGTCTCTTTTCCGTGATTAGGCGTCGGATGTGCGCTGGCAGAGGCGGCTGAAGCACTCTCCCCTGCGGCTGTTTCATCGTTGCTGCTTCTAGTGCCTGCTGTACACAGGCAGTGACTTCCACGGCTAACAAGTCCACTTCCTCAGTGGTTGTGACAGGTCGAGTCGGAGTTGTGGATTCAATCCTTTTTGAGAATTCGTCCCAGTCGATGCGTCGACGTGGCGCTTGTGGCTGCAGTCTGGTCGGCATACCCGATAGGACAACGAGCACTGGGTGATGATCCGATTCTAGCTCGTCGTCAAGTACTTGCTGGGTGACCTGACAGCGTAGCCCTCGGTGTACTGTGATGTCGAGCACGTCAGGCATGTGCGTGTCAGGGTAGTGGGTGCCCGCCACCATGTACCCGCAGGCTTCCGCGTCCGCGAAGTGTCATCTTCCCTCCGTGTTCGCGTTGTATGAGTTCCACGCTGGGTGCTTAAAGTTGAAATCCCCGGCGGGGATTGTAGGATGGTCAGGATGGAGTAGCGCCCTTTAGTATGTTGTTGAGTTTTAAGGCGAAAACATGAAGGGGTTTCGTCGTCGCATTATTATTTAAATGATATATTTGATGTAGAGGCTACAATCAAATAAAACAGTTTTGAGGCGAAAACATGAAGGGGTTTCGTCGTCGCATTATTATTTGAATGATATATTTGATATAGATATGTAGAGGCTACTATCGAAAATAATAATGATTCTGAGGCGAAAACATGAAGGGGTTTCGTCATAAAATGATAACTTATTTGTTAGATACTGCAACAAATATTATGGTGATTTAAAATGAATATCTAATTATATTTTTTTATCTCTATATTTTTATATATTTATGCAATATATTAAGATTATTTGATGATTCAATATTTTATGATAAAAAAAAATTGTCTTTACGAGACGTGAATATGTCAGGAAAGGCCGACTGTTAGCCTGTTATTAATTTATAGGATTGTTTGACTAAAGCGGTGCACTGAATGATTTGTTTAATAATACGTTTATTTGCCTAATAATATGTTCCCAAGAGAAGTGACACTGTGGTAGTTGTTAAACTGACTTTTGTCGGTTGACGGCGGGTCGCTGTCGACGTGGGCGGTTACGGAGTGAACACGTGTATCAGTCTTATGAGTTTTTGTTCAAGTAATGTAAAAGGTGATTTAGTGAGAACATTCTAAAAACGTGAAATTGCAAAAGTTTGTTTTAATTTTCTAAATCGTTTATAGTATTGTGTTTGAAATCTACCCACAATGTAATAAAGTTTAGGTTAACTTTTGTTTTATATTATAATATCTACAGAAGAGGATGGATTTGAAACACCACCACCCGCATGTTTTGTGATTTTAATAAATAGTATGACGTTGTGGCCATGTCGCGTTCTCATTGGTTCATTATAAAAGAGTTCGATATACAGGGATGTGTACAAGTGTTATGTGTCTATAGAAGAAGGTCGTAAGTGGGACTGATTGGTTAAGCTATAGTTTCGTGAAGTTATTTATTTATTTAAACTGCATGTACAATGGTGATACATAGGCGGACTTAATGCAGCAAGGCATTCTCTTCCAGTCAACCTTTGGGTTAAAAAGAACACAACAGTGGTAGGAGTCCAAAATAAAAAATAAACAATAATTAAAATTGGTTATTAAACTATCTAACTAATAAAATACATAAATAATTTCTAAAACAATAGACTAATAAATATTATAATAAATACTATATTCTAAACGCACGCACGGTTGGGCGCACGGTTGGCGCAGTGGTTGAGCGATTGACTGCTGCGCTGCGTGTCGCGGGTTCGATTCCCGCACGGAACAAATATTTGTATGACCTACAGATAGTTGTTCCGGCTCCGGGTGTTGTGTATGTGAGTTTATATGTTTGTAAACGCACCCACGATACAGGAAGAAATTCCTAGTGTGGGGCAACGTTTTTTTTAAAAAAAGAAAAGAAAGAATAAACGAAATATAATGAATTTTATTATAATATATATGACGAAGACCGAGCTATGTAAGAGAGGACAAGTAATAGTTCCGGAATTGAAAATTTACTCTCAGCTTTTTTATGCCAAGGGGAAGCACGTTCCAGAGTTTTATAGTAGAGACAGTGTAAGAATTCGATACAAACCCAGTGCGGTGAGAAGGAATATGGAGAAGTAAGTTTTTGGAAGCTCGAAGGTTAAGATTTTAAAGTTATGACTGCAATTTTGACCGTGGTTTTGATCTGTTGTTTAATATCTCCCAGCAAACAACGTTCAGCTTCTCCCCCAACCTTGTCTTTAAGAAACTGCATCTTATGGGCGCTTGGTAAAGAGACTTTACTGTGAATAGCTTCAACAAATAAGTCCTTGAAAAACACTCAGTTCTGATAAATGCCATTGAAGAACGGGATGTCAATTTTTGGTGTCTAATTCTCCTTGTGAACTACAGATACTAGTTTTCTGTTAATTGCATTTTTTATTCATTGTGAATAGTTTCTTGCTTGGTATACTCGTAAGACACCTCATATTCTAGATTCATGCCTCCAATTCGCTGTCTAATTCGCAATGTAAGGAATCTATAATAGACCATTGAAAAGTGCACTCCCTCAATTATAGGAGGCCACAGCATGCATTTTAGATTATCGACTAAATTGAAACTAAAATATAAACTCTTATAAAAATAAAAACAAAAAATTACATACTTATTAAAAAAGACTCTCCTTATACATAATTAACCTTAGGATTTACCAACATTATGGTAAACCAGGCAGCATAACATCTACATGGGTAACAAAATGCAAAATGTATACTTTTCACAGACACTATTATGTTAAACAATTTTAAAATACAAACTGGTAAACTGAAATGAGAAAAAAAACTTTTAAAACAAACTATAAAAAAATATAAAATTAAATTAAGATATAAAACAATAGAATAACTTTTACGCAAGGTAGACGAGCACACACAATATGGCCGATAAACAATAGCACAAAATAATACTGCCCCGGTACCCTAATGTGTCAAAACTATCATAGTTTGACTGAGTCATATACATCTCTCACTTACGTACACTCAAAATAACGTTCCTCTAAGAGCTTAAGCTGGAAACAAATTATCGGACGCGGCTTACGGACGCGACTGACAGCCGTGACTTATAGAGTATCTAGGTAATGAATGTACATTACATTGTGCAAACTATCGGACGTAAGTCGCGGACGTGACCTTGGGCGTTCGGACGTCTGATAGAGATCTGGCAGCCGCGTCCCATACGACTGTGCACACATATCAGCCGCGGCTGTAAGTCGCGTCCGTCAGCCGAGTCAGCTGAGAATCTTAAGATAAATATTCGTAGTTTCTCTGTGATTAATATAAAATAAAACCATAGATAATATTATACTTAGAGATGTAATTGCAAAAAAAAACAAATGTTTTTTTTCACAATCTTGAAAAAAAACTAAGCACCGTCGTTTTTTTTCTACATTTGGTTTTTTTTTTCAGAAAAAGTGAAACTATGTTTGGTTGTTTTGTTTTAATAAAAGTCAAATAATGTTTAAATCTATAGGTACCTATTATTATGAACTTGGAAAATACTTATTTTGTTACAATCAGAATCATCTTTTCTTTGTAATTAGGAAATCCCCGTCCGTAAATAAATGGTAAACTTCAGTGGGTATTGCCAATTATTTTAAGACATTTATGTATTATTTAACAAAAAACCAAATGGTATTTTCTTAATGAACAAAAAAAAAACAACTCATATGCGATAACCACCTTAACATATTTCTATTTTCGTACTCTTGAATAAAAACCTACTCCAGAAAAAAAACTGTTTTTTTATGTTTTTTTAAACGTTTTTTTCATCTCAGAAAAAAACCGTTCTTTTACAACTCTTACAATTATACTTATGTCTGATCTGAATGACCTTTATTTTTTTATAGAGATGCGATTGAACTTGGAATGTAGCAGAATGATTAAATAATTAAAAATACAATTATTGTTCTTGTCGATCATTTTTTAGTCAATATTCTTCGGCATAAAATAGTAACTTAATATTTTTGTGATGGTTATTGTTTCATTTGAATAGATTAGACAGAGCTTATATAAATGTTCCGATTCTTTTGGGCATTTTTGGAACGAAGTTCACGGGTTGCTGCAGGAGTTGACTGGTCATCTTTGCTGAGGGGGGTATTACATTATTATATATCTAGGATCATACATAGGATCCTATCCAAAATATCTAACGCCATTTTTTTTTCAAATGTGTTATGATTCATGTTTATATTAAACTATCATATAAATATTTATTTATTTATTTAAAGTTCAATAGTGGTACATAGGCGGACTTAATGCTAGATTATGATAGTGTAATACTTATAAAGATTCTTATGAAGCTAATGTCAATATTACCCTTGAAAAATTTATAAATTAGCTTAATAAAAATAACTTAATTATAAATTTAAACAAAACAAAAGTAATGCATTTCTATCAAATAATATCAAACACAAACATGGATATAAATTATAAAATTCTGGGAATTGCAATTGATAGCCAACTGACATGGAAAATTCAAGCAGATGGCGTATGCAAAAAAACTAAGTTCAGCCGCTTATGCGTTATACAGTTTCTCCAAAAAAGTTAACATTCAGACAGTATTGATAGCATACCATAAGCTAGTTGTTTCTGTATTCAGGTTTGGTATAATATTCTGAGGCAACTGAGTGAGCGAGAAAACATTTTCAAGGCGCAAAATAGATCTGTTTTTATCTCAAAGTCACCGACCGCAGCACACACATTTTTAAAAAACATAATCTTTTATCTTTTGCATGCATATATATATTAGAAATAGCTATTCTTGTTAAAACAAATGAGCACTTATGCCCGACTTTGAAAAATACTAGAAACAAGTTTATGAACTCAGTACGATATCATACGATATAATACTCCTATTATTTATAACCAAAAATTATTAAGATTTAAAAAGTACCTTAAAAAATTACTAGTTAAAAAATTATATTACTCTGTATCAGATTGCTCAAATGACAGACGTTTAATTTATTATATTAAATAATTAAATAGCTTTAAGTAAATAGAATAATATTTTTAGTAGGTGTAAGTTAGTAAACTTTTTCATGCCATTAGGCAGAATGTATAAGGATCCAAAATATTGGAACACCTAATTGTATTAATTACCTACATTATATGCAAATAAATAAATCTATCTATCTCTCTATCATGTTTCCCTGTGCTTTTTGTGTTTTTGTATAAATGGTTAAATAAACAAGGTACTTCATTTGGTAATTATTGCTTTTAGGGTTGCGTACCTCAAAAAAAAAAACGTAACCCATAAATAGGATATAATTTTTTCGTCAGTCTGTCTGTCAAGACCCTATAACTTAAAAAAGCGTAGAGGTATCGAGTTGAAATTAAAACTATGTACTCAGGTCTACAGCCCTTTGAACCTGTAAAATAAATTTTCTAAGTAAACGTTATAAAAAGATACGGTTGGTTATGCCGACAAAACGTGAAAATCCAGGAAACCAGGAAACATCTGAAAACTATACTTTTTTAATTAAATCATACACAATACAGTCTTTATTTAAAGTAGTAGTAGTAGTAATCAATCATCGAGGTTAAGCAACGGTATGCGCGGTCATAATTGTACATATGGGTGACCAAATATTTTTATAGATTTTTTTAATCTTTTACTATTTTATATTCAAGAGAAAAATGTACAGGCCGTATATTTTTTATTAAATCACAAGAAACAGGGTCTTTATGCAAGGAACGGGGGTCCAAATTTTAAAGTGACTTAACCGTATCATGTGGGGTATCGTATGAAAGATCTTGGGAGAAGTCCCAGGGTGCCATTGGCATTTTCTGTGATCTCTCAAAAGCGTTCGACTGCGTCGACCACAACACACTGATCTGTAAATTACACCACTACGGAATTCGAGGACAAGCTGCTGATCTTGTGCTTTCATATTTATCAAACAGACAGCAAAAAGTGAATGTTAATGGGGTGACGTCCTCCGGGTCTCTAGTCAAGATGGGCGTGCCCCAAGGTTCAATTCTCGGCCCTTTCCTTTTTCTTGTTTACATTAATGATCTCCCTTTTATGATGACCAAATTATCGGATATAATTCTATTTGCTGATGATACTTCGCTAATTTTTAAAATAGATAGGAAAGATACGGATGTCTTACATGTCAACGAAAGTCTTATTATTCTCACAAAATGGTTCGCAGCTAACAATCTTTTACTGAATGCGACAAAAACTAAATGTCTTAAGTTCTCTTTACCAAATGTACCACAACGAGACCTAAATTTGAATCTTGACGGCAAAAGTCTTGAAGTTATAGCTGAAACTGTATTCTTAGGAATTACTATCGATTCAAAACTGCAGTGGGGCGCGCACATTAGAACTCTTTCGGGTAGGTTAAGTTCAGCTGCATATGCAGTAAGGAAAATAAGGCAGTTAACCGATGTAGCCACAGCTAGGTTAGTATATTGTGCTTATTTCCACAAAATTATGTCTTATGGCATTCTGCTGTGGGGATCAGCAGCAGATGTTGACTCAATTTTCATCTTACAAAAGAGGGCAATCCGCGCGATCTATAAAATGGGTCCTCGCGAGTCCCTTAGAGGAAAATTTAAAGAAATCGATATACTGACTCTACCTTCACTCTATATTTTGAAATGCATTTTGTATGTCCGCAAAAATCGAGGGCTTTTCAAAACTAGAAGCGACTTACATAATTTAAATACACGCAGTAAGCACGAAATTGTAATACCCAAATTCAGATTAACAAAAACTAGCAAGTCTTTTTATATAAACAGTATACGCTTTTATAACAAGTTGCCAAAGTCAGTTATAGAACTGACCGATGGAAAGTTCAAAAACTACATCAAACGTGTCCTTGTTAAAAAAGCATATTATAAAATCAAGGACTACGTTGAAGATAAAAATTTTGGCTTTAGCTCCTTCTGCGCATGCGGCTTCCCTGGTAACTCATAAACGGCACAAATATGTGGTTGTCTCTAACTATTCTCAATCTCATTAATTCTTTGTTTTTTTTTCCTTCTTTTGATTATTCTTTTTACAATGGTTTTCAATCATCTTCATAGCCCTTTGCTAAGAATAGTTACAGCACTGATAACAATATTTGTGCCACATGTTAGATTTAGTCTTTTTTTATTTTACTTTTGTATAGATTCCTTTACCGATTATTTTGTAAATGTGTGAACATTGTAGGCCTTCTAGATGCTTGTTAACTTTTTAACTCGTTTTATTTTCTTTTGTTTAAATAATATGTAATCTTTTTTTTTTGTTTTCTTACGACTTATTGTCGGGCCTACGTTGTCCCCACATATCTAAGTACTAATGCTGTAACAAGAAAATATTGTAAAACCAAACCATTTTTTTAAAAGAGTAACCATGGAGTTTCTTGCCGGTTCTTCTCCATAGGAAACGACCAACCCGAACCGTGCACATTTTCGACGTTTTATAAGTGCCCATGTAGGTATATGAAATAAAAAAATTGATTTTGATTTTGATTTTGAAAGGACTTCATAGGCACAAGCCAATTTCACTTATATAACACTATAATATAAGATTAGTAGTGTGGTTTTTATTTCTGAATCACTTATGTCTTTTAAGAGCTGAGATAATTATTTTGCATGAGCAAAACGTTTCAATTAATGAAATTGCGAGGCCTTTAATGATATCGCCATCGGTGAGTAACAATTTTTTTATTATGTTTCAAAGTTTAATATGTTTAAATAATACACATGTTATTGATTGTTATTTTTTGTAGTAATGTTTTATTATTGTTCACAGAGAAGAACTGTGCAATTGTGGTTTCATCGTTATGCAGGTTCGGGAAGCATTGATCCTCGCTGACCGGGACCAAAGGCTGGATTTGCATGCACAGATGCCAAAACGCGGCACCATGATATATAGTTGCTTGGCATATGGCTGAGCCCATCCTCACTAGCTCACTACTCGTTCCACGGCGACAAAAAATGACGTGACATTACAAACTGTACGGAACCACTTGCGTTCCACTGGTGAAATGTTGTAGGCCAGCCAAGAAAACCAGAATATTTTACATTTTACTGTCAGATATTCACAGGCAAAACCGGGTACGCTTCGCAATAGAATATTAGAATTTCAATTGGTGCAATAATATAATTATATTTAGCGATGAAAAATGGTTTTAAGTCAGACAAGGACGGTCGCAAAATATTGTGGCGAAAAGATGGTGAGCGCTTTTAGAAAAATATTCTTCAATGCAGCTCTAGTACCCGCATTACTTTCGGATATTGCGGATCGATGTCATTAATGGGTCCCGGTGAATTAGTGCAGTAGGAGGTGGCAATACCAGTCAAGGTTACCAGGACGTTTTACAAAACATGATGCCACCAACTGTGCGCATCGCATACCCGCAAAAACACATTAATTGTAGAAAATGGAGCAGGAACACGATGAACAGTACATCCCCCCTTTCATCCAATATTGCTCACGGAGGAAGATCTGTTAATTTTGATAACTGCGCTGTGCATCGCGCGCGACTTATGCAAAGTTGGTTAAACACCCAAGAATATTTTACTGTGATTGAATGGCCATCAAAAAGTCTTGCACCAATCGGCTATTTATAAAATATCAGGGGGTGATTAAATTTGTTTTATATGAGTGAGTGAAAAATTGTTTATTTTTTACTTCAATATGTTTTTTCGCCTCTCTCTTATTAACTATCAGGTAAATAACAAAAATAAAATATTTTTTAATAATGCAAAGAGTTGAAAAACAAAATTATCAAGGGAATTTAACGCGATGATTTCAATTGTTTATTTACCTATTTCAACCCAACGTTTCGGCTGTATTGCAATAACCGTGGTCCTGGGTAGACTGGTGCACAGAGAAATTTATAGACTGGGTCTGATTTATGGACTGGTCTCGGTGTACTGACTCCGTTGGGGCAGAAAATTCACCGTGTTTCACCGTCGACCACATCATCGCTTACCATCAGGTGAGATAGTGGTCAAGCGCGAGCCTATAAGAAATTAATTTAAAAAAATCTTCCTCTAAAATTGCGTTAAATGCCCGTGATATATTGTTTTTCAATTTAAACCCGAAAGTTTTAAAGTTAATAATGCATAGAGTTGACGCGTTGGTGAGATTCGATCCTAAGACATTTGATTTACCAGGCGATTGCTTATACACTCATGCCACGGCACCAGTTACATAGTTAAATGTATGCTTCATATTCTTTGCTTCATATAAAGGGTGGAATTTTGTAATGCCACCTGAAGGGAAAGTACTCTTAATACTGTAGATAGAACATTTTACTCAAAGTAAACATTCATAAATTTTTGAAAAGAAAGAAAACAGCGTTCAAAGATTTTCGAAAATTCACTTGTCTCACCTGGGAATCGAACCGACTAAAATCTTTAAAAATTACTCCCTGTACTTTTATTGCATCGATCGTTAGGGTCAATTATAAGGATGAAATCGTTCTAACAAACTTGATAAATTAAATAAAGAAAACCCATGAAATCTTAAATTATTTTAATTTAATATTTACAAAAAATGGTAAACTAACTAGTTAATTAGTTGCTCGAAATGGGCTCCAATTTCTTGGATACGCAAATTTATTCTTCCAACGAACTCCAGTCTTATCTCAATAGTAATTCGTCATTTTAATGGATAAATGACGTCAATGAAAATTATTAATGACTCATATAAGGATACAGATGGATCTTTGAGTAAAAGTGCTTTAACTTGACCCATTGAATTTATAAGTCCACACGAACATCGATGTTGATGTGCCCTGCAAACCTATCTAGTTTGCTTTGTGTACATAAGACTTATCGAATGGTATTTTTTTTATATTTTCCCTTTATAAGTAAAATTATGATTTTCAAAACTAATTAAACTATCTTTATTATATTGAAAAGTAACAACTAACCAAATATGACCTTTCATTTAATAATGTTTTAATATTGTTAAAATGAAATGAGAGGGCACATCAACTCAATTGTGTTCTATGTAATAGGCCGACCATTGTTCCGCACAAAATAGGCTTGTGTCCTTTCTTTTTTCAAGTCACTCAATGCAACAACTCAAATTTTAAAAAGCCTCAGTTATCCACTTTTGTCGTGCAACTATAAGCGGGTCTCGAGCGAACTTGTCATTGTGTGCTTGACGCACACTACTAGCGAGCTGCAGTAAATACCTTTTTTTGCGGCGCGCCGTGTTCGCTCGGCGCAGGTCAATCAAGTTTTAAAGTTTATTTGCTTGATTTTCCTCAAGACCACAAGGGAAATGAAACTAAAATCCTGCCAAGTGCGATTCGGGCTCTCGCACGATGGGTTCCGTACTCGCAAAACATAATCGTAAAAAACGGCAAAAAATCACGTTTTTTGTATGGGAGCCTTAAATAATTTATTTTATTTTGTTTTTAGTATTTGTAGTACTATAGCGGCAACAGAAATAGATCATCAGTGAAAATTTAAACTGCCCAGCTATCACAGTTCATGAGATACAGCCTGGTGACATACAGACAGACAAACAGACAGACGGACCGCGGAGTCTTAGTAATACGGTCCCGTTTTTACCATTTGGGTACGGAACCCTAAAAACATGTTACTAGCACTTATAAGAACCTCTGTTTGTTACAAAGCTTACATAGGACATTTAAATTCACGCATGGTGTCGAGAAACGAGTCTTTAAATTCCACGAACCGTTACCAAGGGAGGACGTATCATCTGCCGAGCTAAAACAACGTTGTCTGGAACGCGTTAAAAATGAACGAACGCAGAACGCAGGTCGTGTTAGCGTTCTTAGCGCTATATGTGGGGCTGGTGCACTCGTTCTCTTGGGGTGAGTAAAAGAGCTGCACTTTTAATTAAAAAAATACACTCCTGTAACTACTGAAAAAGTTTGTTTATATTTTTTAATAGAATATTGTTCTGTACTTCTTTGTCGACAATCCTGAATGAACTTAATTCTAAATTAAAAACACAAATTTCTGCTTTGTAAAATAAGGTTTTAATTCAATTAATAATCTCCAGCAATGAACACCACGGTCAAATCGTACGACCTTATAATGTACTGTCATTCCCTTTATTATCTAAAAAGTCTTAGGTGCACCATAAGCGGTACAACAAGAAAACTTTATAGATCAGTCATTTAAACATAAATTAGGGATCAACCTTGGAATGAGAGAAAATAAGCTGGAAACTCGTATAAGTACAACTTCATTATGGCAGTCTAAACACTGTCTCAAAAGTCTCAAAAAGTATAGTACATGCGTCGTAAGTCGAGTTGCCGAATCCTGGTTAAGCCACAATCGTTTTGTTTCTTATTCTGGCGGTTTTTTATAATTGGTTTTACTACACTATACCTACAAATAAAAACTAAACAGGTCTTTAATTTACTCAGCACCCATTTTCTTTTCTTTATCTTCGCTTGTATATACAAGAGCTATTTTAACCCCTGCCGGAAAAAGAGGGGTGTTATAAGTTTGGCGTGTGTTGCTGTATATCTGTGTGTCTGTCTGTGGCATCATAGCCTCCAAACGGGTGAACCGATTTTGATTTAGTTTTTTTTGTTTGAAAGGTGATTTTGTCGAGAGTGTTCTTAACGTTGTTTGAATAAAATCGGTTTAATGTTTGAATTGGGGTGTTTTCGCAAGATATCGTGTCATAATTACGTGTTCAATAGATTGCCGATTGAAGCGTGTCTACGATGTACTAGATAAATTATTTAGCATGAAATAAAAATGTGCCGGGGGTTTTTTAAATTTTGAAATTTTACTTGTGTGAAAGTAAATAATAACTAATGTACTGCTAGTTGGGGAAAAGATCAAATGGAGCCATCTCTTGCTTATATGACTGCTCGCGAATAAAAACATAACTAAACTTGTGTCAATCACGCAACCGAGTAGAACAATCGCGCCAGTTGGTTAACCTTGACTCATCCAAGGGCACTTTGGTCTAGCGGTTGTTCCGACTGTATAGAAGGCATTTAAGCAATAACAGCCGCTCGGGTCGATCTTCAAGGTTAAGCAACGCTTCTTGAGATCGATCCTTGGATGAATCGATAGGCAAGCAAATATAAAGCAAGTTAAGCCGATGGTCCCGGCTATCATATGAAGATCTTCGACAGTCGTAAGTTGTGGGCAGAAGAAGCTATACAGTCTGATACCTGCCTTGCCAAAAGGTATCGTGTTAACCAGTTACTGCGTTGTTGAGGTCAGATAAGCAGTCGCTCTTTTTAAAATACTGGCACTCAGTTGAATCCGATTAGAGTGGAAGCCGACCCGAACAGGGCCTGATTTGCCCACAGGCTAACCAGGCTATAGCCTGGGGCGTGAGGATCAAGGGGACACTAAGAAAATTTAGTTTACAAATTCGCTCGTCAAATACTAAAGCGCGTATTATATTGTAAGTTTTCACGGACATGAAAATGACATGTCATTTTCATGATTTGAACAAAGACCTTATACTTCTTACTACTAGACTGTGCACTATGGCGCAAAAAACGGTCTGAGCGAGAGGGCTCCAGTTGGTAGTGTGTCTCTTTCTAATGAGGTGACCATGACCAAACAAGGGACAAATTTATTGTAAAAACAATAGTGTAAGTATCCCGATGTATGTATATATGCTACCTAACTACGCTACCTAAACCTACCAAATTCAAGGAAAAAAAAGAAACGTGTGTATATTTTTTAGAATCTACATCACATACCGTATGGTGTCGGGCGTAAAGAATTTCAACTTCCCATGTTTTTCCATTGGTGTCATAAGAAGCGACTAAGGGACAAACCAGAGAATGGGCAGCAGCGTTCTCTGTGCATTTGTAACAACCATACTGGGATCCAACCCGCCTGCAAAGCATTCCCCATGAATAGCACAAATAAAACATAGCCCCTAGTGCCCGGCAGCCTGCCTACCCTCGACTACGGTAGTGATCTAGGTTAAGGTATGGCAAGGGGTGCAAAGAATCCCGGACGAAATCCGGCTACCCCAACAAATACCGACGACAGGACCTGGCAACGTACAACACCACGCACACTCCGGACTCCGGACCGACGATAAGATCACCGAACTCGAAGAGGAATTGAGCAGTTTACGATGGAGTATTATAGGGTTATCTGAAATTCGAAGAGAGGGGGGGGACTCGATAACCCTCAAATCCCAAGTCTGGATAAGTCTTGTTCTTCAAGACCCATCGTATAGATAGGAACAAAAAGCTCTCTGATCTTACTCTCAAGCTCATGAAGGAGAGGCGTGAGATGATCCTGCAGTCTTCAGACGATGCTTTAAAATACCCCAAAGGATCTCAATTATTTCACATATTAACCACTTCCGTAGACAGTTGAGAAACTTAACTTCACCAATTTTATTCCACTAGGAATCAATTTGCGAATAATATTAACAGCCGCTAAATTTTACTCGAACAAAACCCGCCAAAAACTCCACAAACCTGGTGGTCCTACATTTAGTATTACCAGGCCCAAACATTTAAAAGTACTACTCTTACTCAGTATTAATTAATTATTTTTTAAATACAATTCATTGATTAATTAAAGGAACTGTAAAAATATTTAAATACGCTTGAAAGTTTCATAGACTTTGAAACGTATTTAAATATATTATTTATTCGTTCGTTTTGGTATTACATAAAAAAGAAAATATAAAATTTTCTACCATTTCTACCAAACCCAATGATTAGTTGAGCTGGCAAGATGTCAGACAAGGACACACTACCAGCGGGCACCCTCTCGCTCAGGACCGCTTTTGGTTAGCTACCGCTTATAAGGGAATAGCTAACCTAGATGTATGATAATAGATTTCATTTTAGCTATACAAAAATTTTTGGTACACAGTCTAGTAGTAAGAAATACGTATAAGGTCTTTGGATTTGAACGTCTTTCGTCCTATCTACCTAGTGCACCGAACTGGGCGTTCGAAACTCTAAATCAGGCCCTACCCATACCCATATAGAGCCTAATCATAGTTAGGAAAAGGCCTGGCAGTTTATTAAAATGTTTCTTTCTTGTTTCAGACATTGTCGTGGCAAGATTTAATACATTAGAATTTTATAATGAAGGAACATTAGCACACACGGTCACTCCAGCATCACATCGTATCAAATGGATAACTTACGATCCAGTGCACGATAGGGTGTTGTTTACCGAAAAATACAACAATGAAGACTCTGTATCTAGTTTTGATATAGCAACGCAAACTACGCAATCTTTAATTAAGAAAAAAACAAACCGATACCTAAAAAGATTCGCCTACGATCCGGCCACAGAATTACTTTTTGGGACTGTTATAAAAAGTATATACTCGTTTCCATTAGGACCTGGCGATAACGAAGTTAACGGAGATCTTGTGATCACCTTGGAAACTAAGCCCCGTGAAGTCGCCGTGGATAGCTGTGGAGGGTATGTGATTACAGTTATAAGTGCAAAAATAATCTTAATGTTCGAAATAATTTGTTACTTAAACCTTATACAAATTGCAGGTATATTTATTGGATATCACATAACATAATAGAGAGGGCTTTATTCAACGGTTCTGAGAGAGAGGTTATAATAGATCATACGGATAAAGTGACGGTAAGACAAGGCTTGACCGTAGACAGTCAGAAAATATACTGGATTGAAACTCATGAATACAACGATAGCGTATTTTCTATAGAAAGCGCAGATTTGGATGGAAATAACAGAAGAACATTATTTAGTGAAACAGAATCAGATTGGTCACCAGATAAACTAACCGTATCTAAAGATTTTATCTCCTGGGGGGACAGCATTGAAAAGTTTTTCTGGCAATCACCAAAGAATCCACCGAATGACAGAGACGTAAAACCTAATAAAATAGCAATTGATACAAAAATATCTTCTTGCGGATCTCATGGTATAGCTGCCAAATATAACATTGAAGAACGAACTCAGCGTGTTCCAAATTGCTATGCACTATTGAGTCTGCTACCAGACGTCTGCCTGAAAGCTTCTGTGTTTTGTGTACATGGCACGAAAGTTGTTGGAGAATCTCGTTGTGACTGCATAGAGGGCTACATCGGTGAGAGATGCGATGTTTCAGTATGTGAGAACAACTGTTTTCAAGGAGATTGTAGTATAGGTGCTGAGGGACAACCTCAATGCAGGTAAAACATAGCCATCACATAAACAACAAGTTTCATTTGTATAGAGCGACTGTCTATGCATGGCATGCCTGCGATTGGTTGGAGGCTCGTGGAATATGAGCAGGCACGCGGGCGGCGCTGGCACGTCTCCCGCTCCAAGCACGTGTCACTCAAAATCTTACCACGACAAAGACACTACATTTTATTCGAATATGGTATTTCTGTAATTACACCAGATTATCCACGTACTTTATTTATTCGCTCCTGTAATTGAGCAGTCGCCATAGCATCGTCATTAGCGACCGAAACCGAATTTGGTGTGCTCCTCGCTCGCTAACCTGTCACAACACTCGCAACTAGTGATATAATATGTTGACATCCTCGTTTATCACTCTATTTCATATCTTCATTATTTCAGATGTAATGCCGGTTACACAGGTGAGAGATGCGATGTTTCAGTATGTGAAAATTATTGTTTCCAAGGAAATTGTAATGTCAGTGCAGAGGGACAACCTGCATGCAGGTAAAATATGTTCATCTCATTAGGGGCTAGTTTGATTTTATAGAATAACCGAAGCCGAATTGAGCGTGCCCATCATTTGCCTGTTGGACGGAAACTGTGGCTTCGGATTCGGCCATCTTCGACCAAAATTTCGGTTCAGAGAAAATGGGCCGAACTTTTGACCGGAGCCGAAGGTTTCTAGCAAGTGTTGTTATTATATCACCTGTTATAAAAGCGCGATTTAACAGGAAACCAGCGGGAAACAAATGACATATTCCGTTGTGCTGGTCAGGGGGGTGACCACAAGCTCTTAGAGTAAGGTTATTTTGAGATCGAGTAAGGGACAGATGTATCTGACTTGTATACATCTGTCACTTACTCGATCTCAAAATAACCTTACTCTAAGAGCTTGTGGTTACCCCCCTGACCCCATCGCTATAAAATATCATCATAAACAAATTAAAAAGTGCGCTTCCAATCTTGAACTCAAGTTCTAACAGTTAGTCAACCTTCGGCTTCCGCTTTGGCCGCAGGTTTTGGTGATAGACGATTAACCGGCTTCAGCGTCGATGTCGGCTAGAAATCGAACTTTGGTCGGCACCTACTTAATTATGTTTGCGCCCTCGTTTATCAAGTTACGATGTTTAATATCTTCGTTATTTCAGATGTAATGCTGGTTACACGGGTGAGAGATGTGATACTTTAGTCTGTGAGAACTACTGTTTAGAAGGAGATTGTAATGTCAGTGCCGAGGGACAACCTAAATGCAGGTAAATATGTTTATATCATTAAGGGATAGTCTTAGTCTGGATTTAAAAGCTTTTAAAGATCTTAAAATTAAATCAACAGAAGATCTTTGGGGACTATCTGTAAAAGTGTGTAAACCAATCATTGAAACTGTTGCACCCTATTTAGCTTTCATATTTAACACTAGTGTCGAGCAAGGAGTTTTTCCGGACCTCATGAAACACAGTAAGGTAGTTCCATTGTTTAAATCTGGGCATAGCAAAGAAGCCAATAATTATAGGCCAGTGTCAATTCTGCCGGTTCTCAGTAAGGTCTTCGAAAAGTTAATGCTCAACCAATTGTTGCGTCATTTTAACAAACATTCCATCTTTTATGATCAACAATACGGTTTTACCAAAGGGCGTTGCACAACTGACGCGGGTGTCACCCTAATAAAGAACATATTTAAGGCCTGGGAGGAAGCACAGGACGCCATTGGAATCTTTTGCGACCTCTCGAAGGCGTTCGATTGCGTTAACCATGAGACACTATTGTTGAAGCTCGAGCACTATGGAATTAGACATACAGCCCTTGAGTTACTTAGATCATATTTAAAAGCCAGACAAGTTAAAGTTCAGGTAAACGGCATAAACTCACTAGGGTCTGAAATGACAATGGGTGTGCCTCAAGGCTCGATATTGGGTCCTTTCTTCTTTTTAGTTTATATTAACGATTTACCCCAATTACTACAAAATCGAAGATGATGTTGTTTGCTGATGACACATCTTTGATATTTAAAATAGATCGGCGGTCACGAAATCTTGATGACGTGAATAACTCCATTTATCAGGTCCAAAATTGGTTCACGGCAAACAATTTAGTACTAAATGAAAAAAAAACAAATGTATTAGATTCACATTGCCGAATGTTAGAAGTACCGAATGCGATATCATTTTGAATGGCGAAAAGCTGGACTTTGTAAATCAAACAGTTTTCCTGGGAATCTCTCTAGACGACAAATTGCAATGGGGTCCTCACATAACATCTCTTGCGGGTCGGCTAAGCTCAGCCGCTTATGCTGTTAGAAAGATAAGACAGTTAACGGATGTAGAAACCGCGCGTTTGGTCTATTTTAGTTACTTTCACAGCATAATGTCATACGGTATTTTACTGAGGGGTCGAGCGGCTGACATTGAATCCATATTTATATTGCAAAAGAGAGCTGTCAGAGCCATAATAATATATAAGTTAAGTCACCGTGAATCTCTTAGGGAACTGTTTAAAAATATTAATATTATGACAGTTTCTTGCCAATTTATTTATGAAATTATTATGTATGTAAGGAAAAATATACATCTCTTTAGTAAAGTCAGTGATAGACACAATTGTAATACCAGAAATAAAGATAAGTTAGATCAGCCTTCTTACAGACTAGCTAAAGTAAAATCATCTTTCATGGGGTACTGTGTTAAATTCTATAACAAAATACCTTGTGATATATTAAAACTAAATGAAAGTAAATTTAAAACTTTAGTTAAAAGCACCCTTTGTAAACAAGGATATTACAAATTAAATGATTATATTCAAGATAAGAATGCTTGGAAACATGCTGGTCCTGCTCCATAAGGCAATCTTTGGTGCAGACAAAATAAAATTTGTTAATTTATATTCCCATTCATAGTTATTGTATTCATTTTTTTTTTTATTACTTCTAAATTTTAATATTAATTTATGTGACGTTCAAAAGTGCCGTTTATTGGCCTAATTGAATAAATATATTTGACTTTGACTTTGGCTATGCTACGTATGCAGTCTTAATTGGTAGGTATCCCCAAAAAGTTTTGTATGTGGTATGCTTTTACATCAGTTAGTTTTGTTGTATTTGAGCTGTCAGATTGATTGTTATAAAGTAAAAAAATAAATAACTATAAACACTATTGTACCTATTAAAAGTGGAGTGAGGGAGTTATTACATAACATGGTATTTTGATGTTTTCCTTTCGATTTTTGCATAATTTATTATTTAACTAAGAACATTTTTTTTGTTTACAATAAGATCAAATGAAAGTACAAAACTTTGAAGCAAAACAACAACCTTTGTCATTTTACGGTAATCATACACTGTGAAAACGGTTACTCACAGTGACCAAGCTGAATCAAATCCGAACAAAGTAGTCTATCAAAAACAAAAAAATAAAACAACTGTCAAAATTCTTTTTCGTAGTACCTTGCTACCTGCGGTTTAATCTGCCCCAAATTTTCCAAAGCCCATATTTTTTTACTTCTGCTGACTTAGATTAGCTTGATTTTAGGTTTATTTGTATAGAGCGCTGAAGCCGAACTGAGCGTGCACAACTAGTCACATAATTTTTAGGTTCCCTCCTACAACAAATTACTCTGTTTAATATCTTCGTTAACTTATTTCAGTTGTAGTGCTGGTTACACCGGTGAGAGATGTGATACTTCAGTCTGTGAAAACTACTGTTTGCAAGGTGATTGTAATGTCAGTTCGGACGAAAAACCTAAATGCAGGTAAAACAAATGTTCATCTTATCAAGAACTAGCTTTAATGATTTTTTAAATATTTCCAGTACTCTTACGCCTGTTCATGTTGTTTACAAAAAGATTGTGTCAAATTACAACCTAATGAAGCAAAACATCAAACTTTGCGATAGTCACGAACTGTATATACTGGTTGCGCGACGAGTTTGTCGGATATACGCATTCATCAAAAGGAATCTGTGGCTTCGGTTTCGGCCATCTTCGACCAAAATTTCGGCTTCGTCAAAATGGGCCGAACTTTTGACCGAAGCCGAATGTTTCTAGCAAGTGCTGTAATTGAATCACCTGTTACAAAAGCGCGATGGAAGAGGAAACCGGCGGGGGCCAAATCTCATATTCCGTCGTGCTGGCCAGACCCCATCGCCATAAAATAGCCACATCAAAAACAAAATAAAAAGTACGCTTCCAATCTGGAACTAGTTCTAACAGTTACTCAACCTTCGGTCGGGACCTAATTAATTATGTTTGCGCCCTCTTTTATCAATGTTTAATATCATCGTTATTTCAGATGTAAGGCTGGTTACACGGGTGAGAGATGTGATACTTTAGTCTGTGAGAACTACTGTTTACAAGGACATTGTAATGTCAGTGCTGAGGGACAACCTAAATGCAGGTAAAACAAATGTTCCTCTTATCAAGAGCTAGCTTTATTTGTACAGAGTGGCTGAAGCCTAACTGAGTGTGCTCCTCACTAGCCTGTCATAACTTGTCAAATAATATGTTGACTTCCTCGTTTATCACTCTATTTCATATATTCATTATTTCAGATGTAATGCTGGTTACACGGGTGAGAGATGCGATATTTCAGTATGTGAGAATTATTGTTTCCAAGGAAATTGTCTGGTCAGCGCCGAGGGACAACCTAAATGCAGGTAAATATGTTTATCTCATTAAGGGCTTAAGTCTGGCTGAGCTACGTCTGCAGTCTTAATTCGTAGGTATCCCCAAAAAGTTTTGTATGTGGTATGCTTTTACGTAAGTAAGTTTCGTTGTATTTGAGCTGTCAGATTGATTGTTTTTTACAAAAAATAAAGTACAAACACTGTTATACCTATTAAAAGTGGAGTGAGGGAGATATTACATAACATGATATTTTGCCTATCGATTTATGCATAATTGATTATTTAACTAAGAATATATCTTCGTTATTGCAGATGTAATGCTGGTTACACGGGTGAGAGATGTGATACTTTAGTCTGTGAGAACTACTGTTTACAAGGACATTGTAATGTCAGCGCCGTTGGACAACCTAAATGCAGGTAAATATGTTTACCTCATTAAGGGCTATAGTCTGGCTAAGCTGCGTCTGCAGTCTTAATTGGTAGATATCCCAAAAAGTTTTGTGTGTGGTATGCTTTTACATCAGTTAGTTTCGTTGTATTTGAGCTGACAGATTGATTGCTTTTTACAGAAAATAAAGTAGAAACACGTTTATACCTATTAAAAGTGGAGTGAGGGAG
The DNA here is from genome assembly GCA_949775005.1 of Orthosia gothica. Taxonomy (NCBI): domain Eukaryota; kingdom Metazoa; phylum Arthropoda; class Insecta; order Lepidoptera; family Noctuidae; genus Orthosia; species Orthosia gothica. Next base: position 23,758,988 of record OX459036.1, read on the forward strand.
TTATTACATAACATGATATTTTGATGTTTTGCCTATCAAGTTTTGCATAATTGATTATTTAACTAAGAATACATCTTCGTTATTTCAGATGTAATGCTGGTTACACCGGTGAGAGATGTGATACTTCAGTCTGTGAGAACTACTGTTTGCAAGGTGATTGTAATGTCAGTGCGGAGGGAAAACCTAAATGCAGGTAAAACAAATGTTCATCTTATCAAGAGCTAGCTTTATTTGTATAGAGTGGCTGAAGCCGAAGTGAGCGTGCTCCTCACTAGCCTGTCACAACTAGTCACATAATTTGTTGGATTCCTTGTTTATCAATTTAGTCTGCTTATTATAGTCTGGCTCATGTAACTATGTAGAAATCATAATAAAGATCTCCCCAAAAAGTTTTGTATGTTGAGCTGTCAGATTGCTTATGCTGTACATTGTTTTTCACAAATCTAATTAGAAAAATTTAAAACCTATGAGAAGTGGACTGCGGAAGTTATTATATGTAAAAAAAAACAAGATGTAATGGAACGATGTCATTTTAGTAAAAACAAAAATAATAATATATTTATTTAAAATCATAACAATTTTGGCTGAAGTCTATGTAAAGTTCACATTGACTTATCCTTTGTGTCAGGCGAGAAGAGGTACATTTATTTTTTATATTTATTTTAAATAATCACAATTAATCAAATATAATAATCTTCTAATCTTTGGTAATATTTTAAAAGGTGTAAATAAAAGGTTTAATAAAAAAATTATTTTCTAACATTCTAGATTCTTAAAACAAATAATATACTTAGAATATCTATTTTAGGACAATAAATAACTTCTCTGTATCTTCGTAGGACATACTTTGGAGAGCTTCTTTGAGATTTTTCTTACAGTTACAATAATTTAGGGAATAAATATTTGTTGTTGCGTTTAGTCTTTTATAAAGTAGTGGTCCGAAGAACACATAAAATTTATCTGTGAATGCATGTTTTGTGCTTTTAGTAGGGCAAACTACATCGCTCCGTCTTTTTTTAGTATGTTCTATGTGATAGCGGAGGGCTGCGTGTTGTTAACGCGATGCTCATTATGAATAACTGGCGAACTGTTAGTACTTCCCAAGATTTATAGTGGAGGTTAGTGGGAAAAAGGAACGGGCGGAAAGTAGACACCTTGAGGATCGCTCTTTGCGCTCTCTCAATAGGTAGTAATAACTTTTACCCACCCCACCCCATGAGGTAATGCAGTAAGTTAAAATTGACTGACATAGTAAACTAAAAAAAGTAAAGTAAACTTGTCTAATTATTAGTGGGTCTGTACAAGCCGCAGCAACCGTAAAGCGTTTGGGCATGCAGAACTACGGTATCAGATTCTTATCTGCTAGTTTGGCTGTGCTCAAAGCCTCAGAAAACAAACCAACTAACAACAAACTTATCTTTGAGTGCCACCTCGCCCTGGAGAGTATATTGAAATCTAATCGAATTACCCTCCAGTGGATCAGGGGGCATAGCAGATCCTTAGGCAACGATGCCGCAGATGAATTTGCGAAGAGGGACTCCGAGATGTCGTTGTCCGAGGCCAAGGTGGGGAATCCTCGGAACAGTGAGGTAGCTCCGTGAAGCCCGTGAAGCCCCTAAGAAGCTTCTGTGCTTTTGGACGGAGCTAGGCTGGCTATGTTAGCCAGTACCCCACGCAAAACCGACCGAATGGGAGTCTAATATAAACAAAGTAGCCTAGCAAAAACAATAAAAAAAACAACTATCAAAATTCTTTTTCGTGGTACAGACGGTGTTACCATCCCCAAACTTCCGATTTCTCTCATTCATTGAGTTCTGCAAAGTTTCTTTAGCCAGACTCTATCATCTATTATCATCTATCGTCTGTTATTTCAGATGTAATGCTGCTTACAAGGGTGAAAGATGTGATACTTCAATCTGTAAGAACTACTGTTTACAAGGAGATTGTAATGTCGGTACCGAGGGACCACCTAAATGCAGGTAAAACAATAATTTTCATATCATAGAGGGCTAGTTTCATTTGTATAGAGCGACACAAACCAAACTGGGCGTGCTCCTCGCTAGTCTGCCCCAACTATTCACATAATTTGCTGGCTTCCTCGTTTATCAAATTACTCTGTTTAATATCTTCGTTATTTCAGTTGTAACGCCGGTTATTCTGGAGTGAGGTGCGATGTTAACGCGTGCTATAAGCATTGTCTCAACAACGGTGTCTGTTCCCTGAAAGACGGGGATGAGCCGGTATGTCAATGCACGGGAAAATATGAGGGTGAAAGATGCGATATCCCCATCCTAAAAGCAGGTAAAAACGTTTAAATCTGTCTAAAGACCGTATACCTTGTAAGGTAGGGTACAGTTTTTTTGTGCCAGTGTCGTCTATTCGAATACATGCTTGCTTTTTAGAACATTTTGTGTCATGCAAATGGGCAGTTGATCGTTTCTTGTCACGATATAAGGTCTGCTCCCATCTATCTGGGTTGCGGATAATAATTTGAAAGTCAGTTACCGCGGCCCCGCAAAGCAACTGAAGGAACACGGGTGGGTTTTAGTCAGTAAAAGTCTGACCGCCTTAGGGTATATATGTTCTGTGAGTCTGACACGCCCTCCCGCTCCGCCTCCCGCAGAGCGGAAGAATTAAATAAAAATAATTTCTTATTTTAATTATAATTTCTAATAAAATAATTTCTTATTTTTATTATAATATCTAATTAAATAATTTCTTATAATAAGAATACAAATAAAAAGAATAAACATAGGTACTAAAAGTTCAATAATCTGAAAAATAGCGTCAGATTGTCTACCGCGATAGATCACAAAGTTACTGCATGTTAAAATGAGGCAACCTATATTTTATCACAATTCACAGTAAAATGTAGGAGATTAACAAACATGTTTATAATCATTACAGTCTCATTTCACTGGCTCCCCGCGGTGGATGGCAAATTGCCTCCAGGTGCAATTATTGGAGGGTTTGATAAAGATCTTACATACATAGCCAGAGCCAACCACAGCGGTTCGCTGTGTCCTGGAAAGTATGCAAAGGAAACTAATACGGCTTACGTCTCTTGGGGGGGCCAAGAACACACCAAAGAACAGTTTGAGGTAAAATATTGCTTTTTTAAGTATTTTTGCCCTATAGGAAACCTTTTTACCCGACTGCCGAAGGATTATTATGATCATGTTTTTTGTGCGTTCTTCTGCCACAGAGGATTTTCTACAATGTGCATAATTTTTAGCATAAAACATATCTTGGAAGGATTTGGGAGAAGCATTTGACCAGAAGTGGCTCATATATAAAAATACGGCAGTTTTAAACAGATTAATGTTTTGAGAAAATAATAATGCATGTTTTCATTTTGCTTTTAGATATTATGTGGGAGTGGGTACAATGCTAAATGGGTTAAAACAGATTACGACAATATACCTAAAAATGCATTAGTCGGTGGACGCACAGGTGGACCTACTGAAATTGATGGTGAACCTCTGTATATATGTAGAGATAAGATTGACGGCAGACTTGTAAGTGGAAAAGCCTATGCTCGTACCAAAAAGTGCTATTTGCCATATAATGGCAAAGAGAAACAAACAACTTCGTATGAAATATTAGTCGAGGAGTAGGCGAAATACAACAAGCTTTACCTTTTACAACTTACCTGTGTACCCGCGCTGGGAATTGTCATCAACAGTTCAATCTGCGTAGCCTTTTCTCATTAATTTGGGGCTCGGCTTCCAGTCTTACCGGATTCATCTGACTACCAGTATTTTACATGAACCTTCACAACTGAGTAACAGGGAAACACGATACTTCTTGGCAAGACTGGTCACTGGTCAGATTTTATTTCTTCTGACTACCTTAACATATGATAACATCTTCAAATGACAGCCGGGATCAACTCGGACCTTCTTGGCTCTAAATCGTAGTAATAAGCTAGTACAATAATAGTCGATAAACTTTTATTAATTTCACATTTTGTTTATGTAACAAATCAATGTATTGTAAAATAGGTAACACTGTGGCTTCGTAATAATAAAACTGAATGAATATTGTATATTTTTACGCAAATGAATAAAATATATACGTTCGTGAATATACTTAAACAGATTGTTTCATTTGTGTTCAAAGTCTCAAACATCTGTGCTGGATCTCAAAATACCGTTCAAGCATCCTAAAACATCTTTTGTTTTTCACATTGCAACCTTTATGAGGTTTTCTTATTACTAGCTGTTACACGATGGCAATTTAGCCTTGCCGCCCGATCTCTGCAAGAATGCCAGTGTTTTTTGTTGGAGGCCAGCGGTTTGGAGGGCGGTGTTAAAAATATCCTTTTCTTGTGAAGTGAACGAAGAGACGTGATCATTTACAATGGTATCCTTTGCGCCCGGATCATAATTGGTTTCGGCAGCGTATTCCCAATTACGGGTCTTGATGTGCCAATGATTGCGGAGCCGGTAACCCATATTCAATCATTGGATTCTCACCGATTGAAATGCCCATGTCTTGAAGTAAACTCAGAATAATGTTCAAAACACTCCTTCACACTTTCAGTATGTACTACTGAAAGTGTGAAGGAGTGTTTTGCCTCATTCCTCAATGCTCGTAAAAAGTCTTCGGACAGATGATGCAGATGTTTTTCCTACGACTCCTCAAAATACAAAGATGATGGCAAACAATTGTTGCAGGTGGCTGGGGCTGTTACTGAGTGTCATGCCAGTGTTGGTCACCGACTCACCGTCAAGAAGGTGACGTACTACGCAGGCTACACAGAATGTGGGATACTCTACGTCATCAAATGTTCTCAGAATCGAAGTTGGTTGGGCCCCGTACCGTGTGAAGTTCTAGCCGCAAATAATAACACTCGCCATTAGTGGAATGCACGGTGTAAGCCCTTCCCAATACGGTGTCCATAAAGATTCCCGGAAAACCTTCTACAGCACATCCACGTTGACGTCGATTAAAAACACCTCTTTGCTTGTCGTATGTTTAGTATGACGGCACTATATACGTTCTGCGCTGACAGCCCTAAATGAATGTATGACCGTTGGATTTCCGTCTTACAGGGTCTTATAAGGCCAATATCGCCCAAACTGCCTCAGATTTTCTGATTTAGCGTCCAGATTGATATACGGCCCTTTTTCCGCCGAGGGTTAAAAACACTTTTGAAAATGGTACATTTTTTTAAGGGTGTCAGCGCTAAAATCTAAATTCGCGATTTTCCATATTATTTATTTTAACTACGAATTCTTTAAAATACGCAACATTATTTTTACTAGTTATTATTTTTTCAAATTCTTATATTTCCGAATTCTTAGGTTTCTCTATTGTTTATTATCCTAACCCTAACACCATTTTTTTCCCGAATGAGTACAGTTCGATACAAAAAGGCAAATAAACGGATTGCCATCAATTTATTCATCAGATAATCAAACTTAAAATATAACTATTTATTTCAGCCAATAAATCAAAGAAAGAAAAATAGAGAGGTCTAGAGCAAAATATAAACTATATACTACGGATGTACATGTATAAAAAGATGGGTGAAAATAATTCATTGCCTTTCCAACATTTTCTGAAATAAAAATGGAACCTGTTTTTTTTAAAGAAGTTTTGTAGTTCACGTATCAATACTGTTACTTGAACCAACATGTTATAATTTCTTTAATCATTCTTCAGGTGATATTGCGCTTTTTAATAAATCATCAATGGCTTTGCTCCGTATTTGACAATGTTTAAAGCATCATCATCATATCAGCCGAAAGACGTCCACTGCTGGACATAGGCCTCCCCCAACCGTCGACACATTGATCGGTCCCAGAAGTGGGATAGTATACGCTAATAAAAAAAAATGACGCCTCTTTTTTCAGAAAATTTATGAAAAAGAATAAATTACTTCTTTATATTATTATTATTTATTTTTATTCTATTCTAAACCTTTTTATTTAAACGGAAGTGCCAACCCTGTAAACCGTTGGTTGTCCTACTATGGCGTTCACTAGAAAAACTCCACAAATCAAAGCAGATTTTGGTTGTTCACTTAAATGAGCAGAAGCAATTTTTATAATATGACCACACCTTTCAATTACACCGTGTATAATAAAAAATATACCACGCTGCCCGTGTTTTTTGTGTTTTTGTATAAATGGTAAAAATAAACAAATTGCTACATTTGTAATTATTGTTTTTAGGGTTTCTCAAAAGGAAAAAACGGAACCCTTATAGGATCACTTTATAGTCCGTCTGTCTGTCTGTATATCTAACCGTCTGTCTGTCAAGACCCTATAGCTTGGAAACGCGTGGAGGTATCGAGTTGACATTAAAACAATATACTCAGGTCTACAGTCCAGTGAAGCTGTGAAAAAATCAAACTTCTAAGTTAACGTAAAAAAAGATACGGCCGTTTATGCCACAAAAAACTTATATTTCGACACTCTCAAGGCAATAAAAATTTATAGCGTAGTTTAGATGGCCCTATCAGAATATCAGCGCAGCGTTATTTTCTTTTTAATATCGTTGCACATGCTGAGGTAGGAGCCTTTTTGGTCTCGCACGGGGTTATTTATTTTTATTTTTTATTATTGTTTTGCTTATCTCGTGTCTCCTGTGCAGCTCACAAATAAATATTTTTTCTATCTTTCTTTCTAGTTTAGTTTGTGTTAACTATGAATTTTGGCAAGTAATATCGTACAGGAAAAAATCTGAAAACTATACATTTGTAATTAATTAAATTATACAAAATACAGTTTTTATTTAAAGTACGTACCGGTAGAACAAAGCATCAGAGATCTGGGAAAATTATAGTTTTCCGTCTAAAATGGACCTGCTACAAGAGTTCATGGTAGGCCCCCTGGGGAAACTTTAATGGTCAATTATTTTATTAGGTTTTTTAAAGCTAACTCCGTGAAAACGGTACCTTAATTTTCTTTTTAAAATTTGCAACACTGGCAAATCAGCAATGTTACACATCAACGGCAGCCCAAGAATATGTTTACTTTTTGCAGATTTCTTTTTTTAAGTGTACAGGTAAGAATTCATCATACATAATTTGTAAATTGGGGTTACTTTATATTGCAATAACAAAACAATAGGGTATTAAGGTAACCGTATTTATATTTTTTTAACACCGTTGCTCGTAAAGCTGCTGATCACCGGTTTTAAATATGTAAAGCGGGTCATAAAAAACGCGTGTGTTACCAAAGCAAATAGTTAAGTTATAGTCCATACAAATTCCATAACAGTATTATTTGCCATTTCGCGTGCTGTTGCTATTCAAATTTCGAACTAATCGAAGCGCGGCGCCAGTCAGTAGGCAGCGCTAGCGCGCTGTTAAAATGGCGGGAAAGCAACAGTGTGCATTCACAGATTCAGTTTATTTAAAATAAAAAAAATCAGTTTATTCGGTAATTTAAAAACTTGGCTGCATGCTCTAACGTCTTTGCCAACATTTTCACGCAGCTACGGCAGAAAATAATCCACGCGCCATTTTTCTCAAATTTTCTTTTCTTTGTACTTGTATTGTGAAAATTTAAATATGACAACTTTCAATAATGAAGAAGAGCCATATATTACTTCAACTCCACCGGATATACTAACAGAAGCGCGAACCGCATGCGACAGCTTGCTGCCGTCAATATCCAAAGACAGATACATAACCACGTATGAAAATTATTTGAAGTGGAAAAACATGAAAAATTCCAAGTCATTTGCCGTAAATGTAGTTTTGGCGTATTTTAATGAACTAGCTAGTAAATATAAGCCTAGCTCGTTGTGGACAACATATTCGATGCTGAAAAGTACCCTCAAGATGAAAAATGGTGTCGATATTAATTTATTTTCAAATCTCATTGCATTTTTAAAGAGACGCTCTGATGGTTTTATTAAGAAAAAATCTAAGGTACTGTCATCAAATGACGTCAAAAAGTTTCTAAGAGATGCTTCAGATAGCCAGTACCTGGCAACTAAGGTCAGTTTGCCTCCTTATTTTATGTATTGATCTACCTACTGTACATACTCTTTTACATATTTTTAACGACCGTCTGTAAGCTAAAAAAGCTAAGTACCTTTAACTTATCTTACACATTTTTATTTCTTTTCTGGTTGCGTTAATATTTGGTATTAATGGTGCATGTAGACGGCAAGAGCTTCACAATATTACCACAAATGACATTGAAAATCAAGGCAAAATGCTTTTAATTAAAATCCCAAACACTAAAAACAAAATACTCCGATCTTTTATTATCAACGGCCCATTTTATGACGTGGTCAAAAAATATGAAGCTCTGCGTACGACTAAGGCAAAAAATAATCATTTCTTTCAGAATTACCAAAAAGGTAAATGTACTGCGCAACCTATTGGCATAAATAAATTCGGTGCCATGCCAAAGGAAGTCGCCAAGTTTTTAGGATTGCCGGACGCTGATTGTTATACAGGGCACAGTTTCAGAAGAACGTCAGCTACATTACTTGCTGATTCGGGAGCTGATATATTGAGTTTAAAGCGGCATGGCGGGTGGCGTTCTAACGCAGTAGCAGAATCTTATGTAGATGATTCCATCCAAAATAAAGCCAATATAAGTGCCAAAATAACCCAGGCAATAAATTTGGAGCCACAAACGAAGAAGTTTTGCCCTGAGCCGCGCCCCTCTACTTCTACTGAGGATATTTTTTTATTTACAACTAATGACGAATTACAATGCTCTTCTGCCGCCTTCCAAGAAGTTTCGTCGTCTCCAACATTACCCTAACACAAAACAATGACATTATGAATAGTAGTCAATTTTCATCCATAACGACCTTGAACACAAAGAAATTCAACAAAACTACATTGATGGGAACAATTTTCTTTGGATTTTCCTGGAAAAGTATGCGCTGGACGTCGGTATTATCTACAAACCACCAGATACAAACAACAAAAACTTTATAGAATACTATTATTCAGAACTTCAACAAAAACGTCGATGCATTGTTTTCGGCGACTTCAACCTTGACTTACTCAAACCGGATCGGACTACGGCAACCTACACAAATACGATCAAAGAGGCTGGATACAAAATACTAAACAAAACAAACAAAAAATATTCAACCCGGATTACCGCTACCACCAATACAATATTAGACCACGTCTGCACAAACCTTTCCAAAGAAGACTTTCACATGGCTGTCATTGAATCGTCCTTATCTGACCACAACCATATTTACCTGGAACTTAAGAAATTCAAACGACCACCAAAAAAAATACATCACTACACAGCCGTTGACTACACAAATCTATACAAAGACGTCTCAAATACCAGCTACATAACAACAAATGACGACTACCATGATCTAGAGAGTTTCCTAAAGGATAAAGTAAAATCAAACACGAAAAAGAAATCAAAAATCCTAAACCTACCCAGAGACGATTGGATCAACAGAAAAATTACGAGGGAAATTGACAAGAGAAATCTGCTATGGAGAAAATCTAAAAGTAATCCGAACAACAACGACTTTAAAACCGATTTTATAACAAAGAGAAACGAAGTGCAACACCTTATGAAGAAAGAAAAACGTCAATATTTTTATAATAAATTCTCTAACTGCAAATCAAATCCAAGGAAGATGTGGTCCTTAATTAACTATTTATCTAATAATAATCCGGTCACCGCCTGCAACATACCTAAGCTAAACGTAAACAACAAAATCATTAACGACCCTGTCGAGATATGCGAAACTTTCAACAACTTTTTTGCGTCCGTGGGGAAGCGCCTAGCCTCTCAAATACCACACAAATTTCACAATAACTTAACATACACCACAACAAACAATAACACTAACACAAATCAACTAGATACCCTCACGCCCTGTACTAGTTCTGAAATCATAAAGATAATCGATAATTTAGACCCGTGTTGTAGCTCAGGAATTGATGGCATCACCACTAAAACCATTAAATGCATAAAAAACCTAATAGCGGCCAACCTAAGTAACTGTATCAACAACTGTTTCAAAAGTGGAACATTTCCAGATACCCTCAAAATTGCGAAAGTCAACCCTATATACAAATCCGGCACAAAGTCAGATCCCGGGAATTATCGACCCATATCGGTACTACCGGTGCTATCAAAAATTTTTGAGCGATTAATTTATACAAGACTAGAAAAATACCTAAACGACATCGATTATATTTATGATCGACAGTTCGGTTTCCGACCCAAATCCAACACCTTGTGCGCCACAATAGATTTAGTCACCACCATTAAAACAAACATTGACCAAAAAAACATTGCACTCGGGATTTTTATTGACCTAAAAAAAGCTTTCGATACAGTTTCTCATAAAATCCTATTATTAAAGCTAAAAAGCATTGGTATCACTGGAGAAATGTATATTATCCTTTCCTCATACTTATACAATAGGAAACAAGTAGTTAAAATGGGAAACGCGATGAGTAGAGAATCCCCCATAGAATTTGGTGTTCCCCAAGGATCTCTGCTATCCCCCCTCTTATTTGCTATTTACATAAACAATATCAAAGATTTAGGTTTAATTGGACAACTAACTTTATACGCCGACGATACTTGCCTATTCTACTTCGGTAACAACATAAACACCATTGTAGCTGCCGCTCAAAAAGACTTGGACATATTGTATAACTGGTTTAGCTCCAATTTACTTACTATAAACGTATCAAAAACATCGTACATGATATTCTCAGCTAAAAATAAAAAAATCTCTGATCACCCAGCTTTACACATAAACAACACTAAAATCGTCAAAAGCAATTGTGAAAAATACCTCGGACTTAGATTAGACAACAAACTCACTTGGCAAGCGCACATTGATTACATAAAATCAAAAATAACATCGTTAATTGGATCAATGCGCGGGTACATAAATAACATCCCAAAAAAAATCCGCTTCAACATTTACAACTCAATAATTCGCTCACACATAAATTATCTTATCGAAATCTGGGGATGCGCCACAAAATCTGTAATGAAAGATCTGCAAATAGCACAAAATAAAGTAATTAAACTTATATTTAACTACGATTATCATACATCTACATCTGAACTATACCAAAACACCAAACTAATGAGCATTCATCAACTTTACACTTTCAATTCCTGCGTACTCATTAGAAAAATTCTTAACAAAACCATACATACACAGCTATCCTTCAACATCAAAACATCCAAATACAGCCAAAGGAACCCTAACCAAATACAGACGCGTCCCCCGCGAACGCAATATGGCAAGAAAAATATAAAGTACGAAGGCGTCCAGCTTTATAATAATCTACCAGCAGATATACGGAACACATCTTCTTTTAATGTATTCAGGGCTAAACTCAAACAGTACGTCACCAACAACACGAAACTTCTAAGCTAACGATATAAGTCGTACTATAACAATGTCGACATCGCACCTACCTACATTAAGGAAACAAAACTGTTAGCTACTGGACTACACTAACCTTAGTCATGTATTTATTCGATAAGTGAACAATGTATGTTCTTTTAGAATAAATAAAGAATCTTTAAACCCAATAATAATAATAAAAACATAATTAAAAAACCAACTACAACTACGTATCATTACCCGACTGCCGAAGGAGGGTAATGTGTTTATCAGTCTATGTATGTATGTATGTATGTATGTTTGTTCCTATGTGGCGTTCCAGAGGCCAAACGCGTTGGCCGATTTTGATGATTCGTACGTCAATCGATGCGTCTTAACCCTGCGAGTGTCATAGGCTACATTTAAATTGGATAATAGAAAAATGGTGGATTTTGGGTGCCATAATGTGGGGGCCCAAATTTTTTTTTTTCTTCCAAACCCTTCGTGTGCGGTATCAAAATAAAGGGTTTTAAGAGGTGATTTCAAAAATATATAACACGTATATGTTTAAATGTATCTAATTCGAAAAAACTAACTAAAAAGTTATAAATAAAAAAACTTAATTAAAAAAATCAAAAAACCCGACTGCTTCAAAAGCGAACTAAAAAGTCGTAAACAAGGAAAAAATCATGCTGTGCAGGCGGAGGATACACCAGATTTTGGTCAGCCGTGATGTATATCTGTGCCCGCTATAATAACAAATACTAAAAACAAAATAAAATAAATATTTAAGGGGGACTCCCATACAATAAACGTGATTTGTTTGCCGTTTTTTACGAAAATGGTACGGAACCCTTCGTGCGCGAGTCCGACTCGCACTTGGCCGGTTTTTATGTTATTACAATACCTACCCACCTAGCCTACCTATTTACCCAGTATTATTCCCAAGCGTGCACTTCTCAACGCCAAAATTTCATCGACACTGGATGAATAATATTGGAACGGACAATGTATTACGTACAATAGGTATTACTATATAACTGCCGTCATGACGAGAAAGGGCACTACAAAAAAAATGTAAGACTCGATATAATTGAGTTTAAAGTTTTTTGGTGTTTTTCGGAAAGAAGAAACCATTTCAATGTGTTTTTACATATTTATGAATGCAATTATTTTCATATAGGTACATAAGACCTATCCAATCGTATTTACATTTCCCTTTATTTTATTTCTTATTTTATACATTTTTAAATATTTTTAAAAAACACACAAAAAAGAAAAACATTTAAAAATATAAAAAATAGAGGCCCACCGGTATCGGGAACAAGGTCCATGCTACCGGCGGTCAGGGCTCCAGAGAGAGGAACCTCCTAACAATACGAGCCGTGTCCAGCAATACTGCTTTCTGGATCAGGCCCTTGACCCAGCTGCCTAACGAGAGCCTCCTAAGATGTTGGTCGAGGCTCGTGGCTATTAAGCCATCCCTTTATTATTATTATGATTTTCAAATAAAATTAAACTATCTTTATCATCTGGAATGGTCACAAATAACCAAACATGACCTTTCATTTTAACAATGTTTCAATATTGTTATAATGAAATGAAAATTCAACAATTGATATTCTACTCAATTGTGTCCTTCTTATGTAATAGGCTGACCATCCTTACGCACAAAATGGGCTTGTGCCCATCCTTTTTTAGAAAGCCTGTGTTTCCCACTTTTATCATGCAAATAAAAGCGGGTCTCGAGCGAGCTTGTCATTGTGTGTGTGACGACGCACACTACTAGCGAGTTGCAGTAAATACCTATTTTACATGCTCCAGGTTCACTCGGCGAAGACCTAATCAAGTATAAAAGTTTATTTGCTTGATTATCCTCAAGACCATAAGGATAATGAAGCTAAAAAACATGTTATTGGCACTTATAAGTACCTCTGCTTGTTACAAAAGGGCCCCTAATTAAAATTCACGCGCGATGTCGAGGATCGAGTCTTTATATTCTACGAGCCGTTAGCAAGGGTGGACGCATCATCACCCGAGTCGAAATAACGTTGTCTAGAACGCGTTAAAATGTATAGAACGCAGGGTGTGTTGGCGTTGTCAGCGCTGTATGTGGGGTTGGTGCACTCGTTCTCATGGGGTGAGTAAAAGATCCGCACTTTTAATTTAAAAATACGCTTCTGTAACTACAGAAAAAGTTTGTTTAAATTTTTGAAATAAAATATTTTTCTGTACTTCTTTGTCGACAATCCTGAACGATATAATTAATTCCAAATTCAAAACACAATGTCTGCTTTGCAAAATAAAATTTTGATTCAATTAATAATCTCCAGCAATGGACATGGTCAAAATCGTACGACCTCACATTGTATTGTCATTCTCTTTAATATTTAAAAAGTCTTAGTGTTGTAATGCGCATGAGGCTACAAGGGCATTTTTTTACTTAGTTTCTTCCAGTTTCCATCATCATCATCATTCATCATTTCAGCCGAAAGACGTCCACTGCTGGACATAGGCCTCCCCCAGGCGTCGCCACATTGACCGATCCCGTGCGTCTCGCATCCAGCGCCTTCCCGCAACCTTAACCAGGTCATCGGTCCACCTAGTGGGAGGCCTTCCAACGTATCGTCTTCCAGTTCGCGGTCGCCATTCCAGAACTTTTCGGCCCCATCGGCCATCCGTTCTGCGAGCAATGTGCCCTGCCCACTGCCACTTAAGTTTGGCAATTCTTCGGGCTATGTCGGTAACTTTGGTTCTCCTGCGGATATCATCATTTCTGACGTGATCACGCAAGGAAATTCCGAGCATAGCCCTCTCCATTGCCCTTTGGGTGACTTTAAGCTTTCTGATAAGGCCCATTGTGAGCGACCACGTCTCGGTCCCATAGGTGATCACTGGCAACACACACTGGTCAAAGACTTTTGTCTTGAGACACTGCGGTAAATTGGACGAGAAGAAACCACGCAACCTCCCGAACGCCGCCCAGCCGAGTCGGATTCGACGGTTGACCTCTTTCTCGAAGTTGGACCTACCCAACTGGACCGTTTGTCCCAAGTAAACATAATCGTCTACAACTTCGAGTGTAGAGTCTCCGATCTTGATAGGAGTGGGTGTTACATGGGCGTTAACCATGACCTTGGTTTTGTCCATGTTCATTTTAAGACCCACTCTGTCGGAAGCTCTACTAAGGTCATCGAGCATTTTACTGAGGCTCCCCATGGTCTCAGCCATGATCACTATGTCGTCGGCAAACCGAAGGTGAGTTATGTACTCGCCATTAATGTTGATGCCAAGCCCCTTCCAGTCCAGAACCTTGAAAACGTCCTCCAGCGCAGCAGTGAACAGTTTCGGAGAAATGACGTCTCCCTGTCCTACGCCGCGCTGGAGTAGGATTGGTTTCGAGGTCTGATCCTGAAGACGGACTGACATGGTGGCGTTTTTGTACAGACACTTCAACACCTCAATGTACCGGTAGTCGATCTGGCACCGTTGGAGAGACTGCAGTACAGCCCAAGTCTCGATCGAATCGAAGGCTTTCTCGTAGTCCACAAACGCTAAACAGAGAGGCAGGTTATACTCTTCGGTCTTCTGTATAACCTGCCGCAGCGTATGTATGTGGTCTACGGTGCTAAAGCCTTTTCGGAATCCGGCTTGTTCGGGAGGCTGGAAATCGTCAAACCTGCGCGCGAGACGATTGAACCACGATTGAACGAACCAGTTTCCATATGACGTTCCAAATTCAAATCACTTTTCTCCCTTGGGAGTTTCATACAACTTTCCCATGGGAGGTAATGCTTTACTTCACGTTAAGATTGCATGATATGTAATTAGAGATTGTCGAGCAGGTGGTATGTAAATTTAGTTTATGAATTCGCGCGTAAAATTTTAAAACACGTATTGTAAGTTTTACCGAACACGGTTTCTCGAACATCTTTGCTTCCTATCTATCTAGTCCGCCACTTATTACACTATAGTCACGGTAAATATCATTACCGTGCTATAGTTCAATCCTGTACTTGTGCTGTAAGACCTTGCTTTTAACCAAAATTGACAATTCTAGGACAACTGGAAGTACCCTATAGGTTTTGGCTCGAAAACCTATATGGTAGTTCCCGTTGACCTAGAATCACAAAATTTAGCAAAAATTAAGGTCTTACAGCACAAATAAAGAAAAAATTTAAAAATAAAAATCGTTGAAAATTAAGGTAAATTTTGGTACTTACAAGTGTTCGCGAATCTAAATTTGCCCATATCTTTAAAACTTAGCCACCAATAAAAATGATACCAATTTTATTATGGCTATGGAACCCCTGGCGCACGAGTACGACTCGCACTTGACTGGTTATTGTTACAGTCAAGTGTATGCCCCTGCTAGCTAAATGGTTGCTTTTGGATAATTGAAAAAAATCACGGCAGTTATATAATTATATAACAAAATAAAAACTAAGAAAGCTAAGTAGGCTTTACAGGTTTACGAGTCTATCAACTTACATAATATACTTGAAAAAAAAAAAAAAATACAAATTTCATTGAAAAATTACTTATATAATTATATAACGTTGTGAGTTGTGTAAAACAGTTAGTAAATATAAGTTTATGAACCATGAAAAATATACAAAAATAAAATCATAACATCCATAATAATAACCTTTATATATAAAAGAGAAAGTATATATGCATGT
Organism: Orthosia gothica; assembly: GCA_949775005.1. Taxonomy (NCBI): domain Eukaryota; kingdom Metazoa; phylum Arthropoda; class Insecta; order Lepidoptera; family Noctuidae; genus Orthosia; species Orthosia gothica. The sequence goes on from OX459036.1 coordinate 23,774,983, forward strand.
ATGTGTTGTCCTTATAGACTCTGAAACGGCTGGACTGATTTTAATGAAATTTTCAGACAATCTTTAGATTGTCCCAGCGGATAATCCTGTAGTAAATAAGTTTGGTGGCGATCGGTGCATTTTTTTATGAATTTAGAATGCGGGCGAAGTCGCGGGCAGAAGCTAGTTATTTCTAAATTAATAATGTTTACGCTCGTATATCAGCTTTGGAGTGGGCGTCGGCGGTTGGCGTGAACCGCCGAAACCGTTTAAATGTTCATGAACCACGGAACCCTATTTCTGCGCGTGGCCCGACACGCATTTGGCAGGATTTTTAAACCATTACCATACCAAAGAGTTTTATTTTATGTCGGTTTTGGGTTGGCATACATCCATGAACCGAGGCGGGTCGGTTTTTCGGACAGTCACGAACGTGCGTAGTAAACCCGGGTATCCACTTAGGTTCGCCGTGGTTTGCGAACATTGTGTGCTCCGCGAACGTGAACGTGTACAGTGTACACACTTAGGCTGCAACATCAGTGCTCTGACACGCTCGCGTCCACGAACAAACTGCGCTCCTCTTTGAGATCGCGCAGAAAACCGCTTCCCGAGCGCTCCGCCGTGCTCCGATCGTGCTCCAGTCGCGCTCCGCGATCACGACGTATCCATTATGTTTGGTTTGCGGAGCGGGCGCGTTCGCAAACCACGGCGAACCTAAGTGGATACCCGGCTAATACTGTCTCACTGACTATCTCTTTATACACTATCGGGATCGCGGCATAAGACACTCGCGAAAACGTGAAATATAAAAAAAGGTTTATTCGCGGGCTGGGCAGGCACAGCACAAGCACAGGCTAGGGGGCGCTTTTTGAAAGTTAGCCTGGGGCAACCAGAACTCTAAATCAGGTCCTACCCAACATATTTAGGAAAAGGTTTGCCTGGCATTACAATAATAATTTATCTATCAGCTTGTTAAAATGATTTTTTAAACCATTACCATACCGTTCCATTTTATGTCGGTTTTGGGTTGGCATACATCCATGACCTGGGACGGGTCGGTTTTTCGGACAGCCATTTTATTTAATGTATCTATCAGCTTGTTAAAATGGTTTTCGTTTCAGACATTGTCGTGGCCAGAATTAATACATTAGAATTTTATAATGAAGGCACATTAGCACACACGGTCACTCCAGCATCACATCGTATCAAATGGATATCTTACGACCCAGTGCACGATAGAGTGCTCTTTGCTGAAAAATACGACAGGGAAGACTCTGCATCTAGTTTTGATATAGCAAAGCAGACTACGCAATCTTTAATTAAGAAAAAAACAAACCGATACCTGAAAAGATTCGCCTACGATCCGGCCACAGAATTACTTTTTGGGACTGTTATAAAAAGTATATACTCGTTTCCATTAGGACTTGGAAATAATAACGAAGTCAACGGAGATCTTGTGATCACTTTGGAAACTAAGCCCCGTGAAGTCGCCGTGGACAGCTGTGGAGGGTATGTGATTACAGTTATAAGTGCAAAAATAATGACAGTTCGAAATAATTTGTTACTTAAACCTTATACAAATTGCAGGTATATTTACTGGACAACAAATAACATTATAGAGAGGGCTTTATTCAACGGTTCTGAGAGACAGGTTATAATAGATAATATGAGTAATGTGACGGTAAGACAAGGCTTGACCGTAGACAGTCAGAAAATATACTGGATTGAAACTCAAGAATACAACGATGGCGAATTTTCTATAGAAAGCGCAGATTTGGATGGACACAATAGAAAAACATTACACAGTGAAACAGAATCAGATTGGTCACCAGATAAACTAACCGTATCTAAAGATTTTATCTCCTGGGGGGGCAGCTTTGAAAAGTTCTTCTGGCAATTACCAAAGAATCCATCGTATGACACAGACGTAAAACTTAATAAAATAGCATTAAATACAACAATATATTCTTGCGGTTCTCATGGTATAGCTGCCAACTATAAAATTGAAGAACGAACTCAGCGTGTTCCAAATTGCGATGCACTATTGAGTCTGCTACCAGAAGTCTGCCTGAAAGCTTCTGTGTTTTGTGTACATGGTATTAAAGTTGTTGGGGAATCTCGTTGTGACTGCATACAGGGTTACATCGGTGACAGATGCGATTTTTCAGTATGTGAGAACTATTGTTTACAAGGAGATTGTAATTTGAGTGCTGAGGGACAACCTACATGCAGGTAAATATGTTTATCTCATTAAGGGCTCGTTTAATTTGTATGGGAGACTGGGGTGACTTGGTTCTACAGAAGACTTGGTACATAAAAATTATAAAACCCCTAAACATCTTCGGTTGATTTAAAAATCAAACCTAACTCTACTATTAATTATACTGCCCCGGTTTTATTACTTTAGTAAGAGCTTTATTATTTTTATGAATCAAGTCTTCCGTAAGATCAAATTTCCCCAGTCTCCCCTAAAGAACGACCGTAACTGTACTGAGCGTGCTCCTCGCTTGTTGGCGTCCTCGTTTATCAAGTTATAATACGCAGTCTAATATCTTCGTTATTTCAGATGTAATGCTGGTTACACGGGTGAGAGATGTGATACTTCAGTCTGTGAGAACTACTGTTTACAAGGAGATTGTAATGTCAATGCTGAGGGACCTACATGCAGGTAAAACATGTTTTTTTTTTACAAATGATAGGCTTACGCTTGACCACTTTCTCTAAGCGATGATGTGGTCGAGGATGAAGCACGCTTGCCTAGAAGAAACCTATTCACTCTTGACTTACAGACTCCCAGGTTGTAGCTATCAGGAAATATCAGGGAATTCCACTCTTTTGCTATGCGCATAATAAAAGTATTTCCAAAATTTTTGGTGCGTATAGGTGGGATGTCTGCCATGTACCGATGACGCATCGCCGTACGTCTTGTAGTCCGATGATGGAACGGGCTAGGATGAATCAGTTCATGCAATTCCAATTCAAATTCAAAAACTTTATTTCGAGCGAAAACTCATATAAGGTTAGTAACAATGCACACTCCCTGAAATGCAACCGATAAAAAACCGACAGGGTAGCAACTCGGCGCCGAAGTTCAAGGCTCTGGAGCCTAGATTCGACCTAGTCTCATTGCTGATAAGCCTCTTGGCCCAATTTTCGATCGACTCAAGTGCATGCAGCTGGTATTTGTAAGATCTGTCCCAGATATGAGAGCAGTACTCCATGCATGATCTAACTTGAGCTTGATACAAATTGAGCAACTGTTTTAGGGTGAAGTACCGACTCAACTTCGCAAGGATCCCCAACTTGTTGGCAGACAGCTGAGCTTTTGCCTCAATAAATGGACCGAAATTGAGGGTCGGTGTCAACGTAACGCCAAGAAGCTCAAGTCGGTCTGTTATTGGCACGGTGACACCTCGGAAAGAAGGAGCCGGGTGGAACTGACTCCTTTTAGCGGAAAAAAGACACGCCTGGGTCTTAGCAGCATTGAACCTGACCAGATTGGCATCACCCCATTCGGAGACTGCCTTCAAGATCAGATTCAATCGCCCAACCATTGCCTCTCGGAGAGACCGGATCTGAGGCCCAGTAGCGCGCGCGTCGGACACTCACAGCAACAGTACTGTCGTCCGCATACCCAAAGGTGCCGCCGGGTTTAGCAGAATGTTTATGTGAAACACGAACAATATTGCTGAGTGTACCGACCCCTTTTTTTTTTTTTTTTTGATAACGCTGGAAAAAAATGCATTACGCATACCCGCCCATCGGGGGAATGGACGGGCTATGTGGGACTCCCCGAGCAAGCCCGGTATACCCACTAAAATAAACCAGCGCACTCCCGCATCGTCTTTATGGAGGAGGACTGGGAAACCGGCACAGCCTTTACGCCCAGTCCTCCGCCGACGACTGCCCACCATAATGGCGGGCCCCGCACGCCCCTCCCTCAGTGGAGGGGCCCGGGAAGACCGTGAGTGATCGGCCATTCCCGCCCGACGAGGGTGGTGATTGTGCAATGCAGACGACAGGCGCCCCCGCACCTGCCGCCCGCTAATCACCACCAGGGGGTGGGCGCAGGCGATCGTACAACCGCCCTCTCCCACCCCCACCGCTGCCTCCTTTTGCGACATGGCGTCCTCGCAAAAGGAGGCAACCGCCGCCCAGGCCTCCCCACTCCCCAGCATGGATTTACCACACCGGGAAGCGAGAAGACCTGCCACACAACCTCCTCTGGGGACGGCGCAGCTACGCCCCCGCTAGGCACACCTAGACGGTGTGCCGCGCCGTGCCCCCCACCGCAATGGACCTTTACGGTCCCCGCCATTGCAGCATCTGGCCCGCGAAGGCCAGACGCCGCCCTCCGCGTGTGCGGCGAAGCGTCGAGACCGACGCTCCGCCGCCTCCTCCTACCACTGACTTGTCCCTGCCGACCATCCCACGTCAAAGGAGGGTCGGCAACGACAAGTCACCACCTCCTCTTGGGCCCACTTCCCGCCCCCGAGCCGCGGCCACCCCCACCCGCAGGAGAGATTCCGGGCTGCAGAGCCAGGTGCAGAGCGGGCAAAGCCCGGATGCAGAGCCGGGCAAAGCAGGGTGCAGAGCTGGTCAGTGCACTCGGGGAGCTCAAACCGCACGAGCGCCGAGTGCAAAGCCAGGTGCAGAGCGGGCAGAGCCGGTCACTGCAGAGCCGGGCAGTGCAGGGTGCAGAGCTGGGGTGCCCCGGGCGTTCCCCCCCGCAGGGGAAGGCGGCCCGCCCAGAGGCCAAGAAGTGAGCCCCACCGCTTTCCTAACCACCTAACCTACCTACCCAAACTACCCCTTCGTCGCATCTGGAGTGTCCCCTGCTAATCAGGGGAACACCCAGAGCGACGCCTCCCCCCCACCCCCCCCGTCAGATATTCGCCACCGCCAACAAGAACCCACGAATGGGAAGTTATTGACGGTGCCCAGGGTGCACCAGCCCAACGGTTTGCTCTTCCCCCCGGACGTATCCGAAAGAGACCAGCAACCAACTAGGCCAACGTGGAGGTTACCTGACCCGCACCCCGAGTGTACCGACCCCTAAGGAACCCCGGCATTAATATCCAGTTGGTCATACGTTGCGAGTCAAACGACCCAAGAGCTAGATTCACCCGAACCTATACCGAAGATTTCCCGGACGTCAGCCTGTACGAGATTAGGATGGCTCTGAAACAGCTTAAAAACAACAAGGCGCCGGGTGATTACGGATTAACGGCTGAACTCCTGAAGGCGGGTGGAAAACCGGTCCTTAAGGCCCTTCAGAAGCTGTTTGATTCCGATATACTCGAGGGCAAAACGCCACAGGCATGGTGCGGGGGTACTCTTTGGTACTTCTGGTACTCTTCTTCAAGAAGGGCGACAATGCCCGGTTGAAGAACTATAGGCCCATCTCACTTTTTAGCCATGTCTACAAGTTGTTTTCAAGAGTCATCACGAATCGTCTCGCGCGCAGGTTTGACGATTTCCAGCCTCCCGAACAAGCCGGATTCCGAAAAGGCATTAGCACCGTAGACCACATACATACGCTGCGGCAGGTTAAACATAAGACCGAAGAGTATAACCTGCCTCTCTGTGTAGCATTTGTGGACTACGAGAAAGCCTTTGATTCGATCGAGACTTGGCTGCAGTCTCTCCAACGGTTCATTGAGGTTTTGAATTTTTTGTACAAAAACGCCACCATGTCAGTCCGACTTCAGGATCAGACCTCGAAACCAATTCTTCTCCAGCGTGGCGTGAGATAGGGAGACGTCATTTCTCCGAAACTGTTCACTGCTGCGCTGTAGGATGTCTTCACGGTGCTGGACTGGAGAGGGCTTAGCATCAACATTAATGGCGAGTACATCACTCACCTTCGATTTGCCGACGACATAGTGGTCATGGCTGAGACCATGGAGAGCCTCAGTAAAATGCTTGATGACCTCAGTAGAGCTTCCAAAAGAGTCGGTCTTAAAATGAACATGGACAAAACCAAGGTCATGGTGAATACCCATGTAACACCCACTCCTATCAAGATCGGAGAATCTACACTCGAAGTTGTAGACGAGTATGTCTACCTGAGACAAACGGTCCAGTTGGGTAGGTCTAACTTCGAGAAAGAGGTCAACCGTCGAATCCGCCTCGGCTGGGTGGCGTTCGGACAGTTACGTGGTATCTTCTGGTCCAATTTACCGTAGTGTCTCAAGACAAAAATCTATGACCAGTGTGGGTTGCTAGTGATCACCTATGGAACCGAGACGTGGTCGCTCACAATGGGCCTTATCAGAAAGCTTAAACTCACCCAAAGAGGAGAGGGCTATTCTCAAAGTTTCCTTGCGTGATCACGTCAGAAATGAAGATATCCAAAGGAGAACCAAACTTACCGAAATAGCCCGAAGAATTGCCAAACTTAAGTGGCAGTGGGCAGGGCACATTGCTCGGAAAACGGATGGCCGATGGGGCCAAAAAGTTCTGGAATGGCGACCGCGAACCGGAAGACGATACGTTGGAAGGCCTCCCACTAGGTGGACCGATGACCTGGTTAAGGTTGCGGGAAGGCGCTGGATGCGAGACGCACGGGATCGGTCAATGTGGCGACGCCTGGGAGAGGCCTTTGTCCAGCAGTTGACGTCTTTTGGCTGAAATGATGATGATGAACGATGGTCAGACGAGTGGCCATCAATAACCACCCGGATGGACCGGTCCGTCAGGAAGTCTGCAATCCAATCGCACAGACCACTGGGCAGGCCGAATGAAGCAAGCTTACCAATAAGCCATTCATGCCAGACCCTGTCAAAAGCCTTCGAGATGTCAAGGGTGACGGCAAGCGCTTCCCCGTGCCTCTGATCGATTTTGGCAAAAGCCATATTGGCGATCACTGAGGATGTCATTAGTTTCTAGGTATGCCAGGAGCTTAGAGTTGAGTACCCGTTCCATACTCTTGCAGAGGATTGACGTTATCGAAATGGGCCTGTAGTTGGCCGGGTCAGACCGACTGCCCTTCTTGGGCACAGGCTGGGCTGATCGTTAGCCTTCTTCCAAGCATTCGGCACTTTTCCAGTCTCATCTCATCTTATCTTGTGGAGGGGCCGAGAAATCTTATGAGTTTTACAACGAGACTTGGAGATATGAGCCTATAGACTTCTGTTTCCAACCCCTAGGAGGTTCATTCGCTTACCAGCCAGTGCACCGCATGTGCACAGAAGGTGCTCCATGCGTTCCGTATGTTCCACACACAAACTTAACATGGATGTTGCGGTTAGACCCATCTTCACGAGCATGCCGTTGGTTCCAAAATGCCCAGTAAAGGCCCCAATCAGGTTGCGGATTTGCTCTCTGCTTATATTCCAAATGCATTCCCGTGCTTTTAACGTAGAGCCCAGGCATTTCTTAGAGTGTTGCAGACCGGTATTGGACAGCCAATGTGTTCGTTGTCTGTGATCTGCAAACTCCCTAAATGTGGCTTTTACAAGACACGTCGAAATGCCTACACATGGTTCTAGACCCACAAAGTCATTTGCCGAGTCCTCTTGCAAGTACATCTGCCACTTCGTTACCATGGATTCCCTTATGCCCAGGGACCCACATCAGTCTTACTCTGTTATGCTTCCCAAGCCTGTTTAGGGTTTGGATAGCATCCAGAATAAGTCGAGAGTCCATTTTGTAGATGCCATGTCTTTGATTGCAGTCTGACTGTCACTAAGAATATATATGGATTTCTCTCTGGTTCCTCTATCTATATTCTCTTGGACACAGGTTATTATGGCAAATGTTTCTGTTTGGAATACAATTGCCATCTTCCCTAAGCTTTTGCTACATTTGTAACCTTTTGCGTCTATTCCCGCTCGTGTACCTGATTCCATTTTGGATCCATCAGTGTACCACACCAGACTATCATGTTCTGGTGGATCGATTCCCTTCGTCCAGGCCTATATTGTTGGGCTTTGGACCTTGAAAGACCTTTCAAACACAAACATAGTTTGCATTTTATTGGATATCATGTTCGTTACCCGATCCAGGTCTTCATTTCCATCGAATTTTGTATGGTTATTCTTTGGCATAGAGGCATCCCATAGTCCAGCTACAGCAAGACGATGTAATGTCTTCCTTGCCTCGAATTCAACCATCGGACAGGAGGAGGGATATTGAGGTTTCTCTCAATCATTGCCGTAGGTGTCCTTTCCAGTCTCATATTACGAAAGGCGAAACAGGCGTGTCAGGATCGGAGACAGTTCAGGCGCACAGGTTCTCAGAACGATTGCTGGAATCCCGTCGGGGCCACTAGCTTTGTTCACCTCTACGAACATCCATTTGATGGATGTGAATGTCCGACATACTCGTTTCTCATCCATCAGGAGAAGGAAGGGGCCGCGCGTCACCAGAATCGAGACGTGAAGATTCCACAAAAAGAGTGGCAAACAAGTTTGCTTCTGCTGTCTGCTGTCTGCTGTCTGCTGTCTTGCTCTCTTCATTTTTACTCCACCCATGGTATTATAATATACTCTGTATGATTCCACCGCCGTTTTTTCGGTGAGATTTTACAGAATTGCACTACTGGGCGTGCCCTGGGTCTACCTTTTATAGCAAAACTTTTTATGTCATAATATTATTATGCATAACAACGGATAGCATAAACTTCATTTCGGCGAAAATCGTTTGGCATACACTCATTTAACATACATTCAAAACTCATAATTTTGTAAGTGAAAATCATCTTTAGGCATAAATTTCATATCGATAGCCATTAAAAGGCAGAACCATCACAACGCAGAAAGTTCACAGTCAGAATCGTCTTTTGGCATACATTGGATATCCATATTAATTGAATTAAGCGTTAAAAATAAGAATATGCCAAGTATGGTATGCCAAATAAATTTCGGAGCATCAAAATTCTGCCAGATAAAGGGTTAAGGGGAAAACGAGTTGTGACAGCAAAAAAGGGCACGCGGGTTGCGTGCCCTTTGTTTGCTGTCACAACTCGTTACATACCATTAAAGTCCGATGCGCCCAGACAACTCGAGGGACAAGTAGGTACGTACTTTCTTGGTTTGGATATATCTGCTTAAGCTTCTGCTGGTTCTACAACTAACTACCCTCTAGTTGGAAGAACATCGTGATGTAAATAGATGATAGGAGACTGACTAAATCCTCCACCCAACACAGAGAGGAGAACATCCATGACTGTCATGAGCATTAAAACACAAAAAAAATGTATATAATGTAGAATTATTGATCTACTCCTTATACAAAGCAAGCAGATCCACGGGAGGATTATTACTATCGATGTAAAATTTGAATAGACAAAAAAGGATGGAGGACGACTACGTTCAAGATCATTAAAATAATTTCGACAGCATTTTTAGGAATACTAGTTTTATGCAACAAAAAAATTTTTAGAGGTGGTTATAGTGCCTCTGAGAAAAAAGAACTCTTATTTTTTACCCGACTGCCGAAGGAGGGTAATGTGTTTATTAATATCTGTGGAGCTAACTCCATAAAATAATAATAATAATTCTTTAGGTATAGGTAGTGCCGAATATCTACGCATTTGGTCACAAATCCCGCATAGACAATTTTGTGCGAATAGAGGATGGGCAATTAAGAACCAATGATTCTTACTTCTTACTGAATATAGGCCTATCCCAAGTGTCGCTGCACCGTCCGGACGCGGCCGGTCCGGCCCCGACGGAACCTTTGGTTCCGGCCAAAATGGGCTGAAGTTTTGGCCGGAGCCAAAGGTTTCTAATAAGTGCCGAAATTGAACGAACTGTGACGAAAGCGCGAGAGTTCTATGGATAAGAGGCAACGGGCGGGAGACAGGTGTCATCATACTCCGTTCAACTCCATTGCACCGGGCAGTCACATCGCCAAATAATCGCCAAACAAAAAAAAACAAAAATAAACTGTTTCCAATCTTGAACTGGTTCTTAGGGTTATTCAACCTTTGGTCACCGCTGCGTCCTAAATCGACCTTCAGTCGGACGCTACTTAATTATGTTGGCGTCCTTGTTTATCAAGTTACTCTGTTTAATATCTTCATTATTTCAGATGTAATGCTGGTTACACGGGTGAGAGATGCGATGTTTTAGTCTGTGAAAATTACTGTTTACAAGGAGATTGTAATGTCAGTGCTGAGGGACAACCTACATGCAGGTAAAACATATTCGTTAGTTTGATTTTTACCTACAGAGCGACTGAAGCCGAACTGTCCGTGCTCATCGCTAACCTATCATAACTAGTCACAAAATTTGTTAACTTCCTCGTTTATAAAGTTACTCTGTTTAATATCTTCGTTATTTCAGTTGTAATGCTGGTTATTCTGGAGTGAGGTGCGATGTTAACGCGTGCTATAAACATTGTCTTAACAACGGTACCTGTTCCCTGAATGAGGAGCATGAGGTAATGTGTCAATGCACTGGACAATATGGTGGTGAAAGATGCGATGTTCCCATCCTAAAAGCAGGTGAAAATATTTTAAATCTGTACAAAGGTATACGGTAGGCTACTTTTTGTTTCCGTGGTTCATACCTACTTGCCGTTCAAAACATTTTGCAGAGTAATGATGGTTGGGTTGAGTGGTGCCGATCCATGTGTCATGTTCGTGAACGGGCGCCATCAGTTGGGATTGGTCATAACTTAGCTGCCTCGGCCTGTTATTGTATTTTTTTTATATTGTTTGTTACTCTAGAAGCTTTTACGTGCACGTCTTTTTACATTGTTCTCACATATATGTCTTTTTTCAACAAGAATGATGTAACCAAAAACTTTTAATTAAAACTGATGGACAAGATTGTCTGTGGAGTTTCTTGTAAATTCTTCTCCATTGAGACCTACTGACGATTGCGAATTTACAACTAGGCTTTTTTTTTTGTTTGACAATTCAAAAGTACCTCTAAGGTTTATTTGAAATAAACTTTTTCATTTTGATTTTAAATGCAAACATACGTATGGGGCAGTCGAGTTTTCTTTCACGGTTTTAGGTCTGCTCCCATATTGAAAGTTGCAATCACTCTGTAAATCTTAAAGCCGATACCCCACCTCGAAATTGGTACGGGTGGACTACTGATAAGGTACGCTGCCGTACCATATACAACCGTGTGTGGAGTGGTCCGCCGGACATTATTAATTGAGCCCGCCTCGGTCCGCTTGTTTGCACATCGGATATGGTCTGCTCCATACCAAATCACCACATGTGTATGTTTGTCTGTGGGTTGGGCCGTACCAACTAAGACCAGCGTTAAAAAAGTCCCCGATCTACTAATATTGGTTATCGTCTCCCGATATTTTTGCATTCAAAGAATAGTAAAAAAAAGGAAAATAATATTCTATATACGACAACACTAAGATTTGGTAGCCGGAAATGGTCCGCCGAACCGATCGTGGAGTTCTGTGGTGGATACCTACAGGTTTTAAATGGGCTACAAAAATTGCATATTTTTGGCAATTTTGTTGACCAATATATTTGCAACGTATACCCTTGCTGCAATTTCATTGCGCAATACATTTCCGGGTGTAGTTCAGCATGATTCTGCAACTGGATTGCCGAGGAACTTTGTTCGTAAACGCGGAGCAATTATTGAGGTTAGATTTCAGTAGTTAATGACGATTTTTACGTATGACTCTTCGGTCGTTACATGATACTTCGCGGCAATTACGGCCCAATCATCCTTCTTAATGTTACGATCTTTATACGCACTGGCTTCTATATTCCATAATTTAGGACGTACATGGATTTCGTTGATAAAGTTTAAAATCTTTTCGTTTTTTGTTTGTTTTAGATATAAGATGTCTTTTTTAATATTTTTCTTGGTGTACAATAAAGTGTAAATAAATAAATAAATAATAAATAAAATCAACAACGGGTACAAAACAACTTCACTAATCAGGCAGCGACAGGACGAGGCGGAGGGAGGAAAACGAGGGAAAAGAGAAGCACCTTTACATCAGGGGGGTGATCATAAGCTCTTAGAGCAAGATTATTTTGAGTGTGCTTAAGGGACAGATGTATATGACTTGTGTAGTACATATGTCTCTTTTTTACAGTCGATCTATGATACTTTTGACACATCAGGGTACGGGGGCAGAGCATAGACGATATACGGCGATATTGCAGTAAAGTCAAAGCGGGGTAAATCATTTGCATTTCTATCTCGCCGGCTAGACATTGAATACATGCGACTACTATGAAATATACTATACTCCAGAATCGTTTCGAGTGCCTATGGAGCTCCGTGGACGAATACAGCGATAGGTTCGTGGAAGCTGTCCATACGGTCGGGTCTAAGTTTTTCAAAACCCGCCGTACAGATATAAACAAAAAGCTCTCTGATCCTACTCTCAAGCTCATGAAGGAGAGGCGTGAGATGATCATGCAGTCTTCAGACGATGCGTTGAAATACCGGCAGCTTAATAGACGGATCTCAAAGTCCTTGAAAAGCGACCTCCGCCGCTTTAATACTGAGCGTATTAAAGACGCAATTGAGCGGAATAAGGGCTCCAAGGTCTTTGCAAGAGATCTGTCTATTGGGCAGAGCCAGCTCACGAAACTGAAGACCGACGATGGCAGGATCGTATCCGCCAAACCGGAGCTTCTGAGGGAGATCGAGAAATTCTATGGGCAGTTGTACACGTCAACCAGTAAACCCGTCGCGAATCTAGTAAAAGACCCTAGAGCTAGATTGACCCGTCACTATACCGAAGACATTCCGGACGTCAGCCTGTACGAGATTAGGATGGCTCTTAAACAGCTTAAGAACAACAAGGTACCGGGTGATGACGGCATTACGGCCGAACTCCTGAAGGCGGGTGGAAAACCAATACTTAAGGCCCTTCAGAAGCTGTTTGGTTCCGTCATACTCGAGGGGAAAACGCCAAAGGCATGGTGCAGGGGTGTGGTGGTTCTTTTTTTCAAGAAGGGTGACAATGCCCTATTGAAGAACTATAGGCCCATCTCACTTCTTAGCCATGTCTACAAGCTGTTTTCAAAAGTCATCGCGAATCGTCTCGCGCGCAGGTTTGACGATTTCCAGCCTCCCGAACAAGCCGGATTCCGAAAAGGCTTTAGCACCGTAGACCACATACATACCCTGCGGCAGGTTATACAGAAGACCGAAGAGTATAACCTGCCTCTCTGTTTAGCGTTTGTGGACTACGAGAAAGCCTTCGATTCAATCGAGACTTGGGCTGTACTGCAGTCTCTCCAACGATGCCAAATCGACTACCGGTACATCGAGGTGTTGAAGTGTCTGTACAAAAACGCCACCATATCAGTCCGACTTCAGGATCAGGCCTCGGAACCTATCCTTCTGCAGCGAGGTGTGAGACAGGGAGACGTCATATCTCCGAAACTGTTCACCGCTACACTGGAGGATGTCTTTAAGGTTCTGGACTGGAGAGGGATAGGCATCAACGTCAATGGCGAGTACATCACTCACCTTCGGTTTGCCGACGATATAGTAGTCATGGCTGAGACCATGGAGGACCTCAGTATAATGCTCGATGACCTCAGTAGAGCTTCCGAAAGAGTGGGTCTTAAAATGAACATGGACAAAACCAAGGTAATGTGAAATGCGAAATTTTCATCTGTGACAATACGGACAGACAATCGACCCTTCAAAAATTCAACACTATAGCACCTGAGATCAAAATTACAGATAGAAGTTCACTGCACCTCCTAGGTTCCCCAATTTTGGAAGATAGTTTTTCTCCATTCATTGACGCCAAGATAACACATTTCAACGATATTTCGGACAGACTCTCTAAAATTAATGTACATTCGGCTATAACCCTCATTCGTTATTGTTGTTTTGGTCCAAATTTCATGTACTTTCTTCGCGCTTCGCCATTATGGAAGCATTCACAAATTCTCTTGGACAAAATTGACCAGATTATTCGTTGCACGCTATCATCTATATTAAATGTGGCCCTGGATGACCGAGCGTGGCTGCAAGCCACTCTACCCATTCGCTTCGGTGGGCTCGGCATCCGCAAAATTTCTAGTTTAAGCCTACCGGCATTCCTGTCTTCGGTCCACAGCACTGAAAAGTTAACCAGAAAAATCTTGTTGCCATCACTGGTTAACTGTGAAGTGCCGTTCTCGACTGATGCAGTGAATGCCTGGAAAGTGGCTTGCCCGAATACAGCGTTGCCCGACAGCCCTTTGTCCCAGAGACAGTGGGATGAGCCGCTCTGCAGGTTGGTACGGAATAAACTTATAGATACGTCCACCAATACTGCTGAGCGTGCCCGCCTGCTGGCTGTGGGAGAATGGGAGTCGGGCCTCTGGCTACAGGCACTACCGTCACCCAACATAGGTACTATGTTGAGTGACAACACCTTCCGGATCGCTACATGTCTGCGTTTGGGTGCTCCCAGCGGAGCTCCACATCGTTGTCAATGTGGTGAAGCAGTCGACCGCCTCGGACACCATGGTTAGCACGGCACGCCAGCATTAATGACATCATACGTCGGGCTCTTGTCACCGCCGGGGTGCCAGCTGTTTTAGAACCCAATGGCTTGGCGCGCGACGATGGGAAGAGACCAGACGGGATGACCATAATGCCTTGGAAGGTGGGTAGGCCTTTGGTGTGGGATGCAACATGTGTCGACACCCTTGCGCCATCCCATCTTCTTAGCACGGCGGGCTGTGCTGGGGTAGCTGCTGCTGGTGCAGAAAACCTCAAACGGCGCAAATACAACAACCTTATTGGAAGTTATATATTTGAGCCGTTTGGGGTTGAAACATTAGGTCCATGGGGTCCGAGTGCTCTTCGAGTATTTCGAGACGTAAGCAAACGGTTAGTCGACTCTTCACGTGACCAGAGGGCTGGGCTTTTCCTTGGCCAGAGAATCAGCATTGCCATCCAACGTGGCAATGCTGCCAGCGTTCTGGGCACTTTTCACGTTGACAGCGATGTGGACGAATTTTATGACGCCCTATGACCGCCGCCCTTTTATTCGTAGTTTTATTTTATTTTTATTTAAGTGTATATATAGGTAGTTATTTTTAATTAAGTATTTGAAATGATGTACTTAGGTAATGTTGAATGCCCATGTAACACCCACTCCTATCAAGGTTGGAGACTCTACACTCGAAGTTGTGTAAGATTATGTCTACCTGGGACAAACGATTCAGTTGGGTAGGGCCAACTTCGAGAAAGAGGGTTAACCGTCGAATCCGACTCGGCTGGGCAGCGTTCGGGCAATTGTGCTGTGTCTTCTCGTCCAACTTACCACAGTGTTTCAAGACGAAGGTCTATGACCAGTGTGTGTTGCCAGTGATGACCTATGGCTCTGAGACGTGGTCGCTCACAGTGGGCCTCATCAGAAAGCTTACAATCACCCAAAAGGCAATGGAGAGGGCTATGCTCAGAGTATCCTTGCGTGATCGAATCAGAAATGTAGAGATCCGCAAGAGAACCAGGGTACCGACATAGCCCGAAGAATTGCCAAACTTAAGTGACAGTGGGCAGGGCACATTGCTCGCAGAACGGATGGCCGATGGTGCAGAAAAGTTCTGGAGTGGCGACCGTGAACCGGAAGACGATGCGTTGGAAGGCCTCCCACCAGGTGGACCGATGACCTGGTGAAGGTTGCGGGATTCGCTGGATGCGGGACGCACGGGACCGGTCAATGTGGCGACACTTGGGGGAGGCCTATATCCAGCAGTGGACGTCTTTCGGCTGATATAATGACTATGAAATATATTGGCAATATCGCCGGGATACTCTGCAAGATTGCAGCAATTGTTGCACTGCGTTGAGCGATATAATTGGCAACTTGGCGGCTATACTATTGCAGCAAGAAATTGTCAAAAAACTAGCCCGTTTACAGGCACCCTAAGAACGTAAAATTTGGAAAAAAAAAGCAAGTGCTTGGCGTGATTTCACATTACCAGACCAAAATTCAAGAGATATAAAATAAATTAGTCAGCTGCATTGAACCATGAACCTTTATTTCATCCCATTTTTTTTATTTCAGGTAGGGTTGCGCTTGACCACTATCTAACCTGATGGTAAGCAGTAAATTGTAGTATATTAACAAACATGTTTATCATCATTACAGTCTCATTTCACTGGCTCCCATTGGTGGATGGCGAATTGCCTCCAGGTGCAATTATTGGTGGGTTTGAAAGCGAACATACCTACATAGCCAGAGCTAACCACAGTGGTTCGCTGTGTCCTGGGAAGTATATAAAGAAAACTAATACGGCTTCCGTCCCTTGGGGGGGACGAGAAAACGTCAAAAAACATTTTGAGGTAAAAGTATTGCTTTCTAAGTATTTTTATTTTTTCTTAGAGGAAATCTGTTTATTTAAGATCATGTTTTGTCTATATTGTGCACCATTTTTATTAGAATGTTAACAATTTACGGCTCTTTTTTGTGACGAAGTCCTCGTGTTTGACCATCATCTCAAATGATGGAAAACGATGATGTGGTCGACGAAGCACGCTTGCCTGGATGTTAAGCTTGCCTTAAGGTCTCGCCAAAGTTCTGAGCCGCCCTGAAGTTGGCTTTCCGGATGCACAAGGCACAAAACGGAGCTGTTTTTACACGACTGCCGAAGGAGGGTAATGTGTTTATTAGTCTATGTATGTATGTTTGTTCCTATGTGGCGTTCTAGAGGCCAAACGCGTTGGCCAATTTTGATGATTCTTTCCGTCATAACCCTACGAGTATCACTAGCTACATTAAAATTGGAAAATATAAAAATGGCGGCTTTTGGGTGCCATATTGTGGGGGCCCAAAATTCAGGTGATTTCAAAAACCAATATCGAAAAAAAAATGTTAACTAAAAAGTAATAAATAAAAAAAAAATATTAAAAAAAAAACAAAAATCCGACTGCTTAAGAAGCGAGCGAGAAAAAAACCTAAACAAGAAGAAAATCATGCTGTGCAGTCGGAGGATACATCTGGTAAGCCAGCTCGCAAATATCTCTTAGTACAGTCTTCTGGATTACGTTTTTTTAACTAGCCGGGTTTTTTGTATGAGATTTAGGTACTACTGCGCAGCCATTGTAGCCAACTTCAGGGCGGCCAAGAAGCTTGGCGATAACTATAACCTAAAATTTAAATAGGTAATGCCCTTTTTTTTTTGTTTGGGAAATCATCCAATGACTTCTCCCGCTCTGGGTGAGTGCGGAAGGACGTGTCAGACTTTTACTGACTAAAATCCACCCGTGTTCCTTCAGTTGCTTGAGCCATGACCGCGGTAACTATTTTTCAAATTTATCTACGACCCAGACAGGAATCGGCCCTAGCGGACCCCGTCAATTTTGCTGACATCTCTTTGAGGCGTGCGTGGAACACTACGAGTACGCGCCGTCGACTCGGGCCTGGTCCTTATCAAACGGCGAGCTATTCATTACTCGCCATCCGCAAGCCCGCACCTACGGTGGCCGGGAATCGGCTTGCGACTCCAGATGCGAGATGAATGATGCGATGTGGATTTCCGTTTGGTGTGATTGGCCGATTTGGTCGGTTGGATAGAGTTTAAAATCTTTGCGCACTTACGCAATACGGCTGCTGACGCCCAGGGTGTCGCCTGCGGTGGCTTGGGGCGTGAGGGCGTCTCCGTTGCGTCTCCCTCACGCGTTCTGCCTCCTCCTTCGCGAGCATTACTGCTTTGCAGAAGGAGGTGACAGCTTCCCATGTCCTCTCGCTCCGTACCATGGCCTAAACCAGGACCGGACGCGAGAGGTCGCCACCGCCGATCGCTTCCACGAGGACACGGCGTTGCTCCACCCAAGTGGGGCAGACCTCCACCCTATGTTCTACCGTGTCCTCCGGGCGATCCTCACAATGGTGACACCCGGGCGATTCCTACCGCCTTATCCTGAACAGGAACCGCCCGAAACAGCCGTGTCCAGTGATGACCAGGGTCAGGCGGAAGGTGAGGACGCCGTGACGCCTCCCAAGTCACTCCTCAAAGAGGCCCCTCTTATCGCCACAGACTTAAATACCCTAGGTTTTAGCTTTCAAGAAGCAAGCCTCAGGCAGAGAATGCCACTCCTTAGCTGTACAAACCGTGTATGCACAATGAGAGTATTCCCTAAAAGGTTTGTGCGTATGGTTGAGATGTCCATTATATACCGATGGCGCATTGCCGTACGTCTTGTAGTCCAACGATGGAAAGGGCTAGGTGGAATCATATCGTGCAGTTCTGTAACCGATAAAGGAACAAACTGTTTTTGCGAAAACAATACCTAACTAATGCATTTTAATTTTGTTTTCAGATATTATGTGGGTTTAATGCTAAATGGATTAAAATAAATGGCGAAAATATACCTAAAAATGCATTCGTCGGTGGACGCACTGGTGGACCTAATGAAGTTGCTGGTGAACCTCTCTATATATGTAGAAAAAAGATTAAAGACAGCCTTGTATGTGGCAAAGCCTATGCTCGAACCAAATTATGCTATTTGCCATTTAATGGCGAGGAAAAGCAAAAAACTTCGTATGAAATATTAGTCGAAGAGTAGGCGAAATACAACAAGCTTTACCTTTTACAACTTACCTTTTATGTTATTAAATCAGTTTAAACCATTATAGCACCAGTACTGAGTCACATTATAAATCTGTGCTTAGAATCAGGTGTGTTTCCAGATATATTAAAATTTGCTGTTATAAAACCACTTCATAAAAAAGGTAGCAAACTTGATCCAGCCAATTACCGACCTATTGCCTTACTACCCATATTCTCCAAAATTATAGAAAAAGTTATATAAACGAAAAAATCTTTTTGCTGATGAACAATACGGTTTTAGACGAAAAAAGAATATAATCATGGCAATTTTCAATTTCTTTGAAAAAATTATTACTAACATCGATAATAGAAGTCCGATAACTGCTTTATTCATGGAAATGAGCAAGGCATTTGATTTTGTGGATCGAACATTACTCTTAAAGAAAGTGGAAAGGTATGGAGTTAGGGGAAATGCTTTAAAGCTTTTGAAATCGTACTTATCCGACAGAAAACAAGTTACGAAAATAGATGAGGTCTGTATTCCTTCAAAAACCGAGCGCACTTATATTTCTAGTCAGAGGCCTAATAACTACGGGTACCCCAAGGAAGTATTGTAGGCTCTTTATTATTTATAATTTACATTAATGACATGCCAAAAGAAATACATCACCCGATGGTCTTGTTTGCTGATGATAGCACGGTCGTTTTTAGTGACAATAATGATGCGACGACACTTGAGGGAGAGATAAACCACTGTCTCCAAGTTTTAATAAAAATGGATGACCGGGAATAATTTAAAAATAAATATTGACAAAACTAAAATAATGACTTTGAGCAACGGACAAATCATAAAAAACCTAACGTAAAATATGATGACAAAGTAATATCAGAAACGACAACCACAATTTTTTTGGGTCTGGAACTGGATAGGGACATGTCATGGAAAACTCACACTGAAAGTGTATGTAAATGCCTGAGTCAGCATTCATATGCTTTACGGAATCTCGCAAAGGAGGTACACCAAAAAGTTTTGGTTACAGCGTATCATGCTTATGTTACATCAACGCTGCGCTACGGTATTATATATTGGGGTAACTCCACGAACATGGAGACGGTGTTTAGAGCGCAAAAGAGGTGTGTTAGGGCAATATGTGGTATTCAGAGCACGGAAAGTTGTAAACCATTTTTTCCATATTTACGAATATTAACAGTACCCTGCCTGTACATATACGAGGTGGCTCTATACGTAAAAACAAACTTGCACTTGTTTCATATATTACACAGCACGCGACATAAAAATATGATAAGCGGTAGACAGCACAAAAAAGCGGTATTCCATAAAACCTTTCTCGGAATGGCACCGCAGATTTATAACAAACTACCTAATTCTTTATTAAATCTTAACGATATAAATAAATTTAAAAAGCAACTTAATAATTTTCTGATGCAAAATACATACCTACTACACAATAAGTGACTTCCTGTCAGATAGAAATGTGTGTGTATAATAATAATACATATTGTTAAGGTGGCTTACTTATGAATTTGAATTTATGACATTGTAATAACTTTTTAGTTTTGAATTTATGAAATTGTATAACATAAAAGTTTTGAATTTATGACATTGTATAACGTATTAACTTAAATTTATGACATTTAATAGGGTATTATTTTGACATTATGACATTTTTTAAAGTATTAATTTGAATTTATGACATTATATAGGGTATTAATTTATGGGATTTTGTAAGGTATTAATTTGAATTTATGAGCATGTGTAATTTTAATGATAATTTTGCATGCCTATTGGTGCAACACAGTGGACTGCGCATTCACTTGACATCTGGAAATGTTTGAATATGTACTGTGTTGAGCAATAAATATATTTGAATTTGAATTTGAACCTCTTTACCTACCTACCAGTGAAACGAACGTTGTAGCGGCATAAACGCCACCACCTGCGAACTAATGACATGCATGATGTCACACAAATCCTGCATCGTGCAAGCAAAGCTTTTCGCGCGATTTGAATAATACTCACGACGGTGTCTCTTGGTGTCTCTGAATTGGCTGCAAGACCCTGCGCAGTAGCTATTTTTATGTCAATGTTTAAGGTGAAGATAGCATTGTATAACTGTCTCTTTTACTCGCTAACGTTTGTCGCATCATACTATCTCGCTTACTCTATGCAGTACCTATACTCGATGACAATTTGTTATTACGGAATGGTTGGCAGAGCGAATTTCAAAGACCCAAACATCCGCTGTGACTACTAATATCAGCAGTCTGATATTAACCGCCGGGCAGTTGTCCGGACGGCACAACACCCGTCTGGTTGGCGGATCCTCGCTTTTCTATGGAGGTTTGTGGGAGTTTACACCCTGTTCCGCATCTCCAAAACTTCAACAGTTAAATCAATCAATCGATCTGTTTAGCATTTTCTCCTATAAGTTGAGGTCGGATTCTAGTATTATATGGACATGGACGTCCACAACCTAGTACTGGGTAGCACGATTCTCCTTGGCAAAACTTGTGTCAGATTTTAGAATTCTGACTATCGATCTTCAAATGACAGCCGAGACCAACTCGGACCTATTCGACTGTAGATCAAAGTAGGTACCTACTCAGTACAATTAAATCGATAAAGTTTTATTGATTTGGTAAATAGATACTCTTTGCGCTGTAACATGGTGCGGGTGACAGTTTCAATGACATTTTTACGCATAAATTACTTATCACATTTTTTGTAGTTGAACGTCATACAGGCAACTATGGTATAACCATGGTATGACGTTAAAGTACAAAAAATGCGTATACGTATATGCGTACAAAATGATAATGAAACTGTCACCCGCACACGGTCGTAAGGGACGCGCTTTACAGAAACCGGTGGACGCAGATCATCCGCTCCAGATGAAACCTGATGCTGACCACGATCCTCAGACATGAGGGACCGTCCAAGAGAGAGAGACACCTGCACCATGCTACAGCGCAAAGAGTATTTGTAACATGTAAAATACTGTGGCTTATTAAATTAAAACTGAAAGTTTATGTTTAATTTTCTTCTTAGATGAATAAACGTTTAATGTTTGTAAATAATTATACTGATTGTTTCATTTGTGTCTCAAGTTCCAAAGATCAGTATAAATAAGATTTGTGGAGCTCAAAATACCGAAGTTTGTAATTTTGTATTCTAAAGCCAGTGATACACGGTTTGAAACCAAGTTAAATACCAAGGTTTGAAGCGGGTGGGGCGATGCCGTCTACACGGTTTAAAACACAGATAATAAAATACTAGCATACAGATGCCTCATCACATACAAAAAAACCGTGCCGACGTAACTAGCGTTTTTCATCTGATTAATCTTGTTATTTTTGTGAGTGCATCAATCGCCTTCGATCCCGTTTCACGGCAATAGATGGTGTTAACAGCGCCTTGCAAGTAAAAGGGTTTACTAGGTTCGTGAATATTTTTTTCTTTAAATACAGTGAAGGTTCGTTTTATGGTTTTTTTTTGCACGTTTTTACAGTTTTTTGCACCAATATGCGTTAAAATGCAAATTTTAACAATCGAGCTGAATGCCTCAGAAATTTAAAAATGCGCCATCTATGGCATCAATTTTAAATGATCCGTTCAAATAATCTTTGAAATGTGAATTATGAGCCCAATATTCCATAATTTTGTAGAGTTGATTAAACAAGAACATAGAATGTTTATGTTCAATTCCAGATAATGTTAATTTTACACACAATTCTGTTGAATTGTGTGTACATGTCGCGCCATCTAGTGAGATTTATTTGAACCAAATTTTCTCTCTTAGCAATGAGACCCCGTGGTTTAAAACAAGCCCCTCCAACCAAACCTTAGACCTCAGTACAGGGGGAGACAGAACAAGCACAACTTCAGTAAAGAAGGAGTCGCCATCTACTTATCTTAACAGATAAACTAATAGTTTCATAATTATTGATAGATGTCTCTGTAATCACAAACAAAAAAACTCAAATAATTATATTTTTAGAGAATAATCATAATATTTTTCACAATTTTTCATCAAAATTGTCACATTATTATATTTCATACCTGTCTAAAATTATCGATTATGGCAAGCAACCTTGTCACAGAAATATTGCTGGTGTTATGCGATTGTGATATATTCTGGCGACATTACTCATTAATTTAATTAAAAGAAGCGTTGCCAGAATGTAACTTTCGTTACGTTTTACGTTACTTTTGACCTTCTCATGTAACACGAATCAAAAGGTAATTTGTAGGTATTGCGTTACTTTT
Source organism: Orthosia gothica (assembly GCA_949775005.1). Classification (NCBI taxonomy): domain Eukaryota; kingdom Metazoa; phylum Arthropoda; class Insecta; order Lepidoptera; family Noctuidae; genus Orthosia; species Orthosia gothica. The sequence continues at coordinate 23,797,704 of OX459036.1, forward strand.
AGGACTTATTAAAATATATTGAAATATTTTCCAGCAAACTAAAAATAATCGTGCAACTGAACGCATCTAAGAAAGTTTTCGTTCGTCGTGTTGTCGCACCTGATTTTGTGACGCACAAATTGACGAATTGTATATTCATTCAATGACTCACGGTTATTTCTAACTAAATCTTCCATCCTGTATTTAGTTAGGCTTAGCAAGCACTGCGGTTTTTATTCATGCGATTTTTTTCCGCCTATTCTGCGACCTATGGAACTGATGGAACTGTATGAAGCTGCACGCATTGCGGTATAAATTCGAAGATTCGATTCGGCAATAATACCGCAAGAAATCCGTGTTTTGCCACAGAATCGCGCGAATATTTTGAGCTCTATGAACAGGTAGAAAGTTAAAACAGGCATTGCGATTTTATGCGCAGTAGATTCAGTACGCGGACAAAAATTCGCGCGAATAAAATCAGTGCGGCTAAAAATCGCAATTAAGCCTTAGTATCGTTTTCCACACAAAATTAAGGTAGGCAATGTAACTTTTCGTGAACTTTTCTCATGCAAATGTAACTTTTTGTGATGTCTCATGTAATATTTGACTACTATTTGCCACTGGCAACACTGATTCAATAATTCAAAATATTCAATCAAGAAGAAGAAGCAAGTGTCAAAGTGAAGTTGAAGCACAGAACCTAAATAACCAGAAGAAGTGTATATAAAATTGACATTTAAGTGAAGACGCGGCTAAACGGACTTGTATCCAGGCCGGTTAATCTATATAAAAATAAACAAAAAGTGGCCGCCGAAACTCAAAGATTGCTAATATAAATATACTCCGCAAAAAGAAAGAATAAGTGTTTAATTGTCACAAAACGACATAAATACAATACAAAAACATACTTAAGCTAAACCCTTAAAAATAGTATTATTAACAAAGTAAGTACTTAAACTTGCGTCCACGCTTGTTTGTGTGTCTATTTTGTGATTAATTATTGGTTTTTGAGTGTTTTGTTTACATTAGACATCCTAGACATCGAGTTGAGTTTCTCCTCCAGGATAAGTTTTGAATAAGTTCTGTGTTCTCCTCCGTCCTGTTAGTGGACTACTACCCATAATAAACTAATATTTTTCAGTCGCTCCGTACTATTTAGTGATATTCTTGAGAAAAGACGTTTATTTTGTGCAGTGTGTGTCTAACAAAATAGATACAATGCCTCACCGTTGCTATTTTGGATGTAAGGACACTGGTAAGTTATTTTTTACACAACTGACTGCTCAAAAAAGAAGTGTTTTATACTCTTAATTCTTCTAATAATCATGTGAAAACCTTTCTTTCAAAATAACATCTAAAAATATGCTTTTCTCAAAACTTCAAATGTTTTGATTTTGTTTATGTTTTATAAACTAATGTTTTGACTGGCAATTTGCAGACACAATTGATTTTTAATTAATATTGTCCACTGGTGCCATTTGTCAGATGATGAGATAATATTCAATTGTCTGCCTTTTTCCAACTGAGATTTGAATGAATAATATTTTGCATAGAGGCCCACTAAGTACCCGCTAATGTAATACATCACTCACAAAAAATACTATATTATTTTCTTTGGTTTCAGGCAATGTGATGCACTCATTTCCGAATCCTGGCAAATTTCCTGAGCGTTTCAAAGCTTGGGTTAATCTTGTTGGTTGCAATCAAGAAACATTAACAGACTATGAGATTTATAAGAAGAAAAGAATATGTGATATTCACTTCACCAATGAGCATCGTAATCGCTTTAAGCGTCTAAATGCTTTGGCAATGCCAACTCTGTTTTTGCCTGGTGAGTTGAATATTAAATTACTTCATACAAAACACAATGCAAGGTCAAGATCAGTGGGGAAATTGCATAACACATTAATAGTAGAAATGGGTTTTATTTTGACAGTTCAACAACAATAATTGTGTTGTTTCAGCAGATCAATTTTTGAACGAATGAATCAATGAATAACCAATATCATTCAAATTTATTCACATTTCGATTGATAATAATTGTTAGGCAATTAGGGTGCTGCTTAGCCAGCCTGCTTATGGAGCCATTATATTCTAGACTTGTTTATATTTTTGTAATCTATCAATAAACTCAACATTTAATTTAGCATTTTTTTTCAGTACCTATGTAAATATTGACAAAATTACTTATGTTTAATTTCATAATTCTTTCAGGTGAAAGTCATGGTATCACTGCTAAAGCTGCACAATCTGAGGCTAGCCTAAGTATTAGTCATCCTACCACAAGCACCTCTCTTCCTTCTACTTCCACTCCAGGTATGTTTTATCAAATACTAGCTGACCCAGCAAACTTTGTTTTGCCATAAAAAGACCAAACATTTATCTACCCTACCTACCCGACCCTACACTACCCTACCCTACCCGACCCTACACTACCCTACCCTACCCTACCCTACCCTACCCTACCCTACCCTACACTACCCTACCCTACTCTACCCTACCCTACCCTACACTACCCTACCCTACCCTACCCTAACCTACCCGACCCTACACTACCCTACGCTACCCTACACTACCCTACCCTACACTACCCTACCCTACCCGACCCTACACTACCCTACACTACCCTACACTACCCTACACTACCCTACCCTACACTACCCTACCCTACACTACACTACCCTACACTACCCTACACCACCCTACCCTACCCTACCCTACCCTATGTCCTTCTCCTGGTTCTAAGCTACCTCCCTGCCAATTTTCAGCTAAATCGATTCAGCCGTTCTTGAGTTATAAGTGAAGTAACTAACACGACTTTCTTTTATATATATAGATTAGTTTGATACTTGTCTTTGATATCACTGTATTTGGTGTGCTTTCACTTGTGGTGTCAGATGCAAATAGCACTACCCCATCTCTTCCAGTGGGAGTCATAAAATGGACAACAACAGTTTTATTAATACTAGCTAACCCCCGCAGCTTCGCTCCTGTCAACTGGCTCCTTACCTACCATAACTACCCTACCCTACCTACCCCACCAACTAAAAAAAATAAACATAAACCATCTACTAAATAATCCGAACAAAGCCTAAACTTTTGGTTTGGATAGGTGAGCCCGTGTCGCCGTTCTTGTGTTATAAAATTACAATGAAAAGTGGCGTTGATTTTTATATATATAGATATTGAAGAAGCATCAAAGTTATTAACTTGAAACCGGTATGCGTGTATGACCAGATGAATGAACATCAATGAGGCAAAAGTATGAAAGGATTGTAGCAGGTGGTGTCCTGTAGTTTCTACCTACCCCTTAATAGGGGTAGGTAGAAACCCCTACAAACCCCCTTCTACTAATGTAGAAGGCATGAGTTTATGTATGTATGAAATTAATATTAGTATTTTAATCATGCATGTTTTGTCAGGTGAATGTCAAAGGATTGCTGCTGTGACCCAGCAGTTTGAGGCTGTTAGTCAACCTTCCACTAATACCTCTCTTCTTACTACTTCAACTTCAGGTATTATAAATTATCAGTTTGTTCTATCAGCATAGTGCATTCTCGTACATATTATTCATGTATTGTATATGTTTTCAGATAAAAGTCACTGCACTGCTGCTAAAAGTTCTGTGGTAATGGAACATAATTATAGCGTGATATGCAGACCAAAAGAAAAGAGTTTACTCAAAGGTAATAAAATTTATTATCAGCATTATAATTAAAGCCTATTACTGTGTCACTGACCACTGTTGAGCTTTTGGCCTGCCATATTATAATTTTACTCTTTGCCTCAGCTCAGTGTGTTTGGAACGCTGTGCAGAGAGGATGTATTTACGCTCGTATAGTTCTCGCCAAACTTCTTGGCCGTTGTTGCTCAATCAAGCGAAAATGGCTAAACGGATTAGGATGAAATTGGCCACAGCGATAGATTATAGTCTGGAATAGCACATAGGCATCTTTATATCCTTTGTAATGTTCCCTTCCCTTGGGATAAGAAAACACTGTTAACACGGGCGAAGCCGCTGGCAGAAGATAGTGAGCGCAACTGTCATCAGTGTTGCCAGTGGCAGATAGTCAAATACTACATGAGACATTAAAAAAGTTACATTTTCATGAGACAAGTTACATTACCTTATTTTATGTGGAAAACGACACTAATACTCTCACGCGCTCGCCGAAGTAAGCGGGATGGAAGGTTTCGAAATACACGTGAGTGAGTGAATATGCAATACGTAATCTGTGTGTCACAAAATTAGGTGCGGCATCACGACGAACGAAAACTTTATTAGATGCGTTCCGTACACAGATTACCTCCCAATAGATTCCGCATAGAAGACAACTTACGCGCACCACACATCAGTTTATTTAGGCTGATATAACTCAGTGCACGGTATGATCTCTTTAGTATCGACCAGGCATTAGACCTGTGGGCACGCTAGCCATTTCTAGTTTTAATTCTGTTTAAAAAATAGTAAACAACGGTTTGCCTTAAAAAAACAAACGAATTGTGCAGTAATATGGTGTGGAAAATCAACCAGCCCTTCAAGATCAAAAAAAGATGGGATAACATTCCACCGGTAGGCAAAGTAATAAATATTTACCAATCTAAAAAAGGTCAAGTTATAATGGTTAACAAATCAAAATTGCACACTTTACAGTAGCGCTCGTTGATGTCTTTTGTGAAAGTCCCTTTCACTCATACGGCATTATTATATTGCTATCTTTTTCCCACCGAAGTAAAAATGTTGAGACAAATACCTTTTTTGCATGTCGAAAAGTATCGATGATCGATATTTAATTAGGTATATAGGAGAATGAAATAATCTTGTTAAAATTGATTATTTAAAAATAAACAATTTAGTTTATTTTTAGTTTGAACTAATAGTGCTTGTAAAGGTTGTTTGTTGGGATGTTGAATGAGAGATAGTATTGTTCACTTAAAACTGTATATTGTTAGGAAAAGTTACAAAATGTTTGTTAATGGAGCGAGGGAGCACGCGCGACGGCACTCAATGCTAACCGATCACGTACTGACGTTAATTGTTATTTGGGTCGCTTGGCGTAAACGCGTATAATGCAGATTAAGCAATTAATATTAAAGTTATGATGTGCGGTTCGCCGTACATGCTCCCGGGCGAACATGTTACCAAAATTAATGCTAATAGAAATATAAAAATTAAACAATATCGTCCCCAGTGTAAAAGTTACGTCTTTGTGGCCTAGGGGACGTTGCTTGGTCATGTACAGTATTTAAGCTAGTGTTGCTAGCTATTACATTCACTTCACTGGGCTGACGGTCAGCCACTATGCTCTGCTTTCGCGGAAGTTTCACTTGATTCACTTCACTAGAATTTAAATTGATGTTTCGCGAAAATTTAACTGTAGGTTCCGTCTGCGTGAAGTTTCTGGTAGACGCCTTTCTTCTGCGCCACAGGAATACCGCTGCTGCTACAATGGATGCGCACAGCAAGCCATAGCAAATGGCGTATTGATGAACGTCATGTGTTGATAGGCTAAGGTGATTTCGATCGATCTCGATTGAAGTGTTTGTTGTAGCCGTTTTCAATTGTTGTATCTGTTGGCCGATGCTTTCTAATGTTTGGTTTAGCGGATCTACGGATTCCGTGTAGTCTGATAGGGAGATGTTTACTAAGTGATGGAATTCGGTTATCTGTGGAGTTTCTATTTCAGGGTCAGTTTTTATGATGTTTCCCGAATGGGAACGAGAGTACAGAGCAAAGTCCTTGCCTTTAATTATGCACTTAGGCTTCAAACTTATTATACCTGCTCCACTGATTTGCTTGTAGGTAACTTGATCTTGACAGATGATCCTGATTGGATATGCGTTGCAGCAAAAGTATAGGTACTTAGATGGGTCGTTCAACTCAATCCACATATCACCGCACTGAGATTTGCTTACTACACATTGATTAGTATAGTGATTGATCTTACAGAATTTCTCGTCAATGGGAAGATAGTTGACTGGCTTGTCGATTGTACACAAATATGAATTTTCATTATGTTGACATAGCTGAAGTTCCGTGAATGATATTGTTAGGTAAGCATCCTTTTTCAAATTTATTGCTACGTAGTCTGTTATCGGCAATACGTTAAGCATGTTAGTACCGATTTGATGAGGAACTGAGAGGATCTTGTAAATCTTATAACTGTCTCTACTAGCCAATGGAAATGTTATCTCGAAGATGACGTAATCTGTCATTACTCTTGCCTTTGCACTCAGCATACTATAGACTGACCTGAGGTCTGATTGTATATTGTCCACTGGTATGGTCACGTCTTTGTTCAGCTGCCCAGATATGAACTGTAATTCATTTCTTAATTGATCAGGGGTTAATAAATGGGTATTGAATTTGCCATGATAAACGTCTGTTATGGTATCTAGTAGAGTATTTTGAATTTCTTTCAGACTGTGCAGTAAGTTAACTGCGGTTAGTGCTGACAAAGTGAAATCCTGACTGTCACTTAACTTGTCCATGTTTTCTTTAATTATGTTAGTTGCTCGATCTAGCTCGTTTAAATGCTTGTTAATTGTTTTATGTTGCCGTTGTATATGTTGTTCAGTCCGTTTTAGTACACTGTATTCGGCCTCAACGATAGATGTTTGGTTTTTAAGTAAGTTGGTAAGATGATGCTCATTTTGTGTTATAAGTTGGATATCCTTTTCCAATTCAATACTCCGAACAGTGCGTTTGCAATGTTACCTATTCCATTGATAAGGCCGCGACGCTGTCTGTCGTGCGCGTCAAAATGCTGATTCAATAGGAGTCGGTTGTAATGTTGTAATTCAGAGTACTCGTGATGTAATTGGAGTAGTAGCATACCGCAGCGACTTGTTTCTGATAATGTGCTGCATGTTTTCTCTAAATAGTTCAGGAACTTTGTTGCTGTTGTCATGCCGTCCCAGTACGGAGTCATATTGTAGTATACAATGAGGGTCCATTTATCTCTTATAAGTTGCATGTTGTTGATAGAGTCAAAATATAATGAGATGTTGTTAGTAAGTGGTGATATAATTTCTGTTGTTTGCGATGTTGTTACCAATGACATGAAAATTATCAAAGAAATCGCCATTGATGTAAATAATGACTTGGGTTTATTTGATTTAATCTTTGTTTCTCCTACACTATTTTTATTACTGTCCTGGTCGTTTTTCATGTCTTCCTGTTTGTGGGATGAAATCGGTAGAATCGATAATTTGACAATAGGTCGTTTTAAGACACCATTTTTTGTTTTTAATGTTACAACTCGAACGAGACCGTCCTGTCCAGGGTGGAGCTCTATTACTCTGCCCATTATCCATTTCCCTGGCGGGAGATTGTCATCCTGTATAGTTACCAACTGCCCTATTTCAATATTGTTTTTAATGTTCATCCATTTAGGGCGCATTGACTGTTGTGCTAAATATTCTGTTTTCCACCTTTTCCAGATATCATTCGCAATTTTGGCAGATAGAGTCCACCTGGTGCGTGCATCTTGTTCTGTTTCGATGATTGATGTTCCTGGCCTCCCAGTTAGGAAATGAGCTGGAGTCAATGCTTCTAAATCATCTATGTTTTCGGATAACGCACACAGCGGTCTAGAGTTCAAACATGACTCCAATTTGGCTAAGACAGTTGTATATTCCTCAAAAGTTAGCTTCTGCTCACCTACTACTCTTTTGAGGTGATGTTTTAGGCTTCTAACAGCTCTCTCCCATAATCCACCTGCACTTGGCCATGATGGTGCATTAAAATGCCACTGTATTTGTAAGTCTGTTAATTCTGCTGATAAGTTGTTGTCGAACATGCTTTGTAGGTCAAGAAATTGTTCTTGTAAAACTCTGTTCGCCCCAACAAAGTTGGTTCCGTTGTCACTATATATGTGACAGGGAGCTCCTCTTCTGACAACCATTCGCTGTAGTGCAGCTAAAAACGCAGAGCTACTTAAGTCGGACACTAGTTCCAGATGAACAGCTTTGGTCACCATACACACAAATAATGCTATGTAGCCTTTTGTTGTCTTTATCCCCCGACCTTTGTTGCTTTTTACTTCAACATAGCCGGTATAATCTACACCGGTGTGATAGAAAGGGGGAGCGGGTTTGCTTCGGGATACTGGTAGATCTCCCATTAACTGATGCTGCATTCTTGGTGAATGTTTTCTGCAAAGTACGCAGTTTCTAACTTCCTTCTTGACGGCTCTGTTACCTCCGATTATCCAATACTTCTGTCTAATGTTTGCTAGAGTTAAGCGTGGCCCACCATGGTAAGTTAGTAGATGAGCTTGATTGATGACAAGCGTTGTTAAACGGCTGTTGTTTGGCAGTATTGCTGGATGTTTCATCTCCATCCCAATGTCTGCTTTTCTTAGGCGACCACCTACCCGAAGGATACCCTCTCGATCGATAATGCATCTAGTTTTAATAGATTGCTCTTTTTAGGGTTCCGTACCCAAAGGGTAAAAACGGGACCCTATTGCTGAGACTCCGCGGTCCGTCTGTCTGTCTGTCTGTCTGTCTGTCTGTCTGTCTGTCTGTCTGTCTGTCTGTCTGTCTGTCTGTCACCAGGCTGTATCTCATGAACCGTGATAGCTAGACAGTTGAAATTTTCACAGATGATGTATTTCTGTTGCCGCTATAACAACAAATACTAAAAACAGAATAAAATAAATATTTAAGTGGGGCTCCCATACAATAAACGAGATATTTTTGCCGTTTTTTGCGATAATGGTACGGAACCCTTCGTGCGCGAGTCCGACTCGCACTTGGCCGGTTTTTTTTTTTGTTTAATTTACCATGGTTTTTCAAGTGTTCTATCTCTTCTATAAATACTGTTCTTTGTACATGTTTAACTATCAATGATTTGGCATTTCGTATTTCTGATATTGTTAGATACGATGGCAATGAGCTGTGTTTCATTGATGTTGCGTTGTTATGTAATTGCATTGTTTTTGTAGCGCGTAATAACCATGCAAGTACTTTTACAATTTTAGTAAATGAGCTGTATTTATCCAATAGTTTCATAATGATGCTCTCTGTATTTGTATGTTGATGCCGAGTTATCAAAGCATTTGTTTTGTGACTCTGACTATATTTCGTTTTAAGTTCTTGGTCTGTTGTAAAAAGGATTGGTTTTGATAACTCCAAATTTGCATCGAATGTTTTCAAAGTGTTAGGTCCTTGCCACCACAGACTATGATGTTTTAACTGAGATGGCAAAATTCCTCTGCTTGCTGCGTCCGCTGGATTCTCTTCGGACTTGACATATCGCCAGCAGTCTGGTTTTATTACTTCAGTAATGCTTTTTGTTCTGTTTGCTACGAACGGTTTCCAGCGTCCGGGATCGCCTTGCAACCAGCCCAAGACAACCATCGAGTCTGTCCATCCAAATATTCGCATTTTTTGGTCTCCTAAACAGCTGATGACTTTGTTCATTAATTTTCCCAGTAAATGTGCTCCTGATAACTCCAATTTCGGTAAAGTCACACTTTTCGAAACCGGAACTAGTCGAGATTTTGCCACGACTAATACTACTGAAGATTTGTTATGTTTTTTGATACGCGCATAAATAACTGCAGCGTACGCTTTTGTTGACGCATCGCAGTAGCCGTGCAGTTCGATTGTGTCATGAGGTTGATACCCGATCCATCTTGGTATTTTATATTCATTGATGTTTACTATGTCTGTTTGTAACGTATTCCATTCGTTTTTAATGTTTTCTGGGACTTCTTCATCCCAGTCCAGGTTATTGATCCATAGTTTCTGGAATAGAATTTTTAATTTTGTTGTCACCGGTGATATCCACCCTAAGGGGTCAAATAGTTTAGATACCTCGGCCAAAAGCGTTCGCTTTGTCAATGTTATGTTGTGTTTTGCTGAATTGTGTTTAAAAGTAAACTGATCATCTGTTGCATTCCAGCGTAATCCTAATGTTTTTGATGGGTTTTCTGTTTTGAAGTTAAATATAATTTCTCCTTCGCTCTGATTGTTATCAATGTTTGCCAAGAGTTCCGAACTGTTTGCTGACCATTTTCGTAGTTGGAAACCGCCTGACTTTAATAAATTGTTAAGATCTGTTATAAGTTGTTTACCATCCTGTATTGAATGACTTCCATGAATCAGGTCATCTACGTAGAATGAATCTGTTAAGACCTTGGAAGCTTCCGGATATTTCTGCTCCTCATCCTTTGCTAACTGTCGCAAGGTCATCATTGCTAAGAAGGGAGCTGATTTTGTTCCATAAGTTACTGTTGCTAGTTGATATGTTTCAATTGTTTTGTGTGGCGAATCTCTCCACACTATCTGTTGATATCTACGATCTGCTTCGTTCACCATTATTTGTCGGTACATTTTTTCGATATCAGCTGTATATGCGTAACGATATTGTCGCCATTTGATGATTAGTTTTTGAAGGTCTTGTTGTAAATTGGGACCTTTAAACATTAGGTCGTTGACACTATTCCCGCTAGACGTCCTGGCCGACGCGTTGAACACGACCCGAAGTTTTGTTGTTGTTGACTCAGCTCGTTGTACAGCGTGGTGTGGCAGGTAGCAGGATATTGTTTGATTGTTGTTGTTGTTTTTCCTTGGAACCATGTGACCTAAAGCTTGGTATTCATGTATAAACTGTTTATATTGCTCTGCTAAGTTTGGCTGTTTTTGAAATTTCCGCTCCAAATTTTGGAACTGAGCTATGGCCATTTCTTTAGAAGACCCTAACTTTCCCTCGGTATTTGATTTAAAAGGTAGTCTGACTTCGTAACGCCCATCTGCAAGTCGTTTTGTTGTTGCTAGATAATAGTCAATACATTCCTGATCCTCTAACGACACTTGCGATTCTTCGCTGATATCTTCAATCTCCCAAAATCGTTGAATGTCTTGGGTGTTGCTCAGTACAACATTGCATCGATATGACGTCGTTTCTTCACCACCTCCGTATATGATCCATCCCAGTTGTGTTTGTTGGATTACCGGATGGGAAGGATTTTCTCCTCTGATTAATCCCGATAGTAATATTATGCCATGGACGTTGGCATTAAGTAATAAGTCCACCGGCCTGCTTGAGTTGAATTCGGGATCTGCTAGCTTTAAATTTTCTATATGACACCAATTAGGTCGATCAAATGTTTTGATTGGTAAGTTCCCAAGTAAGTTGTCCATTATTAGCACATCTGTACTAAATGAAAAGTTGTTATGGATTGATGAGCAGTGAACAGTTAGTTTACCTTTACATTTGTTATGCTGTTCTCCTATGCCCATTACGATTCCTTTGCATCGCAATTTTTGTAATCCTAACCTTTTCACTGCCTCTTCTCTGATTAGAGACACTTGTGAACCCGGATCTATCAAGGCTCTTAAGACTTGATGGGACCCATCAATGGCTTCAACCTTGATTAAGGTAGTGGCTAACATCACTTCATTAGTCGTTAATTTATTCCCAGTGACATGTGATGAAACAGACATGATTGGGTTTTCATTAATTTGCTGTTGGTTGATAATGGCCGCACTGTTAGTAGTTGGCGATCTTGATTTTGTGCAAGCATCATGCATAATTGAATTGTGCGTTCCATTGCAATTGCGACACCGTTTGGTCGAAGTGCATTGTTTACCATTATGATCGAATAAGCAATTAATGCATACTTTCAATTGCGAAACTGTTTTTAGCTTGTTTTCGCTGCTCGATTCTAAAAACCTTTTACAATTATATAGGCCATGCTGATGACCGCAAAGTGGACACTTATACGGCATCGACACGTGTAACGCTTTGGAGAATGATTTACTGCTGTTGCTATGCTGATTGTTGTAGCCTGTTTGATGATTTTTGTTACCCGAAGTTCTTGTTTCTTGATTGGCCTTTTGTGTATAACTTTCATGTTTTCTACGCGAAGATTCTAGACTTGTAAACTTGCTCTCTAGGAAGTCGAGAAACTCTTGTAGAACTGGTAGCTCCCGTGCGTTTTTCAAGGAATCTATGTAATCCCCAAATGTTTCCTGATCCAATTTTTGTGACAATAAGTTCACAAGTAGTGGATCCCATGTGTTGATGTCGACACCCAGATTTTTTATACCGTGTATGCTTTCTAGTGTGACGTCATGCAATTTTTTGATTTGAGTCCACGATTGCTGTTGCATGTTAGGTAAACCGAGTAAAGTGTTGACAATAGAGTTAAAAATAAGCTTTTTGTTGTTGTAGCGATGGTTTAAAAGTTCCCAGCTTGTGTTGTAGTTTTCACTGCTTATTGGAAGATGTTGTATAATCTTCTCTGCCTCACCTCGCAACTTTCCTTTCAAAAATTGCATCTTCTGGGCGCTTGACATTGACCGATTGTTGTGTATGGTCTCATTAAACAAATCTTTAAAGGAGTACCATTGGTGATATTTGCCTGTGAATATAGGAATATCCATTTGTGGAGTGCTATGTTCTCTGTAAGACACGGACCACAGTTTCTTGTTGATTGCTCTTTTGAGATTGATGAACGTTTTTTCATTGTTGCTGTAGATGATGTCATACTCTTCATCTGCGCCACACAGTTCCCCGTCAATTTCCCAGTGTAGCTCATCAACCTGCTTCCATTTTGACTGTAATGTTCTAAGGGCGTCCTCTAATTCCCACTTTTCATTGAGATCTTCCAGATCAATGTTGGTGATGGCCCTCTTAAAGGCTTTGATATTCGCCGTTTGCTTGCGAACCATGTCATCAAGTTTACTTGTCGAACCCTTTGACATCATCACTTGGCTGGTATCCGGACCCCTTTCTGTTTGCTCTTGTTGACGATCTTCCTGTCTGGATTGAGATCGTTTTTTTGGTGATGGAGGAATTTTTGCAGCTAATTCCTCACATTGTTTGATAATTAATGTTTTAATGCTAGTGTATAGCTGACTTGTTTGCTCGTGCTCCGAGTTCAGAAAGTATTTATGCTCACTGATCCCACTCGCACAGATACGTATGTGATTGTTCTGGTAATCTCCCCAGTAACTCTCAAGTAATTCCGAACGACGTCTGAAATAGTCATCCGTCTTTCTTTCGGCTCCATCCTTTTTTATGTTAATTTTCAATTTTTTGAGCGCTTCACTAATCTCCTGTTGCGATTCGTAAAGACGTTCCATTTTGTTGGTGGATATAATGCTTATGTTGTTAATTAAAAAGGAAAGATCTTACTTGTGTTCTCCGTCTCTTACGGCTGTTAGTTCGATGTTGATGTTGGCGGAAAAAGTTCTGCTGTTGATCCTGTTCCCTTGCTGCTGGCGACGCCCTGCTGCTGACGTCTTGCTAATGTTTGTTTGTTGTTATGCGGACTGCTGCCACAATGTTGATAGTTCAACGAACGAGTGTCCTCACTAATTTTTGGTCTGCTTTAACACTAGTCAACTCCTTCCGGACGGAGGACTATCAAAAACTCGCGAGGTCCCGCTCGATGGCTCGAAGGACCATGTAAAGGTTGTTTGTTGCGATGTTGAATGAGAGATAGTATTGTTCACTTAAAACTGTATATTGTTAGGAAAAGTTACAAAATGTTTGTTAATGGAGCGAGGGAGCACGCGCGACGGCACTCAATGCTAACCGATCACGTACTGACGTTAATTGTTATTTGGGTCGCTTGGCGTAAACGCGTATAATGCAGATTAAGCAATTAATATTAAAGTTATGATGTGCGGTTCGCCGTACAGAGCTACTCATAACAAGAGCTCAGTGTGACCCTGTTTACAGAGGATTACAATTAAATTAAATCATTTTTGGCCAAAATGAAAATCTTTTCTCGATCGATGTTTTTCTTCATTATTATTAAGTAATTATAAAATCGCCGCCTACGAAATTTTACATAAAATACCATTCTGTTTGAAAAATATCGATATTTTTATCGAAATTTAATGCGTATGTCCCATCACTACGACAGATACCGTGATCTTGAACAGCCAATCACGGCGCACTTGTCACTCCCCGCGCAACCCGTGCCTTCCGCCAAATTTGGTGAACTCGGAATCAAACAAAACAGAAGGCAAGCGGTATCTATTGGGAGGTAATCTGTGGTTCCGTATCATGATTTTTTTTTTCGCTGAAAAAAATTTCAATATTATTGATTAAATCCTAAAAGTAACGTATAAGTTACATTTTGTGTCGTGTTAGGGCGCGTTCCCACTATGTCGTAACGACTAATTTATCGTTCGACGACTGTCGTCTCTACCTGTTCCCATTATAACGATTCCATTTAAACATATAAGCCACGACACTTAAAACTACACGATTATCTGTCGTCACGACACGGTGGGATCGCGCCCTTACATGTAGGTAGAGCAGTGGTATCGGCCGCGAGTGGTATTTACAAGTTGTAGGTCGTGGGTTCGAGCCCAGGCAGACGCTTTACTTTGTTTAAATTATTTCTTCACCACTGCTCTCAAAAAGGTGAAGGAAAACATCGTGAAGAACCATCCTAGAACCAAAAATTTGAAGACATGTGACATCCACAAACCCGCACTGGGCCCGCGTGGTCGATTTCGGACCATTCCCTCTCACAAAGAGGAGGCCTGTGGCCCAGCAGTAGGAGGTAGGGAACATTAATAGACTGATGATGTCTGCCATGTGTTACATGGAGTTACATGAGAAGGTCAAAAGTAACGTAAAATGTAACAAAAGTTACGTTCTGGCAACACTTTAAACAAGCGCCTACACGGTTTCAAACAGGTTTTAAACTAACTGGTTTGCAACGCAAGTCTTTCTACAAAGGGCGTTTAAAGGTCATGAAATCACTGTCTACACAAATTAAAACGGCAGCTTCAAACTAAGGTGACTGGTTTTTAGCTTGGTTTTAAACCGTGTAGCACAGGCTTAAAAAAAATATTTTTTTACTTGGCAACTTTTAGCAGGTTTATTTATTATTTGCAACTGGTAACACCATTACAAAATGTCCGACAGTAAAAACCAAAAGTCTGATTCGGAACCTAGCAGTAAAAAAAATAAAATTGATCATGAAAACGTTAATGGTGTGAATTACAATCAGTTAGAACTGAAAGACTTTGAGTTGGAGAAGATTTTAAATAATAACACAGTTAGAAAAACCGTCTGTGTTCAGGGAAAATTCAAAGACAAAAGTGGCGTGGCTTTAGTTGTTTTAGAGAAAAATGCTTTCACGGAAGATGTTTTGGATAAGGAAGGTTACTTTTCCGTAGATACGGAACTGAAGACTTTCTTCCAGAACGATATTTACGGGAACTACGAGTGTTTTCCCCGACCTTCTTTGAACGGTGAGTGGCTTTCGAAACTTCAAGGTTCTTAATGTTTCATCGTTCAGATTAGTCATCGGATCATTTGAGTGTATTTTTGGGACTCCGTGACTCTTTCATTTTAGTAAATTCTTTACACAAACTACAAACGTAATATTTAAAAAGTTTGTTAAGTTTGTGGTTACAAAACGCCTTACGTCACGAACTTCGTCCCATATGGTAAATTTTTTCGTGGTAGGTAATTAGTAAATTGGTGTTATGAAGCATTAATTGGTTAAAACTTCTTTGTTCTGGCGGACGTATGGGTCAGATAAGATACGATAAGCATATTAAATACGTGTTTTAAATTTTCTTTAAGAATATATTTGGTTTTCCTTTGTTTTGCGTAATAATTGATTCACTTGTTGGCCAGGATCATTTTATAGGTAAGACTGGGTATTCTTTGTTTGAGTGTATTGTGTCAATCACCTTTGCAAACAATGAAAAAGCAAATTACCACTTTTGGTGAGTGAGTTTATTGTACACTGTCTAAATTACTGGCATTTTGTATAAATGTTGACTACAAAATAAATTTTGACAACAAATACTATGAATATTTTGATTAGGTCTTAAATTGCTTTATTATCAGCCTTTTGAAGACATGTGTCATCTACCAATGCGCAATGGGCCCACATGGCGGGTAATAGCCCAAACCTTATCTATGAGAGGCCTGTGTCGCAGCAGTGGGAACATTAGTGAGACACAGGCCTTAAAAGGCTGATGATGATGATAACAGCCAACTGCATGACATAGGCTTGACTATTCTTGTCCAGCTGCTACCAGCCAGCTTGCAAAAGTGGTCTGTGAAACAGAAAAAAAAGTAAAACAATCAATACTGCAACACTGGACAAATAGATTATCAAAGAGGTTCTAAATTCTTTATCAAAACTGGTTAATGACCATCTATCTAAGCATGTTGGTGTCAAGTCTAGCTGAATGCAGCTTAATGGGCAGTACTTTAAATGGAGCAACTGCCTATTTCACCAAACCAGACCGCCACAAACCAGTTACTGTTTAAGATTTGCTACAGGAACCATTTGGAGCCGGGCAAACGCCCAGAGCGGCATAAATGAGGGTCAGCCAAACTGCACTAACAGCCCTTTTCATTTCATCAGAAAACCTAACTTATTTGTGGTGTGGTGCTTAAATTTTCAAGCTCGCTTCACTGTCTAATAAACCCACCTTTAAATAACTTAACATTCATAATGTTGTGAAAATTCACTTCTGCTTCGTTTTCACTTTGCTCGAAGTTGTCTAAAAAGCGGCTTTATTCAATCTGTCGGTTAAAACCGCATTTTTAAGGGTGCCAAAGGCGGAAAATATTTTCTATGCCCGGAGCGACAATATTGCTAGATCAGGCCCTGGAAGGATGAGAATTGACTATGATTTCCTAGAATGTTACATGAGCGGAAGCAGTTTTTTAAATATGACATTTTCGGTTACACCCTCTTTAGGACAGTTCCTTATTCAATAAATCACGTCTTGTTGTGTTAAATACCTATTTAAAAAAAAACTTAGATTGTTAATATACATTAAATTGTTCACGCTAGGTTAAGGTTAAGACGGGCTGGTGGCCGCAACTCCACGTCTAAGCGCGTATTTTGCGTACGGAATTGTTCACGCTAATACCTGCAATCAATGAAAGTTTGATTTTAATTGAATATTGTGTACTTTTTAAAACTTTGGGTCAGTTAGGCCCTATGTGAAAAGACGTTTTCTTAAGGGTTAATACCTATTAATATTTGCTTCTTCTCCGACATTTCAGGAGTCAAGACATCCATCATCTATCCTGCTACAGAGAAGCATATTGCTAAGTTCAGCCAGCAGGAGAGCCACATTGTATTGGAGACCCCACAGTTGTATGAAAAGCTCACACTACCTCATATTACCAAGGAGCAGTTTAATTTACAGGTAAATATTGCAATGACTCCATACAAATGAAAAAAAGATCTTTTGCATTGGCTCAAAGTATATTAGGTAATTACCTATATTGCAAAACTACTAATTATCTAACTTATTCATTCCAAGAAAATGGAAACAAACCCACTGCTCCTGTGGCTAATACCGAAGTGATCGTAATTTTTTCCTGGATTTACTTCTCGATATTAGATAAAATACTAAACGTTCAAAATAACTGTGCACTTGGAGCTGTCAACATCACTCTGACCTTAGACTCTTCGATTAGCGCATAGGGCGAACGCGGGTATAGTTCTCGCCAAACTTGGCTGCCCTGAAGTTGGCTTCCCGATGCGCAAGGCACGGATAGGTGATGTTTTTGTATGAGATTTACTACTGCGCCAGCCATTGTAGCCAACTACGGGACGGGCAAGAAGCTTGGCGAGAACTATAGGCGGGAGTGGGGACGCCTGACGTAGAATGTGCATCCTTAGTTATTTTAACCATGTAGTATTGTATAACCTTACAAACAATTTTAATATGAGAAATAAACATTATCCCAGAAATATCAGTCGGTATAGTGGCCAGTGGCTATGTATCTGACAAGCGTCGAACTATTGTTGCTATATGTCCCGGCACGGGCTATTCATAAACACCATGAGAAGAATAGTGAAGGAACTAATGATCTCACAATACCCAGTCCTGCCACGTTTGAATCAAATCTATCTGTGTATTATTATAACTAAAATAATAACATACATCATCGCTTACCATCAGCTGAGATAGTAGTCAAACACGAGCCTATCAATAATAATTTTTAAAAACAATTCACTCAGAACAAAGTGACATTCTAATAATACTTGTTATGATTGATTGTCTTTTGAGACTGCAGTCCTATAAAATAATGATCTGTCATTTAGAGTATAAGTAGCCAAGAGAGGGTCGCGCGCACGTCATACAGACTGCCATTTATTTGTTTAGTATAATACCATACCAGCCTGTATCCTGCACTGCAGGGCGAAGGCCTCTTCTCATAGTGAGAACGCACGGGCATTGATCACTTCTTCCTCGCGTCGTGTTCCTCATTACTGAGGGTAGTGATTCCAGTGTCGTCGTGGAAACAAATGTTCCTTCAGTAATTTGCGTCATCTATATCTGTCTTTTGTGTCGTGGAGAGCATCGTGCAGTTTGGTGTTCAACGATGTGCGGACTTGGTCTGACCATCTTATTGGACTGCGACCTCTAGGACGTTTCCCTTGAATATTGCCAGTAACCAGCTGTTCTAAGTTGTGTCCATCCTTTCTGGCGATGTGACCAAAGAACTCCAATATCCTACGAATCGAAAGATCGTCGACAGTCTGATCTTGATATTCAGTTTGCGGAGGCTGGAGTCGTAACAGCTAAACAAATGTTGTTAGAATTTGTAATAGCGATAGCATGGTCCTTAGGGAAAGCCTATTGCATACGTGACAATAAAACAACTTTGGAATGGAAGAGGAGGAGTTGCAAGAATCAGAAGTCCATGATGTGAGGTGAATGATTTAAGCACTATTATTACAAGATTGTTATTAACTTGCAATGTTTGTATTGTATTGGGCACAGATAATATAATACTAGCATACAGATGCCTCATCCCATACAAAGAAACCGTTGCCCACGTAACTATCATTTTTTGACGGACTATTTCGATCGCGTTCGGTTCCGTTCAACGGCTATAGATGGTGTTAGCAGCGACTTGCAAGTAAAAGGGTTTACTCCGTTCGTGATTACTTTTTCTTTAAATACAGTGACGATTTGTGTTATAGTATTTTTTTTGCACATATTTACAGTTTCATTGTACCAAAATGCGATACAATACAAAGGAGAATGCTCATCGTTGTATGGAATCCCGTACCAAGCTGCATCAAAATCAAACTTTGTTTTTTATAGACTACACTGACCATGTTAACTCCTACAAAACTTCTTTTTGAAAACAAAACCCGGGTTTCGGACTTATTTCATAAAATCGAAAATAACAACGATAAGACCGCCTTTGTACCCATAGTATTAAATTGCGGTATAATATGTGTTATTTCTTTTTTTGGTGTACAATAAAGTATATTCTATTCTATAACCTAAAAACTAGGACGATTTTGTTCGACACTATCAACGACGTATTTTATTATAGACACGTTATACATGAACGTTATAGTTATTTATTAAACAAAATAAACCATTACTGGTTAGTCGATTCATCAAAAATAGATTCTATTGCATTCTATATCTTTATAACCGGCTGCTGTGAACAACCAATTAACCATAGATAAAATAATAATACCAAATCATGTAAATGATAAGTTTCTTTTCTAGTTTTTTTTAATTAATGTAGAATTGGAATCGTATATTTTTTTTACAGTGGTCATGACACTTTAAAAAATCAAGGTTACGTTAATCACATCATGTGAAACGGAACGTCATTAATAGAGAGTAAAACAATATCCATACTTTTAAACTCAAAATTAAATTCCCTGTTCAAAAATGAAATCCGCGACGCATAATGTCGTAAAAAATTATGAAACTAATTACTATACAATTTTTGTCTTGATGCGTGAGACTTTTTGGTACCACTTTTGGTCATTCTCCTTTAAAAAATCGAGTGGCATGCCTCATAAATTTAAAACCGCGATATCTCCTGGAATCAGTTTTAAATTTTCCGTTCAAATATTCTTTGAAATGTGAATTAAGAGCCCAATATTCCATACTTTTGTGCTGCACAAGAACATACAATTATTATGATCAATTCTAGAAAATGTTAATTTTACACACAATTCATTAACTAATCGATGCATATCGCGCCATCTAGTGATATTTATTTGAACCAAATTTTATATTTTCGCGCTGGGATCCCGTGGTTTGGGTCGATAAATGTTCCTTAACCTACAAGATCGATCTGTGCCTGATCAAATACATTGTTAAGTCTTATCTACCAGTGACACGTGCCTTGAGATAATCTACCTACATGCTCTTGTACTTGTGTCATGGCTTTTGCTCTCCACGATAAGAATCATACTCCTTTCTTGCTTCTTAAATAAATACTTATTGTTTGTATTTATTCGATATTTAGTTTACTTTGTTAAGTGTGAGACGCGCTACGTAAAGTGTGTATGTCTTGTTTGATTCAGTTATAAATGTGAACAAAAAAGTATAATTTATGTTGTCATTTCAGCTCCTAGTAATATTATACTGTGTATACAGCTAAGGAGTTGAATTCCCCTGCCAGTGTCTGTGTTTCCTAGTAGTTCTAGGCGTCTTTAAGTCAAATGCCAGCCTGTCCTAACTATAATATAATATTAGTTCTGCCAGCAGCTTCGTCCGTGCGCAATTTGAAAATTATCCCACGGGAACATACTCCCGGAATAAAATGTATCATAATTATGTGCTATTCCTGATTATAAATCTATCTCTGTGCCAAATTCATAGCTGTGATAGTTTTCCTTTTAATTTCGTTATATCTGCCGAGTTTTTTTTTTCACATATCCAAAAGCAACCATTTAGCTGGCAGGGGCACACTTGACTAACAAAAATTTGCAATGAAAAGCTTAATTTTACGCAAACGGATCGCTGAATCAAAAAATGGTTTTCACAGACCCGTAATATTTTTGAATGGCCTATCCAACGATACCCCACACCATGGGACAGACGAGAACAAAAAAATCATCCTAATACGACGTAACTACGTGTACAGGAGGAAGCCAAAAAATGTTTTTTTTTATTGTTTTTATTTTACTAGTTTGTCGGCGTGATTATTTCTAGCTCTTAACCAAAACCCTCTATCTATTTCAGTGGGTCTACAACATTCTAGAAGGCAAGAGTGAGCAAGACCGAGTGATCTACGACAACAAGTGCGAGCGGGACGGATTCGTGTTACTTCCTGACCTCAAATGGGACGGGCTTACTAAGGAGACACTGTACTTATTAGCTATTGTAAGGAGAAAGGGCATCAAATCGCTGAGGGATTTAGATGAGACCAGTCTACCCCTTTTGAAGAGGATTCGCGACGAGGGCAAGGTGAGCATGACAGTGACAATTTATTTTCAAAAAATAATATGTATTTACAAACACGGTTTTTTGTACTAAAAATATTTTTGTATGACACATAAATCAAAATTATAAACAGTGGTTTGTTTAATGATTTTTGTGAAACTAACTCATACTAAAACAACTTTAATGCTTTTCTATGTAGTGTTTTAAAACTCCCTTCGTATTCACTTGAGAATTGCACAGTCATGGTTGGATGTGTCACAATCTTTAGTACACTACTTAGGGTACGTTCATACTGAACATCCGTATTTCCAGGATAGTTTTTAACTGATCCGTCGCTAATGGAGGTGATGTTCACACCGCATTTACTGTACTGTTTTAACGGATCCGTCGCTACTGGGGGTAATGTTCACACCAACTAACTTTCTACAAGGATGAACGTGCGATAAAACGGATCTGTATTTTAATACTGTTGTGTGCGTAAACTCCCATACCTACTCCATAGCCGAATAAAAACGTATACGATAAGGCGGACCTGTAAAACGGACTTCTGTGTGAACGAGCACTTACAATGCGTGCCACGAAAGATGAGACTTGACACACCACGTGGTTGCAATAGACGATTTACAGGTCTCTTTAGCGGTATGAGGTCGGAGTGCGGGAAGGGACCGGGCGGCGGACAGAAATCATGAGGCGCGGTCAACTTTCATGTTTCGTGGCACGCACTGTACATATTTTTTGACACTCACAAGTAGAAATGGTTGTTTAAAAGGCTTCGTCTTTACTGAAAGCGACCAACGGGCGAATACACGATTGTCGTCCATTTGTTCGGTAAAACCGGACCTATGTTTACTATCTCTTTGTGTTAGGACGTTTCCTAAAGCTAAAAACATAACCCTCCGTCGGTAGTCGAGTAAAGAGAAACAAAACTTAATTATTTTCCTTTTCTTAATTACAGAAAAAGATATTCGAGAAATACAAGGTGCCAGCATCACAGTTGCGAGTCTACCTTCACTACCAGCCTTCGTTCTACCATCTCCACGTTCACTTTACGTACTTACGGCACGAGGCCCCCGGTATCTATGCCGAGAAGTCACATCTCCTCGACACCGTCATCGATAATATCGAAATGATCGGTGACTACTACAAAAAAGCCACTCTCCCATTCACAATTCGCGAAATGGAAAACATTTTCAACATATACGAAACCAACGGACATGTACAGAGAATCAAGCCCAATATCGAGAATATTGAACTAATTGATAAGTAAATTTTTCTATTTTTTAAGCGTAATCCACGAAAAATGTTGATCAAAAACATTTTAATTGAGCTCCGCTCCAGATTGAGGAGTTGCAACGTTTTTATAACAACTGGAGTCGATTTTACCAAGAATTGTAATTTGAAAATAAGTATACAAACCAATTGTATCGTCTTAAATTATTATAAAGACGATTATGATAAGTCGAAGAGAAGAGACAGTCTCTCTTCAATTGAAAGTCTTTCAGACTGCTATTCGGAAGATGAATACGAAGTCAGCTGTGTGATTCCGGTCCATCAGTTTTGTCAAATCATACCAAATTCAATGTCATGTCTCAAAATAGATAAAAGTACAATATCATTCAGAATACTGACTGAACCTAAGAATGGTGGCAATTTTTATAAAGAATTGCTATCCACAAATAATTTGGATAGTTCTACCAAAGGAAATGTTTTAAAACCAAATGTGAAAGTTGGCGTAGAGCTGAAGATAACTTGCGCGAATTGCTCCAATGTGGTTACTGGCAGTAGTGTGAAGTTCGACAGGATTTTAGAGTTGCCGACCGCGAACTTGGACATGTCAGAATGGTTTTGCCACGGACATGGTCACTCTCACGGGCATGGAGATACCCCACAACCGACAGACGATGTTATAAAACCAAACAAAAGTGATTTTCTATATAGACTGACCTTTTTCGTCGTCAACAATAGTATATTATCAGATAAGACTAACAAATTCAACTCTAAACGAGAAGTATATCATTGCAACAGGTGTCTAGCGTGGCTAGGACTGAAAGACAAGGATACCGTCAAACTCTACAATTCAGAGGTGAAACTACAGCAAAATGATACCGAATCAGTGGTCTTTGTTCACAAAACCGTACAAGACATACATACAGATGATTTTATTTACACCATAGAGTATATGACTAGAGAATTCAACCTTGGCTTCCAATATACAGTTATGTGTAAAATAGTTCTTGAATGCACAATTTCTGCTGCAAAGAAACAATATCTGCTTATATGGGTAATGGATAAAGAGTTGCAAGTGCTCAGAAATAATATGGATACGATTTTGAGTGATAAAATTGAATTGCAGTCGACATCTGTGACTAAAATTCTGTTTAAAGTCGAGTTTTGTATGAATGAAGAGGTGGAATCGTGGGTTTCGGACCCTGGGGTGGTGACAACTGAGATATCGAAGGGTATGTTTACCAACGGACTCGCACATTTGCAGAATATGTCGCAGAAGGTGCCAGAATATTTCCGCAACACCAATGGTTACTGTGTAAGCTATCTCAAAGTTTGATCCAATAAATCTGCAAAGGAATTTGGTTGTTTTATTTACTATGTGCAATTTGGTTTCATCTGTATGAAAACCAAACGTGCCACTTTTCACAAACATTTTAAAACAAATTTACTTACCAATGAAAGAAAACATTGCCAATGCCTCGGCCAACTTTTTCTATACATTCTTTACAGCTCAATATGGCATAAAAAGGCATTTTTCTTGATTTCCGGTGCCGATAATGCTAAATGTAAAACTCAGATTACGATCATTGATCGTAACTTTACTCCGTTTTTTGGCACGCGAACTACATACAATCGCGTCATCTAGTTACGATTTATATATGTGGTTTCATACATGACTTACTGTAATTTGGGACTGGCAGAGTTAATTAAAATTAATTTGCAAAATTAGGCAACTATGAAGAAAATTATTACATGTACACAGTATAAGTGCTTAATTAGCATAACTAATTAGGTATTTTAATTATTATTATTACTAATTAAAGCATTTCTAATAAAAATTCTAGATTAATAAATCGAAGCATTTATTCGTCTACGTAGCATTTTATTACCTACTTCTAATAGCCTATTTTTTATCGCGCTAGGTATATTATTGTAGGTGTGTGGGCCGCCTTACTTTGGTTCACCATACTTCTAGGATCTTAAGGATGATTTCTGGAATGAACACTATCCAATGGAACATGGGAGGGACCCAGGATCTCAAACTATCTTCATACCAAGTTGTATCTAAATCGGTTCAGCGTTCTAAGTGTGAAAAGGTAGTAGTCAGAGAGTTACTTTCGCATTTCTAATATTATTAGTATGGATAACATGGTATGAAAATGCCATCATTAATTGGTACCCACACTTTTGACTTCATGAAAAAGGATATTCTAATGTCTATTAGAATCATTGTCAAAATACATAGGTTTTATATTACAATCTGCAAAGGGATCCATTTGTTTTATTTATTGAGTTTATTACGATCATGACCCCAAATAACATGGTGACCAAGGGCGATAAGTCTGCGACGCTAATGAGGGTCTGGGAGGGTTACACGTGCAGGACGTTTCACGATTGATGGGCCAGGATCGATACAGTGGGTGGCTGGGGACGGGCGGCGCAAGGCACTTGTCTCACCGCCGACGATTAGCGAGTAGAGCTCTAGAACCTAGATAGGAGTTGGCGAGAAGCGTGTGTAGTTCCGATAGTTTTAGCGCTCGACGGGCGATGTGTGCGTCTGAATGGCTGGTTGTCTGTAACGGTTCGCGTCAGGCTGGTGTCCAAAAATTGCTACCTATTTGCTACTTTTTACTACCTATAGTCAATTAATTGCTACCTAACTTGTAAACAAAATAAAGGGACTTCAAAATGACCAGCCATTCTGACATCAGGATAGCTGGTCAACTCTCCGTTTGTGTAAACTACTCAAATTCGAGTTATTATTTTTACTTGAGCAATTACTACCTGATTGCTACCCTCACGTCTTTCAATGTCCACCTTGTAGCTTTAACAAGTAAAAAGTTATGATCATTTATTTTTTACAGGGAAAGACCATTACAAACGTAGTGTTACATACTCTTTGGCCATTATATCTAAAGCTCACTGCAAACGAGGTTCGGTGTGGGAGTGTTAAAATGACCAAAATACTAAAATAACAAAAAGTTGTTGAAAAATATTTCTCAGTGTATATTGTACGCAAAAAAAAACTCATTGATTATTACTGATACCTTTATGTAAATATGTATATTTATTAGGTAACATGCTGATTAAACATCTACAGTAACAAACATTTTTTTGTAATATTATCGTAAAAGCAAAATTATTAAGCATTACTTACTTTATCAAAACTGTTCCATCTATACTAAATAATAAAGGTGAGAGAGGTGAAAACGTTAATCCTTTTATTTTTTAATTACCAGTAAGACTTGGTTAATCATAGCTTTTACCGTTTAATCCTAGGTTTTACCGTAGTTCGGGCTTTTACATTAGGGTTCCCCTAGTCGACGGCACGAACTATTTTGTGCGCGTGGTTAAAAAGTATGCTATCTCATCCGACAACACGTGCGAAAGAGTACAAATTAGCACTTTGGCAAATTTGCATCGAAATATATGATGATTTAGGACAAAAACGAGCACACGAAATTGTATAAACAGACCCTTGGGAGTCTAGATATCATGAACAAACGACTTAATGTATATTTCCACCAATAAAATTATTTGCATTGTTGAATTACTAATCTATCCCTGTATGGAGACCGTTTTGCAATTTTCCTTCGTCTTAAGGTATTTATTTCCGCCCAAAGATGCGTTAAAATTAGTGTTGAAATATGGAACTTTCGACGCTCATAAATTAATTATTTTTTTTTGTTTCCATACAGGGCTAGTTAATGATGAGACAAATTGATATCAATTTTTATTTTGAACGTACGTCGTCAAACAGTGGAGTAATCGCCAGACTACGTTTGTATGGAAGAAAAATCGACTAGTAGATACACTAGTTACTATCTAGCTAGTCTACCTTAACATTTACATTTATATGTTCAATTACCATAATGGATAGGTGTATTCCAATAAAAATAAATATTGTAGTAATCGTTTTAAATTGCTTTGTTTCAATAATCGTAATCCATTCCCTGTAAAAATTTCAAATGATCATAACTTTTTACTTGTTAAAGCTACAAGGTGGACATTGAAAGACGTGAGGGTAGCAATCAGGTAGTAATTGCTCAAGTAAAAATAATAACTCGAATTTGAGTAGTTTACACAAACGGAGAGTTGACCAGCTATCCTGATGTCAGAATGGCTGGTCATTTTGAAGTCCCTTTATTTTGTTTACAAGTTAGGTAGCAATTAATTGACTATAGGTAGTAAAAAGTAGCAAATAGGTAGCAATTTTTGGACACCAGCCTGACGCGAACCGTTACAGACAACCAGCCATTCTGACGCACACCGGGCGATTACTCGCATCGCTCGCGTTGGTTGGTTGGTCTCGGCGTGAGTTCTGACCGCCAAGGCGCCCGAGTGTTCGTTTCTTCAGTGAGAATTTAATCGGTAGCTAACCGAGGCAGCCCTAAGAAACGCTGGCTGACGAATTCGACACGTTTTCTACAAGAAAAGCTCAAATTAAGATAACATTGGAAGGCTATGGGCATGGGTGAGACAAATTTGTCGAGCAGTGGGACTTTACGTTAAATATAAAAACCGGCCAAGTGCGAGTCGGACCCGCGCACGACGGATTCCGTACCATTATCGCAAAAAAACACGTTTGTTGTATGGGAGCCCATTTAACAATATTTATTTTATTATGTTTTAAGTATTTGTTGTTAAAGCGGCAACTGTAAAAAACTGTCTAGCTATCACGGTTCATGAGATACAGCCTGGTGATAGACAGACGGACAATGGAGTCTTAGTAATAGGGTCCCGTGTTTACCCTATTTTAGATATTAAGGTCTCAAATTTGTTAGGGACTGACATAATTAAATGAAATATTACAAAATCTTTGATTTGAAAGTCGAGAATGTTGCTAAATTAAGCCACTAAAATAATTGACAAAATTTAATTAGTATTACCTAATATACCTTGCAATAGCTAATTTGATTGTTCAATGGTTGTTAGTTCTCAGTTTAGGATATAACAAATAAAAATTCTTGATTTAATAAATAAAAGCATTTATTTGGTAACAACTAATAATAACATGGAATGAAAATGCCGTACGTAAAAGTAATTTGTGCACATTTCTAGACTTCATAAAAACCACTAATACTCTATTATTTAGTTTAGAAACATTGGTATTTTTATTACAATTTAACATTGATAGAATTATAGTGAATTTTATTCTGACAAATATATTTTATTTACAAGATTACAAAAATATTAATTCTGAATTTCTATCTACTAACATAGAGGAAAATACTGTGTACCTATTAGACATCACAATACAGGAAGTTTAGTTTTACCATATGGGTTAATCCTAGAGACATAATTTAATAGGTGCAAAGATCTTAAATTCAACATGCGTTTTGGAATCCAGTTTCATACTTTTAGTACAAGCTATTGCGAGTTCGCCTTGACTGAGGTCAAGCAGTGACATCTGCAATCTCAGGCACTTTCACTTTTCTTTGTATACGCAATTGTACCTACATAAAACATTTTCATTTTGCATTCTCAACATGTTTCGATCAAACACACGACTTGAGTGCAAATAGCCTTCATTAGCATAAATTGGTGTAAAAAAATACCTTACACCTTCCGCTTTTCTAACATTACCATACATTTAGACCTTTTAATATTATTTTACCATACAAAAAACATCACATCGGAAGGTGGCGAGTCTATTTTGACGAGTGGTCTCGCAATAAGCGTATTTGCAGCATTGACGCCGCGTAAATGCGAATTCTACGCTAGCGTGGCGAAGACGTGGTTTTACGGTAAATACGCCGCGTTTACGCTGGACCAACGTTAGGTGCTTCACTAATGTAGAAAATATTAGCTAAAATGGTGTCATTAAGTAAATTAACCTACACTCCTACATCATCATATCAAGATAGAAATTTAACAATATTTTGAGTTCATAACTATAGTTGATGGCTGCTCATAAAATCTGTTCTATATCGTGAGTCGTTGAGCTGCGCAGCTGAGAGATCCCGCTCACGATGATGGAGTAGTTGAAGTACCAGAACATAGTGAAGATCACGCCGAAGAGGATATCTGTGATGTGGGTGCTAAGGATTTTATTAATAAACATGGTGTTGACGGCGCAGGAGTTGTTATATGGCTGTGTAGGTTCAAAGCCCGTATGGACGATTTGATGATGATAATGCAGGAAATATGTTTACATTTTTTAAGTATTTGACGGGTTTCTCAGTGCTCCTTTTACTTAGGTTCTTTGGGCCTTTTACTTAGGTGTTAAAGGTATTGTCAACATATGTGTTTATTATAATAATATATTCTTTATTGATTGGAGATCCTAAATAAATAAATGACAACTAAATCAATATTATCGATCAGTGTGGCGATACTTGGGCAGTGGCCGTATGTCCTGCAGTCTTTCGGCTGAAATCAATTTTGTCATGGGCGCTGACATGATTATTTTCTGGGGTTTATATTTAGCACCTCGTCTCGATCTCGATTAGGCTTAGGCTTTCTTTTGACCATTTCTACAAAGATAGAACTATCTTTGTAGATTTATAAACAAAAAAATTGAGAACTAAACAAGAAGGATTTCAGAGCGAGTGTCGTAAGCTCAAATATTATATGACGCATTTTTGTACTTTTTTTTTAAATATGTTTACTATTGAACTCAAAGGCACCCGCCAGTATCCCCCTACCCCTCCCGGGGCTTATCAATATTGTCTATTAAGGATAAACTAAGGAATAAATGCATGATAAACTACAGGAAAACTTCCAAGATTGCATTGAGTAAAAACCTTGGAAAGTACTTCAAACATATTTAGTCAACACTAAAAACCTAATCATTTTACAAGGGTTTACACTAACACTAATTTATAAGCCTGTTTGATAAACGACACTTAGAAGTTATTCAAATTCATTATTCTACAAACTTTTGTTAAAAAGTATTTTGTAACTTTACATAAGACTTTAATTTATGTAAAAAACCAGCTTTATGATATAAATATGCAAAGACAGTACGTGGACTAGGTAGATGGACAAAATTCTATTGTAAAACATTGACTTATAAAGTAAATAATGGGCGGACCGAGCGTTTTTCTGGCGCACTTCGATCATACTAGACCGAAGTGAGCCACTGATACCGCCCGGCAGGTCAGCGGTGGCTCAGTGGTAACGGCCCTGACTTACGTGTCGCAGGTCGTGGGTTCGAACCCAGTCAGGCGCTTTACTTTGTGTAAATTATTTCATTACCACTGCTCTAAAAAAGATGAAGGCAAACATCATAGGAAACCAGCATGTCCAAGAACCAAAAATTCGAAGACATGTGACATCCACCAACCCGCACTGGGCCCGCGTGGTGGGTTAAGGCCCATTCCCTCTCTCACAGAGAGGAGACCTGTGGGAACATTAATGGGATGATGAGACCGAAGTGAACTCGCCAAGCGCTATTGTCTATTTTAATTTATGCTGTAATGGAATGTATCAGTGTGTGTACCTATGTACAGGTGTTTTTTTTTAAACTGGAGACGGTATGGAGCCTCCAAAGTTTGAATGATGAAAGATGGTTTTGTTACTCTTTCACGCAAAAATGGAATGGATTTTGATGGAACTTTACTGTAATATAGCTTATAGGTACATCAGAGTAACACATAAGCTATATTAAAAAAATATATTGGGCAAGGAACATCTTCCATGTGGGCGGCAGCTGATAGCCTGAAGCCCGTGATAGTGGTCAATCGCGAGCCTAAAAACTGTCTTATTTTTTTACTTTTTCTAAAATAACACTTATTTACCTAAATATCAAAGAAGTATTCAAAATATACCTATTTGTTTGGAATGCATACCTACATTTAAAATCATATTTAATTATAGCCTAGATACAGTATCTGTAAGTTATAAGCAATATTGATAACACCAATGAGTCAAGCTGTTTAGAAACAAAATGATTATTCATGAAATTCATAAGTACCGTCATATAGATTTAATAAAAACCGGTCAAGTGCGAGTCAGACTCGCGCACGATGAGTTCCGTACCATTATCGCAAAAATCGGCAAAAAATATCGTGACTTTTTTATTTGTATATTTATTTTTTAGTATTTGTTGTTATAGCGGCAAAAAAATACTGCCTACCTATCACGGTTAATGAGAGACAGCCTGGTGACAGGCAGACAGACTGTAAGTGGAGTCTTGGTAATAGGGTCCTGTTTTTACTCTTTGGGTGCGGAAACCTAAAAAAGGCCATTGGTTGGTTTGAGCTTATTGTCATCAATAGGATACAAATTGAGACTCCTAAATTAATAATATTATGCCAGTATTGTCCAACTGTAGGGCCTCCCTTTTCCACTTTTCTGTCTATTGCAATCCCAACAGACTGAAAATTTCCTTATTTAAAAACCTACCACTTAGTTTGCACACATTTTTATTCCTACTAGCTGTTGCCCGCGTCTTCGTCTGCGTAGCATTAATTTGTACTTTCAATAGCCTATTTTTTATATTGCGCCAATATAGGTGTGGTCCGCCTTTCTTGAGAAATTATTAGTTGATCATACAAACTTTACGCCCCAAAGGATGATTTCCAGGATAAAAGTATCATATGTCCTTCCCAGGGTCTCAAACTAATTCCATACAAAATTTCGTCTAAATCCGTTCAGCGGTTTAAGAGTGAAAAGGTAACATACAGACATAGTTACTTTCGCATTCATATTATTAGTATCGATGATAACTGGGTGTACAATAGTACTACTGACCTTTAATTATTTCTGTCTAATCCAGATATTACTAAAGGGTTCTAAAAGGCCCAATGAATGAAAAATGCAAGTTCATTTAATTTAAAATCCTCATCATAATATTTTCACCTAAAGTGGTGTAAACAGTAGATTGTTTTACGATGAAGATTATCCTTTCCAATACATGTTATACAATACATAAATAATAACAAGCGTTACATAAGCACAGAAACTGGTTTTAAGGCTGTCAGCAGAAAGTGAAAGTAACTAGGGGAAAGTACTGTAACCTCCTTCCTGCTGTGTTTGTGATTCATTCTTGAAAATTACAAAGCACATTTCTTGTAAAATGTTTCTTAAACTTATGTTTAAAATATCAATTACCATTTTTTTTTAAACATATAATAAATTTTAAACATTTAGTTGCATAATTGCAGGCGGTAACTGATTGTACACATGAATAGCAGTAACATACATACTTTTATAACTTTTATAAAAGCATATGTTTTCGTAAAAGGTGATCTCTGAGAGTACAGATCAAATTATTAAAATTCTTTCACTTGTAGAAAGCTAAATGAGTGTAGTGTGTATTTGGTATACTAGAAAAATATCTGGTCGCTATAGTATCGCACAAGAACCACTCTTAGCCAGCACGGGAACTAGCCCACAGGATAGAACTAGTATGTAATAAATAAATATATATAATAATGAAATATTGACATGCTTGAGTTCACATGCTTGGCAAAAAAAGGAATGCTCCAATCACTAGTTTTAAAATAAAGATCTATAAGAGTTTTAAAACTCATTATATAGCCTCCTTAACTGTCTTAATAGGCGAGGCCGCCGTCACGGGCCATTGACATACCATGACGAAAAATTATTATTTTAAGATGCATTGTTGTTCTGAATTATTACAATGAAAACCTGAAGAATAAATGAATTTTTTTTCGTAAACTAACTCCTGGATAACAGGGCATTATCAACAGAATTATAGTACAGCAAAGTTTTCGTCAGTTTCAAAATTATTCGAGTTGGAAAATCGAACAGATAAAACTCACATTACTTTTGTTTTTAAAAAGGATACGCACTACAATCTTCTCCCAGGTGTCCACCATGTAAAGTTCAGTCGCCAATAGGTACCGCACGTACCAGTAGCTGAAGAATTGTTGAATTTTCTTTAGAATTTCCATTTTCCTGTCTTGTTTCGAATCACTTCAGTTGAATCGGTATAACTAAATTGATTACAAGAATTCCAGTTACAGCGACGGTAATGTGTTGTTACACGTGTAATCTTCACTTAATCTGAAGAAGTACTAATTTAACTTCAGTTTCACAACTCGTGTTCTCAGCAATAAATTGAATTCTTGAAGCACCACGAATCGCCGGAATTTACGCGAGTCCACTTGTCACTTGAACTTGTGTGAATCTTTGTCTTTGCTTGTGTGGTGTGTTTAATTGTAGACGTCAAAGTGACGTTTCATTTTCAATGACGTTGTTTTTTTTTACTGGCCTGGATATAAGTCTGTTTAGCCACATCTAACAAATATAATTATAAATATAATTGCTTTTTGTTGTTAATGTTTGTGTTGGCCACTTCGCCTTTTAAGCGTGAACGTGACCCCAACAAGAAAGTGCGTAACGTATAATTAGTGCGTAATCTACTGTGAATGTGCGCCACTTAAAAAAATTGTGCGTGTTGTCGTTTTTGAATAAAACAAGAAAAACGATTCCTGCTGGAGTAACGTTCAGGAGCAGGAAAATTCTAAACGAAAAATCGGAGTGAGAAATATTGAGCAAGGGCAGAGGACTTATAGTTGTGCAAAAATGTGCACCGAAAATATAATTGGTACGTCATCAGGTTTTCGAGATAACATTTCCTGCTGGAGTAACATTTCCAGAATCGTGAATCTCTAAAACCATTTTATGTGCGCCTGTAGAATAAACATACACAAGTAGCTCTGTGCTTAATTGTGCCGGAATTAGCTTTAAGAAAATATTTAAATTTTCAAGTAATCGCGCTTTTTTGAAAAGCATTAAAATATATCGCAGTGCCTAAATGAGGAAACGTATAAGCTCGTTGAAAACTGTATTCAGTCCATCTTGACGCTTGTAATAACCTTAAAAAGTTTCAAAAGTATATATGATTGCGTTATCGAATAATAATACTAAAAGTCAAAACTAGGGTGTCCTAACTTTGACGGAAAAATATAAGAAAAAAATCGACTCAATCCAAGATTGGTAGGTGTAAACCACAAATAATTGCGTTTAGTCAAAAATATTGTAAAGTGAAAATATTCAGCTTGGAATGTTTCGCATTAAGTAAAAAACTAAACGATATGTATGAAACCGTCGAAACAAAAAAGTTGTAGTCATTAGAATTTGGTCGGCTAACTAGTCGTTCATGTTTAGTTTTTTGTTTAGATCAGCTCAGTGCGAATCATTCCAAGCTGAATATTTTTACTATATATTTTTAACTAAACGCACTTATTTGTGGTTTACACCTCAGATCTGAGGTTTACACCTGTGGTTTACACCTAGAGTGCGCGCACGTTAAGTGTGCGCGCGACCGACGGGTGGCGTGCTTAATGTTGGCAGCACAAGTGATCTTTTTTTCCTTCATTTAATTAATAGTCATTTTTCATTACTCGAAACTTAAAGTAATTTAAGTTAAGCATAATTAATTACTAGCTTTTTCTACTTGCATAGAATATGATGAAAAAAGCTTCATGAAATTATTGTAAATCTTTTATTGAATACTTAGTAGTACCTACTGTTAAATTTGGTCTAGCAATGGCCCTGCAGTGGCTAATACCTTCAATTTCAATTCTTTTTTAATTTCTTCTTCAACTGTTTTTGAAGAAGCTGCTGCCACATAACTCTCTTGAGTTATTTGGGTAACGGTGCGTTCAAAAAAGCCTAAAGCAAAATAACAATGATGCATTATATTACATAATGCCGGTCGTGTCCCGCTTGTATTTTTATGTACCACCCAAAAACCAATACCGGTAGTACGAAAATTTTGGGAAATTTTAGTATTATGGTATCCCTAAAAGTTACCTGTCAAATAAGCACCGCGGGCTCTATCTTTGTAAAAACGGTACCGTAGCCTGTTAATGTCTTGTTCACTTCAAGAAAACATCGCTGCCATCACTTTAAATTACTTTTAGCATAAATGATGGCGATTATTTACTTCGAAAACGAATAAAAACACGGAATACAACACACTCTCTTGACACCTGACATAAATGACAAACGAATATGACACCGTCGTTTTGACTTTTAGAGTGCGTCGGCGAGTCGTTTTGACTGCAGGGCCATTGTTAGACCAAATTTAACAGTAGGTACTACTAAGTATTCAATAAAAGATTTACAATAATTTCATGATGCTGTTTTCATCATATTCTAAGTTGAAAAATCTAGTAATTAATTATCTTAACTTAAATTACTTAAGTTTCAAGTAATGAAAAATGACTATGGATTAAATGAAGGAAAAAAAGATCAGTTATGCTGGCAACATTAAGCACGCCGCCCGTCGCGCGCAGACTTATCGTGCGCGCACTCCAGCAATATTATTCCATATCGCATGCATGTATACTTTTGAAACTTTGTATGGTTAATAAAAGCGTAGCGTCAAGATGGACTGAATACAGTTCTCAGCGAGCTTATACGTTTTTAACCTTTTCTCATTTAGACTTTTTTTTCGGGTTTTTAAAAAAGCGCGATTACTTGAAATTTATAAATATTTTCTTATATCTAATTCCCGACATATACGCACATATCAAGAGCTACTCGTATAATTTTATACTATAGGCGCACATACAATGGTTTTAGAGATGCACAATTCTGCAAAACGTTACTCCAGCAGGAAATGCAATGATGACCAATTATATTTTCGGCGCACATTTTTGCACAACGATAAGCTCTCTGCCCTTGCTAAATTTCTGACTCCGATCATTCGTTTAAATTTGTCCTGCTGGAACAACGTTAAGCTAACTAACTAGCAGCTGCTTAACTAGCAGGAATCGTTTTTCCGTTTTTTTTCAAAAACGATGACACGCGCTATTTTTATATGTGGCGCTGTGACAAGCTAAGGCGTAATTTCGTTGTAGGTGAGCAAAGATTACTATTTACGTGAGTGCGAGTAATTGTGTATTTGTACGGCAAGGCCTGACAAGGCATAGTTTGAACCGGAGTCACTTTGCTGTTTGCAACGTTCACTCTTGAGTTTTTATTTGGTCTGAGAGTAAACCATTTATGCTTCATACACAATTACACGTCGTACACTAAATATCTGCTAAACTAAAGTTAATTAATTTGACATTTTCCGCTCCGACTACGCCCACCATTGTTGGAAGATCAGAAAACTCGTGCCAGAAACACTAATTGAGGGTAACGACTTTCATGCCTAGGTAGTTCTTGTGATCTATCAATAAAAAAATATGAAGGCACTCATGGGCATTCAGCTAAGTTTTTGGCGAGTGCAAGCACATAACCAACCCATTTTCCCCGAATATGTTACCATGGTTCTATCTAAGGAGCTTAAAATTTGCCAGTGTTACTTCAAATAACGAGGAATTTCAAACCCAGAGCTTTGAGTTAGTTGTTTTATTTTGAATTTTATTTAGAGCACGGTAAAGTTGTTACTTATAGTACAGTAATTTGAGAGAGTGTTATAAAGATGATAACGCAAATAAAAACTAGGTTTTCAATAAAATGAACTTTAATTCATTAGGTTAATAATACAATGTGATTTTTTTATCTTAAATCTAAAGTAAAATTGGTATCAGCCCTTTTAAACTACGCAAAACAAATACAATGTTGCAAATCTATAAAATGATTTTTTACACTGGTAATACGATTCGATAAGTAATCACAATTTTGTACTTATAATTACGACATAAAACGGTAATTTAATATAATTTCATTAGTTTATAATTAGTAACTTAGGTGTACAGGCAGCTATTATAGTTGCCATATAAAAGCTTGTATTACCAGACCACAAAATAAGTGAGTGTTGCAAGAAAATAATTTATTAAAAATAAATTAATTTCGGTGGATCTGGCTATGTAAAAAAGCGGTAGGCATGCAAAATAAGCCTGTGGTCCGCTTAGAACTCATTTATTATATTTTATACACTAAACGGTAACTTGCAAATAAGCGTGCAAATAACTCTAAACTGCCTGATACAGGGACAGAAATACCGATTTACAAAAACCTTCGAGATGGTATTCTTCCTGGCAATCATATGGCATTCTTTTGCACCAAATGTATTAAAAATATATTTTACAAGCATTTTTATCCTTTTACAATTCTTGTGGGAGCTAGCCCACAAAAAAGAAAACTCGCCATCGATTTCTATGTACTTTGTTATGATAAATAGGTATTTATAAAACGCACGTAGACTTTATAAGTGATGTTATAAGTACAATAATATTATTTGGTATCTCAAGCGACAGTGCTGCCACCTATAGACCAAAAACAGGTTCATAAAGACGACCATTTTTGGAAATGTACGTTAGTCATATTACATGCAGAAATTTATCGTCACTTGGTATCGCAAATAAGATTTACCGCCATTTTAATTCGACAAAGACTACTCTCCAAAATTGAAGTTTAAAATACTCATGCTATAATTGCAGTAAATTTTACATAATAAATAAATACAAACAAAATCACTTAATTTTGGAATAAAACGAAAATTCAAAATCACACTCTTATTTCATTAAAATTATAGTATATCATGCAAGCATCTATAATACTAAAATAGTTCATAATTATGACATTTTCGATTTAAATATTTTTTGAGTTCAGTCTTATACAAGGCACCGATTTAATCCGATTTTGTATAATTATTGTAAAAATATAGCTGCCGTGTTTCTTATGACGAATATAAAATTGGCACTTTTATTTATTATCAGGTATTATTAACACTGCCCGGTTAATGTAATAAAGTTGGACAATTTGTTTAAATAGAGACAGTTGTTTCTTACAATAACCGGACATTGCTGATAGTTTTATGGCTAAAATCGAGACATTACATTGCATTCATAATAAAATAGTTATCAAAATATATGTTTAGATAAAATACTGCGTCATGTAGGTATAATAAAATGGTTTATACGATAAAATTCTTGTAAAATGTTCAGGTCACGCAATATCGTGGCTTGTACAGTTGAAATACGATTCATTTTGCCTTATTTTAGATACGTTTAGTATCCAATAAAAGTTTAGAACCGTAAGATTTCAATTTTATTTACCATTAAGGTTTGAAATAGATGTTATTTTTCTTAGTATGATTTAATTCTATAGCCATTTATCGAGCTCCATATTAATTGGTTAAATACAATATTTTTTCCATTAACTGGTCAATGTCCATATTGACCGGTCTTTTCACAACATTTGCTAACTACCCTTTTAATTGACAGTTTTAATATAAAATGTACTTAAAATCTATGGTACTGATTGAGTTTCTACTCTCTAGCTATTTCATAAGTACTATTATTTGTGACGTTAGAGTAAATGTGAAATGGGAATTATTTTAAAATGGTATTTTTACAATGATGAACTTATGTATCAAGCCTTTTTGGCAGTTTATTGTGGTATGAACAAAATTTAAGTTTTCTTTACATTTTTCAATTCCATAGACCTTATATTCCAGGTGTCACTAATAAACAGATGTTTAAATGTTTTTATGTCGTTTAAAAATTGACTTTTACAAGAAAGCAATCAGTTTACCATCCAACAAAGCTTAAATAAAAATAAAAGATTTCCACTCGCAATTCCTCGAAATAACTGCTATATTCAATTCCAATGAACATAAAGATAAAAAATAAATTAAAATATTTTTACGCTTTGATTGGAGATAAACTGGCTTGTCATGACACTTCTTGTCAGAATACAACATAACAAGGCAAAACCTCAATTTTATTTGGTCATGACCAAATTCAGTTAGCCAACTTGACAAGAAAACATACTTGTTTGACAGATTAAAAACCCAGAATCTCATTGCCACGATCACTGACAACACAAAACCTAGATTCTACTTTATCATAAACTCATGACGAAAAACGTCACCAAGCTGACAAAACCTGGATCTTTATTTCACTTTGACAGCTGTCATCGTACCTAAAATTTTCTCCCAACTACCCTCAATTACTTCATTCTAAGTATTCGGTGTAACCTTGTGCCCCAGTGAAGATGACGTCGATCCATATCCGGGCAGCCTCACCAGAGGGCGCCATGAGGTAGTACCGTCGTTGTCTGGTCTTCACTATGAATGTGGTCACTGGGTTTGGGGATTTTGACGTGTTCCCGTGATCCAGGTACACTTCTTCTATTACCTGGGGAGAAAGAGTAAGTATATTAAAGTATCATACAAATTCTATTTTCCCATTTTTAAATAGATAGAACTAACTTTATCGTATTATGTAGAAAACTTTGAGAAAGAAGGAGAATTTGAATGCAAGAGCGAGCGAAGCTAGCTCGAAAATTATAGCACTCGGCTCGTATGTGTCTCCCTCAATGTGTTAATTATTTTTTTCGAAATTAAAAAGGGGTGCAAGTGCAACCTCTTAAACCTCATGATAACGAAGAAAATATAAATTAAAAGATTTCAGAAGAAGTATTTAGCTATATTTTCTTTTGTGACAGTAAGTATAGTATCGTTCTATGATCATCAGCTTCATTTCATTCTGAAATCAACCTCTGCTGGACATAGCCCTCATTTAGTCCTTTCCTTTCTGCTGTGCTTCCCGGTTATGTGCTTACCATCACAGCCGTTAACACCTGTCTGCCAATGTATTCCAATATTACATACGAAAAAAAAGGCGTTTTCGCTAACACGATCAAAACAAACGTATCGCGGTAAGGGGCGTCCGTGACCCTTTCACTTGGCATTCAGTAATCAGTTAATTTCTTATAATCGCGTGGACCGATTTACATGATTTAAACGAATGAAATGTTTCTACGCCTATCTTTCATTTGAGACCAAAATTATCAAAATATCTCAAAAACAAAAAATCATGTTTTCAAGTTATGTAAAAGTCGGATCAAAGTCGGACTTTTTTTTTGTTATCTGGCTGAGACCATAGGTGTAGAATGTATACTCACTTGGAAGTAGGCCCCTCCTCTGGGTTTCTTCTCACTCTTGTCCCAGTAGTAGACGAACGTTTTCGTTTCTCTGTCGAAAACGAACCACCTGCAAAACACATACAATGGCATATTAGTTATTGGTAAATTATAAATCAAACATGCATTGATTAATCTAATCTAATTCATTATTAATTAAGTATAAGATCGAACATAAAATCTTCGCAGTGTGTATTGTTTTTTCAGGAATAAATGGGTACCTACATAATTCTTTTTTAGGGCTAAACTTATATTTACCGCTTTTTATTTCTGCATCTTTTAAATTATTTTAGCGTCTCGTCATTTTGTGTAATTTCTTTCTTACTATGCTAGTTTAATGCTTACCGTTTGGACCATGTGTGGAATTTGGCGCCGAGTTTGTGCAGGTAGCCGCGACACGACGTCGGCGTCACCGTCACGTACGGACACACCTCGATCTGGTGACCTACAGCAACAAACATAACATGTTAATATCGTACAAAAATAGCGCTATACTTGAATAAACAGTAGTTTGGAGACAGGAAAACTTAGATTGTTCACTGAACTATCGACCTGTGTTATCAGCATTCGAGACTGTTTTGACTTTTTTGTATTTGCAACTTAATTTTAGCAGAAAGACATGGGTGGGCCATAGGCCGCCCCCAAAGCGTTGCCACTTCGATCACAATGGCAGTCAAAAATAATGTTGGCCCTAGGATACTTCCTAGGGGTACACCATACAAGATTTTCACAATCACTTGAAAAAATTGTACCATATCGGTCAGGTACTCTTTACAAATATTAAATTGTAATCCTACAAATACTAATCAATTCTTATTTCCTTAGAAAAATGGGTATAACTACAGTGTTAAAAGCTTTAGCTATGTCAAAAAAACTTAATTAAAAAAATCAAAAAACCTGACTGCTTCAAAAGCGAACTAAAAAGTCGTAAACAAGGAAAAAATCATGCTGTGCAGTCGGAGGCTACATATTCGCGGGCTGGCTGACCAAAATCTGGTGTATCCTCCGCCTGCACAGCATGATTTTTTCCTTGTTTACGATTTTTTGGTCGCTTTTGAAGCAGTCGGGTTTTTTGATTTTTTTAATTAAGTTTTTTTATTTATAACTTTTTAGTTAGTTTTTTTCGAATTAGATACATTAAAACATATAAGTGTTATATATTTTTGAAATCACCCCTTAAAACCCTTTATTTTGATACCCCACACGATGGGTCTGGAAGAAAAAAATAATTTGGGACCCCACAAAATGGCACCCAAAATCCGCCATTTTTCTATTATCCAATTTTAATGAAGCCTATGACACTCGCAGGGTTAAGACGCATCGATTGACGTATGAATCATCAAAATCGGCTAACGTGTTTGGTCTCTGGAACGCCATATAGGAACAAACATACATACAAACATACATACATACATACATAGACTGATAAACACATTACCCTCCTTCGGCAGTCGGGTAAAAAGATGCACACAGATTTTTTTTTAGGCCTTAGCTATGCCAAAAAAGATGCACACAGTTTTTTTTTCCGATGGTACTCTGACAATCAGTTTAAAAAAGTGTTGTGAAAGTCAGATAACCAGTTGTTTACATAAAGCTTGACATGAGCCATCAACCTGGTGAAGATCGAAGGATGATGGACGGATTTTGTTGAGGCACAGTCGTCGCAACGATGCCTGGGAAATTTTTGTGTCTAACAGTGGACGTTTTGGATTGAATGTGAAGGGGGGCTGCCTAAATAATTGATGATGAGATACTTACCAGCCGACTCAACGTGTCGTCGTAGATCGAAGTCGTCTCGGTCTGAGGGCAGATACCGCGTGAGGGGGCGCTGTGACTCGCTGTATGGCGCCACACCGCGTCGGCTGCGACGGGGCGCGTTGCTGAGGGACACTGGAAGAAGATATAGATTGGTAAGTTGTATGTATTACAGAAATGTATAATCAAGTAATTAAAACAAAATATTTTTTTCTGGAGACTGAAAAACTTTAGACCCATCTCACTTCTTAACTACGTGGGACACTCAGAAAGTTTTGCGAAACTAAAAAAAATTGTTCTATACGTACATATATTTTTATTAAATCTTTTCAAAGTACTTTCCACCAGCCTCTATACAAAGATTCATGCGCCTAAACCAGTTTTCAAAACACTTTTTCCAGTCCGCCGCAGACACCTCGTTTACAGCCTGCTCGAACGCAGACGAAAATTGTATCCCTTTGAGCTGATTTTTTATTTTTGGGAATAAAAAGAAGTCACACGGTGCTAGATCAGGGCTGTAAGGAGGGTGACCCAGGAGTTTGACTGGCGTGCTGTCCAGGAAGTCCCTCGTTTTGAGTGCGGTGTGCGCAGGTGCATTGTCGTGGTGGAGCAGTAGCCCGCGGAGCCCTGTGTTTGGTCGCTTGTTGCTTATAACAGAGAAAACTTCTGGCAAACATTTGGTAGTATACCATTCGGCATTAATGCTTCTTTGATCCCGTAAGGGAATTGATACCAAGTGGCCAGTCAAATTAAAAAAGCTAGCGATCAAAATCTTACCCCCGCTTCTAGATCGCTTCACTTTGGTAGGCGTTGGCTCATTTTGAAACACCCAAACAGTCGACTGGCGCTTGGTTTCTGGGTCGTATTGATAAATCCAGGACTCATCACCTGTAACGATGTCGTAAACACGCCGAGACGAGCCTGCTTCAAATTTGTTAAGCATATCACGGCACCATTCCACCCGGGCCTGCTTCTGAGCATCGGTGAGGTTGTGCGGCACCCAGCGTGATACTATCCTCCTCACGCGAAGATGGCTGTGTAGAATCTCGTGAACGCTTCCCGATCCAATCTTCAATATGTGTTGAATCTCCTGATATGTAATTCGCCTATTGTCTTGGATTAAATTTTTCACTGCTAGCACGTTTTCTTCGGTAACAGCCGTCAAAGGGCGACCGCTTCTTTCGTCATCCCCCAAAGTTGGTCGACCGCGCTTGAATTCGTTATACCAACGATACACGGTTGCCTTGGAAGGGCCTTCATCCATGAATGCCATTTGAAGTCTATCGTACGATTCATCCGGTTTCAGGCGACACTTGAAATCGTATAAAATCATAGCTCTAAAATGTTCCCGGCGCAGATCCATATTTCAGTGAGACACAATACTTTGAATTAACTCGCAAAAAATGTGGAGGGAAATTTTGAAATTGGAACTTACTTATTTTTACTTATAAATAATCATATTTTCGAAAAACATTATAACTGGCCAGTCTCCCATATATAAAAACTTTTTTTCGCAATACTTTCTGAGGGGCCTGGTATGTCTACAAGCTGTTTTCAAGAGTCATCACGAATCGTCTCACGCGTAGGTTTGACGATTTCCAGCCTCCCGAACAAGCCGGATTCCGTAAAGGCTTCACCACATACATACGCTGCGGCAGGTTATACAGAAGACCGAAGAGTATAACCTGCCTCTGCTTAGAGTTTGTGGACTACGAGAAAGCCTTCAAATTACCAAAGATCCACCAGGAGCAGTAAACACTAAAGGGCTAAGGAAGCAAAATTTTGTGACAGCTAGTAGAAGGAAGGAAGGAAGTAAATATGTTGGGAGCTACTTATCAACTAAGTTCGGTCGTAGCGTATCTTCATTAATTGGTTGTATATATTTTGGGCTATCAAGCCAATTTGGATTATATATCTCAAGTTAGTTTATCCTTTTGTGAGTACTTACAAATATTGTCTCTGCTAAAGTCGGAGGCATGGCTGAGCGGTCGGCTGTCATCACTACGCTTGTCATCTTCTGTAGACTCGGTGCGCGAATTCCTCACTTGGAGCTGTGGACAAAGAGATACAAAATATTAGTAAAGAAACAATTTATTAGGCAGATTTTTGGGCCCATATTTTTGGAGATATATAAAGCGGGTAGCTAAAAGGGAAACCGGAGCAGTTCACACATACTCGGTCAGTGTAAGATTTCTGGGCCATAGAAATCACTGGTATAAATGAACGACGAAATATCATGAACTTTGATGTGGAAGAAGTCTTACATAGGTACCCCTGCGATGACCTCAGAACGAAAGCTCATGATAGACTTGTCTAGAGAAAAACAATACATTATGGCACAAAATAATCTCGGCAAAACATCTGAACATCGCCCATAGCCTAAGACCTTCAAAAAATAACAAACGAAAATAACCTCGACTAACTCAATCATCAATGGATTTATCGTCTTTCGATTTCTTAACGATCCCATTGAACATAAGCCTAGCAATTTACTGGAAAGTCTCAACGCGTGATTAAGAGAAAAGTTGTTTACGCTGCGTAAAATTAGTCTGTTGTTTTCAGGAATAGATTTTTATAAATGGAACACTGAATTAGTGGACTAACTTGTTAGGTGCATGGGGTTGATAACATCTTTAAAACAACTATTTGGGGTACTTCTGGTTTTACAATGCACGCACTGGTTTTATTACAGTCTGGGTAAGAAAATATGTGTTGATTGAAGATACCAGTGGGTTTGGCTATTCCGTTTTCAAAGATGTATGTCATAAAAGAGCTGTAACTCCTATTTGATGTTGGTGATATTTTATTCTACGCCTGAATGGGAGAGTCTGAGAATATCGCAGAACTAGTAAGTAGCTCCTAAAAATAAGTAATAAAAATGCCGTTGTAAAAGACAGCTTCAGTTCTCTAAAGCTATCCTTTATAACTGCGTTTTTATTTGCGTCAACAGCACTACTGGCCTTTTTTTTTTGGGTCGGAAATCATCCAATGACTTCTCTAGCTCTGGGTGAAGCGGGAGGGCTTGTCAGACTTTTACTGACTAAAACCCACCCGTGTTCCTTCAGTTGCTTGTTCCAGGGCCGCGGTAACTCTCTTTCAAATTTATCCGCGACCCAGACAGGAGCGCTACTGCACTAGGATGCAATTTTTTTGCCAGGTAGGTATGCTTTCATCATATAAAAGCTCTCGAGGCTTTTTTAAGTACTACTAATACTATTTTTAAGGGTTTAGCATAAGTATGTTCTTATATGTATTGTATGTATGTCGTGTTGTGACAAATAAACACTTTTTCTTTCTTTCATGTGTAGACATGGACAGCGTAGGAAACTAGTAACGTAAAAAGAGTCTTCGCTAGAAAAATCTCAGTTTTCTATCGCTAAAAAAGATAATATAATACTCTACAGTCGCATTTTTTTTTATTTGGCTCTGGTAGCTAAAGGCATACATAAAAATAGAGAAGCATAATAAAACAATTAGTAGAGTCACCGCACATAAATACTTACAAAAACAGGTCGAGGATTACACCCAAGTCCCCAATGCGAGCTTTTCACCAGAGTTAACCACACAGACATAATGTTCCACTATATATTCACATACACGTATAAATTATTTACTGTTTCATGTGGTTCAACATTATCTTGCAGATAAATAATCACTTTAGTTTCGTATTCCTTGTGTTTTACGGTTTTATAGTACGTCGTAAATATTGTGTTGAGTAATATTTGCTAACTACTATGTTGATTCAATTTCGGAGGGTACTTCCTGTGTAAAATTTATCAGTGTTTGAGATAATTATATTTTATTGATGGATTACGAAGTACTTTGATATATGTACTTATTTTT
Organism: Orthosia gothica; assembly: GCA_949775005.1. Lineage (NCBI taxonomy): Eukaryota > Metazoa > Arthropoda > Insecta > Lepidoptera > Noctuidae > Orthosia > Orthosia gothica. The sequence continues at coordinate 23,842,479 of OX459036.1, forward strand.
GTGTGTGAATATTAAGATTCATGACTTTCATGAAAAAAAAAACTTGAAGTAAATCTTAGCTAGAATTTGGTCGTTTTTAAGACGTAAAGCCTCGAATCCACTAGGCAACATTTAACGCGCAACTCGTGAACAACAACACAACACCATGTTTTGCATCATGTCAAGAATACGAGGCTAGTAACTACTGATCTGAGTATGAGCAACATAATAAAGACATAAACAGTTAAAGAAATTATTTAGCGCTTGTTCATTCACCGTGCCAAATTTTTATTAGTATTCCCTGACGATTATTTTATTCTCTCCGTTTTTCACTTCTACGAATTAATATTTAACGAGTCCAAGGACACAATAAGAAATAACAAAAACAATAACCATAAACCTAGATTTTTATAGCAAAGAGGAAACGCTGAAAAACACAAAAACATCGGCAACCCAAACTCAGTCATTTGCTCGGAAAGTCGGAAGTAAAGAACCGTAAATTTTGCCGGGATAAAAAGTAGACTATGTGCTATTCCAGACTATTATATATCTAAATAATCACCATACTGATTTCTTTTTGTATCTACCTAAATATTTTTTTTTTTTAAATGAGCCCTTTCCTAAAGTTTGCCGCATATCATTACTTCCACATTATTTGATCCTTATTAGTGACACTATCGAATTGTGAAATAATACAGCACGCGTTTTTTTTTAAATCAGCGGATTTGATTCCTGGCTAGGAATATTGATTTTTCTAAAATCTAATGATGCGGTTTTAGTTTGCTTCAAATTCGGCCTCGTGACTCCTTTGAGTGTTTTTCGCTATTCCTCATAGTAGTCTAGTATTTAATGATATGGCTAGATACGGATCTAACCATATCGGATCCATATAGGATGGATGAAACATGAAGAAGCACCCAGATAGACCTCGTCCTGGATTAGGACATAGGATATTTTTATCTGGGTAGTGCTTGGTGCAGGGTGCATGCATAATTCCAAGCAAACATATCGCTTAGGATCTTGCACAGTAGAGAAGAAGGATAGAGAGGGCCGACTCCAAGTAAATGGTATAAGGTCGCGACAGAAGATGTTCGCTTGGAATAACTTCAGAGTTTCATGCGAGCGATGCCGCTGGCAGAAGTTAGTGAGTACATAAGTTATATGTTGTTATTCCATATTTCTGGCAAACTATGGAACCTTGGTTTCTATAGTTACACAACGCGCTATTTCCGGCTGCCAAGTGGATGTAAGCGCGAGAACTATTGTGAATGTTTACACTCCCTGACGTGTAACCCATGTTTACAATACTGTTATACTAACAGCTACCGTCCAAGAGCAGAGTTTGAACTGGGGTTGAAGAAAACATGGAAATTGTTATCAAATATTGCGAGATGTATGAATGAGGACATACGTTTTGACTAAATGGCTGTCTCTATGAGAAAAGCCCCGCACCACCGTAGTATATTTGCATGAAAATTTTATAAAAGTGAGCCAGCCGAGCGAGGCTAGCAAAATTTTCCACCACACGAACTGTGTGTTAGTCTCGTAAATAATTATATGGATACGAGAGAAGAAAGAATAAACATAGGTTAGGTTCGATACTGAAAGGCAATCAAAACCTGAAGAAAATGTTTAGTGTCATGGCGCAGTTTTTATTAAATACGAGTTTCAAACCGAGTTGCATGACTGCAAATCGTACTGAACTGTGACAGATCTAAGCTTGGTAACTACTTACCGCATACTTCACTCTCTGTATGTAATTCCCTCGGATTAGGAATACATAATCTGCCGGTGACGTTACTAGTGTCATCATGTGATGTGTGGGAATGATTCTCGCCTTTGATCATTTCGCTACGATGCGAGGTAAAACACTATTGTAAAAAAAAAACCTTTATTTTCAAGGAAACATAAGTTGCTTGTTTTAGCTCTAGCATCTATCTATAGAGATAGATAGATATATGATATCTATATGATATATTTTATTTTACGACAATGTACGGATTTTAAAAGTGTAGCAGTGGTAAAAATACTTTATAATGCTTTGGTTCGTAGTCATCTCGAGACAAGTGCCATTATATGGAATCCGCATGAGGACAAATATAGTCTTATGGTCGAAAAAATTCAAAATAAATTCACGAGGTATTTATATTTGAAGCAATATGGGGTTTACCCATTCTACCCGTTGATGTATCCGAGTCTGTTTGTGTTGGGCATGGTCGGGTACGCTAGGCTGGCGGTTAGGAGGGACGTCGCTTTAGTAAAATACGTAGCCAGAGTGCTGCGCGGGCTGGTGCATCACCCAGATGTACTGGAGGCGCTGCGGCTGCATGTCCCAGACGGGTATGTGGGTGCGCGCCGCCGCCCCACTTTGTTAGATGTGCCATGGGCTAGGACAAAATTATTAAAGTTTGCCCCTTTGTCACGGGCCGCGCGTATTATAAATAATATGCCATCGGAAGATGTGTTCCATAGCCTGCCGAAATTTGTGTCAGGAGCACAAAGGTGCATTGAAGGTGGCATACAAATTTGAAATGTTTCTTTTCTATATTAATTTTTATTGTTAAATTTATATGTATATATATGACTATAGTGTATATAACATTATTTTTTCGGTATAACATCGTCTTGGAATACTGTAAGATGTTGTACTTATGTGTGTAAATAAATAAATAAATAAATAAATATATCATCGAAGAATCTACAAGAAGAGAACTGACAAGGTATAACAAAATCTTGTGAGGTCTATACCATCGTTCCAAGGCGGAGGTAGTACTGCTAGTTTATAGCCAGTAGGAGTTCCGACAATACCTTCTGTCTGTTCCAAAGAATATATCAATAAAGGAATAAAATGGTGAATTTTTGTCACATAACCCTTATTTCGTAACCGAATAACATAAGGTTCAAGACTGCAATAGTTCTTTTATTTTTCAAATAGCGACGCCCAGTCTGGTTTGCAAGGCGGGTCTAAAAATAACTCGTATTCAACCCACGCAAATATCTTGACTTCAGTCATAAATTTCGTTTTCGCAGTAGTTTATCAAAACATTTAAAAATAATGTTTAAAGTATCTCTAATATGAGGGGCGTATTTTTGTGTTTGGCGATTAATTTTCTGACGTTTGCAGTTGCAGCCGTTGCTCTCTTTAAGATCAGTATGGGAGTTTAATCTGCTGTATTATTCGAATACTGGCAAAATGTGGGTAAGTATACTAAGGTTATACCTCATGTACTTTAAAGAACGATAAAGGACCCATTTTCGCTGTTTTAGCAGCTTGCATTGAAAAATGTTTGGTACTTTTAAAATCAAATTATGAATCAGCATCCCAAAAGCATTTTGATCCTCGGTAAAATTATTTACCAGTAGTCAAATCATAACGCCAAAAATATGATTGCTTGAAAGCTGACACAAGATTTGACAGCAAAACTGATCAAAGATAAGATCAGGATACAGGCTACCAAGAATGTTTGCAGTCTAACCAATCAAAACACATTAACATTTTCTTAATGATTAATTCTACCTGGAAATTCTCAACATTAACTAAACGACAATAATTTTAACTCTAAACAAGCCATAAATCATTTTATCAACAAATTTAACACCCATTGGAGCTCGGCCAACAAGTGGTCATCTCACCCTAATTCATTTTAATTTTATTACTCGCTTTATGATTATGAGTTAAAAGTGACATCTTAGTTTTTTGATAGTTCATATTTGTGGTGTTATGTATGTACCAGATTTTAAGTGCTTGGCAATGACCTAGGTATGCCAGTCGTCCTGTTTTCTCTGTACATTTTAGGGATGTACAAAGTTTTGACCAACGAAATTTTTACCATTAATCAACGGAAAAAAGAACAATAAGAATAACTTTTTTCGTCGCTATTGAGGCTCAACTGGGACAAAACCAAGCTTCAGAAAGAAAGTGCAAAATTTTAATTATTATGTGAACGTGATACTTTGCGTGGTAACCAAAATAATAAACAAATACATGTAAATAGTTCGCTTATTTACGAAGAATAATATAGAAAACTATTTGAACACAGGTAAGGTAGTTGTTGGCGCCCAATGGGGACCGAGCTAAATGGCGCCCAACTGGGACCGAAGCCAAATAAAAACATCACTAAGATAGTTTTAAAAGTATTAATTTATTGCCCCGACCAAGTAAATTTTTACAAGTATCCAAATGACTCATAAGGCAGCCCTATCCAAAGAATGGTTACCGCCCACATGCGTTAAGATGACTACCCGAGCAGCGTCACAAATTCCTGATACTATAATAGTTGGCTATGATATCTTACAGACGCGTGTATGTTTTCTTTATCATTTCGCCTCGAAAATATCTGTTTGGACACAAAAGTTTTGCGTTTATTCTGGTTTTTGCGTGCATATTTTTAGTTTGTCCTTGGTGATTCAGATAGGCGCATAAATACAGTAAAGCTTGATTTTATGTTAAAACAATTATGTGAGCAAATCCCTGGCATAAAGATTGGTTGATTGATTTTAACAATATCCCTCGTATAAAGATTGATTGATTGATTTTAACAGTCGTAAAACACTTCCGCGCTACTGCGTAATAAGTATATTTCTTATCGCAAATAAATCTTTCTTCATTATTTGCTACGATATCTCGATTGGAAATCTACGTTTCATTGACTTTGCGAAATGTGGTGGCACCTAAGAACAAATATTTGAATAAACGGTAGAAAGCGTAATCTTAATATTTGTTTGGTTATGCATTAGAAATTAGGGTGAATAGACATCTCCCAAGTGACGGATATACAAAATTAAAAGTGCTACTGGCCGGCCATGTTTGCCGCATGTCAACCGATTCTTGGTCTAAAGCTATCACTTTGTGCGGTCCCTGGAAAATGTACGGCGACATCGCGTTAGACCCAGACGAAGATGGCGGGACGAACGTACAGAAAGGACTGGTCTTCACTTCCGTCAAACCAGGAGCAATGGAAAGGAAAAACCGGCCAAGTGCGAGTCGGACTCGCGCACGAAGGATGCCGTACTATTATCGCAAAAACGGCAAAAAAACACGTTTGTTGCATGGGAGCCCCACTTAAATATTTATTTTATTCTTTTCTATTTTTAGTATTTGTTGTTATAGAGGCAACAGAAATACATCATCTGTGAAAATTTCAACTGTCTAGCTATCACAATTCATGAGATACAGCCTGGTGACAGACAGACAGACCCGTTTTTACCTTTTGGGTACGGAACCCTAAAAAGGGAGGCTTTGTCCTGCAGTGGGACAACTTAGGCTGAAAATAAATAAATAACACTTAATAGCAAAAACAGCTGCAGCATGAAATGCGCTGAATTTGACAGATGATTTTGATTCGACACACCCTCTGGTATGTCGAATGAAAATCGAAGAGATTACCCTCTTTTTCCTTCATAAAGCTCCTCTTTTCTTACAAGAAAATAAAAGCTCAGCCAGCTTTACTTTCGCGGAAATGTATAACTGCAATTAAATGTTTTTATGTCACATTTACATTTTCCATGCTCGACTTAATCGCGTCACAACAGGTGTAGCAAATCTTTAAAGAGATTCTTAGCCAAAACTTTCATGAACGGCACATAACTCATTTGCGATGCAGCATTTGAAATTGGCCAGTTTTACACGCGTTGTTTAAAAAAACTTAAAAGTAATGTTGTTTAATAAAGCCGTAAATCTTTGGGGCGATAATTTAGCTTGTTTTTTTTTGTCTGCATGCTGCATTCTTCATGTTCTTTTAGAATAATTAGGTACAGACATAAGGCGCTTTTGACGTCTTTTGGCAAGTATGGTTTGTTCTAAAGCAAGTTGTTATAAATCAACTCTTATAGCACGCATAAACTTATTCGATGGCATAGTTCTCGCAAAATTTCTTGATCGCCCTGAAGATGGATTCAATCGCTGCGCAGTAGTAAATATTAAACAAAACAGCACCGATCCGTGGCTTGCGCATCGGAAAGCCAACTTCAGGGCGATCAAGAAGTTTGGCGAGAACTATATCATCGTATCGTAGGCAGAAACTACAGAACGCAAAATCTGCTAAGATCCCTACATACTCCTTTTGTTCATCATCGTCATCATATCAGCAGAAAGACGTCCACTGCTGGATATAGGCCTCCCCTAAGCGTCGCCACATTGACCGGTCCCGTGCGTCTCGCAACCAGCGGCTCCCCGCAACCTTCACCAGGTCATCGGTCCACCTGGTGGGAGGCCTTCCAACGTAGTCTTCCGGTTCGGGGTCGCTACTCCAGAATCTTTCTGCCCCATCGGCCATCCGTTCTGCGAGCAATGTGCCCTGCCCGCTGCCACTTAAGTTTGGCAATTCTTCGGGCTAATTCTTCTCTTTTTGTAAAATTTCATTAATTTCTATAGACACATACTGCATTTCCTTAGGACAAATTTTATTTTTTGCTACTGTGGCAAATTCCATAGATATATATTTCAAGTGCAGTATCTTTTCCTGATTGAAATATTATTTATCAGCTCACACCATTATTATTATTATATTAGTTATCTTTACATCAAAATTATATGTAACTGAGATTTAATACGAGCGCTTCTGCTGCCGACAAACTGTTTCGCAGTTTGGTATATTTAAATGTGCAAAAGTGTTTGGACCAAAATAAAAGTTATTTTTGTTAATAAGTGTTTTTGTACAAAATATTTTTATCATAACCAGATTTTTGAATGAATGATACTAAATGTAACACTTATCATTTGTTATGAACCCAAATAGGTACGACGGTGCTATCTTGTATGCTTGAGGAGTTGCTATGGCCACCTTCCGGCTCCATCTAAAGACTAGCTCTATAGTCCATTATTATTTAATTAATTCGAAATTTACGTAAGTACACAAATTTTCAGAAAGTGCTTGAAATATGGATCGCTACGAGCAGTTGCCAGTTGCCGAACACACATACCAAAACAATTTTGTAATATAAATCTTGTAAAAAGAGGGTATACTCGCTTTATCAAAACACCGATCTAGTATAATAGCTAGGATAACTACTTCTTTAATAGCCGATTAGCCATTCCTATAACATTAATAGTCTAAACACCATTGCACATCAAACGCTCATTCAGATATCATTCACAAACAGTCGTCGCCTGCCTCCCGCGTCATTGCGAACATTGTTCATCTCAATATTTACATGTTTGCTCGCATACCAGCGCTATTTATCTACTTTTGAATAAGAACGACGATGTAATAAACTCGTACTAGAATTGTTTGTTTGAGTTAGCTCATTGTGGAGTGTACTTTTGAAAGGACCAATATGCCCAATCATCTGGCCGTCCTTTCCTTTTCCCGCAATTCATCTACCTTTGAATAAGCACGAATTAATGAACTTGTACTGCAATCTTAGTTTATTTTATTTTTTCCCAATCATCAGCCTGTCATTTACCCAAATTTGTTTCGACTATTTAGAAAACATATGTAGCTATAAGAAAAAGATATTTCTTCGCAATCAACAAACGACATCGCTATCAGCCGTACGTATAGCTCTCGCCAAACTTCTTGGCCGCCCTGAAGTTGGCTTTCCGCATGCGCGAGGCACAAAACGGTGCTGTTTTTGTATGAGATTTACTACTGCGCAGCCGTTTTAGACAACTTCAGGGCGGCCAAGAAGTTTGGCGAGAACTATAACGTACCTTTGTCTTAATTTCACACAAAACGGACCGAATGGGATTCTAAATGCGGTAAAAGAAGTCTCACTTCTACTACTAAATGTGTGTATTTCCTGTCTAGCCTATTTATTATCCGTCATACATAAATCTTAAAAAGAATGCTTCTGCAAAACATGCTCTTACAAAGAGCATTTTGACTCGGTTCAGTTGTTGGACCCCGGTCATCATATCAAGTTTGTACTTTACGAAGGACAAATTGTACTTTTAACTATTCTACACGGCTTGACTCGGAACGCGAAAGAAAACGCCTAACGCTGGGTTTTAATTACTCCTAGCAGATCTCTCTGCTATAATGATAATTCTTAAGGCAATTCCAACATTGATGTACTTTAATAATTACACAAACACCACACATAATTGCAGATCAAAGGCTCATCGTTTATGTTATCATTCGAGTTAAAAGCATCCCTTTCTTCACATTATTTAACACCGTAAAACAGTTCATAACACCTACATTGTTTCCCTTTGCAGTGTTTATGTAAATTAGAATAATTTGAAACGAATGACGCAGTTACTTGTTTATGATATGTTCACGTGGACTTGTTTACGAGGAACAGGCAATAAAAAACCCTTTATTTTTATAAAAATTCTCCTTCGGTAAAATGGTGACTTCTTTAAAATAACGAAAATTAAAGTGATCAAATTTGTACCAACTTGAGTTTTATCAGTGGATAAATTCTGTTCAAAACACATTAATTTGGAATCATCTGTACGACGAAGAAGATCAGTATTTCCATTGCTATCGAAATATATAATTCAAATAGAGAGGCAAGGGCAATAACGAACGTAATTTTGTGAGTTATGAGTCGTGTAAAATGCGTCGCGGCATTTACGCTGCATTCGGTTTCATACTAAAGTTCTGTTTGTGCCACGAGGTGAGGGAGGCAAGCGTCAGTTCACGATCTAAGAGCGGTTTCAGACTAGCTTTTTTCTGTGAATATACGCGCTTTATCTGGATTTGCATATAAACGACCATATAAGGTATGGAACTATCGACACATCAGTCTTTCCCTAATTAGTGGATTTACCAAGCTTCTCTTTCTGACCTCTTTTTAAAATGTTTCGGAAATACACAATATTTTTGATGGATTCATTGCACGACACAAGCACTCCGCACAAGCGTAGAATAAGCAACTGAAATTACGTCCGTCCGTCTGGCAGCCTAAACGAATTTTAGTTTAACGTAAATTCCGCGACTCACAACTCACAAAATTACGTTCGTTTGGCGATGGATGGAATTATGTATAAGATGAGCGGCGCGAAAGAGGTTCAGGCGCCTCCACTCCACGAGCAAAACGCCGCGCTAGTCGTTTTTGTGCAGTTATTAAGAGCTATATACTCTTTATTTAAAAAGAAATATCAATTAATAAAAATACATAAAATTTCTACATAACATTGATTCTAAAATGATAGTATACTTTTTTCTAAAGAGGTATATGTTTCACTAATCTCCTTCCAACAAAACCATAAAAATGAGAAATAATTATTGATAGTATGCATCTCCTCGTAAAGTATTTATTAATAATTTTTTGTACTAACACTAATGGTTAGACAATATGATAACGAACATTTAGTAAGTTTTTTTTTCAAAACACCAATATTCGATTTTATAAAGATTTTATTCCAAAATCTGGAAGTATTTACTACTGTAATTCATGCGCCAACAGTGCCGCTAGGCCAATAGAAATGCTTATATCTCATTCTGATTTTTTGGTCAGGGTACGGCCTTAACCTAAGTAGGTAATACGTATGGAAAAGGCAACCCATGCTGAGCCAATTACAATAAAATTAGGGATTAAGGCAGAATCATAGATATAGGGCAGAATCATGATGATGATTAACAAAATATAGAACAATTAACATTTACGAACGGCGAGGCTTGGGGCAATGTTGATTTGACCAGGATCCCATAGCCCCGAGACATCATTCATTTAGGCGTTTAACACACGGCACCGCGAACCGCCGCGGTAGGCGGTAAAGCGGATCTCACGTCGCATTGGCCTCTAATAAATCCGTTGATGCCTAACACACGTACACCGCCCGACCGCGCGGGTCGAGCGGTGCTCTCACCTCCGCGTCCGAGGCGATGCGCGGTGCCGTGTGTTAATCGCCTTATAAGTTACAAAAATTGTAGGATAGAGTAGTGTTAGTATTTATTTATGTATACTTGTATAACTTTACAGGTCACACCTAAGGCGGTATATAATGCGAAAAAAAACACTAAAACGAAACATACAAGAATTAGGCAAAATTAATCATCTATATACAAATAAAAACTAATTGAAAGCACAATATGACAAAAAAACAGAAAAAAAAATACAAAAAAGAAAAAACATAAAAAAATAACTCAATTTACAGGTATCTAGAAAATTGTATCGTCTGGGGCACTAGGATCTTGGACTATATGTTCAACAGTGAACGTCTAATCTATCTTCTATCTGCGACATTATGTACTTTGAACGTATGCATACCTGCTAGCTGGGCCGAAGGCCAATTTACAGGTATCGAGAAAATAGTTACGTCTGAGGGCACTGGGATCTTGGAAATGATGATACAGATTACGAATATTCCCACTGTTTATTATCTTGAAAATATCATATAACCTAACATTAGCCCTTGACTAAAGGTGCTAACTAAATAATGATGTTTTCAACAGATGACGCATTCTTACATGTATGAATATACGTTTGTAGCTTTTGTCTGTCAGTTACAAAGATTTGTTGCCTACCTCGACTTTTGTTAGCTTTTTATTTTTACGTAACGGAATGAGTTATAACTTAATTTGTGGCTGAAATAGAGAATAGAGATAAATTTATTGTGGGGGTTTCATGTGTCTTGTTATCGTGTATGACTAATATATTTTACGTCTCTGAATACCTAAAAGTTTCATTGTTGTTAGGGAAAATTATATTACACTTTCACGATTAACCGGTTGTGTGCCATACCTAATTACCCAAACAATTAAAAAGCCATTGTATCTCGCGTGAATCCACGTTTTCGGCACTGGGGTTAAGAGCGGACTCTAGTCAACAGGAATTTGAAAAATAGGTATTTGAAGAAACTATTGCCGTCGCGTCACCCAACCTCACCCCGTAAAGTGCGAAAGGGACAACTGCAGCTCAGGCTGATTTTACCTACAAAAACTTTGACTAAAAGACGTTTCGTATTCTGCTGTTTTCTTTATGAAAACTGGTCTGATCCAAAAAAAATCTTATATCAAAATTTAGAGGAAAAGTATATCTATGCTCCTATCATTTCCTTTTTTGTTAAAAACTTATAAATTTTGTCTGAAAGTCTTCTGAACATGGCGGTAAAAACGGGCATTTTTTTCGGATTTTTGGATTGTCATATTTCTTTTTGTGATTATGTTTTGAAAAAAAGGAAATGATACAGGCACGTATTAATTAGACCTAGATTTTATGGAAAAAAATCATTGCTCTAGAGGCATTATCCACGAAGAAAACAGCAGAATGTGTTTGTATGGAGAAAGTCTCACTAGAGTCCCCTCTTAAGCGAACTTCCTGATGGTTTGAGCGATTCGATTTTTATTACACCGATAAACGATTTTTACTAAGCGAATTTGAATTTGTACGTTCACATGGACTCAATGCGATGCAGTTCGACTGATTTGCAATTAAAATTTTCTTAGAAAATACGTGCGCGATATCGCCTAACGACACAGTTTAAATTGCGTCGCGTAGGAACGTCCCTTGGTGAAATGAAGAAAATGCTAATGTTGACTAAGAATTCTTCAGGAAATACCAACATTTCGTAATTATAAGCCTTAGTTCACCTTTATCACATAGTATCACTCCATTAACGTGACACAAAAGGTTATCAAAGTAGTAATCCATCAATAGATATCGAAATTACTCATTAAAATTAATTGTATGATCGAACAGATAACACAAGTTGGCACTCGATTTTCATTGCAAAAAAACATTCATTATTTTCCAAATACCTGTATTAAATTACCAATCATAAATTATGATTATTAACTTGACTATATTTCATTTAATTCCATCAACACAACTCAACACAAAATTCTATTTTCAAAAAATCCACAGAAAAAAGTCGAAACGTCAAACTTTCCCGCGCGAGTTCAACCAAAGAGTATCGACTTATCGAGTAAACTTTTTATTATTTTTTTAATCAGTCTCGCCCTTGTTCGGAGCACGCGGCCATGCGGGCTACGTCCGAAGTCGTACTAGAGTAAGGAAGACAAAATTAAAAATGTTTATTTTAGTACAGTTGATCCGTGGGCGGGATAGAGTGTGAACTAACGTTTTATTATTTACACCCGATTTTACAGCGTCGTTATGGACATTTTTTTTTTGTTATATTGTAGTTTCTTAACCCACCTTGGTCAATATTTCATCATGTCTTCTCTGTATGAGAAGACGCCTTTGCCCAGCTGTGGGTGAGGCAATATTAGGCTGGTATTTTTTTTGTTCTTAAAATTTCTTGAAGCTTAAGAAAATTTTGTGATACAAGCTTAAAGAGAAAGCTAATAACGTTGTTTACGAATAAAATATGACTTCCAGATGTCATTTTTCAGAACACCACAAAGAAAACTGGAAAGGAAAAATAAAAAAGCGCATTTCTGCTTTCATCTTTTTTGTTTAGCACGATTTAGGTATTTATAATGTTGAAATAAATACTTCTTTATTTATTTCTTAAGAAAATCCTACCTGACCTACGTATACATGCCGAATATTCATAGTAAAAAATAAAATGTTGTGAGAAATCGTTGCCAACGTATCTGTTTACTAAACACTTGGACACTTATTTAAATTCTGTTTACATGTCGCGGCAATTTCAGCTCATTATAGATTCAGACAGTAAAGTATGGCTTTTTAATGATATCCGTAGCGGTTGAATGCGTTTGCCTCGCATTTTGATGTAAATTGGAGGGAATATTGGTGGCATGTTTTCTGGGTTTATTTTGGTTTACACCAGCAAGAAATTGCGTATCAACCGTTTGACAACTTTAGGAAGTTGGCATCGAATGCAGTGATTGTATCGTGGTGCTGAACAATATACGATGTAAAAGATATTAGAGGCCTTTATTCAAGTAAATAATAGTGCTAGAACATACAAAAACATACATAAAATTACGCCTGTATTTGTCGAAGGGTTGGACAGAGGTGTAACTAGTGAGAGTACACCCTTATTTCGCCAATTATGTTAAAGTCCCATACCCATCAAGCGGGCACTATTTCAGACTCCGTGCAGCTACTGAGAAATTCCGGATGGAAAAACCCAATAACCCTGCCCGACACGGGAATCGAACCTTGGATCTCATGCTCAGCAAAAGCGTTTGCGACCATTAACCGTTGTGTGCCATAATTACCGAAAAGGTAAAAAAAATACCATTATGACTCGCGTGGATCCACGTTTTAGGCACTCAAGGGTTTTTTTAGCCTTTGCAGTCCCCCTAAATGCCCCTTTCAATTGATGCCTTAAAAAAACATACTTGTTTACTGTAGTAGGTAATCAAACAAATGATCTTTGAATGAATAGTCTTCCTAACCTTATTTTTGTTAGTCCTCAGTGTCCGATCAGCTGTGCTCAGCTGTAGTAATAACAGTAACGCTTGCAGCGCTAGACCATTGAAACATAATATACGAATGTCTCGACAAACGGCATGCTAATGACACTAGTGAGTGTAATAATGGATTCCTTGATAACATCCAAATTGAATGTCCTAGGAGCGGCTGCACAATAGATCAATCTGATGAGATTGAATCTGCATTCAAACCTTTTGGCAGGACCGCACCTAGCATGCCTATATTTTAAACACATACATTATGAATGTGTCGGCAATTCAGATATTCCTATGCACGACTGTGATAAGACATGAATTCACGGATTTGTCGATTCTCAAGTCGAGACTGAACAGAAATTGGACTAAAAATTTGGCATAATTTCTCGTCACTTCCAGCCAGGCAGCCAGTTTTCTTGGCTGAAAATCAGACAACAGTCTTGTCAAGAGGTATTGTGTTATCCAGTTACTAGGTTGTGGAAGTCCGATAGGCGGTCTCTCCATGTAAAATACTGGTCTGCAGCTGCATCCGGTAAGACTTGAAGCCGACCTCAATATATTTACGAAACGCTAGGCAGATTGATCGACACCGTGCTTGATCTCTTGAAATAGGGTAGTTGCAATGATATTCAAATAAACAGATACGTTATACACTCACAAAACAATTGAAAAAAGTGTTCCGCGCAGCAGCGGTAGCACACATACACACTTTTCATTCATTTGACATTTCACTACAAGTCGAAAGGGATAGCTTGATAAAACCAACAAGAAAAAAAGAGACAGCTAGTGTTTGTCACTTGCGTGTGAATGTAAACAAACATTATTCTGACCGCCAAAGTATTTTTCTTTTTCTAACCTCCAAATATCAGAGTATTAGGAAAACAAATTGAAATAAATTAGTAAATTGAGGTGTATTGCGTACTTACATATGGTATGAGATCACTTCTGTTTTATGTAATTTGGTATTATAATTGGTACACTTTCTAAATACACACGATGGATTTTTTAAAATTTTGTTTTTGTTTCAACTAAGCGTATCGCTCTTCGCCATGCGTGACATAAACTAAAGTCTAAATAATAAATTGGCTACAATTGCCTCCTATTCGAGTCTTCACAATGCGCGCGCTTATAACATATCTGTTTATTTGAATATCATTGGGTAGTTGGCAAAAAATATATATTTTGTCCGTCAGTTAGATAACCTAAAAATATTGGACACGTATTTATTCTTTTGCAACGTAAACAAAAAATTACGACGATACAGTGCGTTGAAATATCGAGTGACGTCACGGTGTGCTACACTTTATACTGACAAAGTGACGTCATATGCCCCACTCCTGAACTTTGGTGCGCTTTATGTTTGTAAATTTTTATTTATTTTATAAAACAAAAAATACGTGTCCAATATTATGATAATCTCACTGACGGACTAAATAGAATTATAATTTTTCTACGCAGAAATAATCACTTTTGAAATGTTTAGCTGACAGTCTGTTTTATCTCGATGCCTAAAGAATCTGTATTTCTTTAAAACATGCAACTAAATATGAGTTCAATGGTACAATTATTTGTCCATCATTAAATGGTTAACATGACCTTATGAAAGGACATCAAATATAGAAGCTCTTTAAAAACAAGGCTAAGAGCACATCCGTACTGTTTTATTGACTATTTTACGAGATAACTGAATAATATATTATAGATGGATATATTAAAGGTTAGACTCAATGGGGAATTAAATATGTGTTTTGAAATATATTATACCGTTCGTGCGCATCACTGCTCTAAAAACAGCGACGGACAGCATTGTGGACATCGTTAACTTACGAAAATCGAGGGCATTCTACATTTACCTGGAGCCTGTGTGGAGGATAATTCCCACTGCCTCTTACAAAGTGGAAAACCATGCAGTGGAAACATCATAGGCTGGTTAAGATCTACACTATATATAAAGAGAATAGGTGTTCCCCGCAGCTTCGCTCCCGTGGGCCACCCCACAGGACCCGTTTTCGGGATTAAAAAATAGCCTATGTCACTCAGGAATAATGTAGCTTCCTATTGGTGAAAGAATTTTTAAAATCGGTCGAGTAGTTTCGGAGCCTATTCGGTACAAACAAACAAACAAACAAACAAAATCTTTCCTCTTTATAATATTGGTATAGATAAAGTTTTTATGTTTGGATGTAGGAGATTATCTCTCAAATGACTCATTCGATTTAAAAAGTTATTTCCCTGAGAGAAATCTGCTTTACTATTGCACAGTGTCAGTTCGAAGAATGCAGTTTCTGTCGAATATACCAAGGAACGAAGCCGAGGGAAAAAGCTGTAAAATAAACTACAGTAAACAGCAATTCTGGCGCAAATAAGTGCGTGATAAAAATGCACTAGGCAAGAGGTGGACGACCTATTGCCTGACTTTCAGATAACAACACGATATGCTACGATAAGTGGCTTAAACAAGGTTATTTATTAAAATCAAAGTGCAAGGCAGCAGTGTACCAAAAACGTTAGCAATCAACGAAAAAATTCACAATATTTTGCAATAAAAAATCCTTTATTACAAGACATAATTTATTTCACAATAATTTTGTTTTCAAACAATAAATTATGAAAACTTACCGGTCTTTCGTACATCTTTATTGTATTCTTTTTTCAAACTCAACCTTCACTGTCACTGGGACTCACTGGCCATAAAGAAAACCATTTAGGACTGCTTTCATTGGTCCGCATGGATTTAATAAGTACTATTTTTTTTAGGTCCTTGATCGTCGTAACACTGAATATGAACCCATTCAGGGCTGAAACTTGGGTGTCAATGGTGCCAATGTTATATGGAATGCATTAGTCGATAATTTTGGCGATAAAAAGCGATAATTAGTGATAAGAATATCGATTATTGTTAACACTTTAATGCCTGTTTTTTGTTTATCATCTGTAGGTGCGGCTTAGTTCTGTTATTTTTATATCCTTATTATGTTACTTCCGTTAATCAATGGCAAGTATTTTGATTACAAAAAGGACATTTATTCTCTTTTCATCCAGTTGTTTGTGTCTGTTCTAACAAATAATAACATATCTATTAAATAACGTAGGTATGTACAAAAAATGCCAAAACTATAACATCACTCAGCACTCCCATAAAATATTTAAATAATAACCAATCAAAATTCACTTACGCCATTTATTGTTGCCAGACTTAATAAAAAGTGGCCGCCGGAAAACATTACACTTTTTATGAAATTTTAAACTCTCTCTCTTATTTTTAATTTAACTAATGGTAGCAGGAAGTTAGTCGTTGTGGATACGTAGGTACTTCGTCTTAGATCAAAGGAGATTCGATGTAAAAATAAATTTGGACAAGAGTCAAGAGAAATGTGTGATTTATAAATTCATGACCGTGACTTTGTGATTGTGTTTAGAGCTTTCTATCCACAGACATATTAATTCTATCTAGATAACGTAAGTCGGAGGGATTTACGTTATCTGTATGAAAACCAAGCGTGTCACTTTTTCACACAAGCGTATATATTCCCCAATGTTAACGCAGTACAGGCGTACTGGCCGTGCGCCTGCTCAGAGCCAGAATATCAATATTGAACCTTCTTTTGGACAGTTTTGTTTGGAAAATATTGTTTGATTTACATATGCTATTTCAGTTATGTATGAAGAAATTCTAGCTACATTTTTTTCTGTGTAAAAGAATTTATAAACATCCAAGTGGTTTTGGAGGAGTATCCGAAAGTAGCAAAAAATATCGTGTTGTTAATTATTTGTTTAAAGCTAAAAATTTAGCTTTCATTTTTAACACGAGTGTCGATCAAGGAATTTTTCCGGACCTCATGAAACACAGTAAAGTAGTTCCATTGTTTAAATCCGGGGATAGCAAAGAAGCCAATAATTATAGGCCAGTTTCAATTCTGCCGGTTCTCAGTAAAGTCTTCGAAAAGTTAATGCTCAACCAATTGTAGCGTCATTTTAACAAACATTCCATCTTTCATGATCAACAATACGGTTTCACCAAAGGGCGTTGCACAACTGACGCTGGCGTCACCCTAATAAAGAACATCTTTAACGCCTAGGAAGAAGCACAAGACGCCATTGGAATCTTTTGCGACCTCTCGAAAGCGTTCGATTGCGTTAACCATGAAACACTATTGTTAAAACTCGAGCACTATGGGATTAGGCATACGGCCCTTGAATTACTTAGATCATATTTGCAATCCAAACAACTTAAAGTTCAGGTAAACGGCGTAAACTCACTAGGGTCTGAAATGACAATGGGCGTTCCTCAAGGCTCTATATTGGGTCCATTCCTCTTTTTAGTTTACATTAACGATTTGCCCCAATTATTACAAAATCAACCGAAGATCGTGTTATTTGCTGATAACACATCTTTGATATTTAAAATAGATCGACGATCACAAAATCTTGATGATGTGAATAAGTCTATTCATCAGGTCCAAACATGGTTCACGGCAAACAATTTGGTACTAAATGAAAAAAAAACCAAATGTATTAAGATTCACATTGCCGAATGTTAGAAGTAGCGAATGTGACATCATATTGAATGGAGAAAAGCTGGACTATGTAAATCAAACAGTTTTCCTAGGAATCACTCTAGATGACAAATCACAATGGGGGCCTCACATAACATCTCTGGCAGGACGGCTGAGCTCAGCCGCTTATGCTGTTAGAAAGATAAGACAGTTAACGGATGTAGAAACCGCGCGTTTGGTCTATTTTAGTTACTTTCACAGCATTATGTCATACGGTATTTTACTGTGGGGTCGGGCGGCTGACATTGAATCAATATTTATATTGCAAAAGAGACCTGTCAGAGCCATATATAAGTTAAGTCACCGAGTTTTTTTTTTTTTTAAAAGAGTAGTTATGGAGTTTCTTGTGTGTTCTTCTCCATAACAAGCTACATTTCCGAATGCACGGTAGAATCAATTTTTATTAAATGTAAATTTTAACGTTCAAAAGTGCCGCATAATGGCCTACTTGAAATAAACACATTTGACTTTGACTTTGAAAGCAAAACTATTAGTTACACGAAAAATCCATGTTTCACAAATAATGTCCATAAATTAATAATAAACATATATTTTTTTCAAACCATTTAACCTAGCCGTTACTAAGGAGTATGCTTTAGAAAATATGCGTTTTACGGCACTAATAAAGCGGTGGGAGGTCCTTAAGAACAAAGTTACCCTCAACCTTTTTTAGGGATTGGACAGCTCAATTCAAATTAGTGTTTTATCTGGATTTCGGTTAATGTTCAGTGGCTTTAACGTAAAATGAAACAACTTCAAAGCAAGAGCGTTGTCTCACTTTTAGAGCGCAAACTACAGACTTTTTAACGGTCGATAGTTTTAATATGCACACTAGTATATTTTCTCATACTGATCGGAATAGAAAAGAGCAAAAAAGTCGACTCAGAAACCACAAAACAGAAACAAACACAAAGTAACCGCGAAGAACAGTAAAAAAACTACAAACAAGGTTCACGAAGAGCTGCGCTGGGCATGCCCATACTGAAAGAGTTACCAACTCAGCATTTGCTGGGCGTCAGACACCCAACGCTGATTTTTTGTCAGATTAAAGGCCCACCAAACTGTCGACTGATAAAAATATTATTTGCTCCCTCCGCCATTTTCTTTCTCCCCTTTTTTGACACGCGAGAACGTACAGTGCGTGCTACGAAAGATGAAACTTGACCGCGCCTCCCGCGCTTTGTCCGCCGCCCCGATGCCGCCCGGTCCCTTCCCGCACTCAGACCTCATACCGCTAAAGAGACCTATAATCGTCTACTGCGCAAGTCAAACCAAGCGGTCTGTCAATTCTCATCTTTCGTGGCACGCACTGTACTACACTACTGTACACAGTACATTCGCGTCATCTAGTTAGATTTGTGTCTGCGTTTCTATTTAATTTATGCATACGCCAGTCAGTCTGTTTCTTGTGTAATAATTTTGTGACTGGCAGATTGATGTGCATCATATTTTGCATTGTGATAATCTTGCATGTTACATATGAACGAAATAAATCGGTTTGAAAATAAAGAAAATGGATTACTAATAATATTTTTGAGTTATTTAAGAAAAGTGTAAAGGAGTATAAGCGATTTTGAAAGATTTGTATAATTTATTACCTTAGTGACATTTTTAAGACATAATCTTTTCTAGTATGATGCTAGAAAATTATATCTTTAAAAACACGCAACTACACTTTTTTACAAGCGTTTATTTAACTTGCAATATATTTATATAAGCGTGTAGTATGTAAGTGTGTTCGGATCAAATCTTGCAACTGAATTTTAAAGCAGTTATCCGCTCCTATTAAGATTTTTTTTTGCAAACACGTTTTAGTTTGGATGACAATGCTGGTTAGCTAAGCGACGTCATTCTAAATCCAATATGGCGGACGGACCAAGATGGTGGACTAGGTATTTATTGTGAACTGCCATGATATGGGTATCAAATAAAAGGGTTTGCTGAGAATAATTCAAAAAAACTTGTTTAAAAAAAAAAAAAAAAAAATAATTTTATTCACTCATTATAACGCACACACACCAAAGAAAAGGTGGATGGACAGGTGTGAGTGGACAGGACGGTATGGAAGAAAAAACCGTGGTGCACCCACCCTTAAGTAACATGGGACAAGGGCAGGAAGATGCTGATAAAGTACGCACTCACACATCTAATCTATCTATCTAATACCTTCAAACGAGCAATTCTTGTATATATATGTATATATATATAATCTGAATCTCGGAAACGGCTCCAACGATTGTCATGAAATTTAGTAAGCGGCGGTGTTTCGGGAGCGATAAATCGATCTAGCTAGGTTTAATTTTTAGAAAACGTCGTTTTCTCTATTTTCACCCGAGCAGAGCTCGTTCGCTTAGGTACTAGTTATTTTAAATGACGATTTTTTATATAATTCCGTCAACCGGAACCACACCGTCGCTAACTATCAGGGCGAGATATTTTTCAAAAGCTTTAAATAAAAAAATCGGAACACATATGTACTTTCTCAAAGATATAAACAAAATACAACATCCTCGTAAAAATAAATTTTCCAAAAAAAAAACACCATAATATTTCTGACACGCCTTTACCGTTTCCTTTTCCTTGTGAAAGATACTGTGACTTACAAACCATTAATAATATTTTAGTGGACATTAATAAATGAAACTGTTTTGTGTAAACTGATATCTTTGCAACGGTTTAAGGTTTCGGTCTACATTATAAAGAAAATCTTACACAATTGAGGAAAGACAACACTTGCTGAAATGTCGAAACTTTTGAAAACTCTGCCAAATGCATTTCGGGTTCCGTTTTCAGGTTTGGAGTAGTTAGGTACTTAAGTGAATCAGTTGCAGTCACAGACATAAATCTAACTATTATAACGCAAGTCTCTCCATCTGTATGAAAACTAAGCGTGCCACTTTTTCACACACAATTTAAAAAATAAGTTTACTTACCAATGAAAGAAAACATTTCCAATGTCTCGGCAAACTTTTCCTATACATTCTTTACAGCTCAATATGGCATTCAAAGGCATTTATCTAGATTTCCGGTGCCGAATGCTAAATGAAAAGCTCAGATTACGATCATTGATCGTAACTTTACTCCGTTTTCTGACACGCGAAGTACATACAATCGCGTCATCTAGTCAGATTTATATAATGGTTGCAGTACAATTAGTCAGTTTTTTTTTGTGATGTTTCAAATGTGACGTGTGTGTTTTGTTGGGCATCTAAGGAGTTGGAAAAGTACGCAAGTGCCATGGAAATTAATTTATATTATTTAACTTATGCATTTTTAGTAACACACCAAACACGAGCCTATTGTTAGATAACTATTTCTGGAAACATTACAGGAATCAAATCGTCATCAAAAATAGAGTTACGTCTTATGTATTCAGATACAAATCCGTGACTTTTACTCAGACATGACCAAAGCGAAACCAAATTACCTATTTTCCATCAAGTCGAAAAGAAGAAGCAGCAACAATGTTTTACTACAGAACCCTAAAAGTATTCCGCATGCATCATATCACGTTTATTTCGTAATATCCGACTGAGGAACATCAACTGCCCGTCAAGACATCAACGAAGGGAAACAAGCAATGGATATCTGATGGACACCAGATTGTCATGCCTGACACAGTTCTGCGTACGTCCCGTTACTGATCAAATGGTACAGTAATTGACCTCTTCAATGGCTGAATTGTTCATGATGTTTATCAAAACCGTGAACTGTTAATTGATGTTGAAGTGGAGCCAATGTTAAATAGGAAGGAAATTGAGCAATTGGGAGAGGCGCCATACGAATCATCATACAAAATATTTTTGCATATTTCATTTTAGTTTGTTGCTGGATCTTGACATGAACGAGAATGAACCCCTATTTCTCTGCCCAATTTTGCAAGGTGTCCTTACAACGTACTATACTTATATATTGATGGTAACGTTGCATACTACCATTACCTAAGACATGACAATACATTCATGAATGTCATGACCACCCCGCAGCTCGACTTGGTCCACTGTAAGTGGGTCTAACTTTAATAGGGATGTTTCCTATGCATAAAAATAATAATTCTATTTAGTCCGAGTTTGATTAACAAATAATTTTGGGCCCGTATTTTTTGCTTTGCTTTTCGACGTCTATCTGAACGACTGGCCAGATATAGCTAGGGATAGAGAAAAATGGAAAGACGGAAGGGAGGCCTTTGCCCTGCAGTGGGACATAACAGGCTCATAATAATAATATTTTTTTGCTTTATCAAATAAATAAAAATAGACAAAGATAAAGCGCATCAAAGTTCAGGAGTGGGGGCTTGTGACGTTTTCTCGTCACTTTGTCAGTATAAATTGTAGCACACCGTGACGTCTCACGATATTTCAACGCGCTGTATCGTCGTAATTTTTTGTTTATTTGGCAAAAGAAAAAATGTGTCCTATATTTTAGGTTATCTAACTGACGGACTAAATCGATTTTTTAGTCATCATCCCTGCCAAACTCCAATCTTCAGTAATCTTTACCATAGTAGCCAGTATACTACCAGTAGCCATTAGTCTATTTCGTTTCCAATACATGAGACAAAGACCTCTCCGTGATAGGGCCATAAATTACCACGCGGTGGGCCCGCATTCGTGCTTTCCCGTAGTACTAAGCTTGAAAGTTCGACCGAAAATAGACCTTCTACCCAAACTCGGAACACTATTTTCTTCACAGGAAAACCACGCTATATTAAATAAAAACCCTTAATCCATCCTACTCCCTATAAATAGGAGCATCAAAGCTGGTATTTCTGTAGCACATAATAATAATGAAGGAAGCGGTAATTTAGCCCATCCTGCGCACGCGCTTGTAAGGGAAACGGTCGTTTGTCTTCATAGAACACAGGTGGTATTTATACTAGTTCGTTAGCGGAATTAATGAGTTTAAGGATATGGGTTTTGTGTTATTTTTGTGACTGTCACGCCTGTGGGCGGAACCAAGACACTTTTACTAGAAAAATAGTAGTGACACTTATCCCGGACATAACTTTGTGACGGAAGTGAAATATATTCTACACAATGACGGTGACCTGTCTAGAGAATTTAGACACAGGGACTCTCTCTGACTCTATCAGCGATAACTATTTAAGGCTTAGAACTCGGTTAATTAATATCTAAAATTGCCAATCATCAGTGCGCCAGTGACAATTCCTATGCTTTATTTATGTTAAGGGCCTACATACGCTTTAGTGCCGTAAAACGGAAACTTTCTCTAAAGCATACTCCTTAGTAACGGCTAGGTTATGCCGCGAAAGTGTATACTCGCCTTTATTTAGTTTTGAATTTGTTAAGACAGACTTCCAGCGTAACCTCTTAACCAGGGATAGGCTTGAACTGCTGGGAGTCCCACGGCATTTGAGCTAGATACACAAATTCTACTAAATGATTACTCTTCGCAACAAAATCCTAATATTAGATAACTTTACATACGTGACGTATACCAAGAGAATCCCGTTATAAATAAAACAGGTGTATTATGTCTAATTTTCCATTCATACGAACTTTTAAAATATTTCGTGATTTTAAAACGGCGCGCGTTTTATTAATGGTGACGTGCGTGACAATGTTATGGAGAATTTCTATTTATGTGACCGTTTATTATCTTTACAGGAGTTTTAAATAACGTACGGTTGTTTTATAATGATGTTTTCTGTGGTGATCGCTAGAATTATAGCTTTCATAGTAATTTTCATAATAATCATCTTTCACTATTTTTACCCGACTGCCGAAGGAGGGTAATGTGTTTATCAGTCTATGTATGTATGTATGTAAGTATGTATGTATGTAAGTATGTATGTATGTAAGTATGTTCCTATATGGCGTTCCAGAGACCAAACGCGTTGGCCGATTTTGATGATTCATACGTCAATCGATTTGTCTTAACCCTGCGAGTGTCATAGGCTACATTAAAATTAGACAATAGAAAAATAGCGGATTTTGGGTGCCATATTGTGGGGGCCAAATTTTTTATTTCTTCCAAACCCACCTTGTGGGGTATCAAAATAAAGTGTGCGTCAGAATGGCTGGTTGTCTGTAACGGTTCGCGTCAGGCTGCTGATTAAAAATTGCTACCTATTTGCTACTTTTTACTACCTATAGTCAATTAATTGCTACCTAACTTGTAAACAAAATAAAGGGACTTCAAAATGACCAGCCATTCTGACATCAGGATAGCTGGTCAACTCTCCGTTTGTGTAAACTACTCAAATTCGAGTTATTATTTTTACTAGAGCAATTACTACCTGATTGCTACCTTCACATCTTTCAATGTCCACCTTGTAGCTTTAACAAGTAAAAAGTTATGATCATTTATTTTTTTACAGGGAAGGACCATTATAAACGTAGTGTTACATACTCTTTGGCAATTATATCTAAAGCTCACTGCAAACGAGGTTCGGTGTGGGAGTGTTAAAATGACCAAAATACTAAAATAACAAAAAGTTGTTTGAAAAATATTTCTCAGTGTATATTGTACGCAAAAAAAAATCATTGATTATTACTGATACCTTTATGTTAATATGTATTATTTATTTGTTAGGTAACATGCTGATTAAACATACAGTTACAAACTTTTTTTTACAATATTATCGTAAAAGCAAAATTATTAAGCATTTCTTACTTTATCAAAACTGTTCCATCTATACTAAATACTGAGGTGTATGTTTGTTTTATTGTTTGAAAACGTTAATCCTTTTATTTTTTAATTACCAGTAAGACTTGATAAATTATAGGTTTTATCGTTTAATCCTAGGTTTTACCGTAGTTCGGGCTTTTACATTAAGGTTCTCCTAGTTGACGGCACGAACTATTTTGTGCGCGTGGTTAAAATGCATGCTATCTCATCCGACAACATGTGCGAAAGAGATACATGCTGTGATGAGCACTAAGAAGCTAGTTCACGTACAAATTAGCACTTTAGCAAATTTGCATCGAAATATACGATGATTTTGAGAAATAGACGAAAACGAGCACACGAAATTTTATAAACAGACCCTTGGGAGTCTAGATACCATGAACAAACGACTTAATGTATATTTCCAAAATAAAATTATTTGCATTATTTAATTACTAATCTATCCCTGTATGGAGGCCGTTTTGCAATTTTCCTTCTTCTTAAGGTATTAAAACCGCCCAAAGATGCGTTAAAATTAGTGATGAAATATGGAACTTTCGACGCTCATAAATTTCAATTTTTTTTTCCATACAGGGCTAGTTAATGATGATACAAATTGATATCAATTTTTATTTTGAACGTACGTCGTCAAACAATGGCGTAATTGCCAGGCTCCGTTTGTATGGAAGAATAATCGACTAGTACACTAGTTACTATCTAGCTTGTCTACCTTATCATTTACATTTATATGTTCAATTACCACAATGGATAGGTGTATTCCAATAAAAATAAATATTGTAGTAATAGTTTTAAATTGCTTTGTTTCAATAATCGTAATCCATTCCCTGTAAAATTTCAAATGATCATAACTTTTTACTTGTTAAAGCTACAAGGTGGACATTGAAAGACGTGAGGGTAGCAATCAGGTAGTAATTGCTCAAGTAAAAATAATAACTCGAATTTGAGTAGTTTACACAAACGGAGAGTTGACCAGCTATCCTGATGTCAGAATGGCTGGTCATTTTGAAGTCCCTTTATTTTGTTTACAAGTTAGGTAGCAATTAATCGACTATAGGTAGTAAAAAGTAGCAAATAGGTAGCAATTAATGGTCACCAGCCTGACGCGAACCGTTACAGACAACCAGCCATTCTGACGCACACAAAATAAAGGGTTTTAAGAGGTGATTTCAAAAATATATAACACTTATATGTTTAAATGTATCTAATTCGAAAAAAACTAACTAAAAAGTTATAAATAAAAAAACTTAATTCAAAAAATCAAAAATCCCGACTGCTTCAAAAGCGAACTAAAAAGTTGTAAACAAGGAAAAAATCATGCTGTGCAGGCGGAGGATACACCAGATTTTGGTCAGCCAGCCCGCGAATATGTATCCTCCGACTGCACAGCATGATTTTTTCCTTGTTTACGACTTTTTAGTTCGCTTTTGAAGCAGTCGGGTTTTTTGATTTTTTGAATTAAGTTTTTTTTTATGATATGTACTTAATTAAGGACACATCTTTCGAACCTTAGAAAATCTCATCTCACATCTTTTAGCCTAATTTCGTAACATATACATTCATGGAATCGATCGCAAACTCTCATTTTTAGAATTCAATTGTATTCATTGCGCTGTCGAGGAGACGCATTTAGAAAAATAGAAAGCAATTAATGATATGATGGCACGGCATGAAGAGATGAGAGTATACACCGACGGATCGAAAACGGACTCCGGTACCGGAGTCGGAGTCTTCTCACACGATTTAAATATACATATATCCAGACCGCTAAGAGAGTTCAACACCGTCTATCAGGCGGAGTGAGTGGGCATTATACAAGTGGTCCATGCCCTAGAAGACAGGAGGGTTACGGACACTCACATACGGATACTCTCCGACAGTGCATCAGTACTCCAATCCTTACGAAAAAAATACATTACATCAAGTTTAATACTAGAATGTCACAACGCACTGGAACAAATAACTGTATCTAGTCGTAACACGGTGACACTACAATGGATAAAGGGTCACAGCGGATCGCTGGGCAACGACGCGGCTGATGAGCTTGCGAGACGCGGATCCAGCTCAGCGGTCTATGGGCCTGAACCTGTTGTGCCCATCCCCTTCAACCAAATTACAGGAACTCACCCAGACACAGGCAGAGAACTGGTGGGCCTCGACACCGGGCTGCAGACAATCCAAAGAAGCTATGCCATCCTTGGACAGTAGGCTTACCAAGCGTCTTTTACGCCTGGATAGGAATGGCCTGCGCCTGGTGACGGGGAACATCACGGGACACTGCTCACATAACAAACACTTCCACACAATAGGCATAACGGACAGTCCTCTGTGCAGGCCATGCATGGAGGCTGAAGAAACCGTTACGCACGTCCTCGTTGAATGCACAGTTGTTACCCAGATAAGAACACGAACCCTTGGGTCACCCAGATCTTACACTGATGTTTTGAGGAAACCAGGAGCTCTAGTCGACTTCTGGAGGGAGGTGGGCTGGATGGAATGACCACCCAACGGCCGCCATGGCCCACGTACAAAGGTCCATTTGAGGGACTAAGTGCGGAAACCAAACCCCCCTAACATAGAATATAGATATGATGGCACTTGGTTGAGCTTTCAAAAAGTTACGCAATTATACTGCTGGAGTAGTGATCAAAAAGTTAAGACTAGACTACAATTGTGAAATAGAGCTAGAAAACTGGCGAGATCACATCTTGCAGACAAGTAGAAAGAAAGAAATAAAAATACTGCTCTTGGTCCGTCAAAGCACAGAATAAATAATAGTACAAGTAGTCAAAGGTTGTGCGGCAAAATGTACTTAGGGGGTATTACACTATCATATGTCTAGGATCACAGATCTATGAGTCATCATATTTATTGATGTAATATAGACATATGAATCAAATCGTCTTTGATAAAGATTTTTGACATTTGTTGTTAGAAAGGATCATAGAAACAGGAGCAGGACGGAGCTATACAAGGCAAATAGCTCTGCCCCTTTTTTACTGTTGCACTATGATAGTTTTAACACGACATGGTATAAGGCCCCTGGTATTGCCATATTGAATCTTGCTATATTGATTCATCATTTTTATTTTCATAATTGATACAAAATCCGTCCATGAAATTTTGCCTATTCAGTTTTTGCCAAGCATAGGAAACTGACAAAGATTTTCACAGTTCACAGTAAAAGTAAGGTTTTAGCATCCATTTTTATTGTTCTTTCACTGAGTACTTTTAAATAGTTTTTTTTACAAGATCAAAAACCAACTACCATCCATCCAACACAGGAACCGTTAATAACTTCCTTATGACATTCAAATGATTCATCTCACATTCCTCAGACTACCCGCATAGTGACACCTATTCAGGGGTCACAAACCTTAACAACAAAATATCCAATTGCTCATCTTCAAAGCGCTTAGCTGTTGAGTGGACTATTGCCTAAATTATCAACGCCCGCGTATTTCCTTTGTTCAGTTTAAAATATATTTCTAGAAAAGTTGATGTTTATTACTTTTTAACAGTTTTATTGTTTGAGTTGAAACAGATTGTGTGGATGGAGACCGCAAAAATGTTTGCAGCATGTGCACATTTTTATGGGTCTATTTTTGGTTTGTACTTTTTAAAGAACAAACAAGTTTTTATTGAAATACCAATGTAGGTGAACAGTTCGTGACATTAAATTTGAAGGTCAATTCCACAAAAAGAAAGAAAGAAAGAAAAAATAAATAAATCTCTTTCTTGTCACTAGCTATGACCACAGATAATATAATACCAGCATACTATTACCAAGCACTAGGCAAGGAATTCTTCACTCCCAAATAAATTACCATGGCGCCATTTTTTTTTATTTGTACAATCCCACCACACTATTCCCAAACCACTGCAACTCGTGAAAGCCAGAATCAACAGTGGCCACTACCAGAAAAACGCCGAGGCAATGAAGCTCGACGAAGTTCCGGAGAATGAATTTAACTGTGTTGAATCGCGCAACGAAATTAATCCGAAAAGAATAACGGAGGAGTAGGAAAAAAGGCATAATTTCCACATTCTCAATCGCAACCTATGTTTGACCTTCTATCTTGACCCAAAAAATGCAGCCTAAATAAGTACCTCTAATGACGAAGCCGAAGACACCGTGGAAGCGGCAGAATTTTGAACTAGCAAATTTTGATGTACCGTCGTGCCGACACGTAAAAGAAGGAAAGTGCGTCGGCGTAAAACGTGTTTTAGCATCCCATGGAAACACCGGGATAAAAAGTAGCCTATATGATATTACAGACTATAACCTACCTCTGTGCCAATTACATCCAGATCCTTTCAGCAGTTGTGGCGACATTCAGTAACAAACATACATCCACACACACATCCAGCCAAACTTTCACCTTTCCAAGATTCGATCGCAAAGGCGAGGTTTTCTGCTAAATATTTTTTTTATGACCAGTATAGTCCTCGCCAAACTTCTTGGCTGCCCTGAAGTTGGTTTACCTGATGCGCGAGGCTCGAAACGTTGCTGTTTTTGTATGAGATTTACTACTGCGCAGCCATTGTAGCCAACTTCAGGGCGGCCAAGAAGTTTGACGAGAACTATAACTCTGGTTTACCGTGGCTATGCTTACATATTTGCCATATAGAATAGCGTGATCCTACTATTATGAACGCAAAAGTGTGTGAGGATGGGTGGATGAATGTTAGAACTGCTAAATGGATATTGATGAAACTTTACATTAATATAATTTGTTCAGCAGCAACACACATAGACTAAATAAATAGACACACATATAAATTCATAAAGATATTTTTGGAGAAGTACTAATTCCACGCGGGCGGATCCACGGGCGATAGCTAGTTTACAAATAAAAACAAAACACTCACCTCTTCGATGGATGATGACATAAGCCCGGAACTGTAACAGAAAATAAACTTGTTAACACATGGCATACAGTGACAACTGCAGACAAGTTTTCAGATGGCAGAATGTTTCAGTACGTCAAATGTTTCTTTTAATGCTACAAGAAATGGGAAACGGAAAGAAGGGCACACAAAAATTATTTCAATATTTGCTGGCGGAAATAAGTTACATTTTAACATGATTCATAATTTTTAGTGTTTATTTTAATGCGGAAGAAATGGGAAACGAAAAGAAGGGCACGTAATAGTAGTTTACACAAAGGGGTTATTAAAACACGAATGTGATAATAGTACCACACGAGTGTTTTAAACATTATAAACACAATTTCAATATTTCGCACGTGGAAATATGTTCGTTACATTTTGTCAGTTAAACTGCTGAACCTTGACAGTGTTTGTACTTTTAAAAGGACAATGCTTCAAATATTTTTAAATTTTGTGTCGCGACGCACTTTAATTTGCGTCGGTAGGCGATATCGCGCACATATTTTCTAAGAAAATTTCAAATGCAAATCAGTCGAATTACATCGCATTGCGTCCAGGTGAACGCATTTGCTTTTCGCTCGTAATTTTGCTTACTAAAAACCGCATCACGTCGAACTACCCAGAAGGTTGCCTAAACTACTGAACCTTGACAGTGTTTGTACTTTTAAAAGTACAATCTTGTGAATATAAACTAATTGTTTTGTGACGCTTAGTACATCATTTTACCAATATGGTAACGGTCTACTACAACTAAATTAGGACTAGGATATAAGATTAGTACATCCGCTACATTGCATTTCAAACATCGTTTAAGATACGTCTATTGTTATTAATTAGGTTGCACCCATAATGAGACGTGAGTCATTTCAAGCCATCTATTATAGTTAGGAACTATTTAAATTGTCTTTGTGATGCTGATGGCACACATTATTATGCAAATGGACGATGGTGGATCTTTTATCTTTTCTGCTTAGATAAGTTGAACGTAAGGAATAGATAAATATATTGTCATAATCCCCAGGAATGGCAAAAGTGTTGGTGCAGGAATTTTGTAGCAGTCTCTGCAGTGTATTTATTTAATACCTACTAAAAAACTACAATATAATCAACCTTTTTTAATGCCACAAAAATAGAAAATCCCTCAGCATAAAAAAGATATGAGTTTATAGTACCTCTACCTACCTACTATTTTGATATCCTTTGAGCTAAGCAGTACCTAAGCGCTTGAGCACCTAGTTTCATTTCTGTTTTCCTGGTAGTTTTAATAAATAAACAATTGGACAGTTGAATTTTAAAACGTCTATCGATATCATTTATTACAAATCCGTCATGCTCTTCTGTATGTTTCATCGCTGGTGCCTTTCCAGGAAAACTTTTGATGCGCTTCGACAAATACCCTTTAGTTTTGAATTCAAATTCGCATAGCCGTCTAAATCGAAGATTGATTGCACATTTTTTTAAATCAATTATAACATATATCCAGTAATCAGATTTATTACACTTACCAACACAACAGCGAGCATTTTCGATCCTTTTCCTTGTCTTTAGACATTTTGAACACAAATGCGACACAACACCTTCACAGTACAGTCGAACTCATAACAAAAAACTAAATGACACTTTCACTACATGAGTTCACTTGTCAGCTGTTTAAATTATTATTTTATTACATCTGTTTAAACCATAGAGCACAGAATCTAGGCAGCGACTAGATATACCATCTAAGTCAAGAGTGAATAGGTTACTTCTAGGCAAGCGTGCTTCACCGTCGACCAGATCATAGCTTACCATCAGGTGGTCAAATAACAGTGGTCAAACACGAGCCTACCGATAATAAAATATTATAAAGAGGTAAAATTGTATGTCAGTTTGTTGTAATGTGTAATCTCTGAAAATTATAATCCGATTTCAAAAATTATTTTACTGATAGGAAGCTACAGTATCCGGGATAAAAACAATGAATCCGGCGGGGTGGGCCACAAGAGCGAAGTCACAGGCAACAAGCTTCTACTCGGTGTAAATAACTGTGCACCTCGCCGCACTCCCGCCCACTCACGCTGTGCTCCGCGTTCGCCTCGTGCGCCAATAGCAAGACAGAGACTTGACAGCGCCAAGTGCAGTCATTTTGACCGAGCAGTAGTTACTAATATCACAGATAATATAATACTAGCATACAGATGCCTCGTCCCATACAAAGAATCCGTGCTGACCTAACTAAGAGTTTTTCGTCTGATTAAGATGGTTATTTTTATAAGTACTTCGATCGCTTTCGGTTCCTTTCCACGGCTATAGATGGTGTTAGCAGCGACTTGCAAGTAAAAGGGAGTGACAATTTGTTTAATAGTATTTTTTGCAAGTTTTTACAATTTCATTGTACCAAAATGAAACACAATACAAATTAAAAAAATCGAGTGGCATGCCTCAAAAATTTAAAACCGCGCCATCTATTGGAATCAATTTTAAATGATCCGTCCAAATAATTTTTGAAATATGAAATAAGAGCCCAATATTCCACAGTTATGCGCTTAGGAGAGTTGATTAGAAAATAACAAAAAAAAATATGATCAATTCTAAAAAAGATTGATTTGAGTTCAATAACGAATCGATGCATATCGCGCCATCTAGTGACATTTATTTGAACCAAATTTTCTTTGTTAGTGCTGGGACCCCGTGCTAATATATTAAGAACCCGCGTAAGTTGAGTTGAGCACAAGTTTTGGTCAAGTCATAGCCAAAGTCAAAATTATCACGGGCCGTCAATTTCTATAACAAACCGGTGACACTCACTGACAAGATTGGTTTGTATAAGTTTTGAAAATGGCGTCTATACCAGTGGCCGCTTAGACGTCTCGGTGCTCTGTGGTCAAAACTATGTGGCGTCGACTAGGATGTAATTAATTAAGTATTTTTTATTGTTTAACAAATTTGACATTTAGTTAATTAGGTTGGATGTTCTGTTATGAGATCAGATGATATTCTGAATGTCACCGAATTATTGCAAACACGTTTATAATTAATCGCCTGAGATTGTACTCTTTTATCTCATTAGGGAACAGATACGTTGTAAACTATCGAATTTGAATGAGAATTGTATTTAAGATGAGCTTTTCACATTTTTTTATTGTTTTTAGGCTCGTGTTTGACCACTAATCTCACCTGATGGTGTGTCCGACGGTAAAGCACGCAATATATGGACATATTAACATCTCACAAGATTTAATACAAACTTCCGTTTTTTGCAAAAATCAGATGATAAACGACATTTTGCACATCAAAACCTTACTTGGAAAACTATTTACAGAAGAGAAAATTTTACGAAAATCTGTTATGTATGTCTAGAGGTTAGACTGCACAGACAGACAGATAGGCGTCATTAGAAACTTTCGTTTGTATTATAAAGACTTGCCTTATTTATCTTTCTAGTAGGTTAAGGCGACTTAGGAATACTAATCAGTTTTCTAGCCAAGAATGGTTGAGAAAATATTAATAAAATCTGGTTCTATTTTGAAATTAGTTAAGACGAAAATTGTAGACATAACTGGTGATGTGATTCAAACAGACGAGGACCATGAAGTGAAGAAAGCATTGCAACTACCTAAACATGAGAAATAGCATGATGAAACTCCTATTAGAGGCAGAACAGCCCGACCCGACAACCCAGACAATAGGGAATATTCATGTTACTTTTTTATTTGCTAAATTAAATACTTATTAATTATAGTAAACAAATATGATAGTTTTTTTTAAATATCTTGATCGGCGACGAAGTTATATAGCGCCAAAGTAGAGAATTAAAAAGAGAAGTCCGACGTGCCACATGACGTCAGAAGGCACGACGCTCATACAGCTGCCATAGAAAACGGCGTAATCGTAGAGACGGACAGATATATTTCTGCAAATTGTTATATCTCTTTCGTTTTTATTAATTTATTTTATTTAAACTTCATGTACAATAGTTTGGATCAATTTTCTCTTTTAGTCTTTTTATCGATAAACTTTTCAAATAACTAATATTTTTTTCATGCATATTCCCTAGCAGAGCCGACCCTACCGAAAGTGGGATAGTGCTAGGAAGAAGAATTGGTGAAGTGTTGGCTTACTGTACAATGAGGTGTTATGGTAAAATTATAAACAAACCAAGAACTCTTCCAAAAATAAATCATGACTCAAGACTCTCTTTAAAACTAACAGCGTTACTTTAACAAACAAAGTTGCGTATCTGTTTAATATATCCTAAGAAACTTTTCACAACACACTACACATCATAAACGATATTTTAGGCACGATATTATAAATAGCACGCCCGAATCTGGCTGTTCAGTTTTGTCCCGTCTTTACCCAACTACACAGATAATATAATACTAGCATACAGATGCCTCATCCCATACAAAGAAAACATGCCGACATAACTAGCGTTTTTCGTCTGATTAAGATGATTATTTTTATAAGTACTTCGATCGCGTTCGGTTCCGATCCACGGATATAGATGGCGTTAGTAGCGACTTGCAAGTAAAAGATTTTACAATGCATGTCCTCGAAAAGAGCGTTTTTCAAGCAGCTAAACTGTGCGGAAAGTGTCACTTTTTTTCACTAGTGCTTTTTACTTTCCTGTATTCTTTTAATTTTTAAGTCCAACGTCAGCCCAACGCATAGAGTTTTTAGTATTTGAGAAAAGTCTTACAAATTAGTTAAGTACAGATTATCATTCATATAAAAGGTAAAATAAAACTAATACTTCATTTTAGGCGTTTTTAATTACTCTAGATTTAGATTTAGATCAATAAATTAATTTTAAATATTCATTAAATATGTATGGCAGAACGTATATTTTGCTCGTGCCTTATTGCGTTACGATGTGTCAGTCAGCTATTTGCACATGCGCAGTAGATATGCCCGAGGAACTATTAGTTAATCTGTGGATATGCTGAACGCGCTTGAATAAGCCCGCCATTTTATTAATTTCATTTTATTAATTAATTTATTTCCCCGCACAATACATA
The DNA here is from genome assembly GCA_949775005.1 of Orthosia gothica. NCBI lineage: Eukaryota > Metazoa > Arthropoda > Insecta > Lepidoptera > Noctuidae > Orthosia > Orthosia gothica. Next base: position 23,876,787 of record OX459036.1, read on the forward strand.
TTAAAATGTTGTATGATACACGTACGTAAGATGATTCCCGATTCATGTCGATTTATCGACTCACTCGCTTCGCTCGCTCGTGAATAAAATGCCTCTCATCGGAAATTACCTACCTTCCGCACTTGTAGCATAAATAACTATTTCTGGGTTGGTGACAATTGTTTTTGTTTAAATTCAGTGACGATTTTTTTTTATAATATTGGTTTGCACGTTTTTAGTTTCATTGTACCAAAATGTGTTACGATACCTGTTAAAATATCGAGTGGCATGCCTCAGAAATTTACAACCGCGCCATCTATTGGAAATAATTTTAAATGATCCGTTCAAATAATCTCTGAAATGCGTACTAAGAGCCCAATATTCCTTAATTTTGTGCTTAGGAAAGTTGATTAAAAAAGAACATACAATTTTTATAATCAATTCTAGAAAATGTTATTTTTACCAGTAAATTATTAGTAGCGACTGTCTATCTGATCTGTACAACCCAGTAACTGTGTTGTGGAGTAAAGAAAATGATTAATACTTGGTATTAATTACTCCTAACAGATCTCTCTACTATAATTATGATTCTTAAGACGATAACAGTCGCCAACAACCTTTAAGGGAACAAAACGCGCACTCGTTTCACACCCGCGCGAGTAAAATTTTGTAGTTTTTTGTACTTTCCTTATTATTCTAAGACTTAAAAAAGGCATTAGATCAAAATGTAGATAGTAGGTAATTAAATTGTCTTTGAGATGGTTAAAATTACATTAAAATACGCCCGGCGGTTTTGTTGCGATTGTCGTTTTTTTTGTCCGTGTTAGACATAACTTTACAAATTAATTACGTTATGTTATACGAATGAAACTCGAAGTTTTCATAGATCAAATTATTAAGAAAATGGTTTATTATATTATATTTTTTTTCTACAAAATTACGACTAGCCGTTAAGACGTGATTCTTATTTTAAAATCAGCTACTGAGGGGTATCTGCGTCTTAAGACGACGACTAACGCCAACGACCTTGAGGGAACAAAACGCGCACTTGTTTCACACCCGCGCGACCTGAAATTTAGTAGTTTTTTGTACTTTTCTTATTATTCTATGACTTTAAAAAAAAAAGCTTCAGATCAAAATGTAGATAATTAAATTGTCTTTGATATGGTGTCGATTTCATTAAAATACGCCCAGCGGTTTTGTTGTGATTGTCGTGTTTTTGTCCGTTTTAGACATAACTTTACAAATTAATTACACTGTGTTATACGAATAAAACTCAAAATTTGCTCAGATGAAATTATTAAGAAAATGGTCTAATAAAACATATATTTTTCCAATAAAGTACGACTAGCCGTTTAGACGTGATTCTCATTTTAAAATCAGCTACTAAGGGGTATCTGCGTCTTAAGGCAAGTCTGCCATTGATGCACTGTAATAATTACACAGAGTGATAGTTATTATAACATTACTTGAGCGACTGCCAATCTAACTTCACATCCTAGGGTAACACACCATAAGTAGCACAATTTGTATACAAAACAACACTGCCTTATAGATACGTAGAATCGCACGCGCGATATATTACTGAGTTCGTTATAATTATAAAGAACAGTGAATGCGTGGGAGCAACGAACGCAAAATATAAATTTCACAATTTTTATTAAAAAAAACAATCAAAACACTGCCTTGACTCCATGGAGTCAACCGCGCGCGATATATTATTACTGAGTTCGTTATAAAGAACAGTGAATGCGTGGAGTCGCGAACGCAAACATCTGTTGAACTCAATTGGATGCAGGGAAGTTTATAATATGCGTTGACACAATGAGTTTATGTACAGCGTGTTTGAAAAGTGAATGATGATGTGGATTTAGATTAGTATAGTGGTTGACTTTGAACTCATTATCATTTGTAAATGGAGTTACCGTATTAATGCATATTTTGATAGGGCGAGTAAGTATGTATTTTTGTATGTAATAGCAAAAATATCCTTGTTTTTGTATTTCTGTGCTAGTCTTGAAAAGTTGCTTGTATTCATGATAACCTTTACCCCTGAAAGGGTTCTGAAATTAATTCAAAGATATTTAGAGATCTCCCCCGATTTACTTCACGTTTTATTAATGTTTTCTCTTATATTGTTTTCAAATTCATCAAAAAAAATACCGTTAATTTTTTTCTCACCTGTCAAATATTTGTATGACCTACATGTATGTATACTTTATCCATATCTGTATGGCTGTACAATACTACTTTACTTTACTTTTATCTAAATAAAAACACTAAAATTATAAACTTACAAGATTTACAAGTAAAAGTTGAAAAATTCCAAAACCCTCGACAATATTTTTTTATTTCATTCTTTCAAACTACATAATTTATCTAGTAGTAGACACGGTTAGATCTATCTATCGAACACGATATAATTAAGACACGATATCTTACGAAAATACCAATTATCATTAAACAGAGCTTATTTTTTGTTTGAATGGTGACTTTATCGAGTCTTCTTGACTCTCGATAAAGTCACCATTCAAACAATAAGAAACTAAATCGAAATCGGTTCATCCGTTTAGGAGCTATGAAGCCACAGACAGATACACAAATACACGTCAAACTTATACACCCCTCTTTTTGTGCCGTCGGGGGTTAAAAACCAAATCAAGCATTTGGAACACTCCAGGCTACTTTATGTCAATTGGAGTGACAGTTCTGTTGAAAATAAGTATTTTTACTCTTTGATCACTCTTTTCTATTTTAGTAAAAGTTTTACGTTTGTAAATTTAATTTCTTTCGTGTGTCAACAACGACGTTTCCCACTTTATTATGTATCAAATTATGGTTATTTTCTACCTTTATTTTTAAGCTTCTTTTATTATAGACTTTAGGAGAGATATAAAGAAAATTGGAGTGTCAAGTGATTTAGAGATTTCGAAAGCAGGAAATCAAAATGGGTTTAATTTTTATTAGGTTGTCTGACTTTTATTAGGTGTTTTTATTTCGGGTTTTTATCACCTGTATATTGCAAAGTCATATTGCATTTCCAAATTCTAGCCGGGGTATAAGAAAAATTCTGCGCAAAGCATTTGAATGGAGGATAAAGTTTTTTGTTTTTTGTCTTTAGGCTTGCGCTTGACCACATCTCACCTGATGGTAAGCGATGATGTGGTCGACGATTGAGCATGTATACCCAGAAAGATTGTATTTATCAGAAAACGCAGACTTGTTTTACAGACAGTGAATTCTACGCCTTATGTGCACAATGTACTTAACTCACCGGTTACATTTCGAGGAGTGTGCGAAAGTATTCTCTGAAAATCATAAGGGTTAAGTTACTTTTTTTGGACACTAAAAACACATCGGGAGTAGGTACGACTGTCAAATTGTGTTGCCATTCGATCTTAGTGCCCCGAACAAATCATCTGTCCGTAGGAAACGCCCGAACGAAGGCCGAAACTAAGGACTTCGTACTAAGGGAGTAGAACCCTAGAAGTTGGCCCCTTTGTACTAACTAACATCGCAAAAAGGCCAGCCCAATAAATCGATAGAAACCATAAACCCATATAATCTACAACGTCCGCTATCTCTGAATTTGAAGCGTCGGATAACGTTATCAACGTGTTCAGTTGATAAATCTCTATAAATATAATCTTGTTTTTACCGGTATTACCGATAAAAGGGAAGGGATTACGATGAGAATTTTGTTTGTAATTATTAAGGAATGTTTAGTTATGTAATATTCAATGATTTTATCAAATGGGTGTCGCACTTTATACTAGGTATTTCTGTCTTCATTCAGAGAAAGCGATAAAAAAATTTAGAAGAAAGTACCAACGTTCAACGGATGCCTTTTTCCGCCTGTTCTTACATTTTGAAACATATTAATGAACTAGCAGAGGCCTCGCGGTTTCACCTGCGTAGTTCCCGTAGAGCAGTGGTGGCCCAGTGGTTACGGTCCCGACTATGATTTGTAGGTCGTGGGTTAGAACCCGAGCAAGCGCTTTACTTTGTGTAATTTATTTCATCACCACTGCTCTCAAAACGGTGAAGGAAAACATCGTGAGGAAACATGTCCTAGAACCAAAAATTCAAAGACATGTGACATCTACCAATCCGCACTGGGCCAGCGTGGTGGATTATAGCCCACTCCCTTTATGAGAGGAGGCCTGTGTCCCAGCAGTGGGAACATTGAAAGGCTGATGACGTGTGTGATGTGTGTTCCCGTTCCCGTGGGAATACAGGGATAAAAAGTAGCTTATGTCTCCCGGGTATAGTGTAGGTTCCCACAGTGAAAGATTTTTTGAAATCGGCCCACAAAAATACAAATCTTTCCTCTTTATAATATTAGTATAGATTATATAAAGAAACTGGGTCAATTTTACCGATGCAATAACATTTCAAGTCTTTGCAATGCTAAGAAATTCATCATTATATTGCTGAAAACCCAACGATTTCATTTGGCACCCATTTAAAATATTAACCTCTTTCCTGTCCAATGAGTCATATATGATTCACATGATTGTTTAACTATTGTGTCTGCTGTTTGGACAGTGAATCTGTTATATTCCTGTGCCCTAAAACCCTAAGCAGGTCCTTGAAGCTCTGATTCTGCGAATTTATAACCAGGACAAAACTTTCATATAATTTCAAAACGACTTCCTCCTCGTCTCTTCCAGTAAACATATGAAAATGATAAAAGTTTCTTTCAATGGGGCTACCACGTATAAATTCGCCGCTAGATACGCTGGTGTAGCATAAGGTTTCCGATATGTCAAACTCCGCTGTTTGTGTTGTGATTAATTATATTATTGTTGTGAATATTTTGCGATACCTCAGATTAGTTATGGTAAATAGGAGTAACGGGCCAATGAATGTCAGTGCTTTAAGGTCTTAAATATGATTTAAATCTAAACTTGGTTTTCACGCCCGTAGTGGGTAGGTACGTAACAAACTTTGACAGCTATACTTATGGACCTTAGTCAACGTTCCAAGTTTGAACTGACGACGTTAATAAGTTCATCCTCATTACTAAAAGATAGTATAAACGGATCATGCTGTATATAAACTACGGCCTGAATACGATTCGTGTCGCATACCAGCGCAGTTAGTTGTGATTGTGATGCCAAGAGGTCGATAGTTATTGTTTAATTAATTATAATAGAGAGTACTCGCCGGTATTGTGAAAGATGTTTGGTACATTGTTGTGGACGGCTTCCTTGTTAGCCGATTGAACGATACGTCGATTACGAAAAGATAGATTGCAAAATAAGAACATAGTGAAAGTCTCAAAATGTCATATCTTCCTAAAGGTACAATTTCGTACATCGCGGCCCATCGCAGCCGCGCGGGCGGCTGATGCGACAATAGGCAGAGTATGAAAAATGTTTGGCACCTTTGCCGAATTATGCGACAGAAGCGTGCATTGCGTTAATTGTACCTTAGGGGTACAGCTAAGGAGTGGAATTCCCTGCCAGAGTTTCCCGATAGATACAATCTCGGGGTCCTTAAGTCAAGAGTGAATAGGTTACTTCTAGGCAAGCGTGCTACAGATTCGACCACATCATCACTTTCCATCAGGTGAGATGGTGGTCAAGCGCAAGCCTATCCAAAATACAAAAAAAAAAAACTACCGGTATATCCTGGTGGTGAGTTTATTTCAGAATAGCACTATTGGAGTATTGTGTACTACACCCATATTTTGCCGGTTATGTTTAAGTCCCATATTTCTATTAACTAGTCAATAATCGTTATCAAATTACTATTAACTAGTCAATAATCCGTACTCTGGGCTTATTACAGAAACTAGCTTCTGGCAGGAGCCTAGCCCGCGTGTTTGTCGAAAATTATCCCAAGGGAACATATTCCCGGCATAAAAAGTATCCTGTGTGCTATTTCAGACTATAATCCACGTTTAGTAGTTTTTGCGTGAAATCGAGTAACAAACAGACACACTCTCAAGCTTTCGCCTTTTTAATATTAGTGTGATTGTGATTCACAACAATAATTCTATTGCGAATCACTTCTAGCAGCTCTTTTTCTGTAAAAGTCTCAACTTGAATACAAAGGTGAAGGTAGGGTGAAGTGAACTGTCAGTTTACTTAAAGCTGGGGATTGTCTGCTCACTAAGACTAACTGTCGAAATTTTTGTGAAGAGAACTTGAATCACTTTACAAAAATTTTGACAGTTAGTCTTTTACAGAACAACCCCCCTAGCCAAGTTACAAACGTTTCTCTTTCTACAATCGTTAACGCCTTCTATTTGTATGGTCCTACCACGTGAATTAAAGTTCAGGTTCATACACGCCATTTACATCTGTCCCTTACGCACACTCAAAATAACCTTACTCTAAGAGCTTATAGTAACCCCCCTGATGTGACGACTTTTTCTACTAGCGTTATCGATTGTAGATTGTCAACTTGGCAACAGGTGCAGCACTGCAGCCAAACTATTCTGCTTAAATCTCACTTCTAATATATCAACAAGGTAGTCAGAATCATAAAAGAAAGATCTATGCGTTAAACAGAAAAGCGAAAATTATATCACAAATAGAAATAATAGTGACAGTTTCAGAAAAAAAAACTCAAAACCACACTAATTCCTGGTACATGCAATCTCCAGTATTCCACTTAACTCATATCACCACATAGATTCGCTATCACTTGCTATCGTAGACCTATTGACATAGATAGCTAAATAGGCAACCGGGCTACACTATCTAACTAAATTGACAGTGTTTGCTCTGTTAATGCAGGAAAGTTTATGAAGTAGAATGGGTTATTTTACTGTGTAGGTGTAGTTGTAAATGGTTAAAAAGCCACCAGTACTAGGAGGGATCAAAAAGTAGTGAGAACGACATACTCCTTGGTAAGAAAAAAATACTGGCTATAGCTCAGATACATATTTGTAATATTAATAAAGAAAAAAACCTTCGATTCTCTTTTGTTTTTTTCTGAATATTTGTTTGCTTCGTGTCGGAACGTGTTCTCGAAAATGGAGAAAAACGAAGTGCGAGCCATTACTAAATACCTCTGTTTCAAAAAGTTTACGACGCAAGAGATTCATTGCGATTTGGAGGCAACATTAGAAGAGTCTGCTCCGCCGTATTCCACTGTCGCAAGCAAAAAAGCTTTGGGCTTCTCAATTTCGAGTAGGGAGAACGAGCACGGAAGACGAACATCGTTGCGGCCGTCCATCGGCGTCAGTCACCCAAGAAAATCTTGCGGAAAGTCGAGAAAATTGTATTGAGCGATCGAAGAGTTACCATCCGATACTTAATTCAAGAAACGGGCATTTCATATGGAAGTATTCAATCCATATTGAAACAATCTTTGAATATGAGAAAAGTCTCCGCAAGATGGATGCCGAGAATGTAAACCGACAGTCAGAAACAAAATCGACTTGACATGTCGAAGATATTGTTGGACAAGTTTCAAGGAGATTCTGAAAACTTTTTGTTTCGTTTCGTAACAATGGACGAAACATGGGTCCATCTTTTTGATCCCGAGACAAAACAGCAATCTTCGCAATGGAAACGGCCATCATCACCGACCCCGAAGAAGTTTCGTGTCATGGCATCGGCTGGCAAGGTTATGGCCTCAATATTTTGGGACTCAGAAGGAATATTGTTGATTGATAACCTGGAGCGTGGAACCACTATTACAGGCCAATATTATGCAGCTTTAATTCCCAAGTTGAGGAATGCCATCAAAGAGAAAAGGAGAGGGAAACTTCGAAGAGGCGTGCTGTTTCATCACCACAACGCACCCGCGCACAGGTCGGCAGTTGCGATGGCTGCCATTCAGCTAGCTGGCTTCGAATTGGTTGACCACCCCTCTTATTCACCAGATCTGGCGGTTGTTAAACATTATCACCAAATTTGAAGTTCATAGGTCAATGGGAAGTTAAAAAAATCTTTTGATGCCTTTGTTTGACAAAAAATTTAAAACAAAATATACATTATTAAGCTACTCGACGAGCTCTAAACAACCATACCCCACTCGATGGGGTTAAATAATTATAATTTTTCGGGCCCCCCTAAAAACATTTTAAAATATTATTTGACATTTATATAGCTTTTGGACAACACTGCTTACTGTGAAAACTTGGAAGACTGTAGCTCCAACCGTTTGGTTGTAAAACTTGTGTGACAGATGACGCGACGCACAGACAGAAAGAAGGGCCTGCCTTCGGGTACGAAACCCTAAAAAAGATAAATTAAGAAAAATCTGTCTCTATTCTGCCACTCATATTATTTCAAAAAGTCGGTCAAAAGACGATTTTATCCATTATCAAATTCAAATGTTGCTGTTCGTAAATACTGATATTATTCAATACATGTTTCATTTCAAAACGAAAAGGAAGTTGAACTGACTCACATAATAAATCTATCATTTAGAACAACAAAACGAACTGTTCACGCAATAAACACTTCAAAAAACGATCGGAAAACTAATTAATAGTTTTGTTTTGAAATTAAAATATATCGGTGTTCAATAAATCGGTATTAGTTCCGAAGAATCGAATGTTTCTTTTTACAGTTGATTCATTCGACTTGTGGCTAACGTAACTGGCAGTTTATTTATTGTTTTCTAGGAAAAGTATTATTACTATAGCCGAGCAATGGATTCGTACTAAAAAAATAAGATTAGGAAGACTATTCAGAGGTCGATTGTTCAATAACTTTAGTAAATAATAACAGAAAGAAGAATATATATTTTTATGGAATCAATTCTTCGATCAATAATACACTAGATGACCGGTAAACGCTTCAAAAACGAGCCGAAAAATAAGAGCAAAATACGGTTGTGGTCTTATCTATACTATTATTTAATATTATAAAGCTGAAGAGTTTGTTTGTTTGTTTGTTTGAACGCGCTAATCTCAGGAACGACTGGTTGGAATTGAAAAAATCTTTTTGTGTTGGATAGTCCATTCATCGAGGAAGGCTATAGGCTATATAACATCACGCTGCGACCAATATGAGCTGAGCATAAATGAAAAGTGTTGCAAGAACGGGCAAAATTATTCATTTTTGGCGGAGGCGGAGGATACACCAGATTTTGGTCAGCCAGCCCGCGAATATGTATTCTCCGACTGCACAGCATGATTTTTTCCTTGTTTACGACTTTTTAGTTCGCTTTTGAAGCAGTCGGGTTTTTTGATTTTTTGAATTAAGTTTTTTTTAGGGCTTCCGTTGCTTGCGCTAAACGGTTTAAGTTACGCAACAATCATGTATTTAGGGTAGGTAGGGTAGGCAGGGTAGATGGGTAGGTAGGTAGCCAGTTGACGGGAGCGAATTTAAAATAAAATTAGTATGTGAATCAATTTTAAATGATCCGTTCAAATAATCTTTGAAATGTAAATTAAGAGCCCAATATTCCATAATTTTGTTTAGGGGAGTTGATTAAAAACTAACATACAATTTTTATGTTCAATTCTATATAACACATCAATGCATATCGCGCCATCTAGTGACATTTATTTGAATCAAATTTTCTTTGTTAGCGCTGGGACCCCGTGGTGTAGGTATTGGTAGACAGCTAAAAACAGATCCGTCACTGGAGACTAATAAATAAGGTTAGTGAGGCATTCAGAGGTCACGTGACCAAATTCTGAAAACGTAGTGTACGCAGTATTGTAGCAAAACAACTGGCAGTCCACAAGATTGGGAAGCAAACAAGCTGCCGGTCTATTCTGTAAACAAATCACAGAGAAAACTTAGATGGAGTCAGTTAGAAGTGAACTGTCATTCAAACTTATAATGATATTATTTTTTATCGTTTTTTAATTATTTATTTTCTTAATAATTTTGATTATTATCTTTGGATTTTGAATTGAATTTTGATTTTATGATTTTTATTATATTTTTCAATGATTTTGATATTGTATTTTTTTGTCTTTGATTTTTGAACTTATGATTTTGATTATTGACATTATGATTTTGATTACGGACTAATTTTTTTTTTATTAGTGGTGCTATTTTAATTATTGTACTGATTTTGGCCTGTATTCACAATTATTGCACGGATTCTTTTTAAATTATTTTTTTACTGAATTGTGACTATGTAGTTAATTGGGGGCGGCAATGTTATCATGATAAGTGCTATGTACGCCGTACTTGCCATGTGCATTGGTTCTGTAATTGTACATTTCTTTTTCTATCGATGTGTAATGCAAAAATAAACCTTGTTTGGGTGGATTGACAGTTCATTATTCATTCATTCACGTTATTCTTTTCTGATTAATTTCGTTGCGGTATCCAAGACAGTTGAATTCATTTCCCGGGACTTCGTCGAGCTTCATTGCATCGGCGCTTTTCTGCTGTCTCCACTGTTGATTCTGACTTTCAGGAGTTGCAGTGGTTTGGGAATAGTGCGGTGGGATTGACCCAATAAAGCTCACTTCATGTTCACTTCGCCTAAGTGTCCACTGCGAGATTTTTACAGAATAGCAATACAGCAGCTTAATTGCGTAATTGAGTTCGGCAGGGCAAAGGGTATGACTTCGGTATTGCCAAACATTATTGGACGCTTTCATTGGTGTAGCAAATTTAAAGGGCTAATTTAGTTTAGCCGAGTTAAAAAACTTCTTTATTTATGGGAGCTTAAACTAAATTAGTTTACATCTCTCATGTTCGGTAAGTAGGTTCTTATTACCTCCAAATGGGGCTTATAGGTGACTAATTAGCGCTCTAGGGTATAATAATGTAGCTAGAAAAGCCCTAGGGAGGTAAGTAATTAAAAAAAACACTTCTTCCTTTCAAAAAGTTCGCGTACATCTAACCATCATACTGGCAATAGTCATCATGCATTCAGCCCAATGACCAAAGAGGTCGCTTTGCTATTCAGCCTTGTCTTCGTGTGAGTATAATAGTCATCAATTTTAAATATCGAACGACGAAGCTCAATTTAGTTCTTGAAAAAAAAAAAAAAAAGTTTTTTTCTTGTAATGCCGTTTTTTTTCTACTTACCTCACAATCGGTATGTAAAGCAGAATAGTTAGCTCGGGTGTAAGCACCAATTGCACCCTCGAACTATAGGTATAAATATCTCGGGCTGCAATTGATGCCTTTACAGCCCTTGGCTACTAATCTACTATTAAACTTTTTGTAAAAGATTTCTACTACTACAATACCTCAAGTATTGTAAAAACAAAAGCGCCACTAGCCAGTTTTGCTCAAATTGAACTAAGAACGCCATCTGGTAGTGTTCAACTCGTTTGAATGCAATGTTACCACTGTCCCAAAGAAAATTGAGATTAAAAAGTCGGTTGAGAAGCAACAACGATACTGTCCTCAACAGTTTAATTGCAAATACGCTACAGTACAAATTGACCAATCACTGCAATCAGAGAACGGTCAGCCATGACACTTTTGTAATGGCGGTGAATGATTTTTGTGAGCAAAATCTCCACTGTTCCAAGCGTTTGGATGCAAATCTTACACTTTCCAAAGCTGAGATGCAAAAAGAACACTGTCCAGTCATAAATTGCAATTTTTCAAGTTTCCATGGTTTGAGTGTGTTTAATGGCTATTAGAATGATCGATGATCTCAGAGAAATGAGTTATCTGCTAATGTTAATTAAGTCTCTGTAAGCAATAAACAGTTTTTCCTACTATCCGTCAAAAAAAAATCTTGGACAGTGGCGCTTTTACTTATTCTGAATTATTTTTCAAGCATTGACCATTGTCTGACGCAGAATGTCCCACAGATAAAATTCATGAAGTGAAATGAATCATGATAATGGATGACATCAGTCTATTGTGAGCATAGACAGTGATGTCACGCTAAAATTTTAACAATTAGGGCAATGCACAACAATTACAACTATTAATTGTGGCCATCTAAACTAATATTAAAACACTAATGTCTGGATGTTTGTTTAGTAATCACGCCTCAAAGGCTGAATGGATTCGGATGAAACTTAGCACAAGGGTAGACTTAGTTTTGGATTAGCATAGAGTACAGTTTTATCCTGTGTGTAGGTTACCTTTAAATAATTTCTGACTAAGTTTGAGTTCTATAGTTTCTTTTTTAGGGCAAACTCCCTTATATTCCTAACCACTGCAACTCCTGAAAGTCAGAATCAACAGTGGCACTCATCAGAAAAGCGGCGAGGCAATGAACAGTTATCTTACAGATTTCAGATTCTGGATGGAGAGGAAGCGAAAGGCCAAATAAATAGATGAATCATGCTGTATAGTCGGAGGATACATATTCGCGAGCAGTCGGGTCTTTTGATTGGACTATTTTTATTTATAACTTTTTAGTTAACTTTTTTTTTCGAATTATGTACATTTAAACATATGAGTATTATATATTAATAAAATCAATTTTTAAAACACCCTTGATTTTGATACACAGGTTTGGAAGAAAAAAATATGGGCGCCCACAATATGGCGCCAAAAATCCACCATTTTTCTATTTTCAAATTTTAATGATGCGCGTGACACCCGCGAGGTTAAGACGAAATTGGCCAACGCGTTTGGTCTCTAGAACGCCACATAGGAACAAACATACATAAATAGACTGATAAACACATTACTCTCCTTCGTCGGGTAAAAAGGGAGTGAATGACAGCGTGATGGTTAATAGGAGAGCATGGAAGAAGAGAGCAGTGGCGACCGAGTGGTAACGGCCGCGACTTACAAGTTGTCGGTCGTGGCTTCGAACCCGGGCAGGCGTTTACTTTGTGTAACTTATTTCATCATCACTGCTCTCAAAACGGTGAAGGATAACATCGTCGAGGAAACCGGCATGTCTTACAACAATAAAATCGAAGTCATGTGACATCCACCAACCCGCACTGGGCCCGCATGGTGGATTACAGGCCATTCCCTCTCACAGAGAGGAGGTCTCCACGCACCACGGACCAAATGGGAGCCTAAGAGCGGCAAAGGGGGGTCCCATCTATACTTTCCTATGGAAGAGGAAGATGTGTTGCGCTGCCCCAGTAACAAGGGACAAAGGCAGGTACATGATGATGGATCAATTTCCAGTAAGACAATCAATGTTAACTTTACTCAATCAATCAATCTGCCTAGCCTTTATCCAACTTCACTGGGGTCGGCTTCCTGTCTAACCGGATTCAGCTAAGTACCAGTGTTTTACATGGAGCGACTGCCTATCTGACCTACACAACCCAGTAACTGGGTAACACGATACCTCTTGGCTAGACTGGTGTCAGATTTCAAGCTTCTGACTACCCGTAACGACTGTCAAAGATCTTCAAATGACAGCCGGGACCAATGGCTTAACGTGCTTTCCGAGGCACGGAGGCAACTCGGTATATTGAAATGGTCACCCATCCACGGACCGACGCCGTCAAGCGTTGCTTAACCTTGATGATCGACCAATGCGGCTGTTATTATTTAGCCACGAGCTCCTCAATGTTAACTCTATTAATTGGTACATTACAAGGAAGCATTTGGCTAGTCTCAAGTAGTTAATGTCTACCTACTTCATAATCTAGCTAGTCAGTCAACTTACTGGTATCTTCTGATTTTTAGTTAAGGGGCTACATACTCTTTAGTGCCGTAAAACGGTAACTTTCTAAAGCATACTCCTTAGTAACAGCTAGGTTAAAAGGTTTGCAAAAAAAAATATATTATTGATTCATGTACCTACATAATTTTGAACACAAGATTTTTTCGTGTAACTAATAGTTTTGCTAAAATAAAATTAGCAACACGATATTTTTTCGCAACTTTTGGAAACTCCTCCAAAACGACTTTGAAATATTGATGGCCGGAATTTCTTCATAACTAACATAGCATATGTAAATCAAATAATATTTTGCAAACAAAACTGTTCAAAAAAAGGTTTAATATTGATATTTTAGCATTGAGCGGGCGCACAGCCAGTACTGCGTTAACATTGGGGCGTATATAGCGCCTTAAGTGAAACAATAACTATGTTAAGTAGACACCTGTGTTATTAACATAGACATAAATCTAACAAGATGACGCGATTGTATGTACTTAGCGTGCCAAAAACGAAGTAAAGTTACGATCAGTGATCGTAATCTGAGCTTTTCATTAAGCATTATCGGCACCAACAATCCACCGAAATCTAGAAAAATGCCTTTTTATGCCATATTGAGCTGTAAAGAATGTATAGAAAAACTTGGCCGAGGCATTGGAAATATTTACTTTCATTGGTAAGTAAATTTGTTTTTAAATTGTTTGTGAAAAAGTGGCACGCTTGGTTTTCATACAGATGGAGGGACTTGCGTTATCTAGTTAGATTTATGTCTATGGTTGTTAAGTTGGAAATGTTTCAGAGAAATTCTTAACAAAACTCTTTGTTAGTCTGACTCACGTGTTATTTTCTTAACAACTCGCTCGAGAATATGTTTCTAGGCGTTAATGTTTTCATTTCTTATCACTGTTCAGTTAAACATTTAGCAAGTTCTTGCAGTTATTTTATAGAGAACTTATAACCTCTTTTGTGTTAATTAATGTTTCAAACGAGTAATGGTAGATATTAATGGAATCTAACGGTTATAAGTGATAGTATGGGTCGTTGGTTTTGTCTTGTCAAAGGGCTCGTAACTTGTTGCAGAATTACTAATAAAAAAACTTTTTTTAAACAATCTTTTTCATATTTGTCTCAGCGAACCCTTTCATTTGATACCCATATCATGGCAGCGCACAAAAAATAACTAGTCCGCCATCTTGGGCCGTGCGCCATATTGGATTTAGAATGATGTCACTTAATCGGTGTAGGATAACTACTTTAAAATTCAGTTGCTAGATTTGACCCGAACACACTTACATATACATTGCAAGTTAAATAAAAGCTTGTAAAATGCCGTTTATCTTTTAACACTACTCGACCTACGATACGACCCGGAGATCTCGCGTGCGGCTTATTCGATTGTGACCACTGTGCCAGTACTTAGAGGTTATGACTTTTTTAGAGCTCTCTAAAGATTTGAAACAGTAACTGTCATATTATTTTTTTAAAACTCAATTAAAGTTTAGTCTAGATTCAAGGCTAGTTTTCCGCTTTCTTAAACTTTTTCCAAGTAAGATTTTAATAGAAGATTGATTTCTTTTACTTGGCAACCCTGGCAAACTCAGGCTGACTGGCCTGGGTCGATCAGATATATGCTTATAGATATGTAAATAGTCCCATAGTGGACCCTATCTTTCTTCATTACTTTACCGCTGAGAATTTTTTTTTGTTTCAAACCGTCTTTTTACCCGACTGCCGCAGGAGAATTATGTTTTTTCACCACATAAATCTCTCCCACTAAGTATATTCGTCACACTTTAAAAAAATACAACTAAATACGTCAATATTATCGTCTTTTCCGTAAGCAAGCAGTGCGGCCGCCTGCGTCCACCGTCGCGGTAATACTGCTTATCTTATCAGTGACCAGTGTGCTGATTTGAATCACTGCTCGTGTGAGTGTTCATGAAAGTTGGGTATATTAAGTGGAAATACGGTCGCGAATTGCCGAAGTAAAAAGTCGTAATTCGAGGTTTGGTTCTCGCCTATTTCCTCCTCCAATATTGGAAATTTTTAAAAGATATTCCATAAACTGAAAAATAAAGATATATTTTGTGCCCCCATGTTTTCCTTTTTTAATTTATATTCAAATTCAGAAATTCAGTCGGATTTCTGCGACCGCATTTCCTCTTAATGTTGTTGGGTATATGTATGATACTTGTAGTAGGAACAGGATAGGCAGAGATGTGGTGACCGAAATCGCTCATATGGCATAATATCTAATCTTATACCTTTAAACGAGAAATTCGTGGTATATATATAATCTGAATCTCCGAAACAGCTCCAACGATTTTCATGAAATTAAGTATTCAGGGGTTTCAGAGGCAAAAAAACGATCCAGCTAAGTTTAATTTTTAGAAAACGTCGTTTTCTCTGTTTTCAGCCGAGCAGAGTTCGGTCGCCCACTTGTGTTTAATAGGTAAATCATTTGTGGGTAAACGAGCATAGGGCTTGTATATTCCTCATACGTTATTATGGCCTACGACAGATTTTGGCTGAAGATTGATAAAACGATGATGCATTTTAAATCAAAATCGGTTCAGTAGTTTTGACTGTCAATGTAACAAACGTATCTAAAATACACCTTAGAAAGACATTGCATTTGAGTATTTGTTATAGTTCTCCTGAAAGATTTCGTTCATGTCGCTCAATGTCAGCGGAGACTATCCATCGACGGAAAATATTATATCTCACAAGTGTAAGCGCAAACTCAGGCGGGATCCCTCGGGAATCCCCCTCTTGGTATAATTTATGGCATAATTTTGTTTGGCATAACGTTTTCGCATAACTTTTATTAGCATAATAATACTGCGGCAATATAATACTTGGCATAATGCAAAGGTTAGCATAACTGTCATTTGGTCTTATTTGTTTTGCCATAATTTGGAGTTTCACAAATTTAAGGTATAATATTTATTCGACATAATAATTTTATGGGTGCATATTTAAACGTCGAAAAATAAAATACCTACGGGTAAAAAAAATATTTTCAAAATATCGAATATTTTAATATCGATTTGAATCGATTAATAATTGTTTTACCTAAGCTTAAAATGTCTAATTAAATATATTTGATGTAAGGACGCAAATTAATTAGGTTAAAGTGCGGCGGGGTGGCCTTTGGGCCATTCTTGAACCGCGAACATGTTTGTTTTATTCCAAAGAATATTATGTGTAAATGTAATTATGCGTTTATAACATAATGCTTTATAAGATTATGGCATCATTATTATTATGCCAACAGTATTTATAGCAATATACATTAGTGCAAAGCATTTATGCCTAATAAAATTATGCGTAATGATCATTATGCTGAATTTCGTTGTGCCAATGTAAATTATGTGAATATGTTTTATGCATTAGTAAACCGAATCCCTCTCTCTGCCTTCACTCTCATAGTTCTTGGGGAATATTTGGTTTTGAGACAGACACTATAAAGATTGACATAAAAGTGACTCACCTCTCCTCAAACATACTGGAATTCGCCATAAAACTATCATCAATGAGACTAGAATCCTCCATGACACTTCTATCAAAGCTCTTGTCATCCTCACGCTCCCGCGGCAGCAGAGGGGGTAGGCTGTGACACTGCTCCTCGAACGACTTGCTGTGCTCCGAACGATACTTCTGGTCCCAGAGTTTCTTGGTTTCGTCTTGCACCCGACGTTTTAGCTCTGATATTTTCTCGCGTTCGTTTTCGATTACTTGGCATCCTGTGAATGGAGATAAGTGTTTTAAAATAGTGTAAAAGCGAAGTAATAATATTTTGTAGGGTTACCCTTGAATTTCCAGTCTGGAGTTCACTTGGGAACTTTATTAGATAGACTAGAACTAGGATATAGAATTATTGTTGTTTTTTTTTTTTTTTTTAGTATGTAAGGATCGTAGCAGGTGGCGTTCTGTAGTTTCTGCCTACCCCCATTGGAAAAAGGCGTGAGTTTATGTATGTATGTGTATGTGTATTATTTTAAAACTTTATCTAAACTATACAATATCACAAATAAGTTATTTTTGCAAGCTTTTATTTAACTAGCAAGAACAGACTGTACTTAAATTGAAGATTTCTAAGAAAGCCTAGAATTATGAGTTATTATTCTTGAATCATTACAGTTTTGAGTATGTTTGTCAACACTCAAAGATAAAATAATAGTTAATAACTTATCTAAAAATAGCTTCATGATATAACTTTCATTACTAACAGTTGAGTCATTAAAACATTTTCAGTTTAGTTTATTAATCAATAAGGGACTGTTTGACAGTATACCATCGGTATGCATATCTATCAGATAAATTAAATGTGAAATAGGAAAACCAGGCTGCTTTTATTCTATTAGGGTAGGCAAAAGTTTTAAATACTGAATAGAAAATATAATTTCCACAATTAAAAGTCTGGTATCTATACTTAATATAATAAAACGGAAGAGTTTGATTGTTTGTTTGAATGCGGTAATCTCTGGAACTATCGGATTTGAAAAAATATTTTTGTAAGTGATAGCTGCATTCATTAGCAAGGCTATATAAACTCCATTAGCGATAACATTAGACGTTTAAATAAGCCCATTTTACAGCCCGTTCAACCGATTTTGACTTCTATTGCTTTAGTAATACGACAAATGGTAGCTGTAGTAAACAGTTGGATTTGGTAACAGGGTTATGCTCTTTATGTCATCCTTATACTTACGGGATAGAACTCAAAATCGGTTGAACAAACTGTAAAAAGATTTGGAAACATGACTAATGTTATTTCAAATGGAGTATAGATATATATAATTACGCTGAAGTTCTTGATTAGCCTTAAATATTGATATTTGTAAAGTAAGTCGGCAGACAAAACGCCATCGAACTGCTTTATCCGCGCCCGCTGGGGTAGTAGCTAATTATACGTTAGTACCATGTACAAATATATTGGGTTTTAGTAGTAGAAGATGAGTTAAGGCCAAAATCTTTAACATGCGAAAGTTTGGATGGTTGTAGGTATGTTTGTAACTTTGACACGGCTGTACGGATCCGGATGAATTTTGGCACAGATATATATAGTCTGGAATAGCACATAGTTTACCCCAGCATAGTGTTCCCTTGAGATGACTAAACACTTTTCACGCGGGCGAAGTCGCTGGCAGAAGCTAGTAATAGACTATAATTTAGAATGACCCAGGCAGACCCGGGGCGGGCCACTAGTTAAATAATAAATGGCAATAGTTACCTTGTTCCTCCAACATTTCAAGCCTCTTCCTTTCAACCTCCATCAAGCTATCCAGGGTCCTTTTCCCCAAAGAGTTCATATCGGTATCGCTCGGCAATATCGGTGCATCTATCGTAACCTTAGAAATCCTATCGATATCGTCTTGTGACGGTACTTTATTAGTATCGGTAATCTTGTTAAATTCTTTTATACTTGGCTCGTCTCCACAGCTTTTTCTGTGCATGATTTTTGCTGGGTGTACTGTGGTTTCACCTTTCGGAGGAGTATTTTCAAATGTCACTTTCGTTTTCTGTTCGGCATCGATGTCAGTTTCCTCTTGAATGTCTTCTTCTTTCTTCTCAGGAGATAAAGATTTGGCTTTAACGTATTTGTTGTCTACAGTCATACATTTTGTGTTTTTTATATACCGATTTTTGGAATTATTCTCTTTATCTGATTCGTCGTTCTTGATACTGTTTTCTCTAGTCTTCTTTGTGAAGGAATCTTTTTTCATTATTTTTCCTAGAGCTGCGAATGTCGGGATCTTCGATGAGGAATTACTTTTTACTGGACCTTGATTCTTTTCCTTCTTTTTAGAATGTCTGAGGCTATTGAATTTGTCAAGACTGACATCGGCTTCAATATTATCATTATAGAATAAGTTTTCGTTCAAACTCTGAGACATTATATCAACTTTTTCAGGCGATTTCGGTTTCTTACTCTTCCTTTTCAACGAATCGAAGTTCCTTTCCCAGAATCCCTTCTTTTCTTTCGACGAAGTCGAAGATTTCGACGGACTTTCACTAAACCTCTCATCATGATCAACAATATCTGTTATGACTCTTCGTTCTATATCTACAGTCATAGACTGTGACATTTGGTCTATAGAGTTGAACTTGTCTTTGAGCTGTTTCGTATGATCTTCGAAGGTTGACATTTTTAGGTCTACGTCATCGCTATCAGAGCTTTGTGGGGAGTAACCGAATTCGCCTGACTTTGCTCTAGTTTGATCAGTGTAGAAGGCACTATCTGGAGATTGAGTTCTTTCTATATCATTAAGCTTAGCAACTATAGGTTTTAATTCCTTTTCTACTGTTTGCACTTTCCCAGTTAGTTCTTCGACTAGGTTAAGTAGTCTTACGTACTCTGCGTGTAGTATTTTCGTTTCGTCTAGTGCTGAAGTTAGATTGTTGTTAGCTTCGGATTTTAAGGTTAGGATTCGAGTTTTTTGCGCTTCTATCTTCTTTGTTAGTAGGATGATGTCGTTTTGGATGTCTTCTCTGTTTGATAACCTGGAGAGAATAAGATTTTGTTAAAATTAATATTCGATAAGTTTGAAGGACCGGTTGATGTGGCGAAGCTTGGGATGGGCGTATGACGAGGAATGGACGTCTTTTGGAATGATGATGGTGATAAACCTTGCAGGCAAGCTTCGAAGAAAATATATAAGTGTAAGTGAAGGTTCTTTGGTATATCACTAGTCTTACAAGTCAGAAGTCTGCAAATCAGTCAGGAAGTCAATAGCTCACTGTAAAGCCGCGTTTCTAGACTAGAATATTATCTTTAACGTGAAATGATGAAGATTTTATGATTCAGTAATCTAACTCTTTATCTATTTATAAATAAGGAGCACATTTCCTTGACAGTATTTACTTATTAGGGGCCAGGCTGCTTTTGTGCTTTCTCTGTTATGGGCAGACCTTCGCCCTGTACTGAAACAGTAAAATACTAGTATTATTATTTAGCTATAATTTCCTTACAATTCGGACTCCTCCTCCAGATGTTGGAACTCTAGATCCTCAAAGATCTTGGTTTCGTTGTCCAGAATGTCCTGTGCGTTCTGCAACTCTTCAAGCGTAGCTGTGTTGTCTTTCCAGTCTTTCTCTATCCTGAATACAAAAATATGAGCATAATTAATAAACCTATTTAGTACTCGTATTTTTTAAAGTAATATAGGGTTATATTTTCTTTTTTACAACTTTCATTAATCCGGTTTTTATTAAGATAGCTCACTTTCTATAACGTGCCGTAACAAGTATGTAATAATTAAAAATATGTGGGTTACACAAAGGGTACACAAAGGATGTGCCTTGAGGGACACCACTCTAACATTAAAGTAGTAAGGATCACGTTCCAATATTCGAATTCAGAACCATGATTTATATGGTGATAATAACCCTTCCTGCATGCATAAGAATGAGTCATATTTATTCCAAAAGGATTACAGACAAATATTGTTTACCAAATAATATTTTCTGGTGTAGACTACAATCAAAGGCTTTGCAGAAAACCTCAAACGTTCTGATATCGGCAAGGTAATGTCTTATCAATCTTTTAAACCATTCTAGCTAAGCAACAACAAATATTATTTTAATACAAAAACACATAAGTACCTCTCGACTTTCAGCGTAGCGATCTCCACTCGATCTCTCATCTCGTTTTGTCTCGTCTCCTGCTTTTCTTTCAGCTGCCGGATCTCTTCCTCTATCCTCTTCGCGTTGTCCACTAAGTCCATCTTCTTCTTCTGTTCTATATTTAAGATTGCTATCTCTGAGTCGTATTCTCCTTTTATTAGAGCTTTTTCCATTTCCAACTGTAAAATGTTAAAATATGTAACGTGAAAGTTATTCGTAATTTCTGTCAGTTTTATTATGATAAATTATATTGAAAGAAACCTTATTCATGAATTATATTGAAAGAAACCTTATTTATGAATTATATTTAAAGAAAACTTATTTATGAATTATATTGAAATAAACCTTGTTTGTATAAAGTTAATGTTAATATTCTTTAAAGTAAGAATCTTACTTGTGCAGTTGTATCGTTTCATTTACGTAATTACGATAAAAATAATAAGTAAATATTTCATTAAAATAAATACCTACCATATAATTATACCGGCTGATTTGATCAGGTACAGACAATCTAATCTGAATATAATAATTACAGTTGCATAGTGCGACGTAATAAATGTTCTAACTTACCTCTCTCAAAATGTCATCTTCCTGTAACCTAATTTCAGACATCTTACATTTGATCTCATGTATCTCAGTCACCAATTTCTTCCTGTCTTCTTTTAATTTCTCATATTTAGTCTTCAACTCATCAGCATTGTCATCTAAGACAGCACTGTCCAAAGAATCAGCTTCGATATCAATCTTTTTCATATCCTCTGTTATATTCTTGATTATCTTCTCTCTTTTATTTTCTTTCAAGTCTTTCTCAAACTCTTCTAA
Source organism: Orthosia gothica (assembly GCA_949775005.1). Lineage (NCBI taxonomy): Eukaryota > Metazoa > Arthropoda > Insecta > Lepidoptera > Noctuidae > Orthosia > Orthosia gothica. The sequence continues at coordinate 23,898,696 of OX459036.1, forward strand.
TTCTGGAATGTCGGCCATCAATTCATTTTTCATGTCATCGAAACTTTGGTTATTAGTCAAAATTACTTCAGGACTCTTTTCGGGAGTCTCTTCCTTTTTGTCTTCGCTTAGAACTTTGGAATATCTGAATTCTAAGTCGTTTGTCAAATCATCGTCTATCATTGGTATTTCTTCTTCTAGACTTAGTTGTTTTTCGATACCATCGAATTTCGGTCTGTCAGAATCTGTGCTTTCTTTGTTTTGCGGTTCAAAGTTTGGTTTTTTAGAATTATCTACAGGAGGCGGAGTGGGGAATATAAAATACTGAGGTGAAGTAGGGATATTTTTATGTGCGAATGAAGTCTTAATTCTTGTTCTAGGACTCTGTGTGTTCGGAGACTTAGGTTTTAAGTTCCCGTATACATTATTCCTATAATAAACATTTTCGTAAGGGGATCCTATAGGGGAGGATAGATTGGGACCACTTTGGACGCTTTGGTTGTGAAGTTTCCTTATCATAATCGGACTAGACAAATCGTGCATTCTGGGCGATGGGTCGTCAAAAACGGGGATGCCTATCTCGTCCATCCTGCCTATGTTTTCATAGTTGTTTTGGGGGATGACGACCTCAGGGGTGAGTTCTGTGGGGGAGGATGAGTCGAAGTTTTCGTAGCTAGAGAGATTCCTTTGGATGGGAAGAGATTGGCTCATTGGGGAACTTTTGTTATGACTAGTTTCAAACCTGGAATAGAAAAATATAAGGTTATTAGAAACGAACAAGACGAATCCATTTGTACTTAAAAGTTATTACTTTTGAATGTCTTTCTCAGAGTTTATAAATGTCAACTTAGGGGCGGGACACACAGTAAAGACGTAAGACGAGGACGCGTCGCAGACGAAAGCCCTTCAATAGGTTTTCATACAAAATGTATAGAAGCGTCGCGAACGAAACGCGGACACGACGCATCGACGACCTATTCGAAAACATATAGAAGAGGCGAGGCGCAGACAAGACGCGGCAGAAAGAGGTGCGCGGGGGGTTACTTTGAACCAAAGCCAGAACATCCTCGTCTTCTGAAAAAGACATGTTTTCGTCTCAAAAGCAGACGCTTAAATGCAAAGCTAAATGTGAGAAATGCAGTGTCGTCTCACTTGTCTTCGCGTCCCGTCCACGCCCTGTCTCTATCATATACTTCAACCGCAACCCGACGACGAGACAGTGCACAGACGTCTGCGACGCGACCTCGTCTTACGTCTTTCCTGTGTGTCCCGCCCCTTAGCTAGGCCTTGTGAATCTTGTGGTACTGTTGTAAAGTGAAGGCAGAGGCAGGCAGAATCTCACTGCCTGTTTGTTTTTAGGTATGATTGCTATGTTCTATAGATTGTTGAGTATTAAAATATATAATTTTACAACAATCTCTTTCGAACTCTCTAACATTATTTAAGTTATTTCCTAAACAATTAAAAGTAATACATGATTGTGTTGAAGCCGACCGTAACATAATTAGCGAAAGGCTATGCAGGTGATTAAAAACACTTGTTTAGCAATGGGGTGCTGACAATTGGTTATAAAAGTACTCACTTATAATATCCATCACTGGTTTGCACAAAGTTGGGGTTGTTGAGGGCAACACTGCGCGGTAGTGATCCATTTGTGATGATCTTATTGTGCGGCCTCTTCTCTGTGGGGGTTATTGGGATGCCTGGAACATAAAACAAAGAAATAAATATAATATGTCGTAGGTTTTATTCATTCTATGAGTGATTGGAATAACTGTTTTAGATCCAGAGCTTCGAACATCGACGTCGAGTTGACAGCCTGGCGGTTTTATATCGGTTGCATTTCGGGTAGTGTACGACGGAACTGCACAGTTTGATTCCGCCTAGCCCTTTCCAACATCGGACTTACGGCCATGACGTACGGCCATGCGCCATCGGTACATGGTGGACATCCCACCCATACGAACAAAGTGTTTTGCTAATACTTTCATTGTGCGGACAGCTAAGGAGTAGAATTCTCTGCCGGAGTCTTTGTTCCCTAATAGCTACAACCTTGGGGTCTTTAAGTCAAGAGTGAGTATATAGAGTTGTTAATACTCTTTTAACTTAATGTAGTTTATTTATTCTAAAAATGCGAGGAAAGCTAGAAAAGGCAAATAGGGAAATAGTTTTGTAGCTCTATATAGATCACACGGATTTAAACACTAGCGGACGCCTCGCGGTTTCAACCGCGTTGTTTCCGTTCCCGTGGGAATACAGGGATAAAAAGAAGCCTTTGTCACCCGGGGATAGTGTAGCTTCCCAACGGTCAAAGAATTTTTGAAATCGGTACAGTAGTTTTTAAGTTTATTCGTTACATACAAAAATACAAATCTTTCCTCTTTATAATATTATTACTATATAGTATAGGAAACAACAATAAAGTACTTAGTTCTTTTCCACGTTGCTAATTTACGAACGGATGGTAGAATCAATTATCAAGGTCCAGCCCTAGTTGTCGCCCCCAGTGACGCCCTGAACCGAGGTTCGTATCACATAGGGGATAGCTCTCAGCGTGGTCGCTTAGGTTAAGTGTTTGTGCTTGGCTGGAGACTCTAGTTTAGTCTCCACAGGGAAAGCCCGATTAACCAGTAGTCATCATTTGGTTAAACTGCGAGACGACCATCATAAAAAGGTACGTAGTACTGAATTCAAATTTTTATACACGATAAATCTAATAAATAGAATAAAAAAAAAAAAAAAATATTTTATTGCAGACTCAAAGGTAAGGTAATAATTGATGGACATGGAAATTAGCACTCGTTTATATTCGGAAATACGATGATTGCCGAAGGAAATTAGGAAAATAGTTGTACTGTACCTTGCCTAAACAATACTGCAATAACTACCTTCTTCTCATGCTCTTGACCAACAAACCTTGACGTTGGTTCACATGTTCAAGGTTTTACAACGTGTGTTTAATATTAAATTACGATATAATATCATTTTCACGTAATATTTTCGTTACGTAATTTTGTTGATAAGTGTTCAAGTTCTTAGTTCTTCTATTTGATTTTGTATTACCAAAAATATTTGCATTAAGTGTTAAGAGGCGAGTCCTTAAGAAACACCTAAAAAGGCACTTACAGTTTTCGTTATTTCTAAAGATTCACCGCGCTGAATTACACAAAAAAAAATATGAAGAACCTTAACAGATGTGCCAACAGTTTCACCGCGAGATATTTGTAAAATCATGCTAAATTTCTAAAAAAAAAATTGTTGAAATCTCTCAAAAACATCTAAATCGACCTTTTCTATTTGCACTTTTGTCATAATTCTAAAAGATTTTTTATAAATCTCTTTAGATATATCGTGACACGAAAGTATGAATATGACGTTCACCGTTTTATTTATCTAATAAGTCACACCAAATGATAGTAATCCACGTTTCAACATTGTTATTTTTTCTACACAAATTGTTTTCTATTCCCCATACATTTTAGTATGGAGCGTTACGCTCCAGTAATTTGTTTTATAATCGACCACGCGCGCGAAAAATTTTCAGTGCCGTCTTAGACTCCAAGGTGAGAGCACGTCCGTTTTTTTTCCGAGCCGAGTTCGCAAAACGTCTACGCACACATACACAATAGGCATAAGGGTGGGTCGCGAGTGTCGTGACATGACTGTAGCACTATTCAAGCAATAAGATAAAATGGACCAAATCATGTTTTTGGTAATCATGTGTCTTGTAAGCCATACTATTGCAAGCAACTGAATTCAACAAATATAAATGGTTAAATTGGCACTGATAAAAAAAATTGCCGGTAATGAAAGCTTACACCTTTTTTATTGCCGTAATGAAACTTGTCTCAAGATTAGTCAACAATGCTAAAAGCTTAATTTATAAAGTCAATAGTAATATAGCAGAGGTTTGTAAAAGTGTTGTTGCAAAGTTCGTAGGAGGAAAACTAATTAATTTCTCAACTTGACAATCTTACGCAGCTCGTTGTGCAACGTGCGTTGTGGCATTTAACATTAAAATAAATAAAATAAAATAAGCCTTTATTGCTGTTAGATTTCAACTTATTTGAATAATGTTACTTAAAAAATATAACAGTAGAGGTAGGAAACTATAAATTAACTTAAACTAAAACATAATATTCTCGGCATTCGGCTTATCTCCCCTCTTAACAGCTTGTCTTTCGACAAAGGCCTCCTCTAAGGATTTCCACTTGTTTCTGTCCTTTGCTGTACGTAACCATTCTGGCCCAGCTACTTGCTTCAAATCGTCTTCCCATCGCTTTGGCTGTCTGCCTCTACTTCTTTTGCTTTCTCTAGGGTACCATTCCGTTATTATTCTGGTCCACTTTTCTTTCTTTTCTCTCAACATATGTCCTGTCCAACGCCATTTCAATTTTCTGCATACGGATTGAACTTTTGCAAACTTAGTTTTTCCTTTGATCTTTTTTAATTTTATTTTATCCCTTCTTCTTACTCCCAATACGCTTCTCTCTATCCCATATGGCATTTAACATTAAGCAGCCACAAACCTACTTGTACAATAAAATCATACACAAAATACCTAACATATTTATAAGCCATCATGAGTTGAAAAAACCGGCCAAGTGCGAGTCGGACTCGCGCACGAAGGGTTCCGTACTTGGTAAATTGCGGTTTACGATTTATGACGTATTAAAAAAAAACTACTTACTAGATCTCGTTCAAACCAATTTTCAGTGGAAGTTTACTTGGTAATTAATGTACATCATATGTTTTTTTTAGTTTTATCATTCTGTTATTTTAGAAGTTACAGGGGGGGGAACACATTTTACCACTTTGGAAGTGTCTCTCGCGCAAACTATTCAGTTTAGAAAAAAATATAATAGAAACCTCAACATCATTTTTGAAGACCTATCCATAGATACCCCACACGTATGGGTTTGATGAAAAAAAAACAAATTTTGTTTCAGTTTCAAGTATGGGCACCCCCAAAATTTATTGTTTTTTTTTCTATTTTTGTGTGAAAATCTTAATGCGGTTCGCAGAATACATCTACTTATCAAGTTTCAACAGCATAGTTCTTATAGTTTCGGGAAAAAGTGGCTGTGACATACGGACGGACAGACAGACAGACAGACATGACGAATATATAAAGGTTCCGTTTTTTGTTTGCCATTTGGCCACGGAACCCTAAAAAAGGTTCTAGATCTAATCAATAAAATAAATAAATTAGAGAACATCATTCAATCAAGCATTATTTTTTGTACTTATCATAATAATAATTTAAATGTTGTATTACATATAGTAATTATTTTTTCTAACAATCACACTACACAACCAATTACACTGTGACCCCACCCTTTATTCACGACTATATTACTATGGGCACGCGTGCCGTGCGGAGCGGTGAATCAATAGCTAATACATTGCGCGTTTTTGAGACAAGCTTACAAATCCTTCAGAAGCGAACGCGCATTGAAGCTATATCATGCCCGTCGCGCCGCATAATTTTTCACTTGTTCTTGGGTGCGTGTACACTACAATGTGTGATGCAAATGTGTTAGTGAAAATGTCGATGTGTGGGTTCTAAAATAAGTTCTCACGCTCGCAAACCTGCCTCTTAACATGTCTAAGCTTTAATAACTGTTTGATTTCGAAAAGTAAGCAACAAAAAAATCGAAGTCTTTGGCGCCAGCAAGGTTTCAATAGTTCTCCATTATTCTGAATCGTATGATATGTTACTTTTACCACAATGACATGGATTGACGAATTATGGATAGATGGATTAAATTAGAAAACGTCAACCTAATATGATTCCATAAATACAAACATATCTTTTTTTATAATCGATGGGCTCGCGTTTCACCACTATCTTGCCTGATGGTAAGCGATGATGTGGCCTACGGTAAAGTACGCTTGCCTAGAAGTAACCTATTCACTCTTGACTTGAAAGACCCCAAGGTTGTAACTATTAGGGAACAAAGACTCCGGCAGAGAATTCTACTCCTTAGCTGTCCGCACAATGAAGTATTCTCCATATCCTTATATTTCTTCTCCAAGCCAGGCAGAAACAGTACTATTTGTTTATCTATTGGTACTTTATACTGCTTGGTGGTTTCTGATGTGGTTATTACCGTCATTAAGAGAATTTATCTATGGATTCCTTTAGAGGTTTTAGTCTTGGACACATTTGTTTTACTCGTGCTAGGTTGCGGCAAGGGGTCTCTTAAAAAAGTTAAAAGATGATTGTATTACTTTGCCTACCTGAAGCGATCTGCCTTTCATACTCTGCACACATGTTGAGAATCTCTTCTAGACGAGCCGTCTCCGCCTCTTTCTGTTCTTCCTCCTTTATTCTATCCTGGTATGCCTGGAACAAGTAATAACTATAAATTATAACTTGGGACTGATAAATGCATTCTGTGAACTTTGTTCTTGAATTCATCTGAAAACTGAATATAGTTTATTGTAGAAATTTTACATTGACCAGCGAGGCAGCAAAGGGTCAGTTTCACTGCCTCGTTGCTTTAGTAACCGCCAGAGCAATTGCTACACATGGGAACCTGATAATCACAACACAGCTGATGACCTGTGGATGCACTATACAAGTATACACCTACAGACATAAATCTAAATAGATAACGCAAGTCCCTCCATCTATGAAAACCAAGCGTGCAACTTTTTCACAAACAATTTAAAAACAAAATTTACTATGCCTCGGCCAACTTTTTTTATACATTCTTTACAGCTCAATATGGCATAAAAAGGCATTTTCTAGATTTCGGTGGATTTCCGGTGCCGATAATGCTAAATGAAAAGCTCAGACTATTTACGATTATTGATCGAATTTAAATCGATTGAACTTTACTCCGGTTTTTGGCACGCGAAGTACATTTTTTTTTGGTCTCGCACGGTGTTTTAATTTTTTATTATTGTTAATTTTTATGCATATCTCTAGTGTCTCCTGTGCGGGTCACAAATAAATATGTTTTCTTTCTTTCTTTCATCTATAGTTAGATTTATGTCTGTGTATACACCCCTCTGCCTAACTGTTAGGGGAATGTAGGTCAAAAAAAAAAAAAAAAACATAATTAAGAAGTAATTAACGTCGTGATAGTTGGTTTGTAATTTCTAACTATCCATTATTGAGATACAGAAACATACAGTGCAGGCAAAATATAATTATAATGTTTAAATATAATGGACACCTGCTTCTAAATGCCCCAATCCCTAAATACCTCTCATTGGTAAGTATTTAGAACATAAGGTTTGCAATACAGGAGAGAACCCTTGCTGTATACGCTAGTTCCCATTATTCCATAATACGTTATATTTAGGACCATAAACTCATCCTCTATTACACTTAAACATAACTGACGAAATATGGGTACACATCTGCCTACCTACAGTAATTCTACAGTCTGTTTTAAGTTTTACTCACCATCCCACAGAACAGCTTGTCAATCTTCCTAATAATAGTATTATACATCTCGTTCCTAATATGCAACTGGTTAAACTGATTGCACTTCAAATCATTACCAACCAGAATCACATTACTATTCTGTATCGGCGACGAAATATTTTGACTGGCAACACTAAGAGAAGCCATCTTTGACAGTTCCAATTTCAAATTATCGTAAGACTGTTTGATTTTTTCTTCTAGTTTTACGATTTTTGTTCCGATGCAATTTTCGTGGTCTCTGGTTACTTTTATATAATGGTTAGTAAGTATTGTGTTTATAGTTTTGTAGATCTTGATGTCGTTTCGAATTTTGTGTACGACATCGAGTTTTTCGTTGACGGAATTCGATATGTCGATGATTTTTTCGTATTCGTTTGGTCGTTGGGAAGTATCGATTGATTGTTTTAGCTCTTTAAGGGCTAATGTGTTTTTCTTGAGGTTGTTTACGAAAAGTTTTAGTAGGCGTTTGTGTGTTGGTACTTTTTTGGATTTTACCGCCATTTTCTAAAGCTTTCATGTATTTTTTGCGCCGGTTAGGCGAAGCACAAAAAATATATTTGACTTTTCACTTTTTCAGCACTTATCAAATGGTTTTAAGTTCACTTTTTCACTGAAAGTCTGTACTTCACTGTTGTTAATATATTCAAAACAGTATTTATTTTGTATCTTAGACACTTTAAATGATAACAAGCCACTTTAAAAGTTATTAATAAACGTTATCACCATACCATTTCTGCCTACACCCATGGAAATAAGAAGTGAGTTTATACCACCATACCACCTTCTCTGTCTACCCCAAAAGTCACAAGATCGTGAATATATCCTCTACATTTTGACCAAAACACTTCGAGGCTCAATTAACACTGAATAAAGTCTTAAAATAAATGAAAGTTGAAACAAAATCTTGACATTGATCGCTTATATCACATGTCATAAATATTTGCATAGATGTTAACAGATCTTAGCTTCATAGCAATAAAGTTCAATTTCGTTTAGTAAGGCTAATGTTAGATGCAGATAAAGTTTTATGAATAGACTTTCTTAAGTCTCAATTTGTTTTTTTATTAGATTTTGTTTACGTTAATGAACGGAAAAGGATGTCTGAATATCTTTTTTTAAAGGAAATTGATTAAATTTACAAGGTTGAATATGCTAATAGCCTTGTTATGAGGTTGATAGAAAAGATTAACTATATATTAAAAGTATTATTTATTATTTTTAAGTAAAACTACTTCTCTCCGAATTAAAACCGAATATAAATATTTTATGGCACATTCATTAATGAACGAGACTATTTATTCTAGTTTTACCCCCGGTGGCTTGAACGGATATTATATCAAAATTTAAGTGACGAACAGTCAAGAACGCTTAAACTGCTGCGGTTGGTTGAAATGAATTTGTCAACAGCCAATCACAGCAATTTTCACGCGCTTGAGATATTGTAATATTGCCATAGTTTTCTGATTTTCGTTGGGGTACGGCTCTAGACAGACGGACTGCATTTCAACTGCACTCCAACTGCAAATTTGCAGTTTGAATGCAGTTTATGTGAAGTTGACATACATAACACATCTGAACAACTGCATCGAAACTGGGGTCTACTCTCTAAGCACGAAGTCCGTAGTTTGGCCTTTGTTACGGCCGTTTCCTACTCCGTATAACATACGGACGCATTATTCGTTCGGGGCCCGAACTACTAATGAACGACACCACAATTTGGCAGTTGTACTTACTCCCGATGTGTTTTTACACGTGCGAAAAATTTTTTTTTCACTCCGAAGATTCGGAGTACTTTCGGACGGGGCCCGTAACTTTGTTGACTGAGATAGGGAGTAGACCCCTGCTAACCGACTGCACAGTCCACTCAAATGCATTCCGTCTGTATAGAGACTTAGATAATCTATAAAATAATCGTACAGAGCAAACTTTGAGTACATAAACCTAACCGAATTATTAATTGTAGGGATATACACTACACTTCTTGAGTTTTCTAAAAAGTGTTTCTTTGATTGAATTTAAAAGAGTATTTTTCGCGCACAGGACACTCTTCTCTTCTTCTTCTTATTTATCGTATTTATCACTTCTATAAAGGCAAACCACACTTTCGTTGACCACAATTGATCACACTTCTAACTTTTTATGACCAAAACGACACGTTTTTTTTTTACAAAAAAAATATTTCATGTAAAGGTTACATATTCTTCAAAGTAAAGTATAAAATACACTATAATAATGTCGCATTGCGAATCCGCAGTAGTTAGCGTATCAGACGTCAGCTCTTATCAGTGATAAGACCATTGTTTCTTTAATTTCAATTATAACGCCTTGCCTATCTTAAGATTATTTGATTTTAGATATATAGGCTCTGGGTGTTTGAGTTCCGTATAAAATTATGTTTAACTGTCGGACGCCTCGCGTTTTCACCCGCGTAGTCCCGTTCCCGTGGGAATAAAGGTATAAAAAGTAGCCGGGTAAATACCCGGGGATAGTGTAGCTTCCCAACGGTAGTTCAGTAGTCCCGTAGTTTTCAAGTTTATTCGTTACATACAAAAATACAAATCTTTCCTCTTTATAACATTCGTATAGATAAGATAAAAATAGATAAATTTATACTGAATACTTACGTATTCCGTATAAATTTATCTCTTTTTATTAAAATATTAAAACATCTGCCTAGGCAGATATTATAAAGTATCCAGACACAACATTCATAATAATCACACGGCAGAGCCCCCAACAAGTCGAGCAAACAAAGGCACAGCCGTACCATCCTTTTCTAGAAGCCATTGAGAATATTTTTGACTCCTGTCACATTGTTGTGGATAAAGCTAGAAGCCTGTATTTCAGTGAATAAAGGAACAAAATATAACAAGGCATAATCCAAAATTACATTTAATTTGAGCTTTTAGTTTAGGAATTATTGCAAGTCAAAATTCCTTAATTTCGTCACTGACTCACTGATCATAAAAATTCTAAGGTACTTCTAGTACCTTAGAATTTTAAGTTTCCAAATTTAGTTTTGACTTCTAGTTTCCAAATTTTGAACAAATTTTGTGTTTAGCCAATAAAGCAAGAATAAAACTCAAACGTCCCGCATTTCCATCCCGCAGGCTTATTACGTATCTTTTACAAGAGCAAAACGATAGCGATCATACGCTTTATGTCATAAAAGTCGGAATTGCCTGCAGTGTAGATATATTTGGTCCAACACAATCGTTTGCTAATCGCTCGCTGTTTGTCAAAGCCACTTATTTAAAAAAAAAGCCAACAAATCTAAAACTTCTGTATTAAAGAGCAATTATTGCGCTATCGTTTTGCTCTTGCAAAAGATACGTAATATGGGTACGGTTTTCTAGATATAAAAACTGCATAAGTAACTTTGTAATACTATATAAATAGTCATACAATATATGGGATTAAAAAGTTACTTTTACAGTTCATAAAATTTAATAAAAAAACTTAATTCAAAAAATCCGACTAGCTAATCCGAAAAGCGAACTAAAAAGTCGTAAACAAGGAAAAAATCATGCTGTGCAGGACGAGGATACATCTGGTTTTGGTCAGCCAGCTCGCGCGTATGTATCCTCCGACTGCACAGCATGATTTTTTCCTTGTTTACGACTTTTTAGTTCGCTTTTGAAGCAGTCGGGTTTTTTGATTTTTTGAATTAAGTTTTTTTATTTATAACTTTTTAGTTAGTTTTTTTTGAATTAGATACATTTAAACATATAAGTGTTATATATTTTTGAAATCAGCTCTTAAAACCCTTTATTTTGATACCCCACACAATGGGTTTGGAAGAAAAAAAAATTTGGGCCCTCACAATATGGCACCCAAAAGCCGCCATTTTTCTATTGTCCAATTTTAATGTAGCCTATGACACTCGCAGGGTTAAGACGCATCGATTGACGTATGAATCATCAAGATCGGCCAACGCGTTTGGTCTCTGGAACGCCATATAGGAACAAACATACATACATACATACATAGACTGATAAACACATTACCCTCCTTTGGCAGTCGGGTAAAAAGAACACAATAATGTCGCTCCCTTATTTAAATGTAAAACCAAGTCGGTTCATGTGTTTGTTTGTAACCTAATTAAAAGGGTACCAACTGAATAAATTGTCTCACTATTTTTTGCGGTTGCGGTTGATGGGATTTAACTGACTGGACCTGACTGACTAAACCTGTTCCAACAAATGTCGGCTACATTTGTTGGAACAGACCTAGTATGATGATACTTGGATAAAACATCTAAGTACCTATCCAAATTGTTTTTCAATTGATTGATTCATTGGAATTATTTGGAGCACAGCCAGAAGAATTATCATTTACCTATTATGAATGAAATACTGCAATCATTGATCATATCAAGACCATTTTTCAAACGTTTGGTTTTTATTTATTTATTTACTGTTATTGTTATGTATTTACTTCCTCATGATCTGTCTGATCATTGAGATGGTTTAAAAACATATTTTCTCACTATTATCCGTCCACTACAATATAAAATTGATAATAAAACTGCATCCTTCACGTATCCATAACTTTTATGACTCTTATATAACATTTGAATGTCGTCGTAATACTTATTTGCTGTCTCGTTTTGTTTGTCTTTTATCTCTCTCTCTATCACTAGTTCGTGGAAGAATGTCACGTTTATAACCATCTTTACAACACAATGTTTTTTAATTTGATTTTTAATGTTTATTATGTTTTATTTTATTATTGTAAGGTTTTAATTTAAATAGCATGCGATTTAATTTTTCTTTTTTATTGTGTATTCCGTGGGAAATGTAGATGGCTGCACATTTGGTCGTATTTGTTGTAATAGCAAGTTGTAAAATGTAATGTGTCACTGTTTGTTTTCCCCAAATAAATAAAATAAAATGAAAAACAGTGTCTTAGTGTTTTTTTATGTGTTATTTATTATTTCTTTCTTTATTTAATTATGGAACTTTTTTGACTGCAGCATGACATCATACTCTTAATAAATCTAGTAGACAAGCTTCAATCAACAATCTATCGAAACACGTAATTATGACATGAAACCTTGCATAAAAACCCAGATTCAAAGAGTAAAATGCGGATAACTTTTGAACGGGTCAACCGATTTTAATCAATCAATAAAGTCAGCATTAAAAACAAAAAAAAATACAAAAGAAAATAACCGACTTCCAAAAAAAACAATACAAAGCGAAAAATATCTTAATTTCGGAAGTCGGCGTCAAAAAACGAAAACAGGAACACTGACTTCCTTATTTCCTTTTTTTTTTTTCTTTTTAGTTGTTGTACATAATGGACCAATTCTAAAGGCCAGGTATCTATAATACCCAAAGTGAAGCCAGAATAGATTAACCCAGTATCATGAAACTTAAACAAAACCGGTGGAATGAGAGTATACCAGGGTGAACTGTTCACACCTGCGTACCCATTTAGAGCGTGCCAGTATGATGTAATGTTATTACATGGTATAAACAAACTTTCAATTCCAGCTATCCCAAGTGATTTGCCGTCATTTATTGAAGAGTTCTGATGTATATCTCTGAAATTATTCATCAGATCTTGATGAAGAATTTGAATGGGACTACATGTCAAGCACCAGCTTTCAAATAAAAAATAATCATCAAAATCGGTTCACCCAGTAAAAAGTTCTGAAGAAACACACATAAAAAAACAGTCGAATTGATAACCTCCTCATTTTGGGAAGTCGGTTAAAAATACAAAATCAAAATCGGTTCACACACAGACACGTCTTATAACACCCCATCGTTTTTGCGTTGGAAGTTAAAAATGGTGTTTTAGATTTACTGGAAAAAATGGAATTTCCTCATTGATGAACGATAGCAATAAAACAAAGTAATCCTACATAATTACTTCACCAGATAACAGTAAAATTAAACATCGATCAACATTGATCAACATCACCTACCCACTAAAACAAAAGGCGTGTCATATATCATGGGCACGTTACCTTGCAAAGGCCGAGTATTGACATTCTTATCGCCAAGGTCGTTCAATGCTGATAAGAGAACTATTATGTTTATTTATTTAAATTAATTTAATTTTATATATGAAACCAATAATTAACGGACTATCCTGACCTTTTCATAAATTAATTAACTGTATTGTAGTAAAAGAAAAACATAATGAGAAATGGTTGGAAATAATCTTATTAAAAACCACATGGTGATTATGCTTGGGCCTTATTTGTATAATAGGTAAAAGATTTGATGCACTAAATTATGATTTACCAAGTTATCCTGTTATCAGCTGATTAGCAGACACAATAGAAATTACCACTGCCTTTCGCCGCTACAGTGATTTTGACAGATAAGGGGTCTTCGATATAACGGGTTTTTCAATTGGCGCGGGTAGATTTTGGCGGCCCGTGGCGTCCATTTTGTTTTGGTGACATCTATCAAATCTTTTTTTTATTATTCAGTTACATAAGCCAAATCACCATGGCAGTTTACACGACCGAACAACACGTACAAAGAACAGCACGACGCCCGTCGATCGCGTGCATTTTGATGAATGGCTGTGTTAACATTAATTGCCGTATGTGAGACGACACCAAACCACGCGAGGTTCATCAGGTCATAATGCATACTCAAAAAGTTATCGTTTGGTGTGGATTTTGGGCCGGCGGCGTCATTGGCCCGTACTTTTTCGAAAATGACGCTGGTGAGGCGGTCAGCGTCAACGGCGAGCGCTACAGAACGATGATAACCTTTTTTTTTTTGGCCCAAATTGAAACATATGGACCTAGACGACATGTGGTTCATGTGTAGGATATGGCGCTACGTGCCACACAGCGGACGCCACGATAGACATTCTGCATGAGTGATTTGAGGGTTAGGTTATCTCTCGCAGGGGTGATGTGAATTGGCCACTAAGGTCATGCGATTTGAGCCCTCTAGACTTTTTCTTGTGGGGTTTCTTAAGAGGCGAGTCCTTAAGAAACACCTAAAAAGGCACTTACAGTTTTCGTTATTTCTTAAGATTCACCGCGCTGAATTACACAAAAAAAAATATGAAGAACCTTAACAGATGTGCCAACAGTTTCACCGCGAGATATTTGTAAAACCATCCTAAATTTCTAAAAAAAAAATTGTTGAAATCTCTCAAAAACATCTAAATCGACCTTTTCTATTTGCACTATTGTCATAATTCTAGAAGATTTTTTATAAATCTCTTTAGATATATCGTGACACGAAAGTATGAATATGACGTTCACCGTTTTATTTATCTAATAAGTCACACCAAATGATAGTAATCCACGTTTCAACATTGTTATTTTTTCTACACAAAATGTTTTCTATTCCCCATACATTTTAGTATGGAGCGTTACGCTCCCGTCATTTGTTTTATAATCGACCACGCGCGCGAAAATTTTTCAGTGCCGTCTTAGACTCCAAGGTGAGAGCACGTCCGTTTTTTTTCCGAGCCGAGTTCGCAAAACGTCTACGCACACATACACAATAGGCATAAGGGTGGGTCGCGAGTGTCGTGACATGACTGTATCACTATTCAAGCAATAAGATAAAATGGACCAAATCATGTTTTTGGTAATCATGTGTCTTGTAAGCCATACTATTGCAAGCAACTGAATTCAACAAATATAAATGGTCAAATTGGCACGGATAAAATTTTTTGCCGGTAATGAAAGCTTACACCTTTTTTATTGCCGTAATGAAACTTGTCTCAAGATTAGTCAACAATGCTAAAAGCTTAATTTATAAAGTCAATAGTAATATAGCAGAGGTTTTTAAAAGTGTTGTTGCAAAGTTCGTAGGAGGAAAACTAATTAATTTCTCAACTAGACAATCTTACGCAGCTCGTTGTGCAACGTGCGTTGTGGCATTTAACATTAAGCAGCCACAAACCTACTTGTACAATAAAATCATACACAAAATACCTAACATATTTATAAGCCATCATGAGTTGAAAAAACCGGCCAAGTGCGAGTCGGACTCGCGCACGAAGGGTTCCGTACTTGGTAATCTTTATTGGAAACCTCAACATCATTTTTGAAGACCTATCCATATATACCCCACACGTATGGGTTTGAAGAAAAAAAAACAAATTTTGTTTCAGTTTCAAGTATGGGCACCCCCAAAATTTATTGTTTTTTTTTTTATTTTTGTGTGAAAATCTTAATGCGGTTCGCAGAATACATCTACTTATCAAGTTTCAACAGCATAGTTCTTATAGCTTCGGGAAAAAGTGGCTGTGACACACGGACGGACAGACAGACAGACATGACGAATATATAAAGGTTCCGTTTTTTGTTTGCTATTTGGCCACGGAACCCTAAAAAAGGTTATAGATCTAAGCAATAAAATAAATAAATTAGAGAACATCATTCAATCAAGCATTATTTTTTGTACTTATCAAAATAATAATTTAAATGTTGTATTACATATAGTAATTATTTTTTCTAACAATCAAACTACACAACCGATTACACTGTGACCCCACCCTTTATTCACGACTATTTTACTATGGGCACGCGTGCCGTGCGGAGCGGTGAATCAATAGCTAATACATTGCGCGTTTTTGAGACAAGCTTACAAATCCTTCAGAAGCGAACGCGCATTGAAGCTACATTATGCCCGTCGCGCCGCATAATTTTTCACTTGTTCTTGGGTGCGTGTACACTACAATGTGTGATGCAAATGTGTTAGTGAAAATGTCGATGTGTGGGTTCTAAAATAAGTTCTCACGCTCGCAGACCTGCCTCTTAAAGTCGCAGGTCTATGCAAACAAACCACAATCGACCAATGCCCTAAAGGTGATCATAACACAGGCCAACGCTCAAATTCAGCCAGATCTGTGCAGAAGAGTCATTGAAAATTTTACCACTCGGATCCGTGCCACTGTAAATAGCCGAGGTGGGCATTTGAAAGATGTCATATTCCACACTTAATAGCACAAGTGGGCCTTTCAAATAAAAAAAGAATTTTGTTAATACCTATTTGTATTGGGACACATATTGATACACCAATTGTCACTGTATTTAAAGAAGAAAATAGTCACGAACCGAGAAAACCCTTTTACTTGCAAATCGCTGCTAACACCATCTATAGCCGTTGAACGAAACCGATCGAAGTACTTATAAAAATAATCATCTTAATCAGACGAAAAACGCTAGTTACATCGGCACGGTTACTTTGTATAGCATGAGGCATCTGTATGCTAGTATTTTATTATAATCTGTGGCCATATTCAATCATGAACATTTTCTAGCGATGACGGACATTATTACCTTGTAAAGGACGTATGATATCTTGAAGGTCGTTCAAAGCTTCTAACTCATATCATTACCGTAAATAAATTACAATCTTATCAATTTGCACAATGATATCACAGTAAAGATGTTTGTTCGTCAGTGATAATATATCTATGTTTCATGTTTATTCAAGCCTTTTTAGTTGGAAGAGATTAGCAGGCATAGTCGACACTGAAAACAATAATTGGTCTTTGATTTAGACTGCATTTCACGAACATGCGTCATTCTAATTTATACCTTATGTCAACGACATAAGAGTCACATGACGGGTGCTCATCTATACTAATATTATAAAGCTGAAGAGTTTCTTTATTTGTTTCTTTGGACGCGCTAATCTCAGAAAATACTGGTTGGAAAAAAATTGTATAGATATCCACGGCATCCGAGTAAAAGACGGGCGCTCCATGAATTATTTTAGAAACGAAAACCCTTCGAAAAGATGGAGCCGGCAATCGCCATGATCAATCAACAATAGATACGTAATAAAATAAACATCAAGTCCATGTAGCGCCATCTATGCCGCCACATACGAACTACAATATCTGACGTCATACAAATCCTTCATCGCGCAATCAGTTTTCAGCGCGATTTGAACATATACCACCAAGTATTGGGCAGTTTTCCTCACTCGTATTCCTCGAAGGGGTAAATAAAGTTGTATAGTAAATCCACATGTCGCCAGTTAAGTTCAGTGAGGGCTATCGCTTTTGAATTTGCCGCTAGAGGCGCTCGTGTAGTGTGAGGTCTTCTAAATGTCAAATTTCATAGTTTTTTTTGGCTTTTAACGCGAGTGTATTAACTACATACTTCTTTATTGTTCTACATATTTTCAAAATATGACATATCTTTTTTTCTACTTTTCTTTTGAAAAAAAAAAGAAGTGGTTGCCCGAAACTGAAGCATACTCGATTTTATATATTAAATCGCACTTCTACGGCATTGGAAATGATTTTAATCCAAACTTTGCTTCCGTGCGCGTAATAACAACGTTTAACACTCGCCAGTGGCGCCAACTGGTGAATACAAAACGGAAGCATTCCAAGTACTCTCTGGGTTGCCAAAAAACTCTTCATTGAAAACTCTAACTTTGCCCGATCTAGGAATCAAACCTAGGACTACATGCTCAATAGATATCAATGAGACAGTGTTAAGGCAACATTTTTATTGCAATCAAATTCCAGTGCAACAAACAACCATCATTCGCAAACTATTTTGAACTTTATTTCAGTTGTAATTAGATTCATAATCAATGGAAAATTGCCGTTTCTGCTGTTTCTTAAACATAAAAAAGCAAAGTAAAAAAAGAGATACATACCCTCAATCTTCTCGTTTCAGCTTCTATACTCCGATCATAACTATTGGCATACACAGGCGAGTACTGCGGATTTCTATCATAAGCTGGCGACGGCAAACTTATCCCCTTCGATACATTCACATTCCGGTCCGAAATCTTTCCGTATACCTCATTCCGTTCCATAATATACGCCTCTAAATTATTTTTACCCGGTTCCATAACATTTTTACCCGGTTCTAAACCGTTTTGAATTGGTTTCTCATCCGGTTTTCTGTCTACATTAATTTTTCCATAAATATTGTCATTCTGTTGATCGTTGTTCACTTTCTTCGGTAACTTGTTGTAATCTTTAGTTGGTTCATTAAAGTTTTTGACGATATCGTCGATTTTCGTTTTATGTCTTATTGCTACATTCGCGTAAGAACAGTTTTTAGGGTCGACGGCATTATTTTCACTTATGAGCACATTCTTTTGTATTTTATTCATGTAGTTTGGTAAAGTCTTGCCTCCGAGTACATCCTTGGCTGGTGTGTTTACCGTTAGAGAATTTGAGCTGAACACTTTAGGTGATATTTCATTTTCGTTCGACGTATAGAATTGACTCCTTCCAATTTTCTGTTGTTTGGCGTAATACTCGAATTTCGAGACCTTGGCCATGATTCCTGTCATTTTTGGCCTGGATTCTTGGTCTGAATTCGAGTCTGATTGGTCGAGGTCTCTGTACGGTTTCTTAGGGGCGACTGGAGGCTTCTTCCTGGACATATCTTTGAGAGCCATGTCTAGTTCTTGGTCTAAATGCGTTAGGGAGTTGTCTTTGTATATCTTTTGTATGTTTGTGGTTTGGTAACTTTCTGTGTGGTGGGTGACGTAGGCTGTGGACAAAAAAGAAAATATTGTTAAACTACTCATAGTTAAAATAAATATCAGATATAGTACATAGATAAAAATATATATCGGTCTGATTGTTAGTTTCTAATCCGTCTCAATCAATCAAAACGCTGTATTTGCATAAACTGAGTTTTGTTGAACTAATCGCGATTAGTTTCATTGGTGAAATCAACCCTAAGGCATTGTCTATCTGACCTCTTCCCTTCAAACCCAGTTATTACCAACATAACACAATTCGGTAAGACTGCTTGTCATACTTTCGTGCTTCTGACTGTCACAGTTACGAATTACAGCCGGGGCCAAGGTTTTAACGTGCTTTCTGAGATGGGTCATCATGGGTCTTGAAATTTTTGAAGTGAAAAATTCTTTAGCCGCGTTGAGCGTTTTTAGGTTGGGGGAAAAACTTATGGGTTCGCGTCAGCGACATGCTAATGTGACAGCATCATCCACAAGCTAATGTGGCATGTGACGGAATCAATGTTTTGCAGCGTCGCCAGTCTGTCACACAAAAACACAGTTATTCCAAAGTTTTCACTTCCTTCAGCAGTCCCCAAGACTGCCTACTTTTTATCAAAATATATCTAAGCGAAAGGTGTCACATACCACGAAATATCGAAAACCGTTTGACGCATAAAGATGAAATTTAGCAGATAACTTTCTTAAGTAACGTAAGTGAAAAGAAAGAAAGGATTTTTGGTAATTCCACCCCTAAGGGGGAAAAAACGGGTATAGTAATCTAAGTAAACAATAAAGGTTTTAGATTTTCGAGACAGTCATTGAAGATTTTTATGTCTTGGTATAAAAACTTGAAATTTGACATAAATACCAACCTAAGTAAAAAATAAAGGTCGTCATTATAAGTTTTTCAAAACCACCCCCCAAAATACAGGTTTTCATTTATGATGTAAGGTATTTTTATGGTCTAGGGGAGCACTAAGAAGGAAATTTCGGAAATGCCAAAAACCTTTAAGGGGGTGAATAAAGGGATTTTTTTTTTATGAAAACTAATTCCTTGGGGATTAAGTAAATAATCAATATGACATAATAAGGTTTTTTAAACTAGCCCCCAGATAAGTTGTCGGTGTTAAAGGTTTTTTGAGCAATCTTACTGCGCAATCTGACTAGCGTAAACAAAAGATATAATGAAGAAGAAAAGAGTGATTGACATATTTGGGTTGTTAAAACTCGAGCCTCGTCAGGGCAAAAAGGGGTTGTTAAGTTTTTAGGGCAGTAACCTAAAATGTATTATACTTTAAGTCAAATAACGAATCTTCCAAAACCAATTAACACTAGATATATTCGATACCCCATTTGTATTAATTTAACAATAGCTTATTTTTGGTCGTCTTCACTAACTGCATACAAGAACGCCATCTGTAGGATAAAATACGAAATCACGCGAACGAAATCGCGTGCGGAGTGATAGTTTATTTATGATAGTAATCCGTCAATAACTTGGGCACACTGGTCGTTGGGCGTGATCTGCACTGGCACCATTGATGCTTGAGCTGACGGCAGCACCGACATCATCAGCTTGGCTTCGGTTCCTAGGCTGCTGATGTGTATACTCTATCATCTAAAATATTACCTGCGGCGCACTGGTCGTTAGGCTGGAATTGCACAGGAGCCATGGACACGTGGGCTGAAGGTAGAACCGACTTCATCAGCTTGGCTTCTGCCGGGTGGTTGAACCGGAGGTAGTTCGAGCGACCGATTGTTAGCATGCTCCCTGGAATGCAGAGAAAAATATGTTACAATAAAGTTTCACAATATTTGTAATACGCAGGTAATATTTCCGGTCGACCTTGAAGTGCAGTCCATGAAAGCGGACTTTTTAACGCGGAGTGACCGTGAGAAAATCTCTAGATTATTCAAACCACATATTGACGTCTGGGAGGAACTTTTATCTGAATGGCAATGTAGGTGGGCTAATTCCATCAAGGGCCGACACCTCCACCAATTCTTTCCATCCGTTCGCGAACGGCTGCCCAGCACGTGGCTGGAGGTGGATCACTGTGTTGCCCAATTTCTCACAGGGCATGGTAACTTTAAAATTATTTTCCTTCAAGCTCGTTGCCTCGCCTTTATGTCAGTGTTCTACATCTGACTGCGAATATGTACTATCTGCACATCATATCTTATGGGAGTGTATTCTTTGGCAGAATGAACGCAATACTATGTTGATTAATGTACAGGCTGTATCAGGAGCTGTTTACTATACGGACCTTGTGGAAACTAGAACAAATTTAACTGGGCTTATCCCAGTTGTAAACGACCCTTTGAGCCTATTGGCCTTGTTTGTTCAGTCTCCTGCTTGATATGGAGGGAAGTGGTCATTTTTATTTTTTCCTACTCCTCCGTTATTCTTTTCTGATTAATTTCGTTGCGGGATCCAAGACAGTTAAATTCATTCTCCGGGACTTCGTCGAGCTTCATTACCTCGACGCTTTTCTGGTGGTCGCCACTGTTGATTCTGGTTTTCAGGAGTTGCAGTGGTTTGGTAATAGTGCGGTGGGATTGTCCCAAAACAAAAAAAAAATGTAATATAGTTAATTGCTTAAATGAATATTTTTTGCGTTTTGCTTTATTTATTTAAACTTGTTACTTAAACTTAATTTATTTTTATTTGTGATAGGCTCGCGTTTGACCACTATCTCGCCTGATGTTAAGTGATGATGTGGTCGACGGTGAAAAGTAACCTATTCACTCTTGACTTAAAGACCATAGGTTGTAGCTATCAGGAAACAAAGACTCCGGCAGGGAATTCCACTCCTAAGCTGTACGCACAATCAAAATATTCGCAAAAAGCTTTGTGCGTAGGAATTGGATGGGATTTCCACCATGTACTGATGGCACATTGCCGTACGTCTTGTAGTCCGATGATGGAAAGGGCTAGGCGGAATCGGATTGTGCAGTTCCATCTCACACTCCCCGAAAAGAAACCGGTAAAAATCGACAGGCTGGCAACTCGGCGACGATGTGAAGGCTCTGGAGCTTTGAGTAGACCAGTGCCTCATTTCCGATCAGCCTCTTGGCCCGTCTGTCAATCGACTCAAGTGCATCAAGTTGGCATTTGGCAGATCCGTCCCAGAGGTAATAGCTGTACTCCATTTATGACCGAACATGCGTTTTATTCAAGTTAAGCAGCTGTTCAGGCGTGAAGTACCGTCTCACCTTTGCAAGGATCCCTAACATTTTTGCAGCCAACTGAGCCTTTGCTTCAATGAATGGACCAAAACTGAGGTCCGATGTCAACGTAACACCAAGAAGGTCGAACGAACCTATATCAGTAACTTCAATGAGTACCTATTTTATTATTTCTATGTTATGCTATACTACTCAAGATGCATAAAGCGAGACAGTCAGCGAGATTTACGTAATCTTGAACACAAATATTGGCAGGATGTCTATTAAATTAATGTGTATGTGTCACGTTTCACGACGTTCTAGTTCACACGTTGATGCTACTGAGCTAGTTCAATATTATCAGGCGAGTCTGAAAATTTCATATTTATTTTAATAGCAGATGTGGATCACCTATAGCTGAACCACAGATAATATAATACTAGCATACAGATGCCTCATCCCATACAAAGAAACCGTGCCGACGTAACTAGCGTTTTTCGTCTGATTAAACTGATAATTTTTCTAAGAACATCGATCGCGTTCGGTTGCGTTCCACGGATATAGATGGTGTTAGCAGCGACTTGTAAGTAAAAGGGTTTGTTTACTCGGTTCGTGAATACTTTTTTTTAAATACAGCGATTTGTTTTACAGTATTTTTGCACGTTTTTACAGTTTCATTGTACCAAAAAGTGTTACAAAACAAATATAAAAAATAGAGTGGATGCCTCAAAAAAATCATAACCGCGCCATCTATTGGAATCAATTTTAAATGATCCATTCAAATAATCTTTGAAAAAAAATTTAAGAGCCCAATATTCCTTAATTTTGTACTTAGGAGACTTAATTAAACAAGAACATAATTTTTTATGATCGTCTAGAAAATCTTAATATTTCACAAAACTCAATAACAAATTAAAGCTTATCACGCCATCTAGTGCAATTTATTTGAACCAAATTTGCTTTCTTAGCGTTGGGTGCCCATGGCTATACTATACAATCTTAGGTTTATGGGCCGGCAGACTTCAGCTATGAAGTTTTTTGCATCTAATCTTTGCCCTCATTCCGGGCTTCTAACGCGAAGAAAGACAATTTGGTTCAAATAAGTTGCACTAGATGGCGTGATAAGCTTCGATTTCGGTAAAAACAGCAATCAGCTTATAATGACCCCAGTATAAATATGGACGAACAGCTACAAATGCTCGAAACGGCAAACTTACACAAACATGCGCATCGATGAGACCCCTAAGCCGTTGTTGCGATGCTGCCAGTAGTGCGAGCACTGAGTTTATACTGTACCAGTACTTGGAGACAAGCCTCCTCTCCATTAGAGACAGTGGGATGTAATCAACCACATGGGCCCAGTGCGGGTTAGCGGATGTTACAAATATTCGAATTTTGGTTCTAGGACAATCCTTTTTCCTTACGGTGTTGTCCTCCGTTTTGAGAACAGTACACGGAATCTAAACGCCAAATCTATTAAAGTAGTAGAAAATTTCGGTATCCAAACTTAAACGTAATAATTGTATTAGACGTTAGTGTCCAAACGCTAGTCTGTGGCGGAAACCGATCAGTTTCGGATGTCAACTGCGACAAATTGAGCAAATTAAAGTCTAGACAGGAGTTGTATTGTTGTACTTCCCTGTTGTGACATGTTGTCCTCGGTGTCTTGTTTGCTCTTAAAGCTATCTATTGAACACAATCATAATGTATTGGTATTGATAAATGATAAATGATTTTATTTCTGTAAGTTGGTTTGTACAAACGCTTTTACATGTATAACATATTTTTTTTTTTTAACTAGATGAGGTCGGCGTTTCCTATCTGACTACTCTGAGAAGAAAGGCCAAAACAAACTCAGAGGTCAAAGTCTCTTTTAAGTCCTGACAAAATCTTGGTTCGATCATGTGAAGACCATGTAGACTATTGTCTGAAATGGTCTTTTGAGGAAAGAACCAGCCAGATTGAGTGGACCTGTCCAGTCAGTGCACGCATTTGTCAATAACCGAGCAGCTCAACTCAGAATTTAAGGAGCTCAACGATTCGACGAACAATACCAAAGAAAGGACATTCGGGTGGGCCGCATAAACTACTCAAACTGCCAGACCATGATTAAAAACTAAGATAAATTAAAAACAAAATAATGATCCACATAGTCTTCACATTCACAATAATTAAAATAAAATAATATAATTATATTATATATTGATATTCAAATCAGCACAAAATCAATGTGTTAACCAGATTGAAAATTGTAAACTCTTGTTAGATAAACGTTAAACTTAGGCCTACAGGTTTAGAAAGTATTGAACCTTTGAAGCCAGAAAAAAAGATACTTAGTAAAGATTGAAGCACAAGTTCTGAACGAACTGAATTCGCGTTTATACACAACAATTTCGAGAAATGTTAAGATCTTTGCACCAAGTTTGAAAAACGCCATGCCCCCCTAGCCAAGTTACAAACGTATCGTATCGAATCTCTTACTACAATCGTTAACGCCTTCTATTTGTATGATCTGACCACGTGACTTAACGTTCAGATGTGTCATTCTCATACATTGATTCGTTTTCTAATGGCGTTATCGATTGTAGATTGTTATCATATCAGATGAACTTCGCAGCTAACGTGGCAAGTGGCAACCCTCTCGATGCACATGCTTCGTGGCAGTGGAATTTACGCTCTAATTCAGGTCAAATTTTGCTTTCCGTCTATTTAAGTCTGTGTAGCGGCATCTATCATCGTCGACCATATCATCGCTTACCATCAGGTGAAAATGATGGTCAAGCGCGAGCCTAAAGACCATACAAAAAAAATCGGAACCCTAAAAACTATGCCACCACATACGAACTAATAACCTGAGGTCACACAAAATCCTGCATCGTGCAAGCGTTGGGCAGTGGCACAGACCAGACCAACACTGGTCTGGTCGGTTGATCCTCCCTTTTCAATCGAGGTTATGAGACTTTCCACTCTGTTCCGCATGCCTTTGAACACATTCTCAAATATTCTCAATGCACTCAAAGTTGCATTATGACCATTCGGTCCCAACGAAAATTGTATTGGCTAGAATGCAAACTGCATGGTCGTTTCATACATGTTTAAAATCACGCGTGTCTCCTTCAAGCTTCGCTCCTTTACCATGTTTATTTCTGAAAGGCTACATACACACCTTGCGACAACCTGGTGGGCTTGTCGACGGGCACTCCGTCTAGCAGCGTGCTGCCGCTGAGGGGGTACAGCGTGACGACTCCATGGGAATTCTCCACTCGACAGTGCACGCTTGACACGCCCGTACCGACCACATAGATGTCGCATGTCGGGTCAGAGCCTATGGTGACGCGACCTGGAAATGAGAAGATAGAGATTTCAGAAATATGCTGATGGTAATATTAATGTCCAAGTTATTAACAACCCAGAAATCAGTTTTATTTGTGGTTTTTAAGTTACACCGTCCAAAGTGTCTGACGTACTGACATTAATATGGTTATTTCATTCCTCTTAAGCAACTGCATAGTGCCGCAAACACAAATTGGCAAAATAGGGTTATAAAGACTCGAGTACACAGTATGAGTGCGGTGCAGAATATGAAACACATTTTGAAATGCCCCAAGAGCCGCAATCAGCGTGGCCATTTCTTCTTCGCCGTTACACTCTTGGCAGAGCGGTCGTAGTCATCATGTTGCAGTGAGACTTCGGGTTGCCATAATATGCTAAACGATCTGACGCCATCGCTCTCTATCGGCTATTATTCGTGTGCACTCATGCAATGGGCCTCCCACTGCAGACGTAATCTGATCGGTCCATCACATGGGCGACCTGCCTCGTTACTTCCACTCTACCCTGAACTACGTGGGACACTCAGAAAGTTTTGCGAAACTAAAAAAAATTGTTCTATACGTACATATATTTTTATTAAATCTTTTCAAAGTACTTTCCACCAGCCTCTATACAAAGATTCATGCGCCTAAACCAGTTTTCAAAACACTTTTTCCAGTCCGCCGCAGACACCTCGTTTACAGCCTGCTCGAACGCAGCCAGCGCATCTTCCGGCGACGAAAATTGTATCCCTTTGAGCTGATTTTTTATTTTTGGGAATAAAAAGAAGTCACACGGTGCTAGATCAGGGCTGTAAGGAGGGTGACCCAGGAGTTTGACTGGCGTGCTGTCCAGGAAGTCCCTCGTTTTGAGTGCGGTGTGCGCAGGTGCATTGTCGTGGTGGAGCAGTAGCCCGCGGAGCCCTGTGTTTGGTCGCTTGTTGCTTATAACAGAGAAAACTTCTGGCAAACATTTGGTAGTATACCATTCGGCATTAATGCTTCTTTGATCCCGTAAGGGAATTGATACCAAGTGGCCAGTCAAATTAAAAAAGCTAGCGATCAAAATCTTACCCCCGCTTCTAGATCGCTTCACTTTGGTAGGCGTTGGCTCATTTTGAAACACCCAAACAGTCGACTGGCGCTTGGTTTCTGGGTCGTATTGATAAATCCAGGACTCATCACCTGTAACGATGTCGTAAACACGCCGAGACGAGCCTGCTTCAAATTTGTTAAGCATATCACGGCACCATTCCACCCGGGCCTGCTTCTGAGCATCGGTGAGGTTGTGCGGCACCCAGCGTGATACTATCCTCCTCACGCGAAGATGGCTGTGTAGAATCTCGTGAACGCTTCCCGATCCAATCTTCAATATGTGTTGAATCTCCTGATATGTAATTCGCCTATTGTCTTGGATTAAATGTTTCACTGCTAGCACGTTTTCTTCGGTAACAGCCGTCAAAGGGCGACCGCTTCTTTGGTCATCCCCCAAAGTTGGTCGACCGCGCTTGAATTCGTTATACCAACGATACACGGTTGCCTTGGAAGGGCCTTCATCCATGAATGCCATTTGAAGTCTATCGTACGATTCATCCGGTTTCAGGCGACACTTGAAATCGTATAAAATCATAGCTCTAAAATGTTCCCGGCGCAGATCCATATTTCAGTGAGACACAATACTTTGAATTAACTCGCAAAAAATGTGGAGGGAAATTTTGAAATTGGAACTTACTTATTTTTACTTATAAATAATCATATTTTCGAAAAACATTATAACTGGCCAGTCTCCCATATATAAAAACTTTTTTTCGCAATACTTTCTGAGGGGCCTGGTACAAGCCGCTCGATAGAGTCGATGCCTCGTCGAGACACGTGCCCAAAGAACTGGAGTACTCGAGCTTGGACTATAGCCGATAGACGCTGCCTGATACCGAGTTCTTGAAGGATGGAAATGTTAGTGCGAAACTCAGTCTCCAGTTCTTTTCTCCAGCACCACATTTCTAGTGCGTCTATTCTCTTCCTCTCAGTGACCACCTACTGGGCCTAAAATATTTAAAGAATTTTGCATCGACTCTATAAGAAGAAGGATACTACCTCGTTTACAAAGCTATTAACTTACTCAGTCTACATCCATTAGTCTTGCGATTAGACATGCAATTATCGTCCCACTGTGTGTGTACACAGTATCTAAGTACAAACAAACAAAAATATACATGCCTTGCTTGATAGGATGCAAGGTGACCGCAGTGCTGAGCCGACCAGTTCCGAGGCTCACGAGGTGCGGAGTATTCGTTGCCACTCTGGAAAATAGAAACGGAAATATTAAATACGACTTAACATGAATACGACTATTTTCATACTAAATTCACAGTAAAGATTGCCAAATGAAGTTTGGCAGTATTCGAATATGACGATAGTGGTTGGGGCAACAATGTTACCAGTTTCTTGGGAATTATTTCTATTTTCAATGCGGGTTACATTCGAACTACAGATTTTCAGAATAGGCTGCCTAGCTGGTTTTGAACGGCGAAAGTAAAATTCGGAGTAAGAGTGTTTTTTTTATAGTTTTGTGTAACTAATTTGGTGTACAGTGAATGCTATGTATCTATCTTTATAAAGTCTCCAAGTAAGTAAGGTTGTAAGTACTTGAAGTATCTCTGCACCATGTTTAGGATTGACCACAAAACTGCACTCCACCTCCATCCACTTTAAACTTTTTGATAATCCTTATCGCCTAAATGTCAATTTTCTAGGCTCTTGACAATCTGGAATTGCCTTTGATTATGCCAATGATTTTGAAATTTGTCTTGCCACGCTGCTAAATTGCCACATGCCAAAATACGACACAAGAAAACCGGCACTTACGCACATAAATCAGATTTTTTTTACGACATAGTCAAAGATCAGCAAGGCTCTACGTCTTATTTAAATGTTTCCTTATATCTTCAATTAAGTTTGTCATTATTAATGGTGATTATGACAGCCTTACAAATGACCTTTTAGCCTGATATGTTTATACGTAGTATGGCTTCAAGATGTTCTGACGTCATAATTGGAGAAGGAATGATGAACGGTTGCCTTTAGGTACGATTAAAATCAAGTTGTCATGGCAACGATGGAGTTGTGGTATGATAAATGTCTAGAGCTAAATATGGACTTCCGGAAGGCAATTCCTTTTTTGAGTTTGTCAGGTTCAAAGATAGAATTCCGCTGTTCCACCAACGGATATCTGCGGGTATTCAGCTCTACAGAATCTAGATGATTGGTGCAAACTGTCTAGAAGAGTTAAGAGATAAGATAAGATTTATTTATTTCTGAGTATATGGTACATTAAGATATTAATATTAATCAGTTACATCTAGGAAAGCCTACTCCATCGTCGACCACATCATGGCTTACCATCAGATTAGAAGGTGGTTAAACGTACTTACACCTAACCATAATAAAAAAACCGGTCAAGTGTGAGTTGGACTCGCCCACGAAGGGTTTCGTACCGTTATCGCAAAAAACGGCAAAAAAACACTTTTTTTGTATGGGAGCCCCACTTAAATATTTATTTTATTCTGTTTTTAGTATTTGTTGTTATAGCGGCAACAGAAATACATCATCTGTGAAAATTTCAACTGTCTAGCTATCACGGTTCATGAGATACAGCCTGGTGACGGACCAGACAGACAGACAGACGGATCGTGAAGTCTTAGTAATAGGGTCCCGTTTTTACCCTTTGGGTACGGAACCCTAAAAACCGGCCAAGTGCGTGTCCGACTTCGCAAATTTAGGGTTCCGTAACAAATGAAGAATATAAGCCTATGATCAATATATTGGTATTTGTTAGTAAAATAAACGTAATAATAAACATTGTCAACAAATTTCAAGTTCGAGCTCAATGGGAAGTTTAAAAATTCTTCGGAACATTTTTTTGATTAAAAAAAGCAGACTTTGGTGGCTTTTCATCCTTTGTGTTCCAATATTTTTTTAAACATAAAATATGGTATTTTTCTACTCAATGAGCTCTAAACAACGATATCGTCGATATCTCTACTCGATGGGGTAGAGATATCGTTGGTTATTTTTTTTCATGCTTTTATGGGGGCACCCAAATTTCATCATAACAATTTGTATAGCTTTGGGTCAAAAAGATGCTTATAGTTTGAAAATTTGTAGACTGTTGCTCCTACCGTTTGGCTGTAAAACCTGTGTGACAGACGGCGGACACGTGAGTGACAGTAATACCCTAAGTAAGGAATTATTGCTGAATTAGTTCTTATGGCTATATCTTCCGTATTGTAAAAACAGCAAAATAAACACATCGATCAACGAACCACTCAAACCTGCCATTTTCATTCACAAACGACCTGCCACTGTAATAAAACTGTGAACCGATGTAAAAACTAATTGCAGATATAACGCAGTTATTCTTAACGCGGGTTTTATTGCAAAGTTACGAGTAATGCATTAACCAGCGTTTATTGCTTCACCATCTGCTAGTTCAAGGAGTTTCCGACTGTTGACGATTGATCCCGACTATGCCCGACGGATGATTGTAGGATTACATCATCTAGATACGCGCATCGGGATATGATTAAAGGCCTTTCATGTATCCAAGCTAGGTAAATAAACTATTTTCTGTGGTGAATCTTTCGTGGGAAACGTTTAGTTTATAAACGTTTATGAATGCGGTTATGGAAGAAGACATCCTGTACAAACCCCAAAAAAAAGGGGATAATGGCATGGATGAAGAAATAAAGGTGACTTCAATCAACTCGTAATCATCTATGAAATCTGGGAATGCCAGATTGGTTTCCGTCACACATCAGAAAAAAAATTGGGCAATACCAGAATTGCGTACATGAGTTTTAAGGTTGCCCTAGTCGATCACTCTTCCATATAAACGTAGTATGGCGATTACTCCACTGTTAGACGATGTAAGTTCAAAATTAAAAAAAAAACTTAATTCAATAAATTTTAAAACCCGACTGCTTCAAAAGCGAACTAAAAAGTCGTAAACAAGGAAACAATCATGCTGTGCAGTCGGAGGATACATATTCGCGGGCTGGCTGACCAAAATCTGGTGTATCCTCCGCCTGCACAGCATGATTTTTTCCTTGTTTACGATACATAGACTGATAAAAACATTACCCTCCTTCGGCAGTCGGGTAATAAAATATAAATTTGTCTCATCAGTAATTAGCCCCGTATGGAAACAAACAAGTAACATAAAAAATATATTTGAAAGTTATGAACGTCGAAAGTTCAATTTTTCAACACTATTTTTACCGTTTCTTTGGGCGGAAATAAATATCATAAGAATAAGGCAAATTGCTAAACAGTCAGATACAGGGATAAATTATTAATTCTACAAAGCAAATAATTTTATTTTGATAATATACATTTAGTACTTTTTCATGATATCCATACTCCCAAAGGTAGGTTTATAAAATTTCGCGCGCTCGTTTTCGTCCTAAATCATCATCCATTTCTATACAAATTTGCAAAGTGCTAATTTGTACGCGAAATAGCTTCTTACTGCTCATCACAGCATCTATCTCTTTCGCACGTGTTGTCGGATGAGATAGCATTAATTTTACCCTGGCGCACAAAATAGTTCGTGCCGTCGACTAGGGCAACCTTAAGGTGAACATTTTACTTTGGTTTCTCATAATACTAGGCTCCATTCTGGCAATTAGTTTGTAAACTAATTACTTAATTAAAATACTGGGTTTATAACATCTGCATGAGTAAAAAAACATTTACATAATGAGTGTAAATATTTAGGTCTGATGCCTTATTAGTATTTTCTAGCTTGTTATAATGCCGCGCCTTTTACTGTGTAGGTGCATGTTTGTTAAGAGACTCCTTTTGGAGTTTTATGTAGAACAAATTCTACGTCTCTTGAATTATTACCATAAGATTGACCATACAATATTGTGTATAAGTTATCCTGCATTTATTTGTTAACTCATTAAACAGTTACATTGAGGCCGGTCGCCAACACGATGGTTCGACTAATTGAAAGGTCTCTTTCAATTGAGACGTTTGGTGTCGGACTGCTGGGGCTCTGCAGTGGTGCTATTGTCGTACTGCGCTTGGCCAGTTGTTTTTTCCATACAATTTATACACCAAGAGCGCGGTGCAGCGCCGTTGCCGCGCACGCACGAAACCAGGACGAGTATGTGCGCTGCGGCACCGCAGCAGTCCGATAACAAAGGTCTAAATTGAAAGAGCCCGAAGAAGTTAAGTCCTCAAGAAAATGTCAGCAGGATGGCAACCTCGGACCGGGGTCGAGGGTGGCCGATTATCCTCTAAAGATCCTCAGTAATGAGGGACCGATAGAAGAAGAAGAAACAGTTACACATGCATATGTTGATCTAGAGGACATCAAAGATGATGGTCCTTTTATTTTAGCTACAACAGCTGACAAGGTGTCAGGTGCAGGTGTGCCAGTTCTAGTGTGGGGGCCCTTCGTAAGATATGGCCCACCTCCTTGTCTGCCCTTCATGCCCGACCACCTTAAGCACCTTATGGGATTTGAACGTAGCAAATGACAGAGCTGTCCAAGTAGATTACATACTGGTCGGACAGAATCTGAATGGTTGAGACTATGGTTTGATTATATCGACACGAAAGAATAAGAAGAAGCTGACAAGGAATTCGACTTATAATAATATTACCAGCCTTTTACTGTACCTCTGCAGGGCAACGAAGGCATGAGCAATAATCACCATGATTGCTCAAGACGGGTTGGTGATTTCAAACTTATATTAACTATAAAGGCCAGTTGCCTCACGCACGATGGTTTCCTTCACCAATGTTAGCGATGTCCAAGATAAACTTAGAAAGTAATGCTTTAATAAATCTTCGGTTTTTATTAAAGGTATGAATAAGGTATCATAACTCATAATTATAGGAAGTAAGACGCGAGACATTCTATTTATAGATGATCTCGATGCGCTCGCGCCGATCTCCGGTCCGCGCGTGCACTTTTATAGTGTTCGTTTTGCGGCCAACCCTTTGCTATGTAGACTTAATTAAAGTCACGCGTTTTATGTTCAGGTCGAGAAAACAGTGATTTTACACGACTAGGTTCAGGGATGTACTTATCTCTAAGTAGCATAAAACAATGTTGCTGTCAGCCTCTGTCTCTCTGCTTTATGAAGAAGTTAATATAAAATTAGAATTTGGACGAGACTGGTGCAGGAGCGTGGAGAAAAGCCTATGTCTTGGTTGAAGTCAGGCTGTGGCTGATGAGTGAGACCACAGATATAAATCTAACTAGATGACGCGATTGTATGTATTTCGCGTGTCAAAAAACGGAGTAAAATTATGATCAATGAATGTAATTTGAGCTTTTCTTTTAACATTATTGGCACCGGAAATCTAGAAAAATGCCTAGTTATGCCATATTGATTGGAAATGTTTTCTTTCATTGGTAAGTAAATTGGGTGTGTAAAAGTGGCACGCTTGTTTTTAATACAGGTGGAGGGACTTGCGTTATCTAGTTAGATTTATGTCTGTGAGTGAGATTATGTTGTCGACGAAAAAGTTGTTGCAAAAGTCGACGGATAAAAAACCTTTCAAAATGTATTAGAACTCGTTTCAAGACGGTCTAGTAGTCTTGCATACAAAAAGATACCAAATGTCTTCTCAGTTTGCTTAAATCAGAATATAATACAGTAAATGCGTGGAAGGCTTAACACGCATTGCGATTTTAGGCCGCGTACTGTACCTAACTAACAAGCACAGCGGATAAAATTCCGAGCGATTTTTGTCTCTTTCTACCTGTTCATAGAGCTCAAGATATTCGCGCGAATTTAATCCGCGCCGTGGTGCGGTGGATTCTGTGGCAAAACACGGATTTCTAGCAGTATTATTTCCTCGCGGTTTTTTTACCGCAATGCGTGTCGCTTCATACAATTTCATAGGTCGCAGAATGGGCGGAAAAATTCGCGCGAATAAAACTCGCAGTTCGTTCGAAGCCTAAAAGTCACACCCTCTTACAAATAAACGCAGAATAAAGTTATACCAGGTATAAACCTATGAAAATGTATGGTTATTCCTTTGTTATACCTGGTATAACTTTATTCCGTGTTTATTAGTAAGAGGGTAAAAGTATAACATTTATATACATTTTAGCAGTAACGTTTAGAAAATGGTAACCTAAAGCTTCGCAAGTTATTGTTGAAGCTAAAGCCCACAAGGAGCACACAACATGGCGGGGTCGTGGGAAGGAAGCGACAATCTATTTTGAGTGGCGCTTGCACATCGTGGCCACTTTTTGCTCTTGTTTTGGCAGGAGAAACTACGGAGACAGGTTTACAGCTTAATGGTGGACAAGTGTTGAAGCTGTAGGTTAAACGGGCATTAGCTTAGACCACAGTTGAAAATAGTTGCTGAACGTCATAAAAAGTGCGTAATTTTTTTTATGACAAATCAAAATTAGACGTACAAGCTTAGAAACACAGTAGGTTGCCAGAAAATAATGAATCCATAAAAAGCAAAAACACAAACGTACTCATATTCATACAGGATTCACACACAAAACAAGAAATTATTGTTGGAATGTTGGAAAAAGAGATTTTGGACATAGAAAAAGGGTTGGCAGTCTTGGCATGTAAATCTATTTCGAATAGTGTTGGCGCCTAGATTGTATGCAATATTAGTTTATTGAATCTCCGCCAAGAGGACTATCATCGTGGACAGATCGTGACCCGCAATTCCAGTGGAAGAGTTGGCAGTCTTGGCATGCAGTCACTGGCGTCAGGTAACAATGTGAGCGATGTTAAAATTACAGAAAAAACAATCAATACAGACATTACATGACGGCTACAGACAGAAACAGATCATTCCAACGGTATTTGTAAAATCAAAGAGATAGTAGTTTATAGAGGCTGTCGAAGTTGCTGAGTACAGGTTAAAAAAAAACAATAACAAAGAATCATCGACACGAAAAATAGAATATTACGGGTGCCTGCTAGAGCAGTGTTGGCCCAATAGTAGTCGTGGGTTCGAACCCAGGTAGATATGTGACATCCACCAACCTGCACTGGGCCTGCGTGATGGATTACGACCCATTCCCTCTCACAGACAGGAGGCCTGCACGCACAACGGACCCCTGGGAGCCCTAAGAGCGGCAAAGGGGGTCCATCTATCCTATCCTACGGGTGCCTGCTACAATAGAAAACATCAGAATATTGATGAACGTCTAACTAGCCTCAGTGAATCATTTGTCTAAAATAGATATGTGATGAGAAGGGATATAACGCATGTTACTAAAAGACTATGAATGTAGATGGATGGAGCGGGGGAGGGAGGACAAAGAAAAGGCGGATGGACTGTGTGAGGAACGATATGAAAGAAAAGAGAGTTAGTGATACCGAGATGGTTGACAAGCCCGAATGGAAGAAGAAAACGTGTTGCGCCGATTCCAAGTAACATGCGACAAGGGCAGGAAGATACTGATCTCAAGATAAACATGAGAGTTTTTTTATGATATTATTGATAGGCTTGCGTTTGACCAACATCTTAATTGATGGTAAGCTATGATGTGGTGGACGAAGAAGCAAGCTTTCCTAGAATCAACCTATTTAGTCTTAAATAAAGGTATTGTTGAAATAAAGCAACAGTCTAGCTTAGCTTACAGATTCACGTGAAAATGTATAAAGTTCAGGAGGAAGCGACAATCTATTTCGAGTGGCGTCCGCGATCGTGCGCGTGCACATTTTGTTTTTGTTTCCGTCGGCCTTTTGCAGGCGCTGTTTACTTTATATTGGGTTAATTAGTTCGGATACTGTTTGTTTATTAGCAATGTGTAATAAGGTTGATTATTATGAGTAGCGTCCGAACTCCGAACATTGAACGCAGGCGAACTTAGAAAAAACGACGAGCTAAAAGTGATCTATCTTATTTCGGACCCATAAAATTTAATTCTCAATAGGGAAATGTGTGTTTCTTACTTGAATGCGGGTACTGTTTCCAAATGAGCAACTTCTCTTTGATAAATTATTTTATTTCTGTAAGTTGGTTTGTACAAACACTTTTACATGTCTAACATATTTTTAAAACTAGATGAGGTCGGCGTTTCCTATCTGACTACTCTGAGAAGAAAGGCCGAAATAAACTCATAGGTCACAAGTCTCTTTTAAAGTCCTGACAAAATCTTGGTTAGATCATGTGAAGACCGTGTTTGCTTTAAGACTTTGGTATTGGCATTAAATTATGAGTGATCTAAGGACATGTTCTTTCATCTAGATTCTAGACAGTAGGTTCCACGACCAACCTTGCTGGACAGCATTCAACATAAGGACAATGCCCGCATTTTTAAGGTATGTTCGCATTAGCAATCAGTTTAAAACATTAAGAATAGTATTAACCGACTTCAAAAAAAGGAGGATCTTTTGATCTTTTGTTTGAAAGGGTATACTTCGCAGTTGGTACCATAGTCATCAGGTCAGGATCTGATGATGGGATCTTGGAGAAATCGAGGGAACTCCTCATACATATAGCGATTTTGGTATTTTCATCAACAATGTAATCATTTGCACTCAGAAAGTATTATTTGGTGAAATGGAACTGGTGAAGAAGACCACAGATGGAACTCCTTATTGCTAAGTATGTCACGGGTATAAGATATCTCGAATAGTTAAACGACTATGATGAAGCAAATACTTATAAATAAATAGTACTGATGAAAATGGTACCATCGAACTGGTCTGATGATGAAGCTGGCAAGTGGCAGGTAGGCACTGGAACTCCGAAATAAAACAATGGATACCAGTCGTGTTTGGGCTTATTGGAATCGTCATGAGATGTACTTGGGCTATATAAGTTTTTAATGGCAATTGGTACCTATCAACACTAAAAAAGAGATAAATAAAAAACTTTTTAACAAAATAACAAACCGACTTCAAAAAAAAAAAAAACACTGCAAAGCGTAAAATAACTTTCTTTTCCGAAGTCGCTGTCTTTGGTACCTATTGTATTCCGTGTTAAAAAAAAGTTTTTTTTCGAAAGCGATAGTCGCTGAGATAATATTGAGACTAAAATTCGTGCGTTTTTAAATTACAAGAATTGGTCTTCAGTCCAGATGACACTGAATCCCAGAGATCATCGACCACATAGAGATCAAGAATATTTGTGAAGTCTATTCTGAATAGAAACAGTTACTTGAAGAAGCGTCAACAAACAAAGCTAAAATCTTCGGCTAAAACTAACCCAACAAGAATCTGACACTAAGATGACGAATCCCAGGTTCGACTCCCTTTCTGTTCACCATCAATCACTAAACTAAATCTAATGTTATCCGTCTGTCGCTTTAACGGGATCCTGGTGTTAAAAACTATATTTAGACACACCTTTAAGGCTCCGCGATAAGGTTCAAATTCCTGCAGCAAAGATTTCACTAAGTAAACATTAAGATGGGTGAGTCAATGTCTCTTGCGGTCGGTTTCGGTCTTATGTTGATAGTTTTAAAGGGTATTTTTGTTTGTTTTTTATTAATACGGTAGTTGTAAACAGGAATAGCTGCAGACAAACTCACGTGTCGTTTTGTAAATATAGTATTTTTTGTTGTTTTGATTTTTTGTCTTGGTCTGTGGTGTTTTGCTTTCAGGACATTTATTTTTTTAAAACAGTAGCCGGATGACATTCGCTGTCAGATAGGATTAACTAGCAAATAAATTAATGGGCTCCTGTTTCGAAATAGGCAGCAATGGTTAATGAGTCGGGTTGTCAAGCCGGATAAGAGGTCATAAGTTCGAACCACACTTGTTGAACTATTAACATGAGGTCGGAAGAGAGGTGAACCCACTTTTTCTACGAAATTATTATTGTCAAAGGTTACTTCATAATATTCAAATGAAATACTGAATTAACAATAACTATATAAACACATAAATAAAAAAAACTAGGAACGCGTATAAAGAGGGTAAAGGTCATTGGGCGTCGAAAAATTCGTCCATATCGCTGTCAACGTGAAAAGTGCCGAGAATACTAGCAGCATTGCCACGATAGATGGCAATGCTGATTCTCTGGCCGAAGAAATGTCCAGCTCTCTGATCACGTGAAGAGTCGTCTAACCGTTTGCTTACATCTCGAAAAAACTCGATGAGCTCTCAAAAAGTTACTTGAATATTTAGACATGGGTAATTTCAAATAGAAGAGCTGTTTCTGCTGTCCATTCTCATGGTTGGAGTTTTAAAACCTTATTGCACATCTGCAGCATATCCCTCCATGGCCTTTACGCATGATGCCAGGCACTTTATCTAATTTCAGCCATATAAACTAGGTCTTCGTCAGTCAGGTAAATAAGATGCTATAACAAGATCCGTCTTTAACCCCTGCAACTCTAAATATCAATATTTCTTTAGAACCCGCATCAGTAACGTTTAATTCACTATCAATTATTACCAGTCAAGACCAGACAGAAGTGGTAGCTCCAGTCAGTTGCTTTCAAAGCTGGAATACTTGTTGATTCGATCGTAGTTCTATGAAAATTACCTTGACACATTTACTATAAAAGATAATGTCTAGGAGACAATTATTTACCCTTCGATGAAGAATACACCCTTCATCGAAGTATTTACCAGTCTTTTTATGTGGGGACAATTGAGAGTATCTCCTGCAAGCCAGTGGACCTATTCCAGATCCCAGTAATAGATGGTAGACACTGAGACCCAGTACTAAGCGTATACGACTCACAGAGTTTGCTTCCCGTCAAATTAGCTCAAATTTAATAACAAATATATGATGTGATAGAGTAATTTTTGGCTAGCCTAGGCACTCCAAGGGTTCCAGAAGACAAGGTTTTTAAGAGACCCAGAAACGA
Organism: Orthosia gothica; assembly: GCA_949775005.1. Lineage (NCBI taxonomy): Eukaryota > Metazoa > Arthropoda > Insecta > Lepidoptera > Noctuidae > Orthosia > Orthosia gothica. The sequence continues at coordinate 23,936,856 of OX459036.1, forward strand.
GAAGTGTTGAATATACAGAAACCTACAGTACACTAGCATAAGAAGCAGTCATAATGTTCCCACTCTCGCACCTCTTCTCTGGGTACTCGTCGAAGACAAGGGACATCCATCAAGCCGCACTGGGCCTGCGTGGTAGATTACGCTCCAGTCTTTTCTACACGAAGCAGGACAAAATTGAAAGGTCCAGAATCTACCCTTCACTAACCGGCAGCCAATACCAATAACGCAACAGCAATATATCAACCACGGATCATATATCATAAGTCGCTGTAACCCTACGCTACCGCTGTATCATATGACACGGTATCAAATGAGCGTAATGTTAGAGGTTTTGCCGTTTAAGCTCCGCTGCCTGCGGTGAGGGTTAACTGCTGGATAATATGGTGTTTTGTTAAGGATTGGTTACCGTGATTTATGGTTGAATCACCTTCGATATAGTGGACATCTCACGTACGTAATAATCATTTTGGGTATACTTCCATTGTTGTCGGTGTTTGCTTATGGCTAAAACCTGGCTTATGGCTAAAGTCTTTAAGTCAAGAGTGAATTGGTTATTTAAGGCAATCGTCCATCATCATCGACTACATCATCGTTTACCATCAGTTGAGATAGTGATCAAATCAAACACGCGAGGCTAACAAAAAAAATATGTATTACTAATTCAAAGGTGGCAGTAAATGTGAATGCCTATTTATACAGCGAAGAAAGAAATAAAGAAACAGCAGAGATAAAAGAAGAGATCTAAAAAAGATGCTAGACCAACAGGCAAATGGCTAACGAAGTCCTAAAGAGACTCGCACAGGCCAATGAACATTGGCACAAAAAAGGGAAGAGGACTATACTTAGTTGCAGGCGGAATAAGGCTGCCAATTATGATGATGATAAAGCAAATGACAAAATGCTTGTACATAGTATGTTACATTTACATGATATGGCTAACAAGAGGTCTCAGCAAAATGAAATAATTACAAAGGGCTTAAGCAAATCGACGAATCGAAGCGACAACAACCATCCAAGGATAACACTGATAGAATAATCAAGTTAAACGCTTACTAATCCCCATATTTACAAGCATGAATAAAGTTATCGCGTAATGCCTATTTACCAGAATCATTATCATTTAAAACATGTATATTTTCTTCGTTCACTAACACGATTATAATAACATCTAGAAGATGATAGGTATTACGAGTATAATGTAAAGATAATCGCCGCGCACCATAAAATTAAACAACGATAAAAATAACTATATATAAAAGTAGTAACTATTGTAATTCTAAGTAGTTAAGAAGGCATTATTTTCTATTGTTATAGGCATGAAATAAGGAAACTTTTATTTTACTTCTATGAGTCTTTAATAGATGCACGGGGTCAACTTTTATAGAGATACTTAAAATGATCTCGACGACGGTATATCTGACTATAGCAGCTTTGGAGTGTCTCTGACAAATTGTTAACGTAAGAAGACCTATCCGCAATGATAAGACTACCTTTGTCAGTATCCTGATATAGAGGTAGGTTGCTGATCTACCTCGATGAGGATAGATATTTCACCCAATTATTGCGAAAACCGTTGGCAGGTTTACAAAAAAATCGTGTGTTTACTGTATTTCTTCTCAATAAGATATGAGTTATATTTTAATATTAGAATTTTGAATGGATGTATTGTATTTGAAATGATCTATGGGTGTATTCCGAGTTTTTATTCATGCTTGAATGCTTTATCATAAACGATCTCTTATGTCAATTTCTATACAAAGAAGAAGTTTCCTCCACACTGTCACCAGAAAGCGCTTATCCAGTTTCAATACAAATTGACTTTTACGTTAACGCGATCCAGTATGAGTAAAAACTCACACTAATCCCATTCACAATATATCTAGAATTTATACTATCACAAGATTAATTACAAACTAACGGTGTCTGCAATAATTCGATGACAGATATAACTTTCCCGAAAGCTGAAGAAGATAATAAAATCAAGAATCTTGACTTGTTATACGAGGCTATGTAAGATATAGACTTACTAATCGACAAGAATGATTGTTGCCAAAATAAATGAGCGAGAAAGCTTCTGCAACCTGCAGAGGCAGTCATATAGCTGATAATGATGGCCACGATGTCAAAGTTTACGCTAATGACTTTGCCTATCATTGAGATATTAAAGAGACAAATTTTCATCTCACGACTCCGGTGACAGATATAACTGTCCCGAAAGCTGAAGAACATAAGAAAATCAAGAATCTTGACTTGTTATACGAGGCTATGTAAGATATAGACTTACTAATCGATAAGAATGATTGATTCCAAAATAAATGAACAAGAAAGCTTTTGCAACATGCAGAGTAAGCCATATTGCTGATAATGATGGCCACGATGTCATAGTTCACGCTGATGAGTTTCCTTAACATAGAGATATTAAAGAGACAGATTTTCATCTCTCGACTATTTCGCTGTATACTCACTATATTTCCACTTATAATGGAATAGTTAATTACAAGTAAGAAATCTTTACCATACACATTCTCATATAGATAAGATAAGATGATAAGATAGCAATGTGTTTGACTATTGAGTCATCTCTAACTAGAGCAAAGATGCGGGTTGACTTTACTGAATATATTATCGTGTTAAGGTCGAGCTGGTTTATGTGGGTATGCTCAATGGTGTTAATGTAACGTACATTACAAGGAGAATTAAGAATAGTTAGATTGATAAAGTTTCTAAAGTCTCCGCCAGATAACAAAAAAATAAAAGACACATACCAAAAAGTATAATTACGTAACTTGAAATCATGATTTTTTGTTTATTGAGATATTATAATGATTTTGGTTTCAAATGAAAGGGCGTGTTCATGTTATCGAGACTGCCTTTACATTTTATTCGTATCGTTTTGAATTATTGGAATACATTGGTAGACAGGTGATAACGACTTTTATTGTAATACCCACGACGGTTCGGAGACGGTATATGCGTTTGGAGTGAGAGGATGTTTGTGCAAATCCATGTTGCCATTTTTCTCCAAAACTACTAGTCCAATTTTTGTTATCTTGCGATGACTTTATCTGAACTGAATACTGTTCGGTACGAAGGCATTGCATTGAAAATACAATAAGTAGTAGTATAGAGGCAGTCGCAGAACTTCTATCTTTATCATCCTGCCGTTTTCCAATTGACAGTTTATGGAAAATGCTTCAATGACTTAGCTTTTTCCATAAACTGTTAGCTATAATCTCAGTGTTCATAATAAAATTGGTCAACTCTTGGTTTCTGGAAAATAACTGTTCTTATTATTGTCAGGTATGTACGCGTTTTATCTGTCATCTGGGAAAGAGATGATGTGGTCATCGATGAAGCACGCTTACCAAGAATTAACTCTTGTCTCAAAGACCCCCGGGTTATAGTTATCAGGAAATACACTCTGGCTGTACAATAAAAGTATTCAGCGGGAAAAAAATCTTCTCCTGGAAATTCCGTATCAAATTAAAGACATTTAATTGAAGAATTTATCAAAGGTGAAATGCAAAATGATAAACAACCATATTTATATGACCCGACTGCAGAACATATCAACAGCCGTAAACGATTTGTTTTCGCCGTCGATAACGTACTTATGCAAATCACTTGTAAACCTAATTGTAGCTGATATGCAGCTCTTCAGATTTATAAATACACTGATAAATTAATTGGGGTCAGTGGACCGCGTTATCAAGCAGTGCATTCTTATCGATGTCTGTATTTCGATGAATTTCTCATCCTAAATATACTAAATTACATATTCCTCTTTTGACCTTTGCTACTGTCCAGATGGCGAGATGAGTTCGACCCCTACATAAATAATGGCCCCCACAGAAAGAAAACAGAATTATGTGGAAATGGGAGGGGGCCTTGTATTGAAGTGAGACCATTAAAGCTAGTTATGTTAAATTTTAAGTAATTGTGATTAAAGATCTTTCTATTTAGGCAAAATATATGACGGAGCAGCATTTTGCCAATTAGTTAACAAAAAAAACCTGTTAAACCAGCAAACAGATTTTAAACATTACTGCAATTAAAATTTACAAGTCCGTGATTAGACCTGTCGTACTGTATGGATCAGAATGTTGGGCTTTGACAACGATGGATGAAAAAAGATTGCATGTAGCAGAGATGAAAATATTGAGATGGATGTGCAGAGTGACGAGAATGGATAAAGTGAAAATTGAGTAAGTTTTACAGTGGCGCCAGTGACAGAAAACTTGAAAGGAAACTGTTTCTCCTTGTATGGTCATGTGATGAGGACGGATGGAAGTTGGAACGCATGTTACTATAAGAGTAATGAATATGAATGTGGATTGAGATAGAGGAGACGGACAAAGAAAAGATGGATGGACTGTGTGAGCAGTGATATGAAAGAAAAGGGAGTCAGTGATGGCGTGACGGGGGACAGGACGGTATGAAAGAAGAAAACGTGTTGCGCCGATCCCAAGTAACATGGGACAAGGACAGGCAGATGATGATGACTTACTGTAATGAAAATTAATGAGCAAGTAAAGTGAAAGAAAGGATTTGGAAAATTAGAAGTGGTTGAGACTAAATTACTACGTACGTCGGAGCACAGGATATTGTGGCGCCTGACAATTGGAGAATGATGTTTAATAGGCCTATTCAGCAGTAAACAGTGCATGATTGATAGACATTGCATGAACGATGATAAGGATGTCTGTTCATAATTTGGTAACGTCAACTCTACGAAGGCGGTGGTAAGGGTCCAGTTCTCCACCCATGCAAAAAAACAAGCTTTTTCTTCTTTTTGAGTTGATGGTGATTTAACTCTTAGACGGTTTCGTCCCAGAAGGTGGTACAATTGCAGCGGCATCAGTGGCGTTCATAAAGTCTTCTAAAGTGCAGATGTATGGGCACAGTTCACTGCAAATGTGAGTGCGGTACCTCTGTCCAGAGCATGACACATTTGTTAGAGTGCTCCAAGAACATGCCGTAGGCGCCATAACCATGACCAACAATCCGAACCCAACAACCATAAGCTATTCAAATGAGCCACAAATTAACATAGTTCCACATCGAGATCATGACCTAGAAACTGTGTTTTTGTCATGTCGCTATCTCATTGTTCATGCAGTCTACTGTTATCTTGTGACTCAGAGGTTACTGTCACACGGAAATTCAACCTTGAGGATAGGTGATAGAGTTGGCAGTTGAGAGATGGTGATGTGATACATATGGTGATAGAATTTTGTAGTCACACACAAATTATGCCCTGATAAAGGCAATAGAGTTGGTTATTGAAGGATGCTGATGTGATATATTTAGTGGTACATTGTCACACGCAAAAACAACCTAGGGAAGTGGTGATAGAGTTGGATATTAAAGGATGGTGGTATAATAATATTTGTATATACAGTTTTGCAGGCACACGTAAATTAAACCTTGGGAACGTGTGATAAAGTTGGAATTCCAGGGAAGGTGGTGCGATTAATTGATCGCGAATTGAATGCAGTGCTGGACAGCTGTATATTTGATTATAATTTGACTAAGCGGTACTCAGGCCCGATATCTTAGAAACAGGGGCCAAGACAAAATAATCGTCAGGCTTTGGATTTTGCATGCATTTATTGTTTGCTGGTTCTATTTATGTCGATGATTGTGTTGTATTTTCATATAAATAATATAAATGTACTATGTATGCAAAATGTCGTAGGCTAACTTTCAAGAACACGGATAAGTGTTGTTAGCAATCCGCAATTAGAATCAGAAGTTTATTAAATATTAAACGTGGATTGGATATATAGACTAGGTAAGATTGTGTGAATGTCACCGGATTATTGCAAATACCGTAAGTTTCAAAATCTTCCGAGGTTATAAAATCTCGACATATTGTTTATTTCAAATACAATCAACCCCATGCAATTTCAATATTTAACAATATTTGTGCCTTATAAGAAAGAGTTTAGATTCTAACATGAGGTGTTTGCAATAACAGACTGAGCGCATATGACCAGAAAAAACATTTTACCAAAAAAAAAACCGACTTCTAAAGCAAAACACTACAAAGCGAAAAATAACTTTGTTTTTTGAAATCGGTGCCTTTTGTACCTATTGTTATTCGACACCGACTTCGGAAATAAAGCTATTTTTCGCTTTGTAGTGTTTTTCTTTAGAACTTAGAAGTCGGTTTAAATATTTTTGTTAATTTTTTTTATTTTACTTCCAAACACGACCGGGATACATTGTTTTATTACGGAGTTCCAGTGCCTACCTTCCGGCTTCATCATCAGATCACTTCGATGGTACCATTTTCACCAGTACCATTTTATTATTTGCTTCATCATAGTCGCTTAACTATTCAAGATATCTTATACCCATGACATACTTATTAAGGAGTTTCAGTAGCCATCTGTGGTCTTCTTCATCGGTTCCACTTCACCAAATGATATTTTCTGAATGCCATTTGCATGCCTTGTCACGTTATCGCTATAAATGTCTGCATATAACATTTGAGGCGTTCCCTCCATGGGATTCCATCATCAGATTCTCATTTGGTGACAATGGGACCACCTCGAGAGTGCCTATACACTTTCAAACCAAAAAAGAATTTTGCAAATACCTCCTCCTTTTTCAGAAATCGTTTGAATGCATAATCTCCAATCAGGGAAACTGTACAATTTCCTCATCTGAAACAGATTCCATTGTCATTTCGGTATTTAATAAAGTACAAAGAGCTTCAGTCAGGATCAATAAACTCTTGCATTGTGAACATCAAGCACATAGTGATTCACTCGCAGATTTATTATCTGGCAATACGTTTGGTTCGTTAGTGATATCGGTTTTTAAAATGTGTGGGTGGCCTTTTTGTACTTTGCAAGTAATTCTCGGCTGTAAGTGTAGAGAAAAAGAAGTTGGTTCATTGGTTTCCTATAAGAAGTCATTCGTTTGTATAGGGGGCTATTGGAAGACATCAATACAAATAATAAATCTATAGAAAAGTTGTTTTTGTACATCAAAAAAAAATCCAAAAAAATAGCAAGGGTGCTTAAGGATAACCAAAAGAACCCATTTCCAGCATTTATGGAATTTTTGTCTGTTTAGTTGAGCACGCATCACGTAAAATATACGAAACCAATTTAGATATCTTTTATACACAAAATGTTGCGTACCTTGAACATTGAGGTAATAATGAAGTATTACTTAGTTTTCGTTTCATCGCAATCGGTTCACTCTTTGAACAGTAAGATGAACATGAATTTAAAGTGTTCAAAAGTAAAATATCACAACACACGCAGTTCAGATACCTACTCGGACAGTTGAACTCCATATTTTATAGATGGCGTTGTGAGTTTGACGTCATTTTCTGAATGACGGAGTTAAGATTCTCCGCGGAAGAATGACACTAGAAAAATATTGATAGTTAGGTAGGGTAGGTAGCAAGGCTACTAGGAGAGGCGGGTAGGCAGGTAGGTAAGTACGGTAGGGTGGGCATTTGACGGGAGCGAAGACACAGGCGCAGCTATTATTCAAACGGCTTTGTTTTATTTTATAAGCAGACAGGAGGTTCCATGACATAGCCCTATGGTTGCGTTTTATGAAACCTATGGTTAGAAAGGGTTTAAAAATATATCTGTAGAGATTGTGAGAAGACTGGCCGTTACATAAATTTAGAAATCACGTTTTCATATTTGTTTTATATCGAAGAACCAAAAGACGACATCGATTAGGCATATAAACGGTAAATCCGAACCAAGTAAAATACCGATATACAAACAAATTCTACATTTACATTTGCAAAGAAATTTCTTATAAGGTAAACACACCAGTAACCAGTCCATAAAATTTAATATTTACAAAGAAACCTCTATTCGAATAAGGTAAACGCACCAATTTGCGGTGATTAAGAATATTTACCCGACTACGGCGAAGCCAAAAGGAGGGTTACATGATTTTTATTTTAACGAAGGCGACGATTCAGTGGTTTCTGCTCGGATTAGCATAGAACTTTCACCATGACTCAGAAAATTATTAAATTGTGGGGAAAATCTTTCGAAAGTCAAACCCGAAATTGTATCCGATGTTGAGTAAGAGATCTAGGCTATAATTATATTGTAACGTGATGTAAGTAATTTACAGTTTGTTTTTATTTGGAAGTGTTAAGTAACAGAGCTTTTAATTATTGTGTGTCTTTGTGTTGCATAAAAGTAGAAGTCACTCTTCTACATTAATAGATTAAGAGGAAATGTCGGCAGAGAGTGGCGACAGAATTTCCTTAGTAAAAAGTCATTATTCTAGGTTTGGCTCTCGCCTATTTCCTCCCCCAATATTGGACAAATTAAAAAGATATGCCATAAACTGGCAAAGAAAGACATATACTATGCCCCTATATTTTAATTTTTGCATTTATAGTTGTCAAATTTGTACAATAGGCCTCTGTTGGCAGCGTAATTTTGAGCATCTTTTGAGGGTTCTAGACTAGAACTTCTTGCACTTCCAAAGATAATGTATTATCAAAAAGGGAAAACATAGAGGCATAGTAATCTTTTTTTTTCAGTTTATGGATATCTTTTAAATTCGTCAAATATTGAAGAAGGAAATAGGCGAGAGCCAAAACTCGAATTACGACTTTTACTTAGGATATTCAGTCAGATGTCTGCGACCGCATAATAAGAAAAGAAACCCTTCGACTAGAAGAAGTTCTACTAGATAATTATGTTTTAAAATATGGCTGTATCTGGTTTCCTCCACAGCCGTATTAAGTCTTCCACATAATTTGATATAAACCAGTAGGTACTTATCAATCTTTACTAGGTTATATACCGAAGTTTAGTGACTCAGATCAAATTCGACCGCTTTAAAATCAAGCTAAATACATAGGACATCGTGTGCGTTTATTGAAATTACAAGCACATGTTGCTTCAATTCAGAACAATTGACCAAATGGCGGTGTCACTCAATCAGAGGCGGTGCATCCATTTGTAAATAGGTCGCAATAGAAGCGCATGTGTTTGTTCATCAGTTCATTGTAATTGTGTGAGGATGTATGGACGTTAGTCACTGTGTTTAGTCTGTCTGTCTGTCCTCTATCTGCTTATAAAAAAGTTTTTTGTGTAACATAAAAATCTATGCCTATACCTACCATGAGAGATAGAAACGTCTTAAATATCTACAGGGTTTTCAAAAAACGTATGACCCATGCGTTTTTTTTAAATATTTTTTTTTCCAGCTGACAATAACTTTGTATGAAAAAATCCAATTATTTTTTGAGAATTGGCCATGACTTCCTTCGAGAAAGTTGTTCATTTACATAGGCTGAACAGTTTTTAGAGTTTTAAGGGTAAAAATGGGACCCTATTACTAAGACTCCACTGTCCATCTGTCTGTCACCAGGCTGTATCTCATGAACCGTGATAGCTAGACAGTTGAAATTTTCACGGATGATGTATTTCTGTTGTCTATAACAATAGAATAAAATAAATATTTAAGTGGGGCCTCCATGTGATTTTTTTCTGTTTTTTGTGATGATCCTCCATGTGATTTTTTTGCCGTTTTTTGTGATGGTACGGAACCCTTCGTGCGCGAATCCGACTCGCACTTGACCGGCTTTTTAAATATGATCACACCTTTCCGTTACACCCTGTCTGATATGATTTATTAGTATTTGTTATTGGAACACAGACACAGGTAGGTATTCTATGAATGCATAATTACCAACTCAGATATTAGAAATGCTGAAAATTCGATATGAAGACAGTTAATTAATTAATAGAAGCTACTGAAGTATAATTCAACGTTTTGGGAATAGTTTTATTGTGCAGCTAAGGAATGCAATATTTTGCCGGAGTTTGTATTTATTTTTTAATAGAAAGCCGTCATAGTATTTAAATCAAGAGTGAATATAGCAACGCGTGCCTCATCGTCGACCACACCATCGTCTACCATTAGGACATAAAGTGGGCAAAGAAGAAAAAAAATAAGCAAAAAAAAAACAATTCATAAAATTTCTCAAAAAACACATAATGGGAATTACGAACTACAATCCAGCATATTCAAATGGCTTAATTTATGAGATATAATTAGTTCAATTGAGATTAATAGTCACAGGGACAATGGTTAACAAGTAGGTGGTCTGGAAAACACAGACATTGATTTACATGGGATTTTATTGGGATTGTAATTGAATGAATAAGTGGGTAGGTTTTCATTGAGTCATAGTTGTAAGGGAACGGCGGGGAGGGCCCGAATGCTAATAAGAAGTTGATTAAGTAGATGGGTTTATTTGTGTGAGTGTGCCGTTTCGAGCGTTTGTAGGTAGTTTCCGTACTGTTCGTCAATATTTATACTGGGGTTTGGTGTTCTTAATATCAGGGGAAGGACCGCAACTGAAACGTTATGTGGAAGTAATTTAAGCAAGTTTGATACTTCGTTGCAATATCTATGACAGTTGAATCATATTTGTCAGGGATGACGCGCGACTTCGCGTCGTGGAGCATCAGACTCTGCGCTGTTCTGGTGGTTACCACTGTTAATTCTGGCTTCCGCAGTGGTTAAAAATATTGTTGGGGGATTTCCCCATAAAAAAGAGGGATAGAAAAAAACAACGTGGTCCTAGCCGGACACGGAGAATGCATCAGCCGAAAAGGAAGAAAAGCTGAATTAAAATCAAACACTCTTGAACTGACGTCTTACGCGTCCAATGTCCACGTTATCACAAAACAAAACAGTTTAAATCATATTCATATCCATCATCATCATTTCAGCCGAACGACGTCCACTGCTGGACAAAGGTCTCCCCCAAGTATCGTCGCATTGACCGATCCCGTGCGTCCCGCATCCAGCGAATCCCCGCAACCTTTACCAGTTCATCGGTCCACCTGGTGGGAGGCCTTCCAACGCAATGTCTTCCAGTTCGCGGTCGTCACTCCCGAACTTTTCTTCCCCATCGGTCAGTGGGCAGGGCACATTTCTAGTGGAATCCGTTTTGCGAGCAATGTGCCCTGGCCAATGCCACTTAAGTTTGGCAATTCTTCGGGCTATGTCAGTAAACCTGCAGCCTAATTGTGTAAGTAAATTCGACAAAGGAAACAATCTGTTTCTTTCCCAAAAACACACACTTACACAAATTAAATTAATCTTTATTCAACTTTTTTGTGTATGTGTGTGTTTTTTGGGAAAGAACCAGATTGTTTCCGTTGCCGAATTTACTTACACAATTAGGCTGCCGGTTCTCTTGCGGATCCTTCATTCTTGCGATTCATATCCATATAAATAGAAAAAGGTCAAATTAACCTCGCGTAGCACATCCCAAAATATACAAATCCAGAGATCACACACAAAAACATACAAACTCAAATATAGGCACATCCAATCGTTCCCTCAGAAACATAAACATATAAAATGAATGAATCACTCTTCGGACTTGGCTAATATAAAATTAGACAGCATTCCGTATAAAAAGCGAGTAAAACATACAAACATACACACTCACATTCTTACTATCATTCCTTCGTCACGCGTCTTGGACTAGGCAAAGATTATGTGAGGGGAACAGATGTGACAGTTGATGTCAGAGGAATAATGGTAGTGATTTTTTTTTGCTACGGTTACAAACTGAAGCAAATAAAAGTAAAAAAATATGCGTTCAAAATAGGAATTTGAACATTCTTATTTTTCAGAAGATTCCTTTATGATAAGCTGGGTTTGCTTGAAAAGCCTTTTTTTGTAAAAAAAATAATGAGCAATACGCACGATGAGCACGACGCACGTCGTTAATTTTGATAGTACCTGCAATTTGTTAAATTCAAGTGTCTGCAATTTGGTTCAGCTTTGAGTATTAAAATACTAAAAACAAACTACGCCTGTAACTGCCTAGTAAGTCTCAAAAATATCTTAATCAATTCTAATTTAGATCATCTTTAATTGATCTGCTTTGAAACGAGACCAAAAACGTGTGAAACTTGTATTGTTATCAAAAGCAATAAAAAGGTTTTTTGTGTCAGAACCCACTCAACACTTAATTTACAAATCATTATCTTCTTAATCTTATCTTTAAATCTAATTGTTTCTCCGATTACTTGAAACTTTGAAACCACAGACATAAATCTAACTAGATAACGCAAGTCCCTCCATCTGTATGAAAAATTGAAAACCAAGCATGCCACTTTTTCACAAACAATTTAAAAACAAATTTACTTACCAATAAAAGAAAACATGTGCAATGCCTCGGTCAATTTTTTCTATACATTATTTACAGCTCAATATAGCATAATAAGGCATTCTTTTAGATTTCGGTGGATTTCCGTTGCCAATAATGCTAAATGAAAAGCTCAGATTATGATAATTGATCGTAACTTTACTCCGCTTTTTTGGCACGCGAAGTACATACAATCGCGTCATCTAGTTAGATTTATGTCTGTGTTTGAAACAGGATTAAATTTCAAACAAAAAACAAATTGAGTCATGTTTAATTAATTGAATCAATTCTACTATTTACACGCAACTGATGTAAGTGTAATTCTGCTATTCTAAGGCCATTTCCGTTCGTATGTTTTTAGGGAAAACTCATCATTTGTCTAGTGTTTTCGGCTGTTGGCTTCCAGTATAACCGGCTTCAGCCGAGTGCAATTATTTAGCCTGTTCAAGAATAGAATAGACAAGATTTTATTCGACCCAGACACAACACAATAGCAACAATCACAAAGTAACAGAGAAGAATAGTAAAAAAAAACCGGCCAAGTGCGAGTCGGACTCGCGCACAAAGGGTTCCGTACCATTATCGCAAAACGGCAAAAAAAACTCGTTTGTTGTATGGGAGCCCCCCTTAAATATTTATTTTATTCGGTTTTTAGTATTTGTTGTTATAGCGGCAACAGAGATACATCATCTGTGAAAATTTCAACTGCCTAGCTATCACGGTTCATGAGATACAGCCTGGTGACAGACAGACAGACAGACGGACCGCGGAGTCTTAGTAATAGGGTCCCGTTTTTACCCTTTGGGTACGGAACCCTAAAAAGTACAATCAAGATTCAAAACCGGCCAAGTGCGTGTCGGACTTCGCACATTTAGGGTTTTGTACCAAACCGAAAAATCAAGTTGGTTGTAACAGGAAACATAGGGAATATCAAATAAAAAATCTGATTCATCTATATATTGGTACTTGTTAGTAAAATATACGTAATAAAAACATTATCACCGAAATTCATAGGTCAATGAGAAGTTAAACAATTCTTCAGAATAAGATTGTGTAACAAAGCTGTCTTTGGTGGCTTCCCATTCCTTTTTTTTTTCAATATTTTTTAAAACAAAACATACAGTATTTATCTACTCAATGAGCTCTAAACAACTCTAATTCCCCTTAAAAACATTAAAAAATATGTTTAGTTTTATGGCTATTGGGTCAAAAAGATGCTTCTACAGTGAAAATTTGTAGACTGTATCTCTAATCGTTTGGCTGCAAAACCTGTGTGACAGACGATGGACAAGTTCCGTTTGGACCCTTCGGGTACGGAAACCTAAAAATTGGGCTAGTGGTATTTATTTTGATTCGGCAATTATCCATACATTTCTTAGAATTAATATTTGTTTCGGGATATTTACCATGTATATGTAAAACACCCACCCGCAAAGACTTTAGTTCTCGTGATCATGGCGCTTGTAACAGTGCCGAAATATCGAGCTCTCAACCAAATGCAAAATATACATGATAAATATCCCGAAACAAATATTAATTCTAATGATTGTGACCATGTCAGCTTAAAAACTCATACATTTCTTTTTGCCGTTATCTCATGCATAAGTCATTTCCTTTTCAGCATCATCTTTTACACAAGTCGTCCATCGTTTATTTGGCTACAGAGTGACACTAACAAAAATAATTGCAAAAATTCGACTTAACTTCATCATAGGCAGAAAATAGGACAGTGTTTTACACAAAAATTCTCACTGAGTTCACAACAACATAGGCACAAAACTAGAACAGTCACACATCACAAATTCACATCTGAATCTTTGACAGGAACCAGGAATACACAACTGACGGTGCATTGACCTCATAGTTGCATCAATTTAGCTTAATTATTGTTTGTGCTAGGGCTGACCGTCTGTCGTTGACGATGATTTATTTATTATTAAGTGTGGATTGATTAATATAGCACGGTTTAGGGACCCGCATCTTGATCACAGGAGACGGACAAGTAGGTTTGAATAATGTATTAAGTAAGTTAGCCTAGGATCTGTTGCTAACATCAATCTAACTAGCCCGATATGCCTAATTGCTGGGAAAAAGCTTTCCACTTCTTTTTCCATAGACAATGTGACAAAAAAAAACCGACTTCAAAAACAAAACACTAAAAAGTGGAAAATAACTTTCGTTTCGAAAGTCGGTGCCGAAAAATGGTAAAAACAAGAGGTAGATACCAAAGACACCAATTTCTGAAACGAAAGTAATTTTTCGCTTTTTAGTGTTTTGCTTTTGAAGTCGGTTAATTTTTTCGTGACAAAGTTTTTTAGTGTTTTACTTTTGAAGTCGGATTACTTTTTGTGAAAAGGTATTTAATTCTCTCTTTTTAGTTTTGGCACACCAACGCCAAAATTAGAGCAAGTTCTTTAATGAGGTACATACAGGATTGACAAAATACCCATAATAACTCAATTTACACATTCGTGCTGTTTGGCGCTAAGGTGTTCGGTTGCATGTTCCATATCTTGAAAACTGCTGAACCGATTTTGATGATACTTGCACTATTCCCAAAGTTGACAAATACTTATTCCAATAAAAAAGATGAGCACGATCCGAATAATAGTTTTAGAGAAATGCGTGGACAAACATACATAAACTTATGAAATTTGGCACACGTGTTATCCCAATCCCGAATAGCGTAAGATATGTGAATATTGTGCAATTCCAACAATATTACATACAAAACGTGTCGAATTGAAAACCTCATATTTTTTAAAGTCGGTAAATTGTCTTGTGTTTAGATGACCCTACTTCTCGATCATGAAAGGCTGGCAGGTAAGGAAACTTTAAAAGGAAGTTTTATTACGTACTTTCTAAGCTAGTCAAGGCATCATCACTGACTTATGGTGAAGAAACACATCATGATATATAATATACACACTCACAACGGATCTTTGTGTCTCTGAAGTTGGCTCTGCCAACCATTGCGTAAGAAACAGTTTGTCATAGAGTATACTGCAAAGATTAAGCGAGATAGGACGATGCGACAAACCTAATCGAGTGAAAGAGACAGTTATACAATGCTATCTTCACCTTCAACATTGACACAAAAATATCTACTGCGCAGGATCTTGCAGCCAATTCAGAGACACAAAGATCCGTTGTGAGATACCTGGATTTGACGTCATCCTCCTGACCAAATCCTTGTTTATTATCGAAGCATGTTTTCTCTCCTAGTCTTTTAATTATAATGGCTTTGAAATCAGCAACACCCATTAAGCACATCCACGAAGACGAAGATCATTGTTAAGAAGCAAAGGAAGTATATCTAGTGAGAAGGAACACCATTACTATGAAAGAGGCCTTTGTCAACAGCCTAACAATAAATCAGTGTTACGGACCGATGAGCCAACTTTAAAATAAATAACGGACAAAATTGGAAGTGTTATGGCGGAAGGCGGAAACTCAGAATGGCTGGCGTTAGTCATAAATGCTTTGCGAAATCGAGAGGTAGGGTAGGGTTGGCAGTTTTGTTAAACATTACCTAAGTATTACAGGATGTGCTCGGGTTTTAACACAGAGCACTGGTGCTCCGTGGGTTTTAAGGACATATGCCACATTGGGCACCCGTTTTAACGGCACCGGAGGTATTTCAAATTCGGCACCTATCAATAATTTTCGCAGGTGCCGTAAGTACGAGTAGTATTTATTCATTTAAATTTTATTCCGCATTTGGCACCCACGGATCTGTAGCTACTAGTGTTGGGACGCGATTAAAATCAATAGAGGGTTTAATAACATGATTAAAATATAACTTCCTCTTTTGCTTTTTAGGGTTCCATACCCAAAGGGTAAAAACGGGACCCTATTACTAAGACTCCGCGGTCCGTCTGTCTGTCTGTCTGTTACCAGGCTGTATCTCATGAACCGTGATAGCTAGACAGTTGAAATTTTCACAGATGATGTATTTATATTGCCGCTATAATAACAAATACTAAAAACAGAATAAAATAAATATTTAAGTGGGGCTCCCATACAACAAACGTGATTTTCGTGCCATTTTTGCGATAATGGTACGGAACCCGTCGTGCGCGAGTCCGACTCGCATTTGGCCAGTTTTTTTGTAAAAAGTTTTGTATCAAAAATACTTTACTATGTGAGAAAAATATCAGTTATAAAATTAAACAAGCAACACTTAAATCCCAAATCACACCATTAAACCAAACGTCAGCCCTGAATCAAACGTTTATTTAATTCCCAAACTTTGATGTTGACACCGAAATATTACTTCCTGACGTATAAATATATAAGACATTCAAGAGTTCACTGTTTTGTAACACTGACAGCGTCGAATCCAATATGCTCGTCCGTTTGTACGTTTACAACTGGTGAATAGCTGGCCTGGTTTGGAGTGACGAAATATTGTCATCATATGTTTGAAATGAAACTGTTTTAGAATTTGTGGGCAAGTTTAGGGTTTCCGGCAGGTTTAATGCAGTTTTTTGCGCAGGATTTTTTTTATAACTTATACTATAAAGTTCGTTAAGTAGATAAATACTGAGGTTTTATTTGAAAAAATATTGGGAAACAAAGAAATGAGAAGCTAAGTCAGGTATTTTTTTTTAAATTTTGTTCCAAAGAACTTTTTAACTTCCCATTGACCTATGAACTTCAAATTTGGTGATAATGTTTATAATTTGCTTATATTTTACTAACAAATACCAATATATTCATTAATCAGATTTTTATTTGAAATTCCCTCATTTTTCCTATTACAACCAACTTGTTTTTGCGGTTTGCTAAGGAAACCTAAATGTACGAAGTCCGACTCACACTTGGTCGGTTTCTAATATGGCTGGAAATACCATTAAATAAAAAGTTAAATTAAGTACAGTCATATACTTACATGACTGTACTTAATTTAACTTTGTTCGTCAAAAGTGGAGTGACACTATCAAGTTGAAGTGTGAATAGTTTACGTCTAGACAAGCGTGCTTCATCGTCGACCACATCATCGCTTACCATCAGGTGAGATAGTGGTCAAACGCGAGCCTTTCTTTAAATAAATAATACATAAATAAATTGTCTATGAGCATCAAATTTTACAAAAATAAAGTGGAACCTTGACCCCCGAGCTAGGTAACAGCACCTGTGTTTCTGGGGCTAGTGACCTCCTCCGTTACGTTACATAATTATAATTAATTAGACACATTATATTAGAATAAAAATCCAAATAAATATTCATAAAAAATCCTAAGCTAAAATGAAAATCATAATTAAAATTCTTAACAAACACAAAATTAAAATATAATAAATAATAAAATGGTGCCCATGGTGCGAGCAGTGGTTGCCCAGTGGTATCGGCCGCGACTTACAAGTTGTAGGTCGTGGGTTCGAGCCCAGGCAGGCGCTTTACTTGTGTAAATTATTTCAATTTCAATTATTTCCTTCTTGTGTAAAAGGAAAACATCGTGAGGAAACCGGCATGTCCTAGAACCATAAATTCGAAAACATTGTGACATCCACCAACCCGCACTGGGCCCGCGTGGTGGATTTCGGCCCATTCCCTTTCACAGAGAGGAGGCCTGTGTCCCTGCAGTGGGAACATTAATAGGCTGATGGTGTGCTGTGAATTACAATCAGAATTAAAAATCGTTAACAAGTGTATTTTTTTTAGGAGAATGCAATTCCAATCACAGTTTTTATCTTTGACTGTTCATATCGATCAAAGTTTATTAGCAGGATCATATACAAGCAGGATTATAAATACGTGGGACACTCAGAAAGTTTTGCGAAACTAAAAAAAATTGTTCTATACGTACATATATTTTTATTAAATCTTTTCAAAGTACTTTCCACCAGCCTCTATACAAAGATTCATGCGCCTAAACCAGTTTTCAAAACACTTTTTCCAGTCCGCCGCAGACACCTCGTTTACAGCCTGCTCGAACGCAGCCAGCGCATCTTCCGGCGACGAAAATTGTATCCCTTTGAGCTGATTTTTTATTTTTGGGAATAAAAAGAAGTCACACGGTGCTAGATCAGGGCTGTAAGGAGGGTGACCCAGGAGTTTGACTGGCGTGCTGTCCAGGAAGTCCCTCGTTTTGAGTGCGGTGTGCGCAGGTGCATTGTCGTGGTGGAGCAGTAGCCCGCGGAGCCCTGTGTTTGGTCGCTTGTTGCTTATAACAGAGAAAACTTCTGGCAAACATTTGGTAGTATACCATTCGGCATTAATGCTTCTTTGATCCCGTAAGGGAATTGATACCAAGTGGCCAGTCAAATTAAAAAAGCTAGCGATCAAAATCTTACCCCCGCTTCTAGATCGCTTCACTTTGGTAGGCGTTGGCTCATTTTGAAACACCCAAACAGTCGACTGGCGCTTGGTTTCTGGGTCGTATTGATAAATCCAGGACTCATCACCTGTAACGATGTCGTAAACACGCCGAGACGAGCCTGCTTCAAATTTGTTAAGCATATCACGGCACCATTCCACCCGGGCCTGCTTCTGAGCATCGGTGAAGTTGTGCGGCACCCAGCGTGATACTATCCTCCTCACGCGAAGATGGCTGTGTAGAATCTCGTGAACGCTTCCCGATCCAATCTTCAATATGTGTTGAATCTCCTGATATGTAATTCGCCTATTGTCTTGGATTAAATTTTTCACTGCTAGCACGTTTTCTTCGGTAACAGCCGTCAAAGGGCGACCGCTTCTTTCGTCATCCCCCAAAGTTGGTCGACCGCGCTTGAATTCGTTATACCAACGATACACGGTTGCCTTGGAAGGGCCTTCATCCATGAATGCCATTTGAAGTCTATCGTACGATTCATCCGGTTTCAGGCGACACTTGAAATCGTATAAAATCATAGCTCTAAAATGTTCCCGGCGCAGATCCATATTTCAGTGAGACACAATACTTTGAATTAACTCGCAAAAAATGTGGAGGGAAATTTTGAAATTGGAACTTACTTATTTTTACTTATAAATAATCATATTTTCGAAAAACATTATAACTGGCCAGTCTCCCATATATAAAAACTTTTTTTCGCAATACTTTCTGAGGGGCCTGGTATATAACGTAGCATCTGCATGAAATCATAGATAATTCACCTATGAGCTAAGAGCCAGTCCTAGGCAGAACAGT
This sequence comes from Orthosia gothica, assembly GCA_949775005.1. NCBI lineage: Eukaryota > Metazoa > Arthropoda > Insecta > Lepidoptera > Noctuidae > Orthosia > Orthosia gothica. The sequence continues at coordinate 23,956,164 of OX459036.1, forward strand.
CCAGGTTTACAATGTAATGAACAGAATTATTAGTCGGACGCTGGTTATGCCAGGATGTATTATTTAGGCCTAGTTTGTTGTTGATGCAGTTCAAATTTGTTTTTTGTTACAGTAACGTTTTTATTGACAGCCGACCTGCTAACAAGAACCGACCCTTGCGTCATCCGTCATTTTTGTTTTCATTTTTCGATTAGCTCGCGTTTGACCACTATCTCGCCTGATGGTAAACGATGAAGTTGTTGACGGTGAAGCACTCTTGCCTAGAAATAACCTATTCACTATTGATTTAAAGATCCCAATATTGTAGCTATCAGGAAACAAAGACTCCAGTAGGTAATTCCACTCCTTAACCTGTGCGCACAATGAAAGTATTCGCAAAATGCTTTGTACGTATGATGGGATGTGGGATATCTACCATGTACCGGTGGTCCATTGCCCGATGGTGGAAAGTGCTAGGCGGAATTAAATTGTGCAGTTCCATCGCACACTCCCCGAAATGTAACCGATAAAAAAGCCGACGTCGATGTTCAAGGCTCTGGAGCTTTGAGGCGACCAGTGCATCGTTGCCGATAAGCCTCTTGGCCCGTTTGTCAATCGACTCATTTCCTTTCAAAGCAATTATAAGATTATTTACAGATGATAAGCACTAATGACCACTAAAATTACTCATCTGTTTGTCAAGTATGATATTGATGGATCGGTTGGGTACAACAGAAGAAGGTCCAAAATAAAACATGATCAGAGAATATAAATGAAAACCTGAATATAATGTAGGATGATTGTTATAGAACAGATACTCATACCAGTTTACAAGAGAAGATGAAAGAAGAAAACATGTTGCATCGACACCGACAATGGATGGGACAAGGGTAGGAAGATGATGACTTCACGCCAGTTTCGAAACTTGAATAAAATTCTACTAAACGTACAACTATTGTGCTATAATTATAATCCAGTTCATGCTCACCGAGACCCCTCATCCAATAAGTGGCATCCCTCCAAGGTTAGGAGTCTGAAGCCGTATACATACATGTCACGTATTCTGATCTAATTGGTTGGAAGGTAATCACTGAACAAGTGGAGTAAGGCTGAGATTTAATGAGTCTTACGGCTCATGACATGAGGGGGAAGTTGACTGATGACCTGGTGAAGGCTGCGGTAATAAGCTCGATGCGAGAAGCACTGGACCGATCATCGTGCATCGGGCAGCCAGTGACAGTGGTCTTCTTTCAGATAAAATGATGGTGAACTCATCAAACTGATGTACGCTCACGAAAATGCCGGCATATATATTAAGCTATAGATACTGCCATATATGAAAACAGTATGTTAAGATGGTATGGCCATGTTGAGAGGATGAATGAAAAGTATTTACAAGGCAGACGGGAATGGAAACGCCGGGAGGGGACGCCCTAGAAAGACATACCTGACCTTATAGGTGATGTTCTTCAGAAAGGCCAGGTGCGCAGTACTCATAATCGGCGTGTGTGTATGGCTAGATGTATGGATGTGAATGAAGCAAAAGAAGTATGTAAGGATCGTAGCAGGTAGCGTTCTGCAGTTTTTGCCTACCCCCATGGAAAAAAGGCGTGAGTTTATCTAAGTATGTATGTATACTGCAATCTACGAAAACGCGTCTCAATTAATCGCGTACAGTCCAATCAACCAATCAACACATGCACTGTAAGCAATTAGGAGGAAGAGTGGGGTCGCGTCTCCATGGATGGCAATATATATGATCCCACGATATGGCAGTGGCAGATTTTTAGACTGACACAAATTTGCAGAAATCTATAATGTGTGAAATGGCACACCATGACATAGCACACCATGACATAGCACAACCTCGTAATGACTTCTAAGTACCCTTGAGTTTTTACAACACCAATCATGGTCTCAGAACTCGGGGTCAAAATCTAATATTAGATCTATTTATAAGATTATATTTCTGATTATGACTTGCATTCAATCCTTAATGATAGTCAACTCAATTGAGATCTGGGTAGATTTAAACCATAACATAACGGATATTAGTCTAGGTCAGTCTAGGAGATTTCTTGAAACCAAAGTAGGCCTTTTTTTTGGGTGGGACTTCATCCAATGATTCCCCCGCTCTGGGTGAAGCGGAAGGGCGTGTCAGACTTTTACTGACTAAAACCCACCCGTGTTCCTTCGGTTGCTTGTGCCAGGGCCGCGGTAACACTCTTTCAAATTTATCCGCGACCCAGACAGGAACCAAAGTAGGCCTACGTTAGTAAAGATACCAACTCTTGCCTCATCTTGTAAAAAATAATTTACCTAGTAAAAAGATACATTATTTGTTAATGCACTACAGATTACGTTACACAAAAAAGCGTAATTACTTCTTGTATTACGTTATTCTTCTAATCGTATTATAACTATACGTAGTTATGTTAATTGTCGCAATAATCAGCATTATGTTTAGTGCTTCGTTGATCTCTAGTGATTGCTATGCGTGGGAGATTCTGGGTTTGATCTCGGTCAGTTGGGCAAATTTAAAAAGTATGGAGTTTCTTGTGCATTCTTCTCCATAACAAGCTACTTTCCGAATGCACAGTAGAATCAACTTTTATTCCATGTAAATTTAAATTGTGACATTCAAAAGTGCCGCTTGGTGGCCCAGTTGAAATAAATATCTTTTGTCTTTGTCTTTGTCAAAGTGATATAGAGGTATTTTGCTAGGATGTGCATTCATCCTGTATTGCCTATCCTACCATATTACATTCATCATCATCATCATCATATCAGCCGAAAGACGTCCACTGCTGGACATAGGCTTTCCCCAAGCGTCACCAGTTTGACCGGTCCCATGCGTCTCAAAACCAGCGGATCCTCGCAACCTTCACCAGGTCACCTGGTGGAAGGCCTTCCAACGCAACGGTTTCCGGTTCGCAGTCGCCACTCCAGAACCTTTCTGCCACATCGTCCATCCGTTCTGCGAGTAATGTGCCCTGCCCACTGCCACTTAAGTTTGGCAATTCTTCGGGCTTAGCCCTCCATTAAATTGTTTAAACATATAAAAGAACTACTCTTTTGAAGAATATGATGGGGTGATATACACAATAATCAGCGTCTGCCTTGAACAATCTTTTATGTACTACATACTCGTACGTCACTTATGTAAGTACATAATGATAATGTGAAGACAGTTTCTGTTCTTGTGATGATATGTTTCTTGATTTATTGCGTCACGCACTTCAGAATATAATTATGGACTGGGTTGTACTTTAAGATGATTGTTCTATTTCCAGAAAGGATTGTGTGAAAATAATTTTGTGTCGTATTGGGCGAGATTGGGCTGTCTCACCACTGGGTTTTATTAAGAGGAAATGCGGACAGAGGGCTCCGACTGAATTTCCTTAGTAAAAATCATAAGCCGAGGTTCCGCTTTCGCCTATTTCCTCCTCCAGTATTGGACAAAGTTAAAAGATATTCCATAAGTTGAATAAAAAAGGCTTAAATTGTGCTTCTATGTCTTTCTTTTTCATTTATAGTTGTCAAATTTGGACACATTTTGAGCATATTTTGCAATTTTGAGGTTTCTAGTGCTTCTAAAGATAATGTATAATCAAAACGGAGAACATTGGGGGCACAGAATATATATCTTTATTTTTCAGTAATATCTTTTAAATTGGTCCAATATTTGAGGAGGCAATAGATGAGAGGCAAACCTCGAATTATGACTTTACTTACGGTATTCAGTCGGAAGTCTGCGACCGCATTTCCTCTTATGGACGACTATTTGAGTGAATCCGCTGGATGCGAGACGCACATGACCAGTAGATGTGCCTACACTTGTGGGAGGTCTATGTCCAACAGTGGACGTCCGTCGGCTAAAATGATGATATTGATTTGACAGTCGATACGTCAATAAAAAATATATTATTATTTATTATTAAACCAGGATCTCATATCTACCTACAAAGTTGTTATGGCAATGCCCCTTGAAGCTGCATATTAGGAGGTCCAACGTTCAAACCCTGATGAAAACATATAGGACTTTTTTAGAACTCTCATCCCGCTTCGATTTGCTATGTTCTTATTCATTTACTGTATAACAGAAGAACAGAAGATACAGTTTAACTGTATAGAGTAAGCGAGATAGGATGATGCGACAACGTAAGCGAGTGTAAGAGACAGTTATACAATGCTATTTCACGTTCAATATTGACACAAAAATAGCTACTGCGCAGGCTCGTGCAGCCAATTCGGAGACACAAAGATCCGTTGTGAATATTATAGTCAGATTTGTAAAGTAAAACGCTCGAGGTTCGTAGCCCGAACAGTGTCGGGCTACGAACCTCGATTTACCTTTCATATTTACTTTCGTTGTGTTTTTATCAATGAGACCTTCGCTGTACAGTTAAGCAAACCAATGACGAAATTAACGGTTCAACTTTTGTCCACACCATTTTAGTAAATTCAGTGGGTGGCAAAGCCTACATTATTAATTAAATAGATACCCACGTCATACGTGAGCGTGAAAACTTTTAGTCCTTGAGATACCGCTACTTGTTAGTCAGTCTTGCTGAATGGCTAATCTTTTCACCACAGCTTGGTAAACCCAGCAGTGGGATTCAAGCTATAGTTTATTTGGTAACAACGAACTTAAAGATAACTGCTAAGGTAAAAGCAAGGCAGTTGAGAGATACAGGCCGTGGGAAATGTTCTTCAGAAAATCTGATGGATAATGGTAACTGCCGCTCGCCTGTTGCCATTTGTTTTTAGGGTTCCGTACCCAAAGGGTAAAAACGGAACCCTATTACTGAGACTCCGCGGTCCGTCTGTCTGTCTGTCTGTCTGTCTGTCTGTCACCAGGCTGTATCTCATGAACCGTGATAGCTAGACAGTTGAAATTTTCACAGATGATGTATTCCTGTTGCCGCTATAACAACAAATACTAAAAACAGAATAAAATAAATATTTAAGTGGGGCTCCCATACAAAAAACGTGATTTTTTCGCCGTTTTTTTACGATAATGGTACGGAACCCTTCGTGCGCGAGTCCGACTCGCACTTGCCCAGTTTTTTTTTGTTGTTAAATCTTTCAATGGTTTCTCCCGCTCTGGGTGAGGCGGGAGGGCGTGTCAGTCTTTAACTGACTAAAACCCACCCGTGTTCCTTCTGTTGTTTGAACCAGGGACCACGGTAACTCTTTTTCAAATTCATCCGAGACACAGAGAGGCATCGGCCCTCGCGGATTCTCTCTGAGGCGCGCGTGGAACACTACGAGCCGTCGAATTGGGCCTGATCCTTATCGGACGGCGAGCTACCTATTACTGACCATCCGCAAGCTCGCGCCTACGGTGGCCGGGAATCAGTGTGCGACTTCCGAGGCGTTTCCTGCGGTGCATGGAGCACACAACTGCGGTGGCTAGGGGCGTGATGTCGTCTCCGTTGCGTCTCGCTCACGTGTTCCGCCTCCTCCTTCGCAGAAGGAAGAGACAGCTTCCCATGCCCTCTCGCTCCGTAGCATTGCCTGAACTAGGGCCGGACCGGACGCGAAGGTCGCCACCGCCGATCGACTCCACGAGGACACGGCGGCGGTGCCCCGCAAAAGACCTCCACCGTGTCCTTCGTGCGATCCACACAATGGTGACACCCGGGCGATTCCTCCCGCCTAATCCTGAACAGGAACCTCTCGAAACAGCTGTGTCCGTTGAGAACCTGCGTCAGGCGGCAGTTGACAAACTCAAAAATAAAGTTGAAATGTCAAATATGCTAGGAATTTTACAGTCAATCGTATCAAGGCACATCAGAAAACAGCTTATGTTAAGTGAATATTAATTTGGTAGAAATTGGACATTTCAGATGATTGTACCTATTTGTGTCCAAATCCGCAAAACCCAATTCGATTGTGAAAAGACTCTTTGAAAATTATTAAATGTTAGTGATTTATTTATAAGCGAGTTACACAAGAAAAGTTTACAATAATGTCATTGACCCGAATGATATAACTGCGTGGGATATAGATAGTACGATCTATATCTGAATGAGCCGTTCTATTAGAATATAAATGTTACTGTAAAAGCCCGAACTAGGGAAAACGTAGGATTTACCGGTAAATCCTAAGATTTACCAAGTCTTACTGGTAAAAGGCCGAAATGATCTATGATAATCGTTCGATTAGAGAGCAGTGGTGACCCGGGGGTAACGTTTCGTATGTGGTGGGTTCGAACACAGGCAGGCACTTTACTTTGTGTAAATTATTTCATCACCACTGCTCTAGTGAAGGAAAACATCGGGCGGAAACCGGCATGTCCTAGAATTTCGGACTTTTACCAATAAGATTTGGTAAACCTTAGGTTTGGCCGGTAAATTCTAAGTTTTACCGTGGTTTGGGCTTTTACAGTAACATAAACAATGTTAGCGATAATTGTTAATTATATGTTTCTTATCTTTGTTTTAGTTGTTATGTGAAACGACTCGATTTTGGCTGCAGTGTTAGCATAAAAGTCGAAAATAGATATTATCCCACAAGAACGTAATATCGGGCTAAAAAGTATCGTATGTACTTATGTCGGTCATGGTTTATCCATGTGCCAAGGTTCACCCAAATCAGTTCAGCTGCTGAGGCGTGATTTATTAACAAACATACATACTTTCATTTATCCCACTATTACAAATACGAAAGTAAGTAAGAATGAATGGATTAAGGGTGTAACAACTCTTTCACACAAAAATTACTAAACGGATTTTGATGAAACTTTACAGTAATACAGCTTATAGGTACATCAGAGAAACACAGGCTATAATTTATAAAGATAAAAGTACTAATAGAAAGCAGAGCACTGGGTTGCAACTAGTTTTAGGATAGTAGGATGTGTTTTTTTATCTTCTATATATAAAAATCAATGGCACTTTTCGTTGTTATTTTATAACTCACTAGCGGACGCCTCGCGGTTTCACCCGCGTAGTTCCCGTTCCCGTGAGAATACAGGGATAAAAAGTAGCCTATGTCACCCGGGGATAGTGTAGCTTTCCAACGGTGAAATAGTTTTTGAAATCGGTCCAGTAGTTTCGAAGCCTATTTGGTACAAACAAACACACAAACAAAAAAATCTTTCCTCTTTATAATATTGGTATATATAGAAGAACGGGCTCACCTATCAAAAAAAATGTTTAGGCTTTATTCGGACTATTTAGCAGATGGGATAGATGGAAAAAAAAAATTGAAGCTTAGGGTAGTGTAGGGTAGGGTAGTGTAGGGTAGGGTAGGGTAGGGTACGGTACGGTAGGGTAGTGTAGCGTAGGGTAGGGTACGGTAGGGAAGGTAGTGTAGGATAGGGTAGGATAGTGTAGGGTAGTGTAGGGTAGGGCAGTGTCGGGTCGGGTAGGGTAGGGTAGTGTAAGGTAGGGTAGGTAGGGTAGATTGTAGATGTTTGGTGTTTTATTCAAAACAAAGTTTGTCGGGTCAGCTAGTCTATATTATAGTAATTGTTATATAAATCGATTAACTGTTGTGTAAAAATATATTGTTATTATTTATTATATTGTAGTTGAGTGGCCGGACTTATGAGGAAATTAAATCACTTTTTAATCAATTGATAAGACTTATTAAATGTCATTACACCTATGTAGTTATCAACTCGGTTATCAATGCAGATATTGATAAGCAAGTCGCAAGATAGTATTTAAAATCTGAAATTTTGTCGGGGAATCTACCAGCAAGGAATTGAAGCACTATTTGTTACCATGTCAATAGGTCTCCTTTATTTTTTTTTGTCTCGTCCCAAACAATTGTTTTCATGTATGAAGAGTAAATGGGAGAATGACCTGCAGCCTTAGAGCCTAAGGTACAGATTGATGAAGGCTTTATGTCAACCTCGGCAAAATGCCTGACCAATTTTTATACTTCTGTCATTTGGTATGAAGCTTTATCAGAGCTCTCTGCTAACTCTATAACTGTAAGTCTTCTTCTTCTTCTTCCTAGCCTTTTCCCACTTTAGGTGGGGTCGGCTCTCCTTATTTCACGGCGCCAAGACATTCTGTCGAGGGTTGTCGGGTCAGGCAATTTCTCCTTCTTGAGGAGCTTCGTCATACTGGTCCACCATGTCAAAGGAGGTCGTCCTCGGCCTCTTTTGCCCTCAGGTAGGCTCAGAGCCGTTCTCACGACGTGTTCTTCTGTCCTTCTCATGACATGTCCATACCACCTCAGTCTACTCTCCGTCAACTTGTCCTGTATTGGAGCCACCCTTAAACTACCTCGGATGTATTCGTTGCGGACCCTATCGATTCTCGTTACTCCTCCAGACCACCTCAGCATTTTCATTTCTGCAGTGTGTAGTTTTTGGACGTGGCTGTTTTTCACGGCCCAGCATTCGGCACCGTACATCATTGCCGGCCTAACCGCCGCTTTGTATACTTTGCCTTTTGTGCGTATTGGCATTCGGGTGTCGCATAAGACTCCCGTCATACTTCGCCATTTTTGCCAGGCAACATTTACTCTGTGAGCCACGTCTGCATCTACCTTCCCCGTCTTTGGAAATTACTGAACCGAGATATTTAAATTGGGTAACTCTATAACTGTAAGTAAACTTAGTTAAAAGTTCATCATCATCATCAGCCTATTAATGTTCCCACTGCTGGGACTCAGGCCTCCTCTCTGTGAGAGGGAATGGGCTGTAATCCACCACGCGGGCCCAGTCCGGGTTGGTGGATTACGATGAACCAAAAATTCGAAGACATGTGAGTCTTCGAATTTTTGGTTCTAGGATATACCGGTTTCCAGGATTAATTACATAATTAGGATACACGATGTTTTCCTTCCACCGTTTTGAGAGCAGTGGTGATGAAATCATTTACACAAAGTAAAGCGCCTTCCTGGGCTCGAACTCACGACCTACAAATTGTAAGTCGCGGCCGATACCACTGGGCCACCAATGCTCTGTTAAAAGTTCATTTCCTTTCAATAATAAACTAACGCCTATTAAATTTAATAACATGCAAAATAAAACGATTCTCAGAAACATTATGACCAGAACGCTTTTCCCTTGAAAGACGTTGATTATCTTGAGATAATAATGAATCACGATATTATTTTCGTTTGTGACCATTTCCACTTGAAAGAAACAATAAAACAACTATGGTACTGTGAGGACTCTGAACCTATTTAAAATCAAACTCCTTGCCAGTAAGATTAGCAATAGACAACTACTTAGTTTTGAAAGATAATGGAAATTCGAACATATATAAAATAAGTGAAGATGTTTTTGCTAAGCTTTGATTGTGAATTCGATAGAAGCCGCCTAAAGGCGGGCACGTTGTTGCTATAATACATGATATAAAAGTAATCTCTAACCCTCTTACTAATAAACACGGAATAAAGTTATACCAGGTATAACACAGGTATACCCATACATTTTCATAGGTTTATACTTGGTATAACTTTATACCGCGTTTATTAGTAAGAGGGTAAGTATTTTATTAGCTCCCTGAGCTACCCCTCTTACAGTATACATTCTGTAGTTTTCCAGAAAATACCAGAGATTTGTCTGGAACAATCTTTGAAGGACTTTAAAGTGAATCAAAGATTTTCCAGAAATCATACGTGGGAGATGGAATTGTATCTTGTCATAATCTTATTTTAGATTTCCTAAGAAATGTTCTAATTCACACAAATATTGCCCCAATGACGACGGGGCACATAAGAGCATTTTCAAATGACGATCAGATTCATTTTTACCAAATCTTGCTGACTGGCTCATCTCTTCAAAACTCGGGCTCACACTAGGATATCGCTCCGATTTGCAGGCTTTGGTATTTTCATCCACATGGTAAGCATTTGCTTTCAGAAAATATCATTTGGTGAAGTGGAACTGATGAAGAAGACCAGAGACTACCACACCATTTGAAGGCTTCAATCCTGATGATTTGTAGCGCCACTTCTTCCCAGACACACTAGGAAGACTTTGGGGACTATCTCTTGTTGATTTCGATTTGAATAAATGCATTTTAATTTCAATGTCCTAAAATTGGGATATATTCACGGACCATTAACTGATCCAATAATATGTTAAATATATAATGCATATTAAAATAACAATATAAATAAAGGACATTGCAAAATCAGCCGATCATGACTACTATTCAAAATTAAACATAGTCCAGTTAGCTATTCATGATCCTATTGTTGTTTGTTACCAGATTGCCTAATTTGCCTATGTCTGATGTTGAATGGTAACTAATTTGCTGAAGAATAATTTCAGGCAGTTTCAATTTTGATCTATTGTGGCACAGTTAAACTATATAATCAATCTGCCCGGCCTATTTCCAACTATGCTGGGGTCGTGTGCCAGTCTAGCTGGAGGCAGCTCAGTAGGTACGTATACGTTTTAAAACGCACATAATCAATATTTGGTGGATAACTACAATTAGATAAGCGAAAGAAATATAAGTAGAGAATAAATAGTAAGTGGTTTTACATTTATTTTTTAACTAAACCGTAATCTACACTCAAGACTCATCCAATTTGAAATAACCACGTAAATAAAATAAAACCAAACGCACATCGGACTACACTTAAGTTCCGTTACATCACTTTATCCTACAATCACTGATACACAAATGTACTCCAAACCACAATAATATATTCGTGTGGGTAGTTAACAATTTTTCGCTCTGCTGACTACCCCCCATACGACGCAAGACGGGCCTGCAAGCGAAAGCAATACTTATGGCAATGTGATAGGGTTTAGAATGGGCTGGTTGATTTGTAATCGAATTATCTAATCTAGATAATGGAAAATAAAATGTTTTCCTACAAACTATTGCGGTTAGGAAAAATCATGTTTGTTGTTTTATTGCAGGAAGTTAGGTTAATGCCGTTTCAGTTTGGTAATACTGGCGGCAATGATATTCAAATAAACAGATATGTTATAAGCGCGCGCATTGTGAAGACTCGAATAGTAGACAATTGTATGATTTAGTCTTTAGTTTATGTCACGCGTGGCTAAGAGCGATACGCTTTGTTGAAAAAAAAACAAAATTAAAAAAATGCCATCGTGTGTATTTAGAAAGTGTACCAATTATAATACCAAATTACATAAAACAGAAGGGATCTCATACCATATGTAAATACGCAATACACCTCAATTTACTAATTTATTTCAATTTTTTTCCTAATTTTCTGATATTTGGAGGTTACAAAAAGAAAAAACATTGGTTGTCAGAATAATGTTTGTTTACATTCACACGCAAGTGACAAACACTAGCTGTCTCTTTTTTTCTTGTTTGTTTTATCAAGCCATCCCTTTCGACATTGTAGTGAAATGTCAGATGAATGAAAAGTGTGTATGTGTACTGCCGCTGCTGCGCGGAACACTTTTTTCAATTGTTTTGTGAGTGTATAACGTATCTGTTTATTTGAATATCATTGACTGGCGGTTATCCATTTATTTATGTTTATATTTTGTTTTTATACTAAGTTTGAGCTCTACGGACCACATATGTCTTATATTTTTTTTTAACTAAAATTGAGCTCTACGGACCACATAGGTCCGTGTTCCATCAGGTGGAAGCGTTATAAATTGATTATGGATTTTTTACAGAGGATACGCTGGATAATTTTGGCACTAAATCATTCCAAGCATACTTTTCTCTGATAGGTTTTAAATCAGTAAATTCAGATTTTACTGTCAAACCTCATAATTTATGGAACTTTTTAAAGACTTGCATGAATTAAATCCATAATTTATTCCTTCCTGAACTTCGAAACACCGTTAATTCCACCTTATTATACAAAATGAAAGTAAAAACTGACCTCAAAGCGCTGCCCTGCTCCCTAACATCGACTCCATTGATCGGCTCCTCGGTCCTCGCCTGCAATCCGGACATCTTCCACCAATCGCAGCACAGCAAGCACACGCTCCGCCAATCACAGCGAAGCTCGCGTCATCACGGAGACGTATCCGCCAATTGCATCGCTGGTATCACCAATCGGATCATCTGGAATGGGATATTTGAATTAAAATTCGGCGCGTGCGTTGGTTTATCTTATAAGGTGCCAGGAAGTTTAGTTCGTAAAGACAGTTATGTAACTGTTATACGGACTAGTTGGATAGAGGATATAGTTATAAATTATGTTAATTAGTTGCAGGTGCTTCGTTGCGTCGGTCACGGTTTTTTCATTACGGAAAGTGGAGCTGCATGTAGCAGTCATTCAGTATTGCTTATTTAAATATTCTTTCCGTGATAATTTATAAAGGATTCCTAACTTCCCCGAATAATTAATTCGTAATTGAATTGAGACCTAGGCCCAAAAAATCAAATAGGTATCGTTATGAGCATAAACATGTTAAATGTCAATACGAACATTAAGCTAACAGCTTGGAGCCTGGACTTATTTCTGGTTGATGGCCAGGCGAAATATGAGAGTACTATAGTCGTAGAGATGATCGAAAGAGGTAACGTTCTGTAGTTTCTGCCCAGACCCATGGGAAAGTTAGGAGTGTATGTACGTATAGAGACATATCTGCCTAACTCTTCGGGGAGTATTACCCACAGCTGCTCCACAATCACCGTACCCTGAAACAATTCTTATTACTTCAGGATTCAGGACTATGTAGCTGTTCAGCGTGCAGCCTGCACAAATAACTCTTTCGCCGCATGTACCTTCCCACTAGTCGCGTATGCGTTAGAATTAATATAACGTCATGTCCATATAGACGGTATATGATAGGTATACGTATATACGTGGGACACTCAGAAAGTTTTGCGAAACTAAAAAAAATTGTTCTATACGTACATATATTTTTATTAAATCTTTTCAAAGTACTTTCCACCAGCCTCTATACAAAGATTCATGCGCCTAAACCAGTTTTCAAAACACTTTTTCCAGTCCGCCGCAGACACCTCGTTTACAGCCTGCTCGAACGCAGCCAGCGCATCTTCCGGCGACGAAAATTGTATCCCTTTGAGCTGATTTTTTATTTTTGGGAATAAAAAGAAGTCACACGGTGCTAGATCAGGGCTGTAAGGAGGGTGACCCAGGAGTTTGACTGGCGTGCTGTCCAGGAAGTCCCTCGTTTTGAGTGCGGTGTGCGCAGGTGCATTGTCGTGGTGGAGCAGTAGCCCGCGGAGCCCTGTGTTTGGTCGCTTGTTGCTTATAACAGAGAAAACTTCTGGCAAACATTTGGTAGTATACCATTCGGCATTAATGCTTCTTTGATCCCGTAAGGGAATTGATACCAAGTGGCCAGTCAAATTAAAAAAGCTAGCGATCAAAATCTTACCCCCGCTTCTAGATCGCTTCACTTTGGTAGGCGTTGGCTCATTTTGAAACACCCAAACAGTCGACTGGCGCTTGGTTTCTGGGTCGTATTGATAAATCCAGGACTCATCACCTGTAACGATGTCGTAAACACGCCGAGACGAGCCTGCTTCAAATTTGTTAAGCATATCACGGCACCATTCCACCCGGGCCTGCTTCTGAGCATCGGTGAGGTTGTGCGGCACCCAGCGTGATACTATCCTCCTCACGCGAAGATGGCTGTGTAGAATCTCGTGAACGCTTCCCGATCCAATCTTCAATATGTGTTGAATCTCCTGATATGTAATTCGCCTATTGTCTTGGATTAAATTTTTCACTGCTAGCACGTTTTCTTCGGTAACAGCCGTCAAAGGGCGACCGCTTCTTTCGTCATCCCCCAAAGTTGGTCGACCGCGCTTGAATTCGTTATACCAACGATACACGGTTGCCTTGGAAGGGCCTTCATCCATGAATGCCATTTGAAGTCTATCGTACGATTCATCCGGTTTCAGGCGACACTTGAAATCGTATAAAATCATAGCTCTAAAATGTTCCCGGCGCAGATCCATATTTCAGTGAGACACAATACTTTGAATTAACTCGCAAAAAATGTGGAGGGAAATTTTGAAATTGGAACTTACTTATTTTTACTTATAAATAATCATATTTTCGAAAAACATTATAACTGGCCAGTCTCCCATATATAAAAACTTTTTTTCGCAATACTTTCTGAGGGGCCTGGTATGTTATTAACCTATACCTCTCACTACAACGACCCAAAATAACCTCGAATAACTAAGCCACAAATTATCCTACAAGACTACAACTAATGATGACATCATAATCCGAACAGGTCATCTAGTCATAATCAAAGCGTAAGGTCGATGCACCATCAATTAGGTCTCGCAACTGGTGGGGGTACATGCAGCGAAAGAGTTATGTGTGCAGGCTGAACGGCTATATATGCGTGACTCCTGAAGTAATAGGAATGTTTGCAGGATACGGTAATTGTGGAGTAGATTGAAAGAAGAGTAAGTAAGAGAGAGAATAGTTGATAAGTAGAGAGTAACCATAGTACACCATAAGTAATCAGTTCTACTACAAAACTGACTGACTGACACTTTACCTTAGAATGAGTTATTGTCAAAAGAATTTTTGCTGACTCAATATATAGCAATATAGTTATACGTCTGAAGTTATTTAGGCATTCTGAACTGCTAATAATCACTTCTGATTAAGCTTTAAAACACAACATGAGAAGGGGGCCTAGACAAAGAAATATTCTATCAGCGCTAACGATTGTTTAAAATACCAAATTGTGAGATTGACATGCGCTCCCGAAATGTCACGAAGATCCCCTCGGGTTTCTGGACTTTTCACAAATGGAATGCCGCTTTGTTCAGTGCCCTAGGTTTCGTATACTCTCTTAATGATATGAACTACGTAGAAGGTGATAAGCTACTGTCACAGAGTTGTACTTTGGAACGGAATGTAAGTCTAAACTACCTGCGTACATACCAATCTGTTTTGCGGCCAGTACCCACGCTGATTCAATAAAATGAAATGAAAAAACAATCGTGTTTTATGCCCACGTTACAGTTATCGCAGAACGTCCTAAAATGCATATATTTACGGCGTGTCACAGAGATACCAGCCAGCCTAGAGAAGTCGTCGGATGCTGATGACCTACTCTAGATTCAACGACATGTTTAGGGCTTGAATGGAACGATACAACCGGTGTTAAGCAGTTTCGAAGACTCGAATTCAGTCTTTGAAATTCGCATTTGGGATTTGAAGACACAATACTAACATCGATTATTAAGTGCCGAACAGGAAGTGTCCGGTTAGCAGCCTTTATGTCCTATCCGATGACATCTCTTTAACTGGTTACTTATAGGTCCCAAACATAGTTTTCCATGTTTTATAACTCTTCATGATATGGTAAATAAGGGGGTATGTAGGTCTACTAAGATAATGGATAACTCGATATCTCTCTAAGGTATGGTAAAAGAAGTCGTTGGGCTGACTCCAAATTAATTGGGGTATGTGGAAGAGAATGATTAAGACCATCGTCTATCTATCGATGAAATTTAAATTCGCAGCCACATTTTTGAATAATATTGTAATAATTCGAGGAAAACCTTGATAAAGAGTTCGTTAAACGATCACGACAGAATCTTCTATTGAGAACAGAAGATTCTGTCTAATTTTATTAAACACTCAAGAAGACTGGCAGCATTACCACGTTGAATGGCAATGCTGATTCTTTGCGCAAAGAACGAACGTTTAACTATGTACGTATTTACACATTTGTTTTACAAATAAAATGGATTGTATTATACTAAATTCAGTAAATTAAGTTTTCCTAGCAATCAAGAACGTTCTTCAAGAGGTTGCTGGCAAAGTTCGAAATTAACTTTTTGCAATAATTCTTTAATTTTTTTACCAAGTACAGGGTTTTTGGGCTTATTAATCGTCACGTTTGTTTGTAAAGTAAGTTTTGTTTGTGTGGATTAAACTGCTTTTCGTTCCATGCAATTTTAATGTTTTCGTCTGCTTCTTAGGCAGGAAGGAGGACATTAGGTGCGTAGGCGCTGGTTATCAACCCGTTACTACTGGTCTACTACACTGACCTTTAGACCTAATTCTTTAGAGCCGTTACGTACATTACTCATCACAACTTCCTGTTTTTTGGTACCATTGTTCATATGAGTCTTTATTGAGTCAAGAGATATGATCTAGGGAAGTCAATTGGTTCTTGTATTCGATATTGGGGCCAGGTGCTGTGAACATAGTGACATGATGAGCGACAATTACTCTCAAAAGTATACAATTCTCGAGTAAATCCGGCACGGAGTGACTACTTGATACCTCAGGACTCAGGACCCTCACCGACTGTCACTTTATCGAGGAATGGTTGAATTTTTGTGAGGGATCAGTATGAATCAACTTCAGGATTTCTGCCTTTTAATAGTTTAAGTAGGATACTAATAAATCCTATTACATCCGCTCTGTTAAAAGCACATAACAATAATCCACTAAATCGAGACGCTAAACACTTAAGCACGTAAAATCCGGAAATCATGCCCTAAATTCCATTTCATCTACCAAAATCAACAATTTACACTACTCCAAAAATCCTTTTAAGAAATCTTGCAGCATTTCCTTGTTCCACAATAACTGGCACTGTTTCGGACGCCAACTTCCTACATTTCATCGGGCAACCCGTAGGTGCTGTGGGTTAAAAATAGCCCTGCGATATAAAGCGCAGATATAGTGACGATGGTGTCTTAATTAGCTGGATGCTTGTCGGCTTTATGTTGTTTGGGGTTAGAAAGAAAGAAAGAAAAATATTAATTTGTGCCCGCACAGGAGACACGAGTAATAACGGTTGTGTTGTTACACGTTTGTTGGGTAATAAAAATCTATGTTCTTCTTCGTCAACCACGTTCAGCCACGTCGACAGTGTTAGCGTTTGCTTTTTTAGTCTTATAGGGTACAGCCCTCCTAGCCAAGATACGTATATAAACGTTTTGTATCGAATCTCTTTCTACAATCGTTAACGCCTTCTATTTGTATGGTCTGACCACCATTCTACAGAATTGGTCATTCCCATACATTGAATCGTTTTTTTACTAGCGTTATCGATTGTAGATTGTCAAACATGGCTACAGATGCAGGTATTAATGGAAGAATAAGACATTGAATTAGATAGGATTAGGCGTGAGGGATGTGTCATCGGAATTTGAAATTCCAGACGTCTTGCGCGGGAATCTATGGAATGAACACTCACATCACATCCATGCATCAAATTCTCGAGCGAATTCGATATAGAGCAATAAACATTTCTGGATTTACAAAATCCATTAGATTTTCGGGGAAGCGAATTGTTGGTAGTGAAAAAGGTAAACTAAGTAAAGGTGGAATTGTAGGCAATGGAGAGGGCTATGCTCGGCATTCCTTGCGTGATTACGTCAGAAATGATGCTATCCGCAGAAGAACCAAAGTTACCGACATACCCCGAAGCATTGCCAAACTTAAGTGGCAGTGGGCAGGGCACATTGCTCGTAGAACGGATGGCCGATGGGCCGAAAAGTTCTGGAATGGCGACCGCGAACCGGAAGACGATACATTGGAAAGTCTTCCACTAGGTGGACCGATGACCTGGTTAAGGTTGCGGGACGGCGCTGGATGCGGTCAATGTGGCGACGCCTGGGGGAGGCCTATGTCCAGCACTGGACGTCTTTCGGCTGAAATGATGATTATGATGATAAGGTAAAAGGTAAATGAAGCCAATTTAAAAAGGCTTATAGTAGACTTGAGTCTAGACACCATTTTTTACTGATGCAAAACTACCTCAATTAGCTGCAGAACAATATTCAGACACTATTACAGGATGATTAGGCCATTTCGACAGATATGATACGTGGGACACTCAGAAAGTTTTGCGAAACTAAAAAAAATTGTTCTATACGTACATATATTTTTATTAAATCTTTTCAAAGTACTTTCCACCAGCCTCTATACAAAGATTCATGCGCCTAAACCAGTTTTCAAAACACTTTTTCCAGTCCGCCGCAGACACCTCGTTTACAGCCTGCTCGAACGCAGCCAGCGCATCTTCCGGCGACGAAAATTGTATCCCTTTGAGCTGATTTTTTATTTTTGGGAATAAAAAGAAGTCACACGGTGCTAGATCAGGGCTGTAAGGAGGGTGACCCAGGAGTTTGACTGGCGTGCTGTCCAGGAAGTCCCTCGTTTTGAGTGCGGTGTGCGCAGGTGCATTGTCGTGGTGGAGCAGTAGCCCGCGGAGCCCTGTGTTTGGTCGCTTGTTGCTTATAACAGAGAAAACTTCTGGCAAACATTTGGTAGTATACCATTCGGCATTAATGCTTCTTTGATCCCGTAAGGGAATTGATACCAAGTGGCCAGTCAAATTAAAAAAGCTAGCGATCAAAATCTTACCCCCGCTTCTAGATCGCTTCACTTTGGTAGGCGTTGGCTCATTTTGAAACACCCAAACAGTCGACTGGCGCTTGGTTTCTGGGTCGTATTGATAAATCCAGGACTCATCACCTGTAACGATGTCGTAAACACGCCGAGACGAGCCTGCTTCAAATTTGTTAAGCATATCACGGCACCATTCCACCCGGGCCTGCTTCTGAGCATCGGTGAGGTTGTGCGGCACCCAGCGTGATACTATCCTCCTCACGCGAAGATGGCTGTGTAGAATCTCGTGAACGCTTCCCGATCCAATCTTCAATATGTGTTGAATCTCCTGATATGTAATTCGCCTATTGTCTTGGATTAAATTTTTCACTGCTAGCACGTTTTCTTCGGTAACAGTTAAAGGGCGACCGCTTCTTTCGTCATCCCCCAAAGTTGGTCGACCGCGCTTGAATTCGTTATACCAACGATACACGGTTGCCTTGGAAGGGCCTTCATCCATGAATGCCATTTGAAGTCTATCGTACGATTCATCCGGTTTCAGGCGACACTTGAAATCGTATAAAATCATAGCTCTAAAATGTTCCCGGCGCAGATCCATATTTCAGTGAGACACAATACTTTGAATTAACTCGCAAAAAAAGTGGAGGGAAATTTTGAAATTGGAACTTACTTATTTTTACTTATAAATAATCATATTTTCGAAAAACATTATAACTGGCCAGTCTCCCATATATAAAAACTTTTTTTCGCAATACTTTCTGAGGGGCCTGGTAGATGGATAATGCGTTTCGGTCCGTTCGTACAGCACTTTCTAGGCAATTAGGTAAAACTTAGAGTTGCATAACTTGAGAGAAGTTATTAGCGGGTAAATGTTACCGCATGAGTAGATTATCCGACAGAGACCGAGCTAGGCCTCGGATACTCCATGATTATTGTAAGTCCTACAAACGTCCGCATTATAATTATTAGCTACTTCGTACGCAAAATACGCGCTTGGTCGTGGAGTTGCGGCAACCAGCCCGTTTTTAACCTAACCTAACCTAGCTACTTCTACCATGATTAATTCTTTATTGTACACCGAAACAACATTACATACAGTGTGATAATAAAGTACATGTACAAAGGCGAGCTTAACTCAATGTTGAGTTCTTTTACAGCAAACCCTAGGGTGACAGAGAAAGATGACATTATAGAGAGCAGGATCGCGTGTACAATTTTAAAATAACTTATGACGAATAAAATAAAATATACTTAGATAAATACATATTTTTATATAACTACAAATATTATGTCATTGCGCAAGGAAATGATCTTTAATCTTTCTCTTGAAGACTCCAGAAAAGGTCTGTCGCGTAGGGAGTGTGGGAGAGAGTTCCAGAGACGCATTGCTGTAGCAGAGAAAGAGCCATCATAGATATTAAGTAATGTCTCACCTATGTATTTATCAACCTTCTGCCGTTATACCACTTGGTAATGGCACAGCATATCTTCATTTCCATCGCATATAGCCACCACTTCAATAACTACGTTGCCTTTCAAACCAAATCTTTGACCACACAAGCCTTTCCCTGTCTTTGACATATGTATGTCTTCATCTACGTGTACTATCTATTATCTTCGTTGCTGAACTTCAGAATTCTTGACACTCGTAAAATTAAATATGTGTGCGCATAGTATAAACCTATTTTTATATCGTTACTTAGTTAACAAAAGATAGCCGATCTCTTTTATACTTAGAACATGTCCTATAAATTATATAGGTTTCTCTTTATCATTCAAAACCACAATCAGGTATTTTCACGGTATCTTGAAGCCATATAAGTACAGCAACCCATTCGGGGTACCATTTCAAAAATAAATAAGTGATATTTATCAAAAAAAAATACCAGGTGGGTTTTGGTGCCCTGGAGCAGGCAGGTGCATTCATAATTATGGCTTCCATGGTAACTAGACGCCTAACAATAACCTAAGACACCCTTTTTGGCATATATAACGGGCAGTGCAAGGTCAAACAATGATTTAATGTTTTATTCATAATTGAATCGCAATTAAACGCGTGGGTGAATGAAAAAGTATGAGTTGTTAAATCAACTTTGTTATTTATCAAGTTTTATAACATTGTTAATGTATGGTAGTTGGTTACGCCTTTTATGGTTTTCGACTTTGAAATATAAAGACTAAAGAACTTTTGAAACTAAGTACTTATGTTGACGTCATAAGTTTAAAATCGTAACTAAGTAATAGTCCAATTGTACCCACTGATATGCAGTTGTCAGTAACTTAATCTTTTTGCATAACTCAAGGTTTTTATGTACAGTCAACCACACACCGCTGGTTAAACTTGGAATATGCAAACCAAGGGTGGTGCTATGATAAAAACACCACTGGCAATGTTCAATTGTTACCACTGATATGCAGACTGTACGGTTATCAACACAAACCAAAACTAAGAAAAACGCAAAAAAAAATCGCACGAAACGTTTAAAATAAATCGCATCGACGCGTGCGCATGCTACGTCCGTTACGTTAGGCTTACGTCACACCGGTTTAAAATACTCGCCGTGTTTACACATGCGATAGGACGGCCTCGCTCGGGGTCAAGCCGAATGTATTAATTCATATAACGAAGATAGATTGGGTGATACGATTTTTATAGCAGTTTTTGGGCGTGTTATTGGTTTATTTAAATTATGGTTGTCGGTTACGCGAGATTGTAGACTGTGTCTTCGCGTTTTGGCCGCGGTAAGTTACCGCGGCCATAACGCGAATGAATAAAACTCGGAAAATAATTTTAGTCAAAGAGTCTTCGGGGTGTCTCCTGTCCTGATCAGCAGACAAAAAAAAAACAACAGTGTCGTGTTTATTTTAAGATGGGGGACCAATAGGGAGTTTTGTTTGGCCCCATTTAACCCAGCTGACAACGTTTTTGACTGAGTAATCTATGAAAACCCTGGCCTGGCGTCTAACTTAGAGGCGATTGCATGACATTGGCCGGAGCTATGGGATGGGGCAGCTTTTAGGTTTGCATTGGGACCTTGCAGACACAAAAAGTATATTTTCCAACGAATGAAGATGATTAAAACTCTTTTTTTTATTTCTATACCATGTGTTAGAGCAGTAATTATCTTAATCCAAACATAGCTATTAACTACAAAACGAATCGTCATTCATAACGGCAATCTCAGTGCAATGTCCATAGATGATTGGCTAACGAAACCATTAGAGTCGATAAGAACATATTTTTGCTGCGTGAGCCAACAGGTCAGATGTCAAGCTTCAAGCCATTGGTAGTAAGCGAAAGTTAAAGCATTATCTTACTTCATAACTGATGTTACTGGTAAAGTGCGGTAAAAACGGAAGGTATATATGAATAACTCAATAGATATTGTCTTTAGAAGACGAGATATAATATTGTCAACATGAAATTGGCAGCTAAAAATATCGGAATTTTTTTAGACACCGGCAAGACGGGCGATGGAGAAGGAGGCAGCATATACCGAGCGGTCCACACGGCAGAATACCGAATAAATGCTCCTAATGGAACGATGAAAAACAAAGATGATGTGGTGTAAGCTAGCACTAGGAAATTTGTAGGATACAAAGCAATTGATGTGCACCACGAAAAGATATAACGAGGTCTACGTTCTTCATAGCCAGAACTTACAGAGGCACTAAATATTTAAAGAATGAGGGAATTTCTAGTAAATAAGCCAGACAAAACATGGGCCTTTATGGACAATAGGTAGTTTGGCATTAAAATAAACTGTCTCGCTCCCAGTTTAAAGAAGGATTCTGTATTGAATAGTAACCACAGACATAAACTTAGAATAAAGAATACCAAGAAATAAAGCATGACGATAAATAACGAACGAAGAGAAGTTATGTTTCATTAAATTAAAAGATTTACTTTTAAACTTAAGAAGCAAGCTGTAGGCATGCGAAGGCCAATGGCTTAATGTAGTTTAAATAAGTTATTGGTACCAGTTTTGGCAAATACCTTCCTACATGATCTGGACCACACATGATCGGCTTCGTCAATGTTAATCGAGTTTTTAATCAAATAATGAGAATGTTAATTATAATTTGGTTGAAATACCCAAACAACTATTTCTAAAATAAAAAAAACAAAGTTGCGAAGCAAGAAATCCTTTAGTATTGAAATGGTATTGAATGTTTAAATTTAGCAGACTTTTAATCTGACCGATCCTGTCTACGATCTACAACTAGCATCGTTGTTGTATAAGACACACCCACGCTCGTAAGTTGTGTTTTTAGTTTTTTTTTTTTTTTTGGCTTTCGATCTAATAATCATTGTCATCTTCCTGCTCTTGTCCAATGTTACTTGGATCCGGTTAACCTAGTTTTCTTATTCCATTGTTTCTTTTGAGTTTTACGTTTTAAAGCTTGTTAGTGGTGCCTTTAAAAGGATCTTTAAATTCTGGTGTTACATCATCTTCCTGCCTTAGGTTCGGCGCACCACGTTTTCTTCTTTATGGGTGCGCCAAAGTTCACCTAAATTTTCAACTCCGATAATTGAAAATCCGAAAATGTTCTTCCTAACATTTTTCATCCTAACAATCACAATTCCTAACTACTCTGTCTCTAATGTTCATAATTCAGAAGCATTCAACTTCATAATGTCAGTAGCAATAAACATTTATTATACTTTTATTTGTTTTCCTATATTTTCTCAACATAACTATCTTTTACACTATTATACAAAGTCATATCTTTTTTGTTTAGATTTCTTTTTATTCATAATAATCAGTATTACATACATTAATTTTGCGTAACTTTATTTTCACATAACATGTATAACATATAAGAATAACAGGTACCATGGTACAAGTAGTCAAATAAATACATGTTTTCATATACACATTTCAATTAAATTAGTTTAATATTAGCGGCTATAGCTTTCAAATAATCACTTTTATTGGTGTATTTTGCTTTAAAATTCAATATATATTTAATTCTATCATATTTGCCGTTGATTTGGAAGTTCATTTTATTTTTGTAGGTAGTATTCATATTTATTTTATTTTTTGTGAGGTAAAAAAATGAGAATTAGTCGAAGAGCGAGCGAAGCGAGCTCGGGAACTTAGGGCACCCCGACACGGATAGGTTAGGTTCGAAGGAGATGACGGAAGCTGAAGTGAGCGAGCAAAGCGAGCGAACGCAGCTCCCGTCATCTCCTTCATGTTAGGTTACTTTAGACCCTGCAGGCAGAAATAGGAGCGCCGCGCAGCGGGGCTCCGTCGACTTAGTTGCTTAAATCTTAAACTTTAACCATGGATATCTTCCATAACCATGGGGTTCTGTGGGGTTGGAATGGTACAATGAGGTAGCCCCTCTACCCTCCTTTCCCTTTCCCCCTTTCGCGCCCCTAAAATCGATGGAAATTTATGGAATTTTTTATTCTAACCTGAAAACTTTAACCATGGATATCTCCATAACTATAGGGCTCCGAGTGGTTGGTGTGGTACTGAGGAGTAGCCAAACCTCCCCCCATCCCCCCTCTAACCTATCCGTGCCAAAAATCAACGGCATATAATCGAAATTTTAACCTTACACTTATACTTTTTGCTGCTTCTTAATTCACACGCCCAATATTGTTTATCCACTGTTATTCGGTTTTTTTCATATGTAAATCCATGTACGTCTAATTTTAATCCTCCGCGACTGGTTTTAAATGATTTTAAATAATTTTTCTTTATATTAATAAAGCATTAACACAAACATGCACGTAATGATAATACACCGACATGAACTTAACAATAGACACAACTCAGTACGTTATGTAAAGCATACCCCAAATTATAATCATCCCTCAAATTAAAACTATACATATCATCTTCTACCCACATATATTTTTTATTACACTTGGTAAATGTTTCTTTCTGAGTATGAGTGAAAATATTATGGTAATTATGTTTAGGGATAAAAGCGTTATGATAAAAAACAGTAGGAGTTTAAATATATTTACATAATGATATTATTAATTACAACTTTCGGAAACATGAGTGTTATGAACATCGCCGGTAGCACTACAAATAGTATGAATGAAAACTTTAGGATGAAAATTTTTAGGAAGAGTGATCATTCGGATTACAAATCGTTAGGGAGAACAATTTCGGGTAAAGAACTTTAGGTGAGCCAATATGGACCCCTTCTTTATACCTCCCTTCCCTTACCATAAAGTTCATTACTTAATTGTTGAAATATTATCTTCATTACTCTTTCTACTTCTATCTTACTCATTCTATCAAAGTAGGACAATTATCACTTCAAGCGAGATGCTAACAAACTAAGATATACCACTATCTACTAAGATACAACGCTGATTGGGGGTCATAAAAAATAATTGCTATCAACAGTACCTACGATTGAAGAAAGTTACGAGTTAACAACTGTTGTGGCCAATTATAGTAGCTGGTCGTGATAAGGGATTATATACTCGTACTAAGTCCATTCTGTTCTCTCGTGGCTGTCGTAAATGGTGACGGAAGGATTATGATGTCACGAAGATGGAAAGCAGCTGGCAATACTTTCGAACTGTATATAATAAATTGCACAACCATGTATTTCTCACTTCATTTAAGATCAGTTCATTTGCTATTTATTATTAATTAACAGGTATAAACGCGAGCTACCTGTATCAAATAGAAATGATTTTTTCGACCCAGATATAACACAACACCAAAAATTTAAAAGAGAGGATAAAGAAACACAATTAAATAAACAGAAGAATAGAGTAGAACACGATAAAATAAGATAACACTGAGCGTCCCTGAAAGGGTAACCATGTCATACTCGTTCCAACACCTAATGAGACACATCAGTCAAGATTGTGCTTGAAAATCAACTGCAAGGAATCGAAAGGGACTTTAAAAACATGAAAAGAGGAGTCTTAAACATGACACTGCAATTGATTAACATGAACTAAACAATAAAGACGAAGAAGGTGTTTCAAGTGTACCTAAAACAATAACAGTATTAATAATTCAACCATACTCTTGCGCAGTCGCTAAGTAATTTCACAATATGCACACAGTCGGACCTATATCAACACTACTTCGTTGTACTCACAGTTTTATAGAAGAGCTTATGAAACACCAATTATGAAGCTGATAGGTGTTAATTAACTTATGTATTGCTAGCGATACCACAGAATAAAAGAGTTGAAGAGGGTACACGGTACACCGTTCCGTAACACTATTGTAGTCGATATATAAACTTAACTTAACATATATAAGCTACTCGTTAAGCCTGGCTGTCATTTGTAGATTTTTGACAGTCGTAGTCAAATTTACGAATGTGTGCTGTACAACCCAGTTACACGGTTGTGGATTGTAGAGTTCAGATATGCAGAAGCTCATTTTTAAATTCAGCCAGCAGCATTTTGGACTAGTTGGAAAAGGCCAATCACATTGAAACTATTGAAGATAAACCAATAACAAAACACTGCCTACTAGAGATTTGTAACAAAATGCCGTTCATCAACATAATTATAGGAGGAACAAATATTTTACCGGTTCATCTAGCGGGTTGACTGTGCCGTCTGTTCCTATCTTCTCTTTGGCAGTACCGTTTTCATTCAAAGAGCCTTTGTAATCTCATGTTATAAAAGGGAAATCGATAAGTGGTCATTGTTGATTATATCAGCCAGCATGCTCGATACGATTTTCATTCAGTTTCTTGTCGGGACTTGATTATTCTCCTTACAGAGCTAGAGAGAACAGTAGGAACTATTTTATTTTAGCGTAAATACAATTCAATTGATTTTTTTATTAGTCTTTGCAATTGAAAGAATCGAGACTCGATTTTACCAACCAGACACTAGACCTCAAGGTAGAGGGAATTTGGCATTTAGATGGACAGAAGCCACTTTGGTCTACATCCCTAATATTGGTGTTCTACTTAGAAAAGGTTTATGTAATAGCCAAGGCAAAGCTGCAACACTATTTCCAACCACTGCAACTCCTGAAAGTCAGAATCAACCGCCAGAAAAGACCCGAGTCAATGAAGTTACGAGAAACCCGGATTAAGATTCAACTGTCTTGGATCCTGCAAATAAATTCTTCAGAAAAGAACGACGGAGGAAGTAAGAAAAATATATTTTCTACTCACCAAGGCAATTGATTAATATTGTAACAAACAACTTGGGGCAGAGGTCCAACCAAAGGTCTGTCTACCAACAATTACATCAGCAACAATTTTAGAATTCCATAGTGACGTAATTCACTGCCTAGACATAACAATAAACCGATTATGTTCACAGAATGAACAAGTACCGAAAACGTGCGATGTTTAACATTGCAAGGACTAGCGAAAACATCCATTTTAGGTCATAACGCACTGACAACAGACGTGGTTCGAAGTACCAAGGAATTGATAGGCTGGTCACGTAGTGTGGGTATGCAAGGGTAGAGCGTATAGCGGATGGGAGAGAAACTTTATTTTTGACACGTGTAATCCCCATAGATAAGGCTTTAATGTAGCTTAGCAAAATCTTTTGTGGGGTGGTGGTAACTTTGGGGAAAGTACCAGCCCGGTACCGTAATGAAAATCCCCGCTATGTTTCTCCAATTTATTTCACCGACAGTAATATTTGCACCTTATAGGGAGCTACCGGATTATTGCCCTTTCGTATAAACTATCCCTAAATGCTATGCATTTTCAAGAGGCAGGGAACTGCCGGAGTGTGTTGCCTGATATCTGTAACCTAAGGGCCTTTAAGTCAAAAGTGAATAGGCAAGCGTACTCTATCTTCGACCAGGATCAGGATCAGGTGATAGTAAACAAAATAAAAAAAGTTTTTTTTAAATTAAACTTTGGAACAACTTTAAGAGTAATGTTCTTTTCAGTGCGAGTAAAGCACCTTTCTTTATTGACAGCTAGCCACTCGACCCCCATAAACGACGTGTCCCAAAAATTATACCAAGTGAAAATGTCACGTGGACCAAAAAGCCAAAACCGCTACATCTTTAGCCTCACCCTACACCGTTAAAGGCAATACCACCGTGACAAGCTCATGACACGAGGACAATACTATGTTTGCACATAAAACAACACATTTAAATTGCTAAGTGGTACATAGTAATATGGAGAAACGAGCCAAATATTGAATTCAAGTTACTGCAATGTAAAGGGCCTTCCGTGTCGCCGGCTAAGATCAGAGCGGCAGTTTCCGTTTTTTTAAAGAACGTTCGCATTCTAAATTTCTGATCTCAGTATAAACCTGTCAAGAACATCTTTATTTTCTCTAGTTATTGACAAGTTTTGAATGACAGTACGACAGTATGGGCCTTCAGATTTCGGAAACATTAGGAGAATAGGTCCAAATGAGAGTTATTTTGACTTGACACCAGTTGTTTACTGTACTACTCTTTCTTTCTGTTTTATATGTGTTTCAATGGTAAGGTATATGATAAATAATTCGCAGCCATTACGACTACATATTTATTATGGAAGTAACTTCCGCCATAGCGTCGTTGATTGATGACAGCTTCTTTTTTGATTGACAGCGGAAGTTGGCAACCACTATGATCGTGTTAAATCCCTATTTAGAATAGACCTATGACCAAATGCAGATGCATACATTCAAGTCATTAACATGGATGAATTATTTGTACTGCAGACAGAATGCAGTGATAATAATTCTATAATAGATACTTTGTCAATAAGGATAAGTCCAAGATACATTCCAAGAGCGATAACAATTGTATGGGATTAACACGCGCCACCGAAATGTCAATTGTACAATCACAACAAAAAAATTGTACTTCTGACAAATAAATAGACACCGAATGTCACACAAGTATAGAGTCCAAGGACATTTATGATACTGTAAAGATTGGTTATTTTGTCTCACCACTTGTCAACATACCTTTACGGAGGTTGGCAGTTCATACGGTTATATCGTGATCGTAGGGAAAGTCCCTGTAATCAAAGGCAAATTCTTGTCCAGCAGTGAACAAGTTTCGATAGACGTGATGTAAGTCAGCAAGTTGGTGGTAAGTAAGATGCAGAATCTTAAATCTTGCTACTCCGCTTCATCGTTTAGATTAAAGAAGAGCAGTAAAGATACTGCAGATAACACAACAATCGAGCCAATGGATAACGGTACCTAATTTATAAGCAGGGCGCGTTATAAAAATGGATGGATTGTGTAAAGGATATGAAGAAAGAGATTGAATAATAGTGTAAACGATGAGATCGGAAGAAGAAAACGTGTTACACCGCCACCATGTGACATGGGACAAAGGCCAGGAAGATGATGCACGAGACTAACTTGGAAAAACTCTCAGCTCCCTACTGCAAGGCTGCAAATTAAGCAGGATCAGAGACAAAATCTTGAAATCAGATAAACCCTCTACTTAAAATTACATCAACGAACACAATCCTTATACAAAGCAGTCTGTTTAATGTTTTCGCAACATATTCAGCATCTGTTGATCTTGAACAGTCAATCACGTAATAAATGGAGTTCATCTCTGTCTGTTCTCGTTTATCTCAAGTATTGTGCTAATGGTCTATTTAGTATTGAACTGACTAGTTAGCTTTGAAAGCTATTGTAATATATATTATATTAGTCGCTATTGTCTGGTAAAGGTTAATGCTGTTTTCGTTTGGTACAAGGTCGTAGTTGAATCTGGTTTCTGTCTGTCTCGCTGTACGGTCTTAGCAATGAGAGTTTTTTACTCTTTTTTGCATTGGATAGAATCAAGTCGTTGGATACTGGTACGGCCACTATCACTAGTGCAAGTTATTTTAATACCGAGTATGCTATCTGACTGGATTCTTATGTTGAAGCTCTGAGGTTATAACATTTCTTATTACAAATCAACACAGATGAACCTACATATTATGTTCAATTAATTTGAACACGAACATGTATTTGGGATTTACTTCTTTTTCCTACATGGTCATCATCATCTTATTACCCTTACCCCATATTACTTAGTGTCGGCTCAATAAGTTCTCTTCTTCCAGTCTCCCCCATCAATCGATTTATACTTTCTTCTTATAAATAAATAAATAAGCGTGATGACCAACCAATACCTAGTTATAATTTTTGTGTGGGCCCCGTACAGTATTCTTCATAAATTTCGAAAAGCTTTCCATACCTTACGTACATTGAGATAATAATATTATGACATTAGTAGTCTACCTCGAAGAAGAACCGAAAAAAACCCTCTCACAAAAACAAAGACAGATTGTATCAAAGAAAAAAACAAGTCAGCGATCAGAACACACACTTAACCTTCTTCACACCAGCAGTCGCAGCTCCCACCTATCATATTCAAATTAAGGTCAATTCTCTATGATCTATCGCTAAATTAATTACCATGGCTGTGACGTCATCGTGGCCATTTTGTGGGTCAATGTTGTGTAACAGACGTAAGTAACGTAATGTTTATGTGAATGTTTTGCGAAGGCGCTGAGAGCAGGGTTGGCGGGCAGAATTTTAAGAGTCGAATTAAGATAATATAAAGATTACTGGAGGATGTAGCGTGGGTAGGTCCCTTACAAGTTGAACCGACCGACGCCAACGTGACGAGGCGACGACCTAATGAAGGTCGCGGGAATCTGATTGATACGGTAACCCAGGACCGGTCGTTACGGCAAAACTCGGGGGATATATCCACCAGTAGAAGTATTTGGGGGAGATGATAATAAGGATAAGATAAGATATTGGATAACAGGCAAATGTACAAAAAATACAGTTCACAGAAAAAAAATAAAAATTGTTTGAAATCACTGTTATCATAGTAAACGACCTCGGTCTGCTATTATTCGCTTTGGAGCACCAAATAAATCTACTGCGTTTTTAAACGCTTTAATGGCATTTATCGAATTCACATACATAGAATGTTCCAGAAGAATAAATTTGGTGAACGCGTCATAAATGACGGAACAGTATTCTTTATGTTCGCTTATTCCACTTAGTTTGCCTTTTAAATCTAAGTGGATGGTGTGCCAGTGTGTGTTCCTATCCCATAACCAGTTTTCGGATAGGATGCAAACGCACCGACTCCTCGATGTTCTCATTGTCAACTGCGTCCTGCCAGTCTTCCATCATACAACTAAGAGATGTTTGTTGTTGTGGATGATAGACAATAAGACATATCGTAAATCGCAGAAAATCGCGACACCATTGATGAAGAAAACGCGGGCGTATGAAGGCATAATGATTCTATAGTTACTGAAGGCAGGTCTAATGCTTCCAAATATTTGTTGATGACATCTCTTGGATTCAAAAAAGGCCATTAGGGCTTCACTTGCCAACCCTACAAAGCATAATGGAGTACAGTTGATGGCGAAGTTGATGTAGACAAACAAGCTTACGAAACGCACGCGCATACTTGAATGATACGCGTCATTATGAAGTGGGTAGTCACTCGTGGATTGAGGATTGTGATCTTAACTGGCGTTATGAAGTTCGGAGATCCGGGTATTAAATTTGGTGGTGATTTATGTTTTATAATGTTGGTGACGGTTTAATTGCTGGAGGTACTGGCAAGAATAGAAAGTGATTTAGATTGCATTGGCAGAATTCTAGTTTGTTAGTGTTAACTATTGCCGGCTGTAATTTGTAGACTTTATTTATATATTACAATTACTCTCTGCCCTTACAGTTTGACCCAAAACGGGCAGTGAGTCTATTATTTCACAAATAAATATTAATAGAACATCAATATTACAATAATAAAACAGTATCAACAAAATAATACATTACAATTTCCAATTTTTCAGTAGTTTTGACAGTCGTTAGTCTTTACGGACAGTCAAAAGCCAGGACCTGATATCAGTCTTACCAAGGGGTACAGTCACAATATAAATATGGACAAACAGGAACCTACGTACAAACGCTCGAAACGGAACACTAACACAAACATGCTTCCTTCATATAGTACAGCTAGCAACGTGAAAGTATGATCGCAGTAACTTAAGACCACCAAAACCGACAAAATCCCGCTACACTACAGTTTTCGAAGTTTCAACACTCCAAAAAAAAGTAGACGCACCGCACATTCAAAGTAAAACCACACACCACATAAATTTCAACCCATAACAAAATTACCACAAATCAGATCAAACCAAACCACCTACGGAGATTCAGAAATATGAACAAAAACCGCACGAACTGAACTGCACACAGATTGAACCCACATCCAACGTACCATATCGAGAGAGCCGGTTCGAGTCTTACAAAAGGAAAAGAAAAAAATAAACATATGTGTAAAGACTCTTATAATTATACGCAAGTTTATAGAAGATATTGGCGGTGAACAAGTAAATGTTAGCCTTTTTGGGGTAACAGATAAAACTGCATATACAAATAAGGCTTTTCGCATACATACATTCAAATCCTAAGATGGATAGACAAGAAACGGGTAAGTTTGTAGTAATGTTTAGAACAGATTTGTTGGTAATATTTATATGAATGTACGTATGCTCAGGCATATACACACTCACCATTGGATGGGTGAATCGATTAGGTCCTATCCTTCTTTAACTCCTAAGTTAACGAAGAAGATGGCCTAATCGATGGTCAATAAGCCTTAAATGGGCATGAACTACTGAAGTACAATGTTACTTTCGACAATTCTAAACATTTAATAACTTCAACAAGAATTAATCACTGATGAAACGTCAGTTGATCTAGAGCTAAGCTAACCACGGAGACGCGGAAAGTGAAGATAGTCTTAGAAAAACTGTTTGAGACGCACGTTTTTTTCAACGATGTTTTAAAACCAAGAACAGGCAAATTAATTCCAAGATCAGACACAAGAAATACTCAATCAGTTTTTGCAATTGATTCCAAAGAAAGATTCATAAAGTGTATCCAAGCGTAACTTGTAAATAAAACAAAAGCGGTTTTACATAACGCAGTCTTGAAATACTCTAGTGTTGTTTTAGTACTTTTTATAAGTGATCGTATTGACATTTCATCAGCGCTAGCTATGCAAGCTTGGGTGGTTATGAAATCGGCCAATATTTTTTTCAATAATATTGAATATTATTATTGTACTCTCGACTGTTTTATTTGAAACAGTTAAATTTAAATCTATAAGAAGTTCTGGGCCTTACAAAGGTGGTTGGGACAGATTGGATGCGAAAGGCAGAGGAATGGGTTCTGTGGTGAAGTTTAAGGCAGGTATAGGTCCAGTGGACTGTCAAGGCTGAGTTGATTGATGGAGTTTTGGACCTTAATATATTTTTTAGTTTTGGACCTTAGAAAACCTGCATAGCAGCAAGGACCTGCGCTCAGCTATATTTGACATTCTAAATCTCAAATCTAGTGAAATTCAACCAAGTCGGAAAATCTAAGCAAAACCCTAACAGACCCAATTAGTCACCTTACAAATTGGTCCATCAGAAGTCTAGCACTAAACAGGCTTCGCAAACTACCAGTAATCCCGGTTATCCAAACACAGGTCATAAGCCCCGTAAATCTCATTTAGTGCTCATAAAACCACTGTTAAGAAAGTAATTAGGCGTTGGAGATACAAAGTCAGTTTATGGGGAGCCTCGTGGTACGTTTAATGGGTTTGCTGGCCCAAATGGGTGAGGTTTGAGGCCTGTGGATGAGTTCACGGCCTCGCGGCCTTTTAACACTACTTAGACAGAAAATAGGTTTCGATTTCCAATAGGCTGTTAACAGATGAATATAGTTGAAGACCAAAATCTTCCTAACCACAAGGTTAGTGGAGTTTATAACTGCCAATAAAGATATAGCATCATGTGCTCAGATATTACTACAAAGTGTGGAAAAAGTGGATACCACGAAGAATTTTGGCTAAGGTAGCTACATTATTATGCTAAGGACGAAAAGTAATAGCTGCAGTAGGGACAGGATAATATCGATGTTATTCATTCCTCTAACTTATGATTCCAGATGGACGTTACTGATGACCATTCTGTCCAGCCCCTGGAGATTAAGAAGGATGAAATTTCCCCAGGACAGGACACAGAAGTCGTAACTCGTTTTATTGGCACATCTGCGGATGTTGACGCCGGATAATGGAATTGTCCCGATTCCATGATCCGACTCGTCAACACCTAATGAAGAGCATCCTGTAATCCTGTTGCTTTTGTGGCTACTAAGTCCTTAAGTATGAGAATTTTCTGGGATCAGCTGTAACACACAACACGGCAAGGTAAATTCACTTATAGTGAAGTGTTAAGAGATTTCTAGAAGTTTTATTGAACGCGAAGCACCGTAAAATCTCATACGACATAACTATAAGTAGGCATTATGAGAGTTAACAATAAGTTTATTTGCAATATTGGGGTTACTGTTCTTGATCTCTTTTTTACTTATTTTTAACCCCCGCCGGAAAAAGAGGGGTGTTATAAGTTTCACGTGTGTTGCTGTGTATCTGTGTGTCTGTCTGTGGCATCATAGCGCCTAAACGGATGAACCGATTTCGATTTAGTTTTTTTTGTTTGAAAGGTAATTTTGTCGAGAGTGTTCTTAACCATGTTCGAATAAAATCGGTTCAGCCGTTCAAAAGTTATGGGGATTTTACTGTTTGAATCGCGGTGTTTTCGCAAGATAAATGTGTCGGGGTTTTTTTAAATTGTGAAATTTTACTTGTGTGTCGATTAACTCAAATATAGTCCCAACAATTCAGATTATATCCGACCAGTATGTGGCCACTTGGACAGCTCCGTCATTCGCCACGTTCAAAGCCTGTTCCTCGATGAAGTGAAGCAAAGCATAACGTGGAAAAACTGCTAAAAGTAAAATCAAAAACGAATTCAAGTGCCCCTTGACGAAGACCAAAAGAAAGACATTAGACAAAGTTCATTTGCTAACACAGAAATGAAAGACGAAGAAACGGATATATTAAAAACCAACTTAGAAACGAGTAACGCCCAACTATTAATCATGACACGCTAATTTAACTTAACAAACATGGAAGACATTGCTTTCATTTTTAAAATTCCTACCGGACTTTAGACCACCCAGTAGCCCACTCTAATCCGCCAACAATCATTCATTTACGATCACAATATTTACTTTCTCACTAGGTCATTGCATCTGTAAACATTACGGAACACGAATGTAGGTAAAACACATAGTATGTCAACTTTATCAGCAGCGGTTCAAATGATCTTATCCGTTTTACAGTAATCCTACGTCAAAGAGATAAGTTTTATGATGGAAGATTCATGAAAGTTGCTACACGTTTTATGATAGAGATGTTTGAAAGCAATGATGAAGTCAAGACCGTGTATAAAGGCATCTATATTTCAAAGGACCAAATTATTTAAATCAGTAGATAAGATTAGCAATGATACGATGATAGGAGAAGATTTTATTTAGTTGATCTACGTTGATCAACTATTGAAATGAAAAGGAAAATACAATGAGTGGAGAAGCCTATTGTGTAGCAAATATATTGGATAAATCTGTCGACAAGCAAATCTAGCCAATTAAATATAATCTAGAAAAAGAGCAACGTCTGAATAGGAATAATGCAAAGCATCAGGCATATACGAGTTTGACACCACTTTCATATTTTTAAAACGGACTTTATGAAAACGTATATATCTTCGTTCAAATTTGCAGAAGCTAAATTACGTCCCGTTTCACAAATTAGAGGGATTCGACGTAACGAACTATACACCATAGCTTCTGAATGGGGTAACCGTGAATGATCTCGGCAACATAACTTGTAAATAGAAAATTCTTCTCTAATCAAGACTAAATCAGTTGAATGTTTATTTTTAGATATGTTGAAACTGACACTAGTCTTAATAACGTTCAAAATCATGAACGAAAGAACTCCACTGCAGACGCTCTACAAACATAATAATATGTCATTGTTATTCGACCTTGTGAGGTACAGTAGCGGTGGTAAGTCGACTAACTCTCCATGCAAATGATTTGAGTAGATAGTTCTGTAATTCATGAAGATCTGCTTATCTATAAGTTGTGATAACATTGGCTATGTTAAATATATTTTGAGGTTTGTTTTCCTCCTCAAGTTTCTTACAGTTACGACTTCTTACAATTCATTGATAAAATCTGAAGTGGCTTAACGAGAGATATTCTGGCAATGAAATTGCGTTCACTAATTACCAGTGCCGCAAACTTTAATGAAGTGTACTTTAGTGCTGCTCTTAAATAGTTTATTGATTCGAAACTAATTTATATAATCATTTGTAGCTAAAATGAGACTGGGCCGGACACGACTGCCACATATAGAACAGATTATGGACTAAATCAATCACAATGTGGGTCCCGGCAAATGTCCGGCGATATCGTGGCAGACTCAGGCGAAGATGAAGGATCAGAGTGGACCGCTATTAACAGAATTGGTCCACAATTGCACTAAACTGCAGTAGGAAATAACAGGCTGAAAATACAATAATACAATTTGTGCAATGGCTAATACAGCGACAACGAAAGCTGAAACTTATTTGCACTAAAAGTATAATTTAAAGGCGAAATAAAGAGAACAGTCCTCGATATAATTTGACGAAGGTAGATCGAGTTCGTCAGTTGAACAATGGTCTAAATATCGCCGAGTCATTGTATTCAATGATGTTGCGTGGTGTAAGTGATGAGATTATCACGACGTTATCTTGTTTACAATTCATATACTTATAGCAGGATTTTTGGGGATAAAAATAAGGCTACTCAAAATGATGCAAGAGGCATAAGGCTATAAGGCAATAAGGCTCCTATTGGTCGTAGCGTGATGTTATATAGCATATAACCTTCCTCGATAAATGGACTATCGAACACAAAAAAAATAATTAATTTCTACTCCGTAGTTCCTGAGATTAGCGCGTTCAAATAAACAAACAAACCCTTCAGCTTCATAATATTATATTATGTTATTATATAGTATAGTATAGATAGATGAGCTAGACTAGAAGTCTACCTCATCTATCTAACATACAGACCAAAAGATATGACTTCTAGTGATTTGCCACAGACTTAAGACGTTAGCCAAGCAAAATTCAGTATACTGCTAACCTTCTAGCGGTTGAACCTACATGGCTCAAGCTACTGTGATTTTTAGAACTCAAGGGAACAATGACTTGCCTATAATACCGGTCATAGCTAATGCTGAGTTTTAGAACTCTATAATCCAAATGACGAAGGCTGGACAAAGCATATAACGCCAAACCTTATAGCTTGAGGAAGAGTATGGGGATACCGAAACTCATCATTAAAGGACCGTTAAAGAGGGGACGAAATTCTACAACCACAATTAAGACAAAGAGGTCAACCATCTCCTAACTTAACCCACACATTCGTCACGTACATTAGAAAGTACTGGCGATCACAATATGGTCAATTTAGTCAATTTATACATTATACATGCGTTGCGTTGTAATATTGATACAATCGAGCCGTTAGATGCTTCGTGCGTGATGGTGTACTTAAAATTGTATGTACTTATGCGGTTTGTTGTTTTCTTTTCAGGACAATTTGGAGAGGAGAGGAGAAGATAGGGTTAATAGTAGTTGGTTTAGTGTAAAACCAGGATATTGCCGTAGGGGTATAGTTGCTCCGATTGTAATTACTCTAGTTTTGCGGATGAATCACATGCTATATCTATGAAAATATTCTCCAACTATCACTTAGTTGACGTCTCTGTGCGATTGTATGTGCAGACAATATGCAATCAAAGTTTTTGCGGGATAGATGCCGTGTTTCTCGGCGGGGCATCCATCCTAAACATAATTTACATGGATTAGGCAGCTATCCCCTATGTGGGATAGATAAAAAGGATAGCGGGTCCACTATGGCACCGAACTGCTAGAATTAGAAAGGAATGGCAAAAGCTGGCAGAGGCCTTCGTGTCATGCTGACACGCCGACACTCGCACAGTTTGTTGGCAACGGAGGCTATAATAATAATATCCTGACTGCCACCAGACCATAAAAACGTCTACCCCATATACAGACACCTGTTGACATCTAAATCACCACACTCAAAGTCCAAACATATCATGTATCGATTAAAATTCGATTGCACTGCAACCCGATTCTCAGTATCGCCTTCTGTATGCGAAATTGTTTGTATTAGCATACCAGCCAAGATGTTCCAGGAAACTGTTAGCTTGATCGTATAAGTTTTATAACACTGACACGATTTAGAATTTAGACCTGACTTGTTTTTGTGGATTTTTGTGTCGGTCACTGAATATTATGGTGAAAAATTGAGGGCGTAATGTTACGAGAAGTTAACATTGTGCTAAATGTCATCACAGAGAAGGATAAGAATGAGAAAATCTCAAGAGATATTTTATAACTGGCAGAGCGTGCAAGAACCATCATCATTTCAGCCGAAAGACGTCCACTGCTGGACATAGGCCTTCCCCAAGAGCCATCACATTGACCGGTCCCGTGCGTCCTGCATACAGCGGATCCCCGCAAGCTTCAACAAGTCATCGGTCCACCTAATGGGAGGCCTCTAACGCAACGTCTTCCGTTTCGCGGTCGCCACTCCAGAACGTTTCT
The DNA here is from genome assembly GCA_949775005.1 of Orthosia gothica. Lineage (NCBI taxonomy): Eukaryota > Metazoa > Arthropoda > Insecta > Lepidoptera > Noctuidae > Orthosia > Orthosia gothica. The sequence continues at coordinate 23,993,877 of OX459036.1, forward strand.
GCCCTATCGGCCATCCGTTCTGCGAGCAATGTGCGCTGCCCACTTAAGTTAGGCAATTCTTCGGGCTATATCGGTAACCCTGGTTCTCTTGCGGAACTCTACATTTTTGATTCGATCAGGCCAGGAAATTCCGAGTATAAACCTCTCCATTTGCCCCTTGGGTGACTGTAAACTTTCTGATGAGGCCTATTGTGAGCGACCACGTCTCAGAGCCATAGGTTATAACACACATTGGTCATGCGAGCGTGCAATAGAAGAGGTCTATCCAGAGTTACTGGTAACTCGACGACGTGATGTTGTGACTAATTTGCAACTACTAAGCACCCTTGGGAGCCTAGGCAGAAACCAATGGGCCTCGAGGAAAACAGACTAGGTTTTTTAATTTTCTGCTGATTAAATGGACTTAATTGCTCATTGAAATGGTAGCTTATGTATTTATTAAAGCTTACCAAGTTAGAAAAGAGTAGTAATAGTGCAGTGTGGTGGTTGGTAGTTCCAAAACTATCCCTGAGCTGAATACTTATTAGAAACAGAATTCTTCGGTAAATTCATGCATGAGTAAGCATTTCCAGAATGGAAGAATTTCCAAACTAACAATGACAAGTTTTAAATTCCTGACAAAACGATCTTAACTCATATCACAGAACCCATATCCATTGTCCTGTCAACTCTTCTGCGTATCTTCAAGGATGATAAAGAACAGACATGATGTGTATCACACACATGTAGCCAAACTGTCTCTGGGGAAATCTCGTCAGAGTAAACGTCCTCGATGTGTACAGAATTATATCACGATCCATATTTGTCGGCATAAACAGATGACTAAGAAACATACGCAAGTCTATGAGATTAGAATATTAATTAAGATTAGCTGTTTGTATTATATGGTCGTTTTGACATTACAAGGTGATCAAAGGTACCCGACATGTTTTCTATTAGGTAAATAAGGACGGATGATAAACATAATATCAAGATTCTTTGGATTTCATCAACAAGTTTTTAAGCCAAGGGCCAATAGAACAAGAATAAATCTTAAAAATACATAATCAATCTGCCTAGCAACGAACATAATCTTTTCTTAATTATGTTCCGAGTTCACTTCCAGTAAAATGGATGAAGGTAAGTACTACTCTCAAAGACACCAAGGAATTTTGGAAGTCGCTCCACGTAAAATTCTGGTAATCAGCTGTATCCGAATATACAGCATTCCGACCTCAACATAGTTGTGATCAGGCTATGCAGACGATGACGACATATACGTAGGATATCCATTGGAGCAAGAAGAAGAATGTTTACTATTGGACCCAAGTAAAGAAGGACGGACACATTCTGCTTAACAAAACTAGGACACTATTGTCACTATAGTCAATAAACATAAATTATTAAACAATTTCTTAGGAATTGTTGATAGACAATCACGCTTCGCATAAACTGGCGCTATAAATAACTAAATAGCTTAGATAAACGAGCAATATACATAAAATGGCAAGGAATTCAGATTTAACACTAATCCATTGGAATTTAGTTTGGCTTAGGAATTTATAGATAACGATTAGTATAGTACAGTAGGGCCACTATTGTTTGTATTGTTGTTTAGTTATTCTCAGGGGTTAGACCCGGAGAAGTGGTGCCGACAATGAGGAACTTTGATTTAGTAACGTTGTCTTTTGTCTCGTCGCATCATCGACGAACTTGTTGAGCGTCACATCACACACACACATCATCAGACTTTGAATTTTCCTACTGCTGGGAGTGGGACACAAGCCTCCTCTTTGTGAGAGTGAATGGGCCGTTTTCCACCACGCGGACCCAGTGCGGGTTGGTGGATGTCACAATTCTTCGAATTTTTGGTTCTAGGACATGCCGGTGTCCTCAAGATGTTTTCCTTCACCGTTTTGAGAGCAGTGGTGATGAAATAATTTACACAAAGTAAAGCGCCTGTCTGGGTTCGAACTCACGGCCTACAACTTGTAAGGCGCGGCCGCTACCACTGGGCCACTACTGCTCTCTTGAAAGTTAAAGCAGCCCAAATTTGGGGTTTGCCAAATCGAAGTTACGAAGTAGTAGAAAGCTTCTGGTGAATTGATCACACATAAGAACACTCTTCTTTGCCTCACTAAGCTTTATCTTTAACCAGTTTTTGTACTAACTTTACCCTTAAGGCAAATTCTATGCTACCTTTAGACGACACCAGAAATTACAAATAAAAGAAGACAAAATAAATACAAATTGCAACTTCCATTATTATAGTCAGAACTATACGGAAATCTTCAAACTTATGAGCCAATTGTAGTATGTACTATGTAGTACCACTACTTTTTACACAGGGTACATTAAACCAAATACATATTAATACAAACAAAACGCTACATATATTCGTACTTGAATCAGTAACCGGTTTTTTCCACTCAACGAAATACAGAGAACTGTCGTTATCTAAGAAGGCACAACGGAATCATTATCTGCGAATTCTAGCTGCTCCTGCTGATGTAATACCTACTTTAATTGTAAGAACACAAGGTTTGGAATGTAAAGGATTCGTCTCATAGTCAGTAAGTGTACTGTTTGGAAGACTGACGTTACACAGATAAGTTAAAGTAATCTTAATTGAAACAAAGTGTTTATTTATGAAATACCAGTGGGGCTAGCTGTCTGTCTGGTTAAGAGGTCTTTTATAAATGAGGATCTATAATCTTAGTTGGCCGTCCGTTCTTGACTGAAAGGAATTGCTGATAGATAAGAAGTGATTTTAAAGATATACAACAAAGTACAATTTTGTAATCTGTGACTGAAGATTTATGAAGGTTTCAGAAAATCCCAAAACATATATCATTGGTCTTTCGTTGTCCTGTCAAATACCCCAAGCTTATTAGTAGTTATTATTGTAGAACCTCAAGATTCATGGAACAATACTTCTGCATCCTCTCTACACTATGTTATATTAGTATTAAAAAGTGCTCTACGCAACGAAAGTGAATTCGGTATCAAGAACAAGGAAAGTGTCTCGCTGATGATAATATCTTCGTGCATTGTTCCGATTCTGTCTGTAAGCAGTATGGCGAGACTTTGACCGACATTATTTAATTAAAGTGATTTAAAATGGCTATTCTTGCTTGATTGCTCATCAATGATTGTGATTGTTAGGAATACCAACAAGGCGTTGGATTTGTAGGAAACAACTTTCTTCTAGGTTGTTTTTTTTACTAGCTTTTATTAATCTTGCAATATATGTGTATCATGTAAGTGTGTACGGGTCAAAGCTTGCAACTGAAATTTAAAGCAGTTATTAAGATGTAATTTTGCATACACGTAGTTTTTTTTTTTAATGATAGGCTCGCGCTGTTGTTGTAGTTTGGATGACATTGCATGGTAAGCTATGTGACGTCATTCTAAATCCAATATGCCGGACGGCCCAAGCTAGCGGACTTGTTATTTTTTGCACTGCCATGATATGGGTATCAAATGAAAGGGTTTACTGAGAAGAATATGAAAAAAGCTTTTTTAATGAATATTATTATTATTGATGGGATCACGTTTGACCACTATCTCACCTGATGGTAAGCGATGATGTGGTCGACGGTGAAGCACGCTTGCATAGAAGTAACCTATTCATGATCATTATCAATTTAGCCGAAAGACGTTCACAGCTGGGCACAACTCTTCCCCAAGAGTCGCTACATCAGCCGGTCCTGTGCGTCTCGCATTCAGTCTATGAACTATTCACCCTCGACCTAAAGACTCCTGATTAAATTCTAATATTTTCTGGTGTTCATATTCTCTGAGTGTATTCTGCACATCGTAACATGGAGACAGACCCTGAATCACATCGCGTCGTAGGGGCAGGGTCATCAGCCACGTAAGAACTGCTTTAGTTAAAGTATGCTCTCGATCTGGTCAATCCCATTATCTCCTTCAGTAAATTGCCAATTTATTCCCGCAAGTGGGTCTTGATTGCCAAAACATTTCCGGGGATTAAAGTAATTACATTGTAAAAGAAATCTCCAACATCCATGTAAATGCAATGCTAATCTATGTAGTTACGATTATATACTTGGAATGACATTATACTTGTTAATACAACAAACAATGACGTCACGACTCTTAAAGTACCTGTAATGTGGGTTGGTACTTAAATATTCTGTAGGGCTTCGCTATTCGTCTATTTAATTGACATCATCATCTTCTGTTCTAGTTCCGTGTTACTTTGGGTCGGTGCAGCACGTTTTCTTCTTGCGTTCTCCCCTGTCAACCGTCATACTACTACACATTTATTCTCATTTCATATTTTCTTTATCCTCTGTCTCCGTCTGCATCCACAGTTACAGTCACTTTTCCATTTTCTTGACAAAGCGTCCATCGGCAAGAATAGTCTTGATAGCATCATTGCAGATCAGTGGTGACCCAGTGGTAACAGCCGCGACTTACAACCAGGCAGGCGCTTTACCTTGTGTAAATTATTACATCACCACTGCTCTCAAAACGGTGAAGGAAAACATCGTGAGGTAACCGGCATGTCTTAGAACCAAAAATTCGAAGACATGTGACATCCACCAACCCGCACTGCGCCCGCGTGCCTGCACGCACAACGGACAAAATAGAAGTTAAAGTGCGCAAAGAGGGTCCATATATCCTATCCTAGTATCATTGCTCTAAGGATCGGAAGCGCTATTGCTGAGCATGACGTTCTGGGTTGGTTCGAGCAAACTGTCTCTCTCTGGAACCTGTCAGTAGCAGCCCAGTCCGGGTTTGTACCAAATTGATGGCAAATGGCTCGTCACAAAATATTACATGGGATTCAATCTGGGCAATTTGGGTGTTCTATAGACTTGTCCTTAAACTTTGGAGACCACAAGCAGGATGTTATGTAAATAATATTCTTCTACTTGCAAACACACGCCCAAACATGGCAATGTACGGTTAAAGAGGACATTGGCATGTGGAACACTTTTCACTACCTAGGTACAACGTACTGCAGATGAATGCGTGACCGCAGTGTGCCCTTTTCATTTGCTGGTTTGTCTTTTACAACAGCCATATTGTTTCTAGGAATCGCCAAACATAACATGATATTTAAAGCGGTTGGACTGTATATTATACAGGGACCTGCATCAATGGGAAACCTCTTCTCACGGATTAAAAAATAAAAGGAAGTGACCAGTAGATAACGCTGTCCGTACTTGGAGTACTTATGGTTTCGTAAATCTAAAAATTGACCGAACATTCAAGGCCAGGATAAGCAAGGACTTGCGGAAATAATATTTCAAAAAACTTCTTTGAAAACCAGTTGGTGGTCTCAATTCAATATTAGCACGCAGAAAGATATTCTGCCAAAATTTATTTCAGGGATAGGGCAGGTTCTGTCCACTTTCACAACTTCGTTTTTGGTTACCAGAGGTTTAATTATTTCGACAAACTGACCTTCAGGGTGCTCGCTGTTTCTTTTACGAGTACTAATACCAGGAGAATCGGAACAACCAAGAAATAGTATCTAGACAGAATGTGTGTTATTTATTTGGCTCTAAGCCATGCGACGACGACGCATCGGTATGGACTTGCATTGCGTCCAGCTAGACTGCATTGCTGTATTGGTACTGAATACAGATAGATGCCTTGTAGCATAAATTAAATAGCATAAAAGTGGAATAGGTAAATAGTTAGAATCTGTAGACCGAAGTGATTTAGATGCTATGCTAAACAAAATTAAACAGCTCTATTTTTCAGCGGCAACATTACCTGCCTGCTTTCAGTAATACTTAATTAACACATTCAACGCGTATTTTTTCCCATCATGAAAAAACGTGCACTTTGTATGTTTTGTAAATAATTGACGAAAATAATGCATAATAAATTCCCGCCACAGTCTGCCATTGTCATATTTTTCGAAATCACGAGCGTTCGAATTAAGAATTGACCGTGGAACTCCCTTTATTCAGCCTGGGAAACACTCGTATGATTCGATCCGGCCAGCAACTAGGCAGAATAGTTTCAGAATGGTCGTGCGATGCAATTATTAAAAAAAAAACAGCCGAGGCTATTGGTTGCGTGTACTTGTGACGTCATTTATCATGATGGCGAGACTATTGCATCCGCGACAAAAAGTGATCTTTGTGATACAAATCGCTTCTATTGTTACGGAAGGTAGTTTATTGAAATCGTCAATGATGGAACGTTAAAATTACAATACTCTTTACAACAGTTAGTCAGAGGCTCTAAACTAGACAAAAGGTTCTACCTACATAGAATGATAAAACTATCAGCGCTAACGATTGTCAAAAAGTTCAAAATGCCTACATAAGATTGGCATGTGCTACCGAAATGTCAAATGCCAAATGCCCAACAGGCCTTGACAATACACAAGTGAAGCAAAACCAACCACAGATGAATCACTTAAATCAAGGTTAAATGATAACAAGCTAAATGCAGTTAATTGCAAAACTGGTCATTATAAAAATTAACAGTCGCACAAGTGTGTCAGATGACAGATAAAGAGTATTGTTTCATTATATATCTCTTCTTTGCAAAATATTCTCTTTGAAAATACCTATATTTTTATTTAGTAATGAGATTAAATCTACTGTTTTGTAAAATATTTAGGTAGGTAACGTTATGCAAAGTGGTTGAAAAGAAACGCAACAAATTAAGTCCTCAAAAGTGCAGCAAACAGCCTTAGCACAAGATTCCTAATATTCGTACTCTACTTAAGAAAGGCTTGACGATTAAGTAATAGTCAAGGCAAGCCCGCCACACTATTCTCAACCACTGCAACTCCTGAAAGCCAGCATCAACAGAGGCTACCACCAGAAAAGCGCCGAGGCAATGAAGCTCGACGAGTCAACGATTCAAATGTCTTAGATCCCCCAACGAAATGAATAAGAAAATAACAAAGTTAATTTTGGGCGCACGGTTGGCGCAGTGGTTGAGCGATTGACTGCTGTGCTGCGTGTCGCGGGTTCGATTACCGCACGGAACAAATATTTGTATGTTCTACAGATAGTTGTTCCGGCTCTGGGTGTTGTGTATATGAGTTTATATGTCTGTAAACGCACCCACGATACAGGAAGAAATTCCTACTGTGGGGTAACGTTTTTTTAAAAGAAAGAAGAAAGAAAGAAACAAAGAAAGAAAGGATTAACGTAAAACATAATTTTCCTTCCCTATCAAGTAGGAAACGTAATAGAGCTATAATCTATTTGAAATAACATTAGAAATTTTACAACCCCTTTTTACAGTCCGTTCAACCGATATTGAGTTCTATCCCGTAAATATAAGGATGGGAAAAAGCATAAACCTGCTACCAAAGCTGCCATTTTTCTTATCACCAACGCAATAGATGTTAAAATCGGTTAATTCGGTTGAACGGGTTGTAAAATGGGATTATTCATATGTCTAATGTTATCTCAAATGGAGTATAGGTCAATAGGCACAAAGGGACGTTTACAACTTGGATTAGCCCAATTGCCAAACACCACAGATTAAAATTAACAATACACGTACGTATTAATTTAATGGATCCTAAGCTGCAGATAGAAGTGAGAATATAATTCCCGCACCTAAACTTAATAGGTAGTCCCTGTGTTCTCCCAAAGGAACTTCAAAACATCAAACATGTTTTTACTTCCCGGAAACAAAGACCAACAAATAAAAACAATTTACAAATGGCGGCCTAATTATTCCAGCGTGTTTAGAAAACGCCGGTTATCTAACAAGACGTTGCATTTGGCAACAGTTGTTATTCCATTACAGTTTAGCGTTACCGACACAGCAATTGAAAGATGTGTTCAGCTCTGAAAATAGATTTCGAAGTAAAGAAATAAAGTTTTGTTTATTTGTAATAGAAACATTCCGATGTCTAGCTGATTGCTTTTGGCAGGTTTCTGGGGAATTATTGCTAGATCTATGCAGGTAAAACACAATTATATCTAGACACTAGCTTTAGCATACAACAAGCCGTCTTACTGCTCACCATCGTTCTAAGGAGACGATATTGTGCAAAATTTCGAACTTCCAGACCTTTTTTTTTGTTAACTGCGGAAAGCTTGAAAAGGCTCTGGACTTTTGGAAAAAAGACCAGCGAGTGTGGGATCTTTGCCTCTCAAAAAACCACCCCGGAGATCCATCTGTGCATCATCATTATCTTTTTCACATCCTTGGGGAGACTGAAAAAGCGAACGAAAAAAAAAACGAACGCACTTCTGGACCTAGATTTAGTCAGTTTATCAGGTCTGTCGGTGACTGAATTTAAGAAGTTCATTCATCGTTTTTTTTATCTTCCTAAGTCTTATAACCACCTTCATCCATACCAAAACTATCCTCACGGCATGCCCTACATTGCTTTTTCAGTATTTTTCTTGAACTAACAAATGCCAGAATTATCCAGGCATCATAAGTTTTGAAACATAGTCCATATCTGCGCATCTTTTCGTTCTCGAGTACAAATCAATTGACCTTTTCAATGCTCTCATAATTTGTAACATTAGTCTGCCCACTTAAGTACCCAATCGATACCATCTTAACTAGAAGACCGATCACTGGCCTTTCATTATCAAGTCACCGCTTTCGAAAAGCCAAAGTAAATCACTTAGTTTCACTTCAAAACAATAGAGCCGGGGTGTCAGGAATTTGGGGCACCCATCTTTAAACACAATGACGATTTATTCAAAGTTAAACCACCTACTTGGTAAAGCAGTTATTTTCTTTGTTTTACTGTCTCGTGGAGAGCAGAGATGGATATGCTGGCGCAGAATTTTTAGCACAAGGTCAGTTTGTTTTGACCCGCCTAAAATTCTTGGTGTTGTTATTTCGAAAATTTTAAGTAGGGCTACACCTGCACAGATATAAATCTAAATAGATAACGCAAGTCCCTCCATCTGTATGAAAACCAAACGTGCCACTTTTTCACATACAATTTAAAAACAATTTTATTTACCAATGAAAAAAAAACAATTACAATGCATCGGCCAACTTTTTCTATACAGTTTTTACAGCTCAATATGGCATCAAAAGATTTCTAGATTTCTGTGGATTTTCGGTGCCGATAATGCTAAATGCTAAATGAAAAGCTCGAATCATTGATCGTAATTTTACTACGTTTTTTGGCACGCGAAGTACATACAATCGCGTCATCTGGTTAGATTTATATCTGTGGGCTACTGTCTTTATTAAACTGAAATAATCAATGCACACCTGTGATTCGCACAATAACTAGGAATCTATGAACATACGTGGGACACTCAGAAAGTTTTGCGAAACTAAAAAAAATTGTTCTATACGTACATATATTTTTATTAAATCTTTTCAAAGTACTTTCCACCAGCCTCTATACAAAGATTCATGCGCCTAAACCAGTTTTCAAAACACTTTTTCCAGTCCGCCGCAGACACCTCGTTTACAGCCTGCTCGAACGCAGCCAGCGCATCTTCCGGCGACGAAAATTGTATCCCTTTGAGCTGATTTTTTATTTTTGGGAATAAAAAGAAGTCACACGGTGCTAGATCAGGGCTGTAAGGAGGGTGACCCAGGAGTTTGACTGGCGTGCTGTCCAGGAAGTCCCTCGTTTTGAGTGCGGTGTGCGCAGGTGCATTGTCGTGGTGGAGCAGTAGCCCGCGGAGCCCTGTGTTTGGTCGCTTGTTGCTTATAACAGAGAAAACTTCTGGCAAACATTTGGTAGTATACCATTCGGCATTAATGCTTCTTTGATCCCGTAAGGGAATTGATACCAAGTGGCCAGTCAAATTAAAAAAGCTAGCGATCAAAATCTTACCCCCGCTTCTAGATCGCTTCACTTTGGTAGGCGTTGGCTCATTTTGAAACACCCAAACAGTCGACTGGCGCTTGGTTTCTGGGTCGTATTGATAAATCCAGGACTCATCACCTGTAACGATGTCGTAAACACGCCGGGACGAGCCTGCTTCAAATTTGTTAAGCATATCACGGCACCATTCCACCCGGGCCTGCTTCTGAGCATCGGTGAGGTTGTGCGGCACCCAGCGTGATACTATCCTCCTCACGCGAAGATGGCTGTGTAGAATCTCGTGAACGCTTCCCGATCCAATCTTCAATATGTGTTAAATCTCCTGATATGTAATTCGCCTATTGTCTTGGATTAAATTTTTCACTGCTAGCACGTTTTCTTCGGTAACAGCCGTCAAAGGGCGACCGCTTCTTTCGTCATCCCCCAAAGTTGGTCGACCGCGCTTGAATTCGTTATACCAACGATACACGGTTGCCTTGGAAGGGCCTTCATCCATGAATGCCATTTGAAGTCTATCGTACGATTCATCCGGTTTCAGGCGACACTTGAAATCGTATAAAATCATAGCTCTAAAATGTTCCCGGCGCAGATCCATATTTCAGTGAGACACAATACTTTGAATTAACTCGCAAAAAATGTGGAGGGAAATTTTGAAATTGGAACTTACTTATTTTTACTTATAAATAATCATATTTTCGAAAAACATTATAACTGGCCAGTCTCCCATATATAAAAACTTTTTTTCGCAATACTTTCTGAGGGGCCTGGTATAAGCAACAGGACGTCAAGACTTTAGGAGCCTAAGCCACAAATGTTACGAGGTAATTATCAAACAGCTCAACTTCTGTGCTTAAACTGGACTGTTTCCGTTGGAAACTTGAGTTCATGGTAATCCCTCCCAATCCCGATACAGCTACGGCATTCTGTGTCAAATTCAAAAAAAGATGGCGAATACCCGATATCTTATAATTACGGAGCGTCGTACCGAGATAAACACAATGTTGACGTTAAGATATTTCGGCGTTGCCGGCTTTTGTAGGGGGGGTTATCAGTTACCAAATGAACTTGTTTTTTTATGCGAAACAGGTTTGATAACTTCGGCGATATTTTGCATAAATAATGATGTTATTTTTGTATAGTAAATGCTATCAGGCTTGTCGTGAAAGAAAAGAAAAAAGTTACTTAGGATCGAATATTTTCGGTCTTTCGATAGTTTTGCTTGATTTTGTTCCCATTCTAACTCAAGAACAGAGGCTCTATATAGACAAGAACATATATTAGTATCAGATGTTCCATGGGACTAGTGAGACATTTCCCACTTGTCCCATCATGGAACTGGGTCAAAGGGACTAGTGGGACAGACCGATTCTATCAACATACCGTCGCGATAGCAATTAGTAAAATGTCAAAAATACCTATATGTGATTGCCTATCGTTATTAAAATGTCAAGTGGCACATTTTGGCATTTTAACCATCGCCATCGCTGATATAATGACACTTTGTCAAAAGCAGCTCACGCTTTTTATCACGGTTTTTGCTCCACAACTATAATACAAATGTGTGACTCAAGGCTGTCACAGTAGGCCGTGCTCGCCCGGCAGGTCAGATAGTCAGTCGTTCCATGTAATATACTGGTACATCTGCAGCCTCATTATTTTCATTTACGAAAATAAACAATTCCAACTTTTTCTATAAATTCTTTACAGCTCGGCGGCATAATTTTTCTAGATTTCGGTGGATTTGCGGTGCCAAATGTGTAGCCAAATGTGTAGTGCTAAATGAACAGCTCAGATTAAGACCATTGATCGTAACTTTATTCTGATTTATGGCACGCGAAGTACATACAATCACGTCATCTAGTTAGATTTATGTCTGTGGTCGTTGTGTTGATTGTAGCTGTAGTTCGAGAACTACAGCAGGCTATAAGTCCTGGCATTTGGTATTCAGAAAGATTGATATTATAAACAAGAAGCTCATAAACGCCACTGTATTCAATTTTGCACAAGAATGCCAATGTCAGGTGTCGCAATCTGTTGCCGATGTATTTATCGACCATTGTAAGGTCTTAAACCTACCACGGCTTGGCATACATAATAGAATCGTTTCAATTGGTTGGCGATGTCCAACAATTCTTTGTAGATAAAGGGAAAATACAATATTTCCTTTAAATCGTGAGTAAAATACTACAACAGGAAAGGTCGTATCGAATTATATCGTCAAAGATGCCTTTGTTGCGAAACAGAAAACCTAGCGAAAGACCAAATTAATAGCTACAGATTATAATGTTATCCGTTTACTGATAGACTATTATATCTCCTTTCAAGACACAAAACAATAAAACAATTTAAGAACTATTTCACTGGGTGACACAATGGCCGGCTTTATAGTTGCTTACTAGTGTTTTGTTTTGAATTTTTTGTTAAAAAGTTTTTTTTTTATATCTTTTTAGTTTTGCTAGGTACTTCCAATCACCACGACTAGGATACATTGTTTTATATCGGAGATCAGTTCGATGGTACCATTTTCTACAGTACTATTTAAGTATTTAAATTAAAACTTCATCATAGTCGGTTAACTATTCGATATATCTTATACCCGTGTCATACTTAGCTCTAAGGAGTTCCAGTGGTCATCTAGTCTTCTTCATCAGTTCCACTTCACCAAATGATACTTTCTGATTGCAAATGATTACATTATTGATGAAAATACCAAAAACGCTATACAGTGTATGTCTATAATATTTGAGGAGTTGCATCGATTTCTCCAAGATCCCATCTTCAAATCCTGACCTGATAACCATGGGACCATCTGAGAGTATACTTTCTCAAACAATAAAAGAATTTTCCAAAACGATAGAGGCGTCTTGAGTAATCGTAAAAAAAAACATTAAAAAAAAAAAATTCCGACGAATTGACAACCTCCTCATTTTTTGAAGTCAGTTAAAAAGGATTTAAAAGTAAGAAGGATGAGAATGCGAAGGTTTATCGAAGCTTGAGAAAAATACTAAGAACGCATGAGACGACACCAGTCAATTTAAATTGCTTTGCAAGAGACCAAACGAAACAAAAAGGACGCATAGTTCAATGGTGCAAGATTCGAAATTCTTAATAATGATAGGATCACTGCTCTACTTTCGTTAAAAATAATAATGAACCTAATGCACAAAATGATACACAAAATACTCCTTTAGATTAAACAAGAACAGCTCAGACTAATAATAAAGATACTCTTGCAACTTATCCATCATTACGTCAAGATAATGCCCCTGATCTTCCTGGGAAACCATCTTTGACCAGTTTTAACTTTCTAACGCCTACTGCGGTTCCTACAACCGATATAAGCTGTTACAACTATTGATTTAAGAGTGAGAGTGGCTTGCGGTGCGGGTTGAGAGTTGAGACTACAGGGTCTATTTATCTGCGTGCAGACAATTCTGTGATGACATCATGGTTCATAGCTCGTCTAGACTCTACGGTTTGCAAGTTTTAACGTGTCCGTGTATTTAGGGCTGCGAATAGAGAGTTACCTGAACTTAATTGTGTATTTTTTTTGGCAATCTTCTTAAATGTGTCCATAATATTTTAGGGCTGCGGAATAAGGAGATAGAGGCCTGAAGATCCTTGGAACATTTTATGGGCAAACTTCCTCCTAAGTGTCCATTTTAGATAAGCCGTAAAGGTAACTTTTGGATATAATACTCGTAGCTAACGCAAAAGGAATGGAATTCGGATGATGACAGATAGCCACAACTTCGAAGTGCCTCAGCCTGTTAGTTCATGTTTTTAAAAAGGTTTTCTTGCAAATACACCTATTTGAAAGAGTACCTACTTTGCTAGTTTGCAAGAACGTCAATAGACAAAAACTAAACTTAGAAACAATTACTTTCCTTCAACAATAAGAAACATCCACCAAATTCGGTAAAATTAATACACTTCATTTGATGTTTTTTAAATATTTGACCCACACTGGGAATTTCTTTATCATGGGTGCGTTTAATAACATTTAAACTCACATACAACAAACGCCAGACCTGGAATAACTATCTGTAGGCCATACAAATCTTTGTTCCGTACGGGAACCGAACACGCGACATGCAGTGCAGCACCACTGCGCCAACCGCGTCTTCAAATAATTCTGCAACACTAAAATTAAAATAATTTTGAAACAAAATAGAACGTTATTTCAAAACAGAAGCACAATAAATTCCAGACCTAAAATCGATACCGATGAAGGCATGAAGGAAATCGCTAAAGCAATTAGTTTGACCGCCGTTCCGTCTACAAACGTGACTGGCTTACATTCAAATGTATGTAAAATCTATATTGGTTGAATTCATTAATGCCTTTGCTAACAATTTGCATGTTTCTTGTAGAATTTGTAGATGTATGGTTTTTTCTAAGGGCTTTTTAATGCGTATTTTAGGATTGATTAATAGTCTGGTGGTATAGTTTTTGACAATTTAAGAAGTCATTTGACAACTGTATAAATACTTAATAATAATTAAATTGTATGCATACGAATGATACTCGTTTTATAGTGTACAGGGGGGTAACCACAAGCTCTTAGAGCGGTATCAATTTGACCTTATGTCGCGTTTTCGTACCATGACGTCGTTTAAAAGAGCTCAATTTGATAACGCTACGAAGTTGTTTTTGTTTAGGCTTTGATAATGTTTTGATGACGTATTGCCTTTAGTTCATTCAAAATTCAAACCACAACGTGCTTTTTGACAACTAGCGATATCGTTTTTACTAAAAATTTTGGTTTTGTTTGACAGTTAAAAAAAGTTGCTTTTTCGCGCTAGATTTATTATCATTTTCCAAAATATATACAAAAATTATCACTTTCGTGATTTATCCGGTAAGTAATACGTATTTATTTACGCATTTATTGGATTCATAACCTCTGCCAAGCCCTACAGAGCTATAGGCATGCTATGTTATTACCTACGTACGTAGGTAAACTTGTCGATTGATTTGTGTACCTATCTCATTCGATTTTAGCTTATGTGGACTAAATTTCTTGTTTGATTGTAGATGGCGAATGCATTATGAATGGCGATTAAACCCATGAAATCATGGAGGGCAGTGCAGACGCTACGTAAGCCATCGCAATATACTACTACCGCGCCGTCAACTTGTGTCTACCGACACTAAGCACAATGCTTGGGATAGATCCAAAACAGCAGCAGATGATATAATTAAAGGCTCTAGTGTGTAATACTTTTCCGGTTAGAGGATAAATATGAAAGAAAATAAAGCTGATAGAAGCCAACAAACGCATCGAGAAGCTGAGGGAGCTGAAATATATGAATGATTGGTTACAACCTGTAAAACCTACCTACGTAGGTACGACGAAGAATGCATTTTATAAGCATTTGGTGTTTTGTGGTGCTTGTGCTAGTGTCTCGCGTTATTGCATAAGGCTGCATTGCTGTACCTGTGTGTTGACTGCCTAGTACCTATCATTGTGTGTGATAACCATGGACATAATCTCAATGGTGATAGATAGCTGATAGATAACCATCTGCATCTTTTTACTCGACTGCGTTAACAATATTGTGTGTAGGTATGTGCACCTACCTACTGTGATGTAATAAATGTTTTTGCAGCTGAAGAATCAATATACTTTTATACCCCACGTGTTGAATATTATTTAGGTGTATCATCAAACTCATCCATTCTACTAACCCTAAAAATATTCAAAGAAACTGACGCCTTTTTCTCATGTGGGCAAGCAGAAACTACAACGCCACCTGCTACGGTCCTAACATACTGCTTTTGCTTCATTTACATCCATACATCTACTCATACGAGCACATCGGTAATGAGGACAACCCTCCTGACCTTTCTGGAGAACATTACCTATTAGATCCGTGTATGACCTAGGACGTCCCCTCCCGGGTGGCGTTTTCACTCACATCTGCCTTGTAAATAGGTAAGTACCTTTTCTTATATATTTATAGGTATTTACTACTTATAGATAATATTTAATACGTATGCCTATTTTAACTAGGTATCCATCTGCAAGCTCATTAGGTAAAACAACGAAGTTTATGTAATACCTACTCTTTAGTACATAAAAACTGTATATAAGTGTTAGTTATGTAGGTACCTACTTCTAATAAGATTTCAACTAGCAGGTACATAAGTACCTAAGTTATCTAAGCAGATTTTTGATTTAAAAAAAAAAAAAAAAAAAAAAAAAAAAAAAAAAAGATTGTAAGCAAATGACGAAGTAGTACCTAGGTAAACTTAGTACCTACCTAAGTGTACCTACCTAATTATTTCTTGTTAGATTAGTATATTTTAGAGTAGTAGGTAATTGTTTTGTTTTATAACTAATTAGGTAGGTTTAGGTTGCGGGAAGGCGCTGGATGCGAGACGCACGGGATCGGTCAATGTGGTGACGCCTGGGGAGGCCTATGTCCAGCAATGGTCGTCTTTCGGCTGAAAAAATGATGATGATGATAACTAATTAACATGTACAAACATATATAATCCTTATTCGAACGTTAAAAGTTGATATAGATATATTTTAAAGAATTGTTAGGAGATAACATCATCTTAACTTATATAAAATTACGCAAGGAACTTGAAAACGTGATTTTTTGTTTGTGGAGATTTTTTGATGAGGTTAGTGTCGATTAAAAGGTCTTGGTCTAGAACCATTTTATCCGTTTGAATCATGTAAATCGGTCCACACGTTTCCAAGATAATCGCATATCATCAAAATGGAAACAAACCGTAATTTTTCGTTTTTGTTCTAGAATTTTTTAATTATGGTAAAATGTGTAAATATTATTATTGTAAATTGTGTACGTTGTCAAACCCTATCATTTTAGCCCAATTTTGTAAGGATTATGCTCAGATCAAGTAAAAAAAGGATTATGTCGAAAATTTCATAAAATACCTACACGGCTCCAAAGATTTCGACTTTCTAAGTAAAAGTGAAGGCAAGGTTGGTCCAAAAACACGGGGGCGTCAATTTGGGAAGGACGGGCCATATAAAAGAAGGAAGACGGGCCACTGGCCCGATGAATTCAGTCGCAGCCAAAGATTACTATTACGTATATACTGGTCGCAGCTCAGCCACCGAAGAGGCAACAACTAGGAAGAAAAGCCGGAATCCGCGGAACCAATTCTCAAGAAAATCCACCTTTTACCTATTCCTTTTTATTTCCTTAGTCAAAAACGTGGATCCTCGGGTAGTCCTCGTACCACCCTAAATACGCATTCAGGGGTGCATTGTTACGTGTGCTACCAGCTGAGTCGCAAGACTCAGTAAGTAGGGAACGAACGACAAGCATAAGTGGGATATTGTCCCAGCGGAGGCAACCGTGGGTAGTTACACCACCCAGGCACCATCCCGCCACCGGAACAATATAATATAAATTTGTGTACATATTTTAATTTAGGTTATCTCTCCACTACCTTTGGTTGTCTGATAGAGAATGCCTTAGGCATTAAGACCGCCTATGGTCCTATAAGTATGTTGCATGAAGTTTTATTATATACTATCTTTTGCCCGCGGCTTCGCACGCGTAGACTACATGCTTCTCCTTACCATATTTTAACAGTATGTAGAGAAAAAGTAAAAATAATTATGATAAAAATAATCTGTTTCTTAGGACAGACTTATACTTACCTACTTTAAATCAATACGCTCTATCCTTGTCCTGTCCCTATCCCTTCATTATTTCTGTGTTTATCCATGACTAATAATAAGTAGGTAATCATAATCATAAGTAAGTAATTAAATTATAGTATTTCCTTGTAAACAACATTTTAACCATTTTGGATGTCGGCGCCAATATCACCAGACTATTTGATGAGCTAACACGTGAACACGCTACATAGAACTGTCCATGGGAAAAGCAATTCTCCCTCAAATCAACACCAGCATACTTCCAAACCCAAACAACAACAACAATACAAACATCCAAACTTTCATCCCCTATTTCACGCCCTTAGGGGTGGAATTTCCAAAAATCCTTTCTTAGTGCTCACCTACACTACCAAAGGAACCTACATGCCAAGTTTCATGATTGAAGCTTCAGCCGTTTGGGCTGTGCGTTGATGGTCAGTGAGTGAGTCAGTCAATCAGTCACTTTCTTCTTTTATAAGTGTATATAGAAAATAAATCTTGTCAACATGACAAAACCATCTTATGTTGTCTTATTAGGTGCATCAAACACTACAAATCTATACTAATATTATAAAGCTGCAGAGTTTGTTTGTTTGACCGCGCTAATCTCAGTAACTGCTGGTTGGAAATGAATTAATATTTTTAGGTTGGATAGTCCATTTAATCGAGGAAGGCTTTGGACAAATCATTCCACTTAACTTTAACTTGAAGATAAATTGGTGGTGGGGGGGCTTGTTTCCTAGTTGAAAGGCTATATAACATCAAGATAACTACGACCAATAGGAGCGGAGCAAAAATCTTGCAAAAACGGGCTAAATTATTCCTTTTTGAGAGCTTCCGTTGCGTGCGCTGATATTTGCGTTTAAGTTACGCAAATATCATATTTAATAAGATAGAATTGTTCCTCTTTAAAAGTTCTAAAAAAAGTTTGCGACATCATTATCTTTTAAGATTGACTCTATAACCTTTTTTTTGGTAACAATTGTTAAAAATTAATGCATGATTTGCGAAGGAGTTTTATCAACATAATATTAATCCTTCCGTGATCCTTATCCAAATAAATATGTTAGTAATCACAAGTATTTAAATGAAAACAAAATCATCCTTGACATCACTAGATTTCAATCAACATCTTAGGAGATATCATAATTTTAAAATAACTCCGCAACAAAATAATTAGGTATGTTGGGGTTCACGACGTTCACGTGCGTAAGGCGCTGGCCGGCGGGAGAGGGGTGGTGGGTAGGTAGGTAGCCAGTTGATGGGAGCAGGAGGGACAGCTAGTACTTCATTAAATAAAACATAACACTGTTTTTAAACACAATTATTTATTTATTATTAGGTAGGTTTACATTGAATAGAAAATCATCATCTGCCTAGCCTTTTCCCAATTGTTGTTGGGGTCGGCTTCCAGTCTTTCCGGATTCAGCCGAGTACCCGTGTTTTACATGGAGCGACAGCCTATCTGACCTCCACAACCCAGTAACTGGGCAACACATAGTTAAACTAACATATTTCAACGAACTCCATGATGGACACATATCATTGTTTTCTTACTCTCAAAGGAACATAGAACATTTGTAGTGGTTTAACCCCATGCCAGTTTTTATTTCAAGCTGGTACTGGGGCCAAAATAGAAAGCGCTGGTTTTTTTAAGTTCTTTAGCAAATTAGAATAAAATTGTAACTTAGAAAGAAAGACCAAGTGTTTGTCTGCCAAAAAAATAACATATAAATTTATCTCGTCCCACTTTATTCATTTCTAACTATTAGGTGCTTAAATAATTTACTGATTATTTCAAAATATTTATTGTTTTTGATGACTACTGACATGTATGACATGATCATTCTCAAGAAAACAGGCCTATAGTTAATTTTTTTGCTTGTGGACAGTGGAATTTTTGATTACTTTCAGGAATGGTAAGCATTTTCACTGTCTATAACCACAACAGAGTTTGGCTCTTATTTTGGTGGTCAACTGTTGAACCATTTTTAGGGTTCCATACCCAAAGGAAAAAAACGGGACCCTATTACTGAGACTCCGCGGTCTATCTGTCTGTCGGTCACCAGGCTGTATCTCATGAACCGTGATAGCTAGACAGTTGAAATTTTCACAGATAATGTATTTCTGTTGCGGCTATAACAACAAAAACTAAAAACAGAATAAAATAAATATTTAAGTGGGGCTCCCATGCAACAAACGTGATTTTTGTGCCGATTTTTGCGATATATTATAGTGGTACGGAACCCGTCGTGCGCAAGTCCGACTCGCACTTGGCCGGTTTTTTCATATTTGTAGGAATCCATTTCTGAGTGATAATCAATGGTGAATGTTGAAGAAGATGGCTTAAAGCCAGTAACTGATCCTGTAGACAAATAATAAAATATGAGTCCTGAGTTTTATAGATTAGGCAGGTGCCAGCTGAAAAAGAAGAATATAACAGAAATACATTTATTTGACAGTCACAACCCACTAGCAAACGAGTTAATGACAGTAATGAAATACAGAGACAAATTGCACTAAACATGCCTAAATGGTTTACCAACTCAGCCTTTTTAGGTTGTCAGACACCCAGCACTGGTTTTCAGTTGGCACCATGAAGAAGAAACCTTAGACTAGTATTATACCTTCAACTGTCCATTTCCAGACACAATAGAAATTACCATTGTTCTAATCCGATTCGGTCTGGTGGACAGATGACCGGCTAAATTATCTGTACCTCAGACTAAGCTAGATGTTATGAGATTTAAACTATTACATCAAATATTATGGTGTTTGTCTTGGGAACCAAAGTTCCCAAAAGGCAGTCCTTTTTTCTATTGTGTCTGCTAATTAGCACTCAAGGGGTTAAAGTATGTTTTTGCATTTACAATAGCATAATTATATTAATTAAAACTTACCAATATTTAGTAATAGCAGATTTTTAAATCCTGTAGATAAGTCTTTACAATGGGGTCTTCAACAGAACATAGTATGGTTTGGTCCTGCCATACTTTGATAATAGTGTATCCTATAACAAAATTAGAATATTGTGTTAGGTATTAACCAAAAACAGGTGAGAAACCAAACACAACTTAATTTATGAGTAAGTACATTGTTTTATTTTCTACAAAATAACCAAAGTATTAAGAATAAGAATATAGATTACCTTCTTTAAGCCAAGTTTCATATGTATAATATTTTTTTCTCGGTTCAGCCAAAATGAGAGCTGAAGGGAACACAATGTTATTCAATTATATTTCACACCAGAGGACTATATCATCTCTGTGAAGCTTTTCTAGTTGCGATCAACTTATTTCCATTTAGAGATTCTTCATTATTTGTAAGTGTCAAATCGTTTTCATTTACAGAAATAAAATTGTAGGCAATTCATTTTATGAAAAGAAAACATGGTCTTGGCTCCAAAATCCATATCGTCCAATTCGTCTAGTATTGTTTTGCTAGCTGGTGGAGGCGTAGAGTACTTTTTCTTTCTCACCACGGAGAGTTTTGAAGACAGAAATTCGTGATAACCTTGTGATAGCGGCAGTTTTGGATAACAATCTTTAAGTCACGACTATTCGACATGTTTGCATGTTTGTAGATGTTTGTAAGCGTCTCTTTATTCATAGAATACATGGCAATCGTTTTGTCACACAAATCACAACAAACAAACAACAACTTTATTGTAAATTACTTTAAAACAACGAAAATAACAAAGCACGCTTGTAAACAGAACTCATACGTCAAAGATGGATGTTATAAATAATCCGACCAAAGTAAAAATACTAGCTTACAACGTAAAATGGTTACGTTTGTAGCACTTTTTAATTTTTTATCATAATAATATGGAAACTCGGCCACAGGTAATAAATTATATCATACTCAGACTTTTGAGACGCTTTATAATGTCGGCTATTGGTTTTAATTTTAATAATACTTACTTTTTTCTTTAAACTTATTATATTGTTGTAAAATACACTTAAGAAAATAAAAGTTAAAATGTTTGACATTAATGTATAGTTTAATATATAATTCTATTTGTTTTTTATAAGAAATAAACATCTCATGACAATTTTTATTTAAAATTTTAGTGATAGCAAAAACGACACATTAAAAACCTTTTTTTGATTCGCTAGCAATTCTGTATCGGGACATAGACAAATATTTCAAATCATTCGTTCATTCCCCACACCACTCGGTATTAATTTGATATCGTTTAACTAAGATGAGGGTACGATAATGAGAATTCTCAATAAGAGCTTGAAACAAAGTGTACTCAAATTGAGATCGTTTTGTAAAAGATGGGGGTAGGCCCCCTGGTAACATAGTAATTAGGTAATTAGGATTCTGAATTTGATTCTTCAGTTTCTTACGTACAAAGTTATCGCGGCATGTAAAATGAGAAACGTCATCGGACTTCTTAGATAGTCACCATTATAATAGCAAATAAAAAAAATATACAAAATTGAATGTCCTGATTACAAAGCGGAAACAACAGATTTTGAAGAACGTTGGAAGGCTATGGGAAAGCATGGGCCAGTAGTGGGTTAATATACTCTGGGCTGGCAAGACCTACCAACCAACTAATCAGTCTATGCGTCAGCATCGGAGGACCGATCAACTCTGTAGATTCTCTCCGTAGAACACTGTAGAGTTTTTCTATAGTTGAAGTCTTCTACAGTGTAGTGCTTGCTTGGATTTGGAACCTTAGCTCTTTAAACACCCATCTCCAAAGCTGACGAAAGATAAGGAACAATTAATGAATCTGCCAAGACTTTTCCAAACTGAGTTGGGATTGGCTGCCAGTATAACCAGATGCAGTTAAATATTTTACATGAAGCGACTAGTACTAGTAGACTAGGGTATTGTGAAACCCAATAACTGGGTATAGTTCTCGCCAAACTTCTTGGCCGCCTTGAAGTTGGCTACAATGGCTGCGCAGTAGGAAATGTCATACAAAAACAGCACCGTTTCGTGCCTCGCGCATCCTGTAAACCAACTTCAGGGCGGCCAAGAAGTTTGGCGAGGGCTATAACACAATACCCAAAAAGCACAATACAATGACACTAATAATTCTACATCACAGATCAATAAAACTGAGTGATACAATTCAATCTTGACGCGTCCAATGCCTTTTTCTCACAACAACACTAATGATACAGTGTTCAATTGAGACCGTTTTGATATATTAAACACTAGCTGTGCCCGCGACTTCGTTCGCGTGGTTGTCGAGAGCAAAACAACGTCGTTTAGATAAGAGTATATCACCTTTTTGATGATTTAGATAAGAGTCCTGACTTTGGTATAGTTGATTACGTTAATGCTTCTCTATATACTATGTTAGCGGTGGAATTACCCGGAGCATATACAAAAAGGTTGTTTGGGTTGCTAACACGTGATAGAGAAACATAGAGTTGGCCGTGTGAAAAACAATCAAAAGTAAGGTCTACACCCGCAACGGATAACGTCTGGCCTTGGGCTTTATTAATAGTCATAGCGTAACAGAGGCTTACAGGAAATTGCACACGTTTGAAAGTAAACGGAAAATTATTGGGGATAATGGGTATCCTGGGAATGAAAACAACATCACCGGAGCCGCAACCTGTTAAGATTTCGGCTTCGATGACATTTCGTTGGAGATTTGTTACTCTCAACCGAGTTCCATTGCATAGTTTTGGTGGGCTTAAATTTCTGAGTAGAATGATTGGTACTCCGACTTTTAAATAAATTTTGTGTGCTGGAAGACCTGGTGTATTTAGAGAGTCTAAAAACTCTACTGGATAGTGGGTGGCATCTCCTTCTTCTAAAACCGTGTTAATAGATAAATATTCCCTACTTTCTCCAGAAACATGTACCAATATTTGAGAATTTATTGCTGCTGCTTGGTCGTTGCGAGGTGCCAAAATAGCTCGTTGGCATAGCCAAGCAGCGTCATGGTTCGAGATCTCTGATGGATCTCCGTATACAGAGGAAATGAGTTCCTGCTGTGAGGCAACAGAAGAACACAGGCTTTCGACTAAAGTTACTTTACCTCCTTCTTGAGTCGGGTATGTGCCGTTACCAATTTGAAGTAGTAAATTTGAGAAAACCTGCGCGTTTGCGTCACCTCCCAAATATGCTCGCATATTAAAGCTCAAATTAGTTAATATGACACTACGCCATAAAATAGAGCTCTTTAAACAGGCACCTATTTCATCGGCCCTCGTTCCTCTGGGTATTATAGGGAGTGTCTGCCTGAAGTCTCCACAGAATAGCACCGTTAAGCCTCCCATCGGTCGGTCATTTTGTCTTATATCTCGCAACGTTCTATCTACAGCTTCCACAGCTTTACGATTTGCCATCGTACACTCGTCCCAAACGATAAGGGCGCAATCGCGTAAAACCCTTGCTTTATCACTATTGCGAGACACGTTGCAAACAGGGTTTTCTGTGCGGTCCAAGTCGATTGGTATTTTAAATGTTGTATGTGCAGTTTTTCCTCCTGGTAATAAAGTGGCAGCTATTCCTGAGGAAGCGACGGCAAGGGCAATTTTGTTTTGGCTCCTTATTTGAGCCAAGATAACTTTAGTGAGGAAAGTTTTACCTGTTCCACCAGGTGCATCTAAAAACAGCATTTCTCCTAATGAATGTTCTACACTACAGCATACTCTATCAAAGATTTGACGTTGTTCTGACGTCAAATTTGAACAGCCATTTCGCAATATTTCTGCTAACTCTTCGGGGTTGTAATTTATTTCAGATGTATACTCCCTATTAATTCGTTCCCCACCAACTGTCGGTGTCGGCAAGCCGTATTGACTGAGGGGGTTCCCTCCTATACTTGTAACTATATCTTGTATAGCCAGCAAAGCCCTATTATGGCAGCTTTCACGTACTTGGTCAGAAGTTTCACTATTTATATTTTGCTGTCTCAAAAAATCTTCGGCAAACGCGTCTTTATATTTTTGCCACAACTGCCCAGCGTCCGATAGGCCACAAAATGTCAACAAAATGGCAAATAAATGGCGCAAACGATGTGGACTATCACTGACGCATGCTTCGGCTAAAGCATCATCCCAATGCTGATCGCCATCTAATAAATGCCGTGCGCGGCAAGCAGCTTGAAATGTGGGATATTCTATATCGTCCACTTTGCGGAGCTCAGCAAAAGAAGTAGGTCCTCGCACTGTGTGAAGAAGAAGGCGTAAATAATAACACTCTGCATTATTTGGGTGCACCGTGTATACTCTTCCAATCACGTGTTCTTTAAAAATGCCGGACTCGCCTTCTACAGCAGTTCCACGTCTCCTGCGATTAAAAACACCTTGCTGCTTGTTATAAGTATAATAATGTGGCACTTCATTGTACAACAGAGACTTAGCGAAATTGTCTCTTTCGCAAAGGCGAAAGAATGCGAGCAAGGTGGTTTGTCTTGGGTTGTTCATTCTTTCTGCCACATTTTCTGGCTGAAAGTAAACTCGCTGCCCGCCTTCCAGGTGCACGTCAAGATGGATGACTGGCGGATACCTTTCATGAATAGGGAAACTCAAAATGCGCCAAACTGCCTCCGAAGAGCTTATGTATCGGCCAGATTGATACCTTGTCACTTCATCAAATTGGTTGTTATTTCTTAGTGCTATCATGGCTTGATCACTACCTTTATTAACATATTTACATATATATTTTATAGATTCGACGCTATTACAAATTTCAACATTAATGTGTGCTTGAAAAGCGTTTGACAAAACTGGAGAATACGGTACCACCCAACTATTATTTAGAATTATTTCTTGTCCACGGAATCTGACAGTAGCTGTGAAACCACCTTGTGACGGTGATCTTCGCCGGTATTGCGGATACCCATTTTCCCCAGCCATAGTTAGTTCTTTCAGTGCTCTGGGGTATTTTTTTGAGCATTGACCATCTTTCATGCACGGTGATTCCCTGTTTAAGAGGCCACATGGCCCGTGAACCATATGTGTTTTTACTATGTCATGCAAAATCGGATCTGCATTATAGTCCGGAAATTCTGCACTTATGACACTGTCTATAGCATCGGGACGAATTTTTTCTTCCAGCCACAGAAGAATGTGCGCGTGGGGTAAACCACGCTTTTGCCACTCGACGCTATACATAAAACAAAGAGTTGAACCGAAAACTTTCTCCTTTGTAAGTAGATTAATCAAGACTTTGAGTTTTAAATGAAAAATCCTAGCAATAATGTCATGTCTGTCGTATGACGCCTGTCCTGTGAGAAGTGCCTGGCAAATCTCCGTCCACTTTGGATTTGTTGTAAATGTTATAAAAAGGTCCGGCCGGCCGTATTTACGGACGTAACAAAAAGCATCTTGCGTTCGTTCGTGCATATACCGCGGACCGCCTGTGAAACTGGATGGCAAAATAACCAATCGACCCAAGTTTTCGACGTTATTATCTGATTGCATGGCGTCCCGCAAGTGCACGTATTCTTCAGCGCGTAACCGTCGCTGGTTAGTGCGAATATACACTAAACGTTCAGTTTCTATTTTTGCGTACATGTCCACAATAAATTGGCTGAACAAACCACGAAATCGTTGCAAATATACGAAACTGTTTTGCCTTATTTGTAAAAGGTAGGAATAGTATTGTTGAGCAGATATTTTTTTTTGATAATTAGTGACTCTCGTAGTAGGGTTCACTTGGTACAGCCCAAAATTGTACCCATCTTCACCATGACAATAGATTAGTGGATATTGCAGGGCGTCGTAAGCTCGGTGGGTTTCCAAAATGCGTTGAAGGCGATCGTCGCGTGTACGCAACACGATATCACGTCTCTCACACTCCTGGTCGACTAAAACAACTGCAACTTCATCTGCGACGGGTGCATTGTGTCTTCCACGGTGTTCACCCACAGGACGTCTATCGGCACTTATAACAATTTTGAAATCATTGCTGCCTTGTGGAATTGACTCCAATGCAGCTTTGAATTCACGAACGTACTGGTTAACGCGATGCAGCAATTCTTGAAGTTGACCCAAAAGCTCAGCATTGAGCTGGGGAAAATTGTGATTTCTAACATTGAGCTGTTGCGTGTAATCGGATACAAAATAAATTTGGAGAAATTTGGGTTCATTTTCTGGCAGCAAAGATCCAATAAGGTGATAAACTTGACCTTGTACTTTGAAGGTTGGCATGAACGGTCCTTCCGTTATTTGTTTTGCCCCAAAGGAAGTCATTTGGAAAGCACTGTTATATAAACGAATATTATCCAAAAAACGGTTCGACTGGGGATGATCGCCATTCAGGAGACTTATAAGTAAGTGTGGTGGATCTTGGAAATTTGGAAGAACAATTTTTCCATTTGAGCAGCACATTCCATCTGTCTCTTTCCTCCATTTCAAAGCATGACAAAAATTACAAATTTCTCTCATGTCACCCACGAAAGTAAAGCCAGCATAATTAATTCTAGACGAATATGTGAACCCTGATTTTTCCCTATTGTCCCAAGGTAATAAAATATTTGCATCGTCATTTTCCATGGACTCATCAGCTCCGCTATTTGTTTCTCTATTCATATGGTATCGAGCTCGTTCTATTTCTAGGCGAGATTGACGTTGTTCTGCTGTTTCTGCTCGTCTTAGTTCATCTATTCTTTCCCTTTCAGATGCAAGATAACTTTCATTGTTTCTTTGTACACCTACATAGTTATGTCTAGCTATTTCTAATCGTTCTTCTCTTTGGGAGAGAGATTCAGACTCGCGCGAGAGAGCGTGTCGCTCTCGGTCAGATGACAGACGTGCTTGGCGTTCCTCGATACTCTCTTGAGAACGCAAAGTCGCGGTCCGAGTTCTTTGCGAACTTAAGCGCGACTCCCTTTCTGTGAAAGTCTCTGACTCGCGTGAGAGAGACTGGCGCTCCCGATCAGCAGACAGCCGAACTTCGCGTTCCTGGATATTCTCTTGAGAACGCAAAGTCGCGGTCCGAGTTCTTTGCGAACTTAAGCGCGACTCCCTTTCTGTGAATGTCTCTGACTCACGTGAGAGAGAGTGGCGCTCCCGATCAGCAGACAGCCGAACTTCGCGTTCCTGGATATTCTCTTGAGAACGCAAAGTCGCGGTCCGAGTTCTTTGCGAACTTAAGCGCGACTCCCTTTCTGTGAATGTCTCTGACTCACGTGAGAGAGAGTGGCGCTCCCGATCAGCAGACAGCCGGTCTTCGCGTTCCTGGATACTCTCTTGAGACCGCAAAGTCGCGGTCCGTGTTCTTTGTGAACTTAAACGTGACTCCCTTTCGGTGAACGTTTCCGATTCACGTGAAAGAGCGATGTGCTCTCGGTTAGCAGATAACCGTGCTTCACGATCTTCTTCCGATTCCTGAGACCTACAAAGTCTCATCCTTTTCGCATTTCGGCTACGCAGCGAAAGGTTAGTTTTTTTTCTTTGAGGCATTTTCAAGGAAAATTAAAGCAATAAACAAAACTAACAACACTTATGACTGAATAGCCTACAAACTTAAAAGAACGGTGCGTCGAACAGTCTAGTGTGACAACGTATCGTCTGTTCGTGGTCGTGACTCAACGAATTGGCAACACTAACTTACTGTATAACGATTGGCACTATTGGATTCAAACTACGAAGTAAATCAAATACAATCTTAACTTCGTACTTCAAACCAATGACCAAAGTTGACCAAACGAAACCAATAAGATAAGCAAATACTTTTTTTTCGACCAATTTAGAAAATCGATAAACCAAGCAACCAAAGAACTTTTACGACACACGCAAGAACTTTTAAGACACCTAACGAAACCCAATTTGCCTAGTAAACACGGTGGACGTCATCCTCGCGCGGAAAATCTTAACACCGCGATTCAGAAAATGACGTCATTTGCACAACGCCATCTATCGGATTTAGATTTCAACTATCAACATTAGTTCTATTTTTAGTCTTAAGATGTCGTTGCAAGTACTATACTTAATTGCGTAACGTAATATTTTACTTCTTGAACTCACTAAATTAATCATATCTTTTGATAGAGTGAACCGATTTCGATGAAACAAAAACTAAGTTAAACCTCAAGTTGCGTATAATTTTTGTATATAAACATTGTCAGCATTGAATTCGTAGATTTTACGTGATGTGCGCACAAACAAACAGACAAACAGACAAACAGACAAACAGACAAAAATTTCAAAAATGATGGAAATGGGTTCTGTTACTTATCTTTTCACACGCTGGCTATTTTTTGTTTCAATTTCTTCAATGTACAAAAATGACTTTTCTACAGATTTATTATATGTATAGATATAGATGTGTGAAACTAGGCCGACACTGCAGGATGCGTTGGAACCCAATTCTATTAATTATAGACTCGTGGCGGAGTAGGAAGATGAAGTGGGTAAGATGACTAGGAAATGGATGAAAATGAGCACTTGTGAAATATAATGCACTTTTGGGTCCATTTAGTAAACGGCCATTTTATTTTTTCGCTCTACCAAATTCGAACAGTTTGAATCTGCGATGATTATTATTTAAACCAAAATGAGTTCTCTCTCGAATTGTGTGCGGTTACTCAAGAGAGGTTTGAAGCTAACTTTGAAGACTATCATTAGAAAGGAGCCCAGATATTTCGAAGAAGATTGACGGTCATAGATATACCATTGCGGTTAGATCCTGGTTGAGGATGGCAAAGCCTGATTGGAGATGGAGCTCAGCAGCAAAGTGAAGCTGTGAATGATAATGGTCGGTATCTTGTTTGAATCTCTGATGAATTTGCAAACTGTACATAGATTGCAGACAACGTTCCATGTTTTTATTGAATAAAAAATCCTTAAGCCGACTAGAAGACGGCAAATAGAGACGTTTGAAGAAAACATACCGCAGGGCCACAAACAATTTATAAATTGGGATAAGGGGAGGAAAATGATGAAAAGCCTTGGAGCTTGCGCAAATAATAAAGACTCGAACTGAGCGGACCGGAGTAAAATAGTTGTGCACTTCCACTAAGAAAGAGTTTCAGCCTTTGCCTGCCACTGCCATCGGACTTTGAGGAGTGTGCGAGTACGGTCAAAACTTGCGTGCGACGCCATGTACCAGGCCCCTCAGAAAGTATTGCGAAAAAAAGTTTTTATATATGGGAGACTGGCCAGTTATAATGTTTTTCGAAAATATGATTATTTATAAGTAAAAATAAGTAAGTTCCAATTTCAAAATTTCCCTCCACATTTTTTGCGAGTTAATTCAAAGTATTGTGTCTCACTGAAATATGGATCTGCGCCGGGAACATTTTAGAGCTATGATTTTATACGATTTCAAGTGTCGCCTGAAACCGGATGAATCGTACGATAGACTTCAAATGGCATTCATGGATGAAGGCCCTTCCAAGGCAACCGTGTATCGTTGGTATAACGAATTCAAGCGCGGTCGACCAACTTTGGGGGATGACGAAAGAAGCGGTCGCCCTTTGACGGCTGTTACCGAAGAAAACGTGCTAGCAGTGAAAAATTTAATCCAAGACAATAGGCGAATTACATATCAGGAGATTCAACACATATTGAAGATTGGATCGGGAAGCGTTCACGAGATTCTACACAGCCATCTTCGCGTGAGGAGGATAGTATCACGCTGGGTGCCGCACAACCTCACCGATGCTCAGAAGCAGGCCCGGGTGGAATGGTGCCGTGATATGCTTAACAAATTTGAAGCAGGCTCGTCTCGGCGTGTTTACGACATCGTTACAGGTGATGAGTCCTGGATTTATCAATACGACCCAGAAACCAAGCGCCAGTCGACTGTTTGGGTGTTTCAAAATGAGCCAACGCCTACCAAAGTGAAGCGATCTAGAAGCGGGGGTAAGATTTTGATCGCTAGCTTTTTTAATTTGACTGGCCACTTGGTATCAATTCCCTTACGGGATCAAAGAAGCATTAATGCCGAATGGTATACTACCAAATGTTTGCCAGAAGTTTTCTCTGTTATAAGCAACAAGCGACCAAACACAGGGCTCCGCGGGCTACTGCTCCACCACGACAATGCACCTGCGCACACCGCACTCAAAACGAGGGACTTCCTGGACAGCACGCCAGTCAAACTCCTGGGTCACCCTCCTTACAGCCCTGATCTAGCACCGTGTGACTTCTTTTTATTCCCAAAAATAAAAAATCAGCTCAAAGGGATACAATTTTCGTCGCCGGAAGATGCGCTGGCTGCGTTCGAGCAGGCTGTAAACGAGGTGTCTGCGGCGGACTGGAAAAAGTGTTTTGAAAACTGGTTTAGGCGCATGAATCTTTGTATAGAGGCTGGTGGAAAGTACTTTGAAAAGATTTAATAAAAATATATGTACGTATAGAACAATGTTTTTTAGTTTCGCAAAACTTTCTGAGTGTCCCACGTATCTGTGGACCCATTCCGCTCCGCTTAGTCGTTCGCGGTGGAAGTGCTCGTATGAAAATCAGTGTTACGAGTCGAGCGGAGCCCGGACGGAAACCGCTCGAATCTGCGAATACTTTCGTGACTCTTTAAATTTGTTCAGTCCGCTCCGCTCACTCTTATTCAGTGGAGGCGCTTTTATGCAGTTCGCCATTGCAAATTGAATGGACTCCGTACGGAGCCCGTTCCGCTCGCAGTAGAAGGCGAGCATAAGATAGGTAGATAAATAAAATACTCTTTAATACTTACACCATATAAGATCGAGTGCAAATCGCTGTGCGCATATAGGTATATGGAAATATTAACTCCTATGTAGGTAGGTACATAGGAGTTAATATTTCCATATTAACGCCTATCTCTCATTATCATTTACCGTGTGGGATGATAAAGTAACTACACAACATGTTGATGATTTTCATCCAATCCAGTATGGAAAGTACAGTATAAATAAGCTGAGTAATTAAAATATTATACAGATTTTATTTAAACGGCGATTTACAGAGTTAATTAATGTAAATTGCCGTATTTTGTTTTGTATTTTATTTAAAATGGGGACGTTAACATTAGTAGAATTGTTATTCGAAGATATGGCACCTAGTGACTAGTTGATGATGAAAAGGTAGAAAGATTTATTTGAATTGAATAGGTGACTTTTGTTCCACATGTTTAAGTGACAGAAGCTACGTCCTTAAACAAATTTCGGCAGGCGTTGGTAGAAACTTTGCACCGGAGCCGATGGAGGCAGATTATCCGCTAAGAGAGGTCTAGTGACCACAGTAATGAAGAAGAAGATTTAATTGAAAGCCAGAAAATTCGACAACCGAGCAGTGTCTTACAATAAACTGACTTCAGTTGTCAAGGTGTTTAGTAGAATAATGACAATTGAGGTAGGTTCTAAAAACGCCTTCATGAGTGGCGATAGTTTAATGTGTGTCAGACGAGCGCATCTTAGGCAGTCAGCCTAGCAACCACCTTGTTGATTGGCTAAGTTTTACCGCCTCACAAGCTAATCAAATACTTATTATTATGATGTCGATACAGATAAAGAGCCAGATTGACTCAAACTCATACCCTTTTCCCATGGGATTAACATGGACAATTGAACACCAACTGCTACTCGATCCTTCATACTCATCATCACTTCATACATCGTGTCTTGCACGTACGCCAGTTACGAGTACAGCTCACCTAGAATTTCTGAAGAACATCACCAATAAGACACGTGTATGTATGTCCTTCTAGGGCGGGCCAGATTGAGTTAAGTAATTTTTGTTTATCACAACTTTTTGGTTCTTCAATATATATTTTTTATTTTATATGGGTTTGCTCTTGACTCTAGTCTAGGTCAGAGGTGACCGAGACAGAGTCGACGATGGAGAGAGTTTACCCAGAAGAAGCCAGTTCACTCTAACTTTGAAGAGATTCGGGTTGAATGCGTTAATAGGAAATATTCACGCATTATTCGTTTAATTAGGTTTAGGATAGAAGGGCCAAGAAAAACAATGTCTTGTTATTTGGGTCCTCTAGTCAGCTTGAAGGGTAACTTTTGAAAAATTTAACACATACGGTCATGGAAATATTTTCAATAAGAATAAGCAAAGTCCGTTGTACTTTTTCCTTGACTAACTATCCATTAGCAATGCTAATCATTGTCACGAACATACTAAGACATTCAAGTCGGAAACTAAAGAAAGTGACGGGTCGCATGTTTTTAATTTGTAATTGGTTTGTAGGTAGGTACGATAGGCACACGGCATATCCGGGGAGTCGGTATTTTTAGTTACTATACGATGATTTTAAAGTTTTGGGGAATTGCGGCTCAAAATCGACCCTCGCCATAGAGGAACGAAAATTTGTGATGGCCCAGAAGTTAGGGCAGCCTCTTCTTGAGCGGCTGCTCTCGGGTTTACGGATTCCAGTTCAAACCTCGTAAGTGCCGGAGGGCTTAAAGATTAAATCAGTGACCGAATGGCGTACAAGGATTGGCAGAAGTGTTGGTCGACCAGTGGCGACACACCAACACATTAAGAGCCGAGGTGGCGGCGCGTAGTGTTCCACGCGCACCCCTCTCAGACGTCGCGGGGGGACTCAAACACCTCACTCCTCCCCAACTCGAGGCACTAGCCGGGGGTTGCGGAAGTATCGTTGTTCCTGCGACCCCCGACGTAGGTGTGAGATGGAACACCGGGACGGTTTTTAGTCAGTAGGAGTATGACAGACCCCTTCTTTCCCCCAGGGCAGAGGACATCCAATGAGGATTTTCAACCAAGGAAAAAATAAATAAAGGAGCTTGGTGTTTGGCACAAGAGAAGATATCTTAACCTAAACAGTGGTCGAAGCGGGCTGTGGATGAAGATGACAATGAAGTGTACTTACAAGTAGTTTAGGGATTGAATAAAATAGATTGTTTTGTCTGATAGTCACTTTGATTCACATTTTCTTCTCTACGAGAAAATGTTTTGTCTAAGCATTAGGCCTCTATGTATGCCTGTATGCAATAAAATATTTATACATAAATAAATAATTACCTACCAGGTACCCAGGTACTTTACTATTAGAAACTGTGCAGATAACCAAAGTGCACTACGGAATTAAAATGAATGGTTGTATAATCTTAGTACCAGGTATTCATGTAGAAAGCGGTATTTGTTCGTACCCTAAGGACATACTAGTAAATGTCGTAATTCATGACATACATGGTGTATTAGAGCCATTAAAATTATGTTAAATTGTAGTGTTATTGCTATGTTTTACAGTTCTGAATGTTACTACAGACAGGTGCGACGCGACAATGCAACAACGTATTTGCAAAATCTATGGATTGCTATGAAATAGACATACATAAACTCACGACTTTTTCCCACGGGGGTAGGCAGAAACTACAATGATGCCACATGCTACATTATATATAAAAGAACGTTAACGAAGAAAAAGAATTATGGGTCCGCGAGACGATCAAGTGCACTTGACAAGTCTACGTGATTGAAGCGAATATTGATCGTTTACCGTGTACACGTCGTTTGACGCTACCGTCAAGCAGTCTACGGCTTGATCGCAATTGATAGAAATTTTTGTTTGACCGCACTTGATGCGCTTGCGCTTGACGCGACTTGACGGGACTTTATATTTTTTTTTATTTGCGGCCGCAACAGCGAAGATGGCGGATGACGAACAGTCTAGCGAGCATGGGCGTACCCAAGACATTTGTGACATGACATGATAAATTATGTCATAACTTACAATTTGTCTTAAATGCTAGCACGGGTCAAACATGTGACATATTTTAAAGGCGCAACATGCCTTTCTTGTTGCTGCCCGGCGGGCACGGCCTACTGTGACATGGCTTGAGTCACACATTTCATCGCAGTTTGGACGATAACGCCATTTTGTCCTAAATAATAGCACCGGCGGCGCGGCGGCGTGAGAAAATTTCCTGACGTTTGTTTGGGACTCATCGGGTCTTAATTGCTAATACGGGCGCACCCATTTTGTCACAAATGTCACATTTTGACAGATGATTTAGAAAAATGTATCACTTTCGTTCGGAGGTGGTGATAAAATTTTATAGTTGAAAAAAATATATTTGCCTTCTAATTACGACACCAAATGGCAATAAATTTATTTTGTGTGTATGGTGAATTGGTGATCAATGCTTATTAATTAATTGAAATGTTACAGGATTATTAATTGATTTTATATAATTACTTTTACAATGCATGTCCTCGAAAAGAGCGGTTTTCCAAGCAGCCAAACTGTGCGGAAAGTGTCACTTTTTTTGACTAGTGCTTTTTACTTTCCTGTACTTTTTTAATTTCTTACTCCAACGTCAGCCCGACGCATAGAGTTTTTATTATTTGAGAAAAGTTTTACAAATTAGTTAGGTATGTACAGATTATCATTCATATAAAAGGTAAAATAAAACTAATACTTCATTTTAGGCGTTTTTAATTACTCTAGATTTAGATTTTGATCAATAAATTAATTTTAAATATTCATGAAATATGTTTGGCAGAACGTATATTTTGCTCGTGCCTTATTGCGTTACGATGTGACAGCTATTCGCACATGCGCAGTAGATATGCCCGAGGAACTATTAGTTAATCTGTGGATATGCTGAACGCGCTTGAATAAGCCCGCCATTTTATTAATTTCATTTTATTAATTTATTTATTTCCTCGCACAATGCATAGTAAAATGTTGTATGATACACGTACGTAAGATGATTTCCGACTCGTGTCGATTTATCCACTCACTCGCTTCGCTCGCTCGTGAATAAAAATGCCACTCATCGGAAATCACCTACCTTCCGCACTTGTAGCATAAATAACTATTTCATAATTGTATTTTTTTTATTGTTGTTCTTATTTTAATTATGTTTTTTTTTATAATTATTTTCTTTTATACCATATTCTTATCGCTTTCTACATTTTAAATGTTTCTTAAATAAAATCCCCAAAAAATATTTAAAATATAAAAAATAGGGGCCCACCAGTATTGGTCCAAGCTATTATATTTTTTAGTAATTATTAAAATTTTCACAATAAATATATCTTTCTAACAAACACTTAATATGTTATCAAACAAACAAAGAAAAATAAAGTGTGCATAAGTCTATGGTCAAGGGTCAACTATATTTTTTTCCCAACAAAATTAAAAAGTTGTTTAGCTGTATGAACGGCATACTTTTGTACGTATTATTTTATTTGGTCGTCTATTCAAATTATGTCGCACTATGAAGTCAACAACAAGAAAAGCAAGTCGCGCCTGTAAATTATGGCACATGGTTGTCCCGTGCTAGCATTTAAGACAAATTGTAAGACATGACATATTTTATCATAACTTGATGACTGAGTCGAAAACCAAGCAATATAATTCATGTTGGGATGCTGCTAACATGGGGGTAGCAAAGGGGGGGGCTAAATTTTGGTTATTTTTGGCCTAGGACATACCGTTTTCGAGATATCATTTTGGAAATATGCAAAATAAAATAAAATACGGAGGTCCATAATTCGGCAACAGTGCGTCGTAGGGCTATGCTTCTCAGAACATAAATGGTTTTTATGGCCAAGGTTAAACCGAAACTGCAATAAAATTGGAAAATTTCCGAAAAAGAAAAAAATAAACGTCAAGAAGTTATGCCACAAGTCAAGAAAATATCTCACGCCGCCGTGCTAGCATTTAAGACAAAATGAGTTTATCGCCCAAACTGTGATTAAAAGTGTGACTTAAGCGATGTCACAGTAGGCCATGCTCGCCGGGCAGGAGTTAGACGTGGCGTAAGAAATAAAGTTGATGCCTCGTGCCTCCCCACATTTTATAAAACAAAGAAAAACGAAAGAAATACTAAGTAGTTACATAATAGGCTATTATATTAAAAATAAATAACTACTTGTAATATAAATTAATGTAAACAAACATTTTACATTGCTCATTGCAACATTTTGTGACTTATTTAATACCTATTAGTATTGTGGTTACATTCAAAGTTAGGTATGAATTCATTCATCAAACATAATAAGAAATACATTCCTAGCAAAATAAACAAAGTGGTTCAGAATTACAGAACACATCTACTTAATTACTTATATTAATACCTAACTACCTACAAACTTTAACCTCTTGTATGCCAGAACGCAGATCTAAGCGAGACACAATGGCTTTTTCATTGTGTCTTGAATGCTGGCATACAAGCGGTTAATTTAAATTGAAGTCTGGAAATATAGCTTTATAATTTGAATTTTGTTGCAGCTTCGCTCCAATGGCCTCAGGAATAATAGTATTTTCCAACAAGAATGATGTAACCAAATACTTGTAATTAAAACTGATGGAAAAGAGTTTTCATGGAGTTTCTTGCACATTCTTCTCCATAGAGACCTACTGACACCTGCAAATGTGCTACTATAATAGATTCATCTTTTTTTGTTTGACAATTCAAAAGTACCTTTAAATGGTTGAATTGAGATAATTTTTCTGGGATAAAAAGTAGTCTAGGCAACTCAGTGATAATGTAGATGATTTATGTCCTTGAAGTATTTTCATTGGATCTATACATACTTTAGGAGATTACCTCCTAGAAACATACAATTCTACCTCTTAACTCTATCTGACTATATAACATTACCTAGCTTCGATAAAAAGAAGTCTCGTCACGGACCATACAAAATTTACCCAGTCCTAAAGTACCAAAAAATATTATTTTTTACTGCATTTCACCCCAACTATCGCCCTGTTTCCTATTGATCCACGAATTTTTGCCCACCCTGTAGAAGGTAATTTTATTATGTTAACCTTTTTGGGAACGGAGAACGTCAGTACTATATTTGCATAAGCATCGAAAAGAAAAATATTCCTCAAATGCATATGGAAACTGTGGTTCTCAGAAACAATTCATTTCTATTTTATCTGCTAATTAGCACTCAAGGGGTTAATATAATATATAGTTCTCGCCAAACTTCTTGGCTGCCCTGAAGTTGGCCACAATGGCTGCGCAGTAGTAAATCTCATACAAAAACAGCACCGTTTCGTGCCTCGCGCATCCGGTAAACCAACTTCAGGGCGGCCAAGAAGTTTGGCGAGGCCTATACTAAATTTTGAGAATACTTTACACATTATAATAAAAAACACGGCATTTTTATTTGCACTGGGGCTTTTCGGAAAAAAAAAAACATCATCATCATTTCAGCTGAAAGACGCCACAACTGGTTATAAGCCTCCCCCAAATTTCGCAACATCGATCTGTCTTGTACAAGTCTCACATCAAGAGGTTTTCGAAATTGTGAGACAAAAGTATTAAAAATTAACTAAGTATGCCACCTCCATAATAAAATGAGAAAGCTACTGTACACATCCTTTCAAAAAAAGAACCCATTCCCACGACAATACAATAAACTGTTCTAAAAAAAGTTGACTATTTAAACAGTGACTTTAAAGCTAACTGTACAATGTGGCAGATGTTGGCAAGGATGCAGTGTGGGACATAATTATACACCCACTGCAGTGACACTATATATGGAAAAACTTGTGCAATGAAATTCAAATGCTCTTTGTATGTTGAAATTTAAAAATAGATTTCAACATTTAGTTCGACCAATAAGGATTTTTGAGGTGTGAATTGTGAAATTTTGTTCTTTATTTCACATTTGTTTTGCTATTTTGAGAAGAATTTTTTTTTTAAGTGTGTGGCAATTTAGTTGATGTTATGGCAGTAGCTTGCGCAATTTTTTTTTTTAAGGAATATAGTTTATTGTTATCATAATATATATTAGAGTTTTTATCAGATCGTTTAATATCCATACTAATTTTTAGAAAGTAATTAAATGTTTAGCAATTATAAAATTTGGTGAGCCACAAACCACAGCATTTAAATAATTTGGTCGGCATAAAAAGATTTTGTTAGCAATTAAAAAAATCAGGCAGCTATCCTTGTTCTGCAAATAATTTTGATAATGGTCAAAAATTAAATCATAAATAGGCAGCGTACAATAACATGAGTTTGCATAATAAACATTCAGTCGGCAAAATAATTACTTGATCAGTAAAATTTCATGATTGATCAGCAGAGCAGTGTAGGTATTTGATTGGTATGATTATTTAAAACATGGTGAGCAAACTTAACTAATTGGATTGCGTTTTTGTTGAAAAATCGGCAATGTATGCTGCTATGCTATAATGGAAAGTCTTTAAAAAATGAAAAATATCAAAGTTTTTCTACCTGATAAAAAAAACTGGCTCCCAGGGTATCAAGAACCTAGCTGACAGAAAGGAGCGAGCGCAGTATAGCATGTGCAACCACATTTTTGCCAGAAAACAAGAGACAATTAAAAATGCGAGCGAAGCGAGCATGACGAGTTTTGCGAGGAGCCAGAAAAAAACACATAAAATCATAGACAAGTAAAGTATTTTTGCTACTTTTATATTATGCAGCTCAAAATGAATTTTTTTGATTACCCTCTGAGTGCTTACCAAAATTTTATTAAACAGGAGCAGCTCATTGCAGCTTTAAATATAATTAATATGCTGTACAAAAATAATTACAGCTATCCAGAATGACATAAATTGCTGATTGATTTTGGAATGTTTGCTGGCCATGAGTTGCTGATCAATTAACTATTTCTGCTCACAGATTATATTTTTCTGCTCACAAAAATAACACCCCTAATTTTATAACTGTGAAAGTAACTGTTTGTTACATTTTCACTTAGATGTAAGGAGACAGTATCACAATTGACCAAGAAATCATTAATAATCTGTATGCCAATCAATTGCTTAGAAAAAGCGAAATAACCATATACCCCAAAGCCATGGGGTATCAGAGCTATAGGCTTACAAAGTATGAATGAAAAATCATTATCTACTAAGCATTTTCTTAACACTAGTACCAAAATCAGTCATGCTGTTGAGTTTACACAGGTGAAGCCGTGGGCAGAAGCTGACAATAAACCACTATGAACTGTAAATCTCAGTAGGGTTGAACACTAAATCAACTGCTGATAATTATTATGAATTAGGTACCTACAAAATTATGTAAGTAATATTTATACTTTAAGTCACAAATGTCTACAGAACTACACTAGATATACAGGGTGACTTGTAATTAGAGCACAACCTTGTAAGGGGATATAGTACAGGTCATTTGCAACAACTTTTGTAGGAACACTCATATGCAAAAGTGCACCAACATTGAGTTATAATTTTTTTCGTGTTATTTTGAAAAACTCTTATGGGGTAACCTTAAAAATTTAATAAATAAAAAACTTGACATAATTTTGTTAATTTTCTTTTTATTATTTAGTCTATAACGTTCCAGTTACATGTCAGCATCATCAAATGTACATTATTGACATTATTTTAGACACAGTGCTCCAAAATCCAAAAAACTTAAACAAATTTTACTGGCATTATTACACAAAACAGCCTGTTTAAAAAAAAAATCACTATGACACTTACTCTGCGTATTATTAAAAAAACATCTACATTTCATAAGCTTTCAAATGAGATATAAAACCCTAACATAGCTAGTCCAATAGGGAAGATATTCGCATAACAAAGGCGCACGGCCAAAAAAAGGTCTGTTTCTACTAAGCAGGTAAAAACAGCCGGTCATTGTTTAATCTCTTTTGTGTTGTTTAGGTTAGTCCGTCCTTGTGATTCGTTGCGATCGGATGCTTTTGTGTGTGCTCTGCAGTTTTGTTTTATCTCTGACGACCCGGCTTGTGACTGTTTTTGTGATTGATTGCTCTCCTGATGACTTGGCTTTTCAACTGGTTTCCGTGTGTTATGCTCATCTGTGGTTTTGGCGCGTATCAAGGACTATGGCTCAAAGACAACGGGCAAATTTTACGAATGAAGAATATGCCGATATTCTGTACACTTACGGCGTAGCTAGAGGCAATGCTTTAGCTGCCCAGCGCGAATATCAACAGAGATACCCCAATCGCCGTTTACCTGATGTAGGCGTGTTTTCCCGAGTTTATCGACGAGCCCGGGAGACTGGACGCTTTCAAAGACGTCAAGGTATGTACCATTACACCATGTAAAGCACACACAAAAGCATCCGATCGCAACGAATCACAAGGACGGACTAACCTAAACAACACAAAAGAGATTAAACAATGACCGGCTGTTTTTACCTGCTTAGTAGAAACAGACCTTTTTTTGGCCGTGCGCCTTTGTTATGCGAATATCTTCCCTATTGGACTAGCTATGTTAGGGTTTTATATCTCATTTGAAAGCTTATGAAATGTAGATGTTTTTTTAATAATACGCAGAGTAAGTGTCATAGTGATTTTTTTTTTAAACAGGCTGTTTTGTGTAATAATGCCAGTAAAATTTGTTTAAGTTTTTTGGATTTTGGAGCACTGTGTCTAAAATAATGTCAATAATGTACATTTGATGATGCTGACATGTAACTGGAACGTTATAGACTAAATAATAAAAAGAAAATTAACAAAATTATGTCAAGTTTTTTATTTATTAAATTTTTAAGGTTACCCCATAAGAGTTTTTCAAAATAACACGAAAAAAATTATAACTCAATGTTGGTGCACTTTTGCATATGAGTGTTCCTACAAAAGTTGTTGCAAATGACCTGTACTATATCCCCTTACAAGGTTGTGCTCTAATTACAAGTCACTGTATTTGCTCTTATAAGATTTGAATATGGTCTATCTGTAATTAAAGAAATAAATAAAAGCATAGTTTATTTGTAGGCACTTGTAGGTTCGAAGACAGTATTTTATTTTCATTAACACATGTAAAAACTGGATAAAGTAAC
This sequence comes from Orthosia gothica, assembly GCA_949775005.1. Classification (NCBI taxonomy): domain Eukaryota; kingdom Metazoa; phylum Arthropoda; class Insecta; order Lepidoptera; family Noctuidae; genus Orthosia; species Orthosia gothica. Next base: position 24,034,917 of record OX459036.1, read on the forward strand.
AAGAAACAAAATTTTTCTTTCAAAAATCTTGTTAGTTTCAAAACAATTTTAAACCTTTCGAAATGCAATAAGTAACGCAATATTGCTAAAAAGAATAATTAACACGTTCAGATTAATTTAAAATTGTAATCACTAAAGCAGAAAAGTTAACTTTTAAAAAGAGAATTGAGGTCACCCGCGTCGACAGAAAAAAAAATGCAATGACAACACAAAAAAAAAAGGCAAAAACAAGGAATTGGATGTCACACGTTTTATCAATAGCAGATACCGGAAAATCAATAAAAAAAACAATACTAACCTCCAATCGCCACTGGATTAATGCGGAAGCCGCATGATATAGGTAAAATCACGAAAAAATTCACAAAAACAGAAAACCAGAATTTAAAATTCACGAACGATGACTAAACTCATGCAAATAATTGCAATACAATTACATTAGATATCACAGTTACGCACAACACTTGAACGTTTCTCGTGTTAATTAGTGTACTAATTGTAAACAAAGGACGGCGGCGTTAGAAAAGTTTTAATTGAAAATAAAACGTAAACAAAACAAACAAGCGAGACGCACCGATTAGTACCGAACTTCGAACTGATTGGAATAAGTGACGTGAGTATGTTGGGTTGCCATATTCTGTTTTGAAGCCTACCGAGCACTGTAAAAAATAATTCAGTATTTTTAAATAAAGTAATTTTTGCAATTTCTTTATAATAATGTATATTTATTTAGTACAAAATAAATTAAACAAAATTAATAGCTACGCTTGAGTCTTAACAATAGCGTTAAATATGTCATGGTGTGACTGTGTTTAAATGTGATATTTCTTTTTAATTTTATGAAGTTCATTTGTAATGTTATACGCGCTTTAAATAATGGATGCTCTAAAATAATTTAATTTTATAATCTTTATTTGCCTAGATTAGTTCATTGTTTATTTAACGGTAACACCGACTTGACAGTCAGTTTAGCCAACCTCCAGGCAAAATTTCTTTCTAAATGCATCGAAGGAATTTTACTATTTAGCCGATTTTTATTAAAAGTTTATTAAGTTAACTACCGTAACATCGATATTAATCGTCAAATAATTAGGTTTCATATTTATATTCTTTCATAATTAATATAATCCGTTACTGAAAGAATTACCAAAATGTGGTCTAGGCTTTATTCAATAGCTTAATGTAAAGGGGAACCACCGATTTCAAAGTCGTTTTTATTGCCTCAATTTAAATGTTTGACTGGGTTGACTGTAAATAAATCTACTTCTGGATAAACTGAAATTGTTTTCTTTCTGGTTGTATATATTTTACGGATTGAAATCTCCAATAACTTTTTTGATTTGAACATTAATACGATTTTACCTAAGTAAATTGTCATTGTTTTTACCGAACCAAAATTCTTGGATGGCAACGCATTTGCGATTGCTTAATGTTGTTGCACAGATACACCGATACGGATTAGCTGAGGCCGATGACCACTTGTTTGCCGTAGAATATTAAAAAAAATATTATCAAAATCTCTTTTCGTAATACAGACGGTGTTATCTAACCCAAATTATCGGTTACGCACATTTTTTGAAAATGCATAGTTTTAATAGCCAAACTGGGAGGGCGTTTTGTGTTTTTTGAAACACTCTGTTTTGTAAAGAGGTACTTACAGTTTTTAATAACTCTATCCAGTTTCGTTCGGACACTACCTGACACTACTTACTTCTTAGTGTGTCGATGGCAAATATAAAAAATATATTTTTTGGCCCAGAATTCAGACATGGCAACACCATTCGATGACGCAGACGCAGTCAAATTCTAGTATATAGTTATCTGTGGGTCTTCCTTTCGCAACAAGCACAAAGAGTAGAGTGGAAAAAGCGCGGGAATTGTCGAATTTGGCGGTCGTGATTTTTCTTTCGGATTTTTTAAATAACACAAAACTTTTGAGATTGGAGATAAGTTGTGTAGATTTATGTAGATATTGATTAGGCTAGTTAATTTTATTGTTTGTGTATATAATTCTCTACATTTAGGGTAAGTTTTTTTTCATTTTTATCGTTTTGTCCGATGGACAATGAACCGCCTGACCCGGGGGGCACAGTCCCCTCGGTTGGGCTTAACATTGTCATTAATAGTGAGTCCAGTATGGACACAGACTCGTCCATAACCAGATCGGAGCGGAAAAGGGCTAGAGCTCCACGCAAAATGTGCAAACATTGTAATAAAAGAAGGAGACATGGTCACTCTACAGGAGTTATTAAAGAATCAGATTGCCATTGCGAACATGAACATGACTCGGTAGTAGTTAATTTGGAAGCCACTCAACGTTCTGTAGATGCTGCTCAAAGTGAAATTCGTTCCACCTCAGAACTTCCCCAGAAAGCGCCACAAGTTGCTAGGGCTTTGTACGAAGCCACGGACCTGTCGCCATATGTTGTACATATTCAAAAAAATATTGATACAGGAAATTCTTCTCAATCGTTACACCCAATCGCATTAGGGCATTTTCTTAAAAAACGTCGCTATAACAATATTGTCAATGGTTCATTAAAACGCATCGGGAGAAATAGAATTTCATTAAGCTTCTCTCGTTACTTAGATGCAAACTCTTTTATAAATGACCCTTTTTTGGTAAAAGAGAAATTAAAGGCATTTGTACCATCTATAAATGTTTGTCGTATGGGTATTATTAAAGGTGTTCCTACCGAATGGTCTCCCGAAGAAATAATAGAAAATGTGACTGTTCCCACTGGATGCGGGAAAGTCATAAAGGCAAGGCGTCTTAACTATAAAGGATAAAATTTCCATTATGGGCCGTTGATTATTGCCGCGGGGATGGTAGGGGGTGGAGGAGGGGAGGTATGGCTACCCCCCTGTACCATTCCCACCACTCGGAGCCCTATGGTTATGGAGATATCCATGGTTAAAGTTCTCAGATTAGTGTAAAAATTTCCGAAAATGTTCATCATTTAAGGGGCAGGGAGGGTGGGAAGGAAAGGGGGTAGGGGGACTACCCCACTGTACCATCCCCACCCCACGGAAACCCATGGTTATGGAGTTATTAGATATATTTTATACTTAAATATAATTAGTGAGATAAAAAAAAAAAAAAAAAAGTGAATTAGTCCAAGAGCGAGCGAAGCGAGCTCGGGAGCTTAGGGCACCCCGACACGGATAGGTTAGGTCGAAGGAGATGACGGGAGCTGAAGTGAGCGAGCAAAGCGAGCGAACTCAGCTCCCGTCATCTCCTTCATGTTAGGTTACTTTAGACCCTGCAGACAGAAATAGGAGCCCCGCGCAGCGGGGCTCCGTCGACTTGTGTTTCGTTTCCCTCCCTCCCTTAAACCGATGGACATTTACGAAGAAAATTATTCTAACCTGAAAACTTTGACCATGGATATCTCTATAACCATGGGGCTCCGAGTGGTGGGGATGGCACAGGGGGGTAACCAAAGCTCCCCCCCTCTCCCCCCCACCCTCCCCGCGCCAAAAATCGGCGGCCCATAATGGAAATTTTAACCACTATAAAGTTCACGAACCGACCCCTGTTTGGAAACCATCCCAAACAGTCGTGCTCACTTTTGATGGTCAAATTTTACCAAAACGTGTGTTTTGTTGTTACAATTCTATGCCAGTAGAATTGTATACATTCCCAACAATTCAATGCTTTAATTGTTGTCATTTTGGTCATACAAAGGTACAATGTAGGTCGAACCCTCAGTGCTTCAAGTGTGGGGAGAGGCATTCTGCTGACACTTGTAGTATTGTAGACGAAAGTGATAGTAAATGCTGTCATTGCGGTGGCATTCACTACGCCATTAACAAAAAATGCCCAGAGTTTGAGAGACAAAAGTCAATAAAGCACTATATGGCCCATAGCTGCGTGTCGTATGCTGAAGCGTCGCTGCTACATCCCCCAATCTCCAAACTATATGCAGATGTGGTAACATCTGCTTCATCATATAAAAATAATAGCTTTTCTTCTTCACCACCTTTGCCCCATTCACCGAACACTTCAAACAGGAAAACAGTATTCCTAAAACCTCGGGATCCCCCAAAAGTAGCCAAGGGATATGACCGCGCAGCTCATCAAGAATTTATTAAAAATGAAGTTTCAACATCAGGTAATGGTGTTGCTTTGCATAATAAATCGACAACAAATAATAATGAAAATCAAATTTTTAATTTAATTATCATGTTAATTAATACTATAGCTAAAAATAATATTATTGAACCGTCCAACGTTGCCACTATAATTGATACGCTGTCTAACATAATGAATCTTAACCATAATGGATCCAAATCAATCCAAGATTGTTCAGTGGAACAGTCGCAGCATTGTAAATAAAAAATCTGATCTGTACTATATATTAAATAAATACAATCCCTTTGCAGTCGCTCTCTGTGAGACATGGCTGAAACCAGGTTTCTCTTTTAGAGTTCCTGGCTATGCATGTCTAAGAACAGACAGAACCGATGGGTATGGCGGTGTCGCCATACTTATTAAAAATAACTTGTCTTTTCAGTCTTTTCCTCTTCCAAGTCTCAGTGATGATATATCTGCTGTTGCTGCTATTGTAAATAAAATTTGTATAGTATGTATATATTATTCTCGCCCTACTGTAAATATTCTTTCTGAAATTAATAATCTTTTTACAGTTTTACCTAAACCATTTTTGGTAATGGGCGATTTTAATACACAACATCAGTCCTGGGGCAGTTCTAGTTCCAATTATTATGGGGAAAAGTTATTAGAAATTCTAGACTCAAACAATTTGTGTATTTTAAACACATGTCTTCCAACACGCCAAACAAATCCAGATGAGGGAATAAGTGCTCCTGATCTCTCAATCTGCACACCTGAGTTAGCATCGACATTATCCTGGTCTCCATTACCGTCTTCATATGGTAGTGACCATTTTCCTTTAATTATTTCTTTTCCACATACAAAACCAGATACTTGTATTCTGACACCACAACCGCGATTAAAATACAGACTTCAAAATGCAGACTGGGATAAATACAAAAATTGTGTAGAAGAAAAAATTTCTGCTTTATCTAATTCCTTACTACATGATCCTCAGTTATTATCTAATGCAATTACAAGAATTTTAATAGAGGTAGCAGATAATACTTTCCCTATTAAGAATGGGGCTAAAGGCAAAATTCCTTCACCACCTTGGTGGGATGCTGAGTGCACTCAGGCAATTAAAAAAAGAAAAGAAGCGGAAAAAAATTATTGCCATTCTATGACACATCACAATTTTGAGATTTACCAAGACGCTGCTCGTGCAACTCGTAAGCTCCTCAGGAAAAAGAAATTTGAAGGTTGGCAAAGATTTTGTGCATCTATCTCTCCAGAAGTTAACGCATCTGTAGTATGGCAGAATATCAGGCGATTCAGGTCAGCATTCAGTAACACAGCAGCCTCAAAACTGCCATTAGAGTTGGCCAATGAGTTCATGGATCATTTGGCTCCTCCGTCGGTTCCAGAACAGAGATCTTTAATGCATTTTCCCTATGTTCCTACTTTGAATTCCGAGTTGAACTCTCTCTTCACATTAAGTGAGTTGAAAGGAGTTCTTTCACACGTTAAGGATTCAGCTCCTGGTGAAGATGGTATACCATATTCATTTATAGCCAATCTGTCTGACTCTGTTCTTTTAATTTATTTAGATCTCATCAATACAGCTTTAATATCTGGCAACATCCCATCAAATTGGAAGTCTCAAACAATTATTCCTATTCTGAAACCAAACAAACCTTCTTCTAAAGTTACTTCTTATCGACCAATTGCACTTTCAACAGTTCTTGCTAAAGTTGCTGAACATCTCATAAAGAATCGTTTGGAGTGGTTTTTAGAAAGCAAAAACTTGTTGGCAACATCACAGTTTGGTTTTAGGAAGGGTAAGAGTACGATTGATAGTCTTAGTGTGTTCACGACTGATATTCGCTTAGCCTTTTCTTCAAATAACTCTGTTATTGCTGCCTTCCTGGATATAAGTTCAGCTTATGATAATGTCATAGTATCAGTCCTGGAACAAAAGCTACATTTATTACAAATTCCAAAAATGCTGTCTAATTTCATAATTAATATGCTTTCAGAGAGATCGTTAAATCTAGATATTGAGGGGTGTACATTTACCCGTTTGGTATGGAAAGGTCTCCCTCAGGGTTCTGTACTTAGTCCACTTCTCTATAATATTTACACTTATGATTTAGAATCCTCTCTAAATGGGTCAGTACAAGTCCTTCAATATGCAGATGATTTACTTCTCTATTTATCTGGTCATTCTGTTGTGAATATTTGTACTTCCTTAACCTCTTCTTTATGCTTACTGAAGACTTGGTTGGAAACCAATGGTCTACACCTGTCAATTGATAAAAGCAACATAGTCTTATTTACTAGAATGCGTAAGCCTCCAGCAGTTACAGTGACATATGATAATATCTCTATGCCGCTTAAAAATCAAGTAAAATTTTTAGGCCTTGTTTTGGATACACATCTTACAGGCTTACCACACTGTGAGTATATAGCTGCTAAATGTGAACGAAATATCAACATAATTAGATGCCTTGCTGGTGTTTGGTGGGGTGCACATCCCTTTTCATTAAAACTAATGTACAACACCTTGATTAGAAGTGTATTGGACTATGGTACCTTTTTGCTGGAACCAGCTAATGTTGCTGGTCTTAAGAAACTGGAAAGTATTCAGTCTAAGGCACTTAGAGTAGTTTCAGGTGCAATGAAAAGCAGTCCTATTAATTGTCTTCAGGTGGAATGTGGAGAACCCCCGCTTCATTTACGACGTCAATTTTTAGCTGATAGATTTATGGCTCGATGTTTGCAATTTACATATCATCCTTTGCGAAATACACTTTTCATTCTCTCTAAAGAAGTTACTTCATCCACTTACTGGAGGCACAAAGATACTCCGTGTTTAGTTAAAAGCTTTAGAAAATACAATTTAATTGAAGCTCCTTGCCACCAATCCCAATTTCTTCCTATATATCATTGTAATTACAGTTCATTAATTATGCCACCAAACATTCACTATAACCTTAACATTTACCGAGATGACGTATGTCATAACATTAACTTCAACTTTACTATGGATAGAGACTTCAAGGGCTGTCAGCTCCTGTTTACAGATGCTTCGAAACATGGAAGAAACTCATGTGTGGGAGTAGGTGTATACCACTCCCAGTATAATGTCGTCCAAAAAATAAAGCTCCCGCCCGAATCATCTGTGTTTACGGGCGAATGTTACGGTTTATTCAAAGCTGTCGAATATATACTCCTTATGGGCTTACGGAATTCACTCATTTTAACTGATGCAAGGAGTGCCTTACAATCATTGGCCAGATTTCCTTTCTACTCTCATAATTCTATTATTATATTTGAAACACGTGAACTCCTTCATAGATGTTATACTAAGGGATATTCAGTGCATTTTGCGTGGATACCCTCACATTGTGGCATTCTAGGTAATGAGAGAGCAGACCAATTAGCTAATGATGCCGTATTATGTGGAGACGTTTTTCCGTACAAAAATAATTCCCAAGATCTGGCTGCTCTGCCTAGGGTTTATCTACAGGAATCCTGGGGTCAGCTTTGGTCAGGGCAACCAGTGAAAGGGAAATTTTATCGTACTATCCAGCCATCCATTCCTGTAAAACCTTGGTTTAGCAAGTACAAGCTAAGCAAAAAGATTACAACCATAATCATACGTATGCGATTGGGTCATGTGTGCACTCCAGCTCATCTTGCCAGGCTTGGCATTGTGCAGAGCCCTGAGTGTGAATGTGGCGCTGAGGTGGGAGATCTGAACCACTTTATTTTTGCCTGCCCCCTTTATGACCATTCCTTACTTTTCCAAAGCCTTGTTTCCCTCCGAGTCCCTTTTCCCACTTCTATCTCATGTATTTTATTTAATTTTAATTTAGATATTTATAAATCTATTGCACTTTTCCTTGTAAATAATGATATAGCTATTTAAACGTAAATTTTAATATGTATATACATAATTTATTAAATAGTTTTTAGTTTAGTGTATAGATCAATAGACGCACCGAGTCGAGCCTTTTATTAGGTCACCTGGTGACAGTTTGCTGTTGTATTATATTCCCTTAGTAAACTGATAAATTGGTTACAATTTATTATTTTAAACAACTATTCTCCTTTTCGTTTCCAAATTTCCCTTTTTAATATTTTTTATTTCGCGAGTTATCAATTCTTACGTTTTGTTATTAGCAGATTAAATATTGTCAGTGGCAATAAGCACGAATAGTGCAACGCCAAATCCAAAAAAAAAAAAAAAAAAAAAAAGAGTAGAGTGGTGCTCGCACGATAATTAAGTCGGAACCACACTTACGTGTCGTGGCGTGGCGTGGTGCAGGATCCACCAATCAAAGGATTCTGTTCCAGCCTACGTCATAACGCAACGTGTTTTGTAGCCAATCAACTGCGTCAGAAGGCGCCACGACACGCCACGCCACGTAAGTGTGGTTCCGTCATAAGTCTGCGCGCGACGGGTGGCGTGCTTAATGTTGCCAGCATAACTGATCTTTTTTCCTACATTTAATCAATAGTCATTTTTCTCTCGAAACTTAAAAGTAATTTAAGTCAAGCATAATTAATTACTAGCTTTTTCTACTTGCATAGAATATGATGAAAGAAGCTTCATGATATAATTGTAAATCTTTTATTGAATACTTAGTAGTACCTACTGTTAAATTTGGTCTAACAATGGTCCTGCAGTGGCTAATACCTTCAATTTCAATTCTTTTTTAATTTCTTCTTCAACAATTTTTGAAGAAGCTGCTGCCACATAATCTTTCTCTTGAGTTATTTGGGTGACGGTGCGTTCAGAAACGCCTAAAACAAAATAACGATGATGCATTAAATTACATGATGCCGGTCCTGTCCCGTCGGTATATTTATGTACCACCCAAAAACCAGTACTGTCGGGCACCGGTAGTACGAAAATTTAGGGAAATTTTAATATTGTGGTATCCCTAAAAGTTACCTGTCAAATAAGCAACGCGGGCTCTATCATTGTAAAACGGTACCTTAGCCCCGTTATAGTCTTGTGCACTTGAAGAAAACATCCCTGCCATCACTTTAAATTACTTTTAGCATAATGATGGCGATTATTTACTGCGGAAACGAATAAAAACACGGAACACTCTCTTGACACCTGACATAAATGACAAACGATTAGTTCCGTTTTTGGCCGCGCGCAGACTTAACTTGCGCGCACTCTATGTAACACTACGTTTACTAAGTACACAGAGAAAATAAAACTACGTACGTTATACGGTTATAGTACAGGTGACAGACAGGGCATGCTGCGGATTGCTGCTCACTTCGAGATGTGGACCAAGGTCTGCGGAGAAATGCTGCACAAGCACTGAATAATAAACAAAGATACAAGAGGTAGCGTAGCGAACTCGAAATTTTTAGCACTCCGCCTCTAACCTATCAGGCGCGATTTTATTTTTAACGTTTTAAAAGATGTACCTATAAACAATAATATATCTGTATGAAATGGTAAAAAGTAGCAGTTACTGCGGAATGGAAGAGCGAGTAAAGCGAGCTCGAATGTTTTGGCACGGCTGGCAAGGATCTACTGGTCAGTTCCTAACTCTTTGCGTGTTAAGTTATTATCCGGCTGCAAGGAAAGGGTTATGTTTTTCGTGCGTATCTTGTTTAGATGTTATATACAGACATAAATCTATCTAGATGACGCGCATAGAAATATTGACGCGATTGTATGTGCTTCGCGTGCCCAAAAACGAACTTAAGTTACGACAAATGATCGTAATCTGAGCTTTTCATTTAGCATTATCGGCACTGGGAATCCACCGAAATCTAGAAAAATGCCTTTTTATGCCTTATTGAGCTGTAAAGTATGTATAGAAAAAGTTGGCTGAGGCATTGAAAATGTTTTCTTTCATTAATAATTAAATTTGTTTTTATTTTTTTTTGTGAAAAAGTGACACGCTTGGTTTTCATACAGACGATGGAGGGACTTGCGTTGTCTATTTAGATTTATGTCTGTGATGTTATATAATATACTTTATTACTTTGTATCTTTCAAACCGCTATACGGATTCATTTTAGTAAGACATCGTTAGATGCGTCTTGACCGCCCAAGTGATCTTAAATAGGTGACATTAAAAAACAAATATGGTATAATAGTGACACCAATGATGGCCCAGCTCCCAGGATGGCCCACTTTAAAAAAAAAACACAATTATGATTGACTAAACCATTTCAAATTTCACTGGTATATGCATCTGTGACCATAATCAAAACTGCATCTGCGTTTGACAACAAGCGCGCCGCCATTTTGAGTATGTCTGACAGTTTTCAGTGTCGTGTCAACATAGTGTTTCGGTGCACGTATTTCTAACCTCCGTCAAGTAAACTTTTTCAAAGATTAACGAAAAAGCGCATTTCCTTGTTTTTCCTAGTAAAACTGCTTATTTAATCTGTTTTACATTTAATAAGTTTTATTAGTTTATACCTTTTCTCGTATTTTTATGAGATTGCAATGAACTCGAGTAAAATTTCCTATCATGGCCCACCCCATGTTTCCTAAACATGGCCCGGGCCTCTCTAGGACTATTGAATAATGCATTAAGCTGACTATAAAACTTAGGCATGAAACTATTAATTTAACACAAATAAAAAATTGTAGCTTGTTAATGTAACTGTTGGAACAAAATATTGTATTTTTGTACTTAATTATTCTTCCCTTTTTTTACTGAAATATAATTCACTTGTTTTATGAACATTGGGTTTTTGGCTACATGACATGTTTTGTGTGTCGTAAAATTGCTGAGTATGGTTTTTATTTGTTTCTAGCCAAAATGGAGCCACCAAACAAAAAACCGCGTCGAGAGTAGACAGAAACTCAACTAAAGGAAGCCCTTCATGCTGTAAAAAGCAGACCGATTTCTCAAGGCAAAGAAGCTGCAAAATATAGCATACCAAACAATATTTCATGTCTTATTTTTACATCAATCAAGATCTAATAATCCTTTAGGATTTCGCTTTTGAAATTATACCTTAATTCTCTTACATAAGGCATTAATTTCGAGAGATCATTAAAGAGTCGCCTAACCGCTAAATGTCTCTGAGTGCGGCAGAAAGTGTACTTTATCAAAGGCTTAATTGAATAGTTCCTATTTTAGCAATATATGTTAAAGTTGATTTTTAGGGTTCCGTACCCAAAGGGTAAAAACGGGACCCTATTACTAAGACTCCGCGGTCCGTCTGTCTGTCTGTCTGTCTGTCTGTCTGTCTGTCTGTCACCAAGCTGTATCTCATGAACCGTGATAGCTAGACAGTTGAAATTTTCACAGATGATGTATTTCTGTTGCCGCTATAACAACAAATACTAAAAACAGAATAAAATTAATATTTAAGGGGGGCTCCCATACAACAAACGTGATTTTTGTGCCTTTTTCTGCGATAATGGTACGGAACCCTTCGTGCGCGAGTCCGACTCGCACTTAGCCGGTTTTTAATATTCTTAACAAGGCCCACAAACAAATGTTAAAAAAATCCATGATTGACTAAAGAACTAATTTAATAATATTTTGTTACAAACTATTGTGATAAATGTCTACGTACGTGACATATCTCAATTTAGAAAGTTATTTTAGTTTTATAGCAATTTTCATTTTTGATTGATTTAAGATGGCCCACAGCCAAATTTTGGTTTGTATTTTCACTTTATTGAATATAATTAAAATTAAACCTGTATTTCTAGATCAGTAAAAGAAGAAAAATGTCGATTATGCATACTTTTATATTGATATACTTCGGGCCTTCATAAGTGACCACCTCCCTAAGGTGGCCCACAGCCTATGTTTTTAAAGAACAATGGCGAGATTTTAGCTGACTTAAATTTGAGCGTCTGAAAGTGAGTTATATACAAAAGACGTTCTATTAATTGTCTACATTTTTTTAAATATATTATTGGGCTGGTTCAAAACGGATAAAAAAAATCATAATAAATAAAAAGTTATTTGATTTTTTAGTTAATTTCTTTACCTTAGTGTTGCCATTATATATTTTATCTGCTAAGTGACAAGTAGTAACTATATTAATTAATAATATAATTAATGTATTTATTGCAGTAAATCAGTTAACAATACAGTTTATGTCTAAGTATAGATGTTCCTCGCAAGTAGGTAAGAATATTGTAGTGCAGTAGAAATAAATGAATTACTTTTAATTAATGATTGGCAAAAAGACTATTATCCAAGTTTAAAAATATAGCTTGGTTGTTGACGAGGACGACGACCTTTTGATAAACGTCAAAGTCGCTTAGTTTAAATAAATATACTCTTTCCAAAGAGTATATTAAACATTTCATGCTGAAATAACTAGGTAAGGGAAATGCTAATGCGATATTCCCCTTTTACTTCCACGAAATTGAATAATATTACCTATTAAACACATTATTAAAAGTTACCCAGACATAACCTACAAAAGTTTATGACTGAATATCTATTATTCTCGACATTTTCGAACAAAAATTCTTGCACAAACTAATTCAGAACATCACCCTGAGTTAAACCAGATATTTTTCATTTAAAGACGTAGGAATTTAATCTCAGCTAAAAAAATGTATCCAGGGCACCTGCCATTGTTCTTTGTTTTATTTCTGTCACAATGCAAAAAACGTCAACTTTTTTTTATAAATATTTTTCTTTATAAAAACAATTACGGTTTTTCTTTATTTATTTCAATATAACTATTTTATAAGCCTTTGAAATTAAGTGGGCCTTCAAGGGTGCCTGTACCTGGCGAATTTTGAGCACCCTTTTGTGTTTCCCAATATTTTTTCCTCCATACCCGTCGAGTGGGGTACTTATCAAAATGAAGGGTTTGGAACCACTGCAGTATTTCTTTTTGGATTTTTTTCTCGAAAACTATGAGACTTCGCGACTTGAAACTTTGTGAAAGTGTCCTCCGTGAAGAGTTCTACGTAAAATATGAAGCTCCTAGTAGCCGGCAAACCGAAGTTCAGCCTTGAAAAGTTGTAAATAAAAAAGTTAATCTAAAGATCAAAAGCCCGACCGCCTAAGAAACGAACTAAAAGATGTAAACAAGAAGAATAGATTTTCTATTTGTTTACATCTTTTAAGTTCGTTTTTTTTTAACCCCCTGTCTCCCATCACATGAATTTTCATCGATTATTTAAAACATTTGATATTGCGCGCAAGCGTCATCTATTATTACTGGCAGTACTAGCTGTTCCAGTTGATGCTTCTGTCTCACAGTAGATGGCGTATTTCTAAGAAATGCACGACAGCTGCTGAAATAAAATACTTATCTTCGGGGTCGGAAAAACCATGATCGAGCGAGGGGGTGTAAATTAGGAGTCTATATATGCAGATGAGTCTCTAATGGAAGAAGTTACGAGTCTTTCGTCTGCCTCGAACGTGTTTGTCGTGATAACCTAATATTACATAGATACAAAGTAATTACGACTCTATGACCACTTAGTACATAAATTAAAAGCGTCTGAGTTCTCCTGGTATTCTATATTAGAACATAAAACGACGTGCTAATGTTGATTTCCCATTGACTCTGAATCTGTGATAATATTTATTTAAAATAATGCTTTGCATGTTTATTTTAATTATAAAATAAACATGCAAAGATTATGATGATCAAGGCTTCAGAAAAGATTCAAATATATTCTTCGGTCATGGACATGTTTATCCAAGCGGGAAAATTGAAAATTTATAATAGAACAATAATGAAAATAAATCATTTTGAAATTTATGACTACAAATGAACCGAGATAATTGTCAATACATAATAATTACAGATTACCATTTTTATAAGTGGTACCAAGATTGGTATACGTGTTTCGGGTGGTCCTTCAGAGCGTATAAAAACTAAGGACTAGACTAAACGAAGTACATTTTGTGATAAGCTTTTGCTTCGGTAGCACTAAAGCAAAAAGTTGAACAATACTAACATTATGTATAAATTCAGTGTCATTGCCATTCTTGTGGTTGTGGGATTGTGTTTAATGTAAGTACTTTTTATGATTTTTTAATGTAGCAGCACTTTTGCACTTTAATCATTTTTTTATTTTATAGGCAAGTGAAGAAAGATTGCTCTTTCTAATATTACATAGGCTTCTACTATTTTATTTTTACCTGAATACAGTGTATGATATAATCCGATTTTACAAATATTTTGCTGATTTTTAGCAGAGAAGGGTTAAAATTTAAAATTATTTTCATAGCTGTCAACTTTTAAATTGACATTGATTGGAGCTTTTAATTCACCCGCGAAATTCAAATGTTTTTTTTTAAACTTACGTGAAGTTTGTGCGTTTTTACAAGCTTTTATTTAAATTGCCTTGTTGTTTGGGACAAATCTTGCAACTGAATTTTAAAACAGTTGTCCCCACCCAATTGAGCTGAATTTGTTTGTTGCCTAAACGTTTGGTTTTGATGACAATGCAAGTTTTAAGCTAAAAAGATAGTCTAAAAAAGTTTTTTTTAATGACTTGTTTTCTAGTAGTGATATAATTATTTATATTTATTTTTCACTAAAAAATAAATGTTTTGACGTAGCGTGTTTCCATAGGTTTCGGTAATAAATTATATACAACATACTAAGTGCGAAATGGCAATATTTTTAGATAACTGATGATAATTCATGCAACGGTATCACACCGGCAGCAGCCAGAATAATATATCTGATCATCCGATGTGTCATTATTTAACCGTTTCCGCTGTTTCCGGCTCTAAATCTGTAACAGAAACAGCGGATGCTTATTATCTACTTAAAATCATGTTCATTTTAAAGTTTATTGGATTCACGAACTTTTTATCTCCTCATTTTTTTTTATAAGTACGATTTTTTTATACTGTGGATGCGAGACACACGGGACCGGTCGACGTGGTGACACTTGGATCACGCGATCAGCTGTTCCCTCCATTTTGTACGGAGATGCAATTGAATTTTTTTAAACGGGTTGACAGATGTGTGATAACAACTGCAATGGGTAGTGTTACCAAGCTATCATAATCAGTTTATAACTTTCTACTGCTGGGGCACAGCACAGGCCTCATCTCTGTGAGAGGGAGTGGGCCGGCCCGTAATCCACCACACGGGCTCTGTAACTTTAGCTATCACATTACTATATTTTAGACTGGAACCTGACCCAGCAAAGGAAAAAGTTAGGCAGATGATAATCGTTATCCAACTAGATAATTGATTGTCGTTATCCAACCAGAGGCTAGACAAGTGACATTTTATCAACCTATAATTCTTTGATATCTTGATGTCTCCGTTTGCGACTTAGGTCAAACTGACGTCTAAGTTATTGCTAAGGTATTGTTAGCATGTCAAGCGCTATTGTTACTGTATTGATACTGACAGCGCTTACTGACATCGATACTGTCGCGGAGATCAAGCTATCTTCTAAGAAGTATAAGCGTCGAGATAGCGATTGAAGAATTGACCGATTGAGAGAGGATTGTCATACGCTACCTATCAAAATGGCACGTGAGTGCACGTGATAAATCCTTACATGTTGGCATTTCAACCATCACCTTCCCTAGAAGGGCTTAGCCTTTTAAATGAAAACGTGTTATAATTATCATTTAATCTGTTTTTGTTATGTTGACATAAGACAGGTAAGTAGGTAGTCACCCTGCCCAAATCATATTTAATAAATAAAGTGTATTTTTTAAACGACAAGTCATGTAGGTACCTACAGGAATATGTTGGTTTAGGTATTTGTTGGGTGCTTTAACTTAATTTGAAACAATTTCTTATCTGTTAGCTAAGCAGATATTTAATTTAGTTTTTTGCGAGAATCGAACGAGCAACCCGCAACTCCCCACAATCTACTTAGCTTTTAAATACTTTTAATAGTATTTAAACTAATATTATTTATGGGTAAAAGTAAAATTGCTTGTAGTAGGCTCTTTCGATTCGGATTTCAAATATTGATAAAAAAAATTACCATCGTGAACGCGATTGTCATTGGCCACTTCTAATGCAGTTTCCCGGAATAAAAAGTATCTAGCTTATTGACTACCTATTTCTCTATTCGAGCTCAAGCTTTTAATTTATCGTATCTAAGCTCATGACTTGAAACTTCAAGTACCTAAGTTAAAGAGTTCTCGATTGTGAAATGCCAACTTTCATAGGTTTTTTGGATTTTTTGGACCGTTATTGCCGTCATTCGTAACCTTCATTTTTTTCACATTTTTTTGGACTTTTGGGGCAAATACCACGGAGTGTGTGTACTACAACCACCCCGGTGGTAACCATCAGCACGTAGACCCCGTGAGCTCATAAAAGACCACTCCGGGACCCCGTCTGAGACTTTACAGTTTTTACTTTATTTGTATTTTATCTGATGTAACTATAATAATATTTTGTGTGTCTTTCAGTCTGTGCTAAATAAATGTATTTTCTTTCTTTCTTTCCCTGCGCTTTGCTTGTTAGGGCACAACTGGGGGTCATTCCTCAGCTGCGTCATTTCCTTTCTAAAGCTGAATGTGTCATTCATTCATTAGAAACGTCAAAAGTACTGCATCTTTTTGTGGTATTGTAACCACAAACACAATGGTCACCATTTTTGGTGCCCCTTAACCAGGAAAAAAAAATGGTTCAAAGATTTAGTAGTCATTCGTAAAGCAAAATTTCCCTATCGTAATACGAGTATAATCATGATTCATGAATGACGATGATATCCAAAGAACAATTGTATCAGTTCTTGTAATGATACTTACGAAACGTACTTGTGTTAATGGTCCGTCCACACTTCATATCTGTTTTGTGTCAGGGACGCGATCAAACTGCTAATAACTGGTTGAATGTGCTACAAATATGAAATCTGGGAGTATATAGATCCTGGTATTCCTCCCAAGGGAGGTGACTTTTGAGATAGCTGTTAATAGAGACCAGGGGCGTAGCTACCGCAGTATCAGCCGTATCAATGATATGGGGTCCCCGAACTACATGGGCCCCGACGTGTGGAAACAAAAGTTCGTAAAATGTTATCCACGATTGCGAAGTCTTTTCATGGCTTATAAAGCTATGAAGATGACAGTTTAACCTATTCGATTAAGGATTCTTAAATTTTCTAAATTACTGGTCACTCTAACATTATCTCACAATGAAAAGTTAACCTATCCCAGGATTCTCGTTTTTGGATTCAGGATTTGTATTGTTTGTTCGTGTTGCTCGTTCTTCGTCCTCGTTCCTCATAATCGTTTAACCGCTCAGACCCGGCTGGTACCAATTGGTAACATTTATTGGTACCTATAAATTGCAAATTTCCGGTTCTGAGAGGTTAAGTTATCCAAGCAGAAACCAGGGTCTTATTTTATTAATTTTGTAACATCTTCACATCTTCCTTTTGCCGTTGGAGTAAAAGGGCTGCACAAAATGTTGTATCGTGGCCTCTTTATGCCTTGCTACGCCATTGATAGAGACTTAGAATTGAAAGAAGAAGAAATGCGGAAACGACTCTAATTAGATCGGGATATGGGCATGAGGTTCATATTTCTAACTCCAATGTTTCCACTTATAACTTCAAAAACATGGAAATGGGATAACGATAGACAGGAAAAGAATCAAGGAATTCTGCTGTACCTTACCACATTTTTGCTGCAAAGCAGAGATGCTATGTGCTGATTAGTACTTTAGAAGAAACTATGAATGAGCTAGATGACATTTCAGATTTGACTGTGAAATCACATTATATGTAGCAAGGCAAAATGTTATGCCCCTGGTAATGCAGATGTCTAAAGGCAGAGATAAACTACCATTCCAATACTTGTCTTACCCAGGGTTTACCCTGGAGCACAATTTTAAACCACGCGCGGGTGTGTGTATGTACGCCCGCGACGACACTTGCTATCGGCGTCTCCGTAACCTTGAGGACTCCAGATTCTCAACGCTTTGGGCTCTGGAGGACACAGGTCTGGATAAAATTATCTACGCCTGTGTCTACCGTTCGCACAGCGGAGATCAGGAGACAACCAGGCTCACAGAGTACCTCAGTGAGACGGCTGATGCGGCACAGTTTTGAGCGTTACATTACTAGAAATAGGGACCAATTAGTTCAACCAGGTTTCAGACTGGCAAAAGCGGCCTCGTCTTTCATGGGGTACTGTACAAAATGTTACAATAAAATTCCTCCCACACAACCACTAGGGCACAAAAACAAATGATATGTTTATGTTTGTGTTGTATAGACTCGATTTCTTTTAGTATTGTATAGCTGCACAGCACGTGTGTGGGTACTATGTACCCAACTGTAAATCTACCATTTGCTATACCTATGTGTCGTTCGTTGACTTGTGTGTGCCCTGGCAGTTGAGTGTGTCATGCTCTCTCAAATGTCTCTCTGATGGTGGCGCGTGTGTTGGATCATTCGGTTCCCTTCATGATGGTTGAGCTGGGTGGTGCCGATTCATGCGTCATGTTCGTGAACGGGCGCCGTCAGTTGGGATTGGTCATAACTCAACTGCTTCGGATGTTGATGTTTTTCTAGTACCTATTGTATAACTGCACAGTACATGTGTGAGTACTTTTAATACTTTATACCTTTACATAGTATAGTGTGTAGTGCTATTCTGCGTGCATTGTCCTCACATATGTGAATTTATTAATGTATGTACTCATGTACAAATATTGTAAAAATCTTTTTTTTTTAAAAGAGTAAGTATGGAGTTTCTTGTGCATTCTTCTCCATAACAAGCTACTTTCCGAATGCACGGTAGAATCATTTTTTTTAAAAGAGTAAGTAACTATGGAGTTTCTTGTGCATTCTTCTCCATAACAAGCTACTTTCCGAATGCACGGTAGAATCAACTTTTATTCCATTTAAATTTAAAAAGTATGGAGTTTCTTGTGCATTTCTCCATAACTAGCTACTTTCCGAATGCACGGTAGAATCAACTTGTATTCCATTTAAATTTAAATTGTGACATTCAAAAGTGCCGCTTGGTGGCCCAGTTGAAATAAATATCTTTTGTCTTTTTGTCTTTTGTAAAACTTTTTGGAGACACTTTCACTATGCGTACAGCTAAGGACTGGAATTCCATGCCGGAGTCTGTGTTTCCCGATAGCTACAATCTTGGTGTCTTTAAGTCAAGAGTGAATAGGTTTTTCTAGGCAAGCGTGCTTCATCGTCGACCACATCATCGCTTACCATCAGGTGAGATAGGGGTCAAGCGCAAGCCTTAAGAGAATAAAAAAAAACACGAAAAAGTGCCATGCTGTAATCATTTGATTTCTAAAACAATATCACTATGAATAGGCCTTCTGGAGGACCTTTTTATTTGCTGTCGAAAACAAAAATCCTATCTAATCGTGATAACATTATAAAAGCCAAATTTTGGATTTACGGATGGATGGATTGATGTTTGGTCAATCACGCCAGAACAGCTGAACGGATCTGGATTAAATTTGGCAAAGGGATATATTATAGTCTGGAATAGTACATATGTTAATTTTCATCCCGGTATAACGTTCCCTTGGGATAAGGAAACACTTTTCAAGCGGGCGAAGCCGCCGGCAGAAGGTAGTATTGTATAACAATTAAAATGTACTCGCTCAGCTGCGTTGAGCAAGCGTGGTGATCAATACTCTTGTCTTGAGAAGAGTCTTTTGCTCTACAGTAAGGCTGTTAGCAGTATTATAATATAAAAACTTTTTTGCAAAAAAAATACTACCGACTTCCAAATAAAAAACTACAAAGTGAAAAATAATTTTTATTTTTGGAAGTCGGTGTCTTTCTTTTTTTTTCCCATTTTCTTGCGATATGGACACCGACTTCCAAAAATAATTTTTTTTTTCACTTTGTAGTTTTTTATTTGGAAGTCGGTAGTATTTTTTTTGCAAAAAAGTTTTTTATTTTTCCCTTTTTAGTTGTACCTACCTAAAATAGGCAAGTTGTTTAGTAGTACTCTATAACGCCAGAATAGATCACCCCAATAACATTAAACTTGAAAATAACCAGTGAAATGAGAGATCTGCGTACCCCTTTATTGCGTACTGGCGTGATGTTATGTTATGAAATGGTATATACAATAAACAGACATGCGATTGCAGCAATTCCGAATGATTTGCCGTTATTTATTGAATTCTGTTGTATATCTCGGAAGTTCTTCATCAGATCTTCACCAAATTAAAATGGGACCAATTTCGAAACATACTCTTTCAAACAAAAAAAGAATTTTCAAAATCGGTCCAAAATTGACGGAGATATCGGTGAACATACATAAAAAAAAAAAACATATAAGAAGTCGAACATAGAACCTGCTCCTTTTTGGTAAGTCGGTTAATAAAGTATCCATCATTACAGCCGAAACACGTCCACTGCTGGACATAGGCCGCCCCCAGGTGTCGCCACATTGACCAGTCCCGTGCGTCTCGCAACCTTCACCAGGTCATCGTAAATTATTTTTTATTATAATTCTTTATTTCTTTCCGCATCCAACACATTGCCGCAACCTTAACCAGGATTTCCACCTAGTGGGAGGCCTTCCAACGCATCGTCTTCCGGTACGCGGTCGCCCCTCCAGAACTTTTCTGCCCCATTGGCTTTCCGTTCTGCGATCAATGTGCCCTGCCCACTGCCTACCGGTACAACCGTTTTTTTTTGGTTTTTTTAGGGTTCCGTACCCAAAGGGTAAAAACGGGACCCTATTACTGAGACTTCGCGGTCCGTCTGTCTGTCTGTCTGTCACCAGGCTGTATCTCATGAACCGTGATAGCTAGACAGTTGAAATTTTCACAGATGATGTATTTCTGTTGCCGCTATAACAACAAATACTAAAAACAGAATAAAATCAATATTTAAGTGGGGCTCCCATACAACAAACGTGTTTTTCCTTGCTTTTTTTGCGATAATGGTACGGAACCCTTCCTGCGCGAGTCCAACTCGCACTTGGCCGGTTTTTTTGTTGGGAAATCATCCAATGACTTGGGAGGGCGTGTCAGACTTTTACTGACTAAAACCCACCCGTGTTCCTTCAGTTGCTTGTGCCAGGGCCGCGGTAACTCTCTTTCAAATTTATCCGCGACCACCGTAACATACCTACGATTTAGAATTGTTATATTCCATTTATTTCGCCGTCGTTCTCCATTATACGGCACGGATATGTGTGGTGTGGATGTACCCTAACAGCGTATGCCATCGCAATACTAATGAGACCAGCCCATTCATTTAAATGTGTACCTATGATACGAGTAGTAGTTTCCGTTACAAGAAACTACATTGTATCGTCATGATGGATTTCCCTTAGTTTCTGACGTAGACAATGTTAATCAGAATAGAATTTCGGAAGTTCAAATACGTGGTGGATGCGAGACGTACAGGACTCATCAGTGTGGCGACGACGCTTGGAGGAGGGCTATGTTCTATGTCAGCAGTGGGCATCTTTCAGCTGAAATGACGATAAGCATGTACTGAAGAAACTGAAGGTTGAGGCATGAAGAAAAGTACTCTAAATATTGATGTAACCAATTTTTTTATGTTTTTTTTTATTCAAGGTAAATAAACTGCATTCAAACTTTGTAAAAATTAAATGATAAATTTAAAAAAAACCCCGACACGAAAACCTGTAAAAAGCTAAAATTAAGCCTCGTACTCGCGTTGGGGAACCGCCAATATTTACAGCAGTTTATTTTATTTACCAAGCGGTTCCCCGACGCGAGAAAGAGTATTTTTTTTGCTTTTTAGAGGTTTTTTTTGTGGTTTTGGTTTTCAATCGACAATCTATTGAAACGCGTAAATATAACACGACACCTTGAAAAAAAAAAACAGATTTAAAGAGTAAAATGCGGATATCTTTTGGACGGCTGAAACTTATAACACCCCTCTTTTTCTGTTGGGCGTTAAAAATAGCTTGCAGGATCCTCGAATCGTTCCAATTCCAATGAGAAAAGTACTCTATCCGAAGTAATCAATTATTACATCCATACGCATCAAATCCATACATCAATACTGAATAATAAATAATGATGAATCAAACCAAACTAAGCAATTGCTTAAATAACTGCCCTGTGGGTACCTACCGTTTATTTATTTATATAAAACTTCATGCACACAGGTACAAAGGTACAATGGCGAACTTAACTGATTGAATGCCGTAATTGCCGTAACAATTAAAAAGCCATTTGTGTCTCGTGTGAATCACACGTTTCGGCGATTGAATTCCCGAAACGTGGATTCACGCGGGGTTAATGCCTTAGGCATTCTCTATCTCTACCAGTGCGTGGTGAAGAGGCAACATGGCAGGTGCATTATTAACCATTATCATAATCATAATCATAATAATTTATTGCATTCATGTAGTTTACAAAGTTGTTACAAGTATAAAGGTTTCATACATGAACCCTGCTAGGGCACAGCAATATAAATAGTCTAAAGTGCTAGAGTGTCACAAAATAAACAAAACCACTGTGCTTAAACAAACACAAATTTTAACATGTTTATCAAGTGTCCAACATTTGTTATTGAAATAAGTAGCTGCCATGTTAAAATATAGGATAGATGAGAACAATTTGGTCATCATTTCCATTCATAAATTAAAATAAATTAAAAATTAAATTAAAACAAACAATTTGGTCACCATTTCCATTCATAAATTAAAATAAGATAAAAAAAAAAAATTAAAACAAACAATTTGGTCATCATTTCCATTCATAAATTAAAATAAGATAAAAATTAAATTAAAAACAAACACAGATAACAATAATAATCATAAAACAACATAGGTAGGTTGTAAGTCAAAATTGTAGTAAGTGCTGTGTGTATTCTGTGTATTATGTATGAATTTCAATGTCAAAATTCACTTATCGTCAAAGAATTCCTTTAGAGTGTAATACGATTTTAATATAAGATATTTTTGGAGACTGTTTTTAAATTTATTTGACTGCGATGTGGAGGTCACATCCCAGGTCATACTTGTCATACATTTTATGCCATCGCAATACTAATGAGACCAGCCCATTCATTTAAATGTGTATGATATGAGTAGTGGTTTCCGTTACAAGAAACTACATTGTATAGTCATGATGGATTTCCTTTCTGACGTAGACAAAGTCAATCAGGAGAGAATTTCGGCATTTCATATTTCTCTGACCATACACGTGGAGTGAACGTCAGGTTGAAGTAACCCCCTGAAGAAAAGTCCTTTAGGGCCGATTTCGGAATTGACTATTTCGAGTTAAAATTGGACAAATTCTACTATAATGCCAATATATGACATTATAGTAGATTTTCAGGCTAAAATAGAGTTTTGCAACTCAATATCAAATTCTTTATTCAGAATTCGGAGAATAAATATTGATTGATTTAAAGGAATCATTCGTTATTTTTCCAAAATGCAATCTATATTCTTACTTATTTGAAAAGTAGCTTGTCTGATCCGGGATCGCACCAACTTCCTAGTCCGTTCCATCATCGGACTACAAGAGTCTTGTAACAAGACGTACGGCGATGCGTCATCGGTACAAGGTGGACATCCCACCCATACGCACCAAACGTTTTGGGAATACTTTTATAATGCGTACAGCAAATGAGTGGAATTCCCTGCCTGCTACAACCTGGGAGTTTTCAAGTCAAGAGTGAATAGGTTTCTTATAGGCAAGCGTGCTTCATCGTCGATCACATCATCGCTTACCATCAGGTGAGATAGCGGTCCAGCGCAAGACAATAAAAAAAAGGGGAAAAAAGAACATACTTTATTAAAAAAAAACGATAACATTCGATAAAACTCAACTTTACGGATCAAATCCATACTTCCATAATCCATACTAACTTTTTTAATGCGAGTAACCCTGTCTGTTTGTTGGCTATTCACGTCTCAACGGATTTAGATGTAACTTGGTATACGGGTAGACCATGACCTGGTTTAGGGAATAGGTTTTTTTTTCTGGGAGTATGTTCCTTGGTATCATTTTCGAGTTTCATGTGGGTGAAGCCGTATGCGGCGCGCCGCCGCTTACGTACTTTGTGGTAGAAGCTAGCCTTTCTAAAATACAGTATCTTAATTTGAAGGCAAATAATTAAATCAAACTAAGTACCTAAGAGAGCAGTGGTGGCCCAGTAGTATTGGCCGCGACTTACAAGTTGTAGGTCGTGGGTTCGAGCCCGTCAGGCGCTTTACTTTGTGTAAATTATTTCTTCACCACTGCTCTCAAAACGGTGAAGGAAAACATCGTGAGGAAACTAGAACCAACAATTCGAAGACATGTGTCATCCATCAACCCGCACTGGGCCCGCGAGGTGGATTACGGCCCATTCCCTCTCACAGAGATGAAGGCCTGTGTCCCAGCAGTGGGAACATTAATAGGCTGATGATGTGAAAGTACCTAAACAGTAAAATAAACAAGTCTGCACCCTGTGGTACCGTTTCACGGCTGTAATGATGATGATGACCCCCTAGGGTAATGTGGAGTTCCCATAGGCAGTTCATCATCTTCCTGCCCTTATCCCATGTTACTTGGGGTCGGCGCAACACGTTTTTTCTTCCATACCGTCCTGTCCACTGTCACGCTATCACTGACTCCATTTTCATTCCTCACACAGTCCATCTATCTTTTCTTTGGCCTTCCTCTCCCTCTCCATCCATCCACATTTATATTCATAACTGTTTTAGTAACATGCGTTTCATCCCTCCTCATCAAATGACCGTACCAAAACAAACGGCTGCCTTTCAACTTTTCTGTCACTGGCGCCAATTACAAACTTCCTCTAATATAATCATTCCTCACTTTATCCACTCTCGTCACTCCGCTCATCCTTCTCAACATTCTCATCTCTGCTACATGCAATTTCTTTTCATCCAGGTCTAATCACGGACTTGTAGATTTTCCCCTTTAACTTGAGGAGCATACCCGGGTTACAGGTTGATAAAGGCAGTTGCTCCATACGCGGAGGCGGAGGGCGGACAACGCCCTCTTCCAGGGGCGACGGACTCGGGGACATCCGTCGCCCCCCCACACATCAGGACCCGAGGTGGTGGCGAATAGTGTTCCACGCGCGCCCCTCTTAGACGTCGCGGGAGGAGTCCAACACCTCACTCTCCCCCCAACCCGAGGTCGTGGCCCGCAGAGCCGGGCCGTCACTAGCCGGGGGTGGCGGAAGTATCGTTGTTCCCGTGACCCCCAGCGTAGGTGTGAGATGGAACACCGGGGTGGTTTTTCGTCAGTACGAGTCTGACAGACCCCTCCGGCTTCCCCAGGGTGAAGGACATCCTATGAGGATTTTCCACCCCGGAACAAAAAAAAAAGGCAGTTGCTCCATTTTTTATATATTGGTATTCAGCATTTATACCAATATGGTTGGGAAAAGGTTAGGTATTAGTTTGAATAATCATCATCAACATCATTTTAGCCGAAAGACGTCCACTGTTGGTCATAGACCTCCCTCAAGCACATGTACCGGATTCAGACGCTCATGAGAAGTAACAATCAACCACAGTCATGAGGAGAAAACACACTTTATGTTAGGTTTGTTTACGAAGGTCGAACAAATCAAAGTTTGTTACGGGTATTTTTTATCAATCACTAGTCCAGTTGGAGTTTGACTCAGAGACATCGTATGATTGGTATCTGGTAGTTGAACTTCAACCTCCGAGTAATCGGGAATGATGGGGATGAATGAAAGATGGGGCAACGAATATGAAAGTCTTGATTTTATCCTCATATCATTTTGCCGAATTTAAACGAGTGAGTGTGACTAGGGGGACTAGGTTTATATAATTGCGGCATTTGACCTTCTACAACGCAGCGAACGTCTCTGTAATAACAGATGTCCTTATGCGGCAGTGATCTCTTGACTGTGTCATCTTTCTTCAAGGAAGCCACAGAGAATTTAAAAAAATATTTACCTCCCTTACTAATTTGGAGCTGAGTGATGATAAGAGATTTGAGTTTGGCTGTTTTCCTTGACGAAAGTTGTTCATTTCCATGGGTAGACACAGCCAACAAGTAGGGATGTTTTAATTTTTGTCGTCTCTCCCATGGTGTGGGATATCGTTGGATAGGTCATAGAAAAATATTACGGGTATAAATATGGGTACAACAGTTTTCGAACGACAAAGTCAATTATGTACCTTCATTAGAGCAATGTTTCTTACAGTACGGCAATTATTTATTCTTCACGTAATACTGCAACAGCACATTGTACTTCCCTATGATCCAGTTCCTTCCGACAAGAGAAGGAAGGATCTGGTATGCACAATGCCACAAACCAGACATGCTTTTATTAATCGGTTTTATGTGTTTTTAGGACCTTTTCTGTATAAAAGACTCAACAGGTTACTAGATGTTTATAGCTTAACATATAAAAGATGATGCTTTACCTTAACAGATTATTTAGGGACACTCAGTTATAGTGACACAGAAAAACTAGATCACAGATCTAGAAATTGTTGTTTGAAGATATGTCCTCATATCTACTTGTACATACTTAAATTTATATATATATATATTTTTTGTTCTTTTATTATTTGATTTTTTTGTGCTTTGTACCAATTTATGTATTCTTATGTTTGTAGACTAATTTTATTCAATAATTTAACTGGCCCAATTATTGCTCTAAGTGATGGCCTGAAACACAGGTTTGAAAGAACCTAAATCGGGCAGGTCCCTACCAAAAAAAAATTGACATTCATTTTTTTAATAAGCATGTAGTTGTAATAAAATATTTTAGAAATAGTTTACATATAAGCTCTATTTATACAATTGTTTTAGAAATTAAATTACTGCACCTAATGTACACTTTTGTGAACGTACTTACTTTTTAATAAATTATTCTTATTCTTAATGTTCGGTGTTTTCATTCATAGGCGGCACTAGGCGTAGGCGTTGGGGGCAACCGCCTACAGCCTCGCAGTCAGAGGGGCTTCGCGCCTCGTAATTTATATATTACTAGCTTTTGCCCGCGACTTCGTTTGCGTAGCATAAGTACTTCAAATAGCCATTATATTTTAGGGTTTTGGGCCGACTTATTTGAGAAAGTGGAAGTTTGAATGGTGAACCAATATTCACCATTCAAACTTCCACCCCCTTAAGGATGATTGCCAGGATAAAAACTATCCTATGGCCTTCCCACGGTTTCAAACTATCTCCATACCAACGGTTCAGCGGTTTAAGGGTGAAAAGGTAGACAGACACACAGAGTTGATTTCGGATTTATAATATTAGTATGGATTCAATAAAATTATTCAAGTCTTATCCCTCTCTTGTGTTCTCTTGGTGCTTTATATTTTATGCAAGAGAGAGAGATGACAAAACTTACCCCTAGTACTGCATATATGCTAGTTCCTGAATTGTTCTCTTTATTCCTAAGCGTTTTTACAAAGAAAAATAAAATAATGAAAAATATGTGTAGGTATTTTATCAATTTGTTTAAAAGTATTGTCTTGGTGTACAGTAAATAATATTAAAAAATAAGAAAGTTAACCTCGCCACTGGCGGGTGATAAAATTTGAGAAATTCAATGACTATTTTATATCGGCATGCATGGCTTGACAACGAATATTATCGAGGCAAATGGGATTTTTGGGGGGATATCTACAGAACAAATAACCCAGTGGAAGGCAGTAACGCTAGACTAAACAGAACATATTCGGGAAAGCTGAACATCATTAGCTTTTTGAATGTGATCAAAAACGACGCTGTTCTTTCTTTAGCTCGCCAAGGTAAACCTCGGCGTGCTGATGATATAGCTCATGACAAATATATATTTGATTCTGTAACGGCAATGTTGAATGGCACTATATCACTGGGCCATTGCCTGGAAAAAATCAGCCCTTTTGTTTATTAATGATATTAATGTGTCTATATTAATGATAAGTTTAAAAATGTTGATTTTTTGGAGATTTAATTGTTAAAATACTACTTTCTCATAAATAGTAGGTTGATTAAAATACTGTGATTGTAATTTGATTGTGATATTAGTTACGTAATAAAGATTTTTAAATATAAATATTTCAATTTATGTTGAAATACCACATTAACATAAATAACATAACGTGGTACTTCTGGTACATATAGGTAAATACAAATGTGTATACGGTCTATAATTATTTGACTGTTACTTATATACAAATGTTGATTTTTTGGAAATTTAATTGTTAAAATACCACTTTTTCATAAATAGGAGGTTAATTAAAATACTGTGATTGTGATTTGATTGTGATATTAGTCACGTAATAAAGGTTTTTTTAAATAAGTAGTTCTAATTATGTTGAAGTATCTCAGATAAATGTTACATGTGTAATACATATATATTTATCTTAACGTGGTACTTCTATAAGATAAATACAAATGTGTATATTGATAGGTGTAATTAATAGTACTGTGATTTGGATTTGATTGTGATACTAAATAATAAAGATTTTCCTAAATTGCAATAGATCTTTTAATTATTAAAATTAAAAACATGCATCGCGGATGCATACCTAGAACTGGAAGTATTTAATATCTTTATGTTATTAGAAATAACTATTATTTCAATTTATTGGAAGATATAGTACAATATTTTTTGTCAACTGTACTTTGAATTTGCCAGGAATGTGGGACGAGTGGTGACTTTAAAACTCAAGTGGGACCAACGAGGAATTCTTTGGAATGTGGGACAAGATAGTGGGACGACAGAGGCACAAATCAATTATTCGATCTCGCTTTGCTCGCTCCTGTGTCTCTGTATCGCATAATTTAGCAGAGTTATGCTAAAAAAGAAACTGAAGGGTGACGTACGTTGGCTATCAATTATAGGTACTTAAAGTCTATTTATCCATTTATTTTTATTCGAAGGATCCGTTTTCTTACGTCGTCAGAGGGCCTCGGGAAATGTAACCTGCCCTCATCAAATTTAAATCTGAAAAGTAGTGGCGGCACTTTTATTGTCTATGAACGTTAGTAATGTTACCTATTTTTTTTTTTTTTTTTTTTTTTATCTACAATAGGCTTGCGCTTGACCACTATCTCACCTGATGGTAAGCGATGATGTGGTCGACGGTGAAGCACGCTTGCCTAGAAAAAACCTATTCACTCTTGACTTAAATACCCCAAGATTGTAGCTATCGGGAAACACAGACTCCGGCAGGGAATTCCACTCCTTAGCTGTACGCATAATGAAAGTGTCCCCAAAACGTTTTGTGCGTATGGGTGGGATATCCACCATGTACCGATGACGCATCGCCGTACGTCTGGTAGTCCGATGATGGAACGGGCTGGGCGGAATCAGATCATGCAGTTCCATCGCACACTCCCCGAAATGCAACCGATAAAAAACCGACAAGCTGGCAACTCGGCGACGATGTTCAAGGCTTTGGAGCTTTGACTTGACCAGTGCCTCATTGCCGATGAGACTCTTGGCCCGCTTTTCGATCGATTCAAGTGCATCAAGCTGGTATTTGGCAGATCCGTCCCAGAGATGAGAACAGTACTCCATGCATGATCGAACTTGCGCTTGATACAAGTTAAATCAAAAAACCCGACTGCTTCAAAAGCGAACTAAAAAGACGTAAACAAGGAGAAAATCATGCTGTGCAGTCGGAGGATACATATTCGCGGGCTGGTTGACCAAAATCTGGTCTATCCTCCGCCTGCACAGCATGATTTTTGTTTTTTTTTATTTAACTTTTTTTATTTTAAATATGAGAACCCATTTCCGATACTCCTTGTAAAGTACTTGCTAATTCCATGCCTACAGCTTCGATGGGGTAGGTTATATCAAGGTTGTCGGTTAAAATTAGAATTCTCCTAATCTACCACCCCCGTAATAAGTTGAAGTAATCATTAATTTGATGTCCCACTTTTATAAAAAATAATTATAATTCTGTTTATAGCGATAATTATATTTCAGTAATCATTAATTATCTTACATCGTCGTACCAAACATATCTACATAATTATCTATAATAAGGGTGTGTACAAACTAGGCCGGTGTTAATTTTTGCTTTCAGCGGTAATTATATTATAATCACTATCTTACATTCAAACTTTAATATCAAATAACGGTGTACAAACTGGGCTGTTATTAATGTTGTTGTTTGCCGTTCATTTATTTCTGACAGACTCGTATATACATATACGTAGGGTGTGCGTGTTATTTTTTATGAACATTTTAGCACGAAACGCGTGTTGCGGTTTTCTCTACCATTTAGAGATTTTTCTCTACCATGTAGAGATATTTCTCTACAATTTAGAGATTTTCCTCTACCATTTAGTTCTTTTTTGGGGCAGGGTTATCTGTCTAGCACCTTTATATTAATATAACATATAATAACGAAATGACGGTGTTCCTTCAAGTCGATAAAACCGTTAAAAGCAGGGAAAATAAAACGTCTGCGAACAACCGCAGCTTTTTCACGCTCAGTCAGAACGCAACCTGCGATAAAGAATTACTCATTTGTTTGTGATCTATTTTAAGAATTGTATATTACTAAACTGTTATATATATAGCCACTATATTTAAATACGTAATTATACATTGTATGTTCGTCAGCCTTGACTGCTGATAAGAGTTTATTTAAAACTGTATCTATAGTATGCAACATTACGGGATGGGAGGAAGGATGTTGCATCGAAATTGGATCAGGATTTCCGGAGATTACCTCCTAAAAATACACAAAAAAAATAAAAATGTTTATTTGCACCTTCAAAAATTAACATAAAGGAACAGGTTTACAATAAAATAGGCCGAAACATTATTTAACATGTTAGAGTCTCAACTAATACCTAAGCTAAGATAACTTAATATCTTGTAATATAGGTATCAGTGACCACCCTCATTTGTGTTCACATAATATTAATTGTACATTAGAGCCAAAAAGATTAATACAGTTCCATAATTAATACTTTAAATTCCCGTTTTAAACAATTTTACAAGAATAGGAACATTCTAAGTACAAAATTAAACCAGCCAAGTAAAACTGTATCTTTCTCATTCTGCCCAAAAACAATTCAAATATAATTAGAATGCTTATAAATTTACAATGCAAGAGGAAAAAATAATAATAATAAGTTTGAGGTAATTATTTAACACTACTAAGGAAATTATTTGATAACAGGAAAAGGATTTAAGTTTTGATTGTGATTGTGTGTTGAGTGTGTATGTGTGTGAGGGTGTGACTATGTATGTGATGTGTCTATGCATGAGACAAACAATTGTCTCTGAATAGAGTGTGTTACCCGACTTAGAAAAGTGAATCACCGAATAACATGGATAAATAATAACAATGAAATGAATGGATGAATGAAAGGCGACTAACGAAAGGTATTTACAAGGCAGACGTGAATGGAAACGCCGGGAGGGGACGCCCTAGAAAGACATACATAGACCTTATAGGTGATGTTCTTCAGAAAGGCCAAGTGCGCAGTACCCATAACCGGCGGCGGCGTGTGTGTATGACTAGATGTATGAATGTGTGTGAAGCAAAAGAAGTATGTAAGGATCGTAGCAGGTGGCGTTCTGTAGTAACTGCCTACCCCCATGGGAAAAAGGGTGAGCGTCAGAATCGCAGGTCAACAGTCTTATTTAGCTTTCAAATTGTGCCTAAAAATTACTTACCAATTGCTTATATTTGCTTACCATAATGAGAGAATTGCTTATTCCATCTATTAAAAGAATTAAAACATTTAAGGTTGACCAGCCATTCTGATATCAGAATGGCTGGTCAATCTCTGTAGAGTAGTAACCATGTGGAATTACTGAAATTTTAATGTGCCAAAGATTGCTTATTAATTGCTTATTTCACAATTTAGAAGCCTAGACCCAGTATATCCTGTTATTCTATCTATAAGCTAGTCAAGAATTTAAAATCCCCTGTGCCTGTTAAATTTATGAGAGCAAAGTGACGTATGTCGAAAATTGCGTTTATATATCAAAAGGTTTTATTACTCGTTTCTTTATTTTCTGAAATAACCGAATGGGGCCTAGTTTCTATATTATTTTTAATCATGGCTGTATTTATTAACTTATTATATCTTGCTGACATAGAATACTTATGTTTTTAATAGTGGCTTAACGGACTTTTTTTTAAGTTGCCTGCCAATAAAGAGATGAAATTAATCTGCCGTACATTAATTTTTATAACTTACTGTCGTCGTTTTTTTATGTGCGTGTGGACTGAGGGACCAAACTGGTATATCGCAAAATAAAAATCGTAGGATTTATTATTAGGCTTAAAACTATTGTAGAACAAATCTGGGAATTTGTAAACAAATACATATATTAAAAACTACAGCTGCAGCAAACTTAAAGTGTGGTCCCTCAGTCCTCACAGATTATCAGCCAGATCTCGAAAAGTATCTGAAAACCGGCCAAGAGCGAGTCGGACGATGGGTTGGTACCATTTGTGTTCTTTTTAACCCAAAGGTTGACTGGTAGAGAATGCCTTGCTGCATTAAGTCCGCCTATGTATCACCATTGTACATGAAGTTTAAATAAATAAATAAATAATTATCGAAAAAAACCGCACAAAAATCACGTTTGTTGTATGGGAGCAGCCCCACTTAAATATCATATTAATTTTATTCTGGTTTTAGTATTTGTTGTTATAGCGGCAACAGAAATACATCATCTGTGAAAATTTCAACTGTCTAACTATCACGGTTGGCCTGGTGACAGACAGACGGACTGCGGAGTCTTAGTAATAGGGCGGGACCCTATTACTAAGACTCCGCAGTCTGTCTGTCTGTTTTTTACCCTTTGGGTACGGAACCCTAAAAATTAAGGTGTCGTGACTACAGACTTTGAGTAAAGAATTTGTGAAGATATTAACTAAATAACAGACCACAAAGCTTCAAAGATAAAATATATGTAACGACTAAACTGTGGTCCCTCATTCCACACAAGAAAGATACATATTTTAGTGAATTTTTCGAATCAAATAAATAAAATCTCTCTTTTTCTACATACATTTTTAAAATAAGACTTGAAACATTTTGTAAAAAAGAAATGGAAAAGAAATATCGCCGCAATTTTTAGATAGCAATTATTAAAACTGGTCCCTCAATCCTCACATCCACTGACATATGTGCATGTACTAGCTGCTTGACGAGAAGACTAGTGTACTTAACTTTTAGTAAAAAGTTTCTACTATATAATAGGTATCTAAAATTGTGTTTTTCTTACATCTTAGCTGAGATAATATTATTTTTGAATCCTATGAAAATAGAGTAGTGTGATCACACAATAAAACAAAATATAGACAGTACTATTATACTTTATACGGTTAATTTTATTTTATTTTTTATGGCATATGTGAATTTAATGAAAAAAGGTGTGTATTCAAGGAAAGTCTATTTAATAAAAAGGCACGATAATAGTATGAGAATTAGTTTTAAGGTAGGTAGGTAGCATTAAACAGAATCTACACATTTAGGCTGCGTTTCCACCAGAGATGTGCGAGATAGCTGAGCGGTGCGAGGATGTGTAGCGGGCTCGTTTCAGATAAAGTGTGGAAGCAGCGGAGCGTGCGCGCCATTGCCCGAGTGCCCGTGTTGCCCAGTGCTGTCGTTTCAGCAACTTTGTCGCTAGTTCTAGCGGGGTTCATGAGTGGTTGACGACCAAAAAATATGAGTAAGCCACAAAAAATAATTGAACGACTTTTGAACCATTTTCAGGGTTCCGTACCCAAAGGGTAAAAACAGGACCCTATTACTGAGACTGCGGTCCGTCTGTCTGTCTGTCACCAGGCTGTATCTCATGAACCGTGATAGCTAGACAGTTGATATTTTCACAGATAATGTATTTCTGTTTCGGCTATAACAAAAATTTAATGAAATACATATTTAAGTGGGGCTCCCACACAACAAACGTTATTTTTTTTGCGATAATGGTACAGACCCCTTCTTGCACGAGTCCGAGTGGCACTTGGCCGGTTTTTTAACTTTGATATTTATTTGAACCAAATTTTCTTTCTTAGCCCTGGGACCCCATGGCCCAGGTTTGCCCTATGCTAACCTAACCACTAATAAAATCCGCTGGAACTAGCGACAAAGTCGCTAGAACGGCAACACTGCTCGCGCCCATCCCTAGCACACATATCTCGCAACACATTCCTCGCACACATCCTTCCTTTGTTTTGTATGTACAAAAAGCTTTCACTAGAACTACGCTGAGAGAGCCTGGGTGTTTACCCAGCCACAACAAAACAACATCAACCAAGAAGAAGAACCAATAGAATCATTTTGTTTGAAGTAATGGTTCTTAACAACACATCCCTTGCTACGCATCCTAGCACATCTCTGGTGGAAACACAGCCATATCATACCTACATAAAAATTATAGTAGATTAATTTAATGTTACTTCAAGATTGCGTTCGGAAACAGCTCATTTATTTATAATTACGAGTAGCAAAAAAAAATATATAATTTAAATGCTATAAAAAACAAGAAATACATAATCTGCCTTTATCTACTGATATCACTGTTTTATGAACGAACGTTTAGCTATGATGACCAATATTTCAAAATTAGTGTAAGTGCTGACTAGTATTGCAATAATTGATAAGTTAATTTTGTAATCTATTGTTTTATTAAATACATTTTAGCCATGTAATATAACATAAAATTAACCGTACAAAATATAAAAGTACTGTCTGCATTTTGTGGTCAGACTACTCTTATCTATTTTCATAGGATTCAAAAATAAATTTGTTTAGAAATTCCCAGATTTGTTCTACAATTGTTTTAAGTCTACTAGTAAATCCTACGATTTTTATTTTGCGACATACCAGTTTGGTCCCTCAGTCTACACGCACATAAAAAAACGACGACAGTAAGTTATAAAAATTAATGTACGGCAAATTAATTTCATCTCTTTATTGGCAGGCAACTTAAAAAAAATGTCGGTTAAGCCACTATTAAAAACATAAGTATTCTATGTCAGCAAGATATACAAAGTTAATAAATACAGCCATGATTAAAAATAATATAGAAACTAGGCCCCATTCGGTTATTTCAGAAAATAAAGAAACGAGTAATAAAACCTTTTGATATATAAACGCAATTTTCGACATACGTCACTTTGCTCTCATAAATTTAACAGGCACAGGGGATTTTAAATTCTTGACTAGCTTATAGATAGAATAACAGGATATACTGGGTCTAGGCTTCTAAATTGTGAAATAAGCAATTAATAAGCAATCTTTGGCACATTAAAATTTCAGTAATTACACATGGTTACTACTCTACAGAGATTGACCAGCCATTCTGATATCAGAATGGCTGGTCAACCTTAAATGTTTTAATTCTTTTAATAGATGAAATAAGCAATTCTCTCATTATGGTAAGCAAATATAAGCAATTGGTAAGTAATTTTTAGACACAATTTGAAAGCTAAATAAGACTGTTGACCTGCGATTCTGACGCTCACAAAAAGGCGTGAGTTTATGTATGTATGTATGTAAATAATAACAAAACACAGTAAAGAGCATTTTGTTTTAACTACTCTATCACCTGAATACCTGAGGATAAGCGATGATGAGTTGCTAGGTAGGCCTACTTTCATTTCCAGAAAGACAGAATTATTCATTGTTCTCTGCAATAGTCTGAAATTCCACTTGAAGAGAATAGAAACGTTTTGGGAACACTTTTACTATGCGTACAGCTAAGGAGTGGAATTCCCTGCCGGAGTCTGTGTTACCCGATAGCTACAATCTAGGGGTCTTTATGTCAAGAGTGAATAAATTATTTCTGGGCAAGCGTGTTTTACCGTCGACCACATCTTCGTTTTCCATCAGACATAGTGGTCAAGCGCAAACCTATAGACAATAAAAAATAATAATAGAAAGTAGGTATTAGATGTTTTGGTCATACTTAGGTATTAGGAAGAGTTAGTGCGTGGTTCAAGCAACGCATCTTCAAGGTTAAGCAAGCTTGCCAAGTTCGGGCCGTGGATGAGAGTTGGCAAGAGTCCAGTAGATGCGCATAACTCACAAGACGTTTTTTAGGTCTCTTTGGTTGTTACCAAGCAGGGCGCGGGGAACGTTTCACAGTTCACGCGTCGCGTCCACGTAACGTTCTCTCTTTGTTTTTTAACGTACTCACTCGTGATAACGTAAACAATCTCTTATGTCAAAATGTATACAAAAAACCGGCCAATTGCGAGTCGGAATTGCGTACGAAAGGTTCCGCCGTACCATTATCGCAAAACCACTACAAAAAAATCACGTTTGTTGTATGGGAGCTTCCCACTTAAGTATTTATTTTATTCTGTTTTTAGTAAACTGTCTAGCTATCACCGTTCATGATATACAGCCTGGTGACAGACAGACAGACAGTAGGTACGGAACCCTAAAAAGAGGTTTCTCCTTACCGTCCCCAGTCGGCGCTTATCCAATTTAAATACAAACTGACGTTTACGTTCACGCGATTGCGCGTGAGTAAAAACTCGCACTAAGGCCTCTGTATCTGTATGGTGGTTGGTCAATTTACTCACTAACCGCGAACTTACCCACACTACGCCAAAACCTTGCCAAGTTACATGCCGATATTCCGCCGTGCCTCAAAAAGCACGATAAGCTCTCGGCTGTCTTTTTTCTATATCTTTAACAGTCGTTACGAATAGTCAGGGTTAGACTAGAAGCCGACACCAATAAAGTTTGACAAAGGATTGGCAGATTAATTGGTCATACATACATACATATTCCCCATGCCTTTTCCCCATATTTAGGCATTAATGTCGGTTCAACGGCACATAATTGTGCAATATGCATCGTTGAAATCTAAATACTTATACTCTGACACGTGTGTCCCGGTTTATTTATATTTCTATACCTATTGCACCATGTCGCACTATTTTCTATACTTTACTTAATAATATTATAAAGAGGAAAAATTTGTATCTTTGTATGTAACGAATAAACTTAAAAACGACTGGACCGATTTCAAAATGTCTTTCACCGTTGGGAAGCTACACTATCCCCGGGTGGCATAGGCTACTTGTTATCCCTGTATTCCCCCCGGGAACGGAAACTACGCGGGTGAAACCGTGAGGCGTCCGCTAGTATTTTAGAAAACCATTGTTTTCGATATATAGTTTACTAGTTTCCGCCAGCGGCTTCGTCCGCGTAAGAAGTGTTTTATCATCCTAAGGGAACATTATACCAGGTTAAAAAGAAGCCTATTTGCTATTCCAGACCATAATGTATCTCTGTGCCAAATTTCATCCATATCCGTTTAGTAGTTTTTTCGTGAAAGAGTAACAAACATACTAATATACACACTCACAAACTTTCGCCTTTGTAATATTATTAGTGTGATTAGTAAGATAGCTTTCAAGAACAGCATATGAGCAACTGCCAAATTGACTATTATTTCAGAGAATTTTCGGTGCACTTTAGTTTACGAGTGGAATTCCCTGCCGTACCTAGTCTGTTTCCTGCTCGATACCTATTTATAACCTGTGATTCTAACAAATCAGAAGTTCCCCAAATTATCGCGTTAAATTCCCGTGATATATTGTTTTTCCCCAGGGTACTTCTAGGTATACCTACTTCCGTCTCGTCGACCGTACAGACGGAAAGTCGGAAACACACTTACATGCCGCGGCTTGGCGAAGCGCGGGTGTCCACTAATCAAACGGCTCTGTTCCAGCCTACGTCATAAATCTTCGGGTTTTCTAGCCAATCAACTGCGTCAGAACTCAGAAGGCGCCACACCACGCCACGACACGTTAGTGTGTTTCCGTCTTAAAGTCTTGAGAGTTAGTTATTGCTACAGACATAAATCTAACTACGAGTAGATAACGCAAGTGACTCCATCTGTGTGAAAACCAAGCGTGCCACGTTTTCTCATTTTTAAGAGCGTTGTTCTCACTTTAACTTCCTTTTTGGAGATGTGAAGTACAAAGGTACGTTCACGTTATCTAGTTAGATTTATGTCTGTCGTAATTAAGTTGGCAAAATGAATAATCAGTATCTCTAATCTCCCTGCTGCTGGGATACAGGCCATTTCTCTGTGAGTGGGAGTGGGCTGTATTCCACCACACGGGCTCAGTGCGGGTTGGTCGACGTCACAATCATATCTAGAATTTCTGTACCAAGGACAGGTGGGTTGACTCAGTACAAAAAACCGGCCAAGTGCGAGTCGGACTCGCGCACGAAGGGTTCCGTACCATTATCGCAAAAAACGGCAAAAAAATCATGTTTTTGTATGGGAGCCCCCCTTATATTTTAATTTTATTCTGTTTTCAGTATTTGTTGTTATAGCGGCAACAGAAATACATCATCTGTGAAAATTTCAACTGTCTAGCCATTTCGGTTCAAGAGATACAGCCTGGTGACAGACAGACAGACAGACAGACGGACCGCGGAGTCTTAGTAATGGGTCCCGTTTTTACCCTTTGGGTACGGAACCCTAAAAAAGATAGATAATTGTTTGAAGGCACTGCTTGTTTGCACACTGTCTTGACTGCACTGTCGGTCGTATAGGTACGGGGTGTAGCACTGTCTTAGCGCTATAGATTGTAGCACTGTCGTAGTGCTACGCAGTGAAGCACTTTCGTAGCGCTGTAGATTGTAGCTCTGTCGTAGAGCAACGAAGTGTAGCACTATTGTTGCGCTGTAGATTGTAGCACTGTCGTAGAGCTACGCAGTGAAGCACTTTCGAAGCGCTGTAGATTGTAGCTCTGTCGTATAGCAACGAAATAAAGCACTATCGTAGCGCTGTAGATTTTAGCACTGTCGTAGAGCTACAGAGTGTAGTACTGTCGTAGACCTACAGAACTACCGCTAAACATGTCGTAGAACAACAGAAAGTATCATTGTCGTAGACCAATTGGTATTGCATGTGGTCCAAGTAGTTAACAGGAATGGAGAAATAAACTTTACAGAATACGTTGTATTCACAGGCCACTGTTATGTACCAGTAATTATAATACTTACACGGGTGCAGAGTACATCGATAAAATTAATTAATTAACTATGTTGTTTCGACGAACAATTCACGATCCATCACACGATGCACAAATTGATTTATTTATTATTTGTTTGTCTCCAAGCAGCAGTCTGGCGTCTGGCGTTGTGCCCTGTTGATGACAATAAATTCGACCTATTTTAAAAAGCGGTTAAGTTGTTTTTGTGTTTATTCATTACAAACAAACAAATCTTTCTTCTTTATTAACTATACCAATATTATAAAGAGTAAAAATTTTTTTGTTTGTTTGTCTGTACCGAATAGGCTCCGAAACCGCAGGACCGATTTTTTTAAATTCTTTCACCTACGGAAACCTACAGGCTATGATTTTGACGGGAGCGAAGCCGCGGGGGTCATCTAGTATTATATGTTAGTACCTGGGCGACCGAGCTCTGATCAGGTGAAAATAGAGAAAAATGAAACCTAGCTACATCGATTTATCGCCCCCGAAACCCCCTGCATACTAAATTTCATGAAAATCGTTAAGAGTCGTTGCCGAGACTCAGATTATATATATACATACATGCAAGAATTGCTCGTTTAAAGATAGATTAATTATTAATGTTTATATGTGTTATTCTGATGTATAAGCTATATTTCTGTAAAGTTGCATCAAAATCCGTTCAGTAGTTTATGCGTGATAGACTAACAAACATCCATCCATCCTGACAAACTTTCACGTTCTTTACAATAGCATATATTCACTAAGAATGAAATTCTAGATATTTTTTTTATATTTGACGTGTAAAGTTTTTGTTAAATCCAGTTTACAGAAATAAATATAATTTGACGAATATCATGGATATCCCAAAGATTTATAAGCTGTTCACACGAATTTATACGCTAATGGCTGGCTTCCGTTCTAAAAATCTCGGACAATCCCGCATGACTTCATCAGTTCATACCCAAATTACTAGTGAAATTAATTAAGAATTCGAATCAATTGCACTTTGTGAATACCCATATGTCATCTTGATGACTTGATTGAAAACTGGTGTGTCACACGATGGACATTGATTTTATTATAACAGCAGATGCTTGAACCTTGACACTTGTAATGTGGGTAACTTGAACTTAACACTTGTTCAAATGTTAGTTCCTCTTTATTATCAAAGTTATTGTAAATGACCAGAGC
The DNA here is from genome assembly GCA_949775005.1 of Orthosia gothica. NCBI lineage: Eukaryota > Metazoa > Arthropoda > Insecta > Lepidoptera > Noctuidae > Orthosia > Orthosia gothica. Next base: position 24,074,997 of record OX459036.1, read on the forward strand.
TTCCTCTCCCAAGCAGTGTAGAAGCAATGACTTCTTTTGGGTTTTAGATAGTTTTCCGGTTGTTGATGCTCCGCTTGCTACATAATAGAACTCAAATTTTTGTTTCCATAACTTAAAATTCTCACTAACTTTGCCCGCCATTACAAGCGGTGATGATGGCGTCAAATTTTCCATTTTTTTCTTTCACTGAGTTATTATTTCGATTCTAGTTATGCGAACTCGGCCGCAGCGCCATGTAAAAGCTATAAGTAAAATAAAACAGTAATAATGCAACCTCAACTCTCTCTAATCACGAATCATTGTTGAATGTCAAATAGTGCTGTCCCTCAGGTAGTGATGTACTACTTCTTACACCTGATAAAGATACTTTTGAATTGTCAAACGTAATATGAATCAACAATATATATTGTCAAACGAAACAATTATTTGGTTACATCTTTCTTGCTGGAAAAAATACATATAGGTATGTGAGACGATGTAAAAAGACGTGCTCGTAAATGCCTCTAGAGTAAAACAACAATTCAAAAATACAATAAGTACGTAATTAAAAACAGGCCGGGGCAGCTAAGTCCCAACTGATGGCGTCCATTCACGAACATGACGAATGGATTGGCACCACTCAGTTCAACCATCATGAAGGGCCGAATGATCCAACACATATGTATAACACCATCAGAGATACATTAGAGAGAGCATGACACACTCAACTGTCAGGGCATACTCAAGTCAACCAAAGACACATTGGTACAGTAAATGGTAGATTTACAGTTGTACTCACACATGTGCTGTGCAGACATAAAATACTAAGAGTTTATATAATACAAATAAATTCATACAATTCAGCTGGTCCAACAATACTTCTAAACAATAATGTTCTGTTTATCACTTGTTTTTGCGCCCTAGTGGTTGTGGAGCAGGACTAGCATTGAGCCCAGCATTTTTATCAGCGATGTAATCCCCAACTTATAATATACCTGCCTGCATAGTGTGCGTTTTATATAAGTTTTAAATTACGTCTCATTTAGTTCTAGAATGCGGGGATGTATTTCATTGTAACATTTTATTTAACTTATAAATACCTGTTCTTCCTAAATAACCATCTCTGAATACAAATCCAACTTTCTATACTCTTGTAAGATTTCGTTTATATCTTTGCCAAAGAAAAAGCTAAAATGTTTTTGATACGTTTGTACTTAGAACGAAGGTTATAAATAAAATCTATCGACGTTTCCTGAGTTACAGGAACTATAACATTACTCATTATGAACCATTAAATTAACAAATACGTAAATCATCGACACATCCATTCAAGGAACATTTCAGATAACTGACGACACATGTTTCACACATTTTGTATGGTTCATTAATTAAAATCTTAATTAATCATAACTGTCAGCTTCACTGCCATCCTCAAGCTATGATGCCGCCATCTGACAATTCGCTGAAATTAGGTTGGCATCGTAATCAGAAAAAAATACTCTTCTAGCTTCTGCTAGCGGCTTCGCCTGTATGAGTGCATGCATCCCAAGGGCACATAGTAACGGGATAAAAAGTTGCCTATCAGCTATTCCAGATGACCTATTTTCAATCGACTTCAAGAAAAAGGACGTTCTTAATTCGCCTGCATGTTTTTGTATTTTGTTACGCGATTACTCCGTCAATTATGAACCGTTTTTGGAAGTTTTCTTTTAATTTGATAGCTGGTGCTTTTCATATGCTCCCATTTAAATTTGATCAAAATCTGACGGTTACTTTTTAAGTTATCCTTAATAATGCGTATATGTTAATATATGGTAAGTACCAAACCTTAAAAGAGAAAAATAAAAAGCTTTTTAACAAAAAAAATAAAAAATATAAAAACCATACAAAGCGAAAAATATCTTTCTTTTCGGAAGTCGGTGAAAAAAACAAAGAAAAATAGGTACCTACCAAACGACTTCCGAAAATAAAGTTATTTTTCGCCTTGTGGTATTTTGTTTTGGAAGTCGATTTTTGATTCAATCAAAATTTCATCTTTGATTCAAACTTACAATGTGCCTGTACAAAAGTGAAAATTAGATCTATTTGACACTGGAAACTGTGCCATATGATTTAAAGTTGACTAGCTACCGCCCGCGGCTTTGCCCACGTGAATTGTGTTTTATTATCGTAAAGGTAATATTATATTGGGACAAAAAGTAGCCTATGTGCTATTCCAGACTATAATGTATTTCTGTGCCAAATTTCATCCGGATCTGTTCAGCCGTTATGGCGTGATTACAAGTAACAAACAGACATCCATCCAAACTATCACATTTATAAAATTAGTAAGAATAGTAAGATAAGCAGCATCGATTTTTATGGTTCCGTACCCAAAGGATAAAAAACTGGACCCTATTACTAAGACTCCGCGGTCCGTCTGTCTGTCTGTTTGTCTGTCACCAGGCTGTATCTCATGAACCGTGATAGCTAGACAGTTGAAATTTTCACAGATGATGTATTTCTATTGCTGCTATAACAACAAATACCTACTCAAACAGAATAAAATAAATATTTAAGTCCCATACAAAAAACGCACTTGCCAATTTTTATTATTCGCGGTTTTGCTTTTCGTCTTTAACTGAAAATATGATTTTATCAGATAGTAGCACTATAGCTTGTGGACGGCAGCTCGGCAATGAAGACAAACTGCCGACCATGGGTTCCGGCCGATTCCCGGGTGGGAATTCTATGTGTTATCGGGTTTCTCCATCAGGAAGTTCCTCTGAGTTTGTGTCAGGGCAATATCTTGATTTTACCGCTCGAAACCAATTTAATTGTTTTTTACAGGGTTCCGTACATCAAAAGATAAAAAAGAAACCTTATAAGATCACTCTCTTGACCGTCTGTCTGTCCGTGTGTCACTACCGATTTTCTCAGGAACGGGTGGACCAAGCAAGTTGAAATTTATACTAAGGCCTATAGTCCCTATTAGGTGTATACAAATCAAGGTCCTGAGTCAACACGATAAAAATGTATGGGCAAATTTAGATAATCGCGAAAACTTGTAAGTACCAAAATTTACCTTAATTTTCATTTTTGTTATTTTTCGGAATTTTCGTAAGACCTTGCTTTTAACAACAACCGGAAGTACCCTATAGGTTTTGGGTCGAAAATCTATATGGTAGTTCCCGTTGACCGATCACGAAATTTGGCAAAAGGAAGGTCTTACTGCAAAAATAAAAAAAATATGCCAAAAAAGTTGTTGTTGTTGTTGTGAGTAGTTGTAGTTGTTGTATTTATGGGTGTCCCCATACATATATAGTTGACGACACCCTGGGTACCTACGGAACCCCTCGTGCGCGAATTCGACTCGCACTTGGCCAGTTTTTTATATTATTCAGAAAATTTCTTCCGGAAAGTAGTTTGTGGCTTAGAACAGTTGTTTGTGTATATTCCACGTGAGTAAAGCAGCGGGACAAAGCTAGTGTTTTGTAAAATTTCTTCATCATCATCTGCCTTTTATTGTTCTCAATGCTGGGTCACAGGCCTCCTCTCTGTGAATGGGCCGTAATCCACCACGCGGGTCAGTGCGTTATGGTGGATGTTACATAAATTAAAATTTTTGGTTCTAAGACATTTGGTTTTAAGACGTTTTTCTTACGATGTTTTCCTTCACCGTTTTGAGAGCAGTTGTGATGAAATGATTTACACAAAATAAAGCGCCAGCTAGGGACTACAACTTGTAAGTCGCGGCCGTTACCACTGGGTCACCACTGCTCTCCGACATTTCTATATAAGCTTTTTTGAGGTTTCCTAAAATTGATTCTGCTATATTCAATTCCAAATAGATTAAAAAACCTTCCTTCCGGGGCAGTCGAGTAAAAACGTCACAGATGTCATAAAGGTCGATTTAAACTTGAAGTTATCTTTAATGTGATGCAGATACCCCTTAGTCCCGCTGTTGCACGAATTGGTACTGCCTAGTGACTCTCCTCGCGTTGCGTTATAAGTTTGAATCTAGCTGTCCCACACTATTTGTGACATACATTACGTAAAGAAGACTCATTCGAGCGATTTTATTTTTATTCAATGGATTTTCCTTGTAATTGTTTAAAATTAATCAAAGTTCAAATACGACATAGTAAACGTCACAGCATCTGTCATTCCTGTCACTACTAACATGTCTATGACATCATGACAACTTACCTAAATCAGTTACATATTAATACGTGTTTAATAAATTCTATCCTTATTACGTTAATTGGGAAAACCAAAGGTTTAATTAAATTAAATTGATCTTGTCTAAATATGGTACAGTAACAATATACTATATTAATGTTTCTAAATTAATCAAAGGTTCTAAATTAATTCAAATTCACTAAAATTAATCAAATAAAACCTAATTTATCGGAAACCGCAATAAGTCATGATTTTATGCTGTATAACGAATAAGATAAATGTATTTAGTTTATGGGTTTCGTACACATAACCTCACACCTGTACTCCCGGTCTCACGGTCACATTTCATAAAGTTGGAGCCCGGTGAAATAGGTAATCTTTTTAGCGGAAGAAAGACACGCCTATGTTTTAGCGGCATTGAACTTGACCAGATTGGCATCGCCGCATTCCGAGACTGCCTGCAAGGACAGGTTCAAATGCTGCACCTTGGCCTCCCGGAGAGCCTGGATCTGAGGCCCGATAGCACGAGCGTTGGACAACTATACCTCAGCAACATTGCTGTCGTCTGCATACCCAAAGGTTTAAGTTTTTAGCAGATCGTTAATGTGCAGCAAGAATAAAGTTGCTGAGAGTACCGAACCCTGAGGGACCCCGGCATTAATATCCAATTGGTCCGACGAGCAGCCATCGATAACCACTCGAATGGATCGATCTCTCAGGAAGTCTGCAATCCAATCACACAGACCACCGGGCAGACCGAATGAAGGAAGCTTACCAATAAGGGTTTCGTGCCAGACCCTATCAAAAGCCTTCGAGATGACGAGGGAGACGGCTTCCCCATGCCTCATGATGGCATCACTCCAGATGTGAATGGCTTTTCCTAGAAGATTCTCAGTAGACCGATTTCGGCGGAAGCCGCCATATTGGCGGTTACTAATGATATCGTTAGTTTCTAGGTATGCCAGGAGCTTAATATTGAGTACACGTTGCACACTCTTACAGAGTTTGGAGGTTACAGATATGGGTCTGTAGTTGGCCGGGTCAGCCCGACTACCCTCCTTGGGCACGGGTTGTACGTTAGCTTGCTTCCAAGCATGTCGCACTTTTCCAGTCTCATACGAAAGGCGGAATAGGCGTGTCAGGATCGTAGACAGTTCAGGCGCTCAGGTTCTAAGGACAATTGCTGGTATTCCGTCAGGGCCGCTAGCCTTGTTCACATCGAGGCTGCTTAGCACCCTACTGACGTGTTATTCGATGGATATGAAGGTCCGACATACTCGTCTCGTATCCATCAGGAGAAGGAAAGGTGCCGCGCGTCACCAGGGTTCAAGGACGTGAAGATTCCGCAAAAAGTGAGGCAAATAAATTTTCCTTCTCCTCAGCAGAGGATGCCAGCGACCCGTCGGGTTTCAGGAGTGGTGGTAGCGTAGCGAGGGATGGCAGAAGTTCGACTCGACTGACTTAGCCAGGGACCAAAACGCTTTACTACCTGCTGGGTAAGAAGCAAGTTACGGGCTCGGTTCGACCTATTTGGCCAATATGGTCGAACCGAGCCCTTCGCAACACCATCTTGCAGATCTTGGCAGCCCTGTTGAAGGCCTTCTTCTTCTGACCCACGTGAGAAATTATTAGTTCACCATACAAAATTCCTACCTTCCTTTTCCTATCCTTCCTTTAAGGGGTGGACAGGATACCACCCCCTAAAGGATGATTTCCGGGATAAAAACTATACTATGTGCTTCCCAGGGTCCCAAACTATCTTCGTACCAAATTGCATCTAAATTGGTTCAGCGGTTTAAGCGTGAAAAGGTATCAGACAGACAGACAAAGTTACTTTCGCATTTATAATATTAGTATGGATGATATGGATAGACTGGCAGATCCTGAAAAGGAAGACGAGAGTTCAATGACATTACAGTAGCACGTGCATTGCGTCAGATAATAAGTTTAGTATTACTATGAAACTAGTGTGTCATGATATTACATTCGTACAATCGTACTCATTTTCCGCTCAGTAAAATAAGTATTTAAAATTATGGAGACCTTTGGAATGTTGTTCCACCAAAAAAGAAGGACCTTCCGGATTGTGAAAGAAAAACAATGAAAAGAGAAAAAGAAAAGTTCGGAACTACAATATTACTCAATATTCCGTGTTCTCAATTGCCAACGATCAAAGACATAAATGATTCCGAAAATATTAAATTGTGGTACCTACGTAGCTCGTCCTGACTCAGCATCCCAAGCATAGATTGATCTAAAATCCTTATTGTCATGAATATAGCGTTCGGGAAACGTCGGCAGGCCCGGCGGAAACTACCGAGCGATACTGAAGCTGATTGGCTGGCAATGCCTTTGTAGCGGTCGCTCGTTTCAGAATGCTGAACTGTGTAGATGTAGTAGTGTCACTGCATGCAAGCATTCGTCATCCTGACGGTATTCAGGCCAGTGGCGTAGTATAAAACGCGTGGGTCAACAATATCGTTATAATTATCGTAAAATAATAGCCTTAGTAGTACAAGTTTACGGTTCACTTCATGTTTATGTTCATTTAGTGAAAATTTTATTTACTTTGGTGCTGTGCAAATTGAAGACTACGTGCTTCATTCAGCTGGTATGTTGTGAATTATTTCAATATTTTTTTCGAATTTTTTCATTCTTGTTACATCTTTCAATATAAAAAATGATTTTATAGTGGACAATGTTATACTGTATGTTTACATTATAAAATACAATGTCGATACGATTTATTTGTGTTAACAGAATGATACAAATCATGAGAGTCCATACTGCATTAATTTATTGACACTTATGTCAATTGAGAAGCAATGTGTACAGGGTCATATCTTTAATTTAAAATACTTTTAAACGTGCTATTCTTGTACATAATATAATCCAATGATTTTCATGAAATTTAGTATGCAGGGGGTTTCGGGGACAATAAATCGATCTAGCTAGGTTTCATTTTTACAAATCGTAGTTTTTTTTTATTTTACCCGAGCAGAGTTCGGTCGCCCATGTACTTAAATTAATTAGAGGAAACTCCGCTGACATAACAAACTCACAATTTCGAGACCCTTGACCTCGATGTCAGCTAAAAGTTGTTTGAAATAAGGTTTTTCTTTTGTTATTTTGTCCTTTAAATATCGATGGGTACGTAATACGTAGGTATAATATAAGGTTTGCTGAGTTCAGCTAATTTATTTGTTTGGACTATGAATATCACACCTACACGCATCTGCACATGTTTTTATTCAGACTTGAGTTAGGTACACGATCACTGCCAAATGCGAACGCTGACTGGTCCACTTAAATCTGTGTGGTACCTACTTGCCTCTAAAGACTATTTCCGACACTAAACACTGTATATTCCTCACATGATGGATCAGGCCAAGATAAGTGTCTGGACTGTAATTATTTTATTTATTTACTTTAACATAACACGGCCAAGAGCCAATTACATTAGTTAAAGACACGTTTTTAAAAAAACAATAAAAAAAAAAAAACAAAAGCTAAAACAATGATAATATCTACAGGGTGACCCAGAAATCGACGTCAAGCCGTAAATGGGTGATAGACCAAGTTATAACAGTTCTCAGAAAAATACGAAAAAAAATCTATCTCATGTTTTTAAAAATTTATGGTCACTTTAATAATTTACTAAAAAAATCAATCCCTGTAATGGTTCTTTAACTCCAATTGCTACAAATCCCATAATTTATCTATTTTTTTTATTATTATGTAATCTTGAATAATGCTTGTGTAGATTTTTGCCTAAAATTCAAAGCCAACTCCTCCTACTTGGAAGAAAATTAAACTTTTTCAAAACCAAATTATTCAAATTTACTATTTCGCCCAACTTTAACTGAATGTACTGAAAAAAAAATGTACTACGCTAGTTTGGCAAGTAACATGAAAAATTGGCGCATTTAATAAGGATTCAAAAATGGTGTAACACTTGCTAGATTACGTTTTCAATAATTGGTCAAGTTTTTTTTTGTAAATAGTCTCAGTTTTTACACAAAATGTCCATACTTCCTTAAAATTACTTTAGCTTACCTAAAGCTTTGCTAAACTCCGTTTCTAGTTCGATAGAGACGGAGAGAGTCATTTTACGAAGTGTGAGCGAGATAAGAAATCGAAACAAAAAAAAAAAAAAAAAAACGATTTTTTTTTTTTCGTAAAATTGCTGATTGAACCATCTGTACCTTCTACTACGTCTATAATTGTCCGGGGCAAAAAGTTGGGATAGTCCGTCGTGTAGTTCAGGAGCATCAGTTTTCCTGTGAAAGATTTTACACATATTTATGATTTGATCATTTTGCCTTCTGACCTCGAGAGAATTGTAGCCTAAATAGCTTATGAGGAAGTTGGGTATAAGAATGGATTATATCAATGTAGACGCTTTTATAGATACTACAGAAAAGCTTACTGAACCTTTTCTAAAATGGTCTCACTGGACTGGTTCACTGGACTCAGCTTACTGCGTACTAGTACATTAACAAAAAAAGAATCATCAAAATCTGTTCATAAACGACGAAGTTATCCGCGAACACACGAATTGAGAAATCTTCTCCTTCTTGGGAAGTCTGTTAAAAATAGATTTGATTGCACTGATGTTGTAAATGTTGATGTTATTTCAATTATTTGATTTTATTTTGATTGATGATCAACTTATTTGCGATTGGAAAACTGACTGCGACCAATGTCGATTTACGGGGATAACAATTTGCCAAGGACAAAGTTAGTTTGCCCCTCGATCCAGTTTATCTTTTCGTTAGAGCAATGTTCGGTGCTTTCATTGTGTATGTAACTTCAGTAATGTTAATTAATTATTCAGGTGAAAGTAGCTGTCTGTTCGACACCTTACCTGAATAAACGAATTATTTGTTGTGTTTCGCTATTTACCAGATCAGATAGGAAACAACGATTTTATCCAGTTTCAACATGTGATTTTTTTTCAGTTTCACATACCATTGTTTTTTAGAGGAAGTTTGAAAGTGGCGCCGGTGACAGACAAGTTGAAAGGAAACCGTTTGTCCTGGTATGGTCATCTGATGAGTAGGGATGAAACGCATGTTACTAAAAGAGTTATGAAAATAAATGTGGATGGATGGAGAGGGAGGGGACGGCCAAAGAAATGATGGATGGACTGTGTGAGGAGTGATATGAAGGAAAAGGGAGTCAGTGATAGCGTGACGGGGGACAGGACGGTATGGAAGAAGAAAACGTGTTGTGCCGACCCCAAATAACATGGGACAAGGGCAGGAAGATGATGATGATATCATTTTTTAGTCAAATTTACTGAAATAGATATCATTTGTCACTTACGAGTATTGTAAAGAGCAGTGGTGGTCCAGTGGTAACGGCCGCGACTTACAAGTTGTAGTCCGTAGCTGGCGCTTTATTTTGTGTAAATAATTTTATGACCACGGCTTTCAAAACGGTGAAGGAAAACATCGTGAGGAAACCGGCATGTCCTAGAACCAAAAAATCGAAGACGTGTGACATCCACCAACCTGCACTGGGTGTGCGTGTTGAATTATGGCCCATTCCCTCTCTCACAATGAGAAGGCCTGTATCCCAGCAGTGGGAACATTAAAAAAAGACTGATGATGATGAATGTAAGATTAAATACGAGTATGACTAATTACAATGTTATCTGAAAACAAAACAGTAGGTACTTATGATTGATGGGGCGTGGAATGATATATACGTTTTCGGGAATATTGTTAATATTAAATTTTATGTCTCGCTATTCTCAAACATTGAATAATTTTAGCAGTTGTTCTGATATCACGATGTCTTTACGTTGATCTTACCTATCAATATAATACTTGTATTATTATAAATTAAATACGAAATTTTTGATGTGCGGATGTGTGTGTTTGTATACTCAATCACGCTAAAACGGCTATACGGATCTAGATGAAATTTGGCACAGAGATAGATTATAGTCTGGAATAGCACATATGCTACACATTTGCCTTATTAATTGTTTCATCAACAACTAATAAAAAAAAACCACGACACATTTTTATTGCACACGATCTATTGAACACGTAATTATGACACGATATTTTGCGAAAACGCAGTAAAATGCCCTTAACTTTTGAACGGTTGAACCGATTTTCATCAAACAAAACAAAAACGAAATCAAAATCGGTTCATCCATTGAGGAGCTATGATGCCACAGACAGATACACAAATGCACAGGTACGCACGTCAAACTCTTTTTCCGTCGCTGGTTAAAAGGAACCATGACGACATCCCAACTAATTAAGCTGCTGAAAAATCCAGAAACGATAATCCGATCGGCTTATTAATTTTATCGACGGGATAGGCCCATATACGTAAATCTAATTTGAACATTTCATTTGCTGGATCGATAAGGCGTAACCACATCCGTTGTTACGTAATTCTTAATCGGGATTGACGTAGAGGAAATATATCGTATTAATATATAAAGCTGATGCTCAATCAGGAGCTCTTCAGTTAACTTTTGGCCACGGGACTCGCATATGCTGCATCGCAATACGACTTCAAAGTGATCCTTTGTCTTCGCACCTTGGAATCTTCTGAAGGTATTTCTGTTTTTTCACTTTTTAGGGTTCCGTACCCAAAGGGTAAAAACGGGAACCTATTACTAAGACTACGCTGTCCGTCTGTCACCAGGCTGTATCTCATGAACCGTGATAACTAGACAGTTGAAATTTTCACAGTTGATGTATTTCTGTTGCCGCTATAACAACAAATATTAAAAACAGAATAAAATAAATATTTAAGTGGGGCTCCCATGCCGATAATGGTACGGAACCCTGCGCGAGTCCGACTCGCTCTTGGCCAGTTTTTGAAGTCGTAAACCTTCTCTCGTCTGTATCCCAATTTATTGGGAGTCGGTGCACCATGCATTCTTCAGTTATACTTCTCTGCATATGTCATCATCAGCCTTAATGTTCCCACTGCTGGGACACATGTCTCCTCTCTATGAGAGAGAGAATGGGCCTTAATCCACCACGCGGGCCCCATGCGTGTTGGTGGATGTCACACGTCTTCGAGTTTTTGATTCTAGGACATGCAGGTTTTGCTCAATCGTGAGCAAAACCTGCATGGGTTTATAGGTTTTCCTTCACCGTTTTTAGAGCAGTGATGATAAAATAATTTACACAAAGTGAAGTGCCTACCTAGGTTCGCACTCACGACACGTTCCACTGATCTAGTACGTAATTATGTACCCTGTTTCTAAAGTACTGGCTTTTACTACAGGTGCAAACCTGCTTAACCCTTCAACGAATACAGGCGTAATGATATGTGTTATGTTATAACAGTGATAATCTAAATCCATATTACAAATTAATAACTATTTTACCCATACACTATAACAACGAGTATCATTCGTAAGCATCAAGTTTAACTTTTATAACGTACTAGCAACCCTACCTGGCTTCACCCGTGTCAAATCCTCGTTTCTCACTCTTTCTATTGGTGAAAATGGCATGAAAATACGTTCAGTAGTTTTTAAGTTTATCGCGTACAGACGTGCCGGGGGACTTCGTTTTATAATACGTAGTGATTCCACATACTTTTCTATAATTCGTAGTCCTATTTATGTAGTTTTGCATTGCCTTATCAGTGGAAACTATTAATATTCCTTGTAGTGCTCTCTAGGGTCAGGATGGCTGTCACTCTAAAATTAATCATCTTTCAACATTATCCTCATAGCTTTGACTCGTGTTCGGGGAAACCCCAGTGATTATATAAGAGCCATATCAGCAGGCAACGGCTCGACTTGGCCAGTCCTGATAATAGTCAATATAAAAAATATCCCGGTGCACCGTAACAAAATAAATTTGACAAATTATTGACCACCAAGATGATACAAAGAAAAGATACATTAATGAAAAAAAACCTCCCTTTAACGATTCGATTATAGTTTGAAAACTGGGAAAAACAATTGAACGTAGACAACATCATAGATCTCTCCAAAGCGTCATCACATAGAGTGATCGTGTGCTTCTCATATCTAATGGATTTATCAGATCATCAGAGCTCCTTGTGGGAGATCTACCCACTCTGCAACATTTAGTACGCAGTCACAACTCCAGTACCTTTCAAACCTACCGATTTTTTGTTCTGCAATGTCCCAAACTCACTGCCAATCAACATCTTAATTTATATTTGTTTCGTTTGTTCCAGAACCCTCCCTGCTGAAGGTTACGTCTCAGGCTATCGCTTCACAGACATGTCAGAATTAGGACTTCCTGACCCTCGGGAGAAGAGATCATCTCAACAGGATATTGAAGAACAATACAGTGAAGAAAAGGATGACGACGGCCGACATATGGGGACCGGTTCTATATCGTAAGTTTTATTGGAATACCTGCCTGTTACTGCTAACTGCCGCAGAGCTATAGACTTTTCTCATATATAGAAGGCACATATATGACTATATATATATTTATTGATCACCACGCTTGCTGAACGCGGTTGAGGAAACGACCTTCAACATGGCGCGATTCGATTTATAAGCAATTTTAACGACTGTTGCGCTTGCTTACCCCAAGTAAAATGGGACAATTACTAAAACTATTTAAAAACTTTGCCCCACTCTAGGAATTTCTCCTGTATCGTGGGTGCGTTGAAAAACATATAAACACACATACACAACACTCAGAGCTGGAAAAACTAACTGTAGGGCATACAAATATTTGTTTCGTGCGGGAATCGAACCCGCACGATACGCAGCGCAGCAGTCAATCGCTCAACCACTGCGCCAACCGTGCGCCTATTATTTGGTCTAAGTACGTTGTTTACCATCTCGAGAGTACCATTCTGTTCTTGAATGTGCTCTATTTGTAAAGACCTGCTTGTAAGCTTACCAATGAGTTAAAACCGACAATAAGTTACGAGTAGAATGGAACTAATGTTATACTATTTTTATATTATTACAGTATACCCTCAAAAGAAAGATCCCCCGAAGGGAAATATCATGACGAGGACGAGCATGATCAGCCGGGAAATGAAAATCAAAACAGTGAGAAGAGATCTCCTCTTACTAACGAGCATCAAGTAAGTTTGAAAGCTGTGCACAATATATCGCATCTCTAAAGCTATGTCGTTTCTAGACTTAAAGCTGTGCTTACCCAAATAGTTACATTTTACTTTCAAACTTCTGTCATCACTCTTCAACGAACAAGCTAAAATGAGCATAGATACAATATTGCATTTACTCGTTCATACCAAGCAAAGGAGATGGCGAGGACACGGTCCAAGTGGCGCCAGTGAAAGGCCTATGTTTTCATGGAACTAATAAAAAGCGTTTAATTGTTTGTAATTGAGCCAAAACAATTCTTCCATGGAAAAAGAGTTATGGATCATTTAAAAAAGAAAATGAAAGGATTACGAGCAGCGTCAAAAAATAAAAGTGGTGTCCTTTTAAAACTTGTTAAGAATGTGTTACTTTTCATTAAGGGAACAACAAATCTGCACATGGCAAAATAGAAAAAGGACATAAAATAATTTTATAATATATTGCATGCCTTGCACCTTGCAAGGGATGCAAGGTGCGTCGTATCTTTGAATGAGATAATTATACATCTTTTAGAAAGCTCTTTACAAGTGCGTTATTTTGCCTGAAGACAACAAAAAAATCTGCCTATGGAGAAAAAGTTAAAGGAAGAAATGAGTTTTACTAAAAGCAAAATCGTCAAATGTAAGATATACGATAATCCGTGAATGAGATATACATATTTTTAAAGCTTGTTGGAAGTTTGCTATAATGTCGCGGTGGTCTACGACCTCGCCTTTAGTGTTTGAGGTCATGGTTTCAATTCCGAGCAGTAACCAACTGAGAACTTTTGCATACCCCTTTAAGAATTATAGTGTTGAAAGTTTCGGTTGACAAGAACTTTACAAATACTATGCTTCCACAAGAACTAGTGCAACCAGTTGAGAACTTTGGCATATAACAGCACTTATATGTTTAGTTATCATCTATACTTCCCATCGAATAATTTTATTTACATAGATAAAAGTTTATACAGTTTATAAAATACTTAATTAACTAAGACTACAAACATTTAAACACTTAAAACAAATCTACTAACTAACTAATTCTAAATATATATATAATATATTCTTATCTTCTTAGTTTTTCGTTCGTCGATTTGAATTTTAAGAGAAGAAGTCAAATTAAAAAATGCAGTTCTCGACTGAGTCATTTCAAAGTCAAATCAAAATATTGTAATTCGTTTCGAATAAAGAGAGAATGTGTTTTTTTTATAATGTAAATGTTATTTTTGTTTTATTTCCAGAATAACGAAAATGACATCAATGCGTACAATACTGCTGGGATGAATGTCTTCATCCTTGAATAAAATTAATAAAATGGCAATCTGTTGAAAAAAAACCAAGGACCAAGACCAAAAATATTTAAATTGTTGTACTCTTTTAAGCGAAAAAGACAATGATATTACTTAGCTTTTTTTGTACGGTATTTAAGTTAAGTTGTAATAGGTAAGAGTTTTTAAAGAAGATGGAAATGTATACGAGTATGAACCTGTATGAACCAGTATGAACCTGTGCCTTTTTTCTAGACTGTATTTTATTTTTGCTTAATTTACGCAAGTATGTGGTATAGTGTACACTACGTAGGCCGAGTTTCTCACCTATAAATTATCGCAGAATTAATTTGACAAATTGTCAAGCACGTGTTATCTGCTATGATTGGCTGTTGAAAATTCATTCAACCAATCACAGCAGATAACGCGTACTTGACAATTTGTCACATTAATTCTTCGATAATTTTGAGGTGAGAAACTCGGCTTTATACTCACAAATATTTAATTCATCATTTTGAAGACCAAAAATTCCCAAAATGAAAGAGATTGTGTTAACGAGTATGTTATGCAAAAAGGCTGCAGAGTGTAACATAATAAACTCCTGCGCAGAAATGCTAATAAAAATGTGGTTATTTGTGGGAAAAAAATCTAAATAGGTAGATATTGTTGAATACTTAAAATTCAATAATCTTGGGGTGTCAGAAGTCTTGAATTTTTTATGTTACTCGCAGTAGGTACTCGTATACAGGATTACTTTAATTTAGGTACTATCGCAATTTATCAGGGGGTGAAAGTATTCACCAATTTGAGCAACATTAACTATGGGACCAACTGAAATATGAAAAACATAACTGTACATTTATGAGTTGTGCCCATTAAGGTTGTTAATATTCAAGGGATGGTTTCACCCCCTTCACAATATTTGAAGGGGGGGCTATTTTACCAATGAATTAAAAATCACTATGTTTTTGACACTTTGATATCTGTTATTGAAAGTCGTTTAAAATTATGCAGGTACATAATTATGTTGATATACCAAATAACTTGTTACGTATAAGTTAATAGTTACTGGTCCTCCTTGATTTTTTGAGCGTGTAATTAAGGAAAAATAAACCAAAATTATGCTAGATAACAAATAATTTATGCATGCAGCAGGAAAGAATATTATGCCTGGGTTTTTGTGTGAAGATAAAGGTGAATCAAATAATATAAGTCCTACATTCATTAATTGATTTCTTCATATTCAGAAAATATGACCAGTATTTTCCTAATCATTGGATTAGTGGTAAATTGGTGATTAGTGGTAAATTGGTTATAATTTTTATTCCGTGAAAGAAATTTAAAAAAGAAGATTTTTTTTTTCAAAAATTCTTCATTTGAACAGCTTTTTTTCTTGTATTATAAAAAGTAACAAAGATATTTAAAACAGATGCTCCGTTTCGGACCAATTAACAATTTTTGTTTTACAATATTTATTAAGTATTGTTAAATAATTTTTACTAAGCTTTAGTTACCTATGCTGTGTTGACCCAGAAATTCAGCCTGTATTGAATTGTTATTTTTATATAAACTTATAGTTTTATATCAAATTTTCCTGGACTAAACAATTTATGACACAAAAACAGGGACCAAAAGTGCTTATGTCTTATAAAATGTTAGTTAACAAGCAGACCTGTAAAAATATAGAATTCATGAAATGACCCGTTTTCAATGACGACTATCGTAATTTCTCTGTTCGCTGTCCATACTAGTCAATTTAGTTATTTAAGTTTTTATAATTTTTCGTATTAATTAATTTAGGTCAAACGGACTTAACCAAAAAAAATGATCTGATATACCTACATTTTTTTACTTAAGGCGAGCCAGATCTGAGCGAAAATACTTGTCAGAATGACGCTGTCGTGACAAAATTACTCGTGTTTTATTAAAAAAAACTAATTTTCATTTCGTAAGATTTGTGTCTAATCTAAAAATAATAATAAGTTACGTAGCCAGGTGATTTTTCTAATAAGCCACAAACTATTGCATTTCTACTAATGTGGTTTGATCTGCTCGAGATTTTATTATTTTTCTGTTCTAGAATTTAATATAAATTATTCTATTTGCGGCTCATGACGTTATTTTGTAGGCAAACTGCGTCACGCAACCATTTTTTGTGATAAGTGAAAGAATTTATAACTTATTTTTATTTTAAGGACTTAACTATTTTGTTTAATACCTAGATTAACCGCATCCTTATTTTTAATCAGGTAGGGCCTGGTACAGTCACAAGGATAAATGCCTTTTGTACACTTACAGAAAAATCAAAAGTGAAATTTTTACTTTTAGAAATACATTTTCATAATCAAAGTAGTTTGGTTTCCAATTAACTATCTTCGTAACACTATAAAAATTCTAACTATTTCGATTCCCTTTTGAATTTAGCGTAACTAATTGTCAAATAATTATTTATCCTGGTGACTGCAGAATGTACTTTTGTTAAATTAATTGTACTGTTTAATATTATTTTTTTATAGGTATTATTACTTGTCTGATATTCTTTGTTCAAGTTCCTGTAATAGTTTTAGTTATTATAATGTATTATGAATGTAGACGTATAGACATTGTTTCGTTAATACTTTTTTGTTTTAGACATTTTATTCTTTTTGTTTAACAAAACCGTAGTTAACTTAATTTATTAAATTGCGTCCACATTGCATATATATTCAATCTTTTTTGATCAACCGCTCTAAAATAAACACGATTTATTAATAAAAATAATTCTGTTTTAAAATCAATTTTAAAATAGTCGTACTTATCTGCAGTGTGTCCGTACCTTAATACAGCTTAAAAAACATAAATGCTAGAATCTGAATGATAAAATCCTGTAGATACTGACAGTATTATCGATTTGTTAATTGTTGTGTGTTTTGTATTGTCCCAAAGTTGTAGGAAATGTAATGCTCGAATTTAAAGGAAGAATGATCCAAAAAGTATGATATTTCGACAAATACATCTTTGTAAACGAACACTTATTTTTATTTCTTCCATTACTTGGCTAAATTTTTAACCGAATGCAAAAAAAGAGGTTAGCAGTTCGACCCGTATGTATTGAAAAAGGCTATGCAGATTATTATAGTATGTAATATTATTGATATTGCACAATATTCTCATATAGTCTACTTGCTATGACTTCTAAACGGGGTTCCCTCTATCTGGCCGAATCTTTATGCTCTGAAATTTATTTGGCATAACATACTTGGCATTTACGCAATACGAATTTGAATTTAAACGAATACTAATAAGAGTTAAAAAAATATATTATTTTTTGGCCGAATCTTTATATGTCCCTATTTACAATGCATACTTTTAAGATGACGGATTTTTATTTGCCACAATTACCTTTGGCAAAGTTTAATCCGCATAATATAGTTTAGCTTATCGTATATTTAGAGCGACGATTATTTTGGTACAATTTTACTTGGCATACTTTTAAGATGGCGGGTATTTTTAATAATTTTATTAGGTTTCCTATAAAATGTAATTGGAACGGTTTATTTGTAAAACAAAGGTTTAACTATATACATACTTAAACACTAAACAAAAGTAAACTATACAAAATTATACTAAACCTAACTACTTACACTATATACAAAAGACAGGTACACTTAGGCGTCGAAGTACTCCTCCACGTCGCTGTCATCCGGGAACGTGCCCAGAAGACTGGCTGCATTGCCACGCCACCACAGCCCGCCGAACTAGGAACATGAGATCGCACAAGGGTGTCAATACAGGTTGCGCCCCACACCAGAGGCCTACCCATCTTCCACGGCACCAATGTCATTCCATCTGGTCTCTTCCCATCGTCACGTACCAAGCCGTTAGGTTCTAATACAGCTGGTACGCTAGCGGTGATAAGGGCTCGACGAATAATGTCATTAATGCTGGCGTGCCGGGCTATGCGTCCTGCGCTCTTACAACAAGACATGCCATGGTGCCCAAGGCTGCCGACAGCTTCACCACGCTGGCACCTGCGTCTAAGCTTAGACAGGTTGCGACCCGAAACGAAGAGTCATCCATCGTAGTGACTATGGTGGATGACGGGAGTGCTTGAAGCCACAAACCCGATTTCCATTCTCCCACAGCCAGCAGACGCGCACGCTCAGCAGTACTAGACGATGCATTTATAAGATTATTCTGCAGATCGGCACACCCCATCGTCTCTGGGAGGACAGGTTGTCGGGCAGATCCGTATTGGGACAAGCCATTTTCCAAGCGTTCAACGCATTAGTCAAACACGGTACCTCGAAATCAACCAGTGAGGAAGATAAGATGTTCCTGATTAATTTATCAGTACCGTAGACCGAGGAGAGGAAGACTGGTAAACTTATACTTGAAATTTATTCCAAAAGATGGTTCCAACTGTACATTTTCTGAGATATGATAGTTATGCCTTTTAATGACTATATCAATATGAAATATATGCCAAAAGACGATTCTGACAGTGAACTTTCTGCGATATGATATGCCTAAAGATTATTCTGATTTACAAAATTGTGATTTTTAAATAAATGATAAATGAGTGTTTGCTAAACGATTTTCTACTAAATTAAGTTTGTGCAATCCGCTGAAATAATATTATTTGCGAGCTGGCTGACCAAAACCAGAAGTATTATTCGACTGAGCAGCATGATTTTCTTCTTGTTTACGTCTTTTTAGTTCACTTCTTAAGCAGTCGGGTTTTTTTATCTTTTGAATTAACTTTTTTTATTTATAACTTTTATTTAACATTTTTTTTTATACACTGTTATGTGTTCGAATCACAAGAAAAATACGTCATTAGTTTAGGGCAAAATTGACAATATCTATGTCTCGCTGGTTATCTGGTCCTTCGTCCCGAATTAGACAAATTTCGCCAGGCACTCGATTCTGTAATAACTCACCGTGAAAACTAAGGGAAGAGGGCTTTTATTGAACTGTCACAGCAGTTTGATTGGATGGATTGACAACTCACTACATGTTCACTTCACATAAGTTTTGACCGTGTCATTTTTACAGAATTGCACTACAGAATTTGATGGAGAAGATAAAATATGCTAACAAAAAAATAACTCGCTCCCCTCTGGATCTTCTTGCCCTGGTGCCTGTTGAGAACTCACCTGGTTCAGAAGCTTAAGTATATTTTGCCAAAAACTACTATCTCCTTCGTTAGACGTAATAAATTTAAATGCCAATTAAGACTACATGGTACTTCTACTTTAGTACTTATGGTAGGTTCATTATCACAATATTAGACAGAATGAGGTGAGGGCCTAGGATTGAACCTTTAGGATCGAACACAGTTTGAAGACACATGCTAGTAAATTTTTAGTACCTATTTTTTTAATATGACTCCAAATAAATTTTGTAGAAGAAGATAACAAAACTTTGTTTTGCAGTTTTATTTATATTTTTACTACACATTAATACAATTATATTGTGAATAATGCAATTGAAAGCCTTAGACAGATCACAGGTTTGCAAATTATTTTGTAAATTGACTTACAAAGAAAAGTGTCGCAAAAATCGAATTATCTATCAAATACCTGAACCCGATCAAAAAAAAAAAAAAAAAAAAAAAAAAAGGTTAGGTTTCCCCAGCTCCACGACGGAGCTGGGGAAACCTAACCTTTTTTTTTTTTTTTTTTTTTTTTCTGTTCCGGGGTGGAAAATCCTCATCGGATGTCCTCCGCCCTGGGGGGGCGGAGGGGTCTGTCAGACTCCTACTGACTAAAAACCACCCCGGTGTTCCATCTCACACTTACGCTGGGGGTCGCGGGAACAATGATACTTCCGCAACCCTCGGCTAGTGCCGGCCCGCCTGTGCGGGCCACGGTCTCGGTTTGTAGGGGGAGTGAGGTGTTTGACTCCCCCCGCGACGTCTAAGAGGGGCGCGCGTGGAACACTACGCGCTGCCACCTCGGGTCCTGATTTGTGGGGGGCGACGGACGTCCCCGAGTCCGCCACCCCTGGACCCATTTAGGGGGGCTGGAAGAGGGCGTTGTCCGCCCTCCGCCGACGCCCGGCGCGTCTGCTGCGGATCGGGTTAGCAGATGAAATCTCCCTCTCCCTCTCCGCAGCCTCCTTCTGCGAGACGACTGTTTCGCAGAAGGATACCACCGCGTCCCATGACTCCCCACTGCCGACCATAGACTTCACTACGGCCGGCAGCGACAGGTCACTGCCTACTTCAGAGATGAGGGCACGGCGTGGCTCCTCCCAAGCGGCACACTCTGCCAGCGTATGCCGCGCCGTGTCCTCCCGGCAGTCGACGCAGTGGTGACACCGGGCGTCCGGCTCCCTGTTTATGCGACACAGGTACTTCCCGAAGCAACCATGCCCCGAGAGCACCTGCGTCACCCGAAACGACAGGGAGCCGTGCCTCCTCCCGAGCCAGCGCTCGAGCACTGGCCGGACCGCCTCGATGGTAACGAGGCCGGCGGTAGGGCGTAAAAGCCTGTCCCGCCATTCCGCCACCAGAACCTCGCGGAGCTGAGACTGACGCAACTCCATATGTCGCTGCATCAGCCCTTCGCCCCGCGCCCGCGCTTCCTCGCGCCACCGGTACAGTGACGCGAGTACCTTTGCCTCCAGGTCCCAGGGCGGGGATCCGGCCAGTACGCAAGCCGCCTCGTAGGAGATCGTGCGATACCCCCTGATGACTCTGACGGCCATCGCTCTCTGCGGTTTCCGCAGAACAGCGATGCTGCCGGCCGTCAGGTCAGTCGCCCAGATCGGGGCCCCATACAGGGCCATCGATCGCACGATCCCCACGTAGAGCCGCCTACAGGCGGCGCTCGGGCCCCCCAGATTGGGAAGCAACGTTGACAGCGCCCCAGCCGCGCCCAACAACTTGGGCGCTAGCAGCCTGAAGTGGGGGCCGAAATCCCACCGGCTGTCGAGCACCAATCCTAGGTACTTCATAGTAGACTCGACAGCGATTCGAGCCCCCCCAACCACGATGTGGGCATCGGGCGGCGGCGCCCGCCGGGGACCATGAAAGACCATGGCCTCCGACTTGTTGAGGGCCACCTCCAGGCCAAGGCGCCGTATGCGGCTCACCACCTGTGAGACCGCAGCCGTCGCCAGCAACGCTGCCTCCCTGTACGAACTCCCCCGGGCGGTGACCAGCGTATCGTCCGCGTAACACGTCAGGTCTACGCCCGGTTGGAGTTCGCCCCTCAGCACCCAGTCGTACCCAATGTTCCACAGGGGCGGGCCCAGGACCGAGCCCTGTGGAACACCGCACGACATGCGGTGCTGGTTTCCGACGCCATCACGTCCCACGTAGGTGACACACCTCTCCGCCAAATAAGCCCCGACGATGCGGCGGAGGTAGGGAGGCACTCGATGATACCGCAGTGCCTCCCGAACACAACTCCAGGGCAGGGTGTTGAAGGCGTTGGAAATGTCCAAGGACACCGCCAACATCACCCCACCCCGGGACACCGCTTCCTCCGCCAGGACTCTCACCTGCGATATCGCGTGGATGGTGGAGCGTCCATGCCGAAAGCCGAACTGGCTTTCGTCCAGGTCCGGCCCCTCTCTATACAAGTGGCTGACGAGGCGGGCAGCGATAATCCGCTCGAACAGCTTACCCACCTCATCTAGCAGCACTATGGGCCGGTACGCAGACGGCGAGTCCGCAGGGCGCCCCGCCTTCCTGAGCAGGACCAGACGACCAGATTTCCACAAAGTGGGAAACTGGCCCCGCTCAAGGCACGCTGTGAAGAGTCCTCTCAGCCAGGGCTCTAGCTCCTTCAGAGCGAGGGCTAACACGTGGCCGTGGATCCCGTCGGGCCCCGGAGCCACGTTCTTGGCCTGGAGTCGAATCACGGCCGCCCTCATCTCTGCCTGTGTCACCTCTGGGACGCTGATGGCGTCCTCCTCTGTAGACTCTGCGGCCGTGGGCAAAGCCATCGGTGGCGGGATGTGCTCCGCTCTCGCCGGGAAGAGGGCTGCGACTACCTCCTCCAGCAGCTCGGGTTGGAGACTCTCCGTAAGCGGAGGCGCGGCGGCTCGAAGTTTCCCTCGAACCGCTCGATAAGGGCGCCCCCACGGATCCCCGTCTAGAGTCTCCAACATCTCCTCCCTGGCTCGCTTCTTCGCCTCGCCGATGGCCAGCCGCAGAGTCTCCGTCGCCGCGCGGTACACCTCATACCGCGCGGTTTCTTCGTCAGGGACCCGCAGACGTCTCCTCCGGTATCGGGTGTACTGGCGTCTGGCCGCTACGCACGCGACACGCAACTGTGCGATCTCGGCGGACCACCAGTACACCTGGCGCCTCGCTGATTGTGTGTGGACCCGGGGCATGGATGCGTCGCTGATTTGCGTCATCGCCCCGCGGAACCACAGCGCCTCCTGTTCGACGTCGACGGGTCCGGTTGTTGCCGACTCCCGGATCCAGGCCTGAACAATGGTGGCCTCCTCGAGAAGTTCCCTGTCGATGCGCTTGCGCGGACCGCCCGTTCGCGGGGCCGGTGAACCGCGGCCGCCTGCGGTCTGGGTGGAGACGTCGAAACGAATATATCTGTGATCAGATAACGTCTCCACCTCCACGTCGACATGCCACTCGTGGACACGGCTCGCGACAGCAGGGCTAGCAAACGAGACGTCTACTATTGAACCGCCCCGCTGCCGCACGCACGTTTGGACCGAGCCCCGGTTTAGGACGACCAGGCCAGTGGTGACTGCCCACTCTTCCAGCACCTCACCCCTAGCATCGGTTACTGGAGATCCCCACGCCGAAGACTTGGCATTGAGATCCCCCAGTAACAGCACAGGGCGAGGGTGGAGTCGGCCTACGACGGCACCCAACTCGACAAGGAAACTCTCGAAGTTGGCGAGACTCTTGTTGGGCGAAAAATACGCACCAACTATGCCAACGCCGTCCGCGAGGGCGGCAACCCAGCCGTGACCTCGGGACGGGCTGACAAGAGCCCCGCCAATGATGGCCACCAAACCGTCGAGGTCTCCAACCCAGTTGTCTCTGGGTGGGACGAAATACGGCTCGGCGACCACAGCCACGTGAATCGACCACTCTGCCATGCTCTGGAGCAAGAGATCCTGAGCTCTGGCAGAGTGGTTGATATTGCCCTGGAGGAAATGGTAGAGCGCCATTATGCGCAATCCATTCCCTCCACGCCATTCCTAGGCCGGGAGTCGGCCGAAGGGCAGTCAGGTTGACGGGGGGTAAAGAGCCCCCGGCAACCTTGGCCCTCCTTCTCTTCTGCTGCTGTGCGGGTGCGACACAGGCCTTTCCGCCCGCTCTGTGCCCAGCGGGCCTCCCTGCAGCTGTACAGAGGCTGCAGTTTGGCGCCGCGGAGCACTGGGCCACCTTGTGGCCGGGCTGACCGCAGCGATAGCACTGCTCGCTGCGGTCTGTTTCGGCGGTGCATCGTGCCCTGACATGCCCAATGTCCAGGCAACGATAGCATCGCAATGCCCTGGGTTGCAGCAGCTTCACCCTTGCTGAAACCCACCCCACCAACAGTCGCCCACCTTGAGCGACCTTGTTCGCCGCCACCACCGGGCACCGCACCCAAATCATGCCGAGCCCGGTAGCGTCGGCGCGGATCTCGCCAGTCCGCACATCCTCAGACGGACATCCACCGGCTCGGGCGATGGCCGCAACGACCTCCGCTGGGGTTGTCGAGTCATCCAGACCGTCGATCCGCAGCTCAGCCGTCTTCATCGGCCTGGACACCCGGACGTCCTCAGGGTTGAAGACCTCCCGCAGCTTGGCGGCCAAAGTGTCCGCCTTTTCAGCGCTAGAGGCACCCGACACCTCAAGCAGCCGCGCCCCCGTAATCGCCGGCC
This sequence comes from Orthosia gothica, assembly GCA_949775005.1. Lineage (NCBI taxonomy): Eukaryota > Metazoa > Arthropoda > Insecta > Lepidoptera > Noctuidae > Orthosia > Orthosia gothica. The sequence continues at coordinate 24,099,311 of OX459036.1, forward strand.
TCATTTTGAAGCCGGACGGTGTTCCAAGGTCGGGGAACGCGACTTTGGCCCTTGCTTCTGTCAGGACCGCCTTGTAAGTGACGCCGCTTTCGACGGCTCCGGGCTGCAGCGTGATCACTACAGCCGCGGAGCGTGGGGCTCTGACCTTAGGCAGTCCTCCGGCCTTATTTGATGCCGGTACGGGTGCCCCAGCGGTTGCCGGCGGCGCCGTCCTCTTCTTTCGACGGCGGCTCCTCTTGACCACCGTCGTCCAGGCCTCCGTGAGGGGGCCAGGTGGCGTCGGTGGGGTCGCAGCCGCCGACTGATAAGTGGGCGCGGTCATACCCTCAGCGGACTTGCTAGCCTCTTGCCCGGCTCTTCTGGTTTCAACCGCTGCGGCCGCAGGGCCCGGTTTTGCGGGCGCCTCCTTTTTCCGCTTATCCGCAGCGAGCGGTGGGCGGAGGTTTTCGGCCGGCAGTCTCGCCTCTATGGCCTCTAACCGGGCACCCACCATTTGACCACACTGCATCATGCAGATGCGTGCGATCTTTTCAACTTCTGCGTCCGTAAGTGCAGAGGCTGACGATGGGACCGGGGATTGAACCGACGAAGGGGCCAGCGATGGGGCCGTGACGGAGGAACCGGCTGCTGCCTTCTGGGCAGCAAACTGCCGCTTGAGGTCCTCCAACTCGAAACGGAGACGGCTGTTCTCCTCCCACAACTTCGCCGTCTCCTGCGTGGTTGTTCGGCTACTGAGGACCTCAACCGCCTCCTGGATGCTGTCCACCGCGTCTTTCAAGGCACGCGTGAACGTGCCCTTCAGGTTGCCCGATTTGGTGGCAACCTTCAGGACGACATCCAGGCCGTCTCTCACTTGGCGACTGAGCGCCACCGCCGATGCATCCACCGTCCGAGCCTGGCGCCGCTCTCGTGCCTGTCGGGCCAACGCATTGACCTCGTCTTCCGCGACAGCCCGTTGCTGCGCCCGCTTTACGGCATTCGCCTCCGCCTTGTTTGCCCCTAGCAGGGACGTAGTGGAGCCACCGCTCTGATCCGCACTCATGTGCCCGGGGTCGCTTTGCACGGTCTTTGCCGGTGCAGGAGTGTCGGGCCGAGACAAGAAGCGACCCCGCACGTCACGCTCTGGCACCCGAGTGATGGTCCCCACCGCGCGACCCCGTCCTCTTCGTCCGGTTGAAACCTTTGGGGCCGACAGGTTCTCCTCACTTGAGGAGAGACCCAGCGACCCCGAGTCCTTAATGCGCGGACGCTTCCTCCAAAATTTGGAGGTGCCACGCGAGCCCTGATCAGACAATTTGTCTCCAGGATCAGAGCCTCCTCGGCTCTTGTTGCCGCCGACGACGGCAAGAGGTACGTCCACATGGGGACTTGAGCCTCCTCGGCTCTTGTTGCCGTCGGCGACGGCAAGCGGTGCATCCACGTCGCGCAGTTGCTCCAGGTTAACCTGGAGCTCCTTTTCTCGCTCGTGGCGCAGGTCGGCGGTGGTCTGCCGGCCCGCGAGACTATTGGTGCCCCCCTCAGATACGATGGGGCTGCCCTCTAGGAGATCCCTAGAGGGGCGGGACTCTCCCTTGCGTTGCGCAAGGGTACCCGCCTGAGGATTGTTTTCCTTTAGTCCTGGTTCCATGTTTTTCCTTTTTAAGGGTGTGGTCCCTCTCCCAGCGCTAGGGACCGGATACAAACCCTCCGGCCATTCATCCCCTCGGCACGCTAGACCTTGGGATTGGGTTCCGTCTCTACTACACGCCCACTCGACCTACCCTCTGTCAGCAGAGGGGGGAGTAGGCGTTAGAATGGCCACCGCAGCAACGGTTTACCCGTCCCGCCTCTAGCCCGGTTCCCTTCACAGACCATCATGGATGATGAACTGTGTTTGGAACCGTGACCTTTCCTCGTGTGTTGAAATTAGCCGCCCGCCCCAACTGTCCACCCAACGCGGGTGGGCAGCTGGAGCCGACGTTGCCCAGGGTGCGCCGCGTGGAGGCTTTCAACTTGCACCCCGGGGAAACCTAACCTAACCTAACCTATTTTAATTTTGCTTGAATTATCTGGCCAGCTATGCTCGAAGATCCGAAATAAGATTACATAGAAAATATGGCAATATGGAACCACCGGCACAGCTTGCAGGCATAACTAGCTGAAATGGCAGTGGGCCGGTCATGTTGTCAAAAACAGTCGGTGAAGCAGACGAGTTCCGGAGCGGAGCCTGCGGTTTGGCAAGCGTGAGTGGAACGATGACGTGGACCCCAGGTAAGTGAACCGTAAAAACGTAGCTGGGCCAGACTGGAAGCGGAAGGCAGAGGACCAGGGTTGTGATCTAGCTTGGGAGAGGCCTATGTTTAGTAGTGGACTGCTTTAGGCTTAGTTGACTATTAAACCGAAAAACAAAAGCTTACACCTACTCGTACGTGACGATTTGTTTTACCCAATGTTTTTTATTACTATTATTATTATTGATAGGCTCGCGCTTGACCACTATCTCACCTGATGGTAAGCGATGATGTGGTCGAAGATGTAGCACGATAACCTAGAAGAAACCTATGCACTCTTGACTTGAAGAGTCCTAGGTTGTAGCTATCAGGCAGGAAATTCCACTCCTTAGCTGTACGCAAAGTAAAAGTATTCCCAAAACGCACCAAAGTGCGTATGGGTGGGATATCCACCATGTACCGATGACGCAGCGCCGTACGTCTAATAGTCCAATGATGGAACGAGCTAGCAGGAATTAGTTCATGCAATTCCATCGCACACTCTTCGAAATGTAACCGATAAAAAACCGACAGACTGGCAACTTGGCGCCGATGTTCATGGCTCTGGAGCCTAGACTCGACCAGTATGGTCTATGAGTACGGGCCAAGAGTCTCATGGGCGATGACCCTCTTGACTCTTGGTCCGTTTTTCTATCGACTTTAGTGCATCCAGCTGGTACATGGCAGATCCGTCCCAGAGATGAGAGCAGTACTCCATGCATGACTGAACTTGCGCTTGATACAAGTTGAGCAACTGTTCTGGCGTGAAGTGCCGTCTCACCTTTGCAAGGATCCCCAACTTTTTAGCAGCCCGTTGAACTTTTGCCTCAATGAATGGACCAAAATTGAGGGTCGATGCCAACGTAACGCTAAGAAGCTCAAGATGATCCGTTATCGGCACGGTCACAACACGGAAAGAGCCGGGTGGAATTGGCTACTTGTAGCGGAAAAAAAAATGATTGCAGATAGTGCGAAACATTAAAAAAAATGGTAGGATTATCCTGGTTGCACGATTACATAAAACGTTATGTAACTCAGTTACCTAAAACTGAAACCTACGCTGTTACCAGGTAAGTAAGGTACCTATGCGAGTTTTAAATATGGACGGAGTTATGTAATAGTACCTAATAGCAGTCGAGGTCAATAGGTATACATACTGATTAGAAAATAATTCCTGGGAATACCTTGTTTGCGTAAAAGCATAAGGAAAAAAAGGATTTCAACTAATCAATGACAGATTAGATTAGTTCCAATTAACATTGTTTTAATAATGCCGGGCAAGTACAAATGTCACTTTTTCAGTGAGTATGTACTTCTCTTTATCTTGGACATCGGATAATGAAAACATCGTGAGGAATCCTGGACTTACCTACATCTTCAGTTAAAAGAATAATCTATACTAATAATATTATAAAGAGGTAAAGTTTGTGAGGATGTAGGGGTAATCTCTGGATCTACTGAACCGATTTAGATGAAATTGCCATCGAGATAGTTTGATACCCTGGGAAGGACATAGGATAGTTTGTGTTTCCTCGGGATGATAAAACACTTTTTACGCGGGCGAAGCCGCGGGCAGAGGCTAGTAAAATATAAAATGTTATAAACAGTAAAGATTTGATTGTTTGTTTGTTTGTAATGGTTAAACTCAAAAACTACTTAACCGATTTTAAAAATTCTTTCACCAGTAGAAAGCTACATTATCTATTCCTGAGTGACATAGGCTATTCTTTTTATCTCTAAAACGGGTCCTGTGGAGTGGGCGTCAGGAGCGAAGCTGCGGGAAATGCTAAAAGTTAATAAGTATGAGTTTGAAAACGCTAACCCATCTTCAGCAAGCGTGGTAACTAATGCTCGTGGCTTCTCTGTATGAGAAGAGGCCTGTGCCCTGCGGTGGGACAGTTATAGGCTGGTACAATTTTTAATTCTAGTATGTTCGGCAGGCTATAATTAGCCTATGTAATCATAAGAAACAGCAATGAACAATCAATGCGCGATCAAACGCTTTATGTCATAAAAGTCGGAATTACCTACAGTGTAGGTATGGTAGGTCCTACACAATCATTTGCACATCGCTCACTGTTTGTCAAATTTACTTATTTCTAAAAAATATAATCGACTTCCAAATAAAAACACTCAAAAGTAAAAAAAAAAACTTCTATTTCGGCAATGGGTGTCAAAAAACGAAGAAATGAAAACAGGAACACCCAAAACTATTTTGTAAAAAAGTTTTTTATCTTTCACTTTTTAGTTGTGGTACATAATGGACCAATTCTACAGGCTAGGTACCTGTAATGCCCAAAGTGAAGCTAGAATAGATTAACCCAGTAACATGAAACTTAAACATAACCGGTGGAATGAGAGTATACCAGGGTGAACTGTTTATACCTGCGTACCTCTTTAGATCGTGCCAGTGTGATGTTATGTTATGAAATGGTGTAAACAATAAACAGACATGCGACTGCAGCTATCCCGAGTGATTTGCCGTCATTTGTTGAAGAGTTCTGATGATCTTTGTCTGTTCTGGTGTTATCGACTGTGACACAGTTTATACTAGTACAGTCGTCAACGTAATCTCTTAAGCATGATCAGTATTAGATACTCACTTCATTGTCATTGTTCAACTTAGATTAAGAGAAAATTGTTAATTTGAATGTTACAAATAAATTATTTATTTATTTATTTATATCTACGAAGTTCTTCATCAGATCTTGATGAAAATTAAATAGGACCACATGATAAGCACCAACATAAAAAAAAAAAAAACTAATTTAAAAAGGGGAATTTTTAACTGCACCTCTATTTAGAAATTTAAGCAAACAAAATATCTCCACTAATAACCTACTGCAAAACAATATTACTCACCGTAAAACAAAAATACTGATTTGCACACAAATTATTCAATTAAATATAAAATAAATGTGAATTAGTCCAAGAGCGAGCGAAGCGAGCTCGGGAGCTTAGGGCACCCCGACACGGATAGGTTAGGTTCGAAGGAGATGACGGGAGCTGAAGTGAGCGAGCAAAGCGAGCGAACTCAGCTCCCGTCATCTCCTTCATGTTAGGTTACTTTAGACCCTGCAGACAGAAATAGGAGCCCTGCGCAGCGGGGCTCCGTCGACTTTGTTTCGTTTCCCCCCCTCCCTTAAAACTTAAATATTTTGTTGCACTCGAAGAATTATTAGATTTACTTTTAGTTAACAGATAGTTATTCAGTAAAACAGTTAAGCTTTAAAGATCTAGCAGTATAGTATAATTCATTTATTTGATGAGCAAATTTAGTGTGCAATTCAGTATTTTTGGTAGTAATTTCGAATATTTTGATTGAAAAAAGGGGAATTACAGTTAAAGTATTAAATACCACCCATTTAAAAATCAAAAACCCGACTGCTTAAGAAGCGAACTAAAAAGCTGTAAACAAGAAAAATCATGCTGTGCAGTCGGAGGATGAGGCAGTTCGCGAATATATATCCTCCAACTGCACAGCATGATTTTTTCTTTTTACAGCATTTTAGTTAGCTTCTTAAGCAGTCGGGTTTTTGATTTTTAAATTAGCTTTTTTTATTTACAACTTTTTATTGTTTTTTTTTATTTTTTATTAATACTTTTAAACATATAAGTGGTTTAAATTTTTGTAATCACCTCTAAAAACCCTTCATTTTGATACCCCAATCGATGGGTTACGAAGAAAAAAAAAATTGCAACCTCTACAATATGGCGCCCAAAATCCACCATGTTTCTTATTTTTAACGGCACTTATCTAAGAAAACTTGGGCGGCCAAGACATTTCTAATGATGTCATAATTATAAAAATCCGTCAAGTGGTTTGAAATATACGAGGTAATAAAGAATATTACATACATACAAACACACATACATACAAGATACGCGCGAAAAACATAACCGTTTCCTTGCAGCCGGGTACAAAAAAACACATAACCCAGTCGGGTAAAAAAAATACAATCGAATTGATAACCTCCTCCTTTTTGGAAAGAAAACTGCCTAAAACTCTAAACTTCTGTATTGAAGAGCAATTATTGCGCGATTTTTGCTGTTGCAAAATACGTAATAAGCCTGCGGGTCGGCTTTCTGTCTCACTGGAATCAACTCACCAGCAATTTACATAAAGAAACTGCATGTATTTTCTCGACGACTCCAATTACGGGGTAAAACTATACTCATTGGTTAGGTACCCTGTTTGTTAGCCTGACAGGCTTCTGAGTACCCGTAATGACTTTCAAGGACTCTACTAATGACAACTGGCACTAAGGGCTGTTGCGCACTACATCCGATCCGTGTCCGTAAAATTTCGGATCCGAAGTAGGCGTAGTACTTCTTGTAGGGAAGCTTACGCGGTACATCCGAACTCTATCCGTCATGATCTCTCATAATTCTGTGTGCTTATTCCGAGTTTTTACTCATGTTCACTAGCGTTAACGTAAACGATCTCTTATGTTATTTTCTACACAAAAAAACAGAGATTTCTGCTTACCAGTGCGATGACGATAAGCGCTGTCTGGTGACCAGACGGCGCTTATCCAGTTTCAATACAAATTGACGTTTACGTTAACGAACTCAAATAACGGACACTGATCACAAACACCAAAGTAGTGCGTAACCACCCTAAGAGCTTATCACTGTGATTTAAGAAGCAAATAGTTAGGATACCATGATTGGCTACAAGAACAGCCAATTATCCACTCTTGCTGGAAAAATTACCTTCTCTGTGCAACGCTTGTTAGGGGACTTCACTGGGGGGACGGAACAAGCGTCTTCCCCAAGCCTTGCAGTAGTAACGCCAGGAAAGACGGTGGCACGTTATTACTATGCTACCGTCTTTCCTGGAGTTACTTGGTGGGTCGACAGACGTGTCATTATCATCATCAGCCTGTAGCAGTCCACTGCTGGACATAGACCTCTCCAATTGCACGCCATTTGCTTCGATTTTCGGCAACTCTTATCCAGCTGCTTTTAGCCACCCTGCGAATATCGTCACTTCACCTATCCTGAGGGTGTCCTACCTTACGTTTACCAGTTCGCGGTCTCCACTCAAGAACACGTCTACCTCAACGGTCATCGGTTCTACGGCTTATATGGCCGGCCCATTGCCACTTCAGCTTGCTTATTCTGTGAAATATGTCGACAATTTTGGTTCTCTGCCGGATCACCTCGTTTCGGATTCGATCCCTTAGAGAGACTCCGATCATAGCCCTTTCCATAGCTCGCTGAGCGACTTTAAATTGATGCACCAGCCGTATCGTGAGTGTCCATGTCTCGGCCCCGTAGGACATAACAGGTAGTACGCACTGGTTGAAGACTTTGGTCATCAGGTTCTGTGGAATACGTAACGAGAGGACTTGACGAAGTTTTCCAAACGCCGCCCAGCCCAGCTGTATTCTTCTTTTAGCCTCCTTCTCAAAGTTGTGGACAAACGTGTGTAAACTTAGCCTTAATTTTTTTAATTGCCCTTTCATCCTAAATGATTATAAATACGGAAAAAACTTATTACATATTATGGACACTTCATAGTGGAATTATGATTGTCGTCATTAAAATCAGGTCAGGTCATGTATTCTTTTTTCTACCAGTCCACTTACGTTGACTAACCAATGTATGACTACAAGCAGTTTTGACCCCATTTATTTATTGATAAGTTCAGGAAAACTATATCAAGTAGGTATACAGGGTACGTGCTGCCGTGCACAGCGACGCTCAGGGCAGACTCCTTTACAGTCTCCCTAGGGTTGTGTATTAACAGGCGTTGCACAGAGGGGATTCCGGGGTCGTCTTTTAAGAGGTATCGGGGCCTCTCTACGTGCTGGTGGTGATCACTGGGGTGGTTGAAGTGAAGGTTTTGAAGGTTTCACTACGAAAATAAAATAAAAGGTATACCAGGTGACAGGACATTCGGTACAATAATTAAAATATGTTAAAATTAAGCTAATTTGCAATAATTTTGACAATGACAACTTGGGTTCTGAACTAGGTTGTCTTCGAGTAATCCAACTTTCTAATATTTTTTTGGATTTTTGCGATTTGCCAAAAAAACAAATATTTGTGTGAGAAATCTACTCCACGCTGGATAGTAAACTGATACTTTACTAATACCTAATTAACGAATAATTTCTTGAAAGTTCTCTCATATATCGAGGCGAGGCACGATTCAATCCCACAAAAAAAGCAGTTTATATAAATTACAGAAATAATAATTATTAATTATTTCTTACAGATTAAAAACACAGCCACCACTAACATTAACATTCGAAACGGGATATTTACCATGTTTACTGTTTGTTTGTTTGTTTGTTTAGTGCAAAAAACGATCAATAAAGAGGGTAGACCGATTTGTCTCCTCATAAACACCCACCCGCAAGAACTTCAGTTTATCCGTGATCATGGTGCTTGCAACAGCACCGAAATAAACTGCAGTTAATTAGTTTAAGTTGTATAAACTCGTAACAAACAGTAAACATGGTAAATATCCCGTTTCGAATGTTAATGTTAAATAAGCACAGATTAATCTTAACTGCTTATTAAACATTAACATTTATTTTTTTAGATTTAAGAAATAGGATGGAAACCCATCCTATTTCTTAAATCTAAAAAAAACAAATTAACTGAAGTACATCTTTTGCTTAAAAATAAGTACGTCAATTTAAATTATTTCTTAAATATTTGGTAGAGCCAGCTCTTGTCTTTGTTATATCTTGTATTAAATAAAATAGATTTCCAGACAATCTTCATTATGTTTGGATACACATACCAAAGAGTACTATTATAATATTGATTACAATTATGTTCGGATACATATACAACAGTCTTCTTATTTTATTAGAGTTTTCATTCAATTCAGCAGGGTTGGGGTATATTGATATTCTGGAAATAAAAATAGTAAGATTTATATAAAAATTATCTCACGTTTTATCAGAGGCTTATTAATAAACTAACTGCCGCCCGCGGCTTTACACGCTTGGAATAAGTTTTTCCCCAATATCTAAAAAAATATTATTTCGTCTATCAGAAAACCTTTTGATGCATTTCCATCCAAAGGGTATCAGCGGTTTAGGAGTGAAAACGTGTTCGAATTTTATTAGTATGGATATTGATGCTGACAGCTTTTGAAAGTGGCTTATAAGTGTTGATCAATTCCGTTGGTGATATTAGCTACAGGAGGAATAAGAAGATTTTTTAACACAAAAAAAATTAAACCAGATATGGCATTCAAATGCATGCCTATTATCTTATCTTATCTTATGGAGGGGCCGAGAAGCAACTCGGAAACTTCGACCCATTGGGATCTATTGTGGTCCCCTAGATAACTTACTCCTCCCCAATCTCGTTGAAAACTCTTTTCATGAGTCTTACAACAAGACTGGGAGATATGAGCCTATAGTCTTCTGGTTTAGGATATCCAACCCCTAGTAGACTCATTCGCTTACCAGCCAGTGCATCGCATGTGCACAGAAGATGCTCCATGCGTTCCGTATGTTCTCCGCACAACCTGCACATGGGTGTCACGGTCAGACCCATCTTCATGAGCATGTCGTTGGTTCCAAAGTGCCCAGTAAAGGCCCCAAGCAGGTAGCGGATTTGCCCCCTGCTCATATTCCAGATGCATTCCCGGGCTTTGAACGTAGAGCCTAGGAATTTCTTGGAGTGTTGTAGACCAGTAGTATACAGCCAGTGTATTCTTTGTCTGTGATCTGCAAACTCCTTAAATGTGGCTTTTACGAGACACGTCGAAATGCCTACACATGGTTCTGGACCCACAAAATCATTTGCTGAGCCCTCTCTTGCCAGTTTATCTGCCATTTCGTTATCATGGATTCCTTTGTGTCCAGGGACCCACATCAGTATCACCCTGTTATGCCTCCCAAGCCTGTTTAGGGCTTGGATAGCATCCAGAATAAGTTTGGAATCCACTTTGTAGGATGCCATGGCTTTGATTGCAGCCTGACTGTCACTAAGAATATATATGGATTTACCTCTGGTTCCTCTATCTATATTCTCTTGAGCACAGGTTATTATGGCATATGTTTCTTCTTGGAATACAGTTGCCATCTTCCCTAAGCTTTTGCTACATTTGTAGCCTTTTGCGTATATTCCCGCTCCTGTACCTGATTCCATTTTGGATCCATCAGTGTACCACACCAGACTATCTTGTTCTGGTGGATCGAGTCCCTTCGTCCAGTCCTCTATTGAAGGGATTTGGACCTTAAAAGACCTTTCAAACACAAAAATAGTTTGCATTTTATCGGATATCATGCTAGTTATCCGATCCAGGTCTTCATTGCAATCAAACTTTGTATGGTTAGTCTTAGGCCTAGAGGCATCCCATAGTCCAGCAACAGCAAGACTATGTAATGTCTTCCTTGCCTCGAATTCAACCATCATATGCAGAGGAGGGATATTGAGGTATCTCTCAATCGCTGCCGTAGGTGTTGTCCTGAAAGCACCCGTGATGCCGAGACACACTGTTCTTTGTAACCTGGTGAGTGGCGCTTTGCACGAGGCAAGCTTTGTTCTGGCCACCACACTATGCTGCCGTATGTGATAATAGGTATTATCATTGTTCGGTACAGCCATCGTATCACTTTGGGCTTTAATCCCCAAGTTTTACCGTAGGTGGAACGACACATGCCGAACGTAGGGCCTTTGTCGTAATATTTTCCACATGAGTTTTTTACCTGAGTTCTTTATCAAGCGTTACACCCAGATATTTAACTTCGGTGGACCAGGGCAGCTTTATTCCATTGAGGGAGGGCTCTCCTAGGTTTCCTAGTTGTCTTTTCCTCGTGAATGGAATAATAACTGCTTTACTTGGGTTGATAGAGAGGTGGTTCTTTGTACACCATTCCTCTGTCATCCTCAATGCCTTTTGCAGTTTATTTAACTGTTATTTAACAGTTAACAGTTTTACTTTACAGACTAGACTAGAGTCAAAAGCAAACCCATCTTAAATAATATTAAAAAACCTGTCATAACTGCGTTTATTTTGGCACCCAGCCCAGCCCTGGGGTAAAACAACAGGAGCGTTCGCTCTGGGCACCAGATGGCAAGGGGCGACAAAAGCCAAATGTGAAAAACGATTGCCAAAAAATTTGATAGCGCCTTTTGGAAAGCGCAGGAGCAGTCAATTTGGCCATTATTATTTAATTAAAATAAAACCGAAGTAAAATCGAACTGTAATCAAAGGGATCGGGAGGGTCAGGGGGTTTCTTGTTATCCATGGCGGATACCGGTTAAAACAAAAATTAAATCTATTAAAGGAATAGGTTAATACAAACCCTGGATGTTAGATCACAAACACCAAGAAAAATCTCGTTTGAAATTTTCACTAATATAGACACTCAAATCAAGGAAACTCTTAATACCAATAAAACTAGCTGCTATCCCAACAACACTACTAAAGAAAGTCTAAAATTATCAAAACTATAGTAAAAACGCATAAAATCAGAATCAGACCAAAAAATTTTTGCCGCCATTAGTTGACTTGACAATGACAATTCGACATCACCCATTATCGCTCGGATTGGCAATCTCTGACACGAAACGTCACGTGGTCAGTCCCAAACATTTCGGCTTTTTGACAATCGCCGATAGAATGTCACTTTGTCGACAGGCTCTAGCCATGTGTCATGCGATGGCAGCGATGGCGATGGTCGAAAAGCAAAATATATGGGATTGATCACGTGAAATCTCGATTGGAGGACAGGAGGGTTTCCTTCTATATACCCTGCATCTTGTGGGATTATCGTGGGTAATGTGTGCGCAAGGCGGGTAACTTATGCCGTTTTAGAGATAGTCCTTGATCCAACAACGAAGCAGTGGATTCGGCCACCAATCGTTTCGCTTTCTCTCAACAAAACCACACTTTTTCAAGTTTATACACGGCACTTTAGAATACCTCCAAACTCTTTTCAACCACCAAACGCTTGTCCACGCGTTTTCTTTCTAACTCCAGCACAACAATAGCAACCCACACAGAGCGCCATTATAGACGCTCGCCGCTTTATTATTGGCTCAAGCACACATCCGGCAAAACTACCGCTTTTAACATCCAATCGAATTCAAGTATTTTGACATAAGGAAAATGAAGTGTTGTCAATCGAATAAAATCTAATTGAAATTTAAATCAGAAGCTAAATGTTGCCAATTAAACAAAACTGAATTAATAAGTTTACAAGCGATATTTCTTCGTTCCCAACTATTTACCTTCCTCCGATATATATATATATATACAGGTATTTTTTTTATGTATCTTCACCGATATCTACGTCAATTGTGGACCGATTTAGAAAATTCTTGAAATTGTTTGAAAGAGTATATTCCGAAATTGGTCCCATTTTAATTTGGTGAAGATCTGATGAAGAACTTCGGAGATATAAAACAGAACTCTTCAATAAATAACGGCAAATCACTCGGGATTGCTGCAATCGCATGTTTCATTGTTTGTACTATTTCAAAACATAACATCACGCCAGTAGGCTCTATAGGGGTACGCAAACGTGAAAAGTTCACCTTGGTACACTTTCATTTCACCAGTTATGTTCAGTTTCATGATATTCGGTTAATCTATTCTGTCATTATAGGTACCTTACGTAACTACTTGCCTATTAGGAAGGTACAACTAAAAAGTGAAAAACAAAATTTTTTTTTACAAAAAATTACTACTGACTTCCAAATATCAAAACTACAAAGTGAAAAATAACTTTATTTTTGGAAGTTTGTGTCCATAACGCAAAAAAATTGGTGCCCACCAAAGACTTTGTAGTTTTGTTATTTGGAAGTCGGTAGTAATTTTTTGTAAAAAGGTTTTTATAAATCTTATTTGTTTAAAATGCTGGCAAAAGTCAAGCCGCCTGAGAGCTTTCATTTAAAACGCTGCCTTATCCCTTTGAGATATAACAGAATAATGCAAAGTGGAGTTGTTCCTCTTTTATAGGTCCACAGAAAAGTCCGCGATGGCATATGTCTATATTTTAATGATAGCTTACTATACCTACCCATTCTAACTTCAAAAATATGGTCAAGTACCATGCGGTCATTGGAAAGCTTTTAAGACGGATACAGTATTAATACTTAACAACTTAAATACGTTAGTTAATAGCTTAAGCATTTTATGCACATTATAATAATCCTTTACACCATGTATTTAAATGGTTATCTAAGGAGTTATCGCAAAATAGAAACTAACGCGCGCGAAGCCAGGACGGGTCGCTAGTCTTAAATGAAATAAAACGAGTTTTTGTGTGCTACGCCACGGGGCTGAAGCTGTGGGAAAACTAGTAGTAAATATAGCAGAACCCTTGTATACCCCGACAAAATAAATGGAAATATAAAATAAACCGATATAGGTAGTATATAGCAAGCAGCGAAATATTTATTCAATCAAGAAAGGAATCCGCTGGGTGAGAGACGCACAAAACCGGTCAATATGGCGATTCTAGGTGGGGGCCTATGTTCAGCCGTGGACGACTTTCGGTTAAATTGATGATGATGATGATAATGAAAAAAAGAAGCTTTGGTTCAATTCTTCTTTGTATGAAATGATAGTACAGACTGCCATTATTAAGAGAAATACTAGTTACTTAATGGAAGATTTTGTCTAGTATAAGCTAAGCAATGTAAAATAAGACTATTAAATTATCATCAAATTCATTTATTTAAGTTATCACATTGGATCATTTTCCACTATTGATTACATATTACAAGATATTTTTATCATCAAAAGTAATAATATCAATGTACTAGAAAAGTACCACATTATCACTTCTCCACTCATATTTTCATCACTTTTGCCAAAAGTTTTAAAAGTCCAACAGATTTTATTATTCTTATTTCAAATGAGAAAGAAGATGGTGACTTGCTGTCCATAAATTTGGCCAAAAGTGTTTTTTTAATTGCCTTTTTAAATAAGAAGTTGTCTACGAAGTCCATTTTGCTCGCTGGTCCACGTTTTTCCGTTTGTTTGCGACCTTAGTGTTTCTTGTGCCCTGACCTGGAAGTAAAATGATATTTAAATTTATATTGCAGGGTTTATTGATTTGCCTTACCGTTTAAAAAGAATGCCAGAATTTTATAGATGGGTAATTATGTAGATAGATAGCTCTTTGTTTGATATTTTGTCAAAATTAGGTCTTCTAAGTTAACAGACAATTAATTTGCTAGGAAAATAGAAAATAAAAGTGAGTTACAGTTGGAAACAGAAGCTAATTATTTGGCAGAAGATCATTTTTAAAATGGAATAAATATAAAAAGTTTGAACTTACTTGAATTTGGGGGAGAAACGCCTCCTCCTGACTTCGTTGTTCTCAAAAGCACTGGTAGGAGCGACCTAAAATGAATAGGTATAGAATTAAAATCATATTCGTCTTTATATTTACATATTGACTGACATATCTTCGACAACAAGTTTACTATCAAGGGATAAAAAGATCATTCAAAGCGAAATATGAAAGAAAACAAATGAATTTGAATCGAGAAGTGGAAACTTTTAACGCAAGAGGCATAAGCCAGCCAAGATTTTTATCCTCGTAAGTCATAAATTATAAGAATTTGTGATCATTGTGGCAATGCTTGGGGGAGGCCAATGTCCAGCAGTAGACATCATTTCGCTAAATGATGATGTTGATGAAGTAGATGTAGTAATACTACCAAGCTGCCTAAGTAGTTTTCCCAACTATGTTGTGGACTTGCAGCCAGCCCATTATAGCTGAATAAGTATTTTATATTTACGTGGACCGCTTGCATATCTAACCCATTGAACCCTAACCAATTGTATGCACTCTACAAATTAAAACTTCTGATGATGTCATTCCATACCTGAACAGCAGCAGCCCTGGCGATATCCTCAGCCTTGGGGGGTCCGTACTCCCTGAAGCCGGGAGGTCCGTATTCGAGGAAACCTTCAGGGGCCTGTTGCAAGGACCTGTAAAGACAATGGATTATAAATTCTAAAGCCTATTAGTTAGGTTTCAATATGCTAGTATTCAGAAGAAATGCAGTCCCGTGGGATTTCTTTAAGTGGTAGTAGTTCTTACGTACCCTGACACTTCAGCCTTGACTTCAACAGCAGCTTCAAGGGCCTGAAAACAAACAAAAAAAAAATTGTATTATGAAGCTATTCTTATCACGGTTTTTATTTTGTATGTCTTAATGTATTTGTCTTACCTCTGCAGCCTTAACTTCATTCTCCAGCTTAGCCAAAGCCTCAGCAATGTTGTTCACACCCTCAGCTACTCTTTCAACCACAACTTGTTCGACCACAGCGGCAGGTACAACAACTTCTTCAAGAACAGCAGCAGTAGGTACCACAGCCTCTTCTACTGCAACGGTAATATCTTCCTGTGCCACAGCTGTAGGTACAACGGTCTGTTCGTCGGCGTAAACAACAGTGGGTGCAACGTTTTCTTCTACAACTGTTCCCTCTGTGACTACCTCTTGGACAGCTTCGGAAGTCTGTTCAACGATCTCGGATACAACTTCCACGGGCGTTGCTTCAAAGGTTGGTTGGGCTTCAGAGAGGATCTCAGTGACTTGTTCTACTGCTGTTTGAGCGAGTTGAGCCTCGGTGGTTGATGCTACTTCTTCGATGAGGGCGGCGGCTTGTTCAGTGCTTGCTGTGAATAAAAATAAAATTATCAGATTTATTGGATGGCTTTTAAAAGTTTTTTCCTGCTGTAGAAACATTATAAGGAAGAGCAACGTTTTTAGGCCTCCCTCTAGGTGGACCGATGACCTGGTTTAGGCTGCGGGCATTGGTGGATGCGAGAAGCACAGGACCTATCAGTGTGGCGACGCTTCGGGTAGGCCTATGTCCAACAGTGGACGTCTTTCGGCTGAAATGATGATGATAGCTAAAGCATTATACCTTCAACAGCAACCGATTCTTCAGCACCAGCCTGCAATTCCTGGGTTGCGAGCGATTGTACGAAGAAGGTCTGTTCAGTAGCCACATCAGGCAGGCCCTGGTTGACATTGAACTGGACAACTTCTTCGACCTTCGGGGGTCCGTATTCCCTGAGGGCATCAGAACCAGATGCCTCCGTCTCTTGGAGGAGGTTCTCTTTGAGAGGGCTGTTTGATGGCTTCTGTAGGAGTGATAATAGATTTGTAGTGAAAGAAGATTAGCAAGTGAATTGAATAACTTAACATAAACCATTCTTCCAAAACGCCATAACAATTGTTTGAATTAGCGATTGAAATTAATTTTTATTGTGATGTGATCTCGTTAGAAGATCAGTTTCTTTATTTGCTGGATAACTGGTAAAACAAAATGGCTATATGCAAATGGTTTGTTTCACATATGCATAATAAGTCCTAGTTAACTTCATATAAATACAAATTGTTTATTTTTATTTTTTCCACTATTATTTTTGATGTTGAATTCCAAACCGACTTGATCTGAAAGATCTATGATTATATTAATCTAATGTGGACACTTACCGAGACTTCAGAAGGCAGGAAGAAGCTAGGACCCTGAGGTCTCCATCCACTTGGCAGGTACGGACCAGAACCCAAAGCCGACACGGAGCCGATGGCGAAAACAATGGCAATGATGACCTGGATAACATGGATAAAAAGATTAATGAAGATAACAAATGGTTGATGATTTAAAATGTATGACAGAGGTTCATATATTGGATGAGACTCGATAAATCGTAAGAAGCTTTTAAATAGACTAATGTAAATCAGATAATCAGACCACTCGTTTCGTAACTAAATCCTTTTTTATATTTATATAAAAAAGGATTTAGTTACGAAACGAGTTCACAAAATAATTAGGTCGTGGCAGAGTACTTTAAAAGTAATTAGAAAGTGTAATTCGATTTTATTCATTGAAAATATGAAAACAGGCAAACGATTTACAAAAGTTAAAATTGAAAATAGGTTTGATATATTAATTAGAGCGGAACGCTTTTAACTTAAGATAGAAAGGGAATATTTAATAAAAAAATATATTATGAAACTAGAGATATTTTACCTTCATGTTGTATGAGATCTAAAGAACTGATTCTTCGAATGATGCCTTATCCTCGGAACATCCCAGTTTTATACTAAAATAAATCAAACAATACTATAGGTAGGCCTTGATCAACATTTTGTTCAAATATTGGTTGAACGGAATTTGATTGAGATTGAGTTGTGCAATTTTTAATGTGAATTAATTGTTAAGTGCCTGGTGAAGGTCATGTATGCTTGATGATGTTGGTGGGTAAGGCAGAGCTAGGAGACTATCTTTGTTTTGCAGAAAAGAGCTGTTCGATCAATTTATAAATTAAGCCCGAGACACTCTCTCAGAGAGAAATTTAAGGAGATTAATGTAATGACTGTGCCTTCTCAGTATATTTATGAAAATCTTTTATATGCCCATAAAAATATAAAATTGTTTAAAAAATACAGTGATATCCATAATATAAATACTAGGAACAAACACAAATTTGTAATACCTACAACAAGGCTCAAAAAAATAGGTGGCTCGTTTAGATGTCAATGTGTGCGCTTTTATAATATGCTTCCAAGCCACGTACAAAATCTAAGTCTTAATAAATTTAAATCATTCATTAAACGTAAGTTGTGCCAAAAAGCGTTTTATAGCATTAAAGATTACGTTGAGGATAAAACGGCTTGGGAGTGAGCTGCTCCAATTAAATTAATTTAGTTTTTTTTTTTTTTTTTTGTTTAAATATTTTGCACCATGAATTTTGTTATTTTTTAAAAAAAATATTTTTTTTTTTATTTTATTTGTTTTCTTGCAATGACAAGAATATTTACTTTTTAAAGTATTATATTATTTTATTTTAATTATTGTGAATGTGAAGACTATGTGGATCATTATTTTGTTTTTTAATTTATCTTAGTTTTTAATCATGGTCTGGCAGTTTGAGTAGTTTATGCGGCCTACCCGAATGTCCTTTCTTTGGTATTGTTCGTCGAATCGTTGAGCTCCTTACATTCTGAGTTGAGCTGCTCGGTTATTGACAAATGCGTGCACTGACTGGACAGGTCCACTCAATCTGGCTGGTTCTTTCCTCAAAAGACCATTTCAGACATCAGTCTACATGGTCTTCACATGATCGAACCAAGATTTTGTCAGGACTTTAAAAGAGACTGTGACCTCTGAGTTTGTTTCGGCCTTTCTTCTCAGAGTAGTCAGATATGAAACGCCGACCTCATCTAGTTTTTAAAAAAAAATATGTTAGACATGTAAAAGCGTTTGTACAAACCAACTTACAGAAATAAAATCATTTATCATTTATCATTTATCATTAGGACGGCAGAGTAGTCTACCACGAGATTTGCTTTAGTTTACTGCGTCTTGTATGAAATTTATATTTTCGTTTCGTTGTAAGTACTGTGGTCTTCGAATCTAGTTATGGTTTTTGAATTGATACAAGGAAGAGTGCTTCATTTGTGGAATCATCGACTTTGTCTCTGTTGTCAGTGATATTACATTAATAATTCCTTCATTTGCTATGCTAGTTCCAACACTACGTAGCCATTGGTAAGTAGAACTACTTCTTTGTTTTTTCATTAGGGAAAACTTTTGATATTTTCTCTAGAGTGTAGATTAGGTAAAAGTTCTCAAAAGCCTTTTTAGAGTTCCGTACCTCGAAAGGAAAAACAGAACCCTTATAGGTTCACTTGGTTTACCGTCCGTCCCTCCGTCTGTCTTTTTGTCAAGACCCTTTTTCTCAGGAACGCGTGGAGGTATCAAGCTGAAATATATATCAAATACTCAATTAAGTGTACTGCCCCTTAAAGCTGTGAAAAAATCAAAACTCCTAAGCCAACGCAATCAAAAGATACAGCCGTTTATGTCGCAAATTTTCGACACTCGCAAGACACTCGCAAGGGAATCAAAACCTACAAGGTACTTCCCGTGAACTCAGAATCTTGAAAATTGGCAAGAAGCAACGTCTTATAGCACAAATAAAGGAATAATTACGAAAACCGTAAATTCTTAGTTACATCATATAATAAAAATATTTTATAATTTAAAATGTACTACCCCTTTCCACATGAACGCGTAGAGGTATTAAATTGATATTCATATCAAATACTCAGGTGAGGTTTGTACGGAACCATCGGTGCGTGAGTCCGACTCGCACTTGGCCAGTTTTTTTTCTTAAGCCTGTTTGATTTCTGTGGAGAACTCTTTTGTATTACGAGATACGATTGGAGTTTGTAAACACCAGGATCTTTCCCTAGTATTAACGTACAGAGGCTTGCCTAGACAAGTGACATTAGCGTCGCGATCAGAGAGATTGTATTACAATCTTTCTGGTCGCGATAGTGATTGGTATTTCGACCATGTTTCGACCATCGGCATCACTTATATTTTCTAGAGCCACAGAGATTTCTCCTATTTCTTTGGAGTGTTTAAGTTTAAAGAGAGACAGAAAAGGTCGTAAAATCCTAATTTTTCTTTAAAAAAACTTAAAGTGGGCTACGCTATTATTTGTTTTGTCATCAAACAATTCATATTTACTCAGAGCTCCTGCAAAAAATATGTCGCCTAATGGTCTACCACGGAAATCTATTCACTCGAATGTAAGACAATACGTTGGTCCAAGGCCAATGGCGAGAATACGATCTATATTTATATTTTATTTAAATATTTAGTCGTTTTCCGCTCTGCTAATAAGTATTGATTTAACTTGTTTGCTTTTAATCTGCTTGGTTAAGATTTTGTGACGTTTTTCGTATAAATCTGTGAATGCCTTTGTAGTTGTTGAGGTTGTAAGCATGACTTTTGAGAGTGGGGTTCCGGGTTTGATACAGCGGGGTAGTTACGTTGCGTCCTTCGACTTTCCTTACAAGTTTTTATATTAAACTAGCTGACCCCCGCGGCTTCGCTGCCGTCAAAATTATAGCCTATGTTACTCGGGAAAAATGTAGCTTTCCATAGGAGAAATATTTTTTTAAATCGGTCCAGTAGTTTCGGAGCCTATTTGGTACAAACAAACAATCAAAAAAATCTTTCCTCTTTATAATATTGGTATAGATTGCTTTGTTAGTAAGTTAGTATGTGTGGATCAAATCTTGCACCAAAATGTTAAAATAGTAGTCATAGTAAGCTCAACCGATTGGGCTGAAATTTTGCATAAACGATTGGTTTTGATATCAATGCACGGTAAGTTAAAAAGTTCGGGAAATGTTTTGATAATTCAACAACATTCATTGTGTTATTTAAGTAGTCGAGGAAAAGGTTTTTTTTTACATTTAAAACAAAAGATTAGGAATTGCCTTCGAAATCTTGAGATGGAAAGTGATTGACGGTTGAGGTACTGGCAAAGTATTCTGTGTGTGGCTGATAGATGGGACAAATTGTGTTGATTAAGTAAATAAAATGATTTGCATGACTTCAAAACAAACGAATAAAATGTGAATTAAAATCTTTATTTAAGAAATAATATTCAAAAGCTCATTTAAGCTTTTACATAGTAAAGAACCCATATTTTTTTACATTTTTCCATATTCACCCAAAAAATAAAAAAATCACGTGCCAAAATCACAAAGCAAAAAAATAAATACAATTCAAAAATAGAATTATGTCTATGAGTCGGCCATTTTGTAGTCAGTAACCGTTGGAACGTGCGTTCCCGTTTCCATGGTTAGAATAACCGTTGTCACTTTCAGAGTGGGCGTGACCGCTGTCGTGGTTACCGTGGTTGTTGTAACCTTTGTCTTGGTTGCTGCGAACGTTGTTGGCGTTACTGTCATAACCTCCTGAGCGGGCTAGGTCTTCGGTGTCTTCGTAAGAGATCTGGGGCTTGAAGCCACGTTCGTCAGCTTCGTAGCTTACAGTCTGAAAGGTTTAGGAAATGTTATCATTATTAGTTGCAATAAAAACGTTGCGAAGTGATAATTTTTATTTCTTTTTTCTTAATTCTTTGTAAATTGTTGAAAATACAAAACAAAATAGTTCTTTCCCACCCTATTTACCACTAGCCACCTAAAAATCAATTGGAAATATCATAATCTAGTGGATATCTGTATCTACTTAAGCTGTTTCAATTTATGGTGTTCTCATTTAAACATAATAATATGGTGATTTATGTTAATCCAAACCAATAAAATATCATAAAGAGGAGGAGTCTCAATCCGAATTCGAAAAATATATCACTAATATAAAGTTATCGCTGAGTGTTGTTCCTGAAGGATATATGTTACGGAGCTATATAACCTTCCGAAACCGCGAAAAAAAGTTAGCCTTCCAGCTCCATTCAGTACAATAGTTAAAACAGGCCGACGCAGCTTAGTTATGACCAGTCCCAACTGACAGCGCCCGTTCACCAATATGACGCATGGAATGGCACCACTCAGCTCAACCATCATAAAGGCGACCGATTGATCTAACATATGCACCACCGTCAGAGAGACATTTTAAAGTCAAAGATATACCCAGTTAATAGTTACTAATTGCGTATCTGTTGCTCTATTGAACTAACCTGTTTCCTGCCATCAGGCAACACAACGTGGTACTCTCCCTGAGCTCGCTCCTCCTGCCTCTCCTCATGGTGGCCGAAGTCGGTACCTTCCTGGTAATCATTCACCATGTAGCCAAAGTTGTAGTTGGCGGGCTCCTGTAGAATATCAGAAGGTTAGGAGACAACAAAAGGTTACTTAATCATCATAGAATCAGCTCAGCAGTAGAGCTAGCGAACACTAGACCAACGAGCAATAGAAAATTAGACTTTTAACTTTGACTGTTTAAATGTTTCTTCAAATGACTTCACAACTACGTCTCATGTTTTATTTTTCAACTTACAGAATTAATTTCTTCCAGAGCGTTCCTGGCGAAGGCAGCAGCGTTGTGGTCATAGCCAGCCGCACTTTGTTCATATCCAGCTGATTCTTCACCACCAAGACGAGCGTGAGCACCAGCACCATGTTCTTGAGGAGCGGACCTGAGGACCAATTAATATAAGACATTAGAATAGCTGTGGAAGAAGGCCTTGGAAACGCTGGCGTGTAAATTTAAAGCCATTTAAGATGGATGGATGGATTGGTCGAAGAAGGCAATACACCGGTAAGAGTGAAGGGCTATGGGGATAACTTTTCCCAGCAGTGGGACAATATAGATAAAAATAAAAGAATAGCTGTGACAGAAGTGGATGACCAGCATTAATTAATTCGAGAGGCACCAAAAGAAGAAGAATAAAATCATTTAGGAGGCTTTGTATTCAGCTGGATCTTTTTAGGCGTGAAATCAACGTTTATACAGTTGTAAAACGTTTAAGCAGCCGACGAAGATACTGGTGAGTGTCTCCGTCAAGTGCCTCGCTATTATTCTGCTGTTCCAAGTGTCACAATAACTGTCACTCCCACTCTTTAACGAGTATTTAAAGAATCCTTACGAGATAAGTGTCTCAATGTTACATCACTAACATCATGCTAGAACTCAAAGGTGAACGTCTATTTAAAGTACATCTTCATTATGCCAGGTTTGTTGTGTTACCATTGAGCGAGAACAAACTGCTGCTGAGAAATTAAAGAAAAAAATATTACGTGTGATATAAGCTATGATGAGGTCGACGGTAAAGCACACTTGCCTAGAAGTAACCTATTCACTCTTGACTTAAAGAGCCCTAGATTGTAGCTATCGGGAATCACAGACTCCGGCAGGGCATCCCACTCATTAGCTGTACGCATAATAAAGGTATTCCCATATCGTTTAGTGCGTTTGGGTGGCATGTCAACCATGGACGAATGGATGAATGGTGATGATAAAGAGGTATGATGACAGGGTGTTAAGTCCCTCAAGCTCCATTAAAAAGGAAGGATCCTCCGATAAGATGGGTTTTTGTGTAACAACCCTATGGTTGTTATCGGACTGTTGTATATATTCAAATTGCATGAAGCACTTTGATTGCGTGATGTGGAATTTATAGATAGATGCCGCTACAATGATATAAGTGATGCTTGCTTACCTTCCAAAAGCATTAACTTGAGCTCCATGTCCATTCTTTCCACCGTGAGCTCCAGCGTGTCCATGGGATCCTACACCAGCACGACCCTGAGGTCCATCCAGGTTTCTTGCAGCCACTATGGAAGGTCCACCTCCGAAGTTCTGGTTGGCTGGGCCTTGAGGGTAGCCGGCGCTGCGAGCCGAGGATGGAGGCGGAAGGTAGCTGGAAGATAAATAATATGGATTCAGAAATTTGTTAATCCTACGGTTTCATAAAACGGTGGAATTAAAGCGAATCTCAAATACTCGTAGATTACTACGAGT
Source organism: Orthosia gothica (assembly GCA_949775005.1). Taxonomy (NCBI): domain Eukaryota; kingdom Metazoa; phylum Arthropoda; class Insecta; order Lepidoptera; family Noctuidae; genus Orthosia; species Orthosia gothica. The sequence goes on from OX459036.1 coordinate 24,122,798, forward strand.
ATTTGAGATTCGCTTTTATTCCACCGGTACAGGGTGACTAATAATCGTTGCCAATATTTCAGGCGGTGAAAATACTCATAAATACGAAATTTTTGTTAACTATTGTATCATCTGTGATATATGAAAAAATCCACTGTTCAGTAGGCAAATAAGTGCAGGAGCTCTTGAGTATGTATGAGTATGTAAAGAACGAATAACAAAGATACGAGATCCAAAAAATACTCTCATTTAAACATTGAACTAAGTTTGACTTTGTACATGTACTTTATTATCACATTGTAATAAATATTGTTTTTTGGTGTACAATAAAAATAATATAATGAATAGTACGCTTTTGAAATGTAAATACTTCAAAACACAGAATAAGGGTCGATTTATTAGTAAAGGAACTTTGGGACTTTAGTTAAATATGTTATTATAACATCTATTCACCTGTTTGACGGAGGAGGTTCGGCACAAGCGAACGCCACAAGAAGCACTACAGCTGCTATGGTCTGAAAATAATAGAAGATAGATATTTAGTATTAATATTCCTTTGAATTATTAACAGGCCCACTATTGCGTCAGAAAGGCTCTTCAGATTTCAAACCAAAAGGACCAAATTTTCAAACTTGGTCCTTTAACACTGCAATCCAATAACTTCAAAATTTTCAAAATATTAAAACGAAAGAATACCTTCATATTGCAGATATTACAACCAAATTAATGTCGAAAGTAAGTCTGTATGTACAGATGTGACTTGTTGAAATGATACTGTCGTCATGTTGTACGTAGCTTTTATACAACATGTCTTCAATAGGTTTTGGGGATGAAAAATTGAAGCTCATTAGCGACATAAAAGACGAGCTTTCAAGGTGTAACAAGATTTGGGACCGCGGAGGGCGTGGAGTCGACTTGAGTTGTTTTTTTGTACGACGTAATGTTTTGTGCTTTGGTTTATAAAAGTTTTAGTTGCTAAGTTTTTGTAGTTGTATAATGAATGTTTTTCATTTTAGAACGAAGTTTTGGAAGATTTTTTTTAACAGGTATTTCTTTGCAATTTGACATAACGTCATTTTCACATCGTGAATTTAAATAGTGAAAATAAACTGTCTTTGTAAATAAATCGCCATTTCCATGCTTTTCATTGCAATCTGAATATTACATATTTGGATATATTACTAAATTATGTCATTTATGCAAGGATGATTTGAAACATAATGTTATCTATCTGACAAATAAACGATTGTCTGCTATTTGATTTGAAAAGCTTAAGTCATTTTTTTTTTAATATTTACACGTGGACACCGGCCAAATCTCTTACACCACACAGCTCTCCACAGTTTTTCTGTCCTACGAATATGTCACTCAAGGATGTACCAACTACATAGACTTCCTAATACTACGCACATGCATTATCTGCAATTTGACCTTACTCCGGATTAACTACATAATAATAATAACTTATGTTTGTTCGTGATACCCAATATCTGGATAATGGAGGTCAGGTACCACAGACATAAATCTTACTAGATAACGCAAGCCGCTCCATCTGTATGAAAACCAAGCGTTCCACTTTTTCACAAACTTTTTAAAAACAATACTTATCAATGTAAGATAACATTTCCAATTCTCGGCCAACTTTTTCTATACATTCTTTATAGCACAATATGGCAAGGCATTTTTCTAGATTTCGGTGGATTTCCGGTGCCGATAATGCTAAATGAAAGTTCAGATTACGATCATTGATCGTAACTTTACTCCGTTTTATGGCACGCGAAGCACATACAATCGCCTTATACCATGTTTTACGCAAATAAATATGATTTAAATTTTACGCTCATCTAGTTAGATTTATGTCTGTGTCAGGTACGCAGTCACTTTGTAATAAACTCCTGGTGTTCTACTGCATCCGGTTTTACTGGAAGCCGAATCCAATAATTATTGTAGCTAGGGTTAAATTTTGAGAGAGAGAACCAAGGTTACCGACATAGCCCGAAGAATTGCCAAACTTAAGTGGCAGTGGGCAGGGCCCATTGCTCGCAGAACGAATGGCCGATGGGGCCGAAAAGTTCTGGAGTGGCGACCGCGAACCGAAAGACTTTGCTTTGGCATCCCACTAGGTGGACAAAGAACTGTAAGACCTTTTTATACCATGTTTTACGCAAATAAATATGATTTGATCTGATTTGAAAGATCTGGTGAAGGTTGCGATGTTCCGCTGGATGCGAGGCGCACGGGACCGGTCAATGTGGCAACAGGTTTTTTTTTTTGCTTGCATATATGCTTATGCATACTGCACTACCACGGGGAGACAGCGCTGTTATGTGGGACTCTAACCCACTAAAATTCCACGGTGCCCTCCTGTGCCGCTCATGGTGGGAACACGGGCACGCGTTAGCACTCACCGCGAACCCGCCGTGGCTGTCCGTCTCCGGACTCTCCTCTGGGGAGGACCACCACAGCGACCAAAACAGTATATGGGCGCCAGACGACCCCGTGTGTGGCACCCTTGGTCCCCCTGTGACGATGTGGCGATACTTGGGGGCTATGCCCAGCAGTGGACGTTTTGAGATGCAATGATGTTTATGTGAAAAACTGATATTCACCTGCATCATATTTGGGGACAAAGGCGATGAGGATGAATTACTTGTGGTATTGAGGTCCTTGCCTTAGAAGGACATACATAGACCTTATTGGTCATGTTCTTCGGAAAGGCCAAGTGCGCAGTACTCATAAATGCGAGCGTGTATAACTAGATGTATGACGCAAAAGTATTATGTAAAGATCGTAGCAGGTGGCGTTCTGTAGTTTCTGCCTACCACCATGAGAAGTGACGTGAGTTTATGTATGTGTATTGAGGTCCCTGGTATCGGAAGTCTAAGTTTACTAGTTACTTCATAGTGAAAAAAAAAACAAATGCATTAAGTTTACCCTACCCTACCTCACGTTAGGCAGATGAAAACTGATATGTTGATAAAGGGCGAAGAAATGAATCCTGAAAATAGCACAGTATTCTTAGGCTTAAATTTGGATGCTAAGCTTCAGTGGGGCCCACTTATAGATAAATTGTCAAAGAAGCTAAGCTCCGCAGCATATGCTGTTAGAAAAATCGTAATTCAACTGACATAGAGACAACCCGTTTACTATACCTTAGCTATTTTCATAGTGTAATGTCGTACAATATTCTGTTGTGGGGAAATGCCGCCGACATCCAGACTATCTTTGTTTTGCAGAAAAGAGCTGTTAGATCAATTCATAAATTAAGCCCGAGACACTCTTTCAGAGAGAAATTTAAGGAGATTAATGTAATGACTGTGCCTTCTCAGTATATTTATGAAAATCTTATATATATGTGTAATGCAGTGATATCCATAACATAAATCATCATCTGCCTAGCCTTTTCCCAATTGTTGTTGGGGTCGGCTGCCAGTCTTACCGGATTCAGCTGAGTACCAGTGTTTTACATGGAGCGACTGCCTATCTGACCTTTACAATCCAGTAACTGGGTAACACCATACCCTTGGCAAGACTGGTGTTAGATCTCAAGCTTCTGACTACCCGTAACGACTGTCAAAGATCTTCAAATGACAGCCGGGACCAACGGCTTAACGTGCTTTCCGAGGCACGAAGGACAGGATATATATATATATATATATCCATAACATAAATACTAGGAATAAACACAATTTGTAATACCTACAACAAGGCTCAAAATAGGTGGCTCGTTTAGATGTCAATGTGTACGCTTTTATAATATGTTTCCTTTATTTTTTGGTTTTCTTGCAATGACAAGAATATTTACTTTTTAAAATAAATAAATAAAATAAAAAATAAGAAATTAGGGTTCCATACCCAAAGGGTAAAAACGGGACTATATTACTAAGACTCCGCGATCCGTCTGTCTGTCTGTCTGTCCGTCTGTCACCAGGCTGTATCTCTTGAACCGTGATAGATAGACAGTTGAAATTTTCACAGATGATGTATTTCTGTTGCCGCTATAACAACACATACTAAAAACAGAATAAAATGAATATTTAAGGGGTGCTCCCATACAACAAACGTGATTTTTTGCCGTTTTTTGCGATAATGGTACGGAACCCTTCGTGCGCGAGTCCGACTCGCACTTGGCCGGTTTTTATTAATCATGGTCTGGTAGTTTGAGTAGTTTATGCGGCCTACCTGAATGCACTTTCTTTGGTATTGTTCGCCGAATCGTTAAGCTCCTTTAATTCTGAGTTGAGCTGCTCGGTTATTGCCAAATGCGTGCACTGACTGGACAGGTCTACTCAATCTGGCTGGTTCTTTCCTCAATAGACCATTTCAGACAACAGTCTACATGGTCTTCACATGATCTAACCGAGATTTTATCTGGACTTTAAAAGAGACTGTGACCTCTGAGTTTGTTTCGGCCTTTTTTTTCAGAGTATTCAGATAGGAAACTCCAACCTCATCTAGTTTTAAGAAATATGATCGACATGTAAAAGTATTTGTACAAACCAACAAACAGAAATAAAATTATTTAAGTTCTGCTCCTAAATTGGCGTTTAATTGTTCAATAACATAGAGGCTGAATGAAAGTTGTGTTTCTATGATACTGTACGAAGTTAAGTGGCATTTATAGTTAGTTTTTGGGTTCTTTGCTGCATGAGCTAATCATTATTTCCCAAAAATGAGTTTATAAGACTTTAAAAATGTTGAGACTGAAGGTATAACCACGGCAGTACCGTGTTTGCGGCAGTATTTCGACAATTATACCCTTTCATTCTACCGTACTGACTCTTACCGGCTTCCTTCGCTTCATAAAATAATATCTGTGTACTAGATTTCCCGCGGGTTCACCCGCATTGTTTATTTAACAGGAACCATGCATTTTTGGGATATAAAGTAGTTGAAACCTGAGTATCATTAATAGACTCTACAATAACTCTGATGATAAATTTCTGTTTTTTAAATAGTGAAAGAATTTAAGTAATTCGATCAGTTCTGCCAGAGATTATCGCTTACAAATTTACAATCTGACCTCAGACTATTGGTGATTGGTTTAGAGTACACAAATCTATTGCCTGTAACATTTTCTGACGAAATTTGGACAGGAAGTTCGAGTTTTGTATAAGAATACTTACTTATTAGTAGTAGCAGATATATGTTGTTGTATGAAGAAGCTCACTCGGGGAAGTATTATTACTATAACTTACTACTTTATTTTGCAGCATTAAGGTTGAACTAGTCGACGGCATGAACTATTTTGTGCGCAGGGTTAAATTGCATGCTATCTTATCCGACAACACGTGCGAAAGAAATAGATGCTGTGATGAGCAGTAAGAAGCTAGTTCGCGTACGAATTAGCACTTTTGCAAATTTTTATCGAAAAGGATGATGATTTAGGACGAAAACGAGCGCGCGAAATTTTATAAACAGACCTTTGGGAGTCTAGATATCATGCAAAAACGACTAAATATATATTTTTTAAATAAAATTATTTGCATTGTTGAATTACTAATCTATCCCTGTATGGAGGCCGTTTTGCAATTTTCCTTCTTCTTATGGTATTTATTTCCGCCCAAAGATGCGTTAAAATTAGTGTTGAAATATGGCACTTTCGACGCTCATAACTTTCAAATATATATTTTTTTTACATTTTTGTTTCCATACAGGACTAGATAATGATGAGACAAATTGATATCATTTTTTATTTTGAACGTACATCGTAAACAGTGGAGAAATCTCTACACTACGTTTGTATGGAAGAATTTTTAGCTGCAGGTTTCCTCACGATCTTTTCTTTCACCACATGTCAGCAATGTCCAAGATTTACTTGCAAATTCTCATACTAAAAAAAAAAAAAAAAATGTTGATGACGTCGTCATATACGAGTATATATATATTGTTAGATGTGTAATCATTATGTGTATCCTGTATAATCTTCTATAGTACCTACTATCCGACCGGATTTTGGGCAGTGGCTCTAGCTCCGAGTCCTCCATAATGTGAATGAAAGTTTCATTGGCTTTGCATCATTTTCATTGGTTTTCATTTACCTTTTTAAATTATAATATAATGTGTAACACTGTGAACATATGTTTTCGTCGTAATAAGAAGACGTACGTCAGATTATTTTTTTGGGTTTTCTGTATAATGATACTTAACTTATTGAACAATATTACTTTTTGGAGCATTGAGTCATGTCAATCAAACTGCATTCATGAGAAATTTTGGCGTAGGTCAATCAAGGTTGGTTCTGACTTCACCCTTGCTGAAACCCACCCCACCAACAGTCGCCCACCTTGAGCGACCTTGTTCGCCGCCACCACCGGGCACCGCACCCAAATCATGCCGAGCCCGGTAGCGTCGGCGCGGATCTCGCCAGTCCGCACATCCTCAGACGGACATCCACCGGCTCGGGCGATGGCCGCAACGACCTCCGCTGGGGTTGTCGAGTCATCCAGACCGTCGATCCGCAGCTCAGCCGTCTTCATCGGCCTGGACACCCGGACGTCCTCAGGGTTGAAGACCTCCCGCAGCTTGGCGGCCAAAGTGTCCGCCTTTTCAGCGCTAGAGGCACCCGACACCTCAAGCAGCCGCGCCCCCGTAATCGCCGGCCTCATTTTGAAGCCGGACGGTGTTCCAAGGTCGGGGAACGCGACTTTGGCCCTTGCTTCTGTCAGGACCGCCTTGTAAGTGACGCCGCTTTCGACGGCTCCGGGCTGCAGCGTGATCACTACAGCCGCGGAGCGTGGGGCTCTGACCTTAGGCAGTCCTCCGGCCTTATTTGATGCCGGTACGGGTGCCCCAGCGGTTGCCGGCGGCGCCGTCCTCTTCTTTCGACGGCGGCTCCTCTTGACCACCGTCGTCCAGGCCTCCGTGAGGGGGCCAGGTGGCGTCGGTGGGGTCGCAGCCGCCGACTGATAAGTGGGCGCGGTCATACCCTCAGCGGACTTGCTAGCCTCTTGCCCGGCTCTTCTGGTTTCAACCGCTGCGGCCGCAGGGCCCGGTTTTGCGGGCGCCTCCTTTTTCCGCTTATCCGCAGCGAGCGGTGGGCGGAGGTTTTCGGCCGGCAGTCTCGCCTCTATGGCCTCTAACCGGGCACCCACCATTTGACCACACTGCATCATGCAGATGCGTGCGATCTTTTCAACTTCTGCGTCCGTAAGTGCAGAGGCTGACGATGGGACCGGGGATTGAACCGACGAAGGGGCCAGCGATGGGGCCGTGACGGAGGAACCGGCTGCTGCCTTCTGGGCAGCAAACTGCCGCTTGAGGTCCTCCAACTCGAAACGGAGACGGCTGTTCTCCTCCCACAACTTCGCCGTCTCCTGCGTGGTTGTTCGGCTACTGAGGACCTCAACCGCCTCCTGGATGCTGTCCACCGCGTCTTTCAAGGCACGCGTGAACGTGCCCTTCAGGTTGCCCGATTTGGTGGCAACCTTCAGGACGACATCCAGGCCGTCTCTCACTTGGCGACTGAGCGCCACCGCCGATGCATCCACCGTCCGAGCCTGGCGCCGCTCTCGTGCCTGTCGGGCCAACGCATTGACCTCGTCTTCCGCGACAGCCCGTTGCTGCGCCCGCTTTACGGCATTCGCCTCCGCCTTGTTTGCCCCTAGCAGGGACGTAGTGGAGCCACCGCTCTGATCCGCACTCATGTGCCCGGGGTCGCTTTGCACGGTCTTTGCCGGTGCAGGAGTGTCGGGCCGAGACAAGAAGCGACCCCGCACGTCACGCTCTGGCACCCGAGTGATGGTCCCCACCGCGCGACCCCGTCCTCTTCGTCCGGTTGAAACCTTTGGGGCCGACAGGTTCTCCTCACTTGAGGAGAGACCCAGCGACCCCGAGTCCTTAATGCGCGGACGCTTCCTCCAAAATTTGGAGGTGCCACGCGAGCCCTGATCAGACAATTTGTCTCCAGGATCAGAGCCTCCTCGGCTCTTGTTGCCGCCGACGACGGCAAGAGGTACGTCCACATGGGGACTTGAGCCTCCTCGGCTCTTGTTGCCGTCGGCGACGGCAAGCGGTGCATCCACGTCGCGCAGTTGCTCCAGGTTAACCTGGAGCTCCTTTTCTCGCTCGTGGCGCAGGTCGGCGGTGGTCTGCCGGCCCGCGAGACTATTGGTGCCCCCCTCAGATACGATGGGGCTGCCCTCTAGGAGATCCCTAGAGGGGCGGGACTCTCCCTTGCGTTGCGCAAGGGTACCCGCCTGAGGATTGTTTTCCTTTAGTCCTGGTTCCATGTTTTTCCTTTTTAAGGGTGTGGTCCCTCTCCCAGCGCTAGGGACCGGATACAAACCCTCCGGCCATTCATCCCCTCGGCACGCTAGACCTTGGGATTGGGTTCCGTCTCTACTACACGCCCACTCGACCTACCCTCTGTCAGCAGAGGGGGGAGTAGGCGTTAGAATGGCCACCGCAGCAACGGTTTACCCGTCCCGCCTCTAGCCCGGTTCCCTTCACAGACCATCATGGATGATGAACTGTGTTTGGAACCGTGACCTTTCCTCGTGTGTTGAAATTAGCCGCCCGCCCCAACTGTCCACCCAACGCGGGTGGGCAGCTGGAGCCGACGTTGCCCAGGGTGCGCCGCGTGGAGGCTTTCAACTTGCACCCCGGGGAAACCTAACCTAACCTAACCTATTTTAATTTTGCTTGAATTATCTGGCCAGCTATGCTCGAAGATCCGAAATAAGATTACATAGAAAATATGGCAATATGGAACCACCGGCACAGCTTGCAGGCATAACTAGCTGAAATGGCAGTGGGCCGGTCATGTTGTCAAAAACAGTCGGTGAAGCAGACGAGTTCCGGAGCGGAGCCTGCGGTTTGGCAAGCGTGAGTGGAACGATGACGTGGACCCCAGGTAAGTGAACCGTAAAAACGTAGCTGGGCCAGACTGGAAGCGGAAGGCAGAGGACCAGGGTTGTGATCTAGCTTGGGAGAGGCCTATGTTTAGTAGTGGACTGCTTTAGGCTTAGTTGACTATTAAACCGAAAAACAAAAGCTTACACCTACTCGTACGTGACGATTTGTTTTACCCAATGTTTTTTATTACTATTATTATTATTGATAGGCTCGCGCTTGACCACTATCTCACCTGATGGTAAGCGATGATGTGGTCGAAGATGTAGCACGATAACCTAGAAGAAACCTATGCACTCTTGACTTGAAGAGTCCTAGGTTGTAGCTATCAGGCAGGAAATTCCACTCCTTAGCTGTACGCAAAGTAAAAGTATTCCCAAAACGCACCAAAGTGCGTATGGGTGGGATATCCACCATGTACCGATGACGCAGCGCCGTACGTCTAATAGTCCAATGATGGAACGAGCTAGCAGGAATTAGTTCATGCAATTCCATCGCACACTCTTCGAAATGTAACCGATAAAAAACCGACAGACTGGCAACTTGGCGCCGATGTTCATGGCTCTGGAGCCTAGACTCGACCAGTATGGTCTATGAGTACGGGCCAAGAGTCTCATGGGCGATGACCCTCTTGACTCTTGGTCCGTTTTTCTATCGACTTTAGTGCATCCAGCTGGTACATGGCAGATCCGTCCCAGAGATGAGAGCAGTACTCCATGCATGACTGAACTTGCGCTTGATACAAGTTGAGCAACTGTTCTGGCGTGAAGTGCCGTCTCACCTTTGCAAGGATCCCCAACTTTTTAGCAGCCCGTTGAACTTTTGCCTCAATGAATGGACCAAAATTGAGGGTCGATGCCAACGTAACGCTAAGAAGCTCAAGATGATCCGTTATCGGCACGGTCACAACACGGAAAGAGCCGGGTGGAATTGGCTACTTGTAGCGGAAAAAAAAATGATTGCAGATAGTGCGAAACATTAAAAAAAATGGTAGGATTATCCTGGTTGCACGATTACATAAAACGTTATGTAACTCAGTTACCTAAAACTGAAACCTACGCTGTTACCAGGTAAGTAAGGTACCTATGCGAGTTTTAAATATGGACGGAGTTATGTAATAGTACCTAATAGCAGTCGAGGTCAATAGGTATACATACTGATTAGAAAATAATTCCTGGGAATACCTTGTTTGCGTAAAAGCATAAGGAAAAAAAGGATTTCAACTAATCAATGACAGATTAGATTAGTTCCAATTAACATTGTTTTAATAATGCCGGGCAAGTACAAATGTCACTTTTTCAGTGAGTATGTACTTCTCTTTATCTTGGACATCGGATAATGAAAACATCGTGAGGAATCCTGGACTTACCTACATCTTCAGTTAAAAGAATAATCTATACTAATAATATTATAAAGAGGTAAAGTTTGTGAGGATGTAGGGGTAATCTCTGGATCTACTGAACCGATTTAGATGAAATTGCCATCGAGATAGTTTGATACCCTGGGAAGGACATAGGATAGTTTGTGTTTCCTCGGGATGATAAAACACTTTTTACGCGGGCGAAGCCGCGGGCAGAGGCTAGTAAAATATAAAATGTTATAAACAGTAAAGATTTGATTGTTTGTTTGTTTGTAATGGTTAAACTCAAAAACTACTTAACCGATTTTAAAAATTCTTTCACCAGTAGAAAGCTACATTATCTATTCCTGAGTGACATAGGCTATTCTTTTTATCTCTAAAACGGGTCCTGTGGAGTGGGCGTCAGGAGCGAAGCTGCGGGAAATGCTAAAAGTTAATAAGTATGAGTTTGAAAACGCTAACCCATCTTCAGCAAGCGTGGTAACTAATGCTCGTGGCTTCTCTGTATGAGAAGAGGCCTGTGCCCTGCGGTGGGACAGTTATAGGCTGGTACAATTTTTAATTCTAGTATGTTCGGCAGGCTATAATTAGCCTATGTAATCATAAGAAACAGCAATGAACAATCAATGCGCGATCAAACGCTTTATGTCATAAAAGTCGGAATTACCTACAGTGTAGGTATGGTAGGTCCTACACAATCATTTGCACATCGCTCACTGTTTGTCAAATTTACTTATTTCTAAAAAATATAATCGACTTCCAAATAAAAACACTCAAAAGTAAAAAAAAAAACTTCTATTTCGGCAATGGGTGTCAAAAAACGAAGAAATGAAAACAGGAACACCCAAAACTATTTTGTAAAAAAGTTTTTTATCTTTCACTTTTTAGTTGTGGTACATAATGGACCAATTCTACAGGCTAGGTACCTGTAATGCCCAAAGTGAAGCTAGAATAGATTAACCCAGTAACATGAAACTTAAACATAACCGGTGGAATGAGAGTATACCAGGGTGAACTGTTTATACCTGCGTACCTCTTTAGATCGTGCCAGTGTGATGTTATGTTATGAAATGGTGTAAACAATAAACAGACATGCGACTGCAGCTATCCCGAGTGATTTGCCGTCATTTGTTGAAGAGTTCTGATGATCTTTGTCTGTTCTGGTGTTATCGACTGTGACACAGTTTATACTAGTACAGTCGTCAACGTAATCTCTTAAGCATGATCAGTATTAGATACTCACTTCATTGTCATTGTTCAACTTAGATTAAGAGAAAATTGTTAATTTGAATGTTACAAATAAATTATTTATTTATTTATTTATATCTACGAAGTTCTTCATCAGATCTTGATGAAAATTAAATAGGACCACATGATAAGCACCAACATAAAAAAAAAAAAAACTAATTTAAAAAGGGGAATTTTTAACTGCACCTCTATTTAGAAATTTAAGCAAACAAAATATCTCCACTAATAACCTACTGCAAAACAATATTACTCACCGTAAAACAAAAATACTGATTTGCACACAAATTATTCAATTAAATATAAAATAAATGTGAATTAGTCCAAGAGCGAGCGAAGCGAGCTCGGGAGCTTAGGGCACCCCGACACGGATAGGTTAGGTTCGAAGGAGATGACGGGAGCTGAAGTGAGCGAGCAAAGCGAGCGAACTCAGCTCCCGTCATCTCCTTCATGTTAGGTTACTTTAGACCCTGCAGACAGAAATAGGAGCCCTGCGCAGCGGGGCTCCGTCGACTTTGTTTCGTTTCCCCCCCTCCCTTAAAACTTAAATATTTTGTTGCACTCGAAGAATTATTAGATTTACTTTTAGTTAACAGATAGTTATTCAGTAAAACAGTTAAGCTTTAAAGATCTAGCAGTATAGTATAATTCATTTATTTGATGAGCAAATTTAGTGTGCAATTCAGTATTTTTGGTAGTAATTTCGAATATTTTGATTGAAAAAAGGGGAATTACAGTTAAAGTATTAAATACCACCCATTTAAAAATCAAAAACCCGACTGCTTAAGAAGCGAACTAAAAAGCTGTAAACAAGAAAAATCATGCTGTGCAGTCGGAGGATGAGGCAGTTCGCGAATATATATCCTCCAACTGCACAGCATGATTTTTTCTTTTTACAGCATTTTAGTTAGCTTCTTAAGCAGTCGGGTTTTTGATTTTTAAATTAGCTTTTTTTATTTACAACTTTTTATTGTTTTTTTTTATTTTTTATTAATACTTTTAAACATATAAGTGGTTTAAATTTTTGTAATCACCTCTAAAAACCCTTCATTTTGATACCCCAATCGATGGGTTACGAAGAAAAAAAAAATTGCAACCTCTACAATATGGCGCCCAAAATCCACCATGTTTCTTATTTTTAACGGCACTTATCTAAGAAAACTTGGGCGGCCAAGACATTTCTAATGATGTCATAATTATAAAAATCCGTCAAGTGGTTTGAAATATACGAGGTAATAAAGAATATTACATACATACAAACACACATACATACAAGATACGCGCGAAAAACATAACCGTTTCCTTGCAGCCGGGTACAAAAAAACACATAACCCAGTCGGGTAAAAAAAATACAATCGAATTGATAACCTCCTCCTTTTTGGAAAGAAAACTGCCTAAAACTCTAAACTTCTGTATTGAAGAGCAATTATTGCGCGATTTTTGCTGTTGCAAAATACGTAATAAGCCTGCGGGTCGGCTTTCTGTCTCACTGGAATCAACTCACCAGCAATTTACATAAAGAAACTGCATGTATTTTCTCGACGACTCCAATTACGGGGTAAAACTATACTCATTGGTTAGGTACCCTGTTTGTTAGCCTGACAGGCTTCTGAGTACCCGTAATGACTTTCAAGGACTCTACTAATGACAACTGGCACTAAGGGCTGTTGCGCACTACATCCGATCCGTGTCCGTAAAATTTCGGATCCGAAGTAGGCGTAGTACTTCTTGTAGGGAAGCTTACGCGGTACATCCGAACTCTATCCGTCATGATCTCTCATAATTCTGTGTGCTTATTCCGAGTTTTTACTCATGTTCACTAGCGTTAACGTAAACGATCTCTTATGTTATTTTCTACACAAAAAAACAGAGATTTCTGCTTACCAGTGCGATGACGATAAGCGCTGTCTGGTGACCAGACGGCGCTTATCCAGTTTCAATACAAATTGACGTTTACGTTAACGAACTCAAATAACGGACACTGATCACAAACACCAAAGTAGTGCGTAACCACCCTAAGAGCTTATCACTGTGATTTAAGAAGCAAATAGTTAGGATACCATGATTGGCTACAAGAACAGCCAATTATCCACTCTTGCTGGAAAAATTACCTTCTCTGTGCAACGCTTGTTAGGGGACTTCACTGGGGGGACGGAACAAGCGTCTTCCCCAAGCCTTGCAGTAGTAACGCCAGGAAAGACGGTGGCACGTTATTACTATGCTACCGTCTTTCCTGGAGTTACTTGGTGGGTCGACAGACGTGTCATTATCATCATCAGCCTGTAGCAGTCCACTGCTGGACATAGACCTCTCCAATTGCACGCCATTTGCTTCGATTTTCGGCAACTCTTATCCAGCTGCTTTTAGCCACCCTGCGAATATCGTCACTTCACCTATCCTGAGGGTGTCCTACCTTACGTTTACCAGTTCGCGGTCTCCACTCAAGAACACGTCTACCTCAACGGTCATCGGTTCTACGGCTTATATGGCCGGCCCATTGCCACTTCAGCTTGCTTATTCTGTGAAATATGTCGACAATTTTGGTTCTCTGCCGGATCACCTCGTTTCGGATTCGATCCCTTAGAGAGACTCCGATCATAGCCCTTTCCATAGCTCGCTGAGCGACTTTAAATTGATGCACCAGCCGTATCGTGAGTGTCCATGTCTCGGCCCCGTAGGACATAACAGGTAGTACGCACTGGTTGAAGACTTTGGTCATCAGGTTCTGTGGAATACGTAACGAGAGGACTTGACGAAGTTTTCCAAACGCCGCCCAGCCCAGCTGTATTCTTCTTTTAGCCTCCTTCTCAAAGTTGTGGACAAACGTGTGTAAACTTAGCCTTAATTTTTTTAATTGCCCTTTCATCCTAAATGATTATAAATACGGAAAAAACTTATTACATATTATGGACACTTCATAGTGGAATTATGATTGTCGTCATTAAAATCAGGTCAGGTCATGTATTCTTTTTTCTACCAGTCCACTTACGTTGACTAACCAATGTATGACTACAAGCAGTTTTGACCCCATTTATTTATTGATAAGTTCAGGAAAACTATATCAAGTAGGTATACAGGGTACGTGCTGCCGTGCACAGCGACGCTCAGGGCAGACTCCTTTACAGTCTCCCTAGGGTTGTGTATTAACAGGCGTTGCACAGAGGGGATTCCGGGGTCGTCTTTTAAGAGGTATCGGGGCCTCTCTACGTGCTGGTGGTGATCACTGGGGTGGTTGAAGTGAAGGTTTTGAAGGTTTCACTACGAAAATAAAATAAAAGGTATACCAGGTGACAGGACATTCGGTACAATAATTAAAATATGTTAAAATTAAGCTAATTTGCAATAATTTTGACAATGACAACTTGGGTTCTGAACTAGGTTGTCTTCGAGTAATCCAACTTTCTAATATTTTTTTGGATTTTTGCGATTTGCCAAAAAAACAAATATTTGTGTGAGAAATCTACTCCACGCTGGATAGTAAACTGATACTTTACTAATACCTAATTAACGAATAATTTCTTGAAAGTTCTCTCATATATCGAGGCGAGGCACGATTCAATCCCACAAAAAAAGCAGTTTATATAAATTACAGAAATAATAATTATTAATTATTTCTTACAGATTAAAAACACAGCCACCACTAACATTAACATTCGAAACGGGATATTTACCATGTTTACTGTTTGTTTGTTTGTTTGTTTAGTGCAAAAAACGATCAATAAAGAGGGTAGACCGATTTGTCTCCTCATAAACACCCACCCGCAAGAACTTCAGTTTATCCGTGATCATGGTGCTTGCAACAGCACCGAAATAAACTGCAGTTAATTAGTTTAAGTTGTATAAACTCGTAACAAACAGTAAACATGGTAAATATCCCGTTTCGAATGTTAATGTTAAATAAGCACAGATTAATCTTAACTGCTTATTAAACATTAACATTTATTTTTTTAGATTTAAGAAATAGGATGGAAACCCATCCTATTTCTTAAATCTAAAAAAAACAAATTAACTGAAGTACATCTTTTGCTTAAAAATAAGTACGTCAATTTAAATTATTTCTTAAATATTTGGTAGAGCCAGCTCTTGTCTTTGTTATATCTTGTATTAAATAAAATAGATTTCCAGACAATCTTCATTATGTTTGGATACACATACCAAAGAGTACTATTATAATATTGATTACAATTATGTTCGGATACATATACAACAGTCTTCTTATTTTATTAGAGTTTTCATTCAATTCAGCAGGGTTGGGGTATATTGATATTCTGGAAATAAAAATAGTAAGATTTATATAAAAATTATCTCACGTTTTATCAGAGGCTTATTAATAAACTAACTGCCGCCCGCGGCTTTACACGCTTGGAATAAGTTTTTCCCCAATATCTAAAAAAATATTATTTCGTCTATCAGAAAACCTTTTGATGCATTTCCATCCAAAGGGTATCAGCGGTTTAGGAGTGAAAACGTGTTCGAATTTTATTAGTATGGATATTGATGCTGACAGCTTTTGAAAGTGGCTTATAAGTGTTGATCAATTCCGTTGGTGATATTAGCTACAGGAGGAATAAGAAGATTTTTTAACACAAAAAAAATTAAACCAGATATGGCATTCAAATGCATGCCTATTATCTTATCTTATCTTATGGAGGGGCCGAGAAGCAACTCGGAAACTTCGACCCATTGGGATCTATTGTGGTCCCCTAGATAACTTACTCCTCCCCAATCTCGTTGAAAACTCTTTTCATGAGTCTTACAACAAGACTGGGAGATATGAGCCTATAGTCTTCTGGTTTAGGATATCCAACCCCTAGTAGACTCATTCGCTTACCAGCCAGTGCATCGCATGTGCACAGAAGATGCTCCATGCGTTCCGTATGTTCTCCGCACAACCTGCACATGGGTGTCACGGTCAGACCCATCTTCATGAGCATGTCGTTGGTTCCAAAGTGCCCAGTAAAGGCCCCAAGCAGGTAGCGGATTTGCCCCCTGCTCATATTCCAGATGCATTCCCGGGCTTTGAACGTAGAGCCTAGGAATTTCTTGGAGTGTTGTAGACCAGTAGTATACAGCCAGTGTATTCTTTGTCTGTGATCTGCAAACTCCTTAAATGTGGCTTTTACGAGACACGTCGAAATGCCTACACATGGTTCTGGACCCACAAAATCATTTGCTGAGCCCTCTCTTGCCAGTTTATCTGCCATTTCGTTATCATGGATTCCTTTGTGTCCAGGGACCCACATCAGTATCACCCTGTTATGCCTCCCAAGCCTGTTTAGGGCTTGGATAGCATCCAGAATAAGTTTGGAATCCACTTTGTAGGATGCCATGGCTTTGATTGCAGCCTGACTGTCACTAAGAATATATATGGATTTACCTCTGGTTCCTCTATCTATATTCTCTTGAGCACAGGTTATTATGGCATATGTTTCTTCTTGGAATACAGTTGCCATCTTCCCTAAGCTTTTGCTACATTTGTAGCCTTTTGCGTATATTCCCGCTCCTGTACCTGATTCCATTTTGGATCCATCAGTGTACCACACCAGACTATCTTGTTCTGGTGGATCGAGTCCCTTCGTCCAGTCCTCTATTGAAGGGATTTGGACCTTAAAAGACCTTTCAAACACAAAAATAGTTTGCATTTTATCGGATATCATGCTAGTTATCCGATCCAGGTCTTCATTGCAATCAAACTTTGTATGGTTAGTCTTAGGCCTAGAGGCATCCCATAGTCCAGCAACAGCAAGACTATGTAATGTCTTCCTTGCCTCGAATTCAACCATCATATGCAGAGGAGGGATATTGAGGTATCTCTCAATCGCTGCCGTAGGTGTTGTCCTGAAAGCACCCGTGATGCCGAGACACACTGTTCTTTGTAACCTGGTGAGTGGCGCTTTGCACGAGGCAAGCTTTGTTCTGGCCACCACACTATGCTGCCGTATGTGATAATAGGTATTATCATTGTTCGGTACAGCCATCGTATCACTTTGGGCTTTAATCCCCAAGTTTTACCGTAGGTGGAACGACACATGCCGAACGTAGGGCCTTTGTCGTAATATTTTCCACATGAGTTTTTTACCTGAGTTCTTTATCAAGCGTTACACCCAGATATTTAACTTCGGTGGACCAGGGCAGCTTTATTCCATTGAGGGAGGGCTCTCCTAGGTTTCCTAGTTGTCTTTTCCTCGTGAATGGAATAATAACTGCTTTACTTGGGTTGATAGAGAGGTGGTTCTTTGTACACCATTCCTCTGTCATCCTCAATGCCTTTTGCAGTTTATTTAACTGTTATTTAACAGTTAACAGTTTTACTTTACAGACTAGACTAGAGTCAAAAGCAAACCCATCTTAAATAATATTAAAAAACCTGTCATAACTGCGTTTATTTTGGCACCCAGCCCAGCCCTGGGGTAAAACAACAGGAGCGTTCGCTCTGGGCACCAGATGGCAAGGGGCGACAAAAGCCAAATGTGAAAAACGATTGCCAAAAAATTTGATAGCGCCTTTTGGAAAGCGCAGGAGCAGTCAATTTGGCCATTATTATTTAATTAAAATAAAACCGAAGTAAAATCGAACTGTAATCAAAGGGATCGGGAGGGTCAGGGGGTTTCTTGTTATCCATGGCGGATACCGGTTAAAACAAAAATTAAATCTATTAAAGGAATAGGTTAATACAAACCCTGGATGTTAGATCACAAACACCAAGAAAAATCTCGTTTGAAATTTTCACTAATATAGACACTCAAATCAAGGAAACTCTTAATACCAATAAAACTAGCTGCTATCCCAACAACACTACTAAAGAAAGTCTAAAATTATCAAAACTATAGTAAAAACGCATAAAATCAGAATCAGACCAAAAAATTTTTGCCGCCATTAGTTGACTTGACAATGACAATTCGACATCACCCATTATCGCTCGGATTGGCAATCTCTGACACGAAACGTCACGTGGTCAGTCCCAAACATTTCGGCTTTTTGACAATCGCCGATAGAATGTCACTTTGTCGACAGGCTCTAGCCATGTGTCATGCGATGGCAGCGATGGCGATGGTCGAAAAGCAAAATATATGGGATTGATCACGTGAAATCTCGATTGGAGGACAGGAGGGTTTCCTTCTATATACCCTGCATCTTGTGGGATTATCGTGGGTAATGTGTGCGCAAGGCGGGTAACTTATGCCGTTTTAGAGATAGTCCTTGATCCAACAACGAAGCAGTGGATTCGGCCACCAATCGTTTCGCTTTCTCTCAACAAAACCACACTTTTTCAAGTTTATACACGGCACTTTAGAATACCTCCAAACTCTTTTCAACCACCAAACGCTTGTCCACGCGTTTTCTTTCTAACTCCAGCACAACAATAGCAACCCACACAGAGCGCCATTATAGACGCTCGCCGCTTTATTATTGGCTCAAGCACACATCCGGCAAAACTACCGCTTTTAACATCCAATCGAATTCAAGTATTTTGACATAAGGAAAATGAAGTGTTGTCAATCGAATAAAATCTAATTGAAATTTAAATCAGAAGCTAAATGTTGCCAATTAAACAAAACTGAATTAATAAGTTTACAAGCGATATTTCTTCGTTCCCAACTATTTACCTTCCTCCGATATATATATATATATACAGGTATTTTTTTTATGTATCTTCACCGATATCTACGTCAATTGTGGACCGATTTAGAAAATTCTTGAAATTGTTTGAAAGAGTATATTCCGAAATTGGTCCCATTTTAATTTGGTGAAGATCTGATGAAGAACTTCGGAGATATAAAACAGAACTCTTCAATAAATAACGGCAAATCACTCGGGATTGCTGCAATCGCATGTTTCATTGTTTGTACTATTTCAAAACATAACATCACGCCAGTAGGCTCTATAGGGGTACGCAAACGTGAAAAGTTCACCTTGGTACACTTTCATTTCACCAGTTATGTTCAGTTTCATGATATTCGGTTAATCTATTCTGTCATTATAGGTACCTTACGTAACTACTTGCCTATTAGGAAGGTACAACTAAAAAGTGAAAAACAAAATTTTTTTTTACAAAAAATTACTACTGACTTCCAAATATCAAAACTACAAAGTGAAAAATAACTTTATTTTTGGAAGTTTGTGTCCATAACGCAAAAAAATTGGTGCCCACCAAAGACTTTGTAGTTTTGTTATTTGGAAGTCGGTAGTAATTTTTTGTAAAAAGGTTTTTATAAATCTTATTTGTTTAAAATGCTGGCAAAAGTCAAGCCGCCTGAGAGCTTTCATTTAAAACGCTGCCTTATCCCTTTGAGATATAACAGAATAATGCAAAGTGGAGTTGTTCCTCTTTTATAGGTCCACAGAAAAGTCCGCGATGGCATATGTCTATATTTTAATGATAGCTTACTATACCTACCCATTCTAACTTCAAAAATATGGTCAAGTACCATGCGGTCATTGGAAAGCTTTTAAGACGGATACAGTATTAATACTTAACAACTTAAATACGTTAGTTAATAGCTTAAGCATTTTATGCACATTATAATAATCCTTTACACCATGTATTTAAATGGTTATCTAAGGAGTTATCGCAAAATAGAAACTAACGCGCGCGAAGCCAGGACGGGTCGCTAGTCTTAAATGAAATAAAACGAGTTTTTGTGTGCTACGCCACGGGGCTGAAGCTGTGGGAAAACTAGTAGTAAATATAGCAGAACCCTTGTATACCCCGACAAAATAAATGGAAATATAAAATAAACCGATATAGGTAGTATATAGCAAGCAGCGAAATATTTATTCAATCAAGAAAGGAATCCGCTGGGTGAGAGACGCACAAAACCGGTCAATATGGCGATTCTAGGTGGGGGCCTATGTTCAGCCGTGGACGACTTTCGGTTAAATTGATGATGATGATGATAATGAAAAAAAGAAGCTTTGGTTCAATTCTTCTTTGTATGAAATGATAGTACAGACTGCCATTATTAAGAGAAATACTAGTTACTTAATGGAAGATTTTGTCTAGTATAAGCTAAGCAATGTAAAATAAGACTATTAAATTATCATCAAATTCATTTATTTAAGTTATCACATTGGATCATTTTCCACTATTGATTACATATTACAAGATATTTTTATCATCAAAAGTAATAATATCAATGTACTAGAAAAGTACCACATTATCACTTCTCCACTCATATTTTCATCACTTTTGCCAAAAGTTTTAAAAGTCCAACAGATTTTATTATTCTTATTTCAAATGAGAAAGAAGATGGTGACTTGCTGTCCATAAATTTGGCCAAAAGTGTTTTTTTAATTGCCTTTTTAAATAAGAAGTTGTCTACGAAGTCCATTTTGCTCGCTGGTCCACGTTTTTCCGTTTGTTTGCGACCTTAGTGTTTCTTGTGCCCTGACCTGGAAGTAAAATGATATTTAAATTTATATTGCAGGGTTTATTGATTTGCCTTACCGTTTAAAAAGAATGCCAGAATTTTATAGATGGGTAATTATGTAGATAGATAGCTCTTTGTTTGATATTTTGTCAAAATTAGGTCTTCTAAGTTAACAGACAATTAATTTGCTAGGAAAATAGAAAATAAAAGTGAGTTACAGTTGGAAACAGAAGCTAATTATTTGGCAGAAGATCATTTTTAAAATGGAATAAATATAAAAAGTTTGAACTTACTTGAATTTGGGGGAGAAACGCCTCCTCCTGACTTCGTTGTTCTCAAAAGCACTGGTAGGAGCGACCTAAAATGAATAGGTATAGAATTAAAATCATATTCGTCTTTATATTTACATATTGACTGACATATCTTCGACAACAAGTTTACTATCAAGGGATAAAAAGATCATTCAAAGCGAAATATGAAAGAAAACAAATGAATTTGAATCGAGAAGTGGAAACTTTTAACGCAAGAGGCATAAGCCAGCCAAGATTTTTATCCTCGTAAGTCATAAATTATAAGAATTTGTGATCATTGTGGCAATGCTTGGGGGAGGCCAATGTCCAGCAGTAGACATCATTTCGCTAAATGATGATGTTGATGAAGTAGATGTAGTAATACTACCAAGCTGCCTAAGTAGTTTTCCCAACTATGTTGTGGACTTGCAGCCAGCCCATTATAGCTGAATAAGTATTTTATATTTACGTGGACCGCTTGCATATCTAACCCATTGAACCCTAACCAATTGTATGCACTCTACAAATTAAAACTTCTGATGATGTCATTCCATACCTGAACAGCAGCAGCCCTGGCGATATCCTCAGCCTTGGGGGGTCCGTACTCCCTGAAGCCGGGAGGTCCGTATTCGAGGAAACCTTCAGGGGCCTGTTGCAAGGACCTGTAAAGACAATGGATTATAAATTCTAAAGCCTATTAGTTAGGTTTCAATATGCTAGTATTCAGAAGAAATGCAGTCCCGTGGGATTTCTTTAAGTGGTAGTAGTTCTTACGTACCCTGACACTTCAGCCTTGACTTCAACAGCAGCTTCAAGGGCCTGAAAACAAACAAAAAAAAAATTGTATTATGAAGCTATTCTTATCACGGTTTTTATTTTGTATGTCTTAATGTATTTGTCTTACCTCTGCAGCCTTAACTTCATTCTCCAGCTTAGCCAAAGCCTCAGCAATGTTGTTCACACCCTCAGCTACTCTTTCAACCACAACTTGTTCGACCACAGCGGCAGGTACAACAACTTCTTCAAGAACAGCAGCAGTAGGTACCACAGCCTCTTCTACTGCAACGGTAATATCTTCCTGTGCCACAGCTGTAGGTACAACGGTCTGTTCGTCGGCGTAAACAACAGTGGGTGCAACGTTTTCTTCTACAACTGTTCCCTCTGTGACTACCTCTTGGACAGCTTCGGAAGTCTGTTCAACGATCTCGGATACAACTTCCACGGGCGTTGCTTCAAAGGTTGGTTGGGCTTCAGAGAGGATCTCAGTGACTTGTTCTACTGCTGTTTGAGCGAGTTGAGCCTCGGTGGTTGATGCTACTTCTTCGATGAGGGCGGCGGCTTGTTCAGTGCTTGCTGTGAATAAAAATAAAATTATCAGATTTATTGGATGGCTTTTAAAAGTTTTTTCCTGCTGTAGAAACATTATAAGGAAGAGCAACGTTTTTAGGCCTCCCTCTAGGTGGACCGATGACCTGGTTTAGGCTGCGGGCATTGGTGGATGCGAGAAGCACAGGACCTATCAGTGTGGCGACGCTTCGGGTAGGCCTATGTCCAACAGTGGACGTCTTTCGGCTGAAATGATGATGATAGCTAAAGCATTATACCTTCAACAGCAACCGATTCTTCAGCACCAGCCTGCAATTCCTGGGTTGCGAGCGATTGTACGAAGAAGGTCTGTTCAGTAGCCACATCAGGCAGGCCCTGGTTGACATTGAACTGGACAACTTCTTCGACCTTCGGGGGTCCGTATTCCCTGAGGGCATCAGAACCAGATGCCTCCGTCTCTTGGAGGAGGTTCTCTTTGAGAGGGCTGTTTGATGGCTTCTGTAGGAGTGATAATAGATTTGTAGTGAAAGAAGATTAGCAAGTGAATTGAATAACTTAACATAAACCATTCTTCCAAAACGCCATAACAATTGTTTGAATTAGCGATTGAAATTAATTTTTATTGTGATGTGATCTCGTTAGAAGATCAGTTTCTTTATTTGCTGGATAACTGGTAAAACAAAATGGCTATATGCAAATGGTTTGTTTCACATATGCATAATAAGTCCTAGTTAACTTCATATAAATACAAATTGTTTATTTTTATTTTTTCCACTATTATTTTTGATGTTGAATTCCAAACCGACTTGATCTGAAAGATCTATGATTATATTAATCTAATGTGGACACTTACCGAGACTTCAGAAGGCAGGAAGAAGCTAGGACCCTGAGGTCTCCATCCACTTGGCAGGTACGGACCAGAACCCAAAGCCGACACGGAGCCGATGGCGAAAACAATGGCAATGATGACCTGGATAACATGGATAAAAAGATTAATGAAGATAACAAATGGTTGATGATTTAAAATGTATGACAGAGGTTCATATATTGGATGAGACTCGATAAATCGTAAGAAGCTTTTAAATAGACTAATGTAAATCAGATAATCAGACCACTCGTTTCGTAACTAAATCCTTTTTTATATTTATATAAAAAAGGATTTAGTTACGAAACGAGTTCACAAAATAATTAGGTCGTGGCAGAGTACTTTAAAAGTAATTAGAAAGTGTAATTCGATTTTATTCATTGAAAATATGAAAACAGGCAAACGATTTACAAAAGTTAAAATTGAAAATAGGTTTGATATATTAATTAGAGCGGAACGCTTTTAACTTAAGATAGAAAGGGAATATTTAATAAAAAAATATATTATGAAACTAGAGATATTTTACCTTCATGTTGTATGAGATCTAAAGAACTGATTCTTCGAATGATGCCTTATCCTCGGAACATCCCAGTTTTATACTAAAATAAATCAAACAATACTATAGGTAGGCCTTGATCAACATTTTGTTCAAATATTGGTTGAACGGAATTTGATTGAGATTGAGTTGTGCAATTTTTAATGTGAATTAATTGTTAAGTGCCTGGTGAAGGTCATGTATGCTTGATGATGTTGGTGGGTAAGGCAGAGCTAGGAGACTATCTTTGTTTTGCAGAAAAGAGCTGTTCGATCAATTTATAAATTAAGCCCGAGACACTCTCTCAGAGAGAAATTTAAGGAGATTAATGTAATGACTGTGCCTTCTCAGTATATTTATGAAAATCTTTTATATGCCCATAAAAATATAAAATTGTTTAAAAAATACAGTGATATCCATAATATAAATACTAGGAACAAACACAAATTTGTAATACCTACAACAAGGCTCAAAAAAATAGGTGGCTCGTTTAGATGTCAATGTGTGCGCTTTTATAATATGCTTCCAAGCCACGTACAAAATCTAAGTCTTAATAAATTTAAATCATTCATTAAACGTAAGTTGTGCCAAAAAGCGTTTTATAGCATTAAAGATTACGTTGAGGATAAAACGGCTTGGGAGTGAGCTGCTCCAATTAAATTAATTTAGTTTTTTTTTTTTTTTTTTGTTTAAATATTTTGCACCATGAATTTTGTTATTTTTTAAAAAAAATATTTTTTTTTTTATTTTATTTGTTTTCTTGCAATGACAAGAATATTTACTTTTTAAAGTATTATATTATTTTATTTTAATTATTGTGAATGTGAAGACTATGTGGATCATTATTTTGTTTTTTAATTTATCTTAGTTTTTAATCATGGTCTGGCAGTTTGAGTAGTTTATGCGGCCTACCCGAATGTCCTTTCTTTGGTATTGTTCGTCGAATCGTTGAGCTCCTTACATTCTGAGTTGAGCTGCTCGGTTATTGACAAATGCGTGCACTGACTGGACAGGTCCACTCAATCTGGCTGGTTCTTTCCTCAAAAGACCATTTCAGACATCAGTCTACATGGTCTTCACATGATCGAACCAAGATTTTGTCAGGACTTTAAAAGAGACTGTGACCTCTGAGTTTGTTTCGGCCTTTCTTCTCAGAGTAGTCAGATATGAAACGCCGACCTCATCTAGTTTTTAAAAAAAAATATGTTAGACATGTAAAAGCGTTTGTACAAACCAACTTACAGAAATAAAATCATTTATCATTTATCATTTATCATTAGGACGGCAGAGTAGTCTACCACGAGATTTGCTTTAGTTTACTGCGTCTTGTATGAAATTTATATTTTCGTTTCGTTGTAAGTACTGTGGTCTTCGAATCTAGTTATGGTTTTTGAATTGATACAAGGAAGAGTGCTTCATTTGTGGAATCATCGACTTTGTCTCTGTTGTCAGTGATATTACATTAATAATTCCTTCATTTGCTATGCTAGTTCCAACACTACGTAGCCATTGGTAAGTAGAACTACTTCTTTGTTTTTTCATTAGGGAAAACTTTTGATATTTTCTCTAGAGTGTAGATTAGGTAAAAGTTCTCAAAAGCCTTTTTAGAGTTCCGTACCTCGAAAGGAAAAACAGAACCCTTATAGGTTCACTTGGTTTACCGTCCGTCCCTCCGTCTGTCTTTTTGTCAAGACCCTTTTTCTCAGGAACGCGTGGAGGTATCAAGCTGAAATATATATCAAATACTCAATTAAGTGTACTGCCCCTTAAAGCTGTGAAAAAATCAAAACTCCTAAGCCAACGCAATCAAAAGATACAGCCGTTTATGTCGCAAATTTTCGACACTCGCAAGACACTCGCAAGGGAATCAAAACCTACAAGGTACTTCCCGTGAACTCAGAATCTTGAAAATTGGCAAGAAGCAACGTCTTATAGCACAAATAAAGGAATAATTACGAAAACCGTAAATTCTTAGTTACATCATATAATAAAAATATTTTATAATTTAAAATGTACTACCCCTTTCCACATGAACGCGTAGAGGTATTAAATTGATATTCATATCAAATACTCAGGTGAGGTTTGTACGGAACCATCGGTGCGTGAGTCCGACTCGCACTTGGCCAGTTTTTTTTCTTAAGCCTGTTTGATTTCTGTGGAGAACTCTTTTGTATTACGAGATACGATTGGAGTTTGTAAACACCAGGATCTTTCCCTAGTATTAACGTACAGAGGCTTGCCTAGACAAGTGACATTAGCGTCGCGATCAGAGAGATTGTATTACAATCTTTCTGGTCGCGATAGTGATTGGTATTTCGACCATGTTTCGACCATCGGCATCACTTATATTTTCTAGAGCCACAGAGATTTCTCCTATTTCTTTGGAGTGTTTAAGTTTAAAGAGAGACAGAAAAGGTCGTAAAATCCTAATTTTTCTTTAAAAAAACTTAAAGTGGGCTACGCTATTATTTGTTTTGTCATCAAACAATTCATATTTACTCAGAGCTCCTGCAAAAAATATGTCGCCTAATGGTCTACCACGGAAATCTATTCACTCGAATGTAAGACAATACGTTGGTCCAAGGCCAATGGCGAGAATACGATCTATATTTATATTTTATTTAAATATTTAGTCGTTTTCCGCTCTGCTAATAAGTATTGATTTAACTTGTTTGCTTTTAATCTGCTTGGTTAAGATTTTGTGACGTTTTTCGTATAAATCTGTGAATGCCTTTGTAGTTGTTGAGGTTGTAAGCATGACTTTTGAGAGTGGGGTTCCGGGTTTGATACAGCGGGGTAGTTACGTTGCGTCCTTCGACTTTCCTTACAAGTTTTTATATTAAACTAGCTGACCCCCGCGGCTTCGCTGCCGTCAAAATTATAGCCTATGTTACTCGGGAAAAATGTAGCTTTCCATAGGAGAAATATTTTTTTAAATCGGTCCAGTAGTTTCGGAGCCTATTTGGTACAAACAAACAATCAAAAAAATCTTTCCTCTTTATAATATTGGTATAGATTGCTTTGTTAGTAAGTTAGTATGTGTGGATCAAATCTTGCACCAAAATGTTAAAATAGTAGTCATAGTAAGCTCAACCGATTGGGCTGAAATTTTGCATAAACGATTGGTTTTGATATCAATGCACGGTAAGTTAAAAAGTTCGGGAAATGTTTTGATAATTCAACAACATTCATTGTGTTATTTAAGTAGTCGAGGAAAAGGTTTTTTTTTACATTTAAAACAAAAGATTAGGAATTGCCTTCGAAATCTTGAGATGGAAAGTGATTGACGGTTGAGGTACTGGCAAAGTATTCTGTGTGTGGCTGATAGATGGGACAAATTGTGTTGATTAAGTAAATAAAATGATTTGCATGACTTCAAAACAAACGAATAAAATGTGAATTAAAATCTTTATTTAAGAAATAATATTCAAAAGCTCATTTAAGCTTTTACATAGTAAAGAACCCATATTTTTTTACATTTTTCCATATTCACCCAAAAAATAAAAAAATCACGTGCCAAAATCACAAAGCAAAAAAATAAATACAATTCAAAAATAGAATTATGTCTATGAGTCGGCCATTTTGTAGTCAGTAACCGTTGGAACGTGCGTTCCCGTTTCCATGGTTAGAATAACCGTTGTCACTTTCAGAGTGGGCGTGACCGCTGTCGTGGTTACCGTGGTTGTTGTAACCTTTGTCTTGGTTGCTGCGAACGTTGTTGGCGTTACTGTCATAACCTCCTGAGCGGGCTAGGTCTTCGGTGTCTTCGTAAGAGATCTGGGGCTTGAAGCCACGTTCGTCAGCTTCGTAGCTTACAGTCTGAAAGGTTTAGGAAATGTTATCATTATTAGTTGCAATAAAAACGTTGCGAAGTGATAATTTTTATTTCTTTTTTCTTAATTCTTTGTAAATTGTTGAAAATACAAAACAAAATAGTTCTTTCCCACCCTATTTACCACTAGCCACCTAAAAATCAATTGGAAATATCATAATCTAGTGGATATCTGTATCTACTTAAGCTGTTTCAATTTATGGTGTTCTCATTTAAACATAATAATATGGTGATTTATGTTAATCCAAACCAATAAAATATCATAAAGAGGAGGAGTCTCAATCCGAATTCGAAAAATATATCACTAATATAAAGTTATCGCTGAGTGTTGTTCCTGAAGGATATATGTTACGGAGCTATATAACCTTCCGAAACCGCGAAAAAAAGTTAGCCTTCCAGCTCCATTCAGTACAATAGTTAAAACAGGCCGACGCAGCTTAGTTATGACCAGTCCCAACTGACAGCGCCCGTTCACCAATATGACGCATGGAATGGCACCACTCAGCTCAACCATCATAAAGGCGACCGATTGATCTAACATATGCACCACCGTCAGAGAGACATTTTAAAGTCAAAGATATACCCAGTTAATAGTTACTAATTGCGTATCTGTTGCTCTATTGAACTAACCTGTTTCCTGCCATCAGGCAACACAACGTGGTACTCTCCCTGAGCTCGCTCCTCCTGCCTCTCCTCATGGTGGCCGAAGTCGGTACCTTCCTGGTAATCATTCACCATGTAGCCAAAGTTGTAGTTGGCGGGCTCCTGTAGAATATCAGAAGGTTAGGAGACAACAAAAGGTTACTTAATCATCATAGAATCAGCTCAGCAGTAGAGCTAGCGAACACTAGACCAACGAGCAATAGAAAATTAGACTTTTAACTTTGACTGTTTAAATGTTTCTTCAAATGACTTCACAACTACGTCTCATGTTTTATTTTTCAACTTACAGAATTAATTTCTTCCAGAGCGTTCCTGGCGAAGGCAGCAGCGTTGTGGTCATAGCCAGCCGCACTTTGTTCATATCCAGCTGATTCTTCACCACCAAGACGAGCGTGAGCACCAGCACCATGTTCTTGAGGAGCGGACCTGAGGACCAATTAATATAAGACATTAGAATAGCTGTGGAAGAAGGCCTTGGAAACGCTGGCGTGTAAATTTAAAGCCATTTAAGATGGATGGATGGATTGGTCGAAGAAGGCAATACACCGGTAAGAGTGAAGGGCTATGGGGATAACTTTTCCCAGCAGTGGGACAATATAGATAAAAATAAAAGAATAGCTGTGACAGAAGTGGATGACCAGCATTAATTAATTCGAGAGGCACCAAAAGAAGAAGAATAAAATCATTTAGGAGGCTTTGTATTCAGCTGGATCTTTTTAGGCGTGAAATCAACGTTTATACAGTTGTAAAACGTTTAAGCAGCCGACGAAGATACTGGTGAGTGTCTCCGTCAAGTGCCTCGCTATTATTCTGCTGTTCCAAGTGTCACAATAACTGTCACTCCCACTCTTTAACGAGTATTTAAAGAATCCTTACGAGATAAGTGTCTCAATGTTACATCACTAACATCATGCTAGAACTCAAAGGTGAACGTCTATTTAAAGTACATCTTCATTATGCCAGGTTTGTTGTGTTACCATTGAGCGAGAACAAACTGCTGCTGAGAAATTAAAGAAAAAAATATTACGTGTGATATAAGCTATGATGAGGTCGACGGTAAAGCACACTTGCCTAGAAGTAACCTATTCACTCTTGACTTAAAGAGCCCTAGATTGTAGCTATCGGGAATCACAGACTCCGGCAGGGCATCCCACTCATTAGCTGTACGCATAATAAAGGTATTCCCATATCGTTTAGTGCGTTTGGGTGGCATGTCAACCATGGACGAATGGATGAATGGTGATGATAAAGAGGTATGATGACAGGGTGTTAAGTCCCTCAAGCTCCATTAAAAAGGAAGGATCCTCCGATAAGATGGGTTTTTGTGTAACAACCCTATGGTTGTTATCGGACTGTTGTATATATTCAAATTGCATGAAGCACTTTGATTGCGTGATGTGGAATTTATAGATAGATGCCGCTACAATGATATAAGTGATGCTTGCTTACCTTCCAAAAGCATTAACTTGAGCTCCATGTCCATTCTTTCCACCGTGAGCTCCAGCGTGTCCATGGGATCCTACACCAGCACGACCCTGAGGTCCATCCAGGTTTCTTGCAGCCACTATGGAAGGTCCACCTCCGAAGTTCTGGTTGGCTGGGCCTTGAGGGTAGCCGGCGCTGCGAGCCGAGGATGGAGGCGGAAGGTAGCTGGAAGATAAATAATATGGATTCAGAAATTTGTTAATCCTACGGTTTCATAAAACGGTGGAATTAAAGCGAATCTCAAATACTCGTAGATTACTACGAGTATTTGAGATTCGCTTTTATTCCACCGGTACAGGGTGACTAATAATCGTTGCCAATATTTCAGGCGGTGAAAATACTCATAAATACGAAATTTTTGTTAACTATTGTATCATCTGTGATATATGAAAAAATCCACTGTTCAGTAGGCAAATAAGTGCAGGAGCTCTTGAGTATGTATGAGTATGTAAAGAACGAATAACAAAGATACGAGATCCAAAAAATACTCTCATTTAAACATTGAACTAAGTTTGACTTTGTACATGTACTTTATTATCACATTGTAATAAATATTGTTTTTTGGTGTACAATAAAAATAATATAATGAATAGTACGCTTTTGAAATGTAAATACTTCAAAACACAGAATAAGGGTCGATTTATTAGTAAAGGAACTTTGGGACTTTAGTTAAATATGTTATTATAACATCTATTCACCTGTTTGACGGAGGAGGTTCGGCACAAGCGAACGCCACAAGAAGCACTACAGCTGCTATGGTCTGAAAATAATAGAAGATAGATATTTAGTATTAATATTCCTTTGAATTATTAACAGGCCCACTATTGCGTCAGAAAGGCTCTTCAGATTTCAAACCAAAAGGACCAAATTTTCAAACTTGGTCCTTTAACACTGCAATCCAATAACTTCAAAATTTTCAAAATATTAAAACGAAAGAATACCTTCATATTGCAGATATTACAACCAAATTAATGTCGAAAGTAAGTCTGTATGTACAGATGTGACTTGTTGAAATGATACTGTCGTCATGTTGTACGTAGCTTTTATACAACATGTCTTCAATAGGTTTTGGGGATGAAAAATTGAAGCTCATTAGCGACATAAAAGACGAGCTTTCAAGGTGTAACAAGATTTGGGACCGCGGAGGGCGTGGAGTCGACTTGAGTTGTTTTTTTGTACGACGTAATGTTTTGTGCTTTGGTTTATAAAAGTTTTAGTTGCTAAGTTTTTGTAGTTGTATAATGAATGTTTTTCATTTTAGAACGAAGTTTTGGAAGATTTTTTTTAACAGGTATTTCTTTGCAATTTGACATAACGTCATTTTCACATCGTGAATTTAAATAGTGAAAATAAACTGTCTTTGTAAATAAATCGCCATTTCCATGCTTTTCATTGCAATCTGAATATTACATATTTGGATATATTACTAAATTATGTCATTTATGCAAGGATGATTTGAAACATAATGTTATCTATCTGACAAATAAACGATTGTCTGCTATTTGATTTGAAAAGCTTAAGTCATTTTTTTTTTAATATTTACACGTGGACACCGGCCAAATCTCTTACACCACACAGCTCTCCACAGTTTTTCTGTCCTACGAATATGTCACTCAAGGATGTACCAACTACATAGACTTCCTAATACTACGCACATGCATTATCTGCAATTTGACCTTACTCCGGATTAACTACATAATAATAATAACTTATGTTTGTTCGTGATACCCAATATCTGGATAATGGAGGTCAGGTACCACAGACATAAATCTTACTAGATAACGCAAGCCGCTCCATCTGTATGAAAACCAAGCGTTCCACTTTTTCACAAACTTTTTAAAAACAATACTTATCAATGTAAGATAACATTTCCAATTCTCGGCCAACTTTTTCTATACATTCTTTATAGCACAATATGGCAAGGCATTTTTCTAGATTTCGGTGGATTTCCGGTGCCGATAATGCTAAATGAAAGTTCAGATTACGATCATTGATCGTAACTTTACTCCGTTTTATGGCACGCGAAGCACATACAATCGCCTTATACCATGTTTTACGCAAATAAATATGATTTAAATTTTACGCTCATCTAGTTAGATTTATGTCTGTGTCAGGTACGCAGTCACTTTGTAATAAACTCCTGGTGTTCTACTGCATCCGGTTTTACTGGAAGCCGAATCCAATAATTATTGTAGCTAGGGTTAAATTTTGAGAGAGAGAACCAAGGTTACCGACATAGCCCGAAGAATTGCCAAACTTAAGTGGCAGTGGGCAGGGCCCATTGCTCGCAGAACGAATGGCCGATGGGGCCGAAAAGTTCTGGAGTGGCGACCGCGAACCGAAAGACTTTGCTTTGGCATCCCACTAGGTGGACAAAGAACTGTAAGACCTTTTTATACCATGTTTTACGCAAATAAATATGATTTGATCTGATTTGAAAGATCTGGTGAAGGTTGCGATGTTCCGCTGGATGCGAGGCGCACGGGACCGGTCAATGTGGCAACAGGTTTTTTTTTTTGCTTGCATATATGCTTATGCATACTGCACTACCACGGGGAGACAGCGCTGTTATGTGGGACTCTAACCCACTAAAATTCCACGGTGCCCTCCTGTGCCGCTCATGGTGGGAACACGGGCACGCGTTAGCACTCACCGCGAACCCGCCGTGGCTGTCCGTCTCCGGACTCTCCTCTGGGGAGGACCACCACAGCGACCAAAACAGTATATGGGCGCCAGACGACCCCGTGTGTGGCACCCTTGGTCCCCCTGTGACGATGTGGCGATACTTGGGGGCTATGCCCAGCAGTGGACGTTTTGAGATGCAATGATGTTTATGTGAAAAACTGATATTCACCTGCATCATATTTGGGGACAAAGGCGATGAGGATGAATTACTTGTGGTATTGAGGTCCTTGCCTTAGAAGGACATACATAGACCTTATTGGTCATGTTCTTCGGAAAGGCCAAGTGCGCAGTACTCATAAATGCGAGCGTGTATAACTAGATGTATGACGCAAAAGTATTATGTAAAGATCGTAGCAGGTGGCGTTCTGTAGTTTCTGCCTACCACCATGAGAAGTGACGTGAGTTTATGTATGTGTATTGAGGTCCCTGGTATCGGAAGTCTAAGTTTACTAGTTACTTCATAGTGAAAAAAAAAACAAATGCATTAAGTTTACCCTACCCTACCTCACGTTAGGCAGATGAAAACTGATATGTTGATAAAGGGCGAAGAAATGAATCCTGAAAATAGCACAGTATTCTTAGGCTTAAATTTGGATGCTAAGCTTCAGTGGGGCCCACTTATAGATAAATTGTCAAAGAAGCTAAGCTCCGCAGCATATGCTGTTAGAAAAATCGTAATTCAACTGACATAGAGACAACCCGTTTACTATACCTTAGCTATTTTCATAGTGTAATGTCGTACAATATTCTGTTGTGGGGAAATGCCGCCGACATCCAGACTATCTTTGTTTTGCAGAAAAGAGCTGTTAGATCAATTCATAAATTAAGCCCGAGACACTCTTTCAGAGAGAAATTTAAGGAGATTAATGTAATGACTGTGCCTTCTCAGTATATTTATGAAAATCTTATATATATGTGTAATGCAGTGATATCCATAACATAAATCATCATCTGCCTAGCCTTTTCCCAATTGTTGTTGGGGTCGGCTGCCAGTCTTACCGGATTCAGCTGAGTACCAGTGTTTTACATGGAGCGACTGCCTATCTGACCTTTACAATCCAGTAACTGGGTAACACCATACCCTTGGCAAGACTGGTGTTAGATCTCAAGCTTCTGACTACCCGTAACGACTGTCAAAGATCTTCAAATGACAGCCGGGACCAACGGCTTAACGTGCTTTCCGAGGCACGAAGGACAGGATATATATATATATATATATCCATAACATAAATACTAGGAATAAACACAATTTGTAATACCTACAACAAGGCTCAAAATAGGTGGCTCGTTTAGATGTCAATGTGTACGCTTTTATAATATGTTTCCTTTATTTTTTGGTTTTCTTGCAATGACAAGAATATTTACTTTTTAAAATAAATAAATAAAATAAAAAATAAGAAATTAGGGTTCCATACCCAAAGGGTAAAAACGGGACTATATTACTAAGACTCCGCGATCCGTCTGTCTGTCTGTCTGTCCGTCTGTCACCAGGCTGTATCTCTTGAACCGTGATAGATAGACAGTTGAAATTTTCACAGATGATGTATTTCTGTTGCCGCTATAACAACACATACTAAAAACAGAATAAAATGAATATTTAAGGGGTGCTCCCATACAACAAACGTGATTTTTTGCCGTTTTTTGCGATAATGGTACGGAACCCTTCGTGCGCGAGTCCGACTCGCACTTGGCCGGTTTTTATTAATCATGGTCTGGTAGTTTGAGTAGTTTATGCGGCCTACCTGAATGCACTTTCTTTGGTATTGTTCGCCGAATCGTTAAGCTCCTTTAATTCTGAGTTGAGCTGCTCGGTTATTGCCAAATGCGTGCACTGACTGGACAGGTCTACTCAATCTGGCTGGTTCTTTCCTCAATAGACCATTTCAGACAACAGTCTACATGGTCTTCACATGATCTAACCGAGATTTTATCTGGACTTTAAAAGAGACTGTGACCTCTGAGTTTGTTTCGGCCTTTTTTTTCAGAGTATTCAGATAGGAAACTCCAACCTCATCTAGTTTTAAGAAATATGATCGACATGTAAAAGTATTTGTACAAACCAACAAACAGAAATAAAATTATTTAAGTTCTGCTCCTAAATTGGCGTTTAATTGTTCAATAACATAGAGGCTGAATGAAAGTTGTGTTTCTATGATACTGTACGAAGTTAAGTGGCATTTATAGTTAGTTTTTGGGTTCTTTGCTGCATGAGCTAATCATTATTTCCCAAAAATGAGTTTATAAGACTTTAAAAATGTTGAGACTGAAGGTATAACCACGGCAGTACCGTGTTTGCGGCAGTATTTCGACAATTATACCCTTTCATTCTACCGTACTGACTCTTACCGGCTTCCTTCGCTTCATAAAATAATATCTGTGTACTAGATTTCCCGCGGGTTCACCCGCATTGTTTATTTAACAGGAACCATGCATTTTTGGGATATAAAGTAGTTGAAACCTGAGTATCATTAATAGACTCTACAATAACTCTGATGATAAATTTCTGTTTTTTAAATAGTGAAAGAATTTAAGTAATTCGATCAGTTCTGCCAGAGATTATCGCTTACAAATTTACAATCTGACCTCAGACTATTGGTGATTGGTTTAGAGTACACAAATCTATTGCCTGTAACATTTTCTGACGAAATTTGGACAGGAAGTTCGAGTTTTGTATAAGAATACTTACTTATTAGTAGTAGCAGATATATGTTGTTGTATGAAGAAGCTCACTCGGGGAAGTATTATTACTATAACTTACTACTTTATTTTGCAGCATTAAGGTTGAACTAGTCGACGGCATGAACTATTTTGTGCGCAGGGTTAAATTGCATGCTATCTTATCCGACAACACGTGCGAAAGAAATAGATGCTGTGATGAGCAGTAAGAAGCTAGTTCGCGTACGAATTAGCACTTTTGCAAATTTTTATCGAAAAGGATGATGATTTAGGACGAAAACGAGCGCGCGAAATTTTATAAACAGACCTTTGGGAGTCTAGATATCATGCAAAAACGACTAAATATA
Organism: Orthosia gothica; assembly: GCA_949775005.1. Lineage (NCBI taxonomy): Eukaryota > Metazoa > Arthropoda > Insecta > Lepidoptera > Noctuidae > Orthosia > Orthosia gothica. The sequence goes on from OX459036.1 coordinate 24,158,310, forward strand.
TATTTTTTAAATAAAATTATTTGCATTGTTGAATTACTAATCTATCCCTGTATGGAGGCCGTTTTGCAATTTTCCTTCTTCTTATGGTATTTATTTCCGCCCAAAGATGCGTTAAAATTAGTGTTGAAATATGGCACTTTCGACGCTCATAACTTTCAAATATATATTTTTTTTACATTTTTGTTTCCATACAGGACTAGATAATGATGAGACAAATTGATATCATTTTTTATTTTGAACGTACATCGTAAACAGTGGAGAAATCTCTACACTACGTTTGTATGGAAGAATTTTTAGCTGCAGGTTTCCTCACGATCTTTTCTTTCACCACATGTCAGCAATGTCCAAGATTTACTTGCAAATTCTCATACTAAAAAAAAAAAAAAAAATGTTGATGACGTCGTCATATACGAGTATATATATATTGTTAGATGTGTAATCATTATGTGTATCCTGTATAATCTTCTATAGTACCTACTATCCGACCGGATTTTGGGCAGTGGCTCTAGCTCCGAGTCCTCCATAATGTGAATGAAAGTTTCATTGGCTTTGCATCATTTTCATTGGTTTTCATTTACCTTTTTAAATTATAATATAATGTGTAACACTGTGAACATATGTTTTCGTCGTAATAAGAAGACGTACGTCAGATTATTTTTTTGGGTTTTCTGTATAATGATACTTAACTTATTGAACAATATTACTTTTTGGAGCATTGAGTCATGTCAATCAAACTGCATTCATGAGAAATTTTGGCGTAGGTCAATCAAGGTTGGTTCTGACTATGTATTTAACCTCATCCACTACGGCACAAAAAGTGATGAGCAAAACATTGTTGTTGGAAGTATTGTTGGACTGCTGAAGACTACATAATTATTTATGTTGTAAAAAGTCAATTTATTTTTGTTTAATTAATTGCACATCAAATATTGTGAGTACTATGTACCAATTGTAAATGTACCATTTGCTTATTAAGTCATTCTTTGATTTGATTGTGCCCTGGCAGTTAAGAGTGAGTCATGCTCTCTCAAATGTACGAATATTTCTGATGGTGGCACATGTGTTGGATCATTGTGTTCCCTTCATGATGGTTGAGCTGTGTGGTGCCAATTCATGCGTCATGTTCGTGAACGGGCACCATCAGTTGGGATGGGAACTTGGCTATTTCGGCTTTTTATTAATTAATTATTGTATTTTGGGGTGATTTTTGTTCTTTTTACATCTTTCTCACATAATATAATATATGTAATGTTCCAACAAGGATAATTGATTACGAGCATAATATTATAAACTAGCTGTGCCCGCGACTTCGTTCGCGTGGTTGTCGAGAGCAAAACAACGTCGTTTAGATAAGAGTATATCACCTTTTTGATGATTTAGATAAGAGTCCTGACTTTGGTATAGTTGATTACGTTAATGCTTCTCTATATACTATGTTAGCGGTGGAATTACCCGGAGCATATACAAAAAGGTTGTTTGGGTTGCTAACACGTGATAGAGAAACATAGAGTTGGCCGTGTGAAAAACAATCAAAAGTAAGGTCTACACCCGCAACGGATAACGTCTGGCCTTGGGCTTTATTAATAGTCATAGCGTAACAGAGGCTTACAGGAAATTGCACACGTTTGAAAGTAAACGGAAAATTATTGGGGATAATGGGTATCCTGGGAATGAAAACAACATCACCGGAGCCGCAACCTGTTAAGATTTCGGCTTCGATGACATTTCGTTGGAGATTTGTTACTCTCAACCGAGTTCCATTGCATAGTTTTGGTGGGCTTAAATTTCTGAGTAGAATGATTGGTACTCCGACTTTTAAATAAATTTTGTGTGCTGGAAGACCTGGTGTATTTAGAGAGTCTAAAAACTCTACTGGATAGTGGGTGGCATCTCCTTCTTCTAAAACCGTGTTAATAGATAAATATTCCCTACTTTCTCCAGAAACATGTACCAATATTTGAGAATTTATTGCTGCTGCTTGGTCGTTGCGAGGTGCCAAAATAGCTCGTTGGCATAGCCAAGCAGCGTCATGGTTCGAGATCTCTGATGGATCTCCGTATACAGAGGAAATGAGTTCCTGCTGTGAGGCAACAGAAGAACACAGGCTTTCGACTAAAGTTACTTTACCTCCTTCTTGAGTCGGGTATGTGCCGTTACCAATTTGAAGTAGTAAATTTGAGAAAACCTGCGCGTTTGCGTCACCTCCCAAATATGCTCGCATATTAAAGCTCAAATTAGTTAATATGACACTACGCCATAAAATAGAGCTCTTTAAACAGGCACCTATTTCATCGGCCCTCGTTCCTCTGGGTATTATAGGGAGTGTCTGCCTGAAGTCTCCACAGAATAGCACCGTTAAGCCTCCCATCGGTCGGTCATTTTGTCTTATATCTCGCAACGTTCTATCTACAGCTTCCACAGCTTTACGATTTGCCATCGTACACTCGTCCCAAACGATAAGGGCGCAATCGCGTAAAACCCTTGCTTTATCACTATTGCGAGACACGTTGCAAACAGGGTTTTCTGTGCGGTCCAAGTCGATTGGTATTTTAAATGTTGTATGTGCAGTTTTTCCTCCTGGTAATAAAGTGGCAGCTATTCCTGAGGAAGCGACGGCAAGGGCAATTTTGTTTTGGCTCCTTATTTGAGCCAAGATAACTTTAGTGAGGAAAGTTTTACCTGTTCCACCAGGTGCATCTAAAAACAGCATTTCTCCTAATGAATGTTCTACACTACAGCATACTCTATCAAAGATTTGACGTTGTTCTGACGTCAAATTTGAACAGCCATTTCGCAATATTTCTGCTAACTCTTCGGGGTTGTAATTTATTTCAGATGTATACTCCCTATTAATTCGTTCCCCACCAACTGTCGGTGTCGGCAAGCCGTATTGACTGAGGGGGTTCCCTCCTATACTTGTAACTATATCTTGTATAGCCAGCAAAGCCCTATTATGGCAGCTTTCACGTACTTGGTCAGAAGTTTCACTATTTATATTTTGCTGTCTCAAAAAATCTTCGGCAAACGCGTCTTTATATTTTTGCCACAACTGCCCAGCGTCCGATAGGCCACAAAATGTCAACAAAATGGCAAATAAATGGCGCAAACGATGTGGACTATCACTGACGCATGCTTCGGCTAAAGCATCATCCCAATGCTGATCGCCATCTAATAAATGCCGTGCGCGGCAAGCAGCTTGAAATGTGGGATATTCTATATCGTCCACTTTGCGGAGCTCAGCAAAAGAAGTAGGTCCTCGCACTGTGTGAAGAAGAAGGCGTAAATAATAACACTCTGCATTATTTGGGTGCACCGTGTATACTCTTCCAATCACGTGTTCTTTAAAAATGCCGGACTCGCCTTCTACAGCAGTTCCACGTCTCCTGCGATTAAAAACACCTTGCTGCTTGTTATAAGTATAATAATGTGGCACTTCATTGTACAACAGAGACTTAGCGAAATTGTCTCTTTCGCAAAGGCGAAAGAATGCGAGCAAGGTGGTTTGTCTTGGGTTGTTCATTCTTTCTGCCACATTTTCTGGCTGAAAGTAAACTCGCTGCCCGCCTTCCAGGTGCACGTCAAGATGGATGACTGGCGGATACCTTTCATGAATAGGGAAACTCAAAATGCGCCAAACTGCCTCCGAAGAGCTTATGTATCGGCCAGATTGATACCTTGTCACTTCATCAAATTGGTTGTTATTTCTTAGTGCTATCATGGCTTGATCACTACCTTTATTAACATATTTACATATATATTTTATAGATTCGACGCTATTACAAATTTCAACATTAATGTGTGCTTGAAAAGCGTTTGACAAAACTGGAGAATACGGTACCACCCAACTATTATTTAGAATTATTTCTTGTCCACGGAATCTGACAGTAGCTGTGAAACCACCTTGTGACGGTGATCTTCGCCGGTATTGCGGATACCCATTTTCCCCAGCCATAGTTAGTTCTTTCAGTGCTCTGGGGTATTTTTTTGAGCATTGACCATCTTTCATGCACGGTGATTCCCTGTTTAAGAGGCCACATGGCCCGTGAACCATATGTGTTTTTACTATGTCATGCAAAATCGGATCTGCATTATAGTCCGGAAATTCTGCACTTATGACACTGTCTATAGCATCGGGACGAATTTTTTCTTCCAGCCACAGAAGAATGTGCGCGTGGGGTAAACCACGCTTTTGCCACTCGACGCTATACATAAAACAAAGAGTTGAACCGAAAACTTTCTCCTTTGTAAGTAGATTAATCAAGACTTTGAGTTTTAAATGAAAAATCCTAGCAATAATGTCATGTCTGTCGTATGACGCCTGTCCTGTGAGAAGTGCCTGGCAAATCTCCGTCCACTTTGGATTTGTTGTAAATGTTATAAAAAGGTCCGGCCGGCCGTATTTACGGACGTAACAAAAAGCATCTTGCGTTCGTTCGTGCATATACCGCGGACCGCCTGTGAAACTGGATGGCAAAATAACCAATCGACCCAAGTTTTCGACGTTATTATCTGATTGCATGGCGTCCCGCAAGTGCACGTATTCTTCAGCGCGTAACCGTCGCTGGTTAGTGCGAATATACACTAAACGTTCAGTTTCTATTTTTGCGTACATGTCCACAATAAATTGGCTGAACAAACCACGAAATCGTTGCAAATATACGAAACTGTTTTGCCTTATTTGTAAAAGGTAGGAATAGTATTGTTGAGCAGATATTTTTTTTTGATAATTAGTGACTCTCGTAGTAGGGTTCACTTGGTACAGCCCAAAATTGTACCCATCTTCACCATGACAATAGATTAGTGGATATTGCAGGGCGTCGTAAGCTCGGTGGGTTTCCAAAATGCGTTGAAGGCGATCGTCGCGTGTACGCAACACGATATCACGTCTCTCACACTCCTGGTCGACTAAAACAACTGCAACTTCATCTGCGACGGGTGCATTGTGTCTTCCACGGTGTTCACCCACAGGACGTCTATCGGCACTTATAACAATTTTGAAATCATTGCTGCCTTGTGGAATTGACTCCAATGCAGCTTTGAATTCACGAACGTACTGGTTAACGCGATGCAGCAATTCTTGAAGTTGACCCAAAAGCTCAGCATTGAGCTGGGGAAAATTGTGATTTCTAACATTGAGCTGTTGCGTGTAATCGGATACAAAATAAATTTGGAGAAATTTGGGTTCATTTTCTGGCAGCAAAGATCCAATAAGGTGATAAACTTGACCTTGTACTTTGAAGGTTGGCATGAACGGTCCTTCCGTTATTTGTTTTGCCCCAAAGGAAGTCATTTGGAAAGCACTGTTATATAAACGAATATTATCCAAAAAACGGTTCGACTGGGGATGATCGCCATTCAGGAGACTTATAAGTAAGTGTGGTGGATCTTGGAAATTTGGAAGAACAATTTTTCCATTTGAGCAGCACATTCCATCTGTCTCTTTCCTCCATTTCAAAGCATGACAAAAATTACAAATTTCTCTCATGTCACCCACGAAAGTAAAGCCAGCATAATTAATTCTAGACGAATATGTGAACCCTGATTTTTCCCTATTGTCCCAAGGTAATAAAATATTTGCATCGTCATTTTCCATGGACTCATCAGCTCCGCTATTTGTTTCTCTATTCATATGGTATCGAGCTCGTTCTATTTCTAGGCGAGATTGACGTTGTTCTGCTGTTTCTGCTCGTCTTAGTTCATCTATTCTTTCCCTTTCAGATGCAAGATAACTTTCATTGTTTCTTTGTACACCTACATAGTTATGTCTAGCTATTTCTAATCGTTCTTCTCTTTGGGAGAGAGATTCAGACTCGCGCGAGAGAGCGTGTCGCTCTCGGTCAGATGACAGACGTGCTTGGCGTTCCTCGATACTCTCTTGAGAACGCAAAGTCGCGGTCCGAGTTCTTTGCGAACTTAAGCGCGACTCCCTTTCTGTGAAAGTCTCTGACTCGCGTGAGAGAGACTGGCGCTCCCGATCAGCAGACAGCCGAACTTCGCGTTCCTGGATATTCTCTTGAGAACGCAAAGTCGCGGTCCGAGTTCTTTGCGAACTTAAGCGCGACTCCCTTTCTGTGAATGTCTCTGACTCACGTGAGAGAGAGTGGCGCTCCCGATCAGCAGACAGCCGAACTTCGCGTTCCTGGATATTCTCTTGAGAACGCAAAGTCGCGGTCCGAGTTCTTTGCGAACTTAAGCGCGACTCCCTTTCTGTGAATGTCTCTGACTCACGTGAGAGAGAGTGGCGCTCCCGATCAGCAGACAGCCGGTCTTCGCGTTCCTGGATACTCTCTTGAGACCGCAAAGTCGCGGTCCGTGTTCTTTGTGAACTTAAACGTGACTCCCTTTCGGTGAACGTTTCCGATTCACGTGAAAGAGCGATGTGCTCTCGGTTAGCAGATAACCGTGCTTCACGATCTTCTTCCGATTCCTGAGACCTACAAAGTCTCATCCTTTTCGCATTTCGGCTACGCAGCGAAAGGTTAGTTTTTTTTCTTTGAGGCATTTTCAAGGAAAATTAAAGCAATAAACAAAACTAACAACACTTATGACTGAATAGCCTACAAACTTAAAAGAACGGTGCGTCGAACAGTCTAGTGTGACAACGTATCGTCTGTTCGTGGTCGTGACTCAACGAATTGGCAACACTAACTTACTGTATAACGATTGGCACTATTGGATTCAAACTACGAAGTAAATCAAATACAATCTTAACTTCGTACTTCAAACCAATGACCAAAGTTGACCAAACGAAACCAATAAGATAAGCAAATACTTTTTTTTCGACCAATTTAGAAAATCGATAAACCAAGCAACCAAAGAACTTTTACGACACACGCAAGAACTTTTAAGACACCTAACGAAACCCAATTTGCCTAGTAAACACGGTGGACGTCATCCTCGCGCGGAAAATCTTAACACCGCGATTCAGAAAATGACGTCATTTGCACAACGCCATCTATCGGATTTAGATTTCAACTATCAACATTAGTTCTATTTTTAGTCTTAAGATGTCGTTGCAAGTACTATACTTAATTGCGTAACGTAATATTTTACTTCTTGAACTCACTAAATTAATCATATCTTTTGATAGAGTGAACCGATTTCGATGAAACAAAAACTAAGTTAAACCTCAAGTTGCGTATAATTTTTGTATATAAACATTGTCAGCATTGAATTCGTAGATTTTACGTGATGTGCGCACAAACAAACAGACAAACAGACAAACAGACAAACAGACAAAAATTTCAAAAATGATGGAAATGGGTTCTGTTACTTATCTTTTCACACGCTGGCTATTTTTTGTTTCAATTTCTTCAATGTACAAAAATGACTTTTCTACAGATTTATTATATGTATAGATTTAGGCGTAAACAAAGAAACCAGGCGAATAACAGAGTTAATTTCGCAATTATTATTATTCTGAAAGTAGGTACTGATACGAATATAAGAAAAACTTATTTTCTTCTAATCATTGAAAATGAAAGTGTGTGAACTTCTAGTGGGAAAACAGGATGAACGGGTACGAATAAAATTACAGAAATATCACAAACATATTTTTATTTTGCACTAAATCTCTACATCACAAGCAACTTACAAACTATGAGGTACATTTTATTATTTTTTTACAGTTTTTTTTTTACATTTGCTAGAGAAAATAATAAATAATTGAGTATTTTACAGTCGAGTTGTCCATTTACAATGCCATTTTTACATTTGCAGACTTAGATTTGCGATAAGATAAGATGAGAAGTAACATTAGGTCCAAAAGTTGCAGCTAGGGGCGCTAGTGTCAATAGGAAATATTCTTTATTTTTATTGATATATATATATAATAATATCTTAATAAGTAAATTTAAAACATATTTAACTATGCATTTTTTTTTTTTTTTGTATATCACTTTTGTTAAATATATATTTTTAATTTGCAGTTTTCTTTGCCCAAATAAAGTTTTCATAATATTTTCTTTGTACTGTCGGTGCTCTGACTAAGTTTTTAAACCATGAAGCCAAAATAAAGATGTTTCTACTATGTGATTATAATAATATTGGCAAAATACGAGTGCAACTTGTGAAAGGTAGCTGGCGTTTTTTTTTTTTAAACCAGTACTAACTTTTCTAATATCATAATTTCTAAATATACATAAGGAAAAAACTAAATTGAATCCGCAAAAAAAGATCAAAATACTACTTCTCATTCCACCATAGCAATCTCGTCTTTTAATCTTCTTAATAAGGCCCATCACCAGACCTGGCGAGGTCGGCCGCGTTGTCATCATATCCACCTGAGCGTCCAAGGTCTGCAGGCTCTACAGAGATCCTGGGCTTGAAGCCACGCTCATCAGCTTCGTACTCTACAGTCTGGAAGAGGAACAAATAAATATCGATATTACCAATACAAAAAGTAAGGTTGCAGAGCAGATGTGATTGGAAACGCTGGGTGGGGAAGCCCTAGAAGAATATACACGGATCATATTGGTAATGTTCTTCAATAAGGTCGTATTGCTCTCAACCGAGTGTGTGTTTGAACGTATACACATACAGCAGAAGATTTAAGAATGTAAGATTCGTGCAGGTGGCGTTCTTTAGAGCTATTTTGAAAAAATCACATTGTTAAAACATGGGTGAAATGAATTTGAAGAGAGCTGCCGATCTATCAAATCAAGGCGGAATGACCGTACACTTCAATCTTACTCCACTTAAGGCGCAGATACCTGAGGGGTAGCTGATTTTAAAATGAGAATCACTTCTAAACAGCCAGCCATATTTTTTGAAAAAAAATATAAGTTACTTTAGACCGTTTTCTTAATAGTTTGATCTAATAAAATGTTGAGTTTTATTCGTATAACACAGTGTAATTAATTTATTGTAAATTTATGTCTAATACGGTAATAAAATCGACAACCGCACCTAAACCGCCGGGCGTATTTTAATAATATTGCCACCAATTCAAAGAAAATGTAATTATTTACATTTTGAACTGAGGCTTTTTTTAAGTCATAGAATAATAACGAAAGTACTAAAAACTACTGAATTTTGGGTCGCGTGGGTGTGAAACGTGTGCGCGTTTTGTTCCCTCGAGGTCGTTGGCGACTGCCGTTGTCGTCGTCTTAAAATTTTACGGTGGCATGATTACTGAATAGATTGGTTGTTTTATAATTGCTAATATTAGATACAATAACGCTATTCTATAAATTTAAATTGTACCTCACTTAAGTGACCGCACACCATTTGAAACCGAATTAATTTGTTTTAAAAGTAAATCATCGCGGAATCAAAACTGAACACCTTCGAATTATAAAAGTTTTTCAGAGACTTAATCGGTGGCTCTAGACAATCAGAGATAATGATTGTCGAAAAGTCGAAATATTTGGGAGCCTTAGGTGGCTGGGACAGAGACTATGTAGAAGGTAGAGAACCGGGTATTGTGGTAGAACTTGTGAGATGCTTACAACCACTAGATAACCGCGATAGGCTAGGTAAAGTAATTGAGTAATCAGCTTATAATTTTTCCTTTGCTGAGACACAAGACTCCTATGTGAAAGAAGGAATTAGGCCACCACGCAAGCCCCGTTGCTGGATCTTTGATTCTAAGACTTGCCGGTTTCCTCACGATGTTTTCTTTCACCGTTTTGAGAATATTAGCGACAAAATGATTCAAACAAAGCAAGATCCCTCCTCTCTCCTGGCTAGACTCTGTGACTTCTCTCTGGTTTGATGATTTTACTGTTGGTAATATGGCGTTGCATTTATTTAAGTTTACCTGTTTGGTGCCATCAGGGAGAACAACGAAGTAGGAGCCTTCAGCTCTGTTGTCTTGCCTGGTCTCCGTGTGTCCGAAGTCGCTGCCGGATTCATAGTCGTTAACTTTGTATGTAAAGTCGTAGTTGGCTGGCTCCTGAAGATAAGAAAAAATATGGTATTATAAAGATTTGGTAACACTTACACTCAGTTAAGTATTAGAATATGGAATGGAAATATTTAGTTTGCAGCAGAACCATAAGTAATACACTGATAATGTGTTTCTTTTGGTGGGGGTGGAATTTAGGGCCCTGTAAAACAGGTTTTCTTTTCCTACCACAGGCATCAGCGTTTCACAACCATTGATCTTGTATAAAAGATACTTTGTTTTATTCCAATAAAAAAATATTTAAAAAAAACTGTTGAAAATCTATACTAAGATGATTAGTGGTCCTTCGAGCCGGATCTGAACTAGCTATCCTATGGGTCCGAGTTTTTCCAATGAAGTACACAGATGATGAAGTGGTAAAATTGTTTGTCAAGTATGTTGTAAAAGATAAGAAGTTGAATAGGCGCTTGTTTCTGGAAGCAAGCGCCAGGATGTTTCTACTAAATTTTTTGGTTGGAAGATACAGTATCGTTTCGGCTTTTCCTTTGGGCTATAGTCTATTCAAACAAATATTTATACAATCTCGTACCTGGTTCAACAGTTCGTTAAGAGCATCCCTGGCGTATGAGTAACCCTGGCTATTCTGGTTGCTGTACTGGTCTGGCACTCCGTATTCCTCCGAGGGCATGGAGTCACGAGCTGAGGGGGGTCCATAGGTGTCTGATGGAGAAGATCTGGGAAGAGATGAGAATGATTTTTATTATATTAGCTAGGATTTACTTTTGTAAGTTTACTGATAATGGTTATGTTTGCGTTGTGACTTGTACTAAAATAGTGAATTTTGGTATTTGTATAAATTGTGATTTTGTCCACGAAAATGTCTGCCAAATAAAATGAGGCATTTCTATTACGCATTGACTGAACTTAAAAGATCATAGAAAAAGTACCTGGACGCAGCAGCAGAATAAGACGAAACAATAGCACTGGTCTTCTGATCAGCAGCCCGGCTCGAAGGTACACCATACTCCTGCGATAGACCCCTCGCACTTGGCACCCCGTAGGTGTCAGACAGATCACGCTGGGCAGGCGCACCATACGACTGAGAAGGAGCCTTGGAGTTATGGGAGTAAGAGTCAGAATTCCTTGCGCTGGGTGCACCATAACTGGTTGATGGTGATCGAGAACCGAAAGACGAACGGGCCTCCGATTTAGGTTTGAAGGAACGGGCTGAGCTGCTCCCAAACGACTTTCCAATATTTCTGGGAGTGGTAAAGCTTTGGGAGCCAGCATTTCTGACTGAAGGGGTTCCATATTCTTGGGACAAAGAGTTTGCTGAGAAAGGAGAATTCCGGGAAGTCGGTGGTCCATATTTCTTGGAAGGTGTGCGCGCTCCGAAACTCCTCTGAGAGGGTACTCCATATTCTTCTGACGGTGCTGAACGAAATTCAGGTGGTCCGTACTGGGTGGAGGGTATTCTTGCTGATGGGACACCATATTCTTGAGATAGACCGCTTCTTCCAGCTGCTGGGACACCGTATTCCTGGGACAGAGAACTTCTGGCAGCAGGGGCACCATATTCCTGGGACAAAGAGCTTCTGGCAGCTGGGACACCGTATTCCTGGGACAGAGAGCTTCTGGCAGCCGGGGCACCATATTGCTGGGAAGGACTGCTACGGGCACTGGGGACACCATACTCAGCTGAAGGGGAACTACGGGCGTTTGGTACTCCATATTCGGTAGACGGTGAGCTTCTAGCGTTTGGTACTCCATATTCGGTAGATGGTGAGCTTCGAGCATTTGGTACTCCATATTCAGTAGATGGTGAGCTACGAGCGTTCGGAAGACCATACTCCGTCGAAAGACTCCGAGAAGACGAAATCTGACTCCTTGTATTAGGAGCCCCATATTCCTGAGCAGGTCCACTCCTTTGGTTCGGAGCTCCATAACTCTGGGAAGGGCTGGTCCTAGGGCTTGCAGTTCTTGCGTTAGGAGGTCCATATTCAGTGGAAAGAGCGTTGCGAGATCCGAAAGCTCTAGAGGTGGGAGGTCCATATTCCTGAGACAGAGATCTTTGGAAGTCTAGGCTGTGGTCGTGATCATTGTCATGGTCATGATGATGGCTGGAGCGGGAAGATTCGTAGCCATCGCTGAAATTTAAAAATGGAAAATTATTATGATAGTTATGATTTAAAAAAAATTTGTTATTGGGTTTATAGATTCTTAGTATTTGAAAATAGAAGTTTGATGTTATGTTTCAGCTAAGATTTTAATTATACTGTTATTTATAGGTGCTTTTTTATTTATGTCGTAATATTTCTTTTGTTTTAGCGAATTTGGTTCATTGGTATCCGAAAATTCTTTGTCTAGAGCGCCTTATTTTATTTTAAAACTATTTGTATCACATTAATTATATTCTTGAAAAGGTTAGTAGTAAATATAATGATAGTTAAAATTAATCTTTTTCTTTCAGGCCGCTGTTTGTGGTTCTAAGGACCAGTTACTCGATATTGTTTGTTTTTATTATTTGAATATTAAAGTATTTAGATATAAGTTGACAGACTTACCCGACAGGAGGTTCGGCTAGGGCCAGCGACGCGATACATAAAAGAGGTATGAACACCTGAAATATATAAAAAACTTGATTAAATATACGTATACAAGACTGTTTTCGACGAAACATGTGATTAACTTAAAAATCCAAATAGGTATGTAAGTAATTCTTAACACCTTAACTGCCAGGCAATGAGACACAATTGAAAATGTATTGTTTGTCGGTCACTTGGCAGTTAAGGTGTTAAGTTATTGTATTTTTACGCAGAAAATTAAGATTACATATGTAATGGTTTTCTTACCTTCATTTTCCTAAGTTGAGATCAAACACCAAATATAACTGGAACAAAAAATAAATATTTACATGACTGTGAAAGTTTTAAAAAATGGTTATGACTTCTGTGGCACTACAACAATATTTTTCGGCAAAACACAGTGCACCAAAGTTTAGAAACTTTTGTCTATTGTTAAGTTACTCTTCAAGTTTTAGTTGAATACTGAAAAGTATTTTATTTACAGTTAATTCTTGATTAACAGAAGATTCGTTTTATTCGTTTAATTTTCTGTTAAAAGAAAGTGCTTTTCAGAAAAACTAGTCTTACTAGTAATTACTAATATGAATTCAGACTTCAAAATTTACACCTTTAGACTTGTACAAATGTTATTTTATAGAGATTCATCAATACTATGCCAGTATTATATTATCTGTGTCAATACTAAACAGTGCTTTCTAGTGTTAATTAAACTTTAAATACAGGGCTGGGAAGACTATTATTAATCTTTTAAAATCAACCTACCCTTTAGATAAAGATGATACGACTCGAATTGAGCTGAACTTCGAATGGTAACATCTCAAACTCTCCAAGTATTTATACTGACAATTCTTGACAATACCTTCGTATATACCACGTTACTTTTACACCTGATCTTACCTCTCACCATTGCATTATCAACCTTAATTCTTTGTGTTGAAGGTGTGGGGGGATTTTGCGAAGTGTGGTGTTATGTTGGTATATAGTTGCATTGTATACTGATAGTATATGCGTGTGACATCACTTAGAGATCCAGATAGTGTAAGTTTGATGGCTCGTCGTCATGCTGCACTGAATTAAGGATTTGTTTACGAACTTGTGTTGTAAGTGCAAGTTTATTGCATTTGCCGAGGGTTCCGTACCTACCCATTATACCGCCATAATAAAATTGGTATAATTTTTATTGGTCGCTAGTTTTAAAGATATGGGCAATTTTGATTTTCAAAAAAACTTGTAAGTACCAAAGTTTACCTTAATTTTCAATTTTTTTGTAATTTTTCTTTACTTGTGTTGTACCTTACTTTTTGCCAAATTTCGTCTTTCTATTTCAAAGGGAACTACCGTTTCTCGACCCAAAACCTATATGGTACTTCCGGTTGACCTAGAATTGTCAATTTTGGTTTAAAGCAAGGGTTTACAGCACAAGTAAAAGACAAATTTCAAAAAATAAAAAAAAGTTAAAAATTAAGGTAAATGTTGATACTTACAAGTTTTCGCGAAAATCTAAATATGCTTACATCTTTTTATCATAGTGAATCAGGACCTTGATTTTTATACACCTAATAGGGACTATAGACAGTATCATATAGATCAGTATCTATATATATAAAAATCAATTGCTGTTCGTTAGTCTCGCTAAAACTCGAGAACGGCTGGACCGATTTGAATAATTCTTTTTTTGTTATGTTCGACAGAATACAGGGAAGGTTTAAAAGCAAAAAAAAAATGTTTGGTTGGATAGGGTAGGTAGGTAGAGTAGTGTAGTGTAGGTAGGTAGGTAGGTAGGGTAGGTAGGGTAGGGTAGGGTAGGGTAGCGTAGGGTAGGGTAGGGTAGGGTAGGGTAGGGTAGGGTAGGGTAGTGTAGGGTAGGGTAGTGTAGGGTAGTGTTGGGTAGAGTAGTGTAGGATAGGGTAGTGTAGCGTAGGGTAGGGTAGTGTAGGGTAGGGTAGGGTAGTGTAGGGTCGGGTAGGGTAGGGTAGGGTAGGTAGGTAGGGTAGGTAGGAAGATAGGGTAGGTAGGTAGAGTAGTGTAGTGTAGGTAGGTAGGTAGGGTAGGGTAGGGTAGGGTAGGGTAGGGTAGGGTAGGGTAGGGTAGGGTAGGGTAGGGTAGGGTAGGGTAGGTAGGTAGGGTAGGTAGGTAGAGTAGTGTAGCGTAGGGTAGTGTAGGGTAGGGTAGGGTAGGGTAGTGTAGGGTAGTGTAGGGTAGGGTAGGGTAAGGTAGGGTAGGGTAGGGTAGGGTAGGGTAGTGTAGGGTAGAGTAGTGTAGGATAGGGTAGTGTAGCGTAGGGTAGTGTAGGGTAGGGTACGGTAGTGTAGGGTAGTGTAGGGTAGGGTAGGGTAGGGTAGGGTAGTGTAGGGTAGTGTAGGGTAGAGTAGTGTAGGATAGGGTAGTGTAGCGTAGGGTAGTGTAGGGTAGGGTAGTGTAGGGTAGGGTAGGGTAGGGTAGGTAGGGTAGATAAATGTTTGGTGTTTTTATGGCAAAACAAAGTTTGCCGGGTCAACTAGTCTGGTATAAATTTCAACTTGCTAGCTTCACCCGTTCCTAAGAAAATCGGTGATGACACACGGACAGACGGCCAAGAAAGTGATCTTGTAAGGATTCCCTTTTTTTATCTTTTGAGGTATGGAACCCTAAAAAGCATCATAATTATATCTATCTCCAAAATGCAGTCTATCATTAAATCAAAATCTAAATTGGATCAGCAGTTTGTGCGTGAAAAGGTAACAAACAAACAGACGGATAGAGTTACTTTTGCATTTGTTATGTTAGTTTAGATTAATTACACTTTTTTTTTATCTTTATTTTTTAGGGACTTTTATCCTTTAAGGCATGTCAGCCCCGTCGTAACCTAACCTAATTTTACATTTCAACTTATAATATTTTTTATCTTAACATTAACAAAAAGTTTTACCACCGACACATTGCCATGTCATAAACAATTCTAGCAGTATCACTTCCTGGATCAGTCAGGATTTAAAAAAACGTACCCATTTCGAACTTATTGATTCTACGTAATCTTGACAATCGCTCCCTAGCCGTCTGGTTAATTACACTTAGATGCTACTCTAGTTAAATAGGTAGGTACTCCATCAATGCAATTCCTACTCATAAAAAAAATCATCGGTTCACTAATGTTTCACCAAAACCCCACTGAAAAATGTTTAGTTTACAAACAACTTTCGTATACTATTTATTTCAAAAACAACTCTTTCCAAAACATTTATTTGGCAAAAGCTTCTCTGTACAAATGTTGCGGATGATATTTATAATCTATATCTAATAGCTTTAAACTCATATATATTAATTTCAATATATAGGTATAATCTGAATCTAGGAAACGGCACCAACGATTTTCATGAAATTTAGTATGTAGGGTGTTTCGGGGTAGATAAATCGATCTAGCTAGGTTTCATTTTTATAAAACGTCATTTTCTCTATTTTCACCCGAGAAGAGCTCGGTCGCCCAGGTATTTTGTATAATAAAGAGGTATTAAGTTTGTGATTTTGTAACCTCACAAACTTTACCTGTCTAACTGTAGGGGGTAATCTCTTGATCTACTGAACCAATTTAGATCAATTTGGCATGGAGATAGTAAAAAACCCTGCAAAGGAAATAGGATAGTTTGTATTTCATTGGGACACAGTAAACATATTCAAACAGTATGGAAACTGCCTACAAACGCTCGAAACGGCACACTCATACAAACGTACGCACCGACGAGACCGTTCTTGCACTTTCGGAAATATCAGTACTTAGTGTCGCATCGCGACGAGTGGTCACGTATTTTTGTGTTAGTGTGCCGTTTCGAGCGTTTGTAGGTAGTTTCCATACTGTTTGTATATTTTTACTGTGCTTGGGATGATAAAACACTTTTTACGCGGGTGAAGCTGCGAGCAGAAGCTAGTCATTTATACATAATTCATTTAATATTTAGATTATTTTGGAAAAATCACGTTTATACTAAATATTATTTTATAATACGTTTTCTAAACCAATCGCAAAGTGATCATAACGGTATTGTTTTGCATAATTTCATTGGTTTTGCATCGTCTCCGGCGCTGCAGGAAGGGCAACCCCTGCGCCTTTACGTAACTAAGGATTATTGAACTCTTTCGAAAATAATGTCCTCACCAATGAAAGCGTCTGTTATTTTTGGCAGTACCTATTTGTTTAAAGTGAATTTGTCTTACTCTTTCATGGGGTCAAACCCTTTGCCTTGCCAAATTCACTTATGCAATTCGGCTGCGGGTGCAGTTGGAAGCCAGTATTTTTCCATAGAGTGACAAAGAAAAAGTGTTTATTTGTCACAAAACGACATACAATATAAGAACATGCTTATGCTAAACCCTTAACAATAGTATAAGTAGTACTTAAATTAAGTTAGTAAAGACGAGAAATAAATCAATAAAAAAAATAATAATGAATAATTTGATTCATACATGAAATGATAGCACGTTGAAGTTGATGACGACGTCGTGGACGTTGGTCCTGGCTATCTCTAATTTTTTATTTTTTTTACTTACTTTTTTTCGAGTTTCGTACTTTTAAACATATAAGTGTTTTATATGTTTGAAATCACCTCTTAAAACCCTTTTATTTTAATATCCCGCACGATGGTTTTGGAAGAAAATAAAATATTGGGCCCTCACAACATGGCGCCCAAAATCCGCCATTTTACAATTTGAATGTAGCCACTAGCCAGTGACATTCGCAAGGTTAAGACGAATCAAAAGCGGCCAACGCTTTAGGCCTCTAAACAGCCACATAGGACACACAAACATACATACATAGACTGATAAACACATTACCCTCCTTCGGCAGTCGGGTAAAAGGACGTGACTTTATATATGTTGTATGTATGTTACAGTTTATTAAACCCACTGTATCTAGTTATATGATTATGATGATAGTTTGTACAATTATTTATTCGTGTCATAAGTACGATACGTTTTACCCAACATTACTAGTCTCCTCACCCGAGTACGTCTGTCGCAACGTTGAAATTGGTTGAACATTGATGTTCCACATACATTTATTATTAGACAGAATTATGAGACACGGTGCTAAATCGTGATAAATGCAGATTAGATTTGATATTAGGTCATGTTGTGTAGCAACCTGTAAATAGAATTTACTTACAACAGCATGACATCACGCCTGTACTACCAAAAGGGTAAGACAGAGGGGCAACGATGTTCTTCTACAATCGGTACCTCATTACTGAGGATCTTGGTCATCTATTATATAAAAATGAATCCCTATTTCCCTTGGTCACGGCATCACGACTGAACGGCTGGAACGATTCTGCTAATACATTTTTGTTAGGAGAAGGTTCTTAGGGTGGAGGAAGGTAGTAGGTAGGGTAGAGTAGGTAGCAAAGGGTAGGTAGGTAGGTATGTAGGGTAGGGCAGGGTAGGTTAATAGGTAGGTAGGTAGGGTAGAGTAGGAAGGGTAGGGTAGGGTAGGTAGGGTAGGGTAGGTAGATAGGGTAGGCTAGGGTAGATAAGGTTGGGTTGGGTAGGTAGAGTAGGGGAGATAGGTAGGGTAGGTAGTTAGGGTAGGTAAGGTAGGGTAGGGTAGGTGGGGTAGGGTAGATGGGTAAGGTAGGGTAGGCAGTTGACGTGAGTGAAGCCACGGGCATAGCTAGTTAATAAATAATATTTATTTCTCCATTGGACCC
Source organism: Orthosia gothica (assembly GCA_949775005.1). Classification (NCBI taxonomy): domain Eukaryota; kingdom Metazoa; phylum Arthropoda; class Insecta; order Lepidoptera; family Noctuidae; genus Orthosia; species Orthosia gothica. The sequence goes on from OX459036.1 coordinate 24,176,420, forward strand.
CTTTAAGCAGAAAATCTGCTTCTATCGACCCCGGTCCAAAGTTGTCGTCACCAATTGCTTAAATAGTTAAGAATTCTTGAGGACGTAGCATTTTGGCAGTTATCCCACCTCCGACGAGGAAGCGATTAGCTTTCAAAAATTTTCTAGCTGAAGAAACGAACAAAAGATATAGGATCCCGTGACATTAAAAGAGACACATTTTTTAATAGTTTATCGCTGGCTGTTCTCACTAGCGGCGAATACTCTTCACCACTAGTTAGTCGCAGCAACCAGAGGCCTTAGTGCGAGTTTTTACTCACGCTCACTCGTGATGACGTAAACGATGTCTTATGTCAAAATGTATACAAAAAAAAAGGTTTCTCCTACTCGAACTAAGGCCTCTGAGGCCTTAGTGCGAGTTTTTACTCACGCTCAATCGCGTTATCGTAAACATCAATTTGTATTGAAACTGGATAAGCGCCGTCTGGTGACGGTAAAGAGAAACCACTTTTTTGTATACATTTTGACATAAGAGATCGTTTACGTTATCACGAGTGAGCGTGATTAAAAACTCGCACTAAGGCCTCAGAGGCCTTATTGCGAGTTTTACTCACGTTCAATCGCGTCTACGTAAACGTCAATTTGTATTGAAATTGGATAAGGGCCATCTGGGAACGGTAAGGAGAAACCTCTTAAATGTTAAATGATTTTATTTCTGTATGTTGGTTTGCACAAACAAACACTTTTACATGTCTAACATATTTTTTAAAACAAGATGAGGTCGGCGTTTCCTATCTGACTACTCTGAGAAGAAAGGCCGAAACAAACTCAGAGGCCACAGTCTCTTTTAAAGTCCTGACAAAATCTTGGTAAGATCATGTGAAGATCATGATCATTTTGTTTACCTTTTGACATAAGCGATCATTTACGTTATCACGAGTGAGCACGTTAAAAAACTTGGACTAAGGCCTCAGAGGGCTTATTGCGAGTTTTTACTCTCGCTCAATCGCTTTAACGTAAAAGTTCATTCAAATTGTATTAAAATTGGATAAGCGCCGTCTGGGGACGGTAAGAAGAAACTTCTTTTTTTGTATACATTTTGTTTGAAATAAGAGATTGTTTACCTTATCACGAGTGAGTAAGTTAAAAACTCGGAATAAGCACAAAGAGCTATCAAAGATAATACTCGCTCAGCGATACCAGTTCGGCGATGCTCGCTTGGGTCGTCGGTCAGAACTCACGCCGAGATACCAATCAACCAACGCGTGGAGAACAGGGGGGTGACCACAAGCTCTTAGAGTAAGGTTATTTTGAGATCGAGTAAGGGACAGATGTATCTGACTTGTATACATCTGTCACTTACTCGATCTCAAAATAACCTTACTCTAAGAGCTTGTGGTTACCCCCCTGACCGCCCGAGCGAGTGGTGCGAGCAATCGCCCGTCGTACAAAAACACTCGCTGCTCACCAACTCGTATCTAGGTTCTAGCTCTACTCGCTGCTCGCTGATCGTCGACGGTGGGATAAGTGCCTTTACTTGGTCGGACCAAGATGTTGATGTAACCCACATACATTTCGCAAATTTATGTTCAAGTCCCACGTAACTAGGGTGAGCCTATTGCTACCAACCGGGGATATATTCAGACGCCGAGTTGCTATTGAGAAATTCTTGACGGAAAAGCTAATAACACTTTGAACCATCCGGGAATCGAACCTTTGACTACATGCTCAGCGCTCGCGGCCACTACACCTAAAAAGCGTTCTTAATTGTACGAATGCATATCCATACTTATAAAAATAAATGCGAAAGTAACTTTGTCTGACTGCTTGTTACCTTTTCACGCCTAAACTGCAGAACGAATTTTGATGCAGTCTGTTGTAGAGATAGATTTGAAAAAGGACATTGTTACTTTTGATACCGGGAGCAAGTTCCCTTGGGATAATTATTATTAAATAAACTAGTTAATTATTACTAAAACTATATAGATTTACGACCAATAATTCTAAGCTTCTTTCAAACTTATATCAGTCACACAAGAGGCTCCGATTTTAGAAACAAAACCGATTACAGAATCTCAATTAAACACTCCAGAAAAACCGGTTTCAAATAATTGTCTTCAAAACCACCTGAATAGTCAGTATCATCACGACTTGGACAAAAGGAGGTGGTCTATTAAGGGCAAGGACGCTCTGTTGATGAATACCATAGAGTATAGAGCTACAAGAGGCCTCGGCGGCCAAGTTTAGATTCGGCATTGTCAAAACTTTATTTACAAAAATAGCGTGTTAATAAGCGACCTTCTTGATAGTATGATGCGACTTGCTTTTTATAACACCGAGAATCGATTTTTGCACGCTGGTGTCCGTCAGGGCTGTCTTCTTTCGCCCCTCCTTTTTATAAACGTTCTCGACGGAATCATGTTGCGCACTCACGATAGCAGGCGTCGCGGGATAGAGTGGGGCTTGACCAACGTCTTGGAAGACCTGGACTATGCCGATGATCTATGCCTGCTGAGTCATACACACGCCGGCATGCAAGCGAAACTGAAAGACCTGCGCCAGGAGGCCGCGAAAACTGGGCTCAAAATTAACATCCGAAAGACTCAAGAGATGCGTACAGGTGTGAAGAATTCTACACCGATGTTAATCGGCACAGAGGTTGTGGAACGCGTCCACAAATTCACGTACCTCGGGAGCGTAGTGTCAGAGACTGGAGGAACTAAAGAGGATATCGCTTCTCGGATTGCCAAATCGCGAGCTACCTTCGCACAGCTGAGACCTATGTGGCAATCGCGGCAACTGACCCGAAGGGTTAAACTCAAAATCTTCGGGTCCAATGTCAAATCCGTGCTGCTCTACGGGTGCGAAACGTGGAAGGTAACAAAGGACATCACGCGCCAAATCCAGGTCTTCGTCAACCGATGTCTTCGTCGCATCCTCGGAATTTACTGGCCCGAGATCATCTCTAATGTAGAGCTGTTGGAGAGATGCAACGAGACCCCGATCGACCGACGAGCAAGCGGCGTAAATGGAGTTGGATTGGTCACACGCTCCGGAGGTATTCCGGCCTTAGATTGGAATCCTCAAGGAAAAAGGAAGTGAGGCCGTCCCCGTCAATCCTGACGACGTACCGTATTAGCTGAAGCGACAAGCATTGGAATGGCGTGGAGCGAGGTGAAGCGCGAAGCTCAAGACCGGTCTCGATGGAGGACTACTGTGGAAGCCCTCTGCCCCAGCTAGGGGACATAGGATCTTAAGTCAAGTAAGTAAGTCATGGAGTAACTAAACTTCAGATAAGTACTCAACTTCCAGAGATGGCCTTTTACAAACAAAAAGGTAACCAACCGTTTTGTTCTCTCTTTAAAATATTAGTTTATTTAGCGTGGCTGGTCTCTCTAGTAGATTCTGTACTCTCTGACAATGACGAAGCCAAACAAAAGCTTGAATTGTGTGATGAGCTCAAACAAATGACAATTCGTTGCACAGATCAATGTTGAGCAACCTTTTGTGTTTGACATAAAGCTTCACTTCGAGTTAGACCTTCCCTGTCCCCTAAGCTTTAAGATAAAGTGGCGTCCTAATAGAGAAGACAATTATTGAAAAGCCCAAAAATGTATAGGAGAGTAATTCGCTACTGAAATGGCCCGTGGTCAATCAAAAACATTTTGGCATATTTCGACAGTCGCTATTGCCGATTTAAAGTTATCTTAGTACTTTCTGGGTTGGTCAAAGCGTAGATGCTTTTGTAAATACAAACTGTACCGTAATTGCATAATTTTATTAAAAACTATTTTGACAATTATATTCAAAACAATATTCATTGCGTATTTTACGCTGTCAAGTAGACGTATTTTACAGGCTTTAATTTAAATTGCAGTATGTAAGTGTGTTCGGGTCAAATCTTGCAACTAAATTTTAAAGCAGTTATCCTCCACCCATTAGAAATGAAATTTTGCATACACGTTTAGTTTGGATGACAATGCATGGTTAGCTAAGTGACGTCATTCTAAATCCAATATGGCGGATGGCCCTGGATGGCGGACTAGTTATTTTTTGTGCACTGCCTTGATATGGGTATCAAATCAAAGGTTTTGCTGGGAAGAATACGAAAAAAGCTTGTTTCAATTTTTTTTTTTTTAATTTTTAACATTAATGAAACAATTAATGATATTATCGCGCAAGTGCGGGTACATTGGAGCTTTTAATAAAATAACGCAATAAGGATGCTGGAAGAAATATCCTAATTTGTTATTTTTATTTTGCTATATAATCTGCAATAGCGTTGAAATAGGGATGAAAATAAACCAACAGAATAGAATATAATAGAATAGAATACTACAGCGACACTAGACAGTTTTTACAAAAAAAGTCAAATTGTGTGTGTATAAGTACTGAAATATTGGCCCCTATCGGCATAGGAATTAAGTCCATTTTCGGTCAGTAAAGAATGTATTTACTCATAGGTATGTTGTACCGTCTCACCGTCTGTCGTACAGATCGTTCAATGAAAGGAGCACTTGATAAGCCGATGACACCATTCTGTGGTTAAACTGTCGTTAACTGTGACCTGTAGTAAAGCGGTTGGGAAATTTAATATCCTATTCTACTACTATAATATACTTTTTTATTATTGACAGGCTCGCGTTACTTACGTATACATGAAAGTTAATGATGTTTGTTACCCTTTTATCCTACTGAACGTATTTACAGTAATATGTATAGCGTATACCTACATGAGAATAACACAAAGGTTATAACTTATAAAGATTTGGGAAGTAGACTGTAAAGAGTGGGTTCAAGTTATAATTACCATTACCTCTAAAATAAATGGTTTGGACTTGATGTGGACTTTAGGTCAACTTCCGCCAGATCCTTCTGGAATTAAAGCCGTGATTTTGTTGTATTTATTATAAGAATATCTTATGAAATTATGTAGGTAAGTAGCTAACCACGAGCAAAACTGTCGTTATAGTCACACAGTCTCCTAACTAAAGTTTAAGCTCGTTAACGTTACATCGTGCTATCAGCCCTCATTAAGCTCTAGGACATGAAATGAAAGGTTGGTATTGTCACTGAAAGTACCTATCAAATGATTGTCATTTCATTAATCCAATATAACATGAGCTTTAGTTACGAAATATCTCTTAAGAAACGCAGGTCAGGCGCACGAAAAAACCATTTGTTAAACGACCTTCAATCATTGAATTTTCAATGTTAACGCGATGTATAAAAGAAATCTTTATCAGACTGTTTGATATTGAAGTGGTAATAATACCAATGATGTTATATATATAATAATAATAATTTATTTCAAAAAGGATTAGCCTAGGTTACATCAGTGTTTACATTACAAAAATGGACATGGCTATTACACATAATAAGATCCCTGTCCTTCAAACTAGGAAAACCCTGTATCTTGAAGAACAGTTTTCTCCAAATGGATTTTTACATATTTTGTACAAGTATGTATTTATAAATTGAGCACTAGCTCTGATGTTAACATATTATTATTCTGATTTTCATTTTTTTTTTTTTTTTGTAGTTAGGTTTTAGTTAATTGTGTGAAGTGTTGATGTATGTGTGTTGGTGTGTGTGATATACTGAGGTAGATACATTTTACCGACGTCTGCGTGGCAATACAAACAAAAGCTGACCAGCTTGAGTAAAGTCAGTCAGTCCTGCGTCTGGCCGCGGCACGAACGTACCTTTGAACATAATGTTCATCTCTTTCTGACAACGGGATCCTATTTATATTATATCTCTGTGATCTTTTAACCTTCTCAGTGATAGATATAAAGTTCCAAGTGCCATAGGTCCTATGTAGGTAGCTAAAGTTTAATTTCGCCATGTTTTTATTTATTTATATTGAGTATGACGTCTATATTGGTAAAATTCCAGTGAGTAATACTATATGTATTTAAAAAGAGGTGTTGGTGGTGTTGATGTGTGCTCAGTTGTAGGCTAGCAAGAGCAGCATAGCGTTACAACACTTACAACTGAGCATGAGGTTAGGTCGGGCAGTATAATTGGGAATTTCTATTTGAAACGCAACCCATCCCAGATTTGTGGCCAGTTGATGGTGTGGTCGACGGTGAAACACGCTTGCCTAGAAATAACCTTGACTTAAAGACTCCTAGATTGTAGCTGTCGGGAAACAGACTCCGGCAGGAAATTCCACTCCTCAGCTGTACGCATAGAATAGAATAGGTCTTTATTTGCTTAGAATGTAGGTACTGTATGTACATAAAAATAAGTTGTTACATTATAAAATAGGATCCATGTACATTCTGCCTTAATATAGCATGCAAATGTGGTACAAAGTATAGGTTACTAAATACATTACAAAAAATCATCATATAAGAAATCCTGCACTGAATAATAACATTTATCTACAAGTAATTCTGTGAAACTTTTTTTTTAACTTTTGCAACGGTAAGTTTTTAAGTTGATCAGGTATTTTTTTAATGATTACAGGAGCCATACAGATATAGTACATTACTGCCGCGGTCTATAATGACTACTTTACTGGTCGCGCTGATTATGGCCGACAGCGCAGCGTAGCGCAGCTCCAGGCCGACACAGCGCGGTCAGCGTGCAGCACTTGATGGACGAGCTGAGATAAAGGCCGAAACCGTAGGTTGAGGCCTTTACAGCGAGGACAGCAAGGGCTGCAATGATGGCCAAGCTGAAAGGCCTAGAGCGTAGCTAGGCTAGCTCGAGGCAATCATAGCGCGACCAGCGAAGCAGTCATTGTGGGCCAAGGTTTGTATAGTGCTTTACTCAAAAATGCAAGTACCCAATCTAAATAAAACCAGCAAGTAATTTAAATAAAAAATATATTAATTAACTGGAATTTTAATTAAAATGAAAATTATGAAAAGTACAGTTACTAAAATTCAACACCGACTTTCCCGGTTTGATATAAGTAATAGTTTGCGATAATTCTAATGCGGTGTTTGACTGCTGTATTATTGAAAAGAAAAACATTTTCGGATAAAGATTTAGATTTCCTACTGATTTTCCACTGCACAAATTTTTCATATGCAAATTTATATTTTTCCTTTGAGTTTCGCGGTATCAAATTTTCAACCACTAATTTAGCTTCATCTTTAATGTCAGGTGGTGTTATAAACACATTGAATCGGAAAAATTTTCGCTTTGAGAGCTCATTTTTAGCAAAAAAAGTCACTAAATAAAAACAAAATTTTCGCTGAACCGCGTTTTGTTACTTCTTTGTTTTTTTTTTGACCAATGGTAGTTGGAACTATACAGCCTAATATGGAATAAAATCTTTTTGTACCTATCTCTATAGATACAAACAGCTGTGTTTTAAATAAAATCTTTTTGGATTTGATTTTTTAAAACGTTGAAACGTCAAAATAGCGGCCGGCAAAACATTGCCGGCCTGTTAGAGCGGCCAGCAAAACTTTGCCGGCCGCTCCTTGAAACAGAACGGCGAGGTCGACTTTGCTCAAACAAGGTTGTCAAAATAATGACCACATTACATGCATTTTTGAGTAAACATTTATTTTTAATAAGCTAGTTTTAAAAGCGCCCGTGCATAATAGATTCTGGTATTGGGATCTCATAGCTGTACTTCGTTTTCTAGTTTCTATTAAAGTTGCAAATAGACATCGATTAGTTATTACAAATATTGCTAATAAAAGTGTTTCCAAAACGTTTTGTGCGTATGGGTGGGATGTCCACCATGTACCGATTGTGCATTGCCGTACGTCTGGTAGTCCGATGATGAAACGGGCTAGGTGGAATTAGATCGTGCAATTCCATCGCACACTCCCCGAAATGTAACCGATAAAAACTGACACGCTGGCAACTCGGCGGCGCGGGCGGTATCAAGGCTCTGGAGCTTTGATTTGACCTGTGCCTCACCGACGATGAGCCTCTTGGCCCGCTTTTCGATCGACTCTAGTGCATCAAGATGGTAATTGATTCGTCCCATATTACTGGGATTTAAACAAACCTGGCACAATCACCCAAATTACTTTAGGGTATCTACACCTCTAACTTATCCTTAGAGGCATACAGATATCATGTCCATGACATTTCACAGTAGCACCAAGCAGCCTAATTGCGTAAGTGAATTCGACTAGGCAAAGAGTTTGACCGCCATCAATCGACACATGCGAGGAGAAAGACGCGTTGTGGACTTTTTATTTGACCAGTTTATTTGTAAAAAGACTGAAATAGAATAATAATAGAGAATAAAAAACAAAATTTATCGAAAAAAGAAAGAGATGTAACAATTTAAAGAATTATATCTGTCCCTCTCAACGAAAACGCTATTTTCTATGGCAGCTGTATGGGCGTCGTGTCATCTGACGTCATGTGGCACGTCTCACTTCTCTTTCTAATTCTCAACTTACACACTTTCTAACTTTGTCTCTAATATAGATATTTAAAAACATCTTTCACATTTGTTTTCTATAGTTATTATGTATTTCATTTAGCAAATAAAAAAATACATGTTTATTCCCTATTGGCGAAATGTGGGCGTACTATTATAGCACTGCACTTCTGCCTAGCCCTTCGAGGACTATAGGCACGATATTATGAATTCGGAAACTTTTGGGACAGATACAGGATATTGGGAGAAGACCCGAAACTTAGAAATAAATCGGAACAGATACTACAGGTTAATAGGTCATTATCTTTTTATCTCACTTATCCGGTGTCAAAATGCAAAACATGGAAAAATTAAGATCATAAATAAGGTCATCACTTCTATCAAAATCGAGGGATACAGAAATTCAACCAGTGTTAGCAAATTTCGGTCAAGTACACAACTACTTAACAAATAAACATGGGTATTAAAATACTAGTGTTAGTGCTTTTAGTAAATATAGTAGTAGCCAGAATAAGACTCTACACAACTCTAGATGTAGCCTGTACATTATCCAACATAATATTACGTTCATTCTGCTAAAGAATACACTCCCATAAGATATAATAGATATATGTTAGTAAAGAAAAGTAAGATTTTCTTAACTAACATAATTTAAGTACTAACTAATACTATTATTAAGGTTGCCCTTGTCGACGTCACGAACTATTTTGCGCGCGGGTTTAGAATACATGCTATCTCATCCATCCGACAACACGTGCGAAAAAAAAAGTGCTGTGATGAGCAGTAAGAAGCTAGTTCGCGTACGAATACACACTTTCACATTTTTGAACTACTAATCTTTGTCTGTATAGTGACTGTTTTGTAGTTTTCCTTCTTCTTATGGTATTTATTTCCGCCCAAAGATGCGTAAAATTTGTGCTGAAACATGGAACTTTCGACTACGCTATGAGCGTCGAAAGTTTACTCTTTTTAGGGTTCCGTAGCCAAATGGCAAAAAAACGGAACCGGAGATTCGTCAAGTCTGTCTGTCTGTCCGTCCGTATGTCACAGCCACTTTTTTCCGATACTATAAGAACTATGCTGTTGAAACTTGGTAAGTAGTTGTATTCTGTGAACCGCATTTAGATTTTTACTTAAAAATAGAAACAAAAAACAATAAATTTGGGGGTTCCCATACTTGAAACTGAAAGTATTTACTGGATAGGTCTTCAAAAATGATATTGAGGTTTCTTTTTTTTTTTTTTTTTCTAAACTGTATAGTTTGCGCGAGAGACACTTTCAAAGTGGTAAAATGTGTGTCCGCCCCCCCTGTAACTTCTAAAATAAGAGAATGATAAAATAAAATAAAATATATGATGTACATTATGTATGTAAACTTCCACCGAAAAATTTTTTTTTTTTAATACGGCATAAATCGTAAACCGCAATTTACCAAATACGGAACCTTTCGTGCGCGAGTCCGACTCACACTTGGCCGGTTTTTGCCTTTTTGTTTCCATACAGGGCTAGATAATGATTAGACAAATTGACATCATTTTTTTATGTTGAGCGTACACTGTCAAACAGTGGAATAATTGCCATACTATGTTTGTATGGGAGATCGACTAGGGCAACCTTAAGGGTTTAATATAAGAAAAAAACTAAAATTGTGTGTCGTTTTTGTGGCAAATAAACATTTTATCTTTCTTTCTATATGATGTGCAGATTGTACATATTCGCAGTCAGATGTAGATCATTGACATAAAGGCGAGGCAACAAGCTTGAAGGAAAAAGGGGCTGGGGATACCAGCAGGTATTGATCTCACACTTGCCAAACTCGATGGTCGAGTAGCAGAAATAAATGGCAACACCCTTGTCGAACAAAATAAATCCCCATCTAAGTCATAACAGTTTGAGGCACTGACACCAGTGTCTTATCATCCATTATTCGCCATTTTTGGTCATTTCGGAGACAGCTGATAACCTGTTGATAAACTTAAATTATAACTTGCTTGTTCCCTAGGTATTTTACCTCTTTGTATTATGAATGTTTAAATAAAAGTACACTCAACAGCACGTCAGAGGAGGGTAAAATTCTCAGACCGCATTTGGCTTTACTAAGTAAGTGATTCATTTCATTAGGGAAATCAAACAAAGAAAGTTGTGGCGTTTCTATAATCACAGATACGTACTTCTACTTAATTTTGGTAATTTAAGGCTTCAGCTTAATATGGACGAATATGAATATTATTTGAAATTTACCAATTTTAATATTCGTATAAGCGAATTTCAGCAAGATCGAGGCACATCAGAGACTCTAGACAAATAGCCATTCTATCAAATGCCAAAATGTTAGGCATTGGTCCTTTGAGTTTTGACACTTCGATTGCGCTTGGCTTTGTCATATATTCTGGACGTTTTCCAATCCTTATATATTAGCTTGAAACCCTAACCCAAGTTTTCTTTGCTTAGGAGACAAAATCTATATTCAAAATTGTTACCTCTAACATGTGGATGATAATACTTTTATCAGAAGCACCTACATTATAATAAAGGCTAACGAATCGTTATTTTTATTCGCTTATCTTATTATTGTAAACATTCTTGCTTATATATAAATATCTCAAAGAAATTTAGCCAGTGTTAGAAAAAAGTCTGCCCAACATACGTCTAGTGATAAAATGGGTTTCAAATTACTATTTTTAGTGCTTTTAATAAAGACAGTAGCAGGCAGAATAAGTATTGATTACAATCAAGAGAAGGAAGAAAAATTATCATACGCAGGAACAGAAACAAATCTACTAACAGATGAAGATATCAGGACATTCAAAATCGGTAACCAGTATCTGCGGACAGCATTGGACAAGTTTATAGGACACAGGCCGAATTCTATCGACCTTAAGAAGGAATTCAATAAGTATGGTGTGACTCCAGTGAAGAGAGTGTTATCCATAAAATCGGCGAAGGTGAAAAGTCTGACGAAGCACCCAATCGTAGTGTCGTCCCAAGGCTTCGAGAACTCCTCAAACCATACGATAAAAACGAACGCTGGTATATCACACAGCGTAGCAAACACATTGACAACGAGTTGGGAAAGAGAGAGAGAATTTGAAGTATCCCAAGATTTGGATTACGGAATCAACTTGGACTTCGTAAATTTTGGTGGTACGACGACATTTGCTTATACTAACACTTGGGGTGAGGAAGAAGAGAAATCGAAAACGGAGACTATTGGTACTGCTAGCGGCATGGAGGTGGAACTGAAGCCAGGAGATGCAGTGAGAGCAGTTTTGTCGGCATATACTGGCATTTTAGAGATGGAGGTTGTTTATAAGATCTCTCTAACAGGGTGTATATATTATACATGGCAGGGAGATGAATGGATAATGGCGATCGATTCAGTGATGAGTGCTGGAGGCATCAAGAATGAAGTGACAACTACGGAAACGATCAAGTTTAACTACTATGTTGAATCGAACTTGAAAGTTTATGATATTAAGACTGGACTATTGTTATTATAAGTTAATTAGCTGCCGCTCGCGAATCCGCGTGTGCCTTTATAAATGCTTACGTGATATTCAGATGTATAAACTATGTTACTGTAAAGTTTCATCAAAATCCGGTTTGTAATTTTTGTGTGCAAGAGTAACAGAAATACATACTCACAAACTTTCGCCCGCGGTTAATTATGGTCTATGTGTTATTCTGACGTATAATCTATATAAGTGTAAAGTTTCATCAAAATCCGTTCAGTAGTTTTTGCGTCAAAAAGTAACAAACATCCATCCATTCTCACAAATTTTCGCGTTTATATAAGTAGGATTATTAGGGTTCCGTAGCCAAATGGCAAAAAACGGAACCCTTATAGATTCGTCATGTCTGTCTGTCTGTCTGTCCGTCCGTATGTCACAGCCACTTTATTCGGAAACTATAAGAACTATGCTGTTGAAACTTGGTAAGTAGATGTATTCTGTGAACCGCATTAAGATTTTCACACAAAAATAAAAATAAAACAATACATTTTGGGGGTTCCCATACTTGAAACTAAAACTAAAAATATTTTTTTTCATCAAACCCATACGTGTGGGGTATCTATGGATAGGTCTTCAAAAATGATATTGAGTTTTCTAATATCATTTTTTTCTAAACTGAATACATTGCGCGAGAGACTCTTCCAAAGTGGTAAAATGTGTGTCCCCCCCCCCTGTAACTTCTAAAATAAAAGAATGATAAAACATAAAAAAATATATGATGTACATTACCATGTAAACTACCAGCGAAAATTGGTTTGAACGAGATCTAGTAAGTAGTTTTTTTTTTAATACGTCATAAATCGTAAACCGCAATTTACCTTGTACGGAACCCTTCGTGCGCGAGTCCGACTCGCAGTTGGCCGGTTTTTTTTTTTATCTGTGTTGTACTTCGTGATATATTATGGAAGCTACTTTGTTGATCTACCTAGTAATATTTGGAAGCACTAATTGGATTCCAAAAAAGTATTGCAATTATTTCTTTTTTTTCAGTGACAATAAGAGGGGTAGATAACTTTCTTACCTTCTATGGCAGGTGATTTTTGTTGTTTAATTTATTAGTATTTATCCATAACGTACAAAAGTATGTATAAAAATGTTATAAACAACAAAATAAAAAAGAACTACTTGTACAAATGAGTATTTTGACTGTTGTTGTGTTCGAGTTAAAAGTTTATTTTACCCTTAATCTATTTATCCTACTCTGCCTTATTTTGTTTATCCATTATAATGACACTATAAAATCTAGACAGGCTGCTACAAATAGTTGTCATGCCTTTCAATTATATTTTCTGAAATCTTACTTAAATTACTCGTTATTAAAGTTGATAGTAGTTTAACTGGCATATAATTTCAACGGCTGATAAGAATATGCCGCCATCACGCTAGCAACATCTGGCATTTCTCATAAAGAAGAAGAAGCCTGGAGTCCGGTTTAGTGCCAGTTTGATCACAATAAGCTCGCCCACTATCACACGGGACAATATGGGCGTACTACAGGTGGATTATATACATCGGTACTATTTGAAAATGTATCGATAGTTATCTTGTCGACATTTTCAAATAGTATCGATTTATTAACCTACCACGAATGCAAAAACCCTTGTTCTAAATGGCTTATGTCAAAGACCTATGACGAAGTGAAAAATATGGTACAATCGAAGAGACTATTTATTATATACACTTATGGTTGTCCTAGTTGACGGCACGAACTATTTTGTGCGCGGGGTTAAAATGCATGCTATCTCATCCGACAACACGTGCGAAAGAGATAGGTGTTGTTACAGCAGTAAGAAGCTAGTTCGCGTACGAATTAGCACTTTTGCAAATTTGTAGCGAAATGGATGGTGATTTGGACGAAAGAAAGATTTAGATATCCTGAAAAACGACTAAATGTATATTTTCAAAGTATATTTTTTTCTATTTAATATAATTATTTTTTTTTTTTTTTTTTTTACCTGTGTGGTGGCAGTTTTGCAATTATCCTTCTTCTAATGGTATTTATTTCCGCCCAAAGATGCGTTAAAATTAGTGTTGAAATATGGAACTTTCGACGCTCATAAAAATATTTTACAATGCATGTCCTCGAAAAGAGCGGTTTTCCAACCAGCCAAACTGTGCGGAAAGAGTCACTTTTTTAACTAGTGCTTTTTACTTTCCTGTACTTTTTTAATTTTTAACTCCAACGTCAACCCGACGCATAGAGTTTTTATTATTTGAGAAAAGTTTTAAAAATTAGTTATGTACAGATTATCATTCATATAAAAGGTAAAATATAACTAATACTTTATTTCAGGCGTTTTTAATTACTCTAGATTTTGATTTTGATCAATATATTAATTTTAAATATTCATTAAATATGTTTGTCGAATGAAAAAAAAATGAACGAAAAAAAGGAAAAGGTAGGTGATTTCCGACTCGTGTCGATTTATCCACTCACTCGCTTCGCTCGCTCGTGAATAAAAATGCCACTCATCGGAAATCACCTTACCTTCCGCACTTGTAGCATAAATAACTATTTTATTACTTTTTTCTTTCCATACAGGGCTAGATAATGATGAAACAAATTGTTTACATTTTTTATTTTGAACGTATATTGTGTAATCTAAATATAATCCACTATGATATTTTTACCGCCATTAGCAGATAATGTCCTAATAATTATAGTAGATATGATCGCCACCATGAATATTGTGTAGGAACAACCCTCACTCCTACACTTACTCACGTCGTACCTCGTTTGTGATTGTGAGTCCTGTGTTAGGTAAATGTTCGGGATAGGATTAGGTAGGATTGATTAAAACCTTTCAAAACAAAGAGTAGAAGAACATCACTTGAATCTGCGCTTCTAATCGTAGGCGCGTAGACCGAATGATGGCTCCACGCCTATTTAGATGCAACCTCCTTGCCTTTCTTTAAATAACTGGCAAAAGAAAACTATTTAGTTTTGGAAGGTGATTGAAATCAGAACGCTAGGAAAATATTTGAAAATGTTTTTGTTTAGTTCTGTAAAAGCCGCCTTAGGGCAGGCAGGCACGTTGTAGAGTCAATACAAGTTAAAAGTAATGTTTGCTTATTATTTGACCTCCCTGAGCTACCCCTCACAATACACTTCGACCCAAACCTTTGGGAAAAGCAGACGTGCTGTTATTTTGAATATATATAAGACAGCAGTGAGATACCAGAAATAAGAAAAAAAACGTCATAATCCATTGATATATTCATAATTACTAAAAAAAATATTTACAACTTCATACCGGTAATCCGGTCTCCTTATCATAAACTCTCAACTTCCCTTCAACGTGAAATCCAAAACGAATTGTCTCTTTTGTCGTGACTTCATTCTCAATACCTCCAGTCTCCATCACGTTGCTTATCCAAGGTCCCCAGAAATGATGGCCTCTATGCGTTTTCTTGTAATTCACTGCAATATTCCCTCTCAACGACGCCACATGCACAACTTCTACTTCTAAATAACCGGCGTTTGCTGACAATACTGCTGTTACAGCTTCTCCTGGCTTTAATTCAACCTCCATACCGCTAGTCGTTCCAATAACTTCGGTTTTTGTTTTCTCTTCACTAACACCCCAGTTGGCGGTGAAAGAAAAAGCGGTTATTCCCTTAGCTTTTGCAATACCTACGTTAAATTCGTATT
The DNA here is from genome assembly GCA_949775005.1 of Orthosia gothica. Classification (NCBI taxonomy): domain Eukaryota; kingdom Metazoa; phylum Arthropoda; class Insecta; order Lepidoptera; family Noctuidae; genus Orthosia; species Orthosia gothica. The sequence goes on from OX459036.1 coordinate 24,191,928, forward strand.
CTATCTCCTGGGAGACTGTAATTTCTTTCTCTCTTGACCAACTGGTTGTTAAAGTATTTTCTATCGTGTGTGTTATGCCCGTGTTCACTTTTATCGTCTGGTTCGAAGAGTTCTCGAAGTCTTGAGTCATCACTACGATTGGATTCTTCGTTGCACTCTTCACTGTCACTGATTTTACCGATAAAACTCGCTTCACTGGTTCCCAATTATAGGTCGTGTACAAATCTCCCCATGGTGTAGGACTTCGAAGGTAAGCATTCTTCGGTTTCTTTCCCAAGTGTTGTTGCAACGCTGTAAGTAAATTGTCATTTCCGATTTTGAAAGATTTGATGTCGTCATCTGTAATTAGATCTGTTTCTGATCCTGTGTATGATATCACCACATTTTGATCCTTGTCAACATTTGCGTCAATTTGTATTCTGGCCACCACTATTTTTATTATAAGCACTAACACTAGTAATTTACGAGCCATTTTATTATTTATTTTTGTAGAAGTGTTTTAGTTGGAGTTGTAAAGTAACACTGGCTGATTTTCTGTGGAGCTTCTGATTACGTGCGTGACCTTTTGATCATATTTTTTTCTGGAACGCCTAATAATGATGATAAACAGACCAAATTATTCGATTCCTTTAGCAATATTTACATCTTACATAATACGCCGCCGACTACTGTAATTGATAAATACTACACATTCTGAGATAATAAGGTCAAGAACGAGCTCTTGAATATATACCTACACAGATTAAAATAATTATAATATTATTTATTATTGATACGTATTGACTATTGAAGGAACTGACTTCTGAAGAGAAGTTAAAACGCATAACGAATTATTTTAAAATAGTGCTTTTGTCAACAAAATACCCGAATGAAATATAAATAGTGCTTCTCAGTGTTGAAATAGTGTTCATTAACAAAATAAACTACTTAAGAGCAGCTAAATTGGACAATAATTTCCGTGTAAAAGATAGAAGTAAGATAGATGTAAGAGAAGAAACCAAAGTGCAGAAAAATGATCATAGCATATTTCTTAATTCTGTTACCAATAGCAGCGGATGCGACAATGGTGGTCAACATAACAGTGCCCTTCAATGAAACCGAAGTAATTGTCAGAACAAATATCACCGGCAGTAACGGTAAAGTCGTTACAGACGCAGAACTGAAACTTTTCAACGTAACCGTAGCAAGACTCAATAAAGGAATAGAAGCAAAGCTAACCAAACTGCCAGATGACATATACCTGAGGAATCCTACGCCACACGGAGATACATTCACCAAGTTTCATTGGCAAGAAATGACAAGAACACTCAAAATAAAAAAAGCTGAAATTATAGACATTGTAAAAGAAGACATTGTTCTAGACACACACGAACATATAAATAATGCAACTGATAGTATAACGTCCAAAAGAAGCATGTACACATTTATTGAAAACAGAATCAGTTCAACGTGGTCGAAAACTGGACTGCCGAAAGATGAAATTTTAACTAATTTCACCATAGACTTTGGAAATGGAAAGGTGCATTATGTGAATAAATGGAGAAATGAAAGTAGTTACGCTGTCAAAGGGACCATAGGTGCAACTAAAGAGGGACTCATAATGATCAAACCAGGACAAACAGTTGTGACGGAATTAATCGTTTCAAAAACTATAGTGCTTATGAAAGTGGTGTATGAAGCACAACTTGTAGGAAGTGTGATAGCTAGCTATGCGAAGGTGTACGGCGGTTACCACTTCTATGCTCCGTCAGTCCAAAGCATAATGAAAGCTGCCAATATGACAAACGAAGTGATCACCACGGAATTTCTAGAAATAAGATGTTTTACGAACCCAAGACTGAAAGTTTATGACAAGCTTACAGGCGAAATTGTAGTACCTCCCAAGAGGAAACGACCTAAAATAAAAATAATACGCGATAAAAATACGACACGAATTATTTACGTTAAAAGAAGAAAACCAAAAGAACAGAAAAAGACGAAGAAATAAAATGTATGTTGAAGTTCGTTTTAAATATCAAAATTGTCACAAACATGAGAACAATACAAAAATAAGTAATTAATTGTTTTTTTTTACAAACCAACATAATATCATATCTATTTTGCCGTAGGGGTAGGCCGTAACTACAGAAAGGCACTCCTGCGGGGCGAGCACGGCATCTTTTGAATTTGAATTTTTTAACAGAAATATCTTATTCATTATTCCGGTACAAAAGTCTGCGTCGATATACAAAGAAAATAAAAGTTAATTCCAAATATCAAAAAACCGTCTGCATAAGAAGCGAACTCATCATCTTCCTGCCCTTGTCCCATGTTACTTGGGGGCGGCGCAACACGTTTTCTTCTTCCATACCGTCCTGTCCCCCGTCCCGCTATCACTGACTCCCTTTTCTTTCATATCACTCCTCACACAGTCCATCCATCTTTTCTTTGGCCGTGCCTTCCCTGTCCATCCATCCACATTTATATTCATAACTCTTTCAGTGAAATACGTTTCATCCCTCCTCATAAGATGACCATACCAGGACAAACGGTTTCCTTTCAACTTTTCTGAGGACATTCTACATAAGAAGCGAAATAAAAAGACAAAAAGACGTAAACAAGATGAAAATCATACTGTGCAGTCGGAGGATACATCATATTCGCGAGCTGGTTGACCAAAACCAGATATATCATCCGACTGCACAGCATGATTTTCTTCTTGTTTACGTCTTTTAGTTCGCTTCTTAAGCAGTTGGGATTTTTGATTTATTGAATTAACTTTTATTTATTTATTTATTTAACCATTTATGCACACACACATAATATACAAACAAGAAGAAGAAACAGAAAAATAGGTATATAGGTGATGCTTATTTCCATAGAAATCTCTTCCAGCATACCTGCGAAAGGAAAGATGAGATGTAGATATGAAGTAGAAAAAGGAAAGGTAGACATAGTGTGTAGGGTTGAAAAATAATAAACACAAAACGATTTAAAACTAAGTACTAACTTTAACTTTTCAGTTACCATTTTTTTTTTTCGAATTTCATTTAAACATATAAGGAATGGAATATATTTAATTACATAGATATAAGTATATACAGTGTATAAATACTTAATTAATTAAGACTACAAACAAATACACTTAAGGCAAAAACTACTTACTAACTAAACCTAAAAATATACACTTAACTAAAATATGGCGTCGAAAAACTCCTCCCCATCGTTGACCACTGGTAATGTGCCCTAAAGACTGGCAGCATTGCCACGTTGTGTGGCAATGCTAATTCTCTGATCAAGGTAAAAGCCAGCCCTTGGGTCACGTGAAGTGCCAACTAGGCGTTTGGCAAGATCCTTAAACAAAGCGTGAGCACTCGGACCCCACGGACCAAGAGTTTCAACCCCAAACGGCTCAATATAACTACCAATGAGGTTATTATATTTCCGCCGTTTGAGGTTCTCTGCAGCCGCAGCGGCAGCGCCAGCACAGCACGATGAGCTAGGAAGATGGGATGGCGCAAGAGTATCGACACAAGTAGCGTCCCACACTAAAGGCCTACCCATCTTCCATGGAAACAAAGACATCCCGTCCGGTCTTTTGCCATCGTCGCGTGCCAGGCCATGGGGTTCCAATACGGCCGGAACGCCGACGGCGACGAGAGCACGTTGGATGATGTCGTTTAAGTTTCCGTGACGCGCTATGCGAACCGCACTTCGGCTGCATGAAAGACCGTGGTGACCGAGGCTGTTGACAACTTCGCCACAGTGACAACGATGAGGAGTACAACAGGGAGCGCCAAGACGTAGGGAAGCAGCGAGGCGGAAAGTAGTGTCGTCAAACAAGGTGCCTATGTTCGACGACGGAATTGCGTGAAGCCATAGGCCCGACTCCCACTCACCCACAGCCAGCAGGCGAGCGCGTTCGGCAGGAGAGGCAGAAGTGGCAATTTGGTGCTCCTGAACTGCTCTGCAGAGCGGCTCATCCAACCATCTCTGGGATGATGGGTAGTCGAGGAGATTACAATTCGGGCTAGCGAGCAAGCATCAATAGCCTCGGTGAAGCACGGCACATCAAAATTAATCAGTATGTGTGCTAGGATATTCCTGATTAATTTCTCAGAACCGTGGACCGAGGATATAAATGCCGGTAAACTAATACTAGAAATTTTGCGGACGCCGAGGCCTCCCATACGGATGGGAAGAGTAGCTTGTGGCCAAGCTCGGTCGTCCATGGCCACATTTAAAATTAAAGTTAGTGTATGACGCATAATTTGGTCCATTTTTTCTAAAAGAGGGTGGGAGGGTGCTTCCATAGATGGGAAACACGAAGGAAATATGTTAAGTCGATAATGCATGCACGGCAGCCTCACAGCCCCCTTTGGAGCCGTAACCAAGCTGCAGGGGCTGAAATGTATCCGAAACTACCTCACCATACAATTTATAGCAAATCTTGGCTGCCATACCGGTAAGTAGTTCCTACGGCAATGGGACGAATCCCGCCTGCCCGCTTGCGCAGGGCACATAAATTGGCTCCGTACAAGACGTCGATGACGGACTCGTTTACCTTACCGGACAGCTAAGGTTCATCAGAGCCGTAAGCTCCTTCGAGAGCAACTCACCAGCTTCCCCAGCGCCTGAACACATAAGGTCCTTTAAGTGCTGAGGACTCAGGCCGTCGGGTCCGCCAGCAGAGCCACTCCGGAAGGAACACACGGCTCTGATCACCTCTCGACCTGTAATGGTGAGGTTATTAATACCAGGATCGGGAGGGTCGGGAAAAGAAAGACCATCCACTCGGGCAGGGTGTTTGCTCTCCAGAGCTGCAAGAGTATCTGGAGAAGACGGTGCCACCACATTACTACTAAAAAGAAGTGAATATATAGTATATTTTTAAAATCACTTCTTAAGACCCTTTATTTTGATACCCCACATGAAGGGCTTAGAAGACAAAAATTGGGCTCCTCACAATAACAATCCGCCATTTTTTCCAATTTGAATGTAGTCAGTGACACTCGCAAGGCTAAGACGAATCGATTGACGTAAGAATCATCAAAATCGGCCTACGCGTTTGGTCTCTAGAACACCTATAGGAACAAACATACATACATAGACTGCTAAACACATTACCCTCCTTCGGTAGTCGGGTAAAAAGTGAGAGGTGTCTTATGGATACCCGTTTGAAACGGAGTTACTTTAGTACTAGATACATACAGTATACTGTAAGTATCTGTAACAGCCTCAATAATCACTGCAAAAAGGTATCGTTTTTTTCATTGTTACACTTTTTTCGGTCTAGCGGCTAGACCGAAAAAAGTGTAACAATGTAAAAAGGGCTGAGGGGTTAGACTCTAGCCCCTCAGCCCGCAAACAAATTGTAACTATAACGTGCGATACGGAACACCGTTCCAAAATAAATTACTGTCGCTTGTACGGACACACAACTCATGGTCAACCATCTCATGATGGCCATTTGTTAAGGCCTCACGTGTTATGCACGAGGTATAGGGTACAAATCCGAGCTGATATGACGGATTAATATTTATAATTAAATACTGTCTAAGTTCATCTTGGACATTACTGTGGTAAAGGAATTATGAGGAAACCTTTACTGAAAGTCTGAAATTGCTAAACCTCCTTGAGCAAGCATAAGGATAATCAGGCTACAATTTTCCCATTACTACAAAACAAATGAAACTTTAAAATGTATAATACCTTACTACATTCTGTCAGCGCGCTTAGTACAAAATTTATAAAATGAAAATGTAAAGGGGTGGGATCCTGGTGTCCTGAAATCACAGGCCACGAGCCTAGCTTAGGCACCAGTCTCCCACAATATATACTTACCTATGTTGTGTATCATTGTCGAATCTGACCAATGTAAGATAATTTGTTTTGAACAATGTATATTGTGGTGAGAAAATTAAATAAAGTTATTATTATATTATTATTATTACTGGATCACACGCCTCCTCTGTTAAAGAAGGAGTGGACGATTATTATTATTATTCACGACGCACGCATAACACGGGTTTGTAAAACGCAAGCAAGAGTAGGTTCAATGGTCATCCCCTTTCTGTAAAAATCTGCTACGGGTCATTTGGGCTGCGGTGCGGCAAATTTAGGTGATTTACATAACTTTGAGAAAAAGTCAGGCAAATTGATTGAATTCACCTCCTGAATGTTGTACATAAGTACTAACCCCCAGTTTCCCAGCTCAAAATTATCGGCGAATTAATGTGACAAATTGTCAAGCTAAGTCTTACATAAATCTGATCAGTGTGCTTATTCAGAGATTTTAACGCACTCGATCGTGATAACGTAAACAATCTCAGTCAATTTGTATAAGTTAAAAGAAATGTAAGAAAAGAGGAATTCTATACATTCCTAGGAAATCTATAGAATTCCAAAAATCGATCGGAAATGTATGAGATAAATTATATTTCACACATTTCCTAGGAATTGTATAAAATTCCTGAACGGCAATAGGAAATCTGTTAAAAACAGGGTATCAGCCCGTTATGGGGTAAACGAGAGTGCGCGGGATAGGTATTGGGTATATCTCGGGTGATCGCAGGGGCCAATCAAAGCTCAGGGACAGCAGGCGTCGTGCGACAGGGTTTGGTTCATTATGGCGTCCGAATCTCGCTCACCAAGTTCTGAAGAAAACACATATTTTTTAATATTAAAATTGGTGATTGTGTTCTGGTTGAGGAGCTCGTGGCTAAATTATAACAGCTGTACGAGTCCGTGGATGGTTGACCATTCTTACATAGGGAGATTCCTCCGTGCCCCAGAAAGCACATTAAGCCGTTGGTATTGACTGTTATTTGTATTGTAAATCTTTGACAGTCTTTACAGATAGTCAGCTAGGACAAGAAATCTGAAACTAGTCTTTCCAAGGAGTATCGTACCTACTACCCAGTTACTGGGTTATGGTGGTCAGGCAGGCAGTCGCTTCATGTATAGGTAGGTACTGATACTCAGCTGCATCCGGTAAGACTGGAAGCCGAACCCAATGTGGTTGGGAAAAAGCTAGGAAGATTGGTTGCTTCACTGAATATTTTTAATTGTTACTACCTAAGTCTTAGATTTAAGGTTTTGTAATGTGTGACCAATTATTTCTTTTTAGGATTACTTAATAGAAAGGAAAATATTGCACCGAGAATCTTAATAAAAACACGTTTTGCAATAATATTGGATTTATTCATTAATTATTTTCTTTAACACATTGCCTTGAACCACTTAGGAATTTTATACAAATCTTAGGTTAAAATTATACACATTTCCTAGGAAATGTGTGTATTATTTAATGCTTGAAGTATCATTTCACATATTTCTTTTGCAAGAGCAAAACGATAGCGATTTATGCGCAATAATTGCTCTTCCGTAAAGAAGTTTTAGAGTTGTTGGTGGTTTATTTGTGACAAACAGCGAGCGATTAGCAAACGATTGTGTAGGACCTACCATACCTACACTACAGGTAATTCCGACTATAACGTAGTTTTATTTTCTCTATGATTCCGACTACAGTGACATAAAGCGTTTGATCGCTATTGTTTTGCTCTTGCAAAATAAACGTAAATATGCGGAATTCTATAGAGTGCCTAGGAATTGTATACAATTCCTGATTTTCAACAATACAAAAAAAGGGAACAGAATATAATTTTTAAAGTACACCAAAAAAAAGTTACACATCTCTTTTACAAGAATACTTATTTCTATGGGTACAAAGGCGGCCATAACGCTGACAGCGATGTTAGAGATTTCTTCTACTGTTACCAGACGGCGATTACCCAGTTTGAATACAAATTGAAGTTTACGATAACGTTAATGAGCGTGAGTAAAAACTCACACTACACTGAGTGTGAGTTTTTACTCACACTCATTCGCTGTGAACATTTTCTAATTATTTCAATTTTTAAGTAGTACATGAGCATTTTGTTTTTTCTTTAGCCATTTCTGAACGAAACTGTCAATGTCAACAGAAGTGTTACATTTTTCTTGACATATTTGACATTATATTTTACCATTATATGATTGCTCCACTAGTCTGATGATATGTCCCGTCCGGATTTTTGCGACATACCCAATGTTTGACAAGTCATCCGCTCCGGATTTTTTTCTAATTTTTTGTATTTTTCCGTTTTTTGTGTCACAAAAACCGCTAAGTGCAGTGCGTCTGTGTTTAAATTAAAAGCCTAGTAGTCAAAGTCGTCAAAAAAAATCAAAGTGCGTCTGTGGGTCCGCCCGAGACCGAAATATTTATTTTTTAATTCAGTTCACCGCAGGTCGCCATTACGCTTGCAAAAGCGTGCGCGTACAAACTTTTTGTGAGAAAAATTTTGAAAGTTTTTTTTTTGCGGGATGTGGTTTCTGCTGAAACAAACCATGGAATGGTAAGTGTAGAACTGTTTTTAATAAGTTTTCTTTTGTTTTTCGCGTAAATTCCAGTAGAAAAACGTATTTCAACGAACGCCGTCCGACATTTTTTTGCTGTTTGTTGCACTTTTTTTTCTTTTTTCGATTTTTTTTTTTACTTTTTGTGAATATTACTCATCAAACTGTTGTTATTTACAATGCTACGGTAATTAACAACAGAAACAATGCATTTGATTGAGATGGTAATGAACCAAATAAAAATCTAATGAAAACAAAAACCTTGACTGCCCAAAAAATCCGCTTCGGATTTTATCAGCAGGTATGCGGTACTTAAAAAATGGATACCCCATTTTACTAGTTTTTCAGTAGTTGTTCAATCTAGGGACAATTTTTGTTGTGGATTGTGTTTTTCAGCTTTTTTACTTTTAATGATTTGTGGATTTAAAATTTTTGTTTCAGGTCGAGGTCAGTTGGATTTTGTCCCGGTGCCGCATCCATTTTTGGTTTGATCCGTGACCAAATTGCTGTTGTTGTTGTGAAATTGTGCATCTTGCGGGTTAATTTTTGTGTTGTTTTTTTTAACAACATTGTGTTGTGTTGTGTTTTTCCATTAGTAAATATCATTAGCAAGTGGACTGTGAAATAAAATTTCAAATAAATGCTATAGTAATTGTAAACAAAGCCAAATAAACAAAGGCCGTTTTCATGGCTCTTTTTCAAGTGTTTGCATTGTGACTCATATCTCGTAAACTAAACAATTGTAGCAGCAAAAACTGTGTGTGTGATGAGATCAGGTACCAAACTATGTAATACAATAGCACTTTAAGCCACTTGGCCCACAGAGTTCACAGAACTCGAGTGTAAACATAACAATTTTTTGTGCCGCGCCGGCGCCAATTTTTTTGCGGCCTAATTTTTTTTATTTTTTATTTTGAAAATATTGTATGTGGAGGTGTGTTATTTTGATTGATTATTGTGGAATAGGGTGTATTCTTTGAAATAAAATAAAAACTTTGTGAAATAATGGTTTATTTTTTTATTTGTGTACACAAATCTGAGAAAATGCCCCTAACACTGACTTTACACTGACTTTACACAATATTTACAAATAAATTACAAGGTAAAAGTGGATACATTCCTTTGAAATATGATAGCTTATTTCATAGCAATTCTAACAACATAAGTTTCATACATGGGTCCCATACAAAACTTCCGAGAAATCGGCGTTTTGCTGACGCCGCGCCGATAGCGCGTAATCATCCCCCCCCTCACTGTCATATGGCCGGCCGTCAAAATTTGACCCGTTCTGACTAGAGGTTTAGACGCTTCAACATATCTGATGACAAGGACTTAGACCGGCTCCTCGTCAGCGCCGGCTTACGTAGTAGCTACGGACCTCCTACAGAAGTGTTACGAATATTATGACGTCGGTGAGTTTTTGGCGGGATTTTTTCGAGTGAAGTTCAGCGGCTGTTAATATTATTTGCAAATTGATTCCTAGTGGATATTGTGATATAAAATTGGTGTAGTTTTGTGTCTCAACTGTCTACGCAACTGGACAATATGTGAAATCATTGACAGAAGCGATCTCAGGATAGTGGAGCGGAGAATTTTATTGTAGTATTGACTACCTCCGCAAAGCTTACTGGGAAGGCTGACTCGATACAATTTGCTGCCAAATACTCCAAAAACCATTAGAATCTGTTACACCCGTATTCTAATGCATACTAAAGAATGTTAAAATTGCACTGAAGACGAGGCGGTATGGTCCAAGACCTTAGCCTGCCCGAAAGGGCGAACAAAAAGAAAAAAAAAAAAAAAAAAAGAATATGACGTCGCGCCTGTCAAAATCAAATGTCGTCAAAAGTTCGAAGGTTCGATTCGTGATTTGCAATTATTTGTAATAATTGATCGATAACTAGTAATCTAAATACAAAACGGATAATGAATTCATAAAATATTATGTTAGCTTAGTCTCGACACAGTTTTCATTCATCATTTATTTCTTTATTTCAAAAATAATTACGTAGACGCCCGCACGTATCGACTTGTGTATTATTTATTTTTTGTTACTAATAATTCTAATAAGTTTTGTTAAGTTTAGAAGTTGTTGTTTTGTTGTTAATAAGTTTGTCTGTTGTTTTTATTTTATTACTAATCATGTTAGAGTTCGGAGGACTGCTGATATGCGTGCCTCTTTACACCGCTGCGTAAGTACGACTAACTTTTCTTATTTTTTAGTACAGTGCATAAGGAGTCTAAGGACACGAATCGTGACCCATCCATCCTATTTTTTTTTTCAAATGTTATAGTTCAATACATTAATTTTTATGCAGTGAAAGGAGAAAGTTTGACCTACATAAACTTAATTACAATGGCCCAGTTTAATTTTGCAGTGGTGTCTGTAACATATTTCTTATTTTATAATAATGTATGTAACATTGACATTAACATTAACTTCATAAGATTTTTAAAGTGAAATTTTTGCAATCTTACAAGTTCCATCTCTGCATTATTATCTAAAACCAGACACTTGGTTGAACAAAGATAAATATAAAACAAATCTGATCTGCTTGTAAAGTAAATGGATAATGACATTGTAAAAAGTCCCTAATTATGCCAGCAGCCTTCCGCCCATAGACATACTAAATAATATGGACTGGAAATACCTACGAAAAAAACGTGCCTACCTAAACCTCAAAATGTCTCATAAATTGGCCGCCGATTCTAAGGTTGTGTCAATCAAGCAACACACACACACTCACAAATCTCAATAATACAATATGTAAACAACCATTTGACAGCAGGACTACCACGAACACAACCATAAAATTCGTCACATAAAATGGCGAATAAGGCACGTACCTACAACCGTCACTATGTCATAACAAAATGTTGCCATAATGAGCAACAACTGAAACATTGTTGTCTCTTTCATCAAATACGATTACTACATTAGAAAGAATGAAACAAAACGATGTTTCACATTCTGTATCGTATTTCACTCATATTTGTATAAGCTAATGTATGTATAGAACATCGCGGCGCCTCCATATATTTCCTATCTCAATGCTTCCGCCTTGAAAAGCCAAAAATAATCCTATGGGTATGTACAGTGGGGATAGAAAGTTATAGGATACTTTCTATCCCCACTGTACATACCCATAGGATTATTTTTGGCTTTTCAAGGCGGAAGCATTGAGATAGGAAATATATGGAGGCGCCGCGATGTTCTATACATACATTAGCTTATACAAATATGAGTGAAATACTTATTCAGGTCATGCTCTACCTCTGTGATAAGTCTTATTAAAATCCTTATAGCTGTTTAGGTGTGATTGACCAACAAACATTTACTTATATATGCATATGATTAGTAGAATAGCATCAGACTGCCTGAGACACTTGGTAAGGTATGCAAAATATTTGGCTTTGGACATGGAATTGTGGACAGCTCGTTTAACAAAGACAATCAGTAGAGCAAAGATAAATCCAAAACCAAAGATTTACTACAAAAAACCAGAAAACTGCAAGTCGGGCTCATGCACGAAGAGTTCCGTACTATTATTGCAAAAAAAACATGTTTCAGTGCTCCACCTAAATATTAATTTTAGTCTGTTTTTAGAATTTGTTGTTATAGCGGAAACAGAAATACAATATCTGTGAAAATTTCAACTGTCTAGCTGTCACGGTTCATGAGATACAGCCTGGTGACAGACAGTGGAGTCTTAGTAATAGGGTCCCGTTTTTACCCTTTGGGTACAGAACCTACCTATTGTATTATAGGTACAAAGATCAATTAAAACAAAACAACAAACAAAAAAAATCTACATGTTGTAATATACCTGAATTAATCAGGACATTGAGTACTTATTAGTAAAATTATCAGTTCCTAATTACTTTTATCTTAATTCTAGATATTACACCAATTTTTATTGGAGAATACTTATGGAAAATTGAAATATTTTATCTTGTAAAGACTGTATTAAGCCTGATACACTAATTATTATTTAAAACAAAAGTACTAGTTGCCTAGGTGACAAATTGTTGCAGAAGGCTGGTTCTCATATTTAAAAAACCGGCCAAGTGCGAAGCGTAGGATTCCGTACCATTATCGCAAAAAAACGGAAAAATAATCATGTTTGCCGTATGGGAGCCCCACCTAAATATTGATATTATTCTGTCTTTAGTATTTGTTGTTATAGCGGCAATAGAAATACATCATCTGTGAAAATTTCAACTGTCTAGCTATTACGGTTCTTGAGATACAGCCCGGTCACAGACAGACAGACGGACCGCGGAGTCTTAGTAATAGGGTCCCGTTGTTACCTTTTGGGTACGGAACCCTAAAAAGGTTTAAAATCTATTCTGATTGTTCAGGGGATTGGGATTAGCAGGACACAGCGGTAGGTTATATAAAAAAAAAAAAAAAGTTGTGAAATCAAACCACTACCATTCAAAACAAGTATGGCGAAGTTTGAAGGAGTGTTTTGATTTGTAGATTGAATGCAACCATTCTTAAAAAATATTGCTAACTACTTCCCTGATAAGTCAAAATAATCGAAAGAAATACTAATCTAAAAGACAAGTAGTACCTATGTTTATTTCTACTACAATGACTGTTTTTGAACTAACAACAGGAAGAATTAAGGTACAACCTTTGCCCTTTGTGGTAACCCACACTCTTATTCACATACATACAGCCATACAAGTCTGCCCTATTAATCACACAATAATTGTTTGATGCACATCAATTGTTATAATTATCACTTTTCTTACAATACCTACAATACAAAAAGCGAACTAAAAAGTCGTAAACAAGGACAAAATCATGCTGTGCAGGCGGAGGATACACCAGATTTTGGTGAGCCAGCCCGCGAATATGTATTTGATTTTTTGCTTTTTTTGCTTTTGAAGCAGTCGGGTTTTTTGATTTTTTTAATTAAGTTATTTTATTTATAACTTTTGGACGCGTTAGGTCTCTGGAACGCCATATAGGAACAAACATACATACATAGACTGATAAACACATTACCCTCCTTCGGCAGTTGGGTAAAAAATAGGGTAGATGACATTGTTTAATTACTTAACTCTTTTAAATTACCAAGCTGTTTTAAATTGTTAATCGTTCTATTAGACTGTTAAAAATTCGATTGTCTTTTGAACAACACGAGTTTAATTAAAAAAAATACTTTTTGTGAACTCACGAAAAAGTGGTCGGCCATGATGTTTATAGCCGCCATTCAACCTTTTTAACTGCGAACCTATAGGCGTGGTTCTAGAAAACGATCACCGCGCTAATACGCGGTAAACGAGCATCATAACGGATCACTTGAAAAAAATCCCCAGTAATATGAAGATTTTTATTGTAACCGGTACAAGATTGCACCGCGCGTAGTCATCGTCGTCGCCTCACGCATGTATACCATCAAGCGCTTGATACGGCATGCTTTCGTATGCCCTTGCCATGCTGGTCTGCCGCTTGTAGACCTAGGTGTCGATCCCCCCCGAGGTGGCGGCGCGTAGTGTTCCACGCGCGCCCCTCTTAGACGTCGCGGGGGTAGTCAAACACCTCACTCCCCCCCAACCCGAGGTCGAGGTCCGCAGGGGCGGGCAGGGACTAGCCGGGGGTTGCGGAAGTATCGTTGTTCCCGCGACGCCCGGCGTAGGTGTGAGATGGAACACCGGGGTGGTTTTTAGTCACTAAAAGTCTGACAGACCACTCCGCCCTCCCAATGAGGATTTTCCACACCGGTACAAAAAAAAAAGGTGTCGGTCCCCAGGTTGTGCAGAGTTATTGGATTTTCTTTACAGCCAGATTTGGATATTTGCTCGACTCTCCGTTGGTACACGCTACAAAACACGACGCCTTACATAACTAAGCTACTGGTAGACCTTTTGCCTTACTTGACTCTTTTAACGCCATCAAAACACAAAGTAGGCGTTTCGATCAGACTCCCTATTTTTCGAGGTGCGTCTGTTCCTGTAACTGGTCGGCTCGAGCTCCTAGGCATGCATGGAGTCAACTTTGGCGCCTCCATTGAGTACAAAGCCCAAATTGCGGCCAAAAAACTGGGCATCCTAAATAGAGCGAAGCGATACTTTACGCCTGGACTGCTTTTTACTCAATACAAAGCGGAAGTCCGATCCTGCATGGATTTATTGCAGCCACCTTTGGGATGTCTCAGCCAATCAAGCCAATCAACAGCGCTACACGCTTGACTCGGTGGAACGCAGAGCTAAGAGGCTCATTGGCGATGTTGAACTGGTGGATCCCATGCTTCATAGCCTGGCTCATCGCCGCAAGGTTGCCTGCTTGTCGGTCTTCTACAGACTGTACTTCGGTGAGTGTGCTCAGGAACTTCACGACCTCATCCCACCGGCCCCCTTCTGCCATCGGACATCTGGACGCACTGCAAGTTACCATCCTTACCTGTTTGCCATTCCACCAATTCGCACCAAGCGCTTCCAAACATCCTTCATAATGCGCATAGCGAATGAGTGCAACCCACAACATTTTTTTTTTAAATCTTGGATAAATGCTCATGCATACTGCTCTACCACGGGAAGATAGCGCAGTTATGTGGGACTCCAACCCACTAAAACTCCACGGTGTCCTCCTGTGCCGCTTATGGCCGGAACACGGGCAGGCGTCAGCACTAACCGCGAGTCCGCCGCGGCTGTCCGTCACCGGAACCTCCCCCTGTACGCTGTGACCACCCCAGAGCCCAAACAAGGACATGGGTGCCAGACGACCCCGTGTATAGCACCCTTGGTCTCCCTGTGATGGGTCAAGGTCAGTGGCCCCGCCTCCTAGTATTTTTCGACCGCAGGGGATAGGGAGAGCAGCCAACGCTATACCCAGACTCCTCCTCCGCTGCGGCCCCACTGCGTCCGCCATCAGACTGTGGCGACTCCGTTCAGGCCGCGGAAGGTAGGGAGAGCGGCGCACCGCAATACCGGCACTCCTCTCCCGCCGCGGCCTAACTTAACCTAACCCTCAGTTGCGATACCGTATGGTACCTGGGACGCTCCATAAGACATCGCGGGCCGCCTCAGTTGCGATGTCACCTATTACCAGGCGGCACCGCAACCTACTTATTGGCCGCTACGTCGTCGGCTTAATCGGCAAAAGCCCTGACGAGCGGGCCCTCCTCGGGTTCCTCGCACCACGTCATTTCTACCAACACGATGTCGTCTTTGGGATTCCAACCAACGCTGGCTTGGATATGTGATCGGGATCCCTTTAAAGTGTATGGCCAATCAATAGCCATTTGCGACGCTTGATCTGGAGAATATACAATAAATACGTTTTAAGGGCATTCTGTAATGTGATATATTTTTGTTGTGTTTTCCAGGGTGCTAATCCTCGGTGCTTCGGTGTCAGCCGGCCTGTTCGTATTCCACGTCGCCGTTGTGCCTTTAATCTTCAAATACTCGAAAGCCTTTAGACGAAACCTAATTTTCGCAAATTTTGGTAATATTTTGTTAATTTCAATACAGATATCGTTAATACACATACAATTTACATACGCTTTTTTTTCCATGGGGATAGGCAGAAACTACGCCACCTGCTACGATCCTTACATATGATGTACTTCTTTAGCTACATTTACGGTCATACACGCACGATATGGTTGTTAATATAAACACATATTTTGTTAATTTGCATACCAATTTTGTTAATTTGCACACTAATCAGGTAAAAAAGGAGGGGATTTTTGGTCCTAAGAAGTTGTCCATACAAAAATTAGGGAATAGCCCTTAAATCTGGCTCATTCACATTTTATTTATGAGTGCCCTTTCTCAAATCAATCTATGAGGTTGTCTTATTGATTCTGCTTAACCGAGACATTACCATTTAGAACATAACAACAGTTTTATTTAAATCTTTTGGAAGGCCTTGACTTTGATGGATGTGTTTATTCATTATACGTTCTTTGACTGGCATTAGCTGCAAAGTAATTATACGTACGCAAAATACGCGCTTGGTCGGGGTGTTGCGGCAACCAGCCCGTTTTAACCTAACCGAACCTAGCTGCAAAGTAATTATTAATTACTTAATGACCTTAACCCTTGACAGGACCGCTCATACAAAGTGGCCAGTAGAATAGAATAGAATAGTTCTTTATTTGCAAAGAAAGTAGGTACAAGTTTTAATGTAATGATGCTTATACTAACTACCTTAACTAAGGCATGCAAACAGTTTTAGCTATAATAATAAAAACCCATTTAATATATATTATTAAAACATTAAATTAAATCAATACAAGTTTACCATATCAAGATGTTTTTTTTTTTTTTTGTGTAATCTGGACAGTCACTTCAAGGTCTTTATCTCATAGATTTTTATTTGTTTACTGAACCGTATGAACATTTATAACCCTCTTTAGAGCACACAGACCCGTCAATTGGCCAATGTTCAAGTTCGTCGCGCGATTTAACAAATTCGCGCCCTTTTGCAAGATGGCCGGTGAACTGCCCACCTCTAATCATAAAAACTTACGAAAAAACTTAATTATTAATTTCACACTCTGATGATCTGGAAAGATCTACAATGATGAAGAATTCAATTTATTCATTTACATCATTTATTTTTCAGTACAATGGCCCCCAAATACGGATTTCGAAGAGCCGTCGTCAGCAGGCATAGATGGAGCGCGCAACCTGAGCATCGAGTATGAGTCCAAAGTGGACAAATGTAGGGTTAAAATTGGTAAGAGTGCTGGAATATCCATTATCATCATTTCAGTCGAAAGACGTTCACTGCTGAACATAGGCTACCCCCAATAGGGATGTTTCCTGGGTAGAAAAATGATAATTCTATTTAGTCCGTCAGTGAGATTATCAAATAATTAGTGGTGGGTCGTCGACGTTTTTACAGTCGACGAAACGAGACTGGTTTACTGTCTACGATAAACTAGTTCATAAAAGAGTTTAATTTTCGACTAGTTTACATCATACACTGAACAGCAGCGTTTAGTGAACGAACGGATTAGGTCGTTTTGGTAAAAACTGGTTTACTAGTCGATTAGTACTTTATACACTCATACACAATCCACTATTTACAATTAGTTATTTTTGTTTATATATTAAGTACTTTTTACACTTTTAGCGAAAAAAAAAGTAGGTAATGACAAAGTTTATTATTTCGCCTTGACCGACACGTAATGCATATTTCAAAGCAGGACTAAAAACATAATGTACCTAAACAAATTATATAAAAAAAAAAAACAAATAATGATAAACGAGATTTACATACTGCTTCGGTTCGGCAGTCTTCGTAATCATCACCCGTTCCGTCGTGCGTCGACTACGCAAAATCCAGTCGATGTTTAAAATCTCGTTCATGAGTAAACTAGTTTATCTGTGAACTGTAAACCAAAACCAGTCTTCGTAATCATCACTCGTTCCGTTCCGTCGTGCGTCGACTACGCGAAATCAAGTCGATGCTTAAAATCTCGTTCATGAGTAAACTAGTTTATCCGTGAACTGTAAACCAGTCGAACAGTTGACGACAAGTAAACAGTCTAAAAAAACAGTTCGTTCATTCAACGCCCACCGCTACAAATAATATTGAACAAGTATTTTTTTGCTTTACCAAATCAATAAAAAATTACAAAGTTAAAACGCATCTAATTTCAGGAGTGGGGGCTTGTGACGTCACTAAGGCAGTATAAAGTGTACTAACGGTGTGACGTCACACGATATTTCAACGCATTATATCGTCGACACCTTATGTTTACACGTCAAAAGAAAAAAAAACGTGTCGAGTATTTTTTAATAATGTTCCTGACGGACACAAAACTAATTTCCAGTAGACTACCCTAGCAATAGGGTACAAAAGCGAGATGAATGACGCGATGTGGATTTCCGTCTATGTGATTAGTCGATTTTTCATACTCTTTGCCCTTTGTCTTGCCGAATTCATTACGCAATATGGCTGCGGATCGGGCAGTTGCTGGTTTCTCCTATCTGGAATTTTACAGTAGCAGGAGAATGTGTTCCGTTAATGGCTATAAGTACGCCCTCATTGACATAAGACTTAAACACAAGTAGGCGAAATGTGGATGGAGTTACCGTACAGGCTGTAACAGCAAAGTGTGATCATATTTTAAAAACCGCACGCAGCAGCTCGGTTGTAGAATTTATTTATCTATATACCAGGCCCCTCAGAAAGTATTGCGAAAAAAAGTTTTTATATATGGGAGACTGGCCAGTTATAATGTTTTTCGAAAATATGATTATTTATAAGTAAAAATAAGTAAGTTCCAATTTCAAAATTTCCCTCCACATTTTTTGCGAGTTAATTCAAAGTATTGTGTCTCACTGAAATATGGATCTGCGCCGGGAACATTTTAGAGCTATGATTTTATACGATTTCAAGTGTCGCCTGAAACCGGATGAATCGTACGATAGACTTCAAATGGCATTCATGGATGAAGGCCCTTCCAAGGCAACCGTGTATCGTTGGTATAACGAATTCAAGCGCGGTCGACCATCTTTGGGGGATGACGAAAGAAGCGATCGCCCTTTGACGGCTGTTACCGAAGAAAACGTGCTAGCAGTGAAAAATTGAATCCAAGACAATAGGCGAATTACATATCAGGAGATTCAACACATATTGAAGATTGGATCGGGAAGCGTTCACGAGATTCTACACAGCCATCTTCGCGTGAGGAGGATAGTATCACGCTGGGTGCCGCACAACCTCACCGATGCTCAGAAGCAGGCCCGGGTGGAATGGTGCCGTGATATGCTTAACAAATTTGAAGCAGGCTCGTCTCGGCGTGTTTACGACATCGTTACAGGTGATGAGTCCTGGATTTATCAATACGACCCAGAAACCAAGCGCCAGTCGACTGTTTGGGTGTTTCAAAATGAGCCAACGCCTACCAAAGTGAAGCGATCTAGAAGCGGGGGTAAGATTTTGATCGCTAGCTTTTTTAATTTGACTGGCCACTTGGTATCAATTCCCTTACGGGATCAAAGAAGCATTAATGCCGAATGGTATACTACCAAATGTTTGCCAGAAGTTTTCTCTGTTATAAGCAACAAGCGACCAAACACAGGGCTCCGCGGGCTACTGCTCCACCACGACAATGCACCTGCGCACACCGCACTCAAAACGAGGGACTTCCTGGACAGCACGCCAGTCAAACTCCTGGGTCACCCTCCTTACAGCCCTGATCTAGCACCGTGTGACTTCTTTTTATTCCCAAAAATAAAAAATCAGCTCAAAGGGATACAATTTTCGTCGCCGGAAGATGCGCTGGCTGCGTTCGAGCAGGCTGTAAACGAGGTGTCTGCGGCGGACTGGAAAAAGTGTTTTGAAAACTGGTTTAGGCGCATGAATCTTTGTATAGAGGCTGGTGGAAAGTACTTTGAAAAGATTTAATAAAAATATATGTACGTATAGAACAATTTTTTTTAGTTTCGCAAAACTTTCTGAGTGTCCCACGTATATATATAAATCAATTGCTGTTCGTTAGTCTCGCTAAAACTCAAAAACGGCTGAACCCATTTGAATAATTCTTTTTTTGTCATGTTTGCCAAAATACAGTGAAGGTTTAAAAACAAATGGTAGGTTGGATAGGGTAGGTAGGTTAGGTAAGTAGGAAGGGTAGCTTAGATAGGTAGGTTAGATAGGTCAAAAAAAAAAAAGTAAGGTAGGGTAGGGTAGGGTAGGGTAGGTAGGTAAGGTAGGTAAGGTAGGGAAGGTAGGGTAGGGTAGGTAGGGTAGGGTAGGTAGGGTAGGGTAGGTAGGGTAGGGTAGGTAGGGTAGGTAGGTAGGTAGGGTAAGGTAGGTAGAGTGGGTATGGTAGGTAGGGTAGGGTAGGTAGGGTTGATAAGGTAGGTAGGATAAAAGTACAAAAAAAATGAATGTGTTGTATTTTGTTACTTTTATGGCAAAACAACGTTTGCCGGGTCAGCTAGTTTATTATATACTTTATTGTACACCATAGGTTACATTTATAAAGGAAACATAAAACTAAAAACACATACAAAGGGCGGCCTTATCGCATACCGCGATCTCTTCCAGGCATAGAATGTATTTACTTATTGAAATAAGACGTGTTCAAACACTGCCAACGTTCAAGAAAATGGTGAAAGAGCATTACCTTTCACTATATTTTTTATTCTTCTCCTTTCTCCGTTATATATTTGATATGTATTAGTATATTATTTATTATTGTATGTATGTATTGTATGTTATAAAGTCTGAGTAATATTATTTTTGATATTTTGTTCACTGAAAGCCCTAAATTCTTTTCCTATCGTTCAGTCCATCCAAAGGTTGTCTGTAAGAGATTGCCTAGTGCGATAAGACAGCCCATTGTACACTTGTGTTTGTGAACGTTTGTCCTGTACGTTTTTTTTTGTGGTGTACAATAAAGTATATAATAAATAAGTAAATAAAAACTGCTTCTGTACATGGGTATATGAAAAACTTTCTTAAAGCATTTTTATTTTATACACCTTTCGTTACACCCTTTAGACAAATCTCTACCCAACTCCTCCAGCTTCATACAAAGGTCTTCTTTCTTTTTCGTGTGAGGATATGGCCACCTCTGGTCTCAGAGTTGAATAAGCCGCCTCTGGGAACCCCACAGGCTTCTGACTTGGCTATGTCAAACCACGGGGTCTCATTGCTAAGAACGAAAATTTGGTTCAAATAAATCTCACTAGATGTCGCGACATGTACACACAATTCAAAAAAATTCGTGTAAAATTAACATTTTCTGGAATTGAACATAAAAATTGTATGTTCTTGTTTAATCAACTCCTCTAAGTACAAAATTATGGAATATTGGGCTCATAATTCACATTTCAAAGATTATTTGAACGGATCATTTAAAATTGATGCCGATAGATGGCGCATTTTAAAATTCTGAGGCATTCCACTCAATTGTTAAAATTTGCATTGTAAACACATTTTGGTGCAAAAAAACTGTAAAAACGTGCAAAAAAATACTATAAAACGAACCTAAACTGTATTTAAAGAAAAAAATATTCACGAACCTCGTAAACCCTTTTACTAGCAAGTAGCTGCTAACACCATCTATTGCCGTGAAACGGGCTCGAACGAGATTGATGTACTTACAAGAATAACAAGATTAATCAGATGAAAAACGCTAGTTACGTCGGCACGGTTTCTTTGTATGGGATGAGGCATCTGTATGCCAGTATTATATTATCTGTGGTGAAACTAACATTAGCTATATAAGTCCAGGTTTCCTCACGATGTTTTCCTTTCACCGTTGCCTGTGATTTTCAAGATAAACTTAAAAAGTACATATGAATTTGAAAAAGTCACGTTGGCACTTGCCCGGCGAGGTCTTAGCCTCTAGGCCACCACGACACATACCAGGCCCCTCAGAAAGTATTGCGAAAAAAAGTTTTTATATATGGGAGACTGGCCAGTTATAATGTTTTTCGAAAATATGATTATTTATAAGTAAAAATAAGTAAGTTCCAATTTCAAAATTTCCCTCCACATTTTTTGCGAGTTAATTCAAAGTATTGTGTCTCACTGAAATATGGATCTGCGCCGGGAACATTTTAGAGCTATGATTTTATACGATTTCAAGTGTCGCCTGAAACCGGATGAATCGTACGATAGACTTCAAATGGCATTCATGGATGAAGGCCCTTCCAAGGCAACCGTGTATCGTTGGTATAACGAATTCAAGCGCGGTCGACCAACTTTGGGGGATGACGAAAGAAGCGGTCGCCCTTTGACGGCTGTTACCGAAGAAAACGTGCTAGCAGTGAAAAATTTAATCCAAGACAATAGGCGAATTACATATCAGGAGATTCAACACATATTGAAGATTGGATCGGGAAGCGTTCACGAGATTCTACACAGCCATCTTCGCGTGAGGAGGATAGTATCACGCTGGGTGCCGCACAACCTCACCGATGCTCAGAAGCAGGCCCGGGTGGAATGGTGCCGTGATATGCTTAACAAATTTGAAGCAGGCTCGTCTCGGCGTGTTTACGACATCGTTACAGGTGATGAGTCCTGGATTTATCAATACGACCCAGAAACCAAGCGCCAGTCGACTGTTTGGGTGTTTCAAAATGAGCCAACGCCTACCAAAGTGAAGCGATCTAGAAGCGGGGGTAAGATTTTGATCGCTAGCTTTTTTAATTTGACTGGCCACTTGGTATCAATTCCCTTACGGGATCAAAGAAGCATTAATGCCGAATGGTATACTACCAAATGTTTGCCAGAAGTTTTCTCTGTTATAAGCAACAAGCGACCAAACACAGGGCTCCGCGGGCTACTGCTCCACCACGACAATGCACCTGCGCACACCGCACTCAAAACGAGGGACTTCCTGGACAGCACGCCAGTCAAACTCCTGGGTCACCCTCCTTACAGCCCTGATCTAGCACCGTGTGACTTCTTTTTATTCCCAAAAATAAAAAATCAGCTCAAAGGGATACAATTTTCGTCGCCGGAAGATGCGCTGGCTGCGTTCGAGCAGGCTGTAAACGAGGTGTCTGCGGCGGACTGGAAAAAGTGTTTTGAAAACTGGTTTAGGCGCATGAATCTTTGTATAGAGGCTGGTGGAAAGTACTTTGAAAAGATTTAATAAAAATATATGTACGTATAGAACAATTTTTTTTAGTTTCGCAAAACTTTCTGAGTGTCCCACGTACAATGATATTATGGTAGAATTTTAGTCAACTTTTTTTTTGCAGGAATTTGGCATATATTACCAAAGACTTTGTACGAGAGGCTAAAAGGTAGTTTCGAGAGCAACACGGACAAGGAGGAACTGAATAGAATATTGGATGAAGAACTAGTCACGTCGAAGAATCCTATCGTCTTATATTGTCATGGTACGAAGGTATTTCAAGCTTTTATTTAGTGTCCAACTGTCCTGGTATCTGTAGTCAAATCTTGCAAGATCAATTTGGTCGTCTTCTCGGTGTTGGATTAAGCTGAAATTTTGTACACACGTTTTTTAGGGTTCCGTAACCAAAGGGTAAAAACGGGACCCTATTACTAAGACTCCACTGTCCATCTGTCTGTCTGTCACCAGGCTTTATCTCATGAACCGTGATAGCTAGACAGTTGAAATTTTCACAGATAATGTATTTCTGTTGCCGCTATAAAAGCAAATACTAAAAACAGAATAAAATAAATATTTAAAAGAAAGAAAGGAAGAAAAATATTTATGTGTGACCCGCAGCCTAATTGTGTAAGTAAATTCGGCAACGGAAACAATCTGGTTCTTTCCCAAAAACACACACATACACAAAAAAGTTAAATCTTTATTCAACTTTTTTGTGTATGTGTGTGTTTTTAGGAAAGAACCAGATTGTTTCCTTTGCCGAATTCACTTACACAATTAGGCTGCCGCACAGGAGACACGAGAAATAAGCAAAAAATTTAACAATAATAAAAATGATAATAATATAAATCTCAGCATGTGCAGCGATATCCAAAAAGGAAATAACGCTGCGCTGATATTCTGATAAGGTCCACTGTTGATGCCACGGACACACTTACGGAAACGGAAAATACTTAAAAAATAATAAGTTGGGCTCCCATACAACAAACGTATTTTTTTTGCCGTTCTTTGCGATGATGTTACGGAACCCTTTGTGCGCGAGTCCGACTCGCACTAGGCCGTTTTTTATGTGACAATGCAATTTTTAATTTTATATTGTCTATTATGGCTTGTCTTTTTTAACATTTAAGTTTGTATGCTATGCTAATCATTTCAGGCAACTCCAACTCCCGAGCTGCTACACATAGAATTGAATTGTACAAGTTCTTCCAGAAGATGGAGTTTCACACCATCACCTTTGATTATAGAGGTAAAGAATTATATCCTAATATAAACACTAATCTTTGTCAAAAGCAGTGTTTTCCAAACTTTTTAAATACGCGGGTCGCGTATTCAAAAAGTTTGGAAAACACTGCT
Organism: Orthosia gothica; assembly: GCA_949775005.1. Classification (NCBI taxonomy): domain Eukaryota; kingdom Metazoa; phylum Arthropoda; class Insecta; order Lepidoptera; family Noctuidae; genus Orthosia; species Orthosia gothica. The sequence goes on from OX459036.1 coordinate 24,216,230, forward strand.
TTAATAATGTTATGATCTGGGGTTCAGGGATAAATTATTTAAACAGCAGACTTCAATTAATCACACTTTATTATAAAGACATTTCTTAAACAATTCTATTACTTCGCAGTATTTTCCATTTCCGATCGCTCTGTATCACTTCTCAATCTAAACTGTCCCACGACGAACCGACCTCGAAGCCGACCGCTCTTTATATAGCACGAAAGATGTTTCTAAAACGTTCTAGATAATTCGAGAATTCGAACTAATTGTTCCCGAAGCGACCAGAAACAAACTGGAAAATTCCATTCGACACGAACTTTCGAGTTCGAGTTTACTTTATTCGATACTAGATGGCGCTACTAGTTCTTCTACTCGTCACTAGATGGCGTTGCCCTCTCTTGTATGAATAAGAAAAAAATCAGACGACCCTCTCCTCCTTCCTCCCAACATCGTTTGCAGTCAACGTCATTACAAAAAAAAATGTTAGACTGTTACGTCTAGAAAATTGAAGAAGAATTAACAAAAGACCAATTTTTGGTAATTAACTCTCACATTCTGGCATGGTACAAGTTACGAAACCTAGGTGCGTGGTTCAGTTACTATCACTACGTGAACTAACTTCATCATCATCAGTCTTTCTAATGTTCCCACTGCTGAGACACAGGCTTCCTCTCTGTTAGAGGGAAAGGGCCGATCCACCACACGGGCCCATTGCGGGTTGGTGGTTGTCACATGTATTTGAATTTTTAGTTCTAAGACATTTCGGTTTCCTCACGATGTATTCCTTCACCGTTTTGAGAGCAGTGGTGATGAAATAATTTACACAAAGTAAAGCGCCTGCCTGGGTTTGAACTCACTTACTGTGAACTAACTCCAATAATTTAATTATTATAAGACCAGAAATAAGCGCTAATTAGAAAATGATTCAATTATTTGCGTGGCAAACATTAAACCAAATTTTAAAAATTATGCATAATAAATAAGCACTGAAGTTGTTGTATTTTTTACCTAATGTAGAGTAGTGTAGGACAGTAGGACCTTGCTTACTTTTACTTGTCAACTCAACTGCAATTGCGACCCCCTGATCAAGTACTTTATTGACCCCCCTGGGGGTCGCGACCTACAGTTTGAATAGCACTGGTCTGAAGTGACTCATGTTTTGTTCGTTCTTGTTTTTCCCAGTAGAATGGTTGTCAAACGACTCTTACCTCGCGTAAGTGTCGTAAAACAACCAGTAGCCTTACTGTATCTTAAAGGCACCTTAACAATTATCAACTGCCTATAATTTTGTTTCCAGGTTATGGCGACTCCACATACCTGAGACCGACTGAATCAGGTGTAGTGGAAGACGCGTTAGTCGTGTACGAGTGGTTACACTCTACGCTTAATGGAAACGGGAATATTTTCGTGTGGGGACACTCTTTAGGCAAGTCAAATCTCTTTTCTCCTTCCATTTATCGATATTTAGTGCTCTGGAACCTTGGAAAATCTCCTAAAATTAAAAAAAAAAAACAAAACCCGAATGCTTAAAAATAATCAACTGAAAAGAGAAAAACAAGTTCTAGGTATAATTTATACATTAAATATTATTTATATTTTTTTATTTTAATTAGGCTCGCGCTTGACCACTGTCTCATCTAATATAATAATGTTAATTATTATTTAAAAAAAAGGAAACATTTTTCTTTTTTTTTATGTTTTTATTAACCTTGAGTATAGCCAGCGTTGGTCGCTCCTATCTTCTTCGATCTCAATCTTGACCATGAGACACCTTTCTAACAAACTTAATATTTTTTACAGGTACAGCAATCTCTTCGCATCTTCTAGGCAATCTACAAGAACTATCCATAGGTCTACTAGACCGGTCGGCACCCCTCCCACAGCCAAAAGGTCTGGTACTTGAATCACCCTTCAATAACTTGGCTGATGAGGTGGCCAAGCATCCTTTATCTAAGGTAAGATCATTGTATCAATCATTCACGAACCGCCCCTTGTGCCCACAGTTTTTACAGCTTGACCAAAATTCGAGATCTCATTATTATACTTATGTAAGTTTAATTTTAATTAGTCGCCGACCGAAGGTCAGTTTCTGGCCGAAGCCGAAGAAATTCAGTCAATAACAAAGTTTTTGTATTTTGTTTTTATGTGGTTATTTTCTGGTCGTAACGGAACCCACACGGTATCTGCGTGATCCACGCGGCATCTGCGTGATCCACACGGTATCTGCGTGATCCAAACGGTATCTGCGTGATCCAAACGGTATTTGCATGATCCATAAGGTATCTGCGTTATCCATAAGGTATCTGCGTGATCCATACGGCATCTGCGTAATCCATAAGGTATCTGCGTGATTCATAAGGTATCTGTGTAATCCATACGGCATCTGCGTGATTCATACGGCATGTGCGTGCTCCATACGATATCTACGTGATCCATACGGTATCTGCGTGATCCGCACGGTATCTGGGTTATCTACCATCTCTCCGATAGCGTTTTACCACCATAAATTCTCATACTTTTTAATTCCACCCATGTTCCACCCAACAATTATTCTTATTTCTCTTTCACAGCTAGTAAAATGGCTGCCATACTACGACTCTACATTCGTGCAGCCCTTCCGCGCGAACGGTGAACAAACGTTCAAGTCGGACGAGTACCTCACGAAGGTCAAGTCTCTGCCGATCCTCATTCTGCACGCTAAGGATGATATAATTGTGCCTTTCGTTGTGGGGTTGAAGGTGAGTTGAATTATTCTACAAATATTATAAACTAGATTTCGCCCGCGAATTCACTCCCGTTCGTACGCACTACCCGAAATAGAGCAAGATCCTAGAGCCCCCAGACGTTTCCTATTTTGTTGGATAGAATATTGTTAGTATGTAATTTGAACGTACGCATACTATTAGCTTGACTACATTTCTCAGAAGTCTGAGCAGTGTGTGTTTTATAAGCTTTTGTTTTCTTGGGAATAAGCTACGAGAAGTAACATATATATTTCTTCTCCTTTATAGCTATACAGATCAGTATTACAATCCCGTACCCCTGACGACGCAACCATCAAATTGCACGCGTATGACAAGCAGCTAGACCTGGGACACAAGTGGATCTGCCACGCCACCGACCTGCCCGAAGTCATAGGGTGAGCTCAACACTCATATTACTATAGTCAGCCGATCAACATCAAACTGCACGCGTATGACAAGCAGCTAGACCTGGGACACAAGTGGATCTGCCACGCCACCGACCTGCCCGAAGTCATAGGGTGAGCTCAACACTCATATTACTATAGTCAGCCGCTCAACATCAAACTGCACGCGTATGAGAAGCAGCTAGACCTGGGACACAAGTGGATCTGCCACGCCACCGACCTGCCCGAAGTCATAGGGTGAGCTCAACACTCATGTTACTATAGTCAGCCGCTCAACATCAAACTGCACGCGTATGAGAAGCAGCTAGACCTGGGACACAAGTGGATCTGCCACGCCACCGACCTGCCCGAAGTCATAGGGTGAGCTCAACACTCATATTACTATAGTCAGCCGCTCAACATCAAACTGCACGCGTATGAGAAGCAGCTAGACCTGGGACACAAGTGGATCTGCCACGCCACCGACCTGCCCGAAGTCATAGGGTGAGCTCAACACTCATGTTACTATAGTCAGCCGCTCAACATCAAACTGCACGCGTATGAGAAGCAGCTAGACCTGGGACACAAGTGGATCTGCCACGCCACCGACCTGCCCGAAGTCATAGGGTGAGCTCAACACTCATATTACTATAGTCAGCCGCTCAACATCAAACTGCACGCGTATGAGAAGCAGCTAGACCTGGGACACAAGTGGATCTGCCACGCCACCGACCTGCCCGAAGTCATAGGGTGAGCTCAACACTCATGTTACTATAGTCAGCCGCTCAACATCAAACTGCACGCGTATGAGAAGCAGCTAGACCTGGGACACAAGTGGATCTGCCACGCCACCGAACTGCCCGAAGTCATAGGGTGAGCTCAACACTCATATTACTATAGTCAGCCGCTCAACATCAAACTGCACGCGTATGGCCGATTTTGATGAATACGGTGTCAATAGATTCGTTATTATGGCCCGGCTAACATAGTCTAAAAAAAACCGGTGTACAGTTTTTAAACTTTTTGCTTGTTTAATATGTATTTTCTTTACTTACAGGGAATTCGTCGATCAACACGTGCAAGAAAGAAACTAACATCGATCTCCTCTCGACTCGTCTCTCTGCCTATACCGGCCAATTTATATTACTTGATGATAATAATAAGTTAGGACAACTGATTAAGTGCTAACCAGGGTTCCTAGTAGGTAACGTAATAGGAAAATCTAGAATAAATGGACGAAGTATTATGTACAGGGTGTCCGGTGGCAGATTTATGTTTTTAAAAGCAAATATCTCAAAAAGTTATAAACGGTGTTAAGGAAGGTCGGTGCTATTCGACGCTCCGAGAGTCATCATCATCATCATATCAGCCGAAAGACGTCCACTGCTGGACATAGGCCTCCCCCAAGCGTCGCCACATGGACCGGTTCAGTGCGTCCCGCATCCAGCGGATCTCCGCAACCTCCGAGAGTGCAGAGTCACAATGCCGGAGTGGTTGGTACAACACCGAGCGTTTTTAGGGTTCCGTACCCAAAGGGTAAAAATGGGACCCTATTACTAAGACTCCGCGGTCCTTCTGTCTGTCTGTATGTCCGTCTGTCACCAGGCTGTATCTCATAAACCGTGATAGCTAGGCAGTTGTAATTCAAATGTTCACATGATGTATTTCTGTTGCCACTGTAACAACAAATACACAGAATAAAATAAATATTTAAGTGTGGCTCCCATACAACAAACGTGATTTTTTTGCCGTTTTTTGCGATAATGTTGGAACCCTTCGTGTGTGAGTCCGAGTCGCACTTGGCTGGTTTTTTCAACAACTTATGAGATATTATAGCTTTTAAAGACATAAATCTCATACCGGACATCCTGTATTTAGGGTCAAAGAACCGAGTCGAAGCGAATTTCTAATCAGGGTGAGTTTTTCAAGTAGGCATCGATGGCCAAATCTGAAACTATGAAGGATAGCGAAAAACACTGAAAAGGAGTCTCAGGGCCGACTTCGATGGAAACTAAAACTGCATCATTGGATTTTTAAAAAATCAATATTCCTAGCGAGGAATCGAACCTGTTGATTTTGGAAAAAAAAACACAAGCTGTATTATTACACCATCCGATATAAGGATAATATTCTGAAAAGTAATATCTTACGGTAAACTTACCTCACAAGTATAGGTCCATAGCATATTGACCTCTATCTCCAGAACGTAATGCACATATTTCTATCCATAGAAAAAGACTGAACATTCGAAAATTCGAAGTTCGAATGCGCGCGTCATTTTTATCGTGACAGAAATGTGTACGTTAGTTTGTAGAGATAAGGATCAATTTGCTATGTACATAATTAGGAATTCGCTTCGGTTCTGCGTCAATATGCTTTAACCTTACAGTACATTGTGGCACATGTAGTTTAAGTCACTGCGCTATTGTTGAGCATAAGATCTTAGGTTCAATTCCCAGATAGGACAGTGTTATTGGGTTTTTTTCCATCCGGAATGTCCCAGTAGCCTTGAGTCGGGATCTGTACCTGGTTGATGAGGGAATAGGCTGTTCAATTCTTGGTTCGATCAAATTGTTATTGGATTTTACTATATGAAAGGCTATTTTGATTTTGGGCTACCACCAAGTACACTGCAAAGATAAATGGGGAAAAAGTATGGGCAATTCACAAAAATAAAGATAATTAACAGTAAAAAACCGGCCACGTGCGAGTCGAACTCGCGCACGAAGGTTTCCGTTCCATTATCGCAAAAAACGGCAAAAAATCACGTTTGTTGTATGGGAGCCCCACTTAAATATTTATTTTATTCTGTTTTTAGTATTTTTTGTTATAGCGGCAACAGAAATTAATCAACTGTCTAGCTATCACGGTTCATGAGATACAGCCTAGTGACAGACAGACAGACGGACAGTGGAGTCTTAGTAATAGGGTTCCGTTTTTACCCTTTGGGTACGGAACCCTAAAAACGGTTACTATATTCATCATCATCAGCCTTTTAATCTGCCCACTGCTGGGACATAAACCTCCTCTCTGTGAGAGGGAATAAGCCGTAATCCACCACGCGGGCCCAATGCGGGTTGGTGGAAGACTCATGTCTTCGAATGTTTGGTTCTAGGACATGTCGGTTGCCTCAATATGTTTTCAATTACCGTTTTGATAGCAGTGGTGATACTTGTGCTATATTATATAGCGATATGTTCATATAGTGTAGGTACTATATGAAAATATCGCTACAGCCCAGGCCCCATACATTTCTGGAACATCAACTTTGTCAGTAGCAGCCCGGTGTCTGTACTTGTGCCCGGTTGATGCAAATAGACTCGTCCACTATGACATGGGACTTGAAAAAAACTGGCCAAATATAAGTGTACCATAGGGACACCTCTGCTTAACCCTTTGGATAGTACAGCCGTGATGTTTTCTTATGAGTTTTAAGAAAAGTAAAGAGATCAGTGCCATTCACCTGATTACTGTAACGAGGATAAAAACGCCATGTAAGCTTCTTATCAACAATAACCAATGAGAAAACAGCAGCCTAATTGTGTAAGTGAATTCAGCAAAGAAAACAATCTGTTTCTTTCCCAAAAACGACTTTTTGTATTGCGAAAAGTCGTTTTTGGGAAAGAATCAGTTTGTTTCCTTTGCCGAATTTACTTACACAATTAGGCTGCAGGTGGTAAAACATCAATGCTAAATTCTGTCCGCGTGAATATATACTTACTACCCTACATTTACAATACCACGGGGTCCCAGCGCTAATAAAGAGAATTAGTTTCAAATAAATCTCACTAGATGGCGCGATATGCACCATTTTTCGTATTTGTTATTGAATTGTGTATTTAACCGTTTTGTTATTTTACACTAGCGGATGCCACGCGGTTTCACCCGCGTAGTTCCCGTTCTCGTGGGAATACAGGAATAAAAAGTAGCCTATGTCACCCGGGGATAGTGTAGCTTCGCAACGGTGAATTAATTTTTGAAATCGGTCCTATAGTTTTTAAGTTTATCGTTACATACAAAAATACAAACTTAAAAAAATACAAACCTTTCCTCTTTATAATATTAGAATAGATAGTACATAACATCACAATTTGAATGAGATGGGGAGTGGTTCAAGAACTTCTAGATGGCGCCACAAATATATTACTAAGACTGCAAAAATAAGCACATTTATTAAAGACTAAGTTTTTGTCGTGGCCACGCTCCTGTAGTCTGCCGTCTCGTACTTGCTTTTTTTTCGGGATGAAAAGTAACCTATGCAACCCAGCATTTCTTTTTATATTACAATTATATAAAGCACACACAACTCACACGTATACACTATAGCATACACAACACTATATGTACACACTGTTGATAGATTATTTAGTTTCATTGCCTATGATATTTTAGAATCGCTATATTATTGACTGGTAGGACGTAGAGCCTTGAATGTGTCCAAAATTGTGATTTTTACGCTTTGAGGAGTATAAAACGTCTAGCTGCTGCTTCTATACCAGTAATGATTTTCATTTTACAATTCTATAGCTTTAATTTGAATGCAAAGGCCACAAAATAGAATTGAAGTATGACGCAATATTGAGGAATTGATATTATGGTATAAGCTGTAGTCATACCGACAGTGCATTTATATTGATAATGTAGCTTTTTGTAAGAGTTAAGGCGAAGTAGTTATACTTAAAACAAACTTCATTTTAGAGCAAAACTATCGCACAGGTATCTTGCTTTGAACTTAAATCGCAGATATTATGGTCTAAGATCCGGTATAAGAAATATATACCTACACTCATAAGTTATTTAATAATGATGCATGCCCACTTTACGCAATCGTTTTAATGTGTTTCTATGTAAGAATTAAAGCGGATACAGTATTTATTTTATTCTATTATTTGATTACACATTATTTTCTAATATCTGCGATAGTTTAAATAGGGTTGGTGCCTGTGCAGTAGTTTTGCTCTCAAGGGTATATTGTAAATTCAAGGACGAAAATAGGCATTCACTTAGGGAAATTGAATGATTTAGGTACTATTTGATACGATATGAGGAGTTTTTTATAATCTTCGCACACATTTTTTTTGTATCACTTTTCAACATCTGAACTTACAAGAGCAACTCAAATGAGTCTGAAATTTTGTAAATATTTGTAACATTTTTGTCCTTGGTTTTATACGGCATTTAGTACAGAAATGTACACTCGGGCAAGATTATTATTTATCACCTTAAGGTTGTAGGTTCCTTGTATATGTGATAGCTGCATTATTTCAACCGTAGTGAAGTTTCGATAAACTGAAATTCTTGTCATAAGTGGTAAACTAATTGTTTTCCTGGCTTGACAAAGAACAATAGGTAAATGATTGTTTAAATTATTGATATATAATATATAAATGCTTAAAAGTCGAAATGGACTGACCCTCAGTTTCCCAGCTTAAAATTATCGGAGAATTAATGTGACAAATTGTCAAACACGCGTTATCTGCTGTGATTGGTTGAATGAATTTTCAACAGCCAATCACAACAGATAACGCGTGCTTGACAGTTTGTCACATTAATTCTCCGATAATTTTGAGCTGGGAAACTGAGGGTAATCTTGTCCGTGTTAAATAATGTTGTTTTATTTATTTATTTATTAAGTTGAACTTCAATATATTTGTTATAAAATAAACTGCTGTTTTATTTTTGGGATCAAATCTATTATTTTAGAAATTCTCGATAATAGATACCTGCTCGAAAATTTGGCTTCATTGCTTCGTGATCACATTAGAAATGAGGATATCCGTAGGAGGACCAAAGTTACCGACATAGCCCAAAGAATTGCGAAAGTTAAGTGGCAGTGGGCAGGGCTCATGCTCGCAGAACTGATGGTCGATGGGGCCGACAAGTTTTGGAGTGGCGACCGCGAACCGGAAGACGATGCGTTGGAAGGCCTCCCACTAGGTGGACCGATGACCTAGTTAAGGTTGCGGGAATCCGCTGGATGCGTGATGCACAGGATCTGTTAATTTGGCGACACTAGGGGGAGGCCTATGATCAGCACTATTTTGCCTAAAATTATGATGATGACGACGACTCCAAAATATTTGGCACTTTATACGGTGGGTAATTATTAGTTGCACAGCACACGCTCGAGGAATGCCATGCGTGGACCTCTGAGCGGGCGGTCTTAGTCGGCAGGATCGGGCGAGACCTGTTGTGAGGGCTTTCCTGGCAGAGACAGAAAACGGCCTTCATCTGTGAGACCATGAAAGTCCAGAAGGATGCTGCCAAGTGGGATCATGACAGAGTCGATCCCATTCGGAGAAGAAGTCTTCAGAGAAGCAACAAGTTCATAAAAATTGAGCCACGTGTCAACCTGCAGCCTAATCGCGAGTATTTACAAATTGCGTAGGTAATTGGGCTGTTGGTCGAAACGTGACCCAAACCGTTGAACAGTAATCTTCATAATTAACTTTAATATTAATGAAGTAAAACAAGTAGGTAGAAGGTATTGTAGAATGGATAAACATTAGAATTTTACTTTCAAACATAGGTACATAAATTCACTGTTTTCCCCAAGGAGATAGGTACAAACTACTTAATTAATTTCAAGGTGAAACAAGTTTCGGGTAAAGTGTAATTGGGTTTATCAGTAGCAGCGCGCAGGCTTATAACGTATCTTGAAGAGCAAAACGATAGCGATTTTATCGCAATAATTGCTTTTCAATACAAAAGTTTTAGAGTTTTTGGCGGCTTTTCTAGAAATAAGTGCATTTAACAAACAGCGAGCGTTGAGCAAACGATTGTATAGGACCTAGACACTACACACCATACACTGTAGGTAATTCCGACTTTTATGACATAAAGTAGGTTTTTGATCTTGCGATGATTGCTGATTCTTACGTAATCAGAGTGCCGGAGTCTGGACTTGTGCCCAGTTGATGGCAATGGGCTCCCCATAATACATGAGATTTAAACATAACTGGGGAAATGAGGACGTTCTATGAGTGCACCTTTGCCTAAACCTTCGAGGAATACCTGCGTGATTTTCTGCGTTGTTAAAACTAGTTTCATGCAGGCAAAGTCGCGGGTAGCAGCCAGTGTTCTACTAAATCTAGTCAGAAAGAGTACCCCTGATTCCTGAATTAAGGTTACACTAGTCGATCATTCTTACATACAAAGGTAGTCTGGCGATTGCCGATTACTCCACTGTTAGACGATGTACGTTCAAAATAAAAAAAATATATCAATTTGTCTCATCATTATCTAGCCCTTTATGGAAAAAAATGTTAAAAAAATAATATATTTAAAAGTTATGAGCGTCGAAAGTTCAATATTTCAACACTAATTTTAACGCAACTATGGGCGGCAATAAATACCATAAGAAGAAGGAAAATTGCAAAACGGCCTCCATACAGGGATAGATTAGTAATTCGACAATGCAAATAATTTTATTTTGAAAATATACATTTAGTAATTTTTTCATGATAACTTGACTTTCAAAGGTCTGTTTATAAAATTTCGCGCGCTCGTTTTCGTCCTAAATCATCATTAATTTCGATACAAATTCGCAAAGTGCTAATTCGTACGCGAAGTAGATTCTTACTGCTCATCACAGCATCTATCTCTTTCGCACGTGTTGTCGGACGAGATAGCATGCATTTTAACCACCTCGCGCACAAAATAGTTCGTGCCGTCGACTAGGGGAACCTTGGAAGACTTTAAACTTGTTAAACCTTATTAGTGGTGTTCTTCAGAAAGGTTGGTTTGGTGGTCACTAAATTTATGAACGTGAGTGAAGCAAAAGACGAGGAAGATAACCAGTTATTGGCACTTCAAGAGAGTGCCTTCCCTAACTCCGTAATCAATTGCACAGAAAATCATATTGAAATGCACTAGCATAAAAAAATTATAATGACATCGAAGGAAATATTCTAATCTTTATTAGTTGTTTCATCCAGTGAAATAATAATAACCTATACATAAATTTTCACTAGATTATAAAAAAGCTATCTAGAATCCTATTATTGGCATAGAAATTTCGACATTGCGTAATCTGTGGATTTCCTATTTTTAGCCTATAAACTCAGAAGTGCCAATAACAGGAGGGGTGCCAGCGACAAGGAGGTCTGCAGTATAGCGTAAGTGCGCTATGAGTTTGAACGCTATCCAACCGACCAAATCGACCAATAAAATGCGAGATGAATGACGCGATGTGGATTTCCGTCTTGTGTGATTGGCCGATTTGGTAAGTTGGATAGCGTTCACACTCATTGCGCACTTACGCAATACGGCTGGTTTACCTTATTAGATATGCATCGTAACTGGCAGCGTTCTGCTACACCCATGGGTAAAATGCGTGAGTGTATGTAATGTACCTATTATATCTGCTTTAGTCCTGTCAAACTTTGGCAATAAAGTAGGTTCTCACTTTAGAAATTCGGCTTATATCAATCTGGGTAACACGAAAGTTTATTAACTGTTTGACAAGTTTTAAGTACATAAACGAACAGACAGGCAGACATAGGGTTTTTCTTTAAACAACAGTTAACACTTAAAATATTGTCTCAGAACATGGGCAGTACGGTTTTTGTGAGCTCTGACAGGCAGTCGCTCCTTGTGAATATTGCAATGCAGATGCTACTGGTGAGCCTGTATGCTGACCTCAACATACATAGTTGGGAAAATGCTAGGTAGGTTGATGTTATTAAAAACATTACGTACATAGTAGGTACCTGCCATCCGCTGTCTCACCCGCGTGGAAATCCAATATCTTTATATATTAAGTACTAGCTGACCCTCGGGGCTTCGCTCCCGTCAACCCTACCCTGCCTACCATGCCTTCCCTGCCTTTCCTGCCTATCCTGCCTACCCTGCCAACCCTACCTACCATGCCTACCCTACCTACCTAACAATTAATTTTTATCAATCATCAATAGTTTTCACAGCGCACGCCAAAGAATGAATTTTATAGGCAACATTTTGCTACCTTGGGTTACATTATTGCAATTTTCATAAGAATCTCTATTTTTTTTGAATATATATTATAGCCAGGAATAATGTAGCTTTCTATTGGTGAAAGAATTTTCAAAATCGGTTCAGTAGATCCAGAGATTGCCCCTTACAACGTCACAAACTTTACCTCTTTATAATAAATGTATAGATAGCCTATGTACCTATTATTTAGAGTTTAGGAGTGGCGACCGCAAAGCTGTCGTAAAAATAAAGACGCTGTGTTGGAAGGCCTCCGATTAGGTGGGCAGATGGCCTGGTGAAGTTGGCGGGAGTCTGCTGAATACAAAACGCACGGGACCGGTCCATGGGGCGGCGCTTGGGGGAGGCCTCTTCGAGCTAAAATGATGATGATGATAATGATTATTATTCTGATTATAGTACAAGCTTTATTTGTGTAAATTTTCATCCAAGTCTTTCAACAAACATCCGTCATCAAACTCATAAAGTCTTATAAAAAATATAGAGTCCGATTAAAATTATGGTCTAAAGGAAAACATGTTATTTTTACGCACATAGTTAGGAGCTTCATTAAAATGTAAAGTTTATCTGCTTGAATATCCGCCGTTGTTTCTCATCATAAGACCAAAAGGATAATGGACCAAAAAACTAATTATTTTCGGAGAATATGGTGCTACTATTATAGGCATATCTAGGCTAACAAGCCTATATATACCACGAACCGTCACCAAGGGAGGACTCATAATCTACACAGTTGAAACATTATCGTTGTCGGGAACGTGTTAAAATGTATAGAACACACTGCAGTGTGTGGGCGTTGTTAGCGCTCGTTGTGGGGTTCGTGCAGTCATTCTCATGGGGTAAGCAAAAGATTTGCATTTTTCTTTGAATTTAAAATACACTTCCGTTATTGCAAGATTAAAGAAAAGTACCTAAACATATCTGGGCAAAATTTAAGTATAGGTACGTATGTGATTCCAAATTTAGAACATAATTTCTGATTTGTAAAAATATATTTTAATGCAATAATTAACTGTAGCGGTGGGACCTCGCCTCTCGTATTTGAAGTCGTGAGTTTAAATCCGGGCAAGTATCAATGGGATATTTTCAATAAAATATATCACAAGCACAAATTTGTTGTACCTACAACTAGGCTCAAAAAAATAGTTGGCTCGTTAAGATGTCAATGTATACGCTTTTATATGCTTCCAAGGCGATCTAAGCCTTAATAAATTCAAATCATTCATTAAACGTTAGTTGTGCCAAAAAGTGTTTTATACCGTTAAAGATTACGTTGAGGACATAAAGGCTTGGGTGGGATTGAGCTGCTCCAATTATTTATTTTTGTCATCCTGAATTTTGATTTTTTTTATTTTCTTGCGATGACAAGAATATTTACTTTTTATAGTATTATTTTATTTTCATTATTTTGTTTTTTTTTTCTGTTTTAATTTTCTCAGTTAGTTTTAATCATGGTCTGGTAGTTTGAGTAATTTATGCGGCCTACCCGAATTATACCTTTGGTATTGTTCGTCGCTCCTTAAATTCTGAGTTGAGCTGCACGGTTATTGCGTGCAATGACTTGACAGACCACTCAATCTGGCTGGTTCTTTCCTCAAAAGACCATTTCAGAGATCTACATTGTCTTCACATGATCTAACCAAGCTTTTATCTGGACTTTAAAAGTGACTGTGGCCTCTGAGTTTGTTTTAAGAAAAGTTTTACAAATTAGTGAAGTAAAGATTACATAAAAGGTAAAATATAACTAATATTTCATTAAAGACGATTTTAATTACTCTAGATTTAGATTTGATCAATAAATTAATTTTAAATATTCATTAGATACCTATGTTTGGAAGAACGTATATTTTGCTCGTGCCTTTTTGCGTTACGACGTGACAGCTATTTGTACATCCGCATAGATATGCCCGAGGAACTATTAGTTAATCTGTGGATATGCTGAGCGCGTTTGAATAAGCCCGCCATTTTATTAATTTCTTGTTGGTTCAGATATATTTTTTTATTTTCTCGCACAATGCATACTAAAATGTTATATGATACACGTACGTAAAATGAATCCCGACTCGTGTCGATTTATTAATGCCAATTGTCGATTTATTAATCCATAAATAATGCCACTCATCGGAAATCACCTACCTTCCGCACTTGTAGCATAAATAACTATAAAACTTCAATTTCCTTGAGCGATGTAACAGGAAAACTTTAATTTTTGCAATCAACAGAATTATCAAATCTAACCAATATACCTAAATCTAATTATTAAATTAATCAATTTTATCTAGCTATCAGCTTGTTAAAATGTTACTCTCTTGTTTCAGACATTGTCGTGGCCAGATCTAATAGACTAGAATTTTATAATGAAGGCATATTAGTACACTTGGCAACGCCAGCATCGCATCGTATCAATTGGATTTCTTACGACCCAGTACACGAGAGAGTGTTGTTTTCTGAAAAATACAACAGGGATGACTCTGCATCTAGTTTTGATATAGCAAACCAGACAACGCAATCTTTAATAAAGAATAAAGCAGACCGATACCTAAAAAGATTCGCCTACGATCCGGCCACAGAATTACTTTTTGGGACTGTTACAAAAAGTATATACTCGTTTCCATTAGGACCTGGAAATAACGACGTTAACGGAGATCTGGTGATCACTTTGGAAACTATGCCCCGTGAAGTCGCCGTGGATAGCTGTGGAGGGTACGTGATTATAGTTTTTACAGGCTTCACGACATTTAAAGATTATGTATTCGAACAAATGATCATTGAGTATTGCCACGGTAAAGATGGTATATGTCGGTTTCTAGGTCTACCTATATTTAATATGTTTTATTTATATATTTGTATTATACTTGCACATACTTTGACCCACCTTAAGTTTTTTTTTTCTATTTTGTTTGTTATTTATATATTCTTCTATTTTATTTTTTATTATATAAGTCCCGTTTCCGTAAGTGTGTCCGTGGCATCAGCAGTGGGCCCTATCAGAATATCAGCGCAGCGTTATTAACTTTTTTGGATATCGCTGCAAATGCTGAGATAGGAGCCTTTTTGGTCTCGCACGGGGTTTTTATTTTATTATTGTTTAATTGTATGCTTATTTCTCGTGTCTCCTGTGCGGGTCTCAAATAAATATTTTTCTTTCTTTCTTTCGATAAAACTATCGTAGCTAATTTGTGAGAGGGACAGTTGTAGCTTGAACTGATTTTGCCCACAAATCTTGCAAGTTAAATTTTACCTACTGCCCAGTGTCCGATTGAGCTGAATTTTGCACACACTTTCTTTTATTGTGACAATGCAATTTTTTATATAAAATCATCTTTAAAAAAGCTTTTTTTCAATATAAAATCTAGTACTAATATGAAAACTTTTTTACTTTTATCTGTCCCTGTAATCAAAACTTGCAAGTTAGATTTGACCGACATCCCGGTGTTTGATTGAAATGATATTTAGCACACCCGTTTGTTTTTTGTGACAATGCAATGTTTAATACAAAAACTTGTTTTAAATTTACATACATAAACTCAAGCCATGAGAGTAGGCAGACACTTCAGAACGCCAAAATGTTTAAAAAATTTAATAACTTGTTTATTAATACTATGTAAAAACCAAAATAGAGAAACGATAAGGATAGATTTAGATTATGATAGGTATAGTCAAAAAACATTTGCTTTATTTCTATTTTCTATGGAGAAAACATGGCCAGCCTACGTTTGTATGGGTTCAACGCTTTTTCTCTTAATAAAGCGTCTTTGCATCTCATGAGCGCACAAATAATGTCAAAGTTTGAAATAATTTATCACTAAAACCTAATAATTGCAGGTATGTCTACTGGACAACAAATAACATTATAGAGAGGGCTCTATTTAATGGATCAGAGAGAGAGGTTATAATAGAAAACAATGTTACGCTCAGACAAGGCTTGACCATTGACACACAGAAAATATACTGGATTGAATCTCAAGAATTTAGCGATGGTGGATTTTCTATTGAAAGCACAGATTTGAATGGCAAGAACAGAAGAACATTATATAGAGACATAGAATCAGATTCAACACCAGACAAACTAACCGTATCTAAAGATTTTATCTCCTGGGGGGACAGCATTGAAACGTTCTTCTGGCAATTACCAAAACATCCATCGAATGACACAAAACCTAATAAAATAGCAATGAATACAACAATATCTTCTTGCGGTTCTCATGATATAGCTGCCAACTATAAAATTGAAGAACGAACTCAGCGAGTTCCAAAATGCAATGCACTATTGAGTCTGCTACCTGGTTACCAAGTCTGTCTGAAAGACTCGTTTTGTGTACATGGTACGAAAGTTATTGGGAAATATCGTTGTGACTGTATACAAGGTTACATCGGTGAGAGATGCGATGTTTCAGTATGTGAAAACTACTGTTTACAAGGTGATTGTAGTGTCAGTGCTGAGGGACAACCTACATGCAGGTAAAAGATGTTCATCTCATTTAGGGTTAGTTTAATATGTATAGAGCTGCTGAAACCGAACTAAGCAACTACTCATATAATATATTAGTGTCCTCTATACTCTGTTTAATATCTTCGTTATTTCAGATGTAATGCCGGTCACACCGGAACGAGGTGCGAAGTTAGTGCTTGTCATAAGCATTGTCTAAACAACGGAGTCTGTTCCCTCAATGAGGAGAATGAGGCAGTCTGTGAATGCACAGGACAATATGAGGGTGAAAGATGCGATGTTCTCACTACCCTAAAAGCAGGTGAAAATCTTTTAAATCTGTCTAAAGACTCACAAACGATATATCTTTTTCTTCAAGTATCCTCTGCTCACGTCTATATATGTTATTGTAAATGTCCAAACTACGCAAAACCCTAACATTTACCTAGCCTTACTGGTAAGGTACATACTGCCCTGTAATAATACAGTCCTACAAAGATTTTAAACTATATTTTATATAAAAAATGCATCGTCACGAGAAACAAGTATTTGTGCAAATTTCAGCTCAATCGGGTACTGGAAAGTAGCTCAAATTTAGCTTGCAAGAATAAATAAAAGCTAAACAAGTAAAATTTAAAAAAATTAAATCCCCCAACACATTTTTATTTCATGTTACATAATTTATCTATTAGTAGACATGCTTCGTTCAAAAATCTATTGAATACGTAATTATGACACGATATCTTGCGAAAAAACCCAGATTCAAAGAGTAAAATGCGGATAACTTTTGAACGGGTCAACCGATTTTCATCAATCATAGCTAAGAACACTCTCGACAAAGTCATCTTTCAAACAAAAAGTAATATATACATTGATTGATGGAGAGGGAGGGGAGAAGGCCAAAGAAAGGATGGATGGACTGTGTTTGGAGACATATGAAATAAAAGGTAATTAGTGATAGCATGACGGTGGACAGGACGGTATGGAAGAAGAAAACGTGTTGCGCCGGCCCCAAGTCGCATGGGACAAGAGCAGGAAGATGATAAATAGCAGGAACTATTTCACATATAGATCCTGTCTGCATTCCTGCCATTTGATTTTGGTCAGGCCGCGGACACATCGCCTTGCCACTTCTCCCGTTTTTTTTAATAGTTTTATGTTTGTACTGCATTGCATCGGTGGGTGGACCGATGACCTAGGTTGCGGGAATCCGCTGGATGCGCGACGCACGGGATAGGTCAATATGGTGTCACTTGGGAGAGGCCTTAGTTCAGCAGTGGACCTCTTTTAGCTGAAATGACGATGATGATGATGACTGCATTGCACTATGTCTTGAGAGTTAATTCTTTTAGAATACACTGTCGGACCGGTAGCCAAATCTTATTAATTATTGCATAACTAATACGGAATACCTAATAGTTAAAAATGTTGCAGGTCTTAATTCTGATGCATATACAACAACGACACCATTTAACACTGATGTTGAAAATTATAATCTTAATGCCACGACCACGGACTTCACACCGACAAGTAAGTATGCCATTTTGTTAATGTTATCTATCAGTCATCCTTGCTCACTTATTTGGTCACAATCACAAGAACTGTTCGCTTAAAGATCCTGACTGTCATTCCTATCCGACACACAATCACTCTCATGAATTGTTTTTTTTTTCTGATACGTAGTAAGATTTCTAGAAGATAAGTAGAAGTAAATAACATCTCAAAAGGAGAGCCTTTTGACTGACCCGTTAGTTACTTTGGACTCCATAAAAAATCTCTGAGCTGATAAGCAACTGTTTCATACATTACAATTATTCATATTGTCTATAGAAAAAATATGTATGTGTAATCGCTAATTTCGGTATTTTATTAGCGCTCACTAACCACATACACACGTACCTAAATGTCAAACTAGCTTTGATATTTAAAAAGTTTTGTTTTAAACAATATTTTATATAAAAAATGCATTGTCACGACAAACAAATATGTGTGCAAAATTTCAGCTCAATCGGGTACTGG
Organism: Orthosia gothica; assembly: GCA_949775005.1. Lineage (NCBI taxonomy): Eukaryota > Metazoa > Arthropoda > Insecta > Lepidoptera > Noctuidae > Orthosia > Orthosia gothica. The sequence goes on from OX459036.1 coordinate 24,234,757, forward strand.
GAAGTAGCTCAAATTTAGCTTGCAAGAATAAATAAAAGCTAAACAAGTAAAATTTAAAAAAATTTAATCCCCCGAAACATTTTTATTTCATGTTACATAATTTATCTATAAGTAGACATGCTTCGTTCAAAAATCTATTGAAAACGTAATTATGACACGATATCTTGCGAAAAAACCCAGATTCAAAGAGTAAAATGCGGATAACTTTTGAACGGGTCAACCGATTTTCATCAATCATAGCTAAGAACACTCTCGACAAAGTCATCCTTCAAACAAGAAGTTATATACATATTGATTGATGGAGAGGTAGAGGAGAAGGCCAAAGTAAGGATGGATGGACTGTGTTAGGAGTGATATGAAATAAAAGTAAGTTAGTGATAGCATGACGGTGAACAGGACGATATGGAAGAAGAAAACGTGTTGCGCCGACACCAAGTCGCATGGGACAAGGGCAGGAAGATGATAAATAGCAGGAACTATTCACTTATAGATCCTGTCTGCATTCCTGCCATTTGATTTTAGTCAGGCCGCGGACATATCGCCTTGCCACTTTTCCTGTTTTTTTTTAAATATTTTTATGTTTGTACGGCATTGCATCGGTGGGTGGACCGATGACCAAGGTTGCGGGAATCCGCTGGATGCGAGACGCACGGGATAGGTCAATATGGTGTCACTTGGGAGAGGCCTTAGTTCAGCAGTGGACGTCTTTTAGCTGAAATGACGATTATGATGATGACTGCATTGCACTATGTCTTGAGAGTTAATTCTATTAGAATACACTGTCGGACCGGTAGCCAAATCTTATTTATTATTGCATAACTAATACGGAATACCTAATAGTTAAAAATGTTGCAGGTCTCAATTCTGATGCATATACAACAACGACACCATTTTACACTGATGTTGAAAATTATAATCTTAATGCCACGACCACGGACTTCACACCGACAAGTAAGTATGCCATTTTGTTTATGTTATCTATCAGTCATCCTTGCTCACTTATTTGGTCACAATCATAGTAGAACAAGACATGGTAGTCTCTTCCTGTGACAGCTGGGTCACGTGATTGGCCTAAGACTACGTCATCAATTGCGTTGCGGTTCTCAAACTTTTTTTGTGGGGAAAAAGATAAAAATAATACAATAAGTACAAATGTTTTATAATTCTTAATAAATCGTCATATTTGATACTTTTTTTATTTATTTACTTTGCTTTCTTTTAATTGATTGCATTTTAGTATTTTTATTTAGCTTATTATCTTATTCGGAACGAAAACTCACAAAACTTGACTTGACTAAAATAAGTAAAAAACTAATTAGGTCAGGTTAAGTTCGGGCGTAAAGACGTATTGACACAACTATGCCTTAAATTATGGAACGCGTATATAAATTAAATAATAAATTAATGAAAGGCACATACCAGTTATTTTAGGTGAAGTTAGTTACAACATTGAAGCCACGTATATGATAGCGTCTCTTTATTGGGAAAAGAAAAAATATATTACGCCGCCTTTTATACTGCTGTTTTTACAGTTTACGGAACAATTAACAATTTTTCTTGTGTATCTTTCAAAGTTCACGGGTTCATCACAAATGTTTGGGAGCCACAGTATTTTTCTCACCGAGCGAAACAACGCTATAGGTGTGAGTGACACGACAATAGCGATGAAATGGCTAGTTGTCAGTATGACACTTGTCAATTCGATGTGTTGCCACTGTGTGTTATTGAAATACCCGAGCAAAATGCATTTTTTATCTTAACAAAGCAATTTTGAACTAATAATTCAAAATATAAATGAATTTAACACTACATATACATGACATAGATGAACATAGATAAATCACATGAGTTACTACATAGTTAAGCTAGTTAGTAATTTATTTTATTTTCATTAACTACATGAGAAAGTACCTACATTTTCTAAAAAGGACAATCAATGGTAACACTTATCGTGACGTAGGCTTAGGCCATCCTGGGAAGAACATACCAGGCGAAGTATACGGAGTATGTTATTATACCATGGTCACAATCACAATAACTGTTCGCTTAAAAATCCTGACTGTCATTCCTATCCGACACACAATCACTCTCATGAATTGTTTTTTTTTCTTATACGTAGAAAGATTTCTAGAAGATAAGTAGAAGTAAATAACATCTCAAAAGGAGAGCCTTTTGACTGACCCGTTAGTTACTTTGGACTCCATAAAAAATCTCTGAGCTGATAAGCAACTGTTTCATACATTACAATTATTCATATCGTGTATAGAAAAAATATGTATGTGTAATCGCTAATTTCGGTATTTTATTAGCGCTCACTAACCACATACACACGTACCTAAATGTCGAACTGACTTTGATATTTAAAAAGTTTTGTTTTAAACAATATTTTATATAAAAAATGCATTGTCACGACAAACAAATATGTGTGCAAAATTTCAGCTCAATCGGGTACTGGGAAGTAGCTCAAATTTAGATTGCAAGAATAATACAAAGCTAAACAAGTAAAATTTAAAAAAATGTAATCCCCCGAAACATTTTTATTTCATGTTACATAATTTATATATTAGTAGACATGCTTCGTTCAAAAATCTATTGAATACGTAATTATGACACGATATCTTGCGAAAAAACCCAGATTCAAAGAGTAAAATGCGGATAACTTTTGAACGGGTCAACCGATTTTCATCAATCATAGCTAAGAACACTCTCGACAAAGTCATCCTTCAAACAAAAAGTTATATACATATTGATTGATGGAGAGGGAGAGGAGAAGGCCAAAGAAAGGATGGATGGACTGTGTTAGGAGTGATATGAAATAAAAGTAAGTTAGTGATAGCATGACGGTGAACAGGACGGTATGGAAGAAGAAAACGTGTTGCGCCGACACCAAGTCGCATGGGACAAGGGCAGGAAGATGATAAATAGCAGGAACTATTCACTTATAGATCCTGTCTGCATTCCTGCCATTTGATTTTGGTCAGGCCGCGGACACATCGCCTTGCCACTTCTCCTGTTTTTTTAAATATTTTATGTTTGTACGGCATTGCATCGGTGGGTGGACCGATGACTAAGGTTGCGGGAATCCGCTGGATGCGAGACGCACGGGATAGGTCAATATGGTGTCACTTGGGAGAGGCCTTAGTTCAGCAGTGGACGTCTTTTAGCTGAAATGACGATTATGATGATGACTGCATTGCACTATGTCTTGAGAGTTAATTCTTTTAGAATACACTGTCGGACCGGTAGCCAAATCTTATTAATTATTGCATAACTAATACGGAATACCTAATAGTTAAAAATGTTGCAGGTCTCAATTCTGATGCATATACAACAACGACACCATTTAACACTGATGTTGAAAATTATAATCTTAATGCCACGACCACGGACTTCACACCGACAAGTAAGTATGCCATTTTGTTTATGTTATCTATCAGTCATCCTTGCTCACTTATTTGGTCACAATCACAAGAACTGTTCGCTTAAAGATCCTGACTGTCCTTCCTATCCGACACACAATCACTCTCATGAATTGTTTTTTTTTCTGATACGTAGAAAGATTTCTAGAAGATAAGTAGAAGTAAATAACATCTCAAAAGGAGAGCCTTTTGACTGACCCGTTAGTTACTTTGGACTCCATAAAAAATCTCTGAGCTGATAAGCAACTGTTTCATACATTACAATTATTCATATTGTGTATAGAAAAAATATGTATGTGTAATCGCTAATTTCGGTATTTTATTAGCGCTCACTAACCACATACACACGTACCTAAATGTCGAACTAGCTTTGATATTTAAAAAGTTTTGTTTTAAACAATATTTTATATAAAAAATGCATTGTCACGACAAACAAATATGTGTGCAAAATTTCAGCTCAATCGGGTACTGGGAAGTAGCTCAAATTTAGCTTGCAAGAATAATACAAAGCTAAACAAGTAAAATTTAAAAAAATGTAATCCCCCGAAACATTTTTATTTCATGTTACATAATTTATATATTAGTAGACATGCTTCGTTCAAAAATCTATTGAATACGTAATTATGAAACGATATCTTGCGAAAAAACCCAGATTCAAAGAGTAAAATGCGGATAACTTTTGAACGGGTCAACCGATTTTCATCAATCATAGCTAAGAACACTCTCGACAAAGTCATCCTTCAAACAAAAAGTTATATACATATTGATTGATGGAGAGGGAGAGGAGAAGGCCAAAGAAATGATGGATGGACTGTGTTAGGAGTGATATGAAATAAAAGTAAGTTAGTGATAGCATGACGGTGAACAGGACGGTATGGAAGAAGAAAACGTGTTGCGCCGACACCAAGTCGCATGGGACAAGGGCAGGAAGATGATAAATAGCAGGAACTATTCACTTATAGATCCTGTCTGCATTCCTGCCATTTGATTTTGGTCAGGCCGCGGACACATCGCCTTGCCACTTCTCCTGTTTTTTTAAATATTTTTATGTTTGTACGGCATTGCATCGGTGGGTGGACCGATGACTAAGGTTGCGGGAATCCGCTGGATGCGAGACGCACGGGATAGGTCAATATGGTGTCACTTGGGAGAGGCCTTAGTTCAGCAGTGGACGTCTTTTAGCTGAAATGACGATTATGATGATGACTGCATTGCACTATGTCTTGAGAGTTTATTCTATTAGAATACATTGTCGGACCGGTAGCCAAATCTTATTTATTATTGCATAACTAATACGGAATACCTAATAGTTAAAAATGTTGCAGGTCTCAATTCTGATGCATATACAACAACGACACCATTTAACACTGATGTTGAAAATTATAATCTTAATGCCACGACCACAGACTTCACACCGACAAGTAAGTATGCCATTTTGTTTATGTTATCTATCAGTCATCCTTGCTCACTTATTTGGTCACAATCACAAGAACTGTTCGCTTAAAGATCCTGACTGTCATTCCTATCCGACACACAATCACTCTCATGAATTGTTTTTTTTTCTGATACTTAGAAAGATTTCTAGAAGATAAGTAGAAGTAAATAACATCTCAAAAGGAGAGCCTTTTGACTGACCCGTTAGTTACTTTGGACTCCATAAAAAATCTCTGAGCTGATAAGCAACTGTTTCATACATTACAATTATTCATATCGTGTATAGAAAAAATATGTATGTGTAATCGCTAATTTCGGTATTTTATAAGCGCTCACTAACCACATACACACGTACCTAAATGTCAAACTAGCTTTGATATTTAAAAAGTTTTGTTTTAAACAATATTTTATATAAAAAATGCATTGTCACGACAAACAAATATGCGTGCAAAATTTCAGCTCAATCGGGTACTGGGAAGTAGCTCAAATTTAGCTTGCAAGAATAATACAAAGCTAAACAAGTAAAATTAAAAAAAAAAAAATCCCCTTAAACATTTTTATTTCATGTTACATAATTTATATATTAGTAGACATGCTTCGTTCAAAAATCTATTGAATACGTAATTATGACAAAATATCTTGCGAAAAAACCCAGATTCAAAGAGTAAAATGCAGATAACTTTTGAACGGGTCAACCGATTTTCATCAATCATAGCTAAGAACACTCTTGACAAAGTCATCTTTAAAAAAAAAAGTTATATATACATTGATTGATTGAGAGGGAGGGGAGAAGGCCAAAGAAAGGATGGATGGACTGTGTTTGGAGACATATGAAATAAAAGGTAATTAGTGATAGCATGACGGTGGACAGGACGGTAAGGAAGAAGAAAACGTGTTGCACCGACACCGAGTCGCATGGGACAAGGGCAGGAAGATGATAAATAGCAGAAACTATTCACTTATAGATCCTGTCTGCATTCCTGCCATTTGATTTTGGTCAGGCCGCGGACACATCGCCTTGCCACTTCTCCTGTTTTTTTTAATATTTTTATGTTTGTACGGCATTGCATCGGTGGGTGGACCGATGACCTAGGTTGCAGGAATCCGCTGGATGCGAGACGCACGGGATAGGTCAATATGGTGTCACTTGGGAGAGGCCTTAGTTCAGCAGTGGACGTCTTTTAGCTGAAATGACGATTATGATGATGACTGCATTGCACTATGTCTTGAGAGTTAATTCTATTAGAATACACTGTCGGACCGGTAGCCAAATCTTATTTATTATTGCATAACTAATACGGAATACCTAATAGTTAAAAATGTTGCAGGTCTCAATTCTGATGCATATACAACAACGACACCATTTAACACTGATGTTGAAAATTATAATCTTAATGCCACGACCACGGACTTCACACCGACAAGTAAGTATGCCATTTTGTTAATGTTATCTATCAGTCATCCTTGCTCACTTATTTGGTCACAATCACAAGAACTGTTCGCTTAAAGATCCTGACTGTCATTCCTATCCGACATACAATCATTCTCATGAATTGTTTTTTTTTATGATACGTCGAAAGATTTCTAGACGATAAAGCAGAAGTAAATAACATCTTAAAAGGAGAGCCATCTGACTGACACGTTATTTACTTTGGGCTCCATAAACTGAAAAGCAACTGTTTCGTTCATTATAATTTATCTATTAGTAGACACGCTTCGATCGACCATCTATTGAAGACGTAGTTATGACACGATATCATGCGAAAATACCCCGATTCAAACAGTAAAACGCCCATAACTTTAGAACGTCTGAACCGACTTTTATTAAGCATAGCTAACACCTTCGATAAAGTTTAGCAGCTATGATGCCACAGACAGATACATACTTATACATATATTTAAATACACAAACACACAGGTACACCCGTCAAACTTATAACACCCCTCTTTTTTCCGTCGGGGGTTTCGTTTCTAGAGGTTCACAAAGCACAAACAAGAATGTATACTGCATTGCACTTGGTCTTTTAAAAGATTGCATAACTAAATTAATAGTAGCAGGAATTATTTAAGGAGAACCTTGCTATTGCTTTGCTGACTTACGCAAAAAAGCAAAATAATTATTTTCTTTAAATATAAATTAAATCCTTCATTGTGGCGGCGATGCTTGAATGATGAATAAAATTAACTGTAAAATGTTTTCCATTATTACAGGCTCAGTTCAAACGCCCAATGAAAGATTTCACTGGCTTCCCCTGGTGGATGGCCAATTGCCTCCAAATGCGGTTGGTGGGTTTGAAGACGAAAATAAATACATAGCCAGAGCTAACTACAGAGGTTCGCTGTGTCCTGGGATGTATGTGAGGTCAAGTGGCATTGCTTACTTCCCTTGGGGAGGCAAAGCATACACCATAGAACATTTTGAGGTAAAGCTTTCTAAGTATTTTAATTTTTCCTTTATGAAAACCTTTTTATGATAGAGTTTTTTGTGCATTTGGAATAGATTTTTTTGGGACAGCAATAAAATGCATGTTTTAATTACGTTTTCAGATATTATGTGGGTTCAATGCTACATGGGTTAAAACACAGGCCAAACATCTACCTAAAAATGCATTAGTCGCTGGAACTGATGTTAATGGTGAACCTTTGTATATATGTAGAGATAAGATTGATGACAGACATATAAGTGGAAAAGCCGCATATGGTACCAACAAAAAGTGCTGGCTGCCATATAATGGTAAGGAGAAAGAAATAACATCTTCGTATGAAATATTAGTCGCAGAGTAGGCGAAATACAACAACTTTTACTTCCTATCTGGTACCTACTATCGATGGAAATGGGGAATATGCATGTAATTTATTTTTCCACTACCTTGTCTATTATGTAACACATTGCTTAAGAAATTCGTTAAAAAAATACATAATAACAGTTACGAAATTACTTTTGTATGGAGTTTTGATATCATTATGAACTACAACGTAATTATTTTAATTTTGGCGGCGGCCAAGTACGAGTGAAACTATTGCAATTTAAAGAAAAAAATTACGTAACTGAATAGGCTACTGTTGGTAGACGCATTCTGCCGCTACGCCCGCGCTTTTTCCACCGGCCCATCCGGCAGAATGATACTGAACCTGTTACCTCTCGAAAAAGCGCGCGTTGATTGTGTATATATAGTCTGTGGTTTTTAGTCTGAAGGTTTCTAATAAATTGTTGCCAGAACTTATTTGCATTTAATTAAGTAAACTCATCAGGTAGTGGAAAAAGAATCGTTCGTGTCTCGCATAAAAAGGGTTTATTTTAACTCTCGAATTTTTATGCTCGACACTAAATGTAGTATTATTTGCTTAGTGAAATACTTATTAACTGTTGTAAACAAATATGATAGTTTTTTTAAATATCTTGATCAGAGACGAGGTTATAAAGCGTCAATGTTGAGAATTAGAAAGAGAAGTTATACGTGCCTTCTGACGTCAGATGGCACGACACCGGTACTACTGCCATAGAAAACGGCGTTTTCGTAGAGAGACAATATTTTAACGTCATCATCATCTGCCTTTTAATGTTCCCACTGCTGGACCCAGGCGTCCTCTCTTTGAGAGGGAATGGGCCTTCCGCCACGCGGGTTGATGTATATCACGTGTCTTAGAATTTAGCGTGGAGAAATGCTCATGCATACTGCGCTACTACGGGGAGATAGCGCATTTATGTAGGACTCTTACCCACTAAAGCTCCACGGTGTCCGCCTGTGCCGCATATGGTGGGAACACGGGTACGCGTTAGCACTCACCGCGAACCCGCCGCGACTGTCCGTCACCGGACCGTCCTCTGGGGAGTACCCCCATCACCGGCGCACCAGAACACACTGTGCGCCGCGACCACCCCAGGGACCAAATCAGCACATGGGTGCCAGACGACCCCGTGTAGGGCACCCTTGGGCCCCTTGTGACGGGTCAAGATCAAAGCCCCGCCACCTACCATTCACACTCCTCCTCCCCTGCGGTCCACCGCGTCCGCCATCAGACGGTGGCGTCCAGGCCGCGAAAGGTAGGTAGGGCAGCGCACTGCAATACCGGCACTCCTCTCCCGCCGCGGCCTCCAACCCTCAGCCACGATATTGCATGGGTTTGGGAGACCCCATACGACATTGCGGCCCGCCTCAGTTGCGATGTCGCTCAGGCAGCACCGCAACCTACATGTTGGCCGCTACGTCGTCGGCTTATCGGCAAAAGCCCTGACGAGCGGCCCCTCCTTGGGTTCTTCTTCGCTTCACCGTGGGTGACCAAGCCAGGGTTACTGAGCCCCCCCGCCTCGACAGTGCGGGAACCCACCGGGGGGGGGGGGGGGAAATTTTTGGTTCCAGGAGATGCCGGTTGCCTCACGATTTTAAATGATATATTTCATTAAATTGTTATATCTCGTTCGTTTTCACTATGAGTATGTTTTTTTTTAGTATTTTATCGATACACTGGCCAAATAAAAAGAAAATAATTTTCATGCATATTCCCTATTGGTTCCGATCAATTTACCCTACCTGTTGTCATTTACGTTGAAGCCGTTTTCTAGGCTCAATACATACAATTGCTATGTTAGAAGTAAAGTGCTGGGGGAAACAGTATTTGTTACTACTTAGCTGGGGATCCGAAACTCCTTTTTCCTTGAGGGTCTGAGGACAAGAGCTAGGTGACATCACCGGGTGTAAATCCGAGTTGAAAAAGCTTTTCGAAAATAGATAAGTCTACATTCTAGAAAGAAGTTACCATCGAGCTTTTCCGACTCTTAATCAAAGTAACTGCCAAGTACAATAAAATCGAATCGCTTTTATCGATTAAACATTTTGTTGATGTATCAAATCGATGTATTGTAAAATATAATGGGAGATGTTTCTTACAACCAAAATACGCCTTCTCTTTAAGTGTTTTTCAGTAGTTCAAGCTCATCCTCCGATGACGTCATGAATCTGAATTAATGTTCTTTTATGCGTTCTTTTTATTAAAACTGAAAGATTATGTTATATTTTTGCTATAACGAATAAATGATTTATGTTGGTATATATAATTAAACTAATTGTTTCATTTGTGTCCCAAGACCCAAAGCTCTGTGGAATCTTATTACTGAAAATGGCAGCCACAACAGAATTCAGAATAACTACAGTAAAGTACGTAAATAAAAGATTACTTCAGAATGACGATGTTAAGTAACCATGTCTCCAGCACGCTAATTGCGTATCTGTTTTAACAGCACGAAGCACCACTCCTTCCCTTTTATTTTGACAACTCAACAGTATTCATTGCATATTTTAGTTACCCAGCGAGTAGACGCATTTTTAAACAAATTAAGCAATGAATGCAAGAAAATCATAGGTGCCGTGAGCTAATCTTGGAACTTACACAATTAGGGTGCAGATGTAGCAAAACATTGAGAAAGGTGGAAAGAAGGAAGGGAAGCCTCTGCACTGCAGTGGGACACAATAGGCTCATAATTATAATACGGTAGGTTAATATTAGTTGCACAGCACACGCTCGAGGAGTGCTCTGCGAGGGTTTCTGGGCGGCGGATCTTAGTCGCTAGGATCGGGTGAGACCTGTCTTTGCTAGCGGTTGTGAGGGCAATACTGGCAGAGACAGAAAACTGCAGGGAATTGGCCACCTTCTGTGAGACCGTAATGGTCCAGAAGCAGGCCGCCGAGTGGGATCGTGACAGAGCTGATCTCACTCGGAGAAGAAGGCGTCCGAGAGGCAACAAGTTCATAAAAATTTAGCCACGTGTCAACCTGTTGGTCGACCTCGTTACTTGTCCCAAACGTTGAACAGTAGTCTAATAACTAACTCAAATATTAATGACGTCAACCGAGTAGAAGATATTTTGATAAGCGATGTTTACGAGCGACGAAGCTTTAACGACAAATAAATCGCTGACGATGCTAAATTCACGTATATTTTTAAGCGCCGGAACTCGGGCGATGTATGAAACGTTTGAATTTAAGGAACTACTTAATTAATTGTAAGGTAAAACTAGTTTCGGATAATTGTTTTTGGGTATTTTCCATCTAGAATTTCTCAGTAGCAGCTCGGAGTCTGGACTTGTGCCCAGTTGACTTGATGGCAATAGGCTCATCCCCTATTACATGGAACTTAAACATACCTGACGACATGTGGGTATTCTAGGTGCACCTTTGGGGTATATGGGCTTGAAGTTATATTATGTTGTTGATAAAAGTTTTCTGCGCTATGTCTCGGGCAGAAGCCAGTATTCTATTCCACTATTCTAATCTAGGCAGGAAGAATGCCCCTGATCTCTGAATTTGAAGTTGAGTATTTGTCAAACTCCACTTTAGCCCTGTGAAACTTACGTAGCACGCAGTAGCGCAGAACGCAGTCGTAGTCGCGTAGTACGTAGGGTTTGACACGTTTTTGACTCCAATTACTCAATTTAGAAATTCGCCCAATATCAATCTGGGTATATAACACGAAAATTGATAAAGTGTTTGTCAAGTTTTAAGTACGAAAATATAGGCAGACAAATAGTTTTATTTTAAGTTAGAGTTAGCACAAGAAATACCAGCATTTGGAATGTTTATTTTAGTTTAGGGTATTTCCCAATCACGAAAAAACTTTTTGTTTAGGAAAAAACTGAAATGATACCACTTGAAAACCCGGAAAAGACAGTAACTTGTAAATTAACAGTCCGTTATTTACAGATAAACTTTTTGCGTACCGAGTTAATTTATGCAAAAAACTTTTTTGCAAAAAAATACTACCGACTTCCAAATGAAAAACTACAAAGTGAAAAATAACTTAACTCTTGGAAGTCGGTGTCTTACGTAGGTACCATTTTTTTTCGATATGGACACCGACTTCCAAGAGTTAAGTTATTTTTCACTTTGTAGTTTTTCATTTGGAAGTCGGTAGTATTTTTTTGCAAAAAAGTTTTTTATTTTTCTCTTTTTAGTTTTGCCTACCTAATAGATACGCAAGTTGTTTCCTAAGGTCCCTATAACGCCGAATAGATTACCCGAATAACATGAAACATGAACATAACCGGTGAAATGACAGATCTGCGTACCCCTTTAGAGCGTACTGGCGTGATGTTATGTTATGAAATGGTATAAACAATAAACAGACATGCGATTGCAGCAATCCCGAGAGTGTTGCCGTTATATAGTGAAGAGTTCTGTTGTATATCTCACCAAATTAAAATGGGACCAATTTCAAAATATACTCTTCTAAACAAAAAAAGAATTTTCAAAATCGGTCCACAATTGACGGAGACATCGGTGAACAAGAACAAGAAAAAAAAAAAAAAAAAAACAAACATAAAGTCGAACATAGAACCTCCTCCTTTTTGGAAAGTCGGTTAAAAACTATTAGGTACCACTGAGCAGTCTCTGATCCAGGAGCAGTTTGGATTTCGTGCTACTCACACAACTAGCCAGGGGTGACTGAATACATATTCCATCATCTAAATCTCAGACAGTCCACCACAGATATTTTCCTACTGGATATGGGCCTCTTGGCACCCCTTGCTTGCTTAGGTTGTCGCTTATTTGTCGTAGGAGCAACAATGACGGCAGCCGAGTAAGCAAAGTCAGGTGCTGACACGCTATTCTTCGTCGGCACTCCTAAGATGGGGGACGCGGGGAGTGTGGGACGCGCTTGTGCATGGCTTGCAGTGGTGGCGCTCGGCATCGAGTCAAATTTTGCTGATTCGAAACTAGATGCATCGAACGCGCCGTGAGGTGTGTAGACGAATAGTTGGCTCGTGTGACCTACATACGAACTTACATACCGTATTGCATAAATCTGACACCTCGGTACGTGGATCACTGATGGTGGATTGCGATATTTCATTCAATGCATTCCGGCCAGTTTATCATTTCAGTAAATAAATTTCCTTTAAACTTCGAAAGGTGAATTTTCAAGCCTCATATATTATTCTCTGGTTTTGGAGTTGAAAGATTACCGTTGGCGTGTTAAAAACGTGTTAAAATGTATGGAACGCAGGGTGTTTGGGCATTTTTAGCGTTATGTGTGGCGTTAGTGCGATCATTTGCTTGGGGTAAGTGTATTCACATTTTTCTTTGAATTTAATAAAAAACTTTTTTGACAAAAATACTACCGACTTTCAAATAAAAACATTACAAAGTAAAAAATAAATTTATTTTTGGAAGTTGGTGTCTTTGGTAGGTAAAAATTTTTCATCCCACCATCTCGGAAAGAGTATTTAATCTTCAATATTTGAGTGGAAAAGCCGTTTTTATTCACTAGAGGATAAAGTAAATTGAATTTAGAACATCGTGTGCACGCACTAAGTTTGTGAATTAAAAAAAACATTAAACCTATTTACTGCTACCTCTATGGTGCCGAATATATCATACAACTTTTTTTTAATTTGTTAAAAACTCAGACTCGGAACCTTCTTGGTGTTCTTTTTTCAATTTGCTTTGTACGCGGTTCTAACCATCTCCCTCTCTCTCCAACATTCACGCCAAGGGAATCCGATGAATCGGTAAAACTATTAAGTATGACAGATAGTTTACCGAAAAACAGTACACAAGTGACTAACACCAATATTACAGTACCAAACAAAAATATTACACTCAATTTAAATAACTGTAGCAACGTTACTTTAAAATTTTCTTAATTATACCTTAGTATCTATTATTTTGTTATAATTTAAAGATTATTCTGTAATACTTACCTGTCATAATGTAGTAATTAATACCTAAACTGAAATAAAAGTGTACCTATCTTGTGATTGTAAACGTTTTTTTTTTGCATTTAGTCATTTCCTCGCTGAGGTGGAATGAAAAGTTACGTGTTGCACTCGAGTGCAAAGATTTTTCACCTCGTGCTCTTTTATTCCCTCGCTAACGCTCAGGATTCTAATTTTGAATCACTCGCTGCGCTCGTGATTCAATTTTAGAATCCTTCGCTTGCTCGGTCATCAAAATTGAACACGCGGTTAAAAAGCAACTTTGCACTCTTGTATAACAAATAACTATTTTTCGTTATGGACACCGACTTCCAAAAATTAATTTATTTTATACTTTGTAGTGTTTTTATTTGGATGTCGGTAGTATTTTTTTGCAAAATAGTTTTTTATTTTTTAGTTTTTAGTTGTACCTAATAGGCACGTTATTTATTAAGGTAACTATAATGCCAGAATAGATACCATGAAATTTAAACATAACCGGTGAAATGTACCAAGGTCAACTGTGCCGTACCCCTTTAGAGCGTACTGGCGTGATGTTATGTTATGAAATGGTATAAATAATAAACAGACATGCGATTTCAGTAATCCCGAGAGATCTGCCGTCATTAACCGACTTAAAAAAAAGGAGGAAGTTCTCAATTCGTCGGAATCTGTTTTTAGGGTTCCGTAGCCAAATGGCAAAAAACGGAACCCTTATAGATTCGTCATGTCTGTCTGTCTGTCTGTCCGTCCGTATGTCACAGCCACTTTATTCCGACACTATAAAAACTATGCTGTTGAAACTTGGTAAGTAGATGTATTATGTGAACCGCATTAAGATTTTCACACAAAAATAAAAAAAAAACAATAAATTTTGGGGGTTCCCATACTTGAAACTAAAACTAAAAATATTTTTTTTCATCAAACCCATACGTGTGGGGTATCTATGGATAGGTCTTCAAAAATGATATTGAGGTTTCTAATATCATTTTTTTCTAAACTGAATAGTTTGCGCGAGAGACTCTGCCAAAGTGGTAAAATGTGTGTCCCCCCCCCTGTAACTTCTAAAATAAGAGAATGATAAAACTAAAAAAAATATATGATGTACATTACTATGTAAACTACCAGCGAAAATTGGTTTGAACGAGATCTAATAACTAGTTTTTTTTTAATACGTCATAAATCGTAAACCGCAATTTACCAAGTACGGAACCCTTCGTGCGCGAGTCCGACTCGCACTTGGCCGGTTTTTTTTGTTTGTGTATGTTCCCCGATTACTCAAAGACGCCTGGACCGATTTCAAAAATTCTTCTATTGTTTGAAAGGGTATAATATACTTCCTAGTTGGTCTCATAGTCATTAGGTCAGGATCTGATTATGAAATCCTAGATATATCGAGGGAAATCCTCAAATATTACAGGCAAACATATAGCGATTTTGGTATTTTCATCAACAACGCAGTCATTTGCACTCAGAAAGTATTATTTGGTGAGGTGGAACTGATGAAGAAGACCACAGATGGCCACTGGAACTCCTAAATGCTAAGTATGTCACGGGCATAAGATATCTCGAATAATTAATCAACTATAATGAAGCAAATACTTATAAATAAATGGTACTGATGAAAATGGCTCCATCGAACTGATCTGATGATGAAGCCAGTATGAATATATGAAGTATGAAGCCAGGTAGGCACTGGAACTCACAAATAAAACAAAGTATCCTAGTCGTGTTTGGGCTTATTGGAATCGCCATGAGATGTACTTTGGCTATAAATGATATTCATGTTAATTGGAGGTCCCTACCAAAACTAACAAGAGAAAAATAAAAAAAACTATTTAACAAAAAATCAAACTGACTTCCAGAACAAAAAAACTACAAAGCAAAAAAAAAAAAATATTTTCCGAAGTCGGTGTCGAAAAACGGAAAACAATGGGTACAAAAAACACCGACTTCGGAAAAGAAATTTATTTTTTGCTTTGTAGTTTTTTGTTCTGGAAGTCGGTTTGATTTTTTTATTGAAGCGTTTGTTGTATATCTCTGAAGTTCTTAATCAGATCTGCACCAAATTAAAATGGGACCAATTTGGGAACATACTCTATCAAACAAAAACAGAATTTTCAAAATCGGTCCACAATTGACGGAGGTATCGGTGAACATACTTAAAAAAAACGTACATAATGTCGAACATAGAACCTTCTCCTTTTTGGCAAGTCGGTTAAAAATACAGTTCTGTTATCAAAAGATTTCGAATGTATTTAGTAATTGTTCTGTACACTACGGCACAACTTAGATGTAGCATCGACAAAATTCGTAAAACTGATCTCATCATCTTCCTGCCCTTATCCCATGTTACTTGGGGTCGGCGCAACACGTATTCTTCTTCCATACCATCCTGTCCCCCGTCACTCCATCACTGACGCCCTTTTCTTTCATATCACTCCTCACACAGTCCATCCATCTTTTCTTTGGCCGTCCCCTCCCTCTCCATCCATTCACATCTATATTCATAACTCTTTTAGTAACATGCGTTTCATCCCTCCTCATCACATGACCATACCAGGACAAACGGTTTCCTTTTAACTTTTCTGTTACTGGCGCTACTTTCAAACTACCTCTAATATACTCATTTCTCACTTTATCCATTCTCGTCACTCCGCACATCCATCTCAACATTCTCATTTCTGCTACATGCAATCTCTTTTCATCCATCTTTTTCACAGCCCAACATTCTGATCCATACAGTACGACAGGTCTAATCACGGACTTGTAAATTTTCCCCTTTTATAACTTGAGGGGCATCCTTTTTATTCGTAAAACTGATCTCATCCCAACTTATAACAATTGGTAACATTGTATTTGGTACCATTCATAACGCTGTGACGGGTTGAACTTATGCGAGAAAATATAGCGCGAATAGCGTTGTATGGCGAATTAGTAAGTGAATTCTATTGGTTGAGGAAGTGATCGATTGTACCAATTTTGTCGATGCTACATATTATAAGTTGTGTCATACTGCGGCACGTCGCCGCCGCGGCGCTCACATACTCTGTGGCCATACTGTACTTCTTTGAATATGTAAAAAATCTAGACGACTTCTACCTAATTTCAAATAAAATAAAAGAAATATACAAATTCATCTGTCGTGGTGAACTTGCCTCTCGGATTTGAGGTCGTGAGTTCAAATCCGGGACCTTTTCAATTATAAGTACTCTCTAAGTTTATCATAGACATCGTTGGCAACGGTGAAAGGAAACATCGTAATGAAACCAGCACCCTAATTTCGTATCTGTTTTAACAGCACGTAACACACTCCATCCCTTTCATATTGATAACTCAACAGTATTCATTGCGCGTTTATGCTTTGGAGTAGACGGATTTTTGAACATAATGAAGCAATTAATGCAAGGAGAGCACACTGTGGCATATTCTTTGATCTTACACAATTGGTGCGTCTCATCTATATATATAAAAATCAATTGCTGTTCGTTAGTCTCGCTAAAACTCGAGAACGGCTGGACCGATTTGAATAATTCTTTTTTTGTTATGTTCGACAGAATACAGGGAAGGTTTAAAAGCAAAAAAAAATAAAAAAAATGTTTGGTTGGATAGGGTAGGTAGAGTAGTGTAGTGTAGGTAGGTAGGTAGGTAGGGTAGGGTAGGGTAGCGTAGGGTAGGGTAGGGTAGGGTAGGGTAGGGTAGGGTAGGGTAGGGCAGTGTAGGGTAGGGTATTGTAGGGTAGTGTTGGGTAGAGTAGTGTAGGATAGGGTAGTGTAGCGTAGGGTAGGGTAGGGTAGTGTAGGGTCGGGTAGGGTAGGGTAGGGTAGGTAGGTAGGGTAGGTAGGTAGATAGGGTAGGTAGGTAGAGTAGTGTAGTGTAGGTAGGTAGGGTAGGGTAGGGTAGGGTAGGGTAGGGTAGGTAGGTAGGGTAGGTAGGTAGAGTAGTGTAGTGTAGGTAGGTAGGTAGGGTAGGGTAGGGTAGGGTAGGGTAGGGTAGGGTAGGTAGGTAGAGTAGTGTAGTGTAGGTAGGTAGGTAGGGTAGGGTAGCGTAGGGTAGGGTAGGGTAGTGTAGGGTAGGGTAGTGTAGGGTAGTGTTGGGTAGAGTAGTGTAGGATAGGGTAGTGTAGGGTAGGGTAGGGTAGTGTAGGGTAGTGTTGGGTAGAGTAGTGTAGGATAGGGTAGTGTAGGGTAGGGTAGGGTAGTGTAGGGTAGGGTAGTGTAGGGTCGGGTAGGGTAGGGTAGGGTAGGTAGGGTAGATACATGTGTGGTGTTTTTATGGCAAAACAAAGTTTGCCGGGTCAACTAATATCATATAAAGTTATTTGGTATATTTGCATTGCAATAACGTTCACGAGATATAATAAACGTGAGTTATACCAACTGTTGATATAATTTCTTTAGATATAACATCTAAATACTCTAAAACATATTTTACATAACGTTATTGAATATAACGTTTATTTAATCGAAAATCATTAGAACTATTGTTTAAAATATATAATATTGATACCATCATGGTTAAAACCCCGATTCAAAGCAATCCGACTCGCATGGGTTATATTAGGTTAGAAGGTTAAGGCGGGAGCGGAGCGGTATGCCAGCTCCCCTCTATGTTGGTGAATCATTTGGGTTAGGTTTGGTAGAACAGTGACCAGCGAGCGTGCTGCGGGAGCGGCGTGACAGAAACGAATCGCTGCAAAACCAACTCCACGTAGTCTTGTCTGCCCTACCCCTAGAGTGTTATTTAAAATCGCGTAAGCGCGGCGGGGCTAGGCGGCCTGCGAGCTGAGGAGGGCATGGGACCGCCGGAGCCCCGCAGCGCCGGAGCCGTGCCTGCTGCATGCTTGAATGCTGCATGATTGCTTGCATGCTGCATGTTTAGTTTGGTTTTTTGAAAACCAAGCTAATAGAAAATTATTTACAATAAATTTTAATTAAGAACAGTGTGATAAACAAACAAATATTTATTGTAAAAAAGCGTGTGTTGTTATTTTCTTTTACCTTTGGTATGTTCGA
Organism: Orthosia gothica; assembly: GCA_949775005.1. Lineage (NCBI taxonomy): Eukaryota > Metazoa > Arthropoda > Insecta > Lepidoptera > Noctuidae > Orthosia > Orthosia gothica. The sequence continues at coordinate 24,253,317 of OX459036.1, forward strand.
GTGAATTGCCCATTCAGTATCCGGATTTTTACGCGTTTTCTGTTTATACTTAATTTAGCCAAGTCGGTCGCAGTCTAAAATAAGATTTGATTTCTTTAAGCCGGTCGTTTTGACTTTTTGCGGTTAATTTGAGGAGTCGATTAGATAAAGTGCAACTTTTTTGATATATAATACTACACCCATTCTCAAACGATTCAAAATTTCACCGAAAAGTTGTTCAGTTTTTTGCCTCATATTTACAGTTAATTCCTCATAACAAAATTGTAATAAATACGAAAGTCAACTATACTCTTAGTTATGAGTAGTTAGTTATAAGTTGACATGTTGCATGCATAAAAATGACATGTTTGGATAAAAAAAAGTTTATAAATGCACGTGAAGATCTTAAAATCCACATAAAGACCGGCTGTCATCAATTTTAATTGCTGATTAAAAGGGGCATTACAGGCATTATAAGTAAGTGTTCCTAATAGAACAAATTAATTGAAAAATTATAAGAAAATGATAAAAATTTACTAGTTTCTGATTTATTCATATGTATTTACCCAATTACCTATCTGGATGCGAAATTTGAACTTTCTAGCTCATCTGAAACTGGGTTCGAGTTTTGATCTATAGGTCAGTCAGTGATAAGAATGACGATTTTAACCCCCACTGGAAAAAAGGGGTATTATAAGTTTGACGTGTGTACCTGTGTGTCCGTCTGTGGCATCATAGCTTTTAAACGGATGAACCGAAACCGATTTTGTTTTTTTTGTTAGAAAGGTGATTTTGTCGAGAGTGTTCGCAGCTATGTTTGAATAAAATCGGTTCAGTCGTTCAAAAGTTATGGGCGTTTTACTGTTTGAATGTGAAAATACCCCGGGTGTTTTCGCAAGATATCGTGTCATAATTACGTGTCCAATAAATTGCCGATCGAAGCGTGTGTACTATGTTCTAGATAAATTACTAAGCACGAAATAAAAACGTGTCGAAGTTTTTAACTTTTGAAATTTTACTTGTTGGACAAAAATGTAAATAACCGTTTGAGCTCTATATATGAAATTTTGGTTTATAGTTTATTTTAGGGCTTTTAATACGTAAACCAAATATCATGTATTAATGTTTAATAGATTTTGAGTTATTAAGATGACAAAAGTGGCTCCAAATGGTTCGTGTAATATTACACACAGCTGCTGCGTCACCAGTTCCTTTGCTTGAACTTGGCTTAACACGCTGCCGCATGTCCAGATTCGGGTAATCAATTCTGGCTTCACTATGGGCATTGCAGGTACCTTACTTTACAAATTGTCCATTATCTATCACTAAAAAGTGAATTATAAAAAACAATTTTTCAAAGTAATACGACCGACTGAGAGAGGGTAGGCGGCATTGCTACTGTTAACATCGTTCTCCGTTTTATTTTACGTTTTAAAAATCAAAATATGTACTGATACTTTGTTAATAGAAGAAAAGTGATATAAGACCCAAAGTTTTATAACATACATTGTGGACACTGATCTATAACAAGTGAAAGACGACAATTAGTGAAAATAACACGAGTGGAAGAAATCGCCCCAGATTGCTACCTCGCGATTACTCTGAAACTTTAATTACCTAGAATAGACTTGTGAAGCCGTGAAAAAAGTGGACTAAACATAAATAATTATTGTAAATGATAAAACAAAATTTAAATATTGTTTAAATAATCAAATTCGATATACCTACATGACTTCGCTAAAACGGCTACTTTAGTACCTACCCAGCTCCATCTTTTAAAAGCTGTGAGTACTGCGTCAACAAACACCGATCCACACTCACTGTTCGATCAAGACCATTTGGTCTAACAGTTCCGAGGCGCATCACGAGAAATCACTACTACAAGGTCTAGCGCCTAACTGTGTCAGTTCCTGAGGTATGGGAGCGGTACGGGAGCGGTGTGTTTACGTAACGTCAAACGACGCGTAACTTCAGTTGGGCGTCAGGCTTGCCATAGGCTTGCTGTCGTCAAGACGTGTTAATTGGACAGGTCGCTTCAAGTAAAACGCACACGGTATTCGCAACCAAAGATGAGTCCTCCAATAAGGTCTCAAACTAAACAAGTTGTTTATAAAGTGTACGAATATTTTAAAACAAAAAACAATTATCCCAATTCTGCTGAGTTTAAAGATGACATCTCTCGATTCCTGAACTAACTATTTATAATATTTACCTACAAATTTGTACCCTTGGTAGGCGAGTCCGACTCGCACTTGTCCGGTTTTTTTTTTAATTGTCACACGCCGCAATATTAATCAATTTGACTTAGGTACACTCTCGTAAATATCATAAGCATATCGTAAGAGATATCTGCATTAATATGTATCACGTGTATAGCGAGACAGTTAGGATATGTCATGTCACGTCACTTGACACCCCTCCCGTACCGCTCCCATACCTCAGGAACTGACACAGTTAGGCGCTAGACCAACCTTTGGTAGATAAACCTATATTTAATAAACGAGAAATAAACATGGCAGAAGTCTTAACTGCACTGCGTAAAATCTAAAATGAGCATAGATGCACAGAAAACAATGATTAATAAAAGCGGCGAAAAAGTGGCTGAGCAAGTAACACAAAATTTAAATATCTTATTGGACGAGAAGTTTAAAAAAATGAAAGAAATGTGCCAAAACCTCAAGAATAAACAGGAAAACCAGGAAAAAAGAATATACTTTCTTGAGAAACAAGCAAGACAGAGAAATATTGTTCTTTTCGGACTGGAAGCAACCGAAGCGTCGTACTCCAACTTGGAAAAGAATCTTGTTGGTTTCTTAAGACGGTACCCTGACCAAAAAATCGGCATGAGATATGAGCATTCCTATTGGTCTAGCGGCACTGGTGGCGCATGAATTACAGTAGTAAATACGCCCAGATTTTAGAATAAAATCTTTATAAAATCTAATTTTGGACTTTTGAAAAGAAAAAAACTACAAAAATGTTCGTTATTAAATTGTCTATCCCTTAGTGTTAGTACAAAAAAATAATTAATTAACGCTTTACGAGGAGATGCATGCTATCAATAATTATTTCTCATTTTTATGTTTTTTTTGGAAGGAGATTAGTGAAATATTTACAACAATAAAAAAAAACTAAACCTACCATTTTAGAATCAATATTATGTAGAAATTTCATGTGTTTTTATTAATTGATATTTCTTTTTAAATAACGAGTAGATAGCTCCTAAAAACAGCATGAAAAACGGCTTGCGCGGCGTTTTGCTCGGGGTACCGCCTTAAATAAATGAGCACTTTTCATTAAATATAAATCATAGGGATATACAAGAAGCAAAGAGAATCGGCAAAAAAGGAGACAGACCTAGACCAATAATCATTACAGTTCCAACTCTGGGGATAAAAATAGATATACTTAAACAAAAAAAAAAATAACCGAAACTCCATACTATATTAAAGAAGATTACCCAGACTATGTCCTGAAGCAAAGGAGAGAGTTACAAGAACAAGCCAGGATCAAAAAAGAGAAGGGGAACTCCGTTATGATAAAATACGACAGATTAATAATTCTTAACAAAACTACTAGTTCATCAAGCAATAAAAAAAGAATGCTTTCAAACTCTCCAGAAAACAGCGCCAGCAAAGAACACAAAACGCAGAAGAAGAAGAAGAATAAAACTAGGAGTTATTTACATGACTTACAAAGATCGTCCAGTCTATCTGAGAAGCCAGCAAAACCAGGCTTATTGAGCTATTTTAATACGAAAACATCAAACAAGACACTGATACATCAAGATAACATGTAGCATTCAATACCCCCTCTCACATAGAAAATACAAAAAAATACTTAAGGAAAGAAACATCTCCCAATCCGGCCGGTCACCGTGGCAGTATTAGACCAAAACCACACGGGTAACTCAAATTACGTCAAAATAACCTGCTCAATACTCGTATAGTACTCTGGAGGAGGCCTTTACTCATACTTGATGTGAGGTTCATGCATGCCACATATATTTATACTGTTTTTAATAGTTTCAAGTATATTGTAACCAACTTTACAATTGAATAATCTTTGCAAAAATTTTATGATTATGAATGTTATTTATGATTCTTTTAGATTATAACAATGTTTTATAAAGAATTGTCATTAACCGCATGTAATAATGATAAATGTAATATATTTTTAAATGGTTTTAATTACGTATATTTTTCTCATTTATTATTTTAAATTATATAATTAATAAAATTACTTCATTTAAATTATTAGATTATTGAATTATAACGTAATGCAATTATTTTATATAAGACCTTTTGATCAACCAAATCAGTGTAATATTCATTCAATGAAATCAATCGCTTTATTAATTGTCATACCAGTGAATGAAATATTTTCTATTTAAATACACTTTTACTTTTTTACTATTTTTAAACGTTTATTTGGTATAGATCATTTTTGTCATTGAAAATATCATAAGAACCATTGTTTTTAAATTTGTTGCCATCACCTAAATATAGTGATTAAATAAATGAATAATCTAAATTAACAATCTAGATTAAATAAATTATCAATCTGTTAAATGTAACTAATGCATGAAATAAAGGCTTTTTTATTTTATTTTATAATACAACCGACTTCAAAATAAAACACTACAAAATGAAAAATAACTTCAATTTCGGTAGTCGGTGTTCTTCTTCTCGGTTTCTTCCAATAAAACGAAATCAGGAACACCGACTTCCGAAAATGTCATTTTTCACTTTATAGTGTTTTTTTTTGGAAGTCGGTTTAATTTTGTAGTTTTTTTTTTTATCATTTCTTTACACATCTCAAACCTCGGGGTCCTGAACCTGTTAAAAGCGTAGGGGCCGAGGCTAACTCGCAGAGGCCTCGTTAGACATATTTAAATGAAACATAATTATTGACACATTTAAATGAAAAAAATAAATATAAAAATAGATAGATAGATATAAATATATATATATATCTCATATTGAAATGTGAGACTAACCGGCGACTGTCCCTGTATGCACTGTGCAGGTGCATACAGGACAACCCCCGGTTGGTGCAGGACTATTGCAATATGTGGGAATGAAAGGCTCTCGGTTTGGGTGATTTAGTGGACTGATTACCTAACACTATGGAAGGACTATTTTATTTAGCTATCAGCTTGTTAAAATGTTACTTTCTTGTTTCAGACATTGTCGTGGCCAGATCTAATAGACTAGAATTTTATAATGAAGGAAAATTAGCACACACGGCAACGCCAGCATCGCATCGTATTAAGTGGATAACATACGACCCAGTGCACGAGAGAATGCTGTTTGCTGAAAAATACAACAGGGATGACTCTGCATCTAGTTTTGATATAGTAAAGCAGACTACGCAGTCTTTAATTAAGAAAAAAACAAACCGATACCTAAAAAGATTCGCCTACGATCCGGCCACAGAATTACTTTTTGGGACTGTTACAAAAAGTATATACTCGTTTCCATTAGGACCTGGAAATAAGGACGTTAACGGAGATCTGGTGATCACTTTGGAAACTATACCCCGAGAAGTTGCCGTGGACAGCTGTGGAGGGTACGTGAATATATGTAGTTATAAGAGTATACACTAGCTTCACTAAATTTAAAGAAAAGGTATTCGACAGAACTCACTTGCATTTCCCCCGTCCAGACTGTGGAAAGTAGGGAGAGCGGCACACCGCAATACCGGCACTCCTCGCCCGCTGCGGCCTCCTACCCTTAGCCACGATGCCTTCCATACGACATCGCGGCCCGCCTTAGTTGCGATGTCGACTTTGTTGCCAAGTACCACGGAACCTATTTGTTGGCCGCTATTTCGTCGGCTTATCGCCAAAAGCCCTGATGATAGCCTTCCTCGGGTTCCACTTCGCTTCACCATGGGTGCCCAAGCCATAGCTACTGAGCCCCCTCGCCTCGACAATGCGGGAACCCTCCTTTGGGCGGGGAGGGGGGAATACACTAGTTTTACTCATCATCATATCAGCCGAAAGACGTTCACAGCTGGACATAGGACTCCCCCAAGCGTCACCACATTAACCGGTCCCATGCGTCCCGTATCCAGCGGATCCCCGCAACCTTCACTAGATCATTGGTCCACCTGGTGAGAGGCCTGCCAACGACAATAGACAAAAAGGCATTTGCTCTAGTTCTATTTTCCATGGAGAAAACAGGGGAATAGGTACCCAGGTTTGTATGAATGAAATGCCTTTTCCCTTAATACTGCATCTTTACGTCTAATGAGTGCACAAAACAATGTCAAAGCATGAAATATTTTATTACTAATACCTTATACAAATTGCAGATATGTTTACTGGACAACAAATAACATTATAGAGAGGGCTCTATTTAACGGATCTGATAGAGAGGTTATAATAGAAAATAATGTAACACTAAGACAAGGCTTGACCATTGACACACATAAAATATACTGGATTGAATCTCAAGAATTTAGCGATGGTGGCTTTTCTATTAAAAGTGCAGATTTAAATGGTAACAACAGAAGAACAGTATATAGTGACACAGAATCAGATTCAACACCAGAAAAACTAACCGTATGTAAAGATTTTATCTCCTGGGTGGACAGCATTGAAACGGTCTTCTGGCAATTATCAAAAAATCCATCGAATGCTAGAGACTTAAATCCTAATAAAATAGCAATGAATACAACAATAGTTGCTTGCGTTTCTCATGATATAGCTGCCAACTATAAAATTGAAGAACGAACTAAGCGAGTTCCAAAATGCAATACACTATTGAGTCTGCTACCAGATTACCACGTCTGCCTGAAAGCCTCTGCGTTTTGTATCCATGGCACGAAAGTTGTTGGGGAATCTCGTTGTGACTGTATACAAGGTTACATCGGTGAGAGATGCGATTTATCAGTCTGTGAGAACTACTGTTTACAAGGTGATTGTAGTGTCAGTGCTGAGGGACAAGCTACATGCAGGTAAAAAATGTTCATCTCATTAGGGGTTAGTTTAATTTGTATAGAGCGGCTGAAACTGAACTTGGCGTGCTCTTTGTTGGCCTGTGACAACTACTCACATAATATATTGGCGTCTTCGATAGTCTGTTTATTATCATCGTTATTTCAGATGTAATTCCGGTCACACCGGAACGAGGTGCGATACTTCAATCTGTGAGAACTTTTGTTTCCAAGGAGATTGTATTATCAGTGCTAAAGGGCAACCTGAATGCAGGTAAAATATGTTTATCTCATTAGGGGCATTGCATTTGCCTGTCATGTTGGCATGCTCGTTTATCAAGTTAATCTGTTTCATAATTATGTTCGTTATTTCAGATGTAATGCTGGTTACTCCGGAACGAGGTGCGAAGTAAGCGCGTGCCATAAGCATTGTCTAAACAACGGAGTCTGTTCCCTCAATGAGGAGAATGAGGCAGTCTGTGAATGCACAGGACAATATGAGGGTGACAGATGCGATGTTCTCACTACCATAAAAGCAGGTGAATATGTTTTTAATCTGTGTAAAGGCTCACACATGGTATTTTTTTGTTCAAATGTACTCTGCTCAAATTTATACATGCATATCCTAGGTATATGTAAAAGTCCAACCTACGCTAATACCTAAGATTTACTTACCTTTATTAATAAAGTAGAAACTGCCCTGTAATAATACAGACCTACAAGGAATAACATTTTTTAAAGTTCAAGTAGTGTATCTCTTTAATTTTGTTACGCTAATTACGGGCAATGTAAAATGAAGTAAAATATATTTAACTAGCTTTTGCCCGCGTTTTAAAAACTGTCTTATCATCCTAAGGGATCGCACTTCCGGGACAAAACTATCTTATGTCTTTCCCAGGGTCTGAAATTATCTCCATACCAAATTTCACCTCAATCGGTTCAGACATTTAAGCGTGAAAAGGTAACAGAGAGAGTTACTTCTTATAATATAATTAAATAAGTTCTACAAATAATGGGTTCCTTTTATTTACATAGATAAAAGTATAAACAGTGTATACAATGCTTAAATAACTAAGACTACAAACATATACATTTTAAACAAAAACTACTCACTAACTAAACCTAAAAAAAAACTTTTTTCCTAAAAAATACTACCGAAGTCGGTGTCTTTCGTAGGTACCATTTTTCTGCGATATGGACACCGACTTCCAAAAATTAAGTTATTTTCACTTTGTAGTTTTTCATTTGGAAGTCGGTAGTATTTTTAAGGAAAAAAAGTTTTTTTTTATTTTTCCCTTTTTAGTTTTACCTACCTAATAGGCAAGTTGTTTAGTAAGGTCCCTATAACGCCAGAATAGATTACCCGAATAACATGAAACTTGAACATAACCGGTGAAATGTGAGATCTGCGTACCCCTTTAGAGCGTACTGGCGTGATGTTATGTTATGAAATGGTATAAACAATAAACAGACATGCGATTGCAGCAATCCCGAGAGTTTTGCCGTTATTTATTGAAGAGCTCTGTTGTATATCGCAGAAGTTCTTCATCAGACCTTCACCAAATTAAAATGGGACCAATTTCGAAACATACTCTTTCATACAAAAAAAGATTTTTTGAAATCGGTTCACAATCGACGGATATATCGGTGAAAAAACACAAAAAAAAAACAAACTTGCAGTCGAACATAGAACCGCCTCCTTTTCGGGAAGTCGGTTAAAAATATGCTAAACTAAAATATGGCGTCGAAAAACTCCTCCAGCCCTTGGGTCACAAAACGTGAGCATTCGGACCCCACGGACAACGAGTTTGAACCACAAACGGCTCAAAAATATAACTACCGATGAGGTTATTATATTTCCGCCACTTGAGGTTCTCTGCAGCCGCAGCGGCAGCGCCAGCACAGCACGACGAACTGGAAGATGGGATGGCGCAAGATTATCGACACAAGTAGCGTCCCATACTAAAGGCCTACCCATCTTCCATGGAAACAAAGACATCCCGTCCGGTCATTTGCCATTGTCGCGTGCCAGGCCATGGGGTATTAATTCGGCCAGAACGCCGATGGTGACGAGAGCACGTCGGATGATGTCGTTTAAGTTTCCGTGCCGAGCGAAGCGACCCGCACTTCGGCTGCATGAAAGACCGTGGAGACCGAGGCTATTGACAACTTCTCCACAGTGGCAACGATGTGGAGTACAACAGGGAGCGCCACGACATAGGGAAGCAGCGAGGGGGAAAGTAGTGTCGTCAAACAAGGTGCCTATGTTCTACGACGGTAGTGCGTGAAGCCAGAGCACTGAATCCCACTCACCCACAGCCAGCAGGCGAGCTCGCTCGGCAGGAGTGGCAGAAGTGGCAGTTAGGTGCTCCTGAACTGCTCTGTAGAGCGGCTCATCCCACCGTCTCTGGGAAGATGGATAGTCGGGGTATTACAATTCGGGCAAGCGAGTCTCCAAGCATCAATAGCCTCGGCAGAGCCCAGCTCATCAAAATTATTCAGTATGGGAGCTAGGATATTCCTGATTAATTTCTCTGTACCGTGGAGCGAGGAAATAAATGCCGTTAAACTAATATTAGAAATTTACGGAAATAATTATATGACAAAGCTCCGACAGATATGAACGAGACGATGGAGACAACGACATCTTACACTGATGTAGAAAATAATACAACTTTTACGACCACGACCGATACACCGACAACGCCACAAGAAAACATAGAAACAACCTCTTACGAGAGTTCTGTAGTTCCAACAAGTAAGTGTGACATTTTGTTAATGTTATCTATCAGTCATGCTTGCTCACTTATTCGGTCACAATCACAATAACTATTCGCATATAGATCTTGACTGTCATTCCTATCCGTCATACAATCATTCTCATGACTTGGTTGTTTATGCTGATACGTAGGAAGATTAGTAGAAATAAATAATACGTCAATAGGAGATCCTTCTGATGCGGTCCCCCTATTTACGGCCCCTATTCATAAAAATCTCAGAGTTGACAAGCAACTGTTTCATTTATATTTTATGTATAATCATTCAAATTGTCTTTAGAAAAGTAGGTCTGTGTTTATCGCTAATTTCGGACTTTTATTAGCTCTCACTCCGTCAACTTTAGGTTCACTCAGAGAAAAATTGTAGGTGGCGGGGCCACTGACCTGATTCTTTATCAAGGGTGACACTTATCCGGAATTCGTTTCTAGAGGTTCACAAAGCACAAACAAGAAAAGTGTCCTGCATTGCACTCGGTCTTTTAAAATATTGCATAAATAAATTAATACTAGCAGAAATTCTTCAATGAGAACCTTGGTATTTCTTTGTTGACTTCCACAGACTAAACAATATTTTCTTAAAAAAACCGGCCAAGTGCGAGTTGGATTCGCGCACGAAGGGTTCCGTACCATTATCGCAAAAAAACGGCAAAGAAAATACGTTTGTTGTATGGGAGCCCCCCTTAAATATTTATTTTATTCTGATTTTAGTATTTGTTGTTATAGCGGCAACAGAAATACATCATCTGTGAAATTTCTACTGTCAGGCTATCATGGTTCATGAGATACAGCCTGGTGACAGACAAACAGGCAGACAGACAGATGGATCATGGAGTCTTAGTAATAGGGTCCCGTTTTTACCCTTTGGGTACGGAACCATTAAAATCTAAACCATTAATTGTTGTGGCGATGCTTGAATGATGAATGTGTTAGTATTGGAAGGACGTGTGACGTCATTAAATCATGAATTTCCACTTTATAGGCACAATGGTTTGCTACAAAATACAAATTGACATATTTATTAAGCATCTACCGACAAATGTCGAAGTACCTACCTTAATTATTATTGTGTTGTCAAATATCTACAATTGTTAGAGTACCCACCTGAGTAAATATTGTTGTGTGAACAGGAAATAACTCTAAACTTACTTATAAGCCAAAGTGATGATATTCCTATAAAATATTACGTAATTTGTAATGATCATTGTGATGTATCCTGGATTTTATATTACCATTTTAGTATTATAAGTCCTTTGAGACAATTAGTAAAATACTGTCAATTAGTATCAATATTCTTTTGAATATTGATTAAGATTGACTAAATAGGCGATATTCAGTTCCTTAATTGTGTTGATACGTTTTAAAAAGGTTTCATTACTCAAGAATTGATTATTGACCTAATTGTGAGATTATTCATAGAAATGTAGAAAATGGTGGGGACGTTTGACAGGTCGACTTGTTGCTATAAATAGTGGGTAATTCGTAAGTTGACACACTTGGTTGTGAACTACAAGCCAGTACAGACCAGTTGTTATGTTGTGATAGACTATCACTATTTAGTTTAGTTTTCCTGAATTGTTATATTCTGTGAAAGATGGACTACACAAGCTTGACGTAAGTTATTTGATATTATAACTTGATTATTGCTAGTGGTTGTGGTGAAAGTTTATTTCATGTTGTGGCCTTTATTCACAATAATGTGAATAATGAATAATGTTAAATTGATTTAAGGGCTAGTCATGTTCCTTGCCTTATCATTGTTGTTTTGATTATATAACATTGTGAAATGTTACAAGATTCATTATGTACGGGCCATAATAGAATTAGATCTTTATTGTGATAAACGATATTAATATGGTTGTAAAATATATCTATAAATACTTTTACAACCATAGTTGCTTCCGTGGAGTTTCTTGCCCTTCTTCTCCACGAGAACTAGGTCTAGCGAATGGGCGGTAAGCTCTCTGAGCCTCAATATGAATTAATTGACAAGCCTAATTGAAATAAATACATAGTCTTGTCTTTTTGTGCTTTTCTTCATAAAACCTTTCCCTTCTACACCACATACATAGGAACTCTGATACACAGTAAATAACCATCTTGACATATATCGATACTTTTATATGGAGTTCCTCCATAATTCTAACATCAGAAGTGGGATTCAGCTCTAGCTTACATAAGATTTCTAATGAATTTCATTTTGTCATTTTCATAAACAACGTGTCGACGAGTCCCTGACTCCACTCGCATCAAGACGATGTCCTGGCGATGCCACTCCAGCCGACGGCACTGCGAGCTGCATAGCTTGCGGATCTAGAAGCTTTACGATCTGGATCTGCAAACTATGGTCTGAGCATCGGCTCTGACTATGGACATCTAGCTGACAGCTGCAGCACGAAACGGCTAAAGTGGTAAGGCCTTCAGAGGCTTTGTTTTTATTTACTGTTTAATATATTTGGTATTATAAAGATATAATATTATTTTTGAAAAAGCTTAAAACGATAATTCCTAAGCTATTAAGTTTAGTTATCAGAAACTTGTCTAGAATTTTTATGGAAAATTTTATCAGAGGGTATTTTTGCAAAAATGTACCCAACTTGGTGATAAAACCGTTAGTGGTCACATACATACTTGAGAGGTAAAAATGGAGACCGAATAGTAGTTTTTACCAATATTCTCACATTTACATAAAACTCTACTGTTTTTCTCTTGGCTATTTTTTTAGTAAAACTAAAAAGGAATCGTTTTTATGGCAAAAACTCTTGAACAGTTATTTTCATGAAAAGTCTGTATTAATTAATAAAATAAATATTCTAATCTTCAGAAATATTAAAATAAACAATACAATTAATATTTTCATGCCTTGCATTTCTCAATCTGAAAATAAATTTAAGTAACTAGTTTCAGGGCTATTAGAGGTTGAGATTTTGATATTTAAACAAATCGTGATTCAAAAGTTACCAAAAGTCGTAAAATAATTAGCACAGCTGGCTAATTATTCGTCACCAACCTTACTGTGGGTACCAACATCATTTATTTTGTTAGGAATGTCGACGGATGTGTTTGTCTGTGACCACACAGCTTACATAGTTCGGTTCTATCGGGACAGCTACATAATAAGTAACTTCTTATAATTGAGTCATGAATTTATAGAAAAAAAAACATTATGGTATAAAACAAATACATGAAAAGTATTTTTTTTCAATAATAAAAACCATGTGGGTATAACTTACCTAGTAGTTTGTTTGAAAAGTGAGATGGCAGGAGAAAGACAGAAAGGGGTATAATAATTCCAGGCCGTTTCATCAGCATGGTACATTAGAAAAAAAAAAATATCGTTAGTGGTACCTGTTGAGATTATTTTGGTTTTATTTCTAGTAAATATTAGCATTTTATTAAAATGTAATTATAAAAAAGTCGTTAAAAGTTCGGTCATTACAATGAAGCTTGACATTCTAGTGCTAAATGTCAAAATTAATAGTTGGTACTTTTTTATGACCATTAAATAATTTAAATATATACCCTCTGTTGATCTGATTTTAGTCAGAAGGAAATATCTACGTTCAGTAAAATTTGCAAAAATATTGTCAGATTGGCCGAGCGATATATTGTTGGTTGGTGTAATAATATTTTGAATAATGATGTATAGTTTACTTTTGTATAAATAGAATAACCAAAAAAAAAAAAATAAGCCTGTGGCTGTTTGCCTGTGGCTCTGGCTGTTTGCCAGTGGATGTGGCTGTGCCTGTGGCCATGTGCCTGTGGCGGTGCCTAAAAAAAAAGAAATGGCTGTGCCTGTGGCCATGTGCCTGTGGCTGTGCCTAAAAAAAAAAAGAAATGGCTGCGCCTGTGGCCGTGTGCCTGTGGCTGTGCCTAAAAAAAAAGGAAAAGAAATGGCTGTGCCTGTGGCCGTGTCCCTGTGGCTGTGCCTAAAAAACAAAAGAAAAGAAATGGCTGTGCCTAAAAAAAAAGAGAGAAATGGCTGTGCCTAAAATAAATAGAAATGTCTGTGCCTCTGGCTGTGCCTAAAAAAAAAAGAGATATGACTGTGCCTACAAAAAAAAAAAGAAATGGCTGCGCAGAAAAAAAAAGAAATTGCTATGCCTAAAAAAAGAGAAATGGCTGAGCCTAAAAAAAAAAAAAAGGAAATGGCTGTGCCTACAAAAAAAAGGGCTGCCTATTGGCACTGCGTAAAAAAAAGGTAGATGGCAGTGCGTAAAGCTTTCCTCTCCCCTTTGTATTTGAATGTAGATTTGTTTTCTTATATATATTCAAATGTACTTATGTTAATATATTTGTTTTAGTAATATGACTTAATTTATTAAGATTACTTATCGAAAGTGTACTTCGAGAACGAAGCACATGTCAGTATGGCCGTGTTAGTATTGGAAGGACGTGTGACGTCATTAAATCATGAATTTCCACTTTATAAGCACAATGGTTTGCTACAAAATACAAATTGACATATTTATTAAGCATCTACCGACAAATGTCGAAGTACCTACCTTAATTATTATTGTGTTGTCAAATATCTACAATTGTTAGAGTACCCACCTGAGTAAATATTGTTGTGTGAACAGGAAATAACTCTAAACTTACTTATAAGCCAAAGTGATGATATTCCTATAAAATATTACGTAATTTGTAATGATCATTGTGATGTATCCTGGATTTTATATTACCATTTTAGTATTATAAGTCCTTTGAGACAATTAGTAAAATACTGTCAATTAGTATTAATATTCTTTTGAATATTGATTAAGATTGACTAAATAGGCGATATTCAGTTCCTTAATTGTGTTGATACGTTTTAAAAAGGTTTCATTACTCAAGAATTGATTATTGACCTAATTGTGAGATTATTCATAGAAATGTAGAAAATGGTGGGGACGTTTGACAGGTCGACTTGTTGCTATAAATAGTGGGTAATTCGTAAGTTGACACACTTGGTTGTGAACTACAAGCCAGTACAGACCAGTTGTTATGTTGTGATAGACTATCACTATTTAGTTTAGTTTTCCTGAATTGTTATATTCTGTGAAAGATGGACTACACAAGCTTGACGTAAGTTATTTGATATTATAACTTGATTATTGCTAGTGGTTGTGGTGAAAGTCTATTTCATGTTGTGGCCTTTATTCACAATAATGTGAATAATGAATAATGTTAAATTGATTTAAGGGCTAGTCATGTTCCTTGCCTTATCATTGTTGTTTTGATTATATAACATTGTGAAATGTTACAAGATTCATTATGTACGGGCCATAATAGAATTAGATCTTTATTGTGATAAACGATATTAATATGGTTGTAAAATATATCTATAAATACTTTTACAACCATAGTTGCTTCCGTGGAGTTTCTTGCCCTTCTTCTCCACGAGAACTAGGTCTAGCGAATGGGCGGTAAGCTCTCTGAGCCTCAATATGAATTAATTGACAAGCCTAATTGAAATAAATACATAGTCTTGTCTTTTTGTGCTTTTCTTCATAAAACCTTTCCCTTCTACACCACATACATAGGAACTCTGATACACAGTAAATAACCATCTTGACATATATCGATACTTTTATATGGAGTTCCTCCATAATTCTAACAAATGCAATGAACATTAAAACGTTTTCCATTATTACAGCCTCACTTGAAACTACTTATGAAAGATTTCACTGGCTTCCCCTAGTGGATGGCGAATTGCCTCCAAATGCTATAATTGGTGGGTTTGAAGATGGAAATGCAAGTTACATAGCCAGAGCTAACCACAGTGGTTCGCTGTGTCCTGGGAAGTATGTGGAGTCAACTGGTATTGCTTACTTCCTTTGTGGGGGCAAAGAACACATCATAGAAGATTTTGAGGTAAAAGTATTTCTTTCGAAGTATTTTTATTTTTGCTATATAAAAACCTTTTAACGATAACATTTTTTGTTCATTTTGAATTTTTTGTTTTTGCGACAACAATAAAATACATGACTTAATTTTGTTTTCAGATATTGTGTGGGTTTAATGCTTAATGGGTTCAAACAAATTACGACAATATACCTAAAAACGCATTTGTGGGTGGAACTTCTGAGCGTGCAAGTGCTTTGTACATATGTAGAAATAAGATTGACGACAGACTGTTAACTAGAAAGTTGGTTAGTTATTACAAAAAGTGCTATTTGCCATATAAAGGTGAGGAGATAGCAGTATATTCTTATGAAATATTAGTCGAAGAGTAGGCGAAACACAACACGCTTTATCTTCTACAACGTGGTACCTACCAGCGATAAAAGTTGATGTTGATCGTTTTCCCATTAATGTTGGAGTCGGCTTCCAGTCTAACCGGAATATAGAAACAGGCAGAAATACAAACAATATTATAAGGAAAGTACTGCGGGACATAGTATTTGTTAATACTTCTCTGCTGAGTAGTAACAAATACTGTCCCCCCCAGTGATCCGAAAATCCTTATTCCTTGAGCTAGGAAACATCAACCCGAGCGGCAAAATGTTTTCAGAAATATATAAGTCTGCATTCTAGAGAGATAAGTAACTAACGGGCTTTTTTGAATCTAAATCGAAATAACTGCCAACTACAATAATATCGATTAGACATTTTGTTGATGTATCAAATCGATGTATTGTAAAATATAAATGTTCTTGTTAAATACTCTGGCTTGTTTAAATTACAACTGAAATAATATGTTATATTTTACTTAAAAGAATAAATGAGATATGTTGGTCTATATAATTAAACAAATTGTTTTATTTGCTTCTGTCGCAAGTCCCAAAGTTCTGCGGCATCTTATTACTGAAAATGACAGTCATTATATAATTCAGGGTAACTACAGTAAAGTACGTTAGTAAAAGATTCCTTAGAATAACGATGTTCAGTAACCATGTCTTCAGCACTCTAATTGCGTATTTGTTTTAACAGCACGAAGCACACTCCTTCCCTTTCATTTTGATAACTCATCAGTATTCATTGCGTGTTTTACGCTATCGAGTAGACGGATTTTTAAACATATGAAAGCAATGAATGCAAGAAAATCATAGGTGCCGTGAGCTATTCTTGGAACTTACACAATTAGGGTGCAGATGTAGCAAAAGATTGAAAAAAATGGAAAGAAGGAAGGGAAGCCTCTGCCCTGCAGTGGGACACAATAGGCTCATAATAATAATAATAATACGGTAGGTAAATATTAGTTGCACAGCACTCGCTCGAGGAGTGCTCTGCGTGGGCCTCTGGGCGGCGGATCTTAGTCGCTAGGATCGGGTGAGACCTGTCTCTGCCAGCACTTGTGAGGGCCATACTGGCAGAGACATAAAACTGAAGGTAAATGGCCTCCTTCTGAAAGACCGTAATGGTCCAGAAGGTGGCCACCGAGTGGGATCGTGACAGAACCAATCCCACTGGGAGAAGAAGGCGTCCGAGAAGCAACAACATCATAAAAATTGAGCCACATGTCAACCTGTTGGTAATAACGTGTCCCAAACGTAGAACAGTATTCTAATAATTAACTCAAATATGAATGACATCAATCGAGCAAGAAGGTATGGTCAAGTGAATATTTATAGAATTAATTGTGCATACAAACACACATAAACTCGCTCTTTTCCTCATGGGGATAGGTAGGAAGTGTAGGAACTACTTCATTAATGTTAAGGTAAAAACAAGTTTCGGGTAAAGCGTTATTGGGAATTTTCCATCTGGAATTTATCAGTAGCAGCTCGGAGTCTGAACTTGTGTTCGGTTGATGGCAACAGGCTCACATGGGACTTAGACATAACTGACGAGACGCACAGGACCGATCAGTGTGGCGACGCTTCGAGGAGGCCTATGTCTAGCAGCGGACGTCTTTTGGCTTAAATGATGATGATGAATCATAACTGGGGCAAGGTGGGTGACTAGGCGCATCTCTGTCTAACTCTTGCGGGATACAGACGTGATGTTATATTAACTTGTTAAAAAAAAGTTTAATGCTGGCGAAGGCTTGCGCAGAACCAGGGTTTGACCGCCATCAATCGACCAACCACATGCGAGATGAAAGACGTGATGTGGATTTCCGGCTATGTGATTGGTCGATTGATGGCGGTCAAACCTTGTGCCTTGCCGAAATCACTTGTGCAATTAGACTACTGGGGTCACTAATTGTTTTAATTTGGGGTCTGTTTTTTTTAAATAATATGACCGTCGCGGTCCGTAATGTTTAAAGCCACGTATCCCTCCCCACCGCCCCAAGAGATCCTCAATATATCTTATTTAATACCTTAAAGGGCTGAGTACCCAAAATAGGCTTTCTTTTAAACATTTAGCCAAATCTATTGAAGATGTGGCAGCGGAATAAAGATATGTTAATCTTGATCATATTTCTGAAAACTTCATAGTGGCCTAAACACGATTAAGTACAAAATCCTCGATACAATTGATCGGCAATGTAACCTCTTACCGTGACCTTAATTTTTTTTTCCAGTAACACTAATAATATTTACTAATAATATTTTTCCTCGCCTTATCGTTCTCTGAACACCCTGCCTAGGTCACCTGCTCTATTTGTCTTTTTTTTTTTTTTCTTTGTTTGTGTAATACTAACACTATGTATTTTTACTAACAAAATGGACTCAATTGTTGTCTGAATAAATTAAATTATTAAATTAATACTGACCAACGTATACATTGCTACAATTAAGATCAATAACGTATCATAACAGGACGCAAAACTTCGCTGACGTATATTTTTTAGTTTCATTCATTATATTAATTAATTAATTCATATTATTATATACTATATAAAAATCTATACAAATTCCATCGTGCTTCTCTTTCCATCCAGTGTAATTCGACAGAATCGACAGTGACCGCCATATTATATTATTTTACTCTTTGGTGACCGCTTTGCGGCGTTGCAAGATGGACGTATGACGCTTTTTTCCACAAAATGCAATGATATTCAAATAAACAGATACGTTATACACTCACAAAACAATTGAAAAAAGTGTTCCGCGCAGCAGCGGCAGCACACATACACACTTTTCATTCATCTGACATTTCACTACAATGTCGAAAGGGATGGCTTGATAAAACAAACAAGAAAAAAAGAGACAGCTAGTGTTTGTCACTTGCGTGTGAATGTAAACAAACATTATTCTGACAACCAATGTTTTTCTTTTTGTAACCTCCAAATATCAGAAAATTAGGAAAAAAAATTGAAATAAATTAGTAAATTGAGGTGTATTGCGTATTTACATATGGTATGAGATCCCTTCTGTTTTATGTAATTTGGTATTATGTGCTATTATGAAACACTAGTGTTGAGTTGGTAGTAAGCTATTTGTAAACCTGCCTTAACATGGTGATCTATGGGTAAAAACTTACCAAATTGTCCATGGTTATATACCTGTCTCTTTCCCTCCAGCAGAGGCACTCCTGAGAGTGACGTTGACGGATACATTAGCTGTCAACTTCATAGCGTTTGTAAATTTTTGCCGGTAAAGTCGGAAAATTTTCAAAGTTAAAAAAAGTGTGGAAATACGATTAATGATTGTATTAAATTAACACACGGTGTCGTTTTAGAATACGTGTCAGTGTTTTTCAGTTGTGTTTTAGCATTCTTTGATGATTACGGACAAAATTGTCCCGGTAAGTGTGGGTGGTGACCAAAGTTCGAATAGATGTTATTAATATTCGAACAGGCGATCTGACTCCAGAGTCAGAACGGACTGACGAGTCCAGACGACGTCTTCATCCCCAGGGGATGAGTGCATTGTATCGCCTCCGCCCGAAAAATACTAAATGCTTCACGTAAGTACAATTCTTGTACAAGTATGAAGATTGACACTTTGTTCGGATTGTTCGGAACTGAGTGCGTAAAATGTATTCATCATTTCTAAATAGTGAGATTATATCATCTTATTTGATTGACTATTAATTAGTTAAGTGATTCGACTTCATACTTGTCGCATTTTTTGAAAAATACCTATGACACGTTTAGTGAACTTTCTTTGAGTACCTACTTATTTAGGTACCTACTTACAAAGTTATAAATAACCAACTAAATATTTCAATAATGGTAAATCACGATTTTAAGAAGTAAATTTGGTTCTCCTTTATTGGAAGGACAGTCTTTACAAGAAAACTTTGTATTATCTTGTATTTGTATAAACTTTCAAATCAAATAATTTATTTGCATATTACAAGTTAGTAAGGTGTTACAAATAATATTTTCAATAGATACACTGTATGATAACCTAATGGTGTGCAAATTAATACAAGTTTAGAAAGAAAGAGTCTTTAAGAAAGAGTTGTGATATTTTGGCAAAAACAAAGATTATTTTGGCTGCCGCTGTATAGCAACTATCCAAGTCAACTGTACAAGACAACTGAGCTTATACTAATAAGTCTGTTTATGACAACTCAAATGAAATTAATGCTCGCATACATATTTCTTTCAAGGTTAAAAACCTCAGACTACAATGCTAAATATATTGTGAGCAATAAATAGGCCGTCTGCGCAGGGTTATATTTGAAGAAATCAAAGACAGATAAGAAAATCTTCTGCACCAAGAACCTTGCAACCAAATACATCTTCTTTAGGTTGAATGGACCTTGAACATATTTATTTGTTGTTCTAAAACAATATATCAAGATACTCTTAAGAATCAGGAAATTTTAGAGAAAGTTGTCCTTTTACAGGAAGAAAATAATGTTACTAATTTAAAATATTGAATAATTTGATTATTTTATATTTTATTAATAGAATTGGCTGCTTTCCATTCATAAAGATACCTGATTTTTAATATTCACACAACTATTTGTAAAAATATCAGGTACCTACTTAAGATAATAAAGAACAACTCACCATGTTCTTCACATTATCCTTCACCTACAAAAGAAGAGAAATATAAGAGACCACTTAAATCCTCAATGCAGACCCTCTATAATGAATGTACTAAATAAAATATAACTTGGAGATTGTACTATACCCCTTTTTGACCTCGGAGGTCTCAGGTTGTTTTTGTTAGTGAAACAATTTTACAAGCAGGTATGGAAAATATTTCTCTTTTGTAGGTATTTTATGATGATTTGAAATTAAAATGTAAGTGAAAATAAATCATCAGGCCTAGTTGGATTCAATAATTTCATGAGCCTACTGGAGATGCCTCCAGAGTGTTTTCAAATGCACAATTATAACTAACAGCTATTCTTAGAAGAAGCTTAATGTTCTAGCACCATCAACTTAATGATGTGAGACTGAAAAATTGGATTGCGGAAATCCTATAAGACCTATTTCCCTGGTTACGGAGATACTGAGAACATTGTTAACTTTGGATTAACATAAGATTATCATCACACCCTTTTTCTCTGAGAGAATAAGGAGGGATGTGCTTATAGTTGTAATTATGCCAGTTATGTTTAACTCTTTGATTCCTATGTGAGGACAAACCATCCGAGTTGCACATACATTATTACAAGTTTGTTCGGAAGACTGGTTTTTAGACACATGTTAAAATTATATCTGTTTCCAAAATATAGAGCAATGAAAACAGTGTCTCCGTATTAAGCTCAGAGCTTTTTTAATAGATTTACATGTTAACTACTGTCACAGAAAACTAAACTTTTAAAGTTGTTCTATCAGAACAAAGAAAGAAATACTCCCTCTCTCCCTATTAGACAAGACCTCAAATAGCGATTAAAAGCTGTAGACTACAGTTCAACACTGGTAGTAAAGTATAAGTCGCTTCCTGACCATGGCTGTACCAGACTTAGAGTAATCCACCCTTGCACAATAAATAGTCCGTAACTATCTGAGAAATGGAAATTTAAATAAATTCTAAAGGAATGCGGACATGCAGTCATAAATAGTCAGCGGATGACTTCACTGCCACTCTAATTAAAATTAGTCAGGAAGTATATTGAAAAAATGGAGTTACTTATAGATTCGGAATCTTAATTATGATCTAACCTCATAAATAACTATGAGGAGCCCATATTTTATTTACAGTCCGACAACAGGACTTTTGTTACATAACTCAGAAACTGGAGGCGGGGGAGGGGGGGGGGGGGTGGAGGGTGCCATACCCTTCACTAATAAGGCCTACAAACGGGCTCCTAAGACTTGTAGAGCAGTTATACTTAGCACTCTTAGCCACATAAGTTCCGAGTAGTTTAATCGGAATCGGATTGCCTTTCAAGGAGTCGCAAGGTAGCTAATAAGTTCATTGTAGAATGTGGCAACTTTTGTCCCAGGCCGCGGAGGCTGTATTCAATTCAAAAAGGTGGGACTTCTGGCCCAGGCCGCGGAATCTTTGTTAAAAATGTCGGGCATAGTACATTACAGCATATGGCAACTTTTGTCCCAGGCCGCGGAGGCTGTATTCAATTCAAAATGTGGGACTTCTGCTGCAGGCCGCGGAGGCTATGTTCAAAATGTCCGGGCGTCCCAGACGTAGATTCTTTCGCGTCAAAAAAGATGGCTGTCGTACCAAAGGATTCCAGTGATGGCTCTGCAATATTTTCAGCCTAAATTGGGACTATTAGCCGGGCTGGGCATTCTACCCACTCAGCTTAATACTAGCTCACTGGAACAGTGGCAAAAAGGAATATAGGTCCTAATAACATGGGCCATAGCAGAGCCAACACTAGACCATTAGCCGGGCTGGGCATTCCACCCACTCAGCTTATTACAAACTCACTGGAACAGTGACAAAGAGGAATGTATATCCTAAAAACACCAATGTGGACCAGAAGTTTTCTGGTTGTCCAATCTGTGAGTCAGGGTCATAGCAGAGCTAACTCCGATAAAGAACATGCGGAAGGTTTTAGTAGCACAGGCTACATGAACAGAATTCACCCTAGTCCACCTTTAGATAGTAATAAATAAAAATAAAAAAAACAACTGAGGAGGGCTAACCAAATAGCTCACTGGACCAGACAGGAGTTGTTAAGAAGTAACTGGCGGACAGCTACTTTAACGACATAATATATATGTCTCAGGTTCCAATAAAAGATGTTTATTCTGGTGTGATTCCATTAAATTTACAACCCAAGACCATCTTAAGGCCAAGCAAGCTGCTAGATTATTTGGTACTTATAGAACTATTTTCTTGCAGACATATGCTGTTTTAACTACATCAGCAGTTTTAATTTCAAAAAATTTTTTCCTTTCACTACCCAGTTTTTTAGCTAGTCATTCTGAGCATTTATTTATTTATTTGGCTTACTAAGTTAACAAAGAGTTGAATAAATTCAAGTTCATTACTTGAAATCAGTAGTTGAACAATTATCTTTATTATTGTTGGCCTCATGTTTAAAATTTATAATCTTACTACTCTAGAAAAGAGCGATGAAAATCTCATGTCTGTGGAAGATAAGATGACTCTGTGGCCAAAGTTTTTATCAAAAGGCAGATATAAATAGACAGTCAGGAAGGTTGTTGCGGAAACACCCAGACCATTGTGTCTTTATGGTCAAACACATGTACTGTCACAAGTACATTTAATTGTCTGTCAGGGAATATTAAACCTGCTTCTAGTACTTCTAGTATATTGCAATTTGTGTGGGAATCGATTTTCAAAGATACTATCTTTGGTGACCCACCGGGCAGTACCTATTAGGTCAACTGTGGCCTCAGAGTAGCCTAGAAGTATGTTTAGAATGCTGAATGTTGAAAATTGCTGCAACACTAGTGTTTCATCCACACATAATACCTGTTTTGTTTAATGCAAAACAGTCATATTATAATTGGTACACTTTCTAAATACACACGATGGCATTTTTTTAATTTTGTTTTTTTTTCAACAAAGCGTATCGCTCTTCGCCATGCGTGACATAAACTAAAGACTAAATCATACAATTGTCTACTATTCGAGTCTTCACAATGCGCGCGCTTATAACATATCTGTTTATTTGAATATCATTGACAAAATGCAAAAAAATATTCGATTTATTTCTCGTCAAATATAATGCAGCCAGACCATGTAGCCTGGTGGCTTTAATTGGAACTAATGAAATCACAAGAAATCAAGAAATACGTATAAGGTCTTTGCAAGAAATATTGTCAAAGTTTTTTTTTTATTATCTGGCACTACCGCTGTCACTAGCTTCTATATTTCTGTTGTATTAAACGACTCATTTCGTTTAGTTTACTTACTATGTCCATAACTAAAAACTATTTGAACCTCTTCAAAAAAAAAGGGTTATCTCAATTTGAATTAAAATTTATTTAAAATATGGTGAGGTCGAATACGATTTTAACCTTCTTTCGTTCATGTAAAACAATAGAAAGAAAAAACACAGAACAACAAAAACAACAACAACAACATGGAACGGTCGTACCCACCGCGCTGGTAGTGTCTCGAAATGATAGAACTAATAAAATTCTCCGTATCCATTTGTTTCTTTCTAACATGCTGCACCTAGAATGACCAAAATGTGTCAAATTCGTGAGAAATAGACTATCATCATAGAGCTCACCAAGAATCACCACAACGATAAGTCCTGTATTAATAGTTAGTAGTCGGGCTATATGAATAGTTTGTTAGAGCTAATTTTAATGGATCTTATCATTTTTCCAAATCGGCACTGAGATTTTTTGTTTATTTAAATAAATCTGCTGACTACCCTGAAGAGTCTAATACTAATTAAAAATTCTATTAAATCTAAAGAAAGAAAAGACATTGTTAGAGTTTCGGTTGAACACACCATTGAATTGTCCTGTGTTGAGCTTGATAAGTATGTTGTAGTATGTGTCTACGGACCTCCAAGTTACCAGAATCTATCTGTGTTTGACTCTATAATGGAAGACGTGTTAAAAAAAGTTAGTACTAGTAGTAAATCAATCGTCATATGCAAACAACATTAACAACAACATTAACTTATTAGAAAATAACTCTAACAGTATCAGGTTATTGGGTCTTTTTAAATCATGTATTCTAGCAAATGTTTTTATGGAGCCAACTAGAGTGACAGATTCTTTTGCGACTTGCATAGATAACGTTTTTTGTAATTGTGATTACCTAAATAAATAAATTGTAAATAAATTAACATCTGATCACAGTGGACAAACAATAACGTTTAGCACCTACATACCTTTGCAAAAAATGCAAATAAAATTTAGACCAGTTACATGTAAAAATTTAATAAAACCTTGACTACCCAAATGAGTTCTATGCCGAGTTTTTTAAAGTACACGCAATTAAAACAAATAAATAACAAAACCAAAAAAAAACCTTCTTAAAATCTTAAGATAAAGATAAACTCATAAGCACACCTATAATAACACAACACTCACTCAAACACACTCAACACAAGCATACAACACACATCATTCGCTCAACACTCACTCTGTTTGTTGTAAAACCTTATTCTGCTTTAAAGTGATATAATATTATGTTAAACGAAACTACTGTTGTTAAAAAAAAATCTGTTAAGTAAACTGCGTCCTGAAATACAGGCTCGGGCTAGCTCAGGCGCAGGTATCTTTCATTCTTGTGCATGTTCTTAATAGCTTTAAAAATAATTATATTGTTCAAATTGTACAATTCTTATGGAGAAAAGAAATAATAAAGAAATAATAATATATAATAATTCAAAGACATTTTTCCACTGAAAGCGAAAAGTATTTACACCAAGTTCTTATTTAGCGATTGGGCGACTCCAGGCATTCGTAAAAGCAGGGAAAAGCTTTATGAACTCTATGGCCTAAAGCAACATATGAATAATACAAGTTTTGATAATTATGTTGCGAAACATTCAAAAACCTTTAAGATTGCATGCAAAATAGCTAAAGAGCTGTATATTAGCAATAAAATAAAATGAGCAGACGATGAAATAAAAACTACCTGGAAAATAAAAAATAATGAAACATGTAGGAAAAAACAGCGTAATACTGCATTTCATTTAGCGACTGCACATGGCCCCATACACTCAGACGTAGAGGTAGCTCAGGAATTTGAAAACTATATTGTTAATATTCCACTTAAAACTACAGCAGCCTTAAACTCCTCACCCGCACTGTCTGCTGCCTTACTTAGAAAGAACGTAAATGCGTGCCCTTCGGTGTTCAAGTTTCAACATACAAACACCCAGGCTATTTTAAAAGCTTTTAAAGATCTTAAAATTAATTCAACATAAGATCTTTGGGGACTATCTGTAAAAGTGTGTAAACCAATCATTGAAACTTTTGCACCCTATTTAGCTTTCATATTTAACACTAGTGTCGAGCAAGGAGTTTTGCCGGACCTCATGAAACATAGTAAAGTAGTTCCATTGTTTAAATCCGGGGAGGAAGATGGTAAGTACCTTTTTTTTGGTTATTTATATTAGCTACTATATAATTAGTTAGAAGATGGACGGCATCTGCAGTTGATTTCTTCTTACGGAAACCAAACTGCTGCGTTGAAATTAATTTGTAGAGCTCAATAATCTTGACAAGTCTATTATTGATAAGTCGCTCGAAGACCTTTGACAGGGCAGACAACACCGCGATTGGACGGTAGTTTGTAAACGAGTTACCATCACCACCCTTAAATATAGGATGTATTACCGCTCTCTTGAAAGAGGAAGGAAACACAGCGTCTTGTAAACAAATATTTAAAATATGTGTTAAGACTGGTGCTAATAAGATTGAATACCTTATGAGCAAAAGCAGAAGAAATGCCATCCCAACCAGTTGCTGCAGTTGACTTTAAGGGTCCTATGATAGCTGTATTCTCATCGGTATCCGTTTGTTCGAGCACAAATGATGTAGATGTTTGTGTAGGCCTACTTATTTGAGGTAAAATTGGTTTGCAAGCGATACCATCAGCCAGTGTCCTTCCAATATTAACAAAGTAATAATTAATCTCATTGCATGTTTTAGTTGGTTTGTATTTTTTTGGAATAGCAGTTGAGCTAATTGTTGCTAAGCTTTTGGTATATTGACTATTCGCTTAATAGTTTTCCATAGAATTTTGAAGTTAGTATCAGCTTTGTGTAACTCTTGAGAATCATAAAGGTGCTTAGCTTTTTACCCGACTGCCGAAGGAGGGTAATGTGTTTATCAGTCTATGTATGTATGTATGTATGTATGTTTGTTCCTATGTGGCGTTCCAGAGACCAAACGCGTTGGCCGATTTTGATGATTCATACGTCAATCGATGCGTCTTAACCCTGCGAGTGTCATAGGCTACATTAAAATTGGATAATAGAAAAATGGCGTATTTTGGGTGCCATATTGTGGGGGCCCAAATTTTTTTTTTCTTCCAATCCCATCGTGTGGGGTATCAAAATAAGAGGTGATTTCAAAAATATATAACACTTATATGTTTAAATGTATCTTATTCGAAAAAAACTAACTAAAAAGTTATAAATAAAAAAACTTAATTCAAAAATCAAAATACCCGACTGCTTCAAAAGCGAACTAAAAAGTCGTAAACAAGGAAAAAATCATGCTGTGCAGGCGGAGGATACACCAGATTTTGGTCAGCCAGCCCGCGAATATGTATCCTCCAACTGCACAGCATGATTTTTTCCTTGTTTACGACTTTTTAGTTCGCTTTTGAAGCAGTCGGGTATTTTGATTTTTGAATTAAGTTTTTTTTAATTATTTAATTGCAATAATTCCTGTATCGCTTGTACGAAAATTGTAGAGTAGCATTAGTTGGTGACAGCTTTAGTTTCCTGTGCAGTGAGTCCCTATGTCTTAGGCATCTCAGCAAGCCAGGGGTTAACCAGGGCTTGAGGATTCTTTTCTTTGCTGGTACTTTTATGATAGTAGTGCTATTAGAAATTTCTGTTTGTAATAGTAGCAAGGGTTGGAAAATTAGGATCTGATAAGTGGTAGATATGAGATAGGTCTAAGCTTTCTAGGGCATTGTCAAGGGCATTAAAATCAATTTTATTTAACTTATTTGTGGCGTTAACTTTAGTGTTTTTTTTATGAATGCAAAGAATTAACGAGTTATGATCGGTTACTGTAGTGTCAAGAACCAGTGAGATAGTTTGTGATGTAATTTTAATCATAGTATGATCGAGACAATTTTCACCCCTGGTAGGGCAAGTATAAGAAGAAGAAACCCGTTAAAAACTAGAGTGTTGTCTAAGGAAGAGGGCTTAATATGTAAATTGATGTCACCACTCATAACCACTGTTTTGAATTTGGTAAAATTTGGTAGCAGGTTGTTTATGTGAGGAAAGAAAAGAATCAATATTGAGAATAGAAGGTGACCACAAAGAACAGCAAAATCGGTAGCTATCTCCAACACAAGTCCACTAGCGCTAGAACCGATATCGAATTCCTTGCAAGAGCAGGATTCCTTCAAGATTGATTCTGGGTGACGAAATCGCTAAAACTGGCCCAGAAATTGCCAACCTATTTGCAAACCAATTTTCATCGGTGTACACGATAAATGTTACCACGCAGTTCACACATAAGCCTGCTCATTGCCCACATTCGATTGGCTACCAACCCCAATATGAGACTACAAACTTCATTTCAAGTGTAAAATTTGGTGAAGCCGACGTTTTCAAAGCAATTACAAAAAAAGATCCAACAAAGGGTGCTGGACCTGACCTTATTCCGCCAGTCTTCGTTAAAAGACGCGATTCAGCTCTTGCACTTCCATTACTGTTTATATTCAACCGCTCCTTGAACGAAGGCAAATTCCCTGGGGAATGGAAGAGAACTCAAATAGTTCCCATATTTAGGAAAGGTGATCTAG
This sequence comes from Orthosia gothica, assembly GCA_949775005.1. Taxonomy (NCBI): domain Eukaryota; kingdom Metazoa; phylum Arthropoda; class Insecta; order Lepidoptera; family Noctuidae; genus Orthosia; species Orthosia gothica. The sequence goes on from OX459036.1 coordinate 24,281,686, forward strand.
CCAGCGCAGTAAAATATCGCCTTATATCGATGCTTTCATATTTTGCCAAATTGTTTGAATCAATGTTATGTCCCATCATTTCACAAATGGTAGATTCAAGCTTTTCAGATTATCAACATGGCTTCAGACGCGGGCGTTCAACGGTAACAAATCTGGTACCTTTTGTTTCTGAAGTGTCCCGTGAGGTTGACAAGGGAATGCAAATAGATGCAATATATATCGACTTCAGCAGCGCCTTTGACAACGTAAATCATCTAGTACTAGTTGAAAAACTAAGATGGTTTGGCATTGGTGGCGAATTGCTGGAGTGGTTTAAGTCTTATCTATTAAAAATACTACAATCAGTAGTGATTGGTAGCTTCAGATCTGGGGTATATTATGCGCAATCAGGTGTTACGCAGGGATCTCATCTGGGGCCACTTCTATTCCTCATCTTTATCAGTGATATTACTTATCACATACGACATTGTGGGATTTCCCTGTTTGCTGGCGATCTTAAAATATACAAAGTGGTAAACTCCCGTACTGACGCCGATTTAATTTAAGCTAACCTAAACAATATTCAACACCGGTGCGAAATTAACAGTATGAGTCTAAATGCCAAAAATGTCATCATATAAAACTCTCAAGGAAAAAAAACACCAATTCAAACGCAGTATCACATTGATGGCGTAATACTATAGGAAGTGAATGAGATTCGGGATTTGGTTGTGAATGTGGATGGCAGGCTAAAGTTTACCTCACACATATGTAAGGCAGTGACGAAAGCCGCCCAGATTCTTTGGATGTTTGAAGCGCAACTCCAAAGGTTTTAAGCACCAAAAGACTAAAGTGCTTCTGTACAATATCCTGGTTCGCAGTAATCTAGAGTATGCAAGTAGTGTATGGAGTCCTTTTTACGCAGTCTACTCGCAAGAGTGGAAAGCATACAGCGAGCCTTCAGGAGACATCTTGCCTTCTTTTCAAGAGGTTTTTCACACACGAAGCCCTACAAGGAGCGTCTAACCAAATTTAAAATGATTACCCTTCGTGATGCTTCCTCCATATAAGGTCATTAACGGAAGTACTCAATGCAGTTGCCTCTTGCAAAGCGTGTCCTTGACAGTTCCAACAACTTATCCACGGACCTTTGATATCCCTTGAGATTGTCTTTATTTTTTTGTTTTTACATTATATTTTTTTAATGATTTCGATTTTTTTTTTCTAATGATATTATTTATCATCGTTTCTTTTGTTATTTATTTCTTAATGATTTATTCAATTATCTCAGTTAAAATTTACATAGTATAAAATACTTAATTAACAATAACTAAAATACCTATATATACACTTAAATAAAATAAAACTACGAACGCCTATAAAAGGGCAGGGGTCATAGGGCGTCAAAAAATGATAATGATTTTGATTTAAATTTATTTTTCAATGTTTCTGATAATGTATTTAATTTTTTTATGACTTTGATTTTTGAACTTATGACTTTGATTATTGAGTTTTTATCGCCTTTCAAATTTAATCCTGAATCACTGCCCTCAAAATGGCCACGGTGTCGCGACGTATGCCTTAATATTTTAGGATTCTATTATTCGAAGGAATCAAATGATACCTGAGTATTAGGTTGATCTCTTCTGAGGGAGTAACCTTAGGCAGACGTAGCGAATAAGAAAAAAAATATTATTTCCAACTTGTACCTGGGTTTACTTTATCTGCTTCGCTTGTTAATTCTTCATGGAGACGGAGCAAGGAACGCAGAGCAACAGAACTTGAACATAGAGGGCCACTTCCACCATCTGTAGATAGATACCATCGATGATACTGACACTTTATTTTTTATTATAGATACCATCGATGATACTGAGACTTCGATATTATGGACATCTTATATTATTGGTATTTACTGAAACCAAATGTCAAATATTAGATCTTTTATTATATTACTCAACAACTGGAAACCGGTATGGTTTCCGTCCTAGGAAGCTCACTTCCAAGAACACTCATGAGGCCGGCGGAGTATTATCGCCGCCTCATCTACTGAGGCTGGCGGAGTATTATCGCCACCTCAGTCTTGTATTACATTGCTCAACAGCTGGAAACCCGTATGGTTTCCGTCCTAGGAAGCTCACTTCCAAGAACACTCATGAGGCCGGCGGAGTATTATCGCCGCCTCATCTACTGAGGCTGGCGGAGTATTATCGCCACCTCAGTCTTGTATTACATTGCTCAACAGCTGGAAACCCGTATGGTTTCCGTCCTAGGAAGCTCACTTCCAAGAACACTCATGAGGCCGGCGGAGTATTATCGCCGCCTCATCTACTGAGGCTGGCGGAGTATTATCGCCGACTCAGTCTTGTACTACGAGGGTTTTAAGGCTCAGTCTTACCTTATTCAACAGCTGGAAGCTGGTATGGTTTTAGCCCTTGGAAGCTCATTTCCAAGGGTACTCATTAGGCCGGCGGAGTATTATCGCAGCTTCAGACTCATGAGGCTAGCGGAGTATTATCGCTGCCTTCTACTCATGAGATCGGCGGAGTATCATCGCCGCCCCATTCTACTTGATAACACTAATTGAGATCTCAAGAAGCTTCATCATAATATACAACTACAACATACAAAGTTTGCCAACATCTTTGGTTTATAGGTAAACAATATTCATCAGTATTTCTGTATTCTCAAGACAGTTCGGTTCAGTGAATAGCATAGATAAGTGTATACAAATAATAATAATCTTAAATCATAAACACTCAGCTTTCAATCCAGGGATGCCGACGGCTCCAACCCCGATACGAACTCTCCTTGATAAACACGGCCTTTTACTAAACTTAAGCTAAACACAACAATACAAATACTGGATCTTACCGCGCCAATACTGATTTGACAGGTACGCGCAGCGATGTCCCATCGATGTTGCCGTTGCATAAAATTATTGTTGTAATGTTGCTATGTCTGATTATTGTTGTATTTACATTCGCGGCTTATATCTTCTATAAGTCCGCGACACTCCCGGCCGGGGAATTAAAGTAATGTCATTAGATTTCGCGTCCACTCTCTGATCCTTTGCAGAGCTCTCGTGGCCGCACCTCTTTTTTCTTCGGGGTTCTCCAATTTCCCTTCGCTTCATATTTTCCTTCGCCTCAATAGGATGATTTTTGTTTAACTGTGTAACATGTAGCGTTTCCACGGTGAAATTTTCAATTGAATTAGGGGTCCGTTCCTGCGTTATTCGGCTCGCATCTTCACGCGCGGTAATGACTATTTCCAATAGTTTCCTCAGCTCTTGAATTGAGTTATCAGACGATTTTAATTTAAGTTCGTAAATTAGGTCTTCGGGAAATTTCTCGAAAATTAAATGCCTCAAATGATTATGGTTTATATCTTCACCAAGGGACTCTAGGACTCTTAAATGCCGTTCTACATTGTTTAGTACTTTTCTGCACTCGTTTGTTGTTTTATCGGCAGTTTTTACTTTAGACAACGCAGAGTAATGAGCGTCAACTAAATGGCAAGTCTTCCCATATCTTTCTTTCAATGTTCTCAACGCAATCTGGTAGTTGGCGTTAGTAGTGTCGAAACCGTCAATAACCTGCTTGGCTTCCCCTTTTACAGATGCTTTTAAATACAGTAACTTATCAACATCAGTGATGTTTCTGGCGTCGATGTTAGAACTGAATTGGTCCCAAAATTGATGCCAGTTCATTACGTCCCCATCGAACTCAGGTAAACTTAGTTTTGGCAGGCGGCCAGAAGTACTGCAGACTTGGTTGGCCCCCTGTTTAACCGTGTCGTCGCGTGTAGAAAACATTTTAATTTTTACATTCAGTTCAGCGAGGTTCTGTTCAGCTTCAAGTTGAACTTCGCTCATTTTTCCTATGTCGTCAGCGGAAGGATTATTTACCATACGAAAGTAGTTAGTGAGATCTTCGTTAAATCTCTTTAATGAAGATTCAAGTTTAACTTTTATAATTTCTGCGTCATATCTTGTCTCATCGTTATGTATAGAGAGGTGGGAGGATAAGCTAGACTGATGGTCGATTTGATTTGCTAATAATTGCAAGCGGTGCAACAATAATTCTTCCATGTTCGTACAAGTCCTGTAACCGGAAATTGTAACTAAAAAATTTACCGTTTATTAAAATGTATAGCATAATCGACTTAGTAATTATTGTTTTATTACGGCAAACAATAATAAGAGAATTCCACCCTTATCATAGAATTACTCCAGAAGTGTATGAGTTTATGTAACAAATTAAGTCAGAGATTGTGAAAAGTATATTCAATCTTAATCAATGTACTACAAGAATGATGGTAGTACTCAAACTCAAATCATTAATTTATATTAGACCAATATGGCAATATTGAATGTCAAACAAAAAATGTCATGATTGTCATGTAGAGGGAGTGAAATATTCATACTTCTATACTTCAAATTAAATTTCATATATATATAAAAATCCAATCCCTCAAGCAAACAGTGGAGGAAAAAAAAAAAATGAAAATAATTACTACAATATTTTGATCTTGAACCATGAGACGTTGTGTAAAGGCAATCATTTCCCTTTATTTTCAAATGTATTAAGTTTATAAGAAACTTAAATATCTTAAATGTATTCACAAATGTATATGACCACGCCTTATTATGTATTGAAATGTTTGAAATGTGTTTTAAAGGTAAGTAATGTAGTAAAAACTTGATAAGTTCTATAATTTTAATGTTAAATTTGACTTAACTAAATTACTGTATACTAAATCTTCAAGATCCTGTTATAGATAACAGATTCAGTACAGACAAGTTCATTTCTATATTGAATAACATATGTAATAAGAAAACATAAGGTTTATAGTTCAAGAAGTAATTACTTCATGCCTAAGACGACCCATTGACCAATCACTGCTTTAATTGATTAATTAATGTATCTTTGTGACAAATTGTCTCACATTCTCATCACCATGCTATAAACTATTCTTCAGTAACTACAATTAAATGTGTCCAGATAACACAATATTAAAAGACCAATAGTTAAGTTCTTATTGTGGTACTCACTAACTAATATGCCTCTCTACCTCTTTTGTTTTCAATTGAGAAACATTTATTTACTTAAACCAGATATAGTTACTCAAAATTTTAAATAAAATCTTTAGTTATGTTGTGATAAATCTCACTTTTAGTATTGATTTTTACTCCTTTCACGTTCTATGGAGTGTAATAGTATTGCATATCTGTCGGAGTAGTCATCAGTCATAGTTGGGTACCTACTTGGTGAACTTTCAAATTGGCAATTCAACAGAATTCTACTAGTGTAAATTATTTACTTTATACACGTAAGTAGGTATTCTTATTCGACGAAACCGATCTTTGAATTTGAAATTTGTATGTACACTCGTGGCATAACACTAAAGAGATATAATTTCATCTACCCTTAATAAAAGTCTTACCTCTTGGTTGTGTAGGTATCCGTATTTCCAACTACACACAAGGGGTCGTTCTCGGAGCTGTCCTTTCCGATATGTAAGTAGGTAGGTATTGGAGTCACAAGCAATAGCCCAAGTTGGTCGACGTGCTTTCAATAGATTCTCACTTTTAAATGAAAATATTTCAGTAAGAAAAGTATTCAAACTTTTTTCGTCGTTCCAAGCGTCACAACTTCACGGGTACTTTGCCGGGAAATCAGTGCGGGGTGGTCAATTACATAAATCGTAAAAACAATCGGGTTTTGTCTATGATCGATTTCTCATTTATCGATTAGAATAATATTCCAGACTAAACGGTATCTCGCTCCTAATTTCATGTTAAATATCAAATTAATCATATAACAAGACATCAAGTTCACGATAATCGAGCGTTAAAGATAAAACATAAATTAAACAGAACCTCAATCGATTTCTGCGAGTGTGTCATTACGCAAATTCGGTTCAATGTCGCACATCCCTACGGACTAGTATATCAGTTGAAGTACTCTCAATTTTCTAACTTATTATTCATATCAAAGAGGTAGCTTTGTCTAAACAACAAAGAAATTAATAAATAATTATTTAATCCTATAATGCGGTATTTAATCGAGATAATTTCTTAAATTGAATGGATTTTCCATTCGAGAATTGGCGCGTCAAATGTTTGCCGAAGGTTAGTCTATGACTGAATGCAGGAACTTCCGTTAGGATTCAATATATATATAAATGAAGAAAATATATATATTTCAATTAATGGTTTTCTATAAATAAACAACAGTTCACGTTATTTATGTACACTTTGATGCAACTGGCGCCATCTAGTGATTCAGTGATTCATTCGTAAAACTTTGGTTACAAACATGGTTACAAACGAGTAATAATAAGAAACTTAACAATATATTGTTGGTTATTAGATAATTATAATATAATAGAAAATTATAGTTCGTCGTGGTATCGGTGGCCTCCGTTCAATCCTGTGCTCTGTTTGCATTAGTGCATACTGCAACTAAATCTTTATTCACAACTTGTGGGGTGGTTTATATAACTTGAAGTATCTAATTGCTCTTCTCCATAGTTAGGGATACTAGTTGTGTCAATTCACTTCTCTCTTAGTCATGATGCTGCTGCCATGCCATGCATTAGGGTCTCTTGACACTCATAATATTTTTTTTAAACCGATTCATATCCCAGCATCTCCACCATGTCGCGACGTATGCCTTAATATTTTAGGATTCTATTATTCGAAGGAATCAAATGATACCTGAGTATTAGGTTGATCTCTTCTGAGGGAGTAACCTTAGGCAGACGTAGCGAATAAGAAAAAAATATTATTTCCAACTTGTACCTGGGTTTACTTTATCTGCTTCGCTTGTTAATTCTTCATGGAGACGGAGCAAGGAACGCAGAGCAACAGAACTTGAACATAGAGGGCCACTTCCACCATCTGTAGATAGATACCATCGATGATACTGACACTTTATTTTTTATTATAGATACCATCGATGATACTGAGACTTCGATATTATGGACATCTTATATTATTGGTATTTACTGAAACCAAATGTCAAATATTAGATCTTTTATTATATTACTAAACAACTGGAAACCGGTATGGTTTCCGTCCTAGGAAGCTCACTTCCAAGAACACTCATGAGGCCGGCGGAGTATTATCGCCGCCTCATCTACTGAGGCTGGCGGAGTATTATCGCCACCTCAGTCTTGTATTACATTGCTCAACAGCTGGAAACCCGTATGGTTTCCGTCCTAGGAAGCTCACTTCCAAGAACACTCATGAGGCCGGCGGAGTATTATCGCCGCCTCATCTACTGAGGCTGGCGGAGTATTATCGCCACCTCAGTCTTGTATTACATTGCTCAACAGCTGGAAACCCGTATGGTTTCCGTCCTAGGAAGCTCACTTCCAAGAACACTCATGAGGCCGGCGGAGTATTATCGCCGCCTCATCTACTGAGGCTGGCGGAGTATTATCGCCGCCTCAGTCTTGTTCTACGAGGGTTTTAAGGGTCAGTCTTACCTTATTCAACAGCTGGAAGCTGGTATGGTTTTAGCCCTTGGAAGCTCATTTCCAAGGGTACTCATTAGGCCGGCGGAGTATTATCGCAGCTTCAGACTCATGAGGCTAGCGGAGTATTATCGCTGCCTTCTACTCATGAGATCGGCGGAGTATCATCGCCGCCCCATTCTACTTGATAACACTAATTGAGATCTCAAGAAGCTTCATCATAATATACAACTACAACATACAAAGTTTGCCAACATCTTTGGTTTATAGGTAAACAATATTCATCAGTATTTCTGTATTCTCAAGACATTTCGGTTCAGTGAATAGCATAGATAAGTGTATACAAATAATAATAATCTTAAATCATAAACACTCAGCTTTCAATCCAGGGATGCCGACGGCTCCAACCCCGATACGAACTCTCCTTGATAAACACGGCCTTTTACTAAACTTAAGCTAAACACAACAATACAAATACTGGATCTTACCGCGCCAATACTGATTTGACAGGTACGCGCAGCGATGTCCCATCGATGTTGCCGTTGCATAAAATTATTGTTGTAATGTTGCTATGTCTGATTATTGTTGTATTTACATTCGCGGCTTATATCTTCTATAAGTCCGCGACACACGGCAATCAAATCTAATTGAAGGCCAATCCCTTAAACATGAGTCTGGCCCATCCCAGCATGTCTTCTTGAGCCTGCAACGTATTTGCTACTGATGTATACGCATATAAAAACACTTTTCATATATACATACACAAACTTACGCTCTTTTCCCATATGTGAAGGGAACGCCACTACGATCCTTACATACTCCTTTTGCTTCAACTCTTTCATCTGATATTTTCCAAAATAACCAGTAAAAACGTCAAAAATCTCATTAATGTCACTTATTCGACGTCAAAATTATGAGCGCATCAATATAAAATGTTAAAAAGATATTGAAATAATAAACCTCTTTTAAAAATATAAAATGCATGAAAAACATTGGAGGGAAAAGAGTAGAATAAATATAAAAGTAAAATAAATAGATTACTTCCAAATCAGTATGCTTGCGTGAGTATTTTATACCTATTTGTTAAGTTTTGCTAGGAACGGAGGATTGTGGATTTGGGCTAAGTAGTAGTCGTTCAGTCTCGATTCTCAGAGCAATTCTTACCGAGGTAGTTCCGAAGATCGGTAACCGTCCATTAAAAACGCCAAGCCGTTGGACCCGGCGGTCATTTGAAGATCTTCGATAGTCGTTACGGCAGCGAGAAAATCTGAATGACTAGTCTTACCAAGGGGTATCGTGTTGCTCATTTACTGGGTTGTAGAGGTAGTCGCTCCAAGTAAAATACCTACTAGTAAGTATTTAGTTAGAACGGGAGCCGACTCCAATTAAGGTTCGGTCATCATCGGAGAAAAATAGTGGGGATAGCGAGCCTATCAATCTTAATAATATTATAAATGCGAAAGTTTTGATTGATAGATGATTTGTTAGTCACGCTGAATGCGAATGGATCTGGATGAAATATTGCATAGAGATAGGTTGTAGTCTGGAAATAGCACATAATAACTTTTTAACCCTTTTTTTATTTAATTTCTCACCACAATATACATAAATTATCTTACATTGGTCAATTTGACAATGATACACAACATAGGTAAGTATATATTGTGGGAGACTGGTGTCTAAGCTAGGCTCGTGGCCTGTGTTTCAGGACACCAGGATCCCACCCCTTTACATTTTCATTTTATAAATTACTAGCTGACCCCCGCGGCTTCGCTCCCTTCAAAATTTTGCTTATGTTACTCGGGAATAGTGTAGCTTTTCTTAGGTGAAAGAATTTTTAAAATCGGTCCAGTAGTTTCGGCGCCTATTCGGTACAAACAAACAAAAAAATCTTTCCTCTTTATAATATTGGTATAGATGTACTAAGCGCGCTGACAGAATTTCGTATAAGACATTCCAAAGTTTTATTTATTTTGTTACTAACACTAGGTAATAAGTTTTTCTATGTTACTAACGCTAGGTCATAAGTTTTTGTATGTTACTAACACTCTATGGATTTTTGTGTCCGAAATAAAGATATTCTATTCTATTCTATTAATATCTAGGTTAAGTATGCGAGACGAATGTTAGTAGATGTATAGTATGGGTGGTGTATGTTTGAGTGTGTGATTTTTTGTTTAAGTTTGTATTAGGATGTTTTCAGTATCATTACCTATTGTTTAATTTTCGTAGCCAGTCAGTTAGCCTCTTTTTGCATTTATTCTTTGTGACACTAAAGATACGTGGGACACTCAGAAAGTTTTGCGAAACTAAAAAAAATTGTTCTATACGTACATATATTTTTATTAAATCTTTTCAAAGTACTTTCCACCAGCCTCTATACAAAGATTCATGCGCCTAAACCAGTTTTCAAAACACTTTTTCCAGTCCGCCGCAGACACCTCGTTTACAGCCTGCTCGAACGCAGCCAGCGCATCTTCCGGCGACGAAAATTGTATCCCTTTGAGCTGATTTTTTATTTTTGGGAATAAAAAGAAGTCACACGGTGCTAGATCAGGGCTGTAAGGAGGGTGACCCAGGAGTTTGACTGGCGTGCTGTCCAGGAAGTCCCTCGTTTTGAGTGCGGTGTGCGCAGGTGCATTGTCGTGGTGGAGCAGTAGCCCGCGGAGCCCTGTGTTTGGTCGCTTGTTGCTTATAACAGAGAAAACTTCTGGCAAACATTTGGTAGTATACCATTCGGCATTAATGCTTCTTTGATCCCGTAAGGGAATTGATACCAAGTGGCCAGTCAAATTAAAAAAGCTAGCGATCAAAATCTTACCCCCGCTTCTAGATCGCTTCACTTTGGTAGGCGTTGGCTCATTTTGAAACACCCAAACAGTCGACTGGCGCTTGGTTTCTGGGTCGTATTGATAAATCCAGGACTCATCACCTGTAACGATGTCGTAAACACGCCGAGACGAGCCTGCTTCAAATTTGTTAAGCATATCACGGCACCATTCCACCTGGGCCTGCTTCTGAGCATCGGTGAGGTTGTGCGGCACCCAGCGTGATACTATCCTCCTCACGCGAAGATGGCTGTGTAGAATCTCGTGAACGCTTCCCGATCCAATCTTCAATATGTGTTGAATCTCCTGATATGTAATTCGCCTATTGTCTTGGATTAAATTTTTCACTGCTAGCACGTTTTCTTCGGTAACAGCCGTCAAAGGGCGACCGCTTCTTTCGTCATCCCCCAAAGTTGGTCGACCGCGCTTGAATTCGTTATACCAACGATACACGGTTGCCTTGGAAGGGCCTTCATCCATGAATGCCATTTGAAGTCTATCGTACGATTCATCCGGTTTCAGGCGACACTTGAAATCGTATAAAATCATAGCTCTAAAATGTTCCCGGCGCAGATCCATATTTCAGTGAGACACAATACTTTGAATTAACTCGCAAAAAATGTGGAGGGAAATTTTGAAATTGGAACTTACTTATTTTTACTTATAAATAATCATATTTTCGAAAAACATTATAACTGGCCAGTCTCCCATATATAAAAACTTTTTTTCGCAATACTTTCTGAGGGGCCTGGTATGTAACAGCTTATGAGTTTTATTGTATAAGTAGCCATCTAGATAGCAAAAGAAACGTTTTGCAAAAATAGTTTTGAGATGTAGATGATGGTGCTCTACTGGGTCATATCGTATATTCCCCCTGGACAGCGTTGAATTATAAACCAAGAGAGTATGCTGTTTCAACGGAATTTGATTTTCTTTGTAGAACTGCTCAGTGGGGTAGCGATACGGTCGAAAAGACGACACTATCAGTGTAGCTTTTGGATTATTTCAATTTCAACTAGGGTAGTTTTCGGAGTCCCACCCCAAAAGGTGATGCAGTAGCATATTATTGATTGTGCGAGGGTTTTTTTTATCGATTTCCGTAATCTGTTACTATGAGTAGTTCTGTGGTCTTGAAATCTTAGATTTTTGCCGATTGTTATTCCCTGATATTTCACATTCTCAGCCTTGTTGAGTGGTTCGCAGTTACAACTACGGGTGAGTGGGTTTGTGCAAGAGTGAGCTACAATAGTATTAGGTAATATTTGAGAGGATCTATTGTTTTTCATGCAGAACGCCATGTAATTGGTTTTGGTTGTATTAAGGGTCAACAGATTGTCGCGTATCCAGTTGGATACCATATTAAAGCCCAGTTGTGTACTCTCATAGACATCTTCCCACGAGCTTGCGCTGAACAAGAGAGCAGTGTCATCAGCAAAGCTAATGATTTTGCCATTGGGGATAGTGAGTGTACCCAGATCGTTGATATAAATGAGGAATAGTGAAGGTCCGAGGACACTACCTTGAGGCGTGCCGTAGTTAATTATTTGTTCCTCACTGATGAATCCATCTATCTTTACTCTCTGGGTACGCTCACTCAGATGGTTTGGTGGAATTCTTCTGATACCCAAGCTTTCCATCTTACGTACAAGAATTGGGAAAGAAACCGTGTCGAAAGCCTTAGCAATATCCAGAAATATGACCATAACTTTATACCCACTATCCATGTTTGTGACCACATAGTCTGTTAACTCATGGACCGCGTCCGATGTGGCAGAGTCCTGAGCAAAACCCAAATTGCGCTGGTGCGATAAGCTTATGGTTTTCCAAGTAGCTCACAAGTCTGCTGTTCATTACGCGTTCTAGTATTTTGGAAAAGGCAGTTAGCACAGATATGTAGTTATCAACACGGCTCCTGTCCCCACTCTTGTAGATCAGATGAATAATAGCTTTTTTAAACACGTTAGGAAATTTACCTGTGGATAGAGAAAGGTTACATATGTACCTCAACGGAGGCACAATCACGGCTGCATGCTTTTTCAAGAGGCCACCGGATATCCCAACCCATCCCGCGGCACAGTTATTGCGGAGCGACATTAGTACTCCAGCTACCTCTTCCTCATCTGTTGGGAGCATTACCATGGATTGCGTTCTGTTAGTTAAGTTTCCCTTTGTAGCTTTTGTTTGTGTACTCTTTATGTTTTTAGCTAGTTTTTCCCCTATTTTGGCAAAAAAGTCATTGACATGATTTACATAATTTTGTGATGTACTTGATGTGGCTAATAATTATGATGATATGTTGGCTTTCCTTGTCGTGCTTAAGATATTATTTATAGCCGTCCATAACTGTTTAGTGTTTTTCCAGCTTTTCTGATCTCATTTTTTTCAAATTCTATTTTTAAATTCCTTAATAATTTATTACAATAGTTTCTGTACCTAGTAAAAGTAATCCCATCAAAAACATAAATGTGAAAAGGGGAGCCAAGTTCAATACTAAGAAAATGCGCGGTTGTTGACTACGCCGACAAAATAATTGCGATCTAAATGGGTGCCAAGTTCTGAATCCTGAAATTTATTCACAAAAACATAAAACATTCTAAAATAAATTTAAAATAACAATTTCTTGATTTTCCGCTACGTAGTATTGAACTTGGCTCCAAAAGGGATAATTTCTTTTTGTACAGAAATTATTAGTAGGTACTTATTCGTAATTAAATTAATACTAAATGGTTTTTGTTAAGCTACTGTATTTTGCTACGTTTACGGGGTTTAATTTTCTTTTTGTGTTATTTTCTATATTTTCTTTTACCTTTGAAATGTTCCAGTGAATTGCCCGTTCAGTACCCGGATTTTTTTTCACGCGTTTTCTGTTTATAATTAATTTGGCCAAGTCGGGGCGGTAAAACGTGCGCAGGTGGTTGTACTCTACAATAGAGCTCTCTTGTGCCTTGAATTGTCTTGGATCTAAATTGATAAGATATACTCCATCAGGTTTTAACTCTCGAGAGTCCAACATAAACCCGCCCTTTACTAATATAGAGGAGCCTTTGTTGAGAATAGCGCTGGCAAGGCTAAGGCCTTGTGATTTGTGGATAGTAATAGCATATGCTAAGCAAATAGGGAATCGTTCCTGGAGAACAAATAGGTGCATAACTTAATATCTGAAACTTGGTCTTCAGTCGTTCTAGCTCGTAAATTATATTATGCTTAATTTGTATTGTAATTTTACGTGCGTTATTATTGTTGTCGACATCCCAATATACCTTCTCTATTATTCCTGTCCCTTACTGTCATCTATGTTTCTTCGCAATATTACACGAGCCCCTATTTTTATAGTGATCACATTTTCTAAGCTAGCAGTTAGCAACGAATAATCCTCGTTGTTTTTGAGTACTTCATTTGCTCGTTTTGTTAAAACCGTAGACAGTCTAATTCATCAAATGAATTTAATTTAATTTCTGGTTGCTACTTATTTGCCAATACTGCAGTATTAATAAACTGGTTGCACATATTTTTAGTAGGCAATAAACGTACTGTATCATCGGACAGCAGTCTAAAATAAGATATGATTTCTTTAAGCCGGTCGTTTCGATTGTGGCGGTTAATTTGAGGAGTCGATTAGATAAAGTGCAACTGTCTTGACTTAATACTACACCCATTCTTAAACGATTCAACAGTTCGCCGAAAAGTTGGTCGTATTTTTATATTTACAGTTAATTCCTCACAACAAAATCGTAATAAATACGAAAATCGACTATACTCTTAGTTATAAGTACTAAAATTGAAATGTTTGAATAAAAAAAAAAATAAGGGTGGTATTCCACTCGTTATATATTCACGTAAAGACCTTCAAATCCACATAAAAACCGGCTGTCATCAATTTTGATTGCTTGTTCTTACATTACAGGCACTACAAGTAAGTGTTCCCAATATAATCAATTAATTGAAAAATTATAAGAAAATGTTACAAATTTACTAGTTTCTGATTTATTCCTTTGTATTCAATCAATTATCTATCTGGATGCCAAATTTGAACTTTCTAGGTTATCAGCAACTGGGTTCGAGTTTTGATTTATAGGTCAGTCAGTGATAAAAATGTCGATTTTTGGACGTTAATATGTAAATAACCGTTTAAGCTATATTTATGAAATTTTGGTTTATAGTTCTTCTTAAGGATTTTAATCCATAAATCAGATTTCATGTCTTTATGTTAAATAGATTTTGAGTTATTAAGATGACAAAAGTGGCTCCAAATGGTTCGTGTAATATTACACACAGCTGCTGCGTCGCCAGTTCCTTTTTTGCTTGAACTTGGCTTGACACGCTGCCGCGTCTCTAGATTTTAAAAATCTCGTTATTCGGCGCCTTTTTAAAAAAATTATGCAATGTGTCTTGATGCCGGATACAGCGAAATAAACCAGGAGTAATACATGGCTTTAAAACTTGTTTACGGTTCAGGGTCTTACCGGATTTGTAGTTTGAGTCTATCACGTGTTTTATTAAGCTAGTTAATGTTTCCTCTGCCACATGAGGATCTTGGGTATTGTTTACTTCACTAAAGTCCAGTTGTTTTAGGTTTTTCTCAATCTGAACATAATTAAAAGGAATACATTTTTTGTAATTATTTTATGCATTCGTTTTGACAAGAATAACATTACTGTCTCATGATTAGTTAAAGCAGAGTGTGCGACTGATGTAGAAGCAGGTAGTCGAGTTTTCACTAGTTTTCAGTATAACGTGGTCAAGATATGCTTGTTGTCGCGTAGGTATTGTATGAGCAGGTAAAAGTCCTTGGGTAGCCAGTAAGTAAGTAAATAGGCTATTTTCATCTCTGTTCCTTTCGGATTAGAAACACTTTTCACGCGGGCGAAACCGCCTGCCAGAAACTAGTATGCTATATTACTAATATTTTAAATGTGAAAGTTTGGATGGATGTGTGTGTGGATGTATGTTTGTTATTCAATCACGCCAGAACGGTCGAACGGATCTGGATGAAATATGGCAGTGAGATAGATTGTTGTCTGGAAATAGCACATAGGCTATTTTCATCTCAGTATAATGTTCCTTTGGGATAAGAAAACACTTTTCACGCGGGCAAAGCCACATGGTAGAATCTAGTAATAAAAGTAAGGGACAATCCCACCGCACTATTCCCAAACCACTGCAACTCCTGAAAGCCAGAATCAACAGTGGCGACCACCAGAAAAGCGCCGAGGCAATGAAGCTCGACGAAGTCCCGGAGAATGAATTTACCTGTCTTGGATCCCGCAACGAAATTAATCAGAAAAGAATAACGGAGAGTAGGAAAAATGAAAATTTCCACTTCCCTCCATATCAAGCAGGAGACAGAACAAACAAGGCCAATAGGCACAAAGGGTCATATACAACTGGGATAAGCCCAGTTGCCTAGCACCACGGATAAAAAATTAGCATTAATACATATTAATGGGTCCTAACATTGTAAGCTGTTATATTTGGTTACAATAATAGGTATGGCAAAAACGCTTGAACGCACGGAAATTTGTTCTAGTTTCCACAAGGTCCGTATAGTAAACTACTCCTGATGCAGCCTGTACATTATTCAACATAATATTACGTTCATTCTGCCAAAGAATACACTCCCATAAGATATGATGTGCAGATTGTACATATTCGCAGTCAGATGTAGAACACTGACATAAAGGCGAGGCAACGAGCTTGAAAGAAAATAATTTACTTTTAAAGTTACCATGTCCCGTGAGAAATTGGGCAACACAGTGATCCACTTCCAGCCACGTGCTGGCCAAAAGTAAATATGAATAAAAACGTTTCCATTGAAATACAAAAAATAAATAAAAGTTGTGTATTTTGAAAAATAAATTTGTTCTTAATTACAAACCCACCAAACTGCGAGGCAGTTCATCGGCGGGATTGGCGCTCGTATAACATTTGGTTTACACCTAAATATAAGTATACAAACAACACAATTCAGTGGCAACGCGGGCCACCACCGCAGCGTATGTGCACGCTGGCGTCGGCGGTGGCGGCGACTCCGCGACAGCCCGCGCCGCCACCGCGCCTGTGCATGGGCCTAAGTACATATAGATAATTAAAGGCATAACAAAGTCACAACAACACAACACACGTGCTCGCATTCGCTAACTTACAATGTTTATATGTAGATTCAAACTCACGATTGTATTACAACAAGATGGACCAGGCATAGTCAATCCTGCCGTGAAGCAGCCGCTACCTGTGATTGTGCTGATGCACTGTCACCAGCCACCCCATCAAGCAACAACTCTATAAGTCTTCTTTTTAATGTTCCCTTGACAATCCCATCACTTTCCCCTCTCAACCAATCAAGACTATTAAACACTGTGTGTGTTAATTCCCAGGGCTTTCGTATTAGCGACTGCTTCAGTGACAGCCAGCATACTGATGGTCCCCGTGGCTGTATTACCACTGATCTTTAAGTACAGTAAGTCAGTTCAAAGGAAAATGGTATTTTCTAATTGCAGTAAGTATTTTTGTTAAAATAAAATTACTTTGCTAAAACGCCTAAACTGTGATGGCCCAGTGGGTGGCTAAGACCACACTTCTCGTTTTTGGGGGCTTGGGTTGTGACTTTTTCAATTCATATTTACTTTCTAAGTTTATCTTGGACATTACAACGAAAACATGGTGAGAAAACCTAGACTTGTAGTTAATATAAGTCTGAAATCGCGGACCCACATTGAACAAGCGTGGCAATTAATGCTCGTGCCTTTTCTGTATGAGACATAGACAAAGATATTTAACTACTTTAAGATTTCAACTAGGCTACCAAGCGGCACTTTTGAAGGAATAAAAATGTATTCTACCGTGCATTCTGAAAGTAGCTTGTTATGGAGAAGAACGCACAGGAAACTACAAACCTACTGTTTTTTTTTAATATTTACATAAGTACATACATTAATAAGTCCATTTATGTGAGGTCAATGCACCCAGAATAGCACTACACACTATACTACGTACAGGTATAAAGTATTAAAAGTACTCACACATTTACTGTGCAGTTATATAATAGGTACTAGAAAAAAAATAACATCCGAAGCAGTTAAGTTATGACCAATCCCAACTGACGGCGCCCGTTCACGAACATGACGCATGAATCAGCACCACCCAGCTCAACCATCATGAAGGCAACCTAATGTTCCAACACACGCGCCACCATCAGAGAGACATTTGAGAGAGCATGACCCACTCAGAAGAGGCCTTTGCCCGTTTGCACTGCAGTGGGACTTAATAAAAAACGCCTGCTAAATGAGGTATAGCAACTAATTGCTGATATTAAACTTTGTTATAACAACTTTGCTAGGCGAAATTAATTTTGTTTGCAGTAAACTATCCGAGAAACTTGGACTATGAGAACCCGTCGAGTTGCAACGTCGTCGGAGGAAGACACTTTAATGTCGAGTTCAAGTCTGTTGCAGACGACTGTCGTGTCAAACTTGGTAATTATGTTTAAGTACTTGTGTTGAAGTATTATATACCTAAAAATAACATTGTTATTGTGAATGAAGAACGTACGAACGTAGTACCTAAATAGCCTACGCCCAGTAGAAGTCACGCCATTTTCCCATGGGAAAGGGCAGAAACTAAATGGACAGTTACTTACATACTATAAAGTGAATAGAGACATGATCGTTTTCCTGTAAGGTGACCTAGGTACTCTATCCATCGTTTTGTTTGTTTGTTATGTTTGTACACCTAAGCCTAAGGCATGGACAAGGACCTTCTTCTTCTTCAGTCGGTCCCTCATTACTGAGGTTCGTGGTCACTGGACCCCTTTAAGCGGACAATCTGCCTCCAACGACTCCGGTCCAAAGTTGCCATCACCACCTGCTGGAATTTGCTTGAGGACGTAGCTTTTTGCACTTGGTCAGACTATAGTGTTGGCGACCGGCCTCGTGCTCTCTTTCCTTCGGTATTGCCAACAATCACCAGCTTTTCAAGGCTGCTATCACTCCTTCGCATTATGTGGCCAAAGTAGATCAAAATACGCTGTAAGCAAACTGCAGATAATCGGGTCTTGATATTGAGTTGTGAAAGGACAGACACATTTGTGTGTTTGGCTGTCCATAGGATTCGGAGCATCCGCCTCCAGCACCATATTTCGAATTGTCTTAACTCCATAGAGGAAAATCGGGAAAACAAGTGCTCTGACCAAACGGGCTTTAGTTTTGAAAATTACACCGCGATTTTTCCTAGATGTTCTGTAGATGCGTCATAGCATCTTTAGCCATGACTATCCATCGCTTTATTGCCGAGAAGATACCTTTAATCAACATGTCACGCAAATTGTATATTTGAACCATAAATCGTTGTACGAGGTACAGTAAATTAGTTTAATAGTAGCTACCCCGTTGATCCCGTGGTCGCAAGAGCGAGTGCCGAGCGTGAGGTCCTGGTTCTAATATTCAGGTCAGACAAAAAATGTGTTATTGCGTTTTTCCATAAGGGTTTTTTCAGTTACTGCCCGGAGTTTAGGCGTTAGCGTCGGTGGTGTATCACCCCCTTGCCTTGGAAGGCACGTAAAGCCATTGGTTGGCAAGCGCCTGATCGGTCTCCGACCGTGTTTTATGGTCGTCCCATCGGACTATGGTGTGTTACAGACAGTGCATCTGTGTTTGTGCACACACATTAGTGCACTATAATATCGCCTGTGTACTTGTCCAATTCATATTAAAATTGCCCACCATGGCCGAAATTCAATCAAGAGGATTATTTTTTAATAGTCTTCCGGTACTTAATAGGTACGTCTTGAAGGAGATTTGCTACCTAATTACACTGATAGTAACATTGACATTATCTAGTTTCATCAAATCTTGCAAGTTAAATTTGATACATTTCACGGTGTTGGATTGAGTTGAAATTTTGTACACACGTTTGTTGCCCTTGACAATGCAATTTTTAACCCCCGACGGCAAAAGAGGGATGTCGGATGAAAAGTATGACGTGTGTACCTGTATGTTTTTCGTATTTGTATATCTGTCTATAGCATCATAGCTCCTAAATGGATGAACCGATTGTAATTTCGTATTTTTTTGTTTGACAGGTGACTTTATCGAGACTGTTCTTAGCTTTATTCGATGAAAATTGGTTCTGCGATCTACGATCGGTCTACGTTCATAAGTTATGGGCGTTTTGCTGTTTGAATCGGAGTGTTATCGTGTCATAATTACGTATGCAATAGATTGTCGACCGAAGCATGTCTACTAAGATAAATTATGTAGCATGACATATAAATGTGTCGGAGGTTTTTTAAATTATACTTGTATTCTCTTAAGTTATTTATATAAAAGCTTATTTATTTTATATTATAGCTTGTGCAAAATCTCCGTCTGAAAAAATGTTTCAATCAGTGTTGTTGTTTTAGGTGTTTGGCACATAGTACCATGTTCCATGTTTCGAGAAGTGTTCGTACTTCGAGACGGTTTGTCAATAGACACTCGTCTTCATCAGGAACTGAAGAAAACGAACAATCCAGTCGTATTATACTGCCACGGTGAGAAATATATCTCTAAAGACTTTGTCAGAAGTTTTATGAGTATTTGAAGCGTAGATGATAAAGTTGGTATAAATAAATGCATAGAGAGAACTGTGAATGAAATGGAATAGGTCGGTACCTCCACAGTTTTTTTGTAGCGCCTACTTCTTTTATCTTAGCAACAAAACTATTAACTCAAAGTTGGTGCGCGTAAAACTCACAGGCGCTGGCTACATATATTATTATTGAAAATCATGTGTCGCTAGGTAATTATAATTTGTTTCCACGCAATCCAATTAACTCGTCGTGGTGGCCCAGTGACAAAGACCTCGCCTCTTGTGCTTGAGGTCGTGAGTTCAAATCCGGGGAAGTACCAATGTGACTTTTTCAAATTCATATGTACTTTCTAACTTTATTTTGGACATCACAGGGAACGGTGACGGAAAACATCGTAAGGAATCCTGGACTTATATAGTTAATGTAAGTCTGAAATAGCCAATTCCTGTGGGGTCCCCAGAGGCGGCTTAAATAACTCTGACACCTCACACGAAAAGAAGAAGAAGAAGAACTAATCTAATCATTTTATTAACGTGATTCACTTCATTCAATTACAGGTAATTCAAATCACCGCGGGTCGCCACATCGACTACAAATGTACAAAGTTTTCCAAGAACTAAATTTCCATGTCATCACATTTGATTATCGAGGTATTTTCACTCATATTTACGGACTCATTCATGATATTTCACCTGGACAATTCCAATCAATTGTGTATGTTGAGAAGGCATTCGTAATTACGGTTTTAAAATCAAACTATTATTGCAACCAGACCATTTTTTTTAATTCACTACAAAATTGTGTGGAAAAGGTCGAATTCACGACTGATCAATGATCGAGATAAGTAGAAGTCAATTTACCATCATCAACGGTTTATCCGAAAGTCATCCACTTCTAGACTTAGCAGGCCTCCCAAAGCGTCACTTCATCAACCGGTCCTGTGCCCCTCGCATTCAGCAGACTCCTCATGAGCTCATCGGTTGCTTTAGTGAGAAGCCTTTTAACTCTCCTGGATCACGGAAAGAGACAATTATAAGAGTGACATAAGGTGCTCCATACACCTAAATAATAATATTGCACGATATTTTTAGTGTACAAAAATATTGAACCCCCTTTTGAATCCAAACGTTGACAAGCCATTCACATCAATGTTTTCGTGCGAGCTGTTTATGACGACGTTTTTCCGGCAGCCATACTGGTGATTTTGTTTAACAAACAAAATAAAACGAAAACGAATATAAAGAAGGCCAGACAGTGAACTGAAAATATTGCGCAATATTAAGCCTACAAAAAATTAAGCTCGCTTAAACTTTTGTTCAATCATTGCGCTATGTTTTCACTATACACATTGAAAAACATTAAGCGATCATCTATATTGTGCTATATTATTGTAGGTAGTAGTGTAGGTTGTGGGTAACGCGATTTCTTTTAGCATCAGAGCGGGACACCCGCAGAATTAAAACATATATTGTTTTGGTATTTTATAGCGTTTATTAGACAATCGGCGCTTTTCTGGTGGTCGCCACTGTTGATTCTGGCTTTCAGGAGTTGCAGTGGTTTGGGAATAGTGCGGTGGGATTGTCCCAATGAAAAAAAAAAAATGAGAAACACTTAATAATAAGCTAGTTTTAGGCCCACTTCCTCAAAAAAGCCGTTGATCCCGGCTATCATTAGTAGATCTTTAAATTGATAGTCGTTACGAGCAGTAAGAAGCCGACGACGAAGTCTGACACCACTTTTGTCAACGGTTGTTGTGTTACCCACTTACTGGGTTGTGGAGGTCAGATAGGCAGCCGCTCCATGTAATATACTGGTACCTACTGAGCTGTATTCGGTTAGATTGAGAGTCGATCCCAACATGATTGAGAAATAGCTAGGCAGATTGATTTGCTTCCAGATTACGGAAAGGGATCGTTAAAGAGATACAGTACAAGTTATATAGTTTTAATAATACATAGAAAACACAAAGAGCATCTTTTTAAAATACCAGGGTACGGAGACTCAACGTATATGAGACCTACAGAAAAAGGTGTGGTGGAAGATGCTCTGGCGGTGTACGCCTGGCTCATGGAGTCTCTTAGTCCAACGAATAAACCCAAGGTCATTATATGGGGACACTCTTTAGGTAAGTTCTTAACTGACATTAAATTAAATACTGGCTTTTGGAGATGTGATGAGGCAGGATGAAATGTATATTATGTGTCTTAAAGAGTTATCATCATTATTTCATGCGAAAAATGTTCACTACTGGACATAGGCCTCCCCAAGCGTTCCCACACTGATCGATCCTGTGCGTTTCGCATCCACCGAACTCCCGCAGCCTTGACCAGGTCGTCTCTCAACCTAGAGGGAGGCCTTCCAACGATGCATCTTCCGGTACGCGGTCGCCACTCCAGAACTTTTCGGCTCAACGGCCATCCGCAGGCTTATTACGTATGAAACAGCAATTAACAATATTTGCGCAGAGATTGTACAATCATCTCGCGAATATCGCTTTACGTCAAAAAATTGGAAGGCTTATTTTTGCGAAATAATTGCTCTTCAATCGCGAATCCGCATTATATATGAGGTATAGCCACACCATAATAATTTTACGACAGGACTGCTAACAATAAAAATCTGTTAACTGAAATGTGCATTTATCGCAAGGTGATCGCGATAATTTCGTATTACTTAAGGTTTTTGACAGCAGAGCGACAGCGATCGGCGAGCAAATGTGGCTGTCAAATTGCGATTACTTTTTCCCTTGTTGTTGGTTGATTGCCAATCGCTCGCTGATGGCTGAGTAGGTACAGAAGTTTTTGAGTTTTTGGCGGCTTTTTTAGTGTGTTATTTTGTGGCTACTTTAATTATCTGAATTTATTACTTTAATTATATTGAAATAACAAATTCTTAGTGAATATTGTAAATTTAAATGACAAATTGGTGTTGTTTTGAGTCTCTAATGTCTACGCAACTAGACTATTTGTTGTATCATTGAAACAGAAGTGATCACGGTAAAGTGGAGTATTTTTTTATACTGTAGTGTTGGCTACCTCAGCGAAGCTTATTTGTTTACTACTAAATACTTACAAACACATGAGATTTTTTTTGTTATATGGCATCACCGATGTCGACTAGTCTGCCAATGTCTAAATTAAATTTGAAAAATCTTTTTTACGTTTCATAGCTCAAATACGAGATAATGTAGTCTATTAAGTGATGTTCTAATGCGTTATCGATTAGATTTCTTAAAACAATCGACAATTCGAAGAAATTTTAATTGATTTTACACATTGACATTTATGTAAATAAAATGCAAATATCAAATTTTCACTGCCATATTTACTTTACACAAATACTTTACATCTGCGAATATTAATTTATCGGAATATTGGAGCTAAATAGTAATTAAATTGACTATTGTAAAAAAACAGCCTGCCAGCCAGTGTTGCTCTTTCATAAGCTGGTTGATTCATCAAACGATACATTTTATAAATCATCGGACAGGTAAAATAGCTTCTGTTAAAAGTGACTGTAAAAAAAAAGACTTGACTTAAAGGCCTCAGTAGCCAGGTCACTAAATTGATCGCGCAATAATTGTACAATTATTGCTACTTGCTGTTCCTTACGTAATAAGCCCGCCGTTCTGCGAGAAACGTGCCCTGCCCATTGCCACGTTTGGCAACTCTTCGAGATGCTTAAACAGTGATGACCATGAATGGAACGAGCAAAAAGGGAGTGAACGATACCGTGACAGTTGACAGGTGTGTAAGAAAAAAACACGTATTGAGCCCACTCGAAGTAACATGGGACAGGGCCAGTAAGATTATAATGACTCTAATAAATACCGGCTTTTCTAGTAAATTTCTTCTTATACATTCATGTCTTAAGGTTTCCCCAGTTGATGACACGAACTATTTAGTGCGCGAGGTTAAAATGCTTACGCTATCTCATCCGACAACACGTGCGAAAGAGATATATGCTGTGATATGCTAGTTCGCATAGGAATTAGGACTTTTTAAAATTTGTATCGAAATGAACGATGGTTGAGGACAAAAACGAGCGCGCGAAATTTTATAAACAGACCTTTGGGAGTCATTCATCATCAGTATCATAAAAAAACTACAAAATGTATGTTTTCAAACTCAAATTATTTGCATTGTTGAATTACTAATCTATCCCTGTATGGAGGCCGTTTTGCAATTTTCCTTCTTCTTATGATATTTATTTCCGCCCAAAGATGCGTTAAAATTTGAAATATGGAACTTTCGACGCTCATAACTTTCAAATATATATTTTTTTTACTTTTTTGTTTCCATACAGGGCTAGATAATGATGAGACAAATTAATATCATTTTTTATTTTGAATTTACATCGTCAAATAGTGGAGTAAAACCTTAATTGTTTCACCAGGGACGGCGGTAGCAGCGAATATGACAGCACATCTATCGGAACTGTGTTCTGAGCAGGGAAGGCCTCAGCTACCCTGTCCTGACGCGTTGGTGCTCGAAGCGCCATTTAACAACCTTTTGGATGAGATCACGACTCATCCACTTGCTAAGGTAAGAAAGAAGCATTCTTAAACGGAATGCTTTTTAAGGCCTTATTGATTAACATCGATAAGATGGGTAATTGCGAACGTTCTTAAAAATACAAAAAAAAATATTGGGGATCCTCGCGAAGGTGATACGGTACTTCACGCCATAACAGTTGCTCAACTTACATCAAGCACAATTTCGATCTTGCATGGAATACTGCTCTCATCTCTGGGACGGATCTGCCAAGTACCAGCTGGATGCACTTGATTCGATCAGAAGACGGGCTAAGAGGCTCATCGGCAATGAAGTACTGGTCGAATCTAGGCTCCAGAATCTCGAACATCGGCGCCGAGTTGCCTGCCTGTTGGTTTTTTATCGGTTACATTTCGAGGAGTGTGCGTTGGAATTGCATGAACTAATTTCTCCTAGCCCGTTCCATCATCGGACGACAAGATGTACGGCGATGCGTCATCAGTATATAGTGGACATCCCACCCATACGCACCAAACGTTTTGGGAATACTTTTATTATGCGTACAGCAAAGGAGTGGAATTCTCTGCCGGAGTCTGTATTTCCTGATAGCTACAACCTGGGAGTCTTTAAGTCAAGAGTGAATAGGTTTCTTCTAGGCAAGCGTGCTTCATCGTTGACATACCATATACCATCAGGTGAGATAGTGATCAAGCGCAAGCCTACAATAAATAAAAAAAAAAAAAAAAAAAAAAACGGAAATTCTCTTCCTCGCATACTTATCTCAGTCTTACACTTGGTTTCTTTTTGTTAAGAATTTCAGTAAAACTCTACTTTTAGTGTAGTTCAATGAATTCTCAAATTCTTAATTCAGAAACCACGGGGTGTTAATCTATCAAAACAACCTATGATTTTTTTGATGATTGTCGCTGAAATGAGATTGCGCTGTAATTTGATTGTGTTTTTGATACAAGATTTGGTCTACTAGAATCAGGTATGAAATGAACAACGTCGGCGTTTTTCGTGGCTATCGTCCGGTTTCAAAATTGAGAATTTAAAGTTAGGTCTACTTCAGGTCCGAACCTGACAGGTTTTCCGGCTATAGTTTGACAAGTTCTCAATTCTATTCGAGGGAAGACTCTACCCAACTTAGTGGAAGTTGGCAAAGTGACATTGCTCGCAGAACGGATGGCCAATGGTGCTGAAAAGTTCTGGAGTGCCGATCACGAACCACAAGACGCTGTGTTGGAAGGCCACCCCCACTAGGTAGACCGATGAACTAGTTAAGGTTGCGGGAATCCGCTGGATGTGAGTTGCACGGGATCGGTCAATGTGGCGACACATGGAGGAGGCCTATCTTCAGCACCGGATGTCTTTTGGCTAAAATGATGATGATGATGATGAAATGTATGTATGTATCTATTTTAGTATTTTATATTTAGTGTTTCTGTTTGTAACTTATTATTTAATTTTAATATTGCACCAAGTGCAACCCCATGTCGTGTCCAGGCTATCTCTCTCCATTCAAGGTTGCCTGGAAGAGATCGCAGATCGCGATAAGGCCGCCTGTTGTATGTTGTTGTTATTTTAAGGTTTCCGTATGTAATGTTTTTATCTTGGTGTACAATAAATTATATAATAATTATAATGATTCTACTATTAATAAGCTTTACAATTTTCTACCAATAGCTGGTGTCCTGGCTGCCCTACTATAAGAACTCGTTCGTAAAGCCCTTCTCAGAGTCATCGGAGTTCGCCTTCGAGACGGACCAGTACCTCTGCAGAATACCACATATCCCCATCCTGATGCTGCACTCTAAAGGAGACAAGATTGTGCCATACGATCTGGCTTGCAAGGTAACAAAGTTGTTTTAACCCTTAATTTTGTATTTTTTGCTATCCTCGTTGATCCAATGATCACAAGTGAGACTTCTGAACGTGAGTGTTAAGTTTTAAAATAATGTTTTATTGAGTCTATCGATAAAGAATTATTAATAGTAGCTTATAGTCCGAATTTGTGGCCTATTAATAGACTAAAGACAGAATAAAGGCTTCCAATTATTTAACTTTCAATACATCTGAAAAAAATTGGGTATACAAAAGGTAAAATTCTGCCTAACTCTAATAGAAATACAAGCGTGAAATTACATTCATTTTTAGACCGACTGTCAGTCAATTGGTATTACAAGGTTAAATTGCCATCCCCAATTAGGTATTACTTTGATGATAGAAGTTAGTGCTAGCGTCGTTCCAGATTTAACAAAGCCTTTTGACATTTTAACATCCCTATTCGTTGAGAATAAGAACTAGGAGCCGAGATCCCACAGGGAAGTATATTAGGTCCTACTCTGTTATAGATTTTTGGTAGTGATTTTTATAACCAATTCCCGTCCAAGACTGGACTGGAATAAGGGTTTCGTAGTACCCAGTAACTGGGTTTTCGAGGTCGGATAGGCAGTCGCTCTGTGTAATATTCTGATAACGAGCCGCATCCGGCTAGACTGGAAGCAGACTCCAGAATATAGTGGGCAAAGCTTAGCAGATGATGAGATAATCATGACTATGAATATTTCTTACCATCCTCAGTTATATGCAAAAGTGAAGAATTGTCGATCCACAAGAGGTGCTCCACTAGTGTTCCACTCGTTCGAGCGAGGCCTAGGGCTCGGACACAACAACCTTTGTGAAGCGGCAGATCTCAAGAAAGTTGTGAGGTGAGACATTATTAATATTTGACATTAATTTATTTAATTCGTACATAATTTATACTCATTGCTAGTTGTAAAATTATCTACTTAAAATTTTATTAATTTAATACTTCATGACCTGACGAAGGTTGCGGGATCCACTGGTTGGGGACACCCGACGCTTGGGGGAGGCCTATGACCAACAGTGGACTTCTTTCGGCTAATATGATGATGATGATGAATACTTCATGCACACAAACATTCAGAGGCGGACTTAATGCTATATTAAAAATTTGGAGTTTTCTACCAGTCCACCTCTCCAGTTGAGTGTTCATTTTTGAGAAACCATTTGTCAAAGCGTCCTTCAGAAACGTAATTTCAATTTAATCATAGCGTTTGCTGTTCCAAAACATGACAATAACCTTATTTGAAGTTTAGATTGTATTGTACCGAAGTTTCTAACACGTTATTACATTAGTCTAAAGGTCATAGCTCACTGACACGACCCCGCTCTAACACCGCTCCCGCACAACAACGCCTTAAACGGCAATGACTGTGCGTTAAACGGAGCTGACTGCTCGTTGTCCACATGCCGATATCTAGCAGGCAACCTGCTGTCCACACGCTTACAGCTAGCAGTCAACTAGCTGTCCAGGCGCCGACCGCTTACGCCTTTCCTTTTTCGACAAGCTAGCAACGTCTTTCAAGCGAGCTGTATTCGTTCGTACGTACGCTTGAAGCGCTTGGTAAGCATGCGGTAAGCGAGACGTCAGCTGCCACGATTTGTGTTATCAATGTAAAGTATGTCTACAGGGGACGCCCTGACGCTCACATTTCAATGAACATAATTTTTCCGGGTGGAAGCGGTGTCGTATAAGTCGGCTTCGACCTTAACCTATAAAACGTTGTGTGACTACTGACGGATACTCGAACAAATGAGACGAAAATTAACCCGCACTGTGCCCGAGTTGTCACCCACAGATAGGCTTGTGTCCCAGCTGTGGGAACATTATCTTCTACTTTGCATGTAGATTGATTACTACACAAATTTTCTTCGATCAGCTGTCGCGACATGAAAAGCTACAGTTTGTACCATATTTTAAGCAATTTACTTTATATTTCAGAGACTTCCTTAGCCAAGTCGAGATTTGAGACGCCTCCTGACAATTACCGTCCAGTGCGCCTCCTCCACCACACCTTCGAGAATTAGTATCGCTGCCTAAAGGAGAACCCAGAAAAATGATTGTACACGACAACTATGAATATTATCTCAATAGCGCTTACTAGTGTTCGTCTCCGTTCTTCTGATAAGGAGGAAAAATAAAAAGGATTTTGTTTGCACCTTCGTGGGCATCTCCATCATAAGCTGTAAAGGTACGAGGTTATAATACACTAGTGACTCTAATCAAAGTGCCATTCTTTATGAGCGATAACGATTTTCCAAATGTTTGGAATTGATCACCTGTCATTTCAGTAGCGATTGTCAATCACATAAATTTTGGACGTAGTTATCGCTGAAAGATGGCGGTTTCGCGAGTCTAGACTCTAGAGCCGTCCAGGTGAAACTGCAGTGGCAATCTGGTAATTCTTAAATCGATTGCGGGCGCAGGTTGGCCGCTGTAGAAAAACCTGCCCAAATGGGGTGTTATAGACCCATCTCAAACGCAGTGTCTGTGTGGGGCTCCCTCGCAGGATATGCCCCACCTTCTTGTCTGCTCTTCGTGCCCAGTCGCCTGCACCTTTCAAGATCTGAACGTGACACAGCTGTCCAGGTGGTAACATACTGGTTAGACAAAATTTGAGTTCATCGATACGAAAAGACAACGAATAAGAGCAACCATGTTGCCCATGTTGCGCTGCGAACAAAATACAAGGACAACTTAAAGGAGAATGCCCATTTTGTATGGAGAAATGTACTGACAGAAACATTTTCGTTTCCTGATAAAACACATTTATTTGATTATGTTACCTTAATTAATTATACGGACCAACTTTAGTCAATTTTCATTGCGGGAGATAAGAGCTATTGAACAAAATATTCCTTTTTAGGTTGTAGTAGATTCACAGCAATATGGACTCTATGCCATTCGTTAGACATATTTTCAAGTGCGGGTAAGATTTATAATGTTATTCTTACTTACCGGTATAGATCTAAGCCCGTAATATGGTCAATATATTATCAGGAATCTTCGGCAAAATATTATGTCTGCGTATACCAGGCCCCTCAGAAAGTATTGCGAAAAAAAGTTTTTATATATGGGAGACTGGCCAGTTATAATGTTTTTCGAAAATATGATTATTTATAAGTAAAAATAAGTAAGTTCCAATTTCAAAATTTCCCTCCACATTTTTTGCGAGTTAATTCAAAGTATTGTGTCTCACTGAAATATGGATCTGCGCCGGGAACATTTTAGAGCTATGATTTTATACGATTTCAAGTGTCGCCTGAAACCGGATGAATCGTACGATAGACTTCAAATGGCATTCATGGATGAAGGCCCTTCCAAGGCAACCGTCTATCGTTGGTATAACGAATTCAAGCGCGGTCGACCAACTTTGGGGGATGACGAAAGAAGCGGTCGCCCTTTGACGGCTGTTACCGAAGAAAACGTGCTAGCAGTGAAAAATTTAATCCAAGACAATAGGCGAATTACATATCAGGAGATTCAACACATATTGAAGATTGGATCGGGAAGCGTTCACGAGATTCTACACAGCCATCTTCGCATGAGGAGGATAGTATCACGCTGGGTGCCGCACAACCTCACCGATGCTCAGAAGCAGGCCCGGGTGGAATGGTGCCGTGATATGCTTAACAAATTTGAAGCAGGCTCGTCTCGGCGTGTTTACGACATCGTTACAGGTGATGAGTCCTGGATTTATCAATACGACCCAGAAACCAAGCGCCAGTCGACTGTTTGGGTGTTTCAAAATGAGCCAACGCCTACCAAAGTGAAGCGATCTAGAAGCGGGGGTAAGATTTTGATCGCTAGCTTTTTTAATTTGACTGGCCACTTGGTATCAATTCCCTTACGGGATCAAAGAAGCATTAATGCCGAATGGTATACTACCAAATGTTTGCCAGAAGTTTTCTCTGTTATAAGCAACAAGCGACCAAACACAGGGCTCCGCGGGCTACTGCTCCACCACGACAATGCACCTGCGCACACCGCACTCAAAACGAGGGACTTCCTGGACAGCACGCCAGTCAAACTCCTGGGTCACCCTCCTTACAGCCCTGATCTAGCACCGTGTGACTTCTTTTTATTCCCAAAAATAAAAAATCAGCTCAAAGGGATACAATTTTCGTCGCCGGAAGATGCGCTGGCTGCGTTCGAGCAGGCTGTAAACGAGGTGTCTGCGGCGGACTGGAAAAAGTGTTTTGAAAACTGGTTTAGGCGCATGAATCTTTGTATAGAGGCTGGTGGAAAGTACTTTGAAAAGATTTAATAAAAATATATGTACGTATAGAACAATTTTTTTTAGTTTCGCAAAACTTTCTGAGTGTCCCACGTATATGGCGCCAACATCAAAGAACAATTGAGACACCAACTTCGAGCCTTAGCCATGTCGGAAATCACAAATATAAAGTCCTGTCTTGTTAAGCACTATTTTCACAAACACACGGCGGTGTTGTATTGATAAGATAAGTATTATTAACACGGGAACGAAAAACTCAACTTGGTGCAACAAAACATACATGTAAACAAGTCAAAAAAGACGACTACCGTCACTGTCAAATGAAATGACTGACGGTTATAGGCATGTTACCAAATCGGTAATATAATGGGTTTCTAAAATCATGATTCATATGTTATCTTGGTTTGCATTAAACTAGTAAGCCATACCAATTTCAAAATCAATTAGTTTAACATTAAAGAGGCGAATCGGTTCGATACAGGAGATCCTTGGAACAATTCAGTGTTTCAGGTAGACTATAAAAAAAACGATTCTTCGATATCAGACCATGTCATCATGCCTCAACCGTAACATAAATGGCGGAATATGTTTGAGCTGTGAAACGGAAGTAAAATACTAATTAATTAAAGACAAGCTGACCCGGCAAACTTTGTTTTGCCATAAAAAGACCAAACATTTATCTACCCTAACCTACCCTACCCTACCCTATCCTACCCTACCCTACACTACCCTACCCTACCCTACCCTAACCTACCCGACCCTACACTACCCTACAATACTCTACCCTACACTACCATACCCTACCTATATAGCCTATGTCCTTTCCCAGGTCTCAAAGTATCTTCATACCAACTTTCATATAAATCGGTGCAGCGGTTTAAGCGTGAAAAGGTAACAGACAGACAGACAGAGTTACTTTCACATTTATAATATTAGTATGGGTAATGAACCCCACTAGGAATCTTTTAGATAAGAAGTTAAAATACTTGTTTTTTTTTTTTTTTTTTTTTATTATCCAGAAATGATTTTGACACAATTTTTTTTAAAGTTCTGTCCATGGGCATAGACGATGCGCATCGAAATCTAATGAAGATAAAATTATTAAAAGAAAATGCGGGCAGAGAGCTCCGAGTGAATTTATTAGTAAAAACCGGCCAAGTGCGAGTCGGACTCGCGCACGAAGGGTTCCGTACCATTTTCGTAAAAAAACGGCATAAAAATGACGTTTGTTGTATGGAAGCCACCCTTAAATATTTATTTTATTTTGTTTTTAGTATTTGTTGTTGTAGCGGCAACAGATATACATCACCTGTGAAAATTTCAACTGTCTAGCTATCACGGTTCATGAGATACAGCCTGGTGACAGACAGACAGACAGACAGACAGACAGACAGACGGACCGCGGAGTCTCAGTAATAGGGTCCCGTTTTTACCCTTTGGGTACGGAACCCTAAAAAGTCATAATTCGAGTTTTGGCTCTCGCCTATTTCCTCCTCCAGTATTGGACAAAGGAGATATTACATTTTTACATAGATATGGCCCAAAATCAAATGATTTTGGGCCATCACTATGTACACTTCATAGATAAATAGGAAAAAAATATGGGAATTCCATAAAAATACTAACAAATTAATTTGTAGAAGGGTACAGGAGTAACAAAAATGATCATTTAAAGTTTTTTAATAAGATAACCCTATTTTTAGGGCAGCCATGACAGTTGTGTTTGACATGACTTTTGATGACTTTGACAGTTTTAAGAAGTGACGTCTTTGAGTCTTTCTTTGCTTTGGATATGTTTCGGAGTTTTTAGTGATTGTTTTACTACTACGGACTCTAATTGATTGCTTCTCTGTTAAAATTGAATTCGTGTTGTTTTTTACTGACGCAGATATTACGATGACACGTCAAACAAATGTCATTGTCAAAATTACATTCTTCACATACTGTCATTGTCGAAATGACATTTTTTGTATACTGCTGACCTGAACCACCATGTTTAATTGTAAATTGTGTTGCTCTACTTGACAAAGTTAATTGGAGTTTACATTGGAACAAAGTGAAATTAAAGAAAATAAAAAATAAAAACAGTTACCATATTATATAGCGATTTTTACATATAGTGTACTTTGTGCGATTTTTACATGCAGTGTACTTTGTGCTGGCCCAGGCTCCATACATTTCTGGAACATCTCCTTTAAAAGATATTCCATAAATTGAATAAAAAAGATACCTATATGTTGTGCTTATCCTCGTAAGGCCCAAGGTAAATTTTACAAGATGAGCTAAAGGCCCGATGTACAATACAATGAACAATATCACCTAGCATGGTTGCGGCCCAAGCATATTCAACTAGTTTTTTTAGAAAAAACTCAACCTAGATTTTTTTACTGTTTTTCTGGGTACTCTAAGTAAGAAAGGAATATATTACAGCCAGTTTTAAGTTGATATCTCGTGTTCATTCAAATGCACATTGTGCATTTATGGGATCAAATTTTATTTTTAAGAAATTTATTTTAATGATTTTTATATACATTTTTATAAAAAAAAAAAAAAAAACCAAAAAAAAAAAAAAAAAAATTATCACAAACAAGTTTCATATTATTAGCATTTTAATTTCAGCATAAAAGTAAGATCAATCAACAGGAACTGTTAATTTGATAGGATCTTGTTAAAAAAACGACCTCGGCATCGCCTATTTGTAGCATTTCTTGTTCCTCGACCCTTTCCACAAACTCTTCCGCACCCTCTTCCACGTCTATAACGTTCCATTTCAACTTTTTCACCATCTTCTTTAAAACTGTCATCACTTCTGTGTGACTATTCTGCAAACTGAATAATTCTGAAGGTTCGGGACGATACTCTGGGACCCCGATAACTTCATCTGAGTTCCAGAAGTCTTCAATCTCGAAATCGTGGGGAGACTCCTCAATTTGATCACTCCTGAGACCTACAAATAAAAAATCCTTATTTACGTTTTACTAATCAGTAACCCCCAACGTACAACACAATGAACATAATTTTTCGACGAAGTATTAAAAATACAAAAAAGTATTATTTAACTAAAATAAAAGCTATTCTAGATAAAATATACGTTTATCTTTAGATTAATCTAATTTTTTATGCATAATAAGCTTAGATTCAATTAATTAATTAAGATGTTTACTCACGTGTTTCCTAAATCTGCGGCATGGTGGCAGAAATGGTAAATTTTTGCAGATTGCTTATGAATTTTTCCTAAATGTCAGCTGTCGAAATAGCTCCCAAGGTATCAACTAATCTTAACATTTACGTCAAATGACAGTCGGCGGGAAAATTTAAAAGAAACATGTATTTAAACTAAATGTACATTGTAATGTACATTGGGCGTTTAGGAAAAGATTTTGTTTTTAGGTCTGGGCCGGAATGCTGCATGTTACTTTGTTCAATACATTGTCCATTGAGCCTTACGAGGTTAAATGTCATTTTTCTTTTTTAGGTTTCTTCTAGTCAAGCGTGCTACATCGTCAACCACATCATCGCTTACCATAAAGTGAGATAGTGGTCAAGCGCGAGCCTATCAATAATAAAAGAAAAATATATTGTTGCCAAATTTGTACACTAGGCTTCTGTTGACAGCGCAATTTTGAGCATCTTTTGAAGGTTCTAGTGCTTCTAAAAATAATGTATCATCAAAAAGGAAAACATAAGGGCACAGTATATATCTTTCTTTTTCAGTTTATGCAATATCTTTTAATTTGGTCCAATATTGGAAGAGGAAAAATGCAAGTGCCAAACCTCGAATTACGACTTCACTAAGGATATTCTGTTGGATGTCTGCGACCGTATTTCCTCTGAAATACCTATACTTTTAATTCCAAGTAGCTACGAATAAACTATAGAGTCAACGGTCGCTACTTTAATTCATAAAATATAGAATAGCTTGATCTCTGCGGCATATGTCAAACTGACGTATTATTATTAGCCTGTCAAGCGCATTTGTATGGATACTGACAGGGAGTTTTTGGCGGGATTTTTTTGGAGTGAAGTTCAGCGGCTGTTAATATTATTTGCCAATTGATTCCTAGTGGATATTGTGATATAAAATTGGTGTAGTTTTGTGTCTCAACTGTCTACGCAACTGGAAAATATGTGAAATCATTGACAGAAGCGATCTCAGGATAGTGGAGCGGAGAATTTTATTGTAATATTGACTACCTCCGCAAAGCTTACTGGGAAGGCTGACTCGATACAATTTGCTGCCAAATACTCCAAAAACCATTAGAATCTGTTACACCCGTATTCTAATGCATACTAAAGAATGTTAAAATTGCACTGAAGACGAGGCGGTATGGTCCAAGACCTTAGCCTGCCCGTGAAGGGCGAACAAACAAAAAAAGTATACTGACAGCTGTCGCAGAGATTAAGCTATATTCTATGAAGTATAGTGTGGTTACTTGAAAATTTTAATAATTTTAATTTTCTATTGGTTATTATTATTTCAGGAAGGCAATGAGAACAACCCATTTTCATTGGCCTTACAGGAACCCGGTGGCAGAGCGTGGGACTTTTTTAATTAGTCGTCAAAATTAAATAACATTTGATTAATAAATGTTTTCCCGTTATAAACAAAAAAACCGTCTTAGTAAAAATAAATCTACTGGCATTCCTAAGGTTTTTTTTTTAACTTGCGGCGTAGTGCACGTGTGTTGAAGCTTAAAGTGTTTTTTATATGTTTTATATAAATGATGTTTATAAAACTAATTCTTTAGACTTTTATTTTTGAGAAGCAAGTATGGGAACTAAAGTTCCTCCTCACATAAGCTGTCCACACTATTCATATCCACTGCAACTCCTGAAAGCCAGAATCAACTATGGCACCACCAGATAAGCGCCGGGATAATAATGTTCGACGATTCCTGGATAAACGATTCAACTGCACGATTCTAAAATGACGCCGTTCTTATTTACATGAGCATATGCATCTTTATTTGTTCCGACAAAACCATGCAAATACCGCGTGGTTAGCTCGCAGTTTCCGCCTGAACAGGCTCTTAGAGCCCGCAACGAAATTAATCAGAAAAGAACAGCGGCGACAAAAACAAAGATTCTATATCAAGCAGGAAACAGAACAAACCTAGGCCTCTGCAGGAGAAGGACAGATAAGCAAAATCCCGGAATAGCAAAATCCCAGATTCGCAGATAGACAGATTTGCATAATGGCAGATAATGTACTGTCGCCGCCAAAAAAGTTACAAATCCTAGTAACCTTATTATCAATTTGTGACCTATTTGCATTATATATCTGAATGGCCACTTTTAATTGTTATAAATGGTTAAGAAAATCTATTTAAATAAGTCAATGAGAAAAAAAAAAAAAAAAAGACAAAATTTCTGCAATAGAATGTTTGATACGTTTGGCCAAAGTTACAAAAACGAATTAATTCGTCTTATTTTTTTTTATTTTTTTTTATTTATGATGGGTTTGCTCTTGACTCTAGTCTAGGTCAGAGGTGACCGAGACAGAGTCTACGATGGAGTGAGTTTACCCAGAAGAAGCCTGTTCACTCTAACTTTGAAGAGATTCGGGTTGAATGCGTTCGGAAAAACAAACGCAGGTAGTAAGTTCCATTCATTCGCTGTGCGCATTATGAAGGATGTTTGGAAGCGCTTGGTGCGAATTGGTGGAATGGCAACTAGGTAAGGATGGTAACTTGCAGTGCGTTATTTTTGTTTTCTGTGTGGGTCTGTACTTCTGCCATTATGCAAATCTGTCCTTCTGCGAATCTGGGATTTTGCTATACCGGGATTTTGCTTATCTGTCCTTCTGCTGCAGAGGCAAACCTAGGTATACAGGCACAAAGGGATATAATGACCCCTGTATTCCAAGTCATATCCTCTGACTCGAATCCACCTCGAATCATTAACTAGTTATTTTTACCCGACTGCCGAAGGAGGCTAATGTGTTTATCAGTCTATGTATATATGTATTTTTGTTCCTGTATGGCGTTCTAAGAGGCCAAACGCGTTTGCCGATTATGATGATTCTTACGTCAATCGATTTGTCTTAACCCTGCAAGTGTCATTGGCTACATTTAAATTGGAAAATAGGAAAATGGCGGATTTTGGGCGCCAAATTGTGGAGGGCCAAATTTTTTTTCTTCCTAATCTTTCAACCCTGCAAGTGTCATTGGCTACATTTAAATTGGAAAATAGGAAAATGGCGGATTGTCGGCGCCATATTGTAGAGGGCCAAATTTTTTTTCTTCCTAATCTTTCGTGTTGCGTATCAAAATAAAGGTTTTCAAAAAGGGGTGATTTCAATAATATATAACATTTATATGTTTAAATGTACCTAATTCAAAAAAAAAATAAGGCGTTATAAATAAAAAATCAAAAAACCCGATTGCTTGAAAAGCGAACTAAAAAGACGTAAACAAGGAGAAAATCATAGTGTGCAGTCGGAGGATACGTTTAGTATTGGTCAGCCAGCTCGCGAATATGTTGTGGTGTTGGTTTTTTGTTTTTTTTTAATTGATATGCATTGTTATGGCATGGTCGAGTGAAAGTTCTTCATACTGACTTGCAATATAGGCCTGAGGTACAACAATTGGGTCTGTTTACAAATACACTGAGACACTGGATGACTTGGAACCAAACCTGGTACTGTTCTCCGCGGAAACTAGCCACTGATGTGTGGAACACTCTTTATAGTTCGATGAGATTGCAATCCGACACGATCGTCAACTGCCAAACTCCGGGTTGCCTGATTGACAAATTCTTAAAAAAAAAACGATAACACTGCCCGACCTAGAAATCGAACTCGAGACCCCACGCTCAGCACAGGTCCATAAAACAAGTATCAAAGAGGCAGTGACAGTTATTATTATTACACCTACATAACCTAAAAGGACAAAGCAAAGGAAGCCCGTAACGATAAATCAAATATTTCTTGACCCGTGTTCGCTCTCCTTGCTCCAATAAAATAGGAATCTTTTTATGCTGGTAACACTTTACGACCGAACTCCGGAAATACGTCGCGTTCCAAATTAAGTACGTTAAAAAGGCTGTGTATTGATTTCGAACATTCGATATACAAATAGTTTGAATTTGTAATGTTTTTTCAAAACTGTCGGATATTTCGCATTTTGAAATGAGAATCATTTCAGAATTTTCAGATGCTTTTTTTCTATCATGGTCACAACCGCTATTGCTGAGCTAGAAATCCTAACTTGGATTGCTTGGCCCAGCAAAGGGTCCTCGAGCTTTTCGGAAATAACTGATTACACAGGAACGGTAGAGTTTTCCGGTTCAAAAATTAAATTAGGATACTCAGTGTTAATTTAGTTTTTATCAATAAAATTATTTTCGCAATCGCAACAGTACTCTCAGAGAAATAGATACAGTTTTACCACTATACAACATTAGTTTGGATATCATTCTTGTTCTACAAAACCTCAGATCAAACAAAAAGTCAAGATGGAACGTTGCGAACGAAACTCATTCGAGCTCACAGATCTAATATTATAGCTCGACTGACAAGATATAGGGTAGTTTTGTTGTACGTGTGCGCGTGTAATTGTGTATTTATACGGCAAGGCGTAGTTTTAACCGGCTTCACCTTGTCGTTTGCAACGTTCCATCTTGACTTTTTATTTGATCTGAGCTCACAACAAGCACAAGGCACAATTACTTGTACCTTCCAGGATTTAATTTCGGACAGTGAATCAGTAGTAAATTGACACGAAAAGGAGAACAAGGCGCACTCGATCAGTTCAGATCATCAATCAGATCTAACTTTTTAACCGACTACAAAAAGGAGATGGTTCTCAATTCGACATAATTTTTATGTACAATTTTAAACTTTAAAAAAAAAATACACCCGACTTCCAAATAAAAACACTTTAAGTGAAAAATAACTTTGAATTTCGGATGTAGTTGTATGTTTTTATGTAAGGACTAGTTGACCCGGCAAACTTTGTTTTGCCATAAAAACATCAAACATTTTATCTACCCTACCTACCCTACCCTACCCTACCCGACCCTACACTACCCTACCCTACCCTACACTACCCTACCCTACGCTACACTACCCTATCCTACACTACTCTACCCAACACTAACCTACACTACCCTACCCTACCCTACCCTACCCTACCCTACCCTACCCTATGCTACCCTACCCTACCTACCTACCTACACTACACTACTCTACCTACCTACCCTACCCTACCCTACCCTACCCTACCTTACCCTACCCTACCCTAACCTACCCTACCCTACCCTACC
Organism: Orthosia gothica; assembly: GCA_949775005.1. Lineage (NCBI taxonomy): Eukaryota > Metazoa > Arthropoda > Insecta > Lepidoptera > Noctuidae > Orthosia > Orthosia gothica. Next base: position 24,320,405 of record OX459036.1, read on the forward strand.
TACCTACACTACACTACTCTACATACCTACCCTATCTACCTACCTACCCTACCTACCTACCCTACCCTACCCTACCCGACCCTACACTACCCTACCCTACCCAACACTACCCTACCCTACGCTACACTACCCTATCCTACACTACTCTACCCAACACTACCCTACACTACCCTACCCTACCCTACGCTACCCTACCCTACCTACCTACCTACACTACACTACTCTACCTACCTACCCTACCCTACCCTACCCTACCCTACCCTACCCTACCCTACCCTACCCTACCCTACCCTACCTACCTACCTACACTACAATACTCTACCTACCTACCCTATCCAACCAAACTTTTTTTTTTTTTTTTTTTTGCTTTTAAACCTTCCCTGTATTCTGTCGAATATAACAAAAAAAGAATTATTCAAATCGGTCCAGCCGTTCTCGAGTTTTAGCGAGACTAACGAACAGCATTTGATTTTTATATATATAGATTGTAGCAGGTGGCGTTCCGTAGTTTCTGCCTACTTCCATGGGAAAGGCGTGAGTTTATGTATGTATGTATGTAGGTGTTCCTGCTGTTTTTGTTTCTTCCTTTTTCGACACCGACTTCCAAATGAAAACAATACAAAGTGATAAATTACTTCTATTTCGTTTTTATGTTGGCTATTAGTAGAAGCTAAAAACAAATAAAATAGTTTTTTTATTACCTTTTTATAACAACTTACTCGACCTTGTGAATCGTAAACAACCTTTAACGTAACTAAAGGATGCTCGAGATATACCAAGAGATAAATCCGAGCTTGGGCTTAATTTATTGACAGGTTTATTGAGATTATTTTACACATGTCGAGCAGATTATATTGCAAGGATACTGTAGCTATAGGTAGCAAGGATACTGATAGTCCCCGTTTTAATATAATGTTTCAGTATTTTCTTAAAGTAAAGCGCCTGCCTGGGTTCGAACCTACAACCTACAACTTTTAAGTCGCGGCCGATACCACTGGGTCACCACTTCTCTCAAAAACGGTAAGGGAAAACATCGAGAGGAAACCGGCATGTCCTAGAACCAAAAATTCAAAGACATGCGACATCTACCAACCCGCACTGGGCCCGCGTGGTGGATTACGTCCCATCCTCTCTCACAGGGAGGAGGAGTTTGTCTCAGCAGTGGGAACATTAATAGGCTCATGATGATGATGATGATGGTTTTCTTATAAAGTCGGTGGGTATTTTCAGTCGCTTCAGAAGGAATACAATTATTGGTGATGTTCTTCAGAAAGGCCAGCTGCGCCAATACAGTACTCATAAAACCGGCGTTAGTTAATGACGAGATGTATGAACAAAGCAGTATGTAAGGATAGATAGGAGGAAATAACTGTGCACCTGGCGCTGTCACGTGACTCTGATGTTTGACTCTAGCTATTGGTGCACGAGGCGAACGCGGGGCGCTGCGCGGGTATACGGGAGTGGGGTCGATGACATTGGATGTGCACAGTTGTTAATTTATAACCATGTTTTACCTACTGTTAGTCAATATGACAATTGGAAACACCAAATGTAGATAACCTAGCTATAAAACTAGGGGTACATAGAATAGTCTCTACGAATGCCGTTATATTTGTACATAGAATAGTCTCTACGAATGCCGATATATTTGAACATAGAATAGTCTCTACGAATGCCGTTATAATTGTACATAGAATAGTCTCTACGAATGCCGATATATTTGAACATAGAATAGTCTCTACGAATGCCGATATATTTGTACATAGAATATTCTCAACGAATGCCGATATATTTGTACATAGAATAGTCTCTACGAATGCCGTTATATTTGTACATAGAATAGTCTCTACGAATGCCGATATATTTGTACATAGAATAGTCTCTACGAATACCAAAAAGGCAAAAGTGGCCTCATCTTTCATGGGGTACTGTACAAAATGTTACAATAAAATTCCTCCCCATATTCTAGAACTGAATGAGACGAAATTTAAAAATTGTATAAAACGCACACTATGCAGGCAGGCATATTATAAGTTGGGGGATTATATCACTGATAAAAATGCTTGGCTCAATGCTAGTCCTGCTCCACAACCACTAGGGCGCAAAAACAAATGATATGTTTATGTTTGTGTTGTATAGACTCGATTTCTTTTAGTATTGTATAGCTGCACAGCGCGTGTGTGGGTACTATGTACCCAACTGTAAATCTACCATTTGCTATACCTATGTGTCGTTCGTTGACTTGTGTGTGCCCTGGCAGTTGAGTGTGTCATGCTCTCTCAAATGTCTCTCTGATGGTGGCGCGTGTGTTGGATCATTCGGTTCCCTTCATGATGGTTGAGCTGGGTGGTGCCGATTCATGCGTCATGTTCGTGAACGGGCGCCGTCAGTTGGGATTGGTCATAACTCAACTGCTTCGGATGTTGATGTTTTTCTAGTACCTATTGTATAACTGCACAGACATGTGTGAGTACTCTTAATACTTTATACCTTTACATAGTGTAGTGTGTAGTGCTATTCTGGGTGCATTGTCCTCACATATGTGAATTTATTAATGTATATGTACTCATGTACCTAAATATTGTAAAACTCTTTTTTTTTTTTTAAAAGATTAAGTATGGAGTTTCTTGTGCATTCTTCTCCATAACAAGCTACTTTCCGAATGCACGGTAGAATCATTTTTTTTTTTTTTTAAAAGAGTAAGTATGGAGTTTCTTGTGCATTCTTCTCCATAACAAGCTACTTTCCGAATGCACGGTAGAATCAACTTTTATTCCATGTAAATTTAAAAAGTATGGAATTTCTTGTGCATTCTTCTCCATAACTAGCTACTTTCCGAATGCACGGTAGAATCAACTTGTATTCCATTTAAATTTAAATTGTGACATTCAAAAGTGCCGCTTGGTGGCCCAGTTGAAATAAATATCTTTTGTCTTTTGTCTTTTTGTCTTTTACCGATATATTTGAACATAGAATAGTCTCTACGAATGTCGATATATTTGAACATAGAATAGTCTCCACGAATGCCGATATATTTGAATGTACATCAATTGCATCGTGAGCAGTCGACTCACTTACTGTCTTGCTAATATTTATATCACAGCTTGAGTAAAAGTCCAGGGTGTTCATGGCCAACCTTTATAAAATGAAGAGGCACCGAAAGCGTAAAAATAAGACTGAGCATCTTGGAGTTTGAATTCACCAGAATTTTGCCATACATATTAGAGACCACCTGATGTCGCGAAGCAAATCAAATTGCCGATAGGTGACATCGCATACGTATCTATTATATTAGACTAGTGCATGTTATTTTTATTGTTAATTGGATCGCGCTGGACCACTATCTCACCTGATGGTAAGTGATGATGTGGTCGACGGTGAAGCATGCTTGTCTGGAAGTAACCTATTCACTCTTGACTAAAAGACCTTTAAATTATATCGCATTTCATCCACATGCACATACATGAAAATAAAATTACAGATTACAATTTGTATGGTCTATAAGTAATAATAATAATTAGATTTATAATTTCAACAACTACAAATAAAAAATTACAACTGGTTGGTAGAAGAGACTTAGACAGGCGCTGTATGAACAAGATCTGAGTCCTTAGTGCGAGTTTTTACTCACGGTCAATCGCGTTAACGTAAACGTCAATTTGTATGGAAACTGGATAAGCGCCGTCTGGGGACGGTAAGGAGAAACCTCTTTTTTTGTATACATTTTGACATAAGAGATTTACGTAACACGAGTGAGCGTGAGTCTCGCGTGAGTAAAAACTCGCACTAAGGCCACTGTACGCAATTAGTGAACCCTGCCTCTTAAACTAGGGTTACCTGTATCTTAAGAGAAAAAACCCTGTAAATTTCGTTTAGTAAAAATAATTTGCATAACGGCCACAAAGCCACAAATCGATATATCGATATATGATAGACTGTTTCAAAAACTCAGAGCACACACCGAGCAAATTACGCCACATGTCATAATTTAAAAAAAACTCAACACTCCGAAAACCAGAACATACCTCCCATTAACAACAGTTGTTACTTCTTCAATCTATTTGACCCTAGTACCAAGCTGTGATGCAAACTCTCTGTCTGCTGATACCCCTGCAACGCGAGCGTGAAATTGTGACGTACTTGAGGTATGGGTACATGTGGGCACGCGTGGCAATACTGGTGAATATTGCTGGCAACCCCGTCGAGTAATTGCCATAGAGTAGAGTAGGGTATCGTTGTGATTTTGGCGGGCGAGTTTGTCGATGGTTTTATTTATCTATTTATTTTACAGAAAGCTTACTTTAGGTTTATTTACTGTAATGTAGAACTGAAAGATCATTCATGGGTAGGTAAATAAAAATATAGTTTATTAAGCAAATAAATATCTTAAGTGTAAATCTGGTAATATCGATTTATTCGATATCTTAATTAGAAAAAGTGTTTAAGAGTTTTTCCAACACCAAATTAATAGTCTGGCGACTATTTTTGTGCCGCGTCTAGTTTAAGAATACATCACCCTCACTAAGATGAAGACAGTGTGCGATATTTTGCAGAATAAGATGAAAGGTGACTATAGAATTTTTACTTAAAGTACCACTAAAAGATCCAACTACAGCCTCCAGCTGGTCAGCCAACCGTCTTATTGCTAAAACCCTTTTCAAGAAATTACTTCTTTTTCAGCAACACACTCAAAAAATCGACAAAGCGATTGAAATGAATTAGTGAAGGACATTTCAAATTATCGAGACATCGATAAAATCAACCTCCAAACATTACCAACTCTAAGCCCCATCAAGTGAGGGGTGAAATGTAATATTCATAACAGTCCTTTGTGCGGCCATTTCGCGGCCGCGGGGTTGAATAGCACTCCCTTGCTCTCTCTGAAGTACGGTCAACTGCATAGAGAAATAAAAATACTAATTTAATCTTCTATCACATCATTCAAAATTATTTGCCTAGTGTATGAAAAATCAGCACTTAAGAACGTCTCAACCGATTTTATTTATTAAAAGCTTTGGTTTTAATCTGGCTTAAAAAATAGTTTTTTAGTGTTTTTTTTTTGTTTTGTTCTTAATTGTTAGGACAAAGTTTGTATGAAAGATTGTTTTATAAAAGTCTACCGGAAATTCAATTACACCCGTGCGAAGCCGAGGCAGGTCGTTCGTCATCGCCATCATCATCATCTACCTGCCCTTTTCCCAAAATATGATGCTTGCGGTCTGACGCCGTCGCATTATCACTGCCTCCCTGGCGCTTGGCGGGTTGCTAGTACTTAATAGATATTATAAATTAAATGTTTGGATGTTTGTTAATCAATCATGCCTCAACGACAGAACGGATTTAGGTGAAACTTAGCACATAGTTAGCCTTGTCCCGTTACTAGAGTTGGCCCTTAAGGTTGCCCTAGTCGACGGCATGACCTATTTTGTGCGCGGTGTTGAAATGCATGGTATCTCATCCGACAATACGTGCGAAATTGACAGATGCTGTGATGAATTGTGTGAATACACACTTTTGCAAAAGATTGTGTAGTGAAATGGATGATGATTGAGGACGAAAACGAGCGCGTGAAATTTTATAAACAGACCTTTGGGAATATGGATATCATGAAAAAACTACTAAATGTATCTGTTCAAAATAAAATTATTATCATTCATTGTTGAACTACTAATCTATCCCTGTATGTGGACTGTTTTGCAATTTTCGTTCTTCTTATGGTATTTATTTGTGCCCAAAGAGGCGTTAAAATAAGTGTTGAAATATAAAACTTTCGACGCTCATAACTTTCAAATATTTTTTTTCACTTTTTTGTTTCCATACAGGGCTAGATAATGATGAAACAAATTTATTTATTTATATTTTTATTTTTTTTGGACTTATACTCTTCAAACAGTGGAGTAATCACCAGACTACATTTGTATGGAAGAATGATCGACTAGGGCAACCTTAAGATACATTTTATCCATCCGAGTGCAAGTCTTTGGGACAATTCCCGCTTTTTTATGTTGACAGAAGCTAGTTGAATCATGAAAACAGCCCTTAGTTCTACGCGATAAAATAGCTGACAATCTCAGAAGGATTGATGACATGTACGTGCAGTTGACTGTACTCAGTCAGCACTCTTCGGTACTCGGATCATTGGCGATTGTATGCTACCACCTGTCGTGTTTGGTCGGCTATTTTGTAATGTAATGATGCAATAAGAATATGGGGCCTGTACTATATAGTTTGCTTTGATTTATCGGTGATTTAGCTTCTGCCATCGGCTTTCCCCGTATGAAACTCGGGCATTATCCCGTGTTTAAAAGTATGCTATATCCAGGGTTGACCGGTTTTTAAATTACTTATAGTTAAAATACGAAATTGAAATACAAATACGTATTTGGTATTTGTAATTCAATCACCTACTTCTTAAAAATGTAATTTGTAATTGGTATTTCAAATACATGACGCTGACGTATTTTGTAATTAGTATTTCAAATACTTATATGCCTTTAAAATATATTTGAATATAAATACATTAGCGTCTAGGGCAGTGGTGGCCCAGTGGTAACGGCCGCAACTTATATTTTTTAAGTCGTGGGTTCGAACCCAGGCAGGCGCTTTACTTTGTGTAAATTATTTCATCACAAAACGGTGAAGGAAAAAATCGTGAGGAAACCGGCATGTCTTAGAGCCAAAAATTCGAAGTTATGTGACATCCACCAACATGCACTGGGCCCGTGTTGTGGATTACGGCTCATTCCCTCCCACAGAGAGGAGGCCGGCACGCACAACGGATCAAATGCGAGTCTAAGTGCGGAGAAAGGGTCCATCTATCCTATCCTATCCTTAATACATTTGCGTTCTGCAAATAATGGCAACCCCGTACGTCAAATTGTCTAGTATCTTGAAACTTATCATTTCAAACGGTTATTTTCACGAAACTGCCGCGTAACGTATTATTAAGTTTGTCGATGTATGATCGACTGTACTTAGTATTTTAAATAAAAATATTTGAAATACTGTATTTTATATTTCATATTTCTAATACACGACTTACAAATAATATGTATTTCATATTTTAAATGCATGCAGAATAGTATTTTTTAATATGTATTTTATTAAGGCAAAACATGTATTTTGCCCAGCTCTGGCTATATCCTAATCCAGGATATGGTCTACCTGTGTCATTTCATACATTATTCCAGCCGTTTAAACGTAAAAAGGTTCCAAACATTCAGACAGAGTTACTTTCGCATTTTATATAATATCAGTTTGGAATTATGGATAGTATCTACCTGAATTTGACTCAGCCTGCAATTATTGCTTGCTAAAAATCCGTCGAGTTCGTTCGGGCCGTTGGTATCAGTAGATAGTTTACTTAAAACATTTAATAAAGCAAAGATATGCAATTCATCTCACAGATTGATTGTAATTAATAGAGGGAGATAGGTACACAATTTATATGCAATACTTGACTTAAGATCCTATGTCCCCTAGCTGGGGCAGAGGGCGTCCACAGAAGTCTTCCATAGTCACCAGTCTTGAGTTTCGCACTTCATCTCGCTCCATGTCATTCCGATACTCGTCGCTTCAGCCAATACGGTGCGTCACCAGGTTTGACGGGGACGGCCACGCTTCCTTTTTACCCGACTGCCGAAGGAGGGTAATGTGTTTATCAGTCTATGTATGTATGTTTGTTCCGTTATGGCGTTCTAGAGACCAAACGCATTGGCCGATTTTGATGATTCTTACGTTAATCGATTCGTCTTAACCCTGCAAGTGTCACCGGCTACATTAAAATTACAAAAAAGAAAAATGACGGATTTTGGGCGCTATTTTTTCTTCCTAATCATGTCATCCCATAAAGTGTTGGGTATCAAAATGAAGGGTTTTAAGAGGTGATTACAAAAATATATAATACTCATATGTTTAAATGTAGCTGACTCAAAAAAAAATAACGAAAAAGTTGTAAATAAAAAATAATAATAAAAATAACAAAAATCCCGACTGCTTAAAAATCCAACTAAAAAGACATAAACAAGTAGAAAATAATGCTGTGCAGTCGGAGGATACATCTGGTTTTGGTCAGCCAGCTCGCGCATATGTATTTGCCGACTGCACGGCATGTTTTTCTACTTGTTTACGTATTTTTAGTTGGATTTCGGGTTTTTTGTTATTTTTAAATATATTTTTGTCCTTGAGGATTTCAATCCAAGGCCTGTTTAGGAATCTGATCGAAATCCCTATGGAGCGTGTGACCATCTCCATTTACGACGCTTGATCTGGCGGTCGATCGAAGTCCCATGGCATCTCTCCAACCGCTCTAAATTTGAGATGGTCTCCGGCCAGTTATTTCCGAGGATGCGACGAAGACATCGGTTGACGAAGACCTGGATTTGGCGTGAGATGTCCTTTGTTACCTTCCACGTTTCGCACCCGTATAGCAGCATGGATTTTAACCCTTCGGCCCAGTTTCAATTCCTCCAGTCTTAGACACGACGCTCCCGAGATACGTGAATTTGTGGACCCGCTCCACAATCTCTATCCTATGCAATATTTACGCTCACTAAAATCTTCTGTTCTTCTTCATTGAGATCTACGCTTTGGTAACGTGCGCCTAGCAATTTTTTTTAGACCGACCTTGATAATTTAAAGTGCATGTAAATTATTAAATTGAAATACATAAATGCCTTGATATTGAGTTCTAAATTATTATTTTTGGATTCGCAATGAAAGACATTTTTAGACCCAAGTCTTAAAACTCAGAACTTAGAAAGACATGAAACAATATTTCTTTTTTCCAAATCAAAATTTTACACAATTAATAAATAAAAACAAAATATTTTCCACTGTCCTTCGCCAAGTAAAAAGAAAATCCAGCACAATTAGAGACATTGCTTCACAATCCTGGCTTCTCAATTTAATTTCACAATAGCCTCGGGCTATCATCCCAGTAATGGCCTCTGTTTAGCGATGCTCGCTATGTTTGTTGTTGAATTAACTTCACGCTTGTTTTTTTGTAGGGGTGGGCAGGAACGTAGGTTATGTGTTTGTAGAAGATAATGTTGACTAGCAAATGAATAATCTTCTCCTACTCTGTCCTCCTCATACTACTGATTTTGTTCATTCTTCCTTTCATATTCAGTCTAGTCTTCTCTGGAACGCGCTTCCTCTCGAAATCAGGACGGCCACCAGTCGGTATGCTTTCAAGCGAGTATACTGCGGGACACGTAAGTTGAACCAAAATGTATTATCGTTTTACTGAAATTAAACCATTTAAACCAAAATAAATCCCTTTGCTACGACCTAACCGTTTAAAACATATAATTTGTCAACGGTTAGATCATAAAGAAAATACTAATTTCGGTTTAAATCGTTTAATTTCAGTAAAACGATAATACATTTTGGTTCAACTTGCGTGTCCCGCAGTATACTGCGGTTTTACTTTCAGCGGGGAGAGAGGTCATCTCTATAACTTCTTTTCGCTACTTTATCAATATATATATATTTATATAGGTATGTATTATAATGTGTATATTGTAAAATATATATTTAAGCGGCTTATTATTGTTATTTTTTGTTTTGTTGTTGTATTCCACGGTTTAAACAATGCACCTGCCATGTTATCTCTTCACCACCCATGGTTGACTGGTAGAGAATGCCTAAGGCATTAAGTCCGCCTATGTACCTTTGTGCATGAAGTTTAAATAAATAAATGAAATTAGGTGTATAGGTAGGTGTTGACTAGCAAATATTTACGTAGAGTTTTCCAGTTTTACAAACAGCGCAGAGAATCATTTTATCTTCATGACACAGCTATTGTACCGAAAGAATCAATTAACAGACAGAGTGCAGTGGCGGCTTATAGTGATATCGGCCGCGACTTATAAGTTGTAGGTCGTGGGTTCAAACCCAGGCAGGCGCTTTACTTTGTGTAAAATAATTAAAGAAAACAGTCCGAGTAAAGCTCGCAAGAAACTGTGGATCCCCAAATACCCTCTCCTATGTTGAGCTAGCAGAAAAGCTCCCAGCGGGCCATAAACAGCCATGGCTTACTTGGAAATCCCTAAACCGGTTACGAAGCCAAGTGGGCCAATGTAAACAAAAGACGATGCTCCTTATTCAGATGGGGTACTCCAATCAGCCACACCACAGACGATGCCCCATCTCCTGTCCTGCTCCTTATGTAAAAATACCTGGACCATCATGACCTTTGTGAGGCCAGCGCTAAGACTATCGATGTGGCTGAATGCTGGTCGAAGAAAATTTTGTAAAGGAATCATCGAAGATGATTGTCTAGCTGTGGACTGCTTAGACTAAGATATCTGATGATCAGCGGGATTGACAACCCAGTGTACACCGAACCATATCGCCACTTCTACAAGTTGTTTTATTAAATCCCATCTGTTTTACTAAATAAATTTTAAGCTATAACAGCAACAACAAGCCCCAAGATACTGAAAAGTCTTTGGCAATAAGAGACAGCTATCCATCCACAGATTGGCCGCAGTAAGTGCAGCTTAACCTTGAAGAACGAACCCACTGCGCGGTTGTTACGTAGCCAGAGCCACGCGCGCTAATCCCAAGTTAAATGATTGATCAAACAGGTGAAATATACAGCGTTCAATATACTCATTAAACCGCCATCTTGAAGAGCTTACATAGAGTAAAGATCATTACTATTAAACGGCCCACTGTAATCTTCATCTCATACCCTCCCGTTTCAACATGAATCATAAATACACCATTATTTATTACAAAATACAATTTCACCCACCTACGTATACTTCTTGTTTATTCCGACCTACCTACACGGACCTATAATAAAAATAATTCCAACAAAAAAACATCTTGGGCCTGTTCTCCTTTAAATAAAACAAAAGAGACCACAAAGACATGTCGGTAAAACAATTGAGTGTTTGTCGATAGTAAACGTCCCAACACTGGCCGTTCGATTTTCGAAATTGAATTCTTTTGCAATCAAAATAAGGGTGAGACTTGTTCGGCGCAGTACGTGTCTTGCAACGGTTTTGATGCGCGGGAAATGAAAGTGGTTACATATTTATAAAATGGAATCGATTTTTAAATGAGCCAATGGTGGTGCTCGTTTGGGGAGGCGGGTAGCGGCAGGCCCCACCCAACGTTGAATGTCAGATGAACGTCTCGCGCGCTTTTTTGCTCATTCGCTCAGCGTCCGCCGACGCGAGCGGTCGTTTAAAACGATGTGATTGCCTTGAATATTTATCATGTTTTTAACATCACTTACTGCCTACTGGACAATTTTATTGGTATATATTTTACAGTAGTACATAGTTAAGTGTATTGTTTATTGATGTTCTTTGATGTAGTTACTTTGAATTGGTAATTTTGTTGATGCTTCATCATACATTATAATGATTTCATTGACTTAGGCAATTAGTTTTGCCGCATAAAAACGAATGAGAGATTTGATTATATTTATTTTCAAATGAATTTTAATTAACCTTCTAGCATCGATTTAAATATTAAACCAAATAGAATAGACAATATATTTTATAAGAAATGCGAACTTAGGCTTTTTTTATTTTTACGCCATCCTGCAACTACTCAGACGTGTGCACATACGAACAACGCACATAAGAAAATAAAATTCAAAATCCTTCCATCAAGACCAACTTATGCAATATCAATAGCTCGCATCGATTTGTCGATAGCGTAAAGTATCGATATTTTACGACGACGCGACGCACAATACTATCTCTTGCTGATCCCATCGACTTATGGCAAAATACTCGCGTCATCCGCACTGGTTTAGCGTTGAAATATTGGTTATAATAAACATAGACAGTCTTTACTTAGGTATGTTATGGGGTTAGTTGGACTGATATAGGGTGCCTAGGTTCTGTGGGCAAGTTCAATAGTACTCGTACTACCTAAGTAGTTAGGACCTGCTGCTCATTGTAGGTAGTAGCAGGTACTAAGAATACTATTTGCATGAAGTAGATGTAGCAGTTTTCTGACGAGATTTTGCCAAGACGGCCATTGAGTCACAATATTAAAAGAAACCGGCCAAGTGCGAGTCAGACTCGCGCACGAAGGGTTACGTACCATTATCGCAAAAAAACGGCAAAAAATCATGTTTGTTGTATGGGAGCCCCACTTCAATATTATTTTTTTTCTGTTTTTAGTATTTGTTGTTATAGCAGCAACAGATATACATCATCTGTGAAAATTTCAACTTTCTAGCTATGACGGTTCATGAGATACAGCCTGGTGACAGACAGACAGACAGACAGATGGACCGCGGAGTCTTAGTAATAGAGTCCCGTTTTTACCCTTTGGGTACGGAACCCTAAAAACAGGCAATAATAAAAAACAAGTTAAATAAAAAAAACTGAAAATGTATGAAACAAGAAAATATTCCCGTAAATTTGCCGTGATCGTATGCCACCTACTGTAACTAAACAATACATTCTGCACGTAGCATACGACCACGATTTTACGGGCATATTTTCTTGTTTCATACTTTTTAGAGCATGATTTCTCAGTATTCGGGTTTTAGTGTTAGAACAAACTTTTTATTTATAGTGTTTTGGGGATTTTGTCAAGCCTGAGAGAACAAATGAACATAAATGCATACATACGTACTTCCATAACGATCAACAAACACTTGCGTTGCGACGCCGTAGTGGGTAAAAAGTAGTTTTCATGACTTTGACGGGATATGTCTCGCAAACGGTACGTTTGACAAAAATATGATGCACCAAACCCTACCTTCATTTTAAAATCCCTGTTCAATAGTTCAATGATACCACACATGATGGGGTGGGCGAATTTTTTCCGTATGCAATTTAATGTGACGTCTTATAGCCTTTAACCAGCGGACAAATAAGACGCTTCCAACGACACCTCCTTTGTCAAATTATGATAATTAGTTATGAGGGAGCAGTTGAATATACATACATACACACATACCGGTCAAAAACATAACCCTGCCTTTTGCTTCGCCGTAGTCGGGTAAAAAAATTTCCACATAATGTCATGTATAAATTCGTCAAATGTTAATGAAGAGGTGTATAGTACATCCACATATCACCAGATAATATTTAAGTCCTAAGTGTAGGCCTATTGCCATCAACCTGACCCCCAAACCCCCAAATCTTCCCAAGATAATACGAAGTTACTATATAACAAGCCACATCTTCAGCCAGACTTGTCAAAATTTAAACATTTGACATCACACATCAGTTCAGCAGTATCACTACAAATTCAAAAATGGAAAGACATCCATTTCAAGTCACACAGCATTCCTCAAAGAAAGACTGACTGGAGTGATCCGAATCCCTCTCAGTGTTGACGGGGAAAGCTTAGACGAAACTAGTACCAACCTACAAGATTCGTTCATAGTCTGTGGATTGTACGGCCGTTAGGTTTGAGTGCAGATTTGTCAATGTTGGTAGCACTGGATCGGCCATCTTAGTTATTGGAAGATTGGAAGGATGTTGGATATCTTTGATTGATGGCACTTTATTTTTAGCGTACCTAATCGACGCGCGAATTGAGTGATAAAATGGTGAATTAGGGAAATGGTGGTTGTGAGTCACTGTAAAATGTTTGTTTTGTGTTATTTTTTTTTTACTTTTCTCCACACTAGGAATGTCTCCTGTATCATGGGCGTGTTTTTTTTTTATAGGGCAAACAACCAGCAGTATACTAAAAATATACAAATTGTCTTAAACATATGACTTAACAAATATACTACCCACTAAATTTTCCACAGATTAATACTTAGACTAAGACAAAATGATTAGCAAATCTTATTGTAGTCAGGATATGTTGAAACATTAAAAGCTACTGTTGATCCTTCAAAATTTTGATTATGTTAGTTCTTAAGGTATATCTGCTTACAAATAATACGAAGTTTACAAACATATAAACTCACAAACACCCAGAGCCGGAACAACTATCTGTAGATCATACAAATATTTATTCCGTGCGGGAATCGAACCCGCGACACGCAGCGCAACAGTCAATCGCTCAATCACTGCTCCAACCGTGAGCTTCTTTTACGCTGAAGTGTCTCCTAAAATAATGTAATCATCATCATTTCAGACGAAAGTCATGTATTGCTCCAACACAGGGAACATAGTCCTCCCCCAAGCGTCGCCACATAGACCTGTTCTATGCTTCTCCCATCCAGTAGATTCCTGCGATTTTCTCCAGGTCATCGGTCCACTGTCTGGACCATCAGTATTATCAATTTTAAATAGGTATTGGTCAGTATAGGTCACGTTTTTTTATAGAGTTAGGCAGATACTACAGAATTCCACTTGCTACGATCCTCATCCATAGGGGAGATGTAGGCAATCGGGATCAGTTGGCAATCGTGATCACGTAATAAAATAAAAACCAAACGCGAGTGAGCGATTGTAACATACCTACATGGCAGTCGAGGACCAATAGCGTGCGTCGGCGACGGCGGCGGCCAGTTCCCGCCACGCGCTTGTCAGTGATACACGTGAACACGTTTCGACCAGTTTTGATGTAATTTTTCGTCTCCATTGTTTAGAAGGTAAGTTACGAAATATTTGAGTTTTTACTGTGACCATGGTATTTTATTTTAGCCGTAGTATTAAACTTCTTAATTTATCAATATAAATTTCTATTAACAAGTGTTGTGTTTGTGCTTAGGTATTTTTTCTCGATGTTCTCAATGTAGGCAATTGGAATCGAATCGAATTTTGCCGACAGTGATCACCATTGCCTACACAAAGTAGTTTATTAATGAAATTGTTATGTTATTGGTTTCAGATGGTGAAAGTACGTCCAAGAAAGACAACCAAAGCCAACTGGACTATGGACCAGCTGACGAAGGCTGTGACAATTGTTGATCCCCATTGTAAACATACTGATCACCATTGCAAACCATGGTTGACAATGGTGATCAATACTGTTTTTTTTTTAAGTTACTAGTGTTCCTAAAATAAGTATTATATGTGATTTAAAGTGATCTCAATTAATAGTACCAAAGCCAAATTATGCAAATAGACAAAAATAATAAACGATTTAGTAATAAACATGGTTTTATTTGAATTATTGCTTAGGTGATCCCAATTATATACATCTCCCCTACATACTTACTCCTTAAGCATTTTTTTTCAAGTTTCCTCTAAATTTTTTAATGGGATGTTATTAAACGGGCGAATAATATACTGAATGGGCGACTATGATACTAAGTAAGTAACTATTTATCCGGTTTGAGTAATACCTTGAAGGAGGTTTTGTGAGCTGTGGTAATAATATTGATACATAGTTTAATTGTATTTGGGGTTCTATTTTTTCTATTTTAGATTATTCTTTTGAAAATAGCTAAACAACCATAGAGGCGACATCGCAGTGCAGCGCGAGAGTTCGGCAGGCTTATTATCTTTTGCAAGAGTAGAGATAGCGATCAAACGCTTTATGTCATAAAAGTTAGAATACCTGCAGTGTAGGTATGGTAGGTCCTACACAATCGTTTGCTAATCGCTCGCTGTTTGTCAAATGCACTTATTTGAAAGAAAAACTGCCAACAACTCTAAAACTTCTGAATGGAAGAGCAATTATTGCGCAAAAATCGCTATCGTTTTGCTCTTGCAAAAGATACGTAATAAGCCTGCCGGTGTATTCGTGTTTACAATGAATAGTCCAAGAGCGAGCGAAGTGAGCTCGGGAGGTTAGGTAACTCTGACACTGATAGGTTAGGTTCGAAGGGGATGACGAAAGCTGAAGTGAGCGAGAAAAGGGAGTGAACTTTTCTGCCGTCATCTCCTTCATGTTAGGTTACTTTAGACCCTGCAGACAGAAAGAGGAGCCTCCGTCTCCGTCGACAATCTTTTATTTTCAAGTCGCTGTTTTAAACATTTGTATTCGCCCACTGTTTGTCGCTCACTTTGTATTTCAGTAAGCCTTATTCAGTATTTTTAACACCTTTAATTAGAATTTATTTTCTCTCGTTTAAATACTATCCATTTTAAATTAACACACATGGCCCAGTTGCGTTATATCCTGATTAAAGCAATAAAAGTTATTACCTAATTATCATAATGTTTCCTACCAAACCTATGGAAAAACTCGTAAAAGTCTACTAAGGGTCACCGACACACTGCGATTTCTCTGAGGCCGAAACCACAGTGCTAATACGCTTCTCTTAATGCAAAAACATAACTAAAAAACAAAGCATTTTTTCCTCCATTCTTACCTCCAATCTTCCAGTCTTACCGGATTCAGCTGAGCACCAGTGTTTTACATGGACCGACTGCCTATCTGACCTCCACAACCCAGTAACTGGGTAACACGGTACCCCTTGGCAAGACTGGTGTCAGATCTCAGGCTTCTGACTACCCGTAACGACTGTCAAAGAACTTCAAATGACAGCCGGGACCAACGGCTTAACGTGCTTGCCGAGGCACGGAAGAAACTCGGTATGTTGAAATGGTCACCCATCCACGGACCGACCTCGTCAAGCGTTGCTTAAACTTGATGATCGACCAGTGTGGCTGTTATTATTTAGCCACGAGCTCCCGGCAGGGTATTCCACTCCTTAGTATATATACGGCCCAATATAGAGTCTGGGCTCTCCGAGCCACGTAACAATCTGCACATCACACCCTCGCTGATGGGACAATCTCTATGTCGCAGCCATCTGGTTAAATTAGGCGGTTAATTAATTGGACGGTTAGGCCGTTCATTAAACGCCGGCATCCAATTAAATGGCTGAAGGACAACTAGCCAATTCATTGAGCGCAACGTCGGCACTTTTGATCAAATCACAAAAAAAAACTGAACTAAATTTGAATCACTTGGCTTAGTCTTGGTCAGTCATCTTCAAAAGGCTGACTTTCAATAAGCCAAGTTGTTAAACATCGAAAATTACTAGATCAATTAACTATCGGCCTAGGCATCCAATTGGGTCCGGCGTTTAATGAACGGCCTAGGCGTCACATAAGCTGGCTAATTTAACCAGATGGCTGCGACAGGTACTCTATAACTATAGATCCGCCTACCCCTGAGAGAAAACAGACGTCATTTTATAAAGGAAGGTACCTATAATTATGGCAATCCATCTGCCAAGCACGGTGAACACAAATGTCGAAATTCCACGTATAACCATAAAAGTAGCGATCACAATATGGACCCTGGTTAGCCATTGATGATAGCCGACTGATGTAAACCACATACTCCAATCTTACCCAACACATAACAGTAAATATGATGGACCTATTCCCCAATGCATACATATTTAACAACTATCAGGTAGCATGAGTAACGAATTAACCGCAAGTTTGCCCAATAATCATGTCAAAATAAACATATACCTTCAAAAAATAAATCAAACAACCCTAATTCTTTGAACTGAACCTACATTTCATCCATTCAACCACCCATCCGAATCCAGACCTCAATCACCGCAACTTAACCTCACCGATCTTACACACCGCTCACAGATAATAAATTACCTAAAATCTGCTACATTAAAACCGCCGTGTCCACTCGCTCAAGGAATGTCTATGGCCATACATTTTTTTCCTTCGTACCTTTTTTAAATATTCAAATCGAATCACCCAAATTAAGTAGCCATAAACGGAATCAGCTTCCAAATTTGAATATTTCATTCTCGCTCGTACGACGCGCGCGCTTTGATTTGTGTTGTCCCTTTGTCTGTGTGTGTGCTGTAGGGACGGGGTTTATCGATAAGTCAGTTTTTTATTCAAAAATGGTAAAGGACTGACAAAATAGAAACATTATTTATCAAACAACCTATTTCATTAAATCCTTCCTTCCTTGTTTCTTGAATTCATTATTTTCAACGAGATAGCAAAAGTGTTCATAAATTACCTTTAAATGCACACGCTATAAAGAAATATTAATCGTAATTAAAAACTGGTAAATTATTGAATAAGTGATTGCAAATTAACGATAAAATCACCATTATGGCAGTAAAAAGATCGATTAAAAACTGTGCTTTGAGTAACTTATATGAGTGAGTAATTAAACACTAAAAAACTTGGACTGAGTAGTTTTAATAATGAGGAGCAAAATTAAGATCTAATTACTTTCTCAGAGAACAAAAACCAGTGATTGATATCTTATTAACAATCCTGTCATGGAAAACTATACTTACGAGTAATAACTTTTTGCGTGATGTGCTTTTAAATGAGGTTGCCGTAAAAAACGAAAAAAAAATACCGATATCGATACTTTTATATTCATAAAAATGCGCATCACTAAACCTTTTGTCGCATCGCGCCGCGCGTTGATAAGGAAACATTTTAAATTAGTAGTAAAAAGAGTAAAAAATATTGTAATATATACATATTTTTTTTTACTTGAATTTTGTCGAACAAAACGGGTAGCCGCTACCAAACGATATAAATTATATCATTTTTCACTGCGACATCCCTAACCGAGGTAAAAAATGACGTTCCATTCAACGTTCCGAGTTTGAAAAAGTTTTGCCGCGCTTTTTTATACGTTTCCGGGCGGCAGGATTCCATTATTGAACTTTAGGGTCAGCTCACATGAAGCCGTGATGCGACGCGATGACGCTTTATGAGGCCTGAGAACACATCAACAAAAGTGTCACAATAGCGATTGCAAAAATGTCAAAAACATATGAAAATGCCAAGCGCTATAGAAATTTCACGTGATCAAGGCGTTACAATATGGCATTTCGACTATCGCCATCGCTTATAGAATACAACTTGACATTCTATCCGCGAGAATGATTTTCAAAAATTCAAATGTTTGACATGCGAAATGTCACAAACAAACTAACACACAAACATGTTGGTATATTGACAATCGCTATTTCCTAGTCCCTTTTGTCTAGACTCGAGTTGCTGTCGCTACGTCTGTGGCCGTAAGGTTCATTTTGATATCGGTCTTATTCCAATTCGCTGTGCTGCGATTCAAGGTGCAGTGCGACAATGCATGATATTTTTTCTTTTGCTTTAATTTTCGCACTGAAATTTGTACCGCACGGCTAGCGCAGTGTTTCAGCTATTGGCTGTTGCGCTGCGTGTCACGGGTTCGATTCACGCACGGAACACATATTTGTATGATATATACAGATAGTTGTTCCATGTTGTTGAAATTTCTAGTGTAGGGCAAAGTTCTTAAAAAAAAACCTTTTTGTGTAGTAAATAAAGTTCCATATTGTATCACTATTTTAAAAACTGCACGCAGAGTGTCACTCCGCGTCGCGTCTCGGTATGAGCTGACCCTTATTGTGAACTTTATAATTCGAATGCCTGCTCAACGGTTATTAATACTTTGCCGTTCATTGCAGAGTTTATATTGAAACGTTTATTTATTCATGTTGTGAAGCCAGCAATGTATAGGAAGGTTGTTTTAGCTGTATTTAAGGTCGCGAAGGTGATCACGTCGGCTTTTTTATAGTTTTCGTCTGTGAGTAAAGTCTTGTACCGTACCGGGTTCTAGGGCGAGGTCTGACTGCAAACGTAAAGAGTTTGTGGCGTCAGAATAAATTAACATGAGCTTTAGGCAATTTAAATGCACAGTTGCACTGGCAGTTAAATAAGTAAATACTTAAGTTTTAAGTTAATACGTTAGTACAGTAGCAGTTAGTTAGAGTTAGTATTTAAGGTTTTCGTTTTTTTTTCTGTATGCTATGCTTCAAAACTTGCGGAATAAAAACCATCCCCTTACCTCCCACCCCCTCCCTCTCCTTCCTTCCTCCTTCCTTTACCTTCTCTTCTTAAATTTTTCTACTATCTCAAATCTCCTCACGCCGAATTTATGCCGAATTTTTGGGTTTGTGTCATCTGGTATTGCTTCAGGTTTCTTTGTATATTGAACCAATAAAGCTGAGGCAGGCGGCTACAACCTATTTTTAGAGTTCTTTTCCCAAAAGGGTAAAAATGGGACCCTATTACTAAGACTCCAACGTCCGTATGTCTGTCTTTCGGTCTGTCTGTCCGTCTGTCACCAGGCTGTATCTCATGAACCGTGATAGCTAGACAGTTGAAATTTTCACATATGATGTATTTCTGTTGCCGCTTTAACAACAAATACTAAAATAGAATAAAATAAATATTTAAGTGGGGCTCCCATACAACAAACGTGTTTTTTTTGCGATAATGGTATGGAACCCGACGTGCGCGAGTTCGACTCGCACTTGGCCGATTTTTTTGTTCAGTTATGCATAGAGTGCCTTGTACCACATGACTCACTTCGCCCCTTATGTGTCCATCAAAGGCGATTTCCACAAATTTTTTTTTTTTTTCGTTTAAAAATACCACGATTTTATCACCAGCAAAAACGCTCAAGCGATTACCACACCTCTCTCCGTGTGACCTCGCCCAAACATCGGAATCATAATGATATTTATAATTATGTCAAAATTTAATGAAAAATACGATCCGTGACCTTTCGAGGCAATAGGTCAATGTGTTTGTCATGCAACCTGTTTTATTAACAAACTTCACGCTTCGTCTAATAGGGGACCGGCAGAGGTTGAGCGTGTTTTGTATATAAGTATGATTTTGCTTTTGGAATCAGTTTGTTTGCACGACGGAGCAGCGTGGTAATTGCGTAACTAATAATTTTGACAAATTCAGTGTTATTTGCTACGAGCTGACGAATTTTTCAACATAATATTATGATGAAATAGATTAGGATTGTTTTTTTTCTTCTAAATACTTCTGATAGTGTATGTTTTCGCAATTGGAATGCAGTGACCGCCGCGGCTGAGTCGTCTCCGTGCTACTTCGAGTCGAGAGGTCGAGACACCCTTAAATACTAAACCTAGCACATTAGTCCTATCCTAATCTATATAAGGGAAAGTAGGTATTTTAAGGGTTCCGTACCCAAAGGGTAAAACGGGACCCTATTACTGAGACTCCGCGGTCTGTCTGTCCGTCTGTCTGTCTGTCTGTCTGTCACTAGGCTGTATCTCATGAACCGTGATAGCTAGACAGTTGAAATTTTCACAGATGATGTATTTCTGTTGCCGCTATAAAAACAAATACTAAAAACAGAATAATTTAAATATTTAAGTGTGGCTCCCATACAACAAACGTGATTATTGTGCCGTTTTTTGCGATAATGGTACGGAACCCTTCGTGCGCGAGTCCGACTCGCATTTGGCCGGGTTATTTATAGAAACTTTACCCCACAATATGAATTTCTTCCTGCGTCGTAAGTGCGTTTACAAACATACTAACTCACATACACAACACCCAGAGCCGAAACAACTATCTGTAGGTCAAACAAATATTTATTCCGTGCGGGAATTGAACCCGCGACACGAAGCGCAGCAGTCAATCGCTCAACCACTGCGCCAACCGTGCGCCCGTATGTATGTATGTTTCTTATAGAATCCGAAACGGCTGGACCGATTTTAATGAAATTTTCAATCAATCTTTAGATTGACCCAGCGGATAATCCTGTAAGTTTGTTGGCGATCCCACGGGAACGGGCACTACGCGGTTGAAACCACGAGGCGTTCGCTAGTAACATTCTAAATATGAAAGATTGTGAGGATATTTGGTAGTCTTTCACGCAAAACTATTGAATGGATGCTTTACAGTTATTTAGCTTTTAGATCAGAATAACACATATGCTATAGAAGGACTCATACCATGCAGGCGGACCCGTTGGCAGCTGCTAGGAATTTATAAAGATATCTACACCGGCGGAGCCGCGGGTGGCAGCTACTGTAACATAATATCACGCCTGTCTGCCCCGAAGTAAGCCTTCGGCAGGGGCTGTGAGAGGAGTGTCGGTATAGCGTTGGCGGAAAAATGGTAGGTAGCGAGGCCATTGACCTTGACCCGTCACAAGGGAACCAAAGTGCCATACACGAGGTCATCTGGCGCCCATGTGCTGGTTTGGTCCATGGGTTTGTCACGGTGTAGAGTGTGTTCTGGTGCGCCGGTGATGGGGGGTACTCTCCAGAGGAGGGTCCGGTGTTGGATAGCCGCAGCGGATTCGCGGTGAATGCTAACGCATGCCCGTGTTCACGCCATAAGGGACCGTGGATTTTTTATGGGTTGGAGTCCCACATAACTGCACTATCTCTCCGTGGTGGTGCAGTATGCAAGAGCATTTCTGCAGGCTAAAAAGAAGAAAGAGGTACCTATAATACACCATCGTTTTGCCAGTTTTGTTTAAGCCAACAATGACAAGCCTATTGTCAACAATCGGACTTAATCCAGATCTCAGACTAAGATAAAAACTGCGTCCCGGCAATAAAGCGGCGGATAGCCATGGCTAAATATGCTATGACGCGTCCCCAGAACAACTAAAAAATCGCGGTATAAGTTTCAAAACCAAAGCTCGGTCGTTTGGTCAGAGCACTGGTTTGGCCGATTTTCCTCTATGGAGTTGAAACGTAGACAATCTGAGCAAGAGAAAGCCAGAGGATATACGCATTTGAAATGTGGTGCTGGAGACAGGATGCTCCGAATCCCATGGACAGCTAAACTCATTAATATGTTACAACTCAATATTAGGACCCGATTGTCTACAGTTTGCTTACAGCGCATTTTGACTAACTTTGGCCATATAGTGCGAAGAGGAGATAGCAGCCTTGAAAAGCTGGTCATTTTTGGAAATACCGAAATAAAGGGAGCACGAAGCCGGTCGCCAACACGATGGTCTGACCAAGTGAAAGAAGCTACGTCCTCAAGCAAATTCCAGCAGGTGGTGATGGCAACTTTGGACCGGAGTCGATGGAGGCAGATTGCCCGCTTAAAGAAGAAAAAACGGAATAACACTTTACCTCACCTGGGAATCGAACCCAAAACCTCATAGTAGCTCTTGAGACCACTTCTTCTTCTTCTTAGTGTGTCGATAGCAAAGATAGTCTCTAAATATAATGGTTGGCCCAGAATTCTGCCACGGCAATACCAACCGGTAACGCTTCATATGCACAGGTGACAAGACAGGCCGCACAAGACGAAAGGTGGACCATGGACTGCGGGGAGACGACGCACAAACACTGAAGGTTAGAGCCATCCGAGGATCCCCACCTGTGGAGGTTGTCTTTGGTGCGGCCGACCTGCGTGCGGATTCTATTAAGAGTTTTCCAGGTCGGCCATCGCAACGCATGCCCAGTTGGGTGACTCTGATAGCTCGATGAAGTATTTAGGAGGCTTAAGCTTCTCTCGCCAAAGATCGCATCTATCCGAGGTGGCGTTGCCATCAGATGGACTTACGCAGCTAAGGAAGCTTTTTTTCGGCTTTTCAGCCTTTGAGGCACCGAGCCGCACCCGAGCAATAAGTAGCGTGGGTCGTTGAGACCACTAGATCAACCAAATTATGCGAGCAGATAGTTTATCATCTGCCTAGCCTTTTCCCATCTATGTTGGGGTCGGCTGAGTTACTACTGGATAATCATTAAGCAGCGTATATTTTTTAAAGTTGCCCCTTACTTTAGGAATTTCTCCTGTTGTGGATGCGTTTACAAACATTTAAACTCACATACACCAACAACCAGATCCGCAGGCTTATTATGTATCTTGCAAGAGCAAAACAATAGAAGTTTTAGAGTTTTTGGCGTTGTTTTTAGAAATAAGTGCATATGACAAACAGCGAGTGATTAAAGAAAGAAAGAAAGAAAGAAAAATATTTATTTGTGACCCGCACAGGAGACACGAGAAAATAAGCATACACTTAAACAATAATAAAATAAAAAACCCTGTGCGAGACCAAAAAGGCTCCTATCTCAGCATGTGCAGCGATATCCAAAAAAGGTAATAACGCTGCGCTGATATTCTGATAGGACCTACTGTTGATGCCACGGACACACTTACGGAAACAGGACTTATATAATAAAATAAAATAGAAGAATATATAAATAACAAACAAAATAGTATAAAACACTGAAGGTGGGTCAAAGTAAGTGTAAGTATAATACAAATATATAATCGCGATGCTCAATGATCATTTGTCGAAACCATAGACAAACGACAGAGCGCGCGGACCAAACGATTGTGTAGGACCTACCATCATACCTACACTGTTAGTAATTCCAACTTTTATGCGCGTATATATAAAGCATTTGATCGCGCGATGAATGCTGTTTGCTGTTTCTTACGAAATAAGCCCGCCGGAACAACCATCTGAAGGGCATACAAATATTGGTTCCGTGATAGAACCCGCGACACGCAGCGCAGCAGCCGATTGCTCAACTACTCTGTGTTTTCACGGTTTAATATCGGAATTCTACTCTAAGTTCCAACGAATGATATATCTACTCATGCATCTATCTATATATATAAAAAAATCAATGCCACTTTTCGTTGTAATTTTATAACTCAAGAACGGGCTCACCTATCCAAACCAAATGTTTAAGCTTTGTTCGGACTATTTAGTAGATGGTTTATGTGAAGAAAAAACAATGAAAAAAATTGAAACTTACGGTAGGGTAGAGTAGTGTAGCATAGGGTAGGGTAGGGAAGGTAGTTTAGGGTAGGGTAGGGTAGTGTAGGGTAGGGTAGTGTAGGGTAGGGTAGTGTAGGGTAGGGTAGTGTAGCGTAGGGTAGGGTAGGGAAGGTAGAGTAGGGTAGGGTAGTGTAGGGTAGGGTAGTGTAGGGTAGGGCAGGTAGTGTAAGATAGGGTAGGTAGTGTAAGGTAGGGTAAAACAAAGTTTGCCGGGTCAGCTAGTATATATATATGAGACCAGCTATAGGTAGTCTAAAGCCTTCCAATTTAAACCCTACTCTTCTCCAGGCTTTTTACTATATCGTGTTTATATCTGTACAAACGTAACAGTACAATAACACACTTAAATAAAGCATTTAACAGAAGATCGAGGGACCTCCGGCGTACTCTGATTACATGGAGCCAGATCGAAATGGATGCGCTACGAATTTACCTACTGATGTACTTTTATTTGACTAAAAGATGTTTACACAGAAGACGGATGATAAATATTTTCATTGATCTATTTTTCTTACAATGGATAGATATGAAAGTCTTAATGAAGATCTGAGAAATCTTCATTATTTGGGCAGAATCCAGCTACTAATAATAAAAAACTTTACTTGGAGATTTCAATAAAATAGTCATTATTGTTGTAACAGTCATTGGACAACTTATGTTTTAACAAAGCAAACTTATTTTTTTTTTAAACTTTGTTATTAATTAAACCTGGTACTCACTACAGGTGACAGAAATTAGAATAATAATTCTTTTGAAAAAAGCTAGGATGTTGATGATGGTATCACTAGAATTATTTTCCTAACTCCTAGTTCCCTTGCCATAAACCTCAGTCCAAACCGACTGTTACAGAGCGGTGAATAAATAAAAATAAATAAATTACGCGGCAACACATAAATATAGGCTGTATGGCTGTATGGCGGCGTGCCTGCGCGACGCACTGAAAACTAGAAAAAAATATCATATTTAAACGTGGAACACTTTGGGTGCGCGCCGAACGCTCACGGATCATAGTATGGACCTGACTGTATTATTTATTTTTGAGGACGCTCTAAATTTAAATCATTTTGATATGCAGAATTTGCATTGCCTGGGCCGTCTTAATCATAATGGGCGTCGGGGTGCGAAAATCAACCTGGGCCAATATGCGTAATTAAAAAAAACAGTAAACAGTTCATTTTTACCCGACTACGGTGCAAGATGGAGAGAAGGAGGCTTTCACCGCATTGCTTATACTTGATGATAAAATCTCAATAATTTTAATGTTTATTTTTGGAATAATCTAGGAAATAACACAGTAATTTGTTAAAGTAAAGTATAAATTTAATTTATATATTGTTGCAATCAAATCGATAACATTTATGCACACTTTAATTTAAAGAAATAGATTAAGGTCTATCCACACATATCAGGGCCTTTCCCGGACATTAAAGATTTGCCACTGGCCCGTGCACGGACGTGTGTGAACGAGTTCATATAAAATGTACTCACCTATATGTTTTTGAGCCCCTGAAGGGCACGGTCCGTCCACGTCCCGGGCACGGATATGTGTGGATAGACCTTAAATGACATTTTTATAAAATGATTTATTTTTATGTACTTGCATCTTAGTTAATTGAAATTTGTTATGAATTTTATAAATGATGTGCTAATTTCTTGTGTATCTGGAATGATAATGTAATCAAATTTTATTGTAAATTTTATTTAATGGAAAGTCCATTAAATAAAATTTACAATAAAATTTGATTACATTATCATTCCAGATACACATATTCTTTTAGTTTATTGTGTTTTAAATTTATTGAGATCATAATTATTGGAAGGATTGAAAGGGCACTGTATGATTGATGGAACTGTAAGTTAAATTTTAAATGAATTGATGATTATTTTAATTTTGTTGTAAAAATTTTTTATTGTTATTTAATGTAACGACTTAAAGACTTTTATTTAATGTAACTTTTTAAAATATTTTAAGAGTTTTCTTATATTTTACATAAAAGTAAGTTTAATGAAAAGGTATTGCGTTATTTACTTTTAATTCATACTTAATAATCTTCTTATCATAAAACAAAGTCTTGTTAGTAACACCATTTATAACTCGAGAACGGCTGGATCGATTTCATGAACTTTGATTTGTTGGATTTATCTCCGCCCCGAATAACAGAACAACTATTAAAATATCGGCAATATTACGAAAAACAAAATTATGAAGATAATTCACTTTCCCATAAGTTTTGCGAACACAGCGCCATCTCTGATACATAACAGAAACAAAACACGGGCCAAAATGAACTAGCGTTGTATACTGGTTCCGGTAATGCCAGTAGATGGCGTTGTCGATTAATCTGAAATACAAAACAAAGTCGGGTTAGTTACACCATTTACTCATGAATTTGTTTGAGGTGATACGAAGTTCGCCGTGACAGCTTGGAATATTATAAATGTGATAATGTGTAACGTTTTCACGTCTAAACTGATGATCGGATCTTGATGAAACACGGATAGACTATGATCTTGATTAGTAGTTCAAATTAGGACATCTGACATTTGAAACTTTTCATCTCAAAGGAAAAAAAAATATCGCGGATGTGACACCGCGGGTACAAACTACTATTATGGAATAAAATATTTATTTTTGTTCTGAATTATTGTGTCCGTGATTTTGAGATAAGTGAACGTTCATTTATACTTTTTTATCTCTTCAGAGTATAGATGAAGAGCGATAGCATGGAATTGTTGATAATGTCAAGGTAGTACAAGGTACTTACATAAACCTACATGTGGCTTTAACAACATTAATCTCTACAAAGCAATGTTATCGCGATAACGTTACTTGGGTTTTTATTTTCTATTCGGCTTTCATTATAATTTAATTTAATTTGATTTGTATATAATCTACTTTGGTTTTTATTTTCTGATCTGATTTAATTTTGATTTCATTCCAGTTTAATTTAAATTTCATTT
Organism: Orthosia gothica; assembly: GCA_949775005.1. Classification (NCBI taxonomy): domain Eukaryota; kingdom Metazoa; phylum Arthropoda; class Insecta; order Lepidoptera; family Noctuidae; genus Orthosia; species Orthosia gothica. The sequence continues at coordinate 24,347,780 of OX459036.1, forward strand.
GTGTTTAAATAAATTAATGATTTAATTTAATTTAATTTTGTCATTTTTCATGTTAATTGTTATTATATATTTTTTATTTGTATTTGCGTGCTTTGATTTTATTAGTATCACAAATTGATAATGTGTTTCAATTCCTGGGGGGTAGAATTCTGGTGACCTGTAATACAGTTTCTCATTACAGACCACGGGCACCAGAGTTTCATGACCATTGCCATAAAACTCTGGTGCCTGTGGTCTGTTTTGTCCTCATGCGTGTATTTTGTTTTTTTATGACATATAAATTATTATTAAATTATATACAATATCTGCTATCAATATAGAATACACTGGAAAAGAGCAGTGATTGTACTGCACAGTAAATATAACTGCACAACTATCACTGTGACGTCAAACCGAAGTTCGTCTCTCGCTATTGGCGCACGCAGCGAACGCGGGGCGCCGCGCGGGTAGGCGGCAGTGGGGTCGCATTCTAGCGAAGTGCACAGTTATTTTACCAAGAAAATTAATGAGACAATTTAAATTGGATTGGACCACAAATCACATATATATCTTTACGTGAGTTCCAGTGGATTCCCAGATAATATATTACATTTCACAATAGCTGACTTCTAGACTTAAATATAAGATATTTCGATTTAAATAACATTTTTTTACGATGGCAATGTAAATGAAACTCATGAAACAGTGAGCGCCGGTTCTAAGGTAGTCACCTTAGAACCGGCGCTCACTGATGGCATGACACGGCATGGCGAGGCAAAGGATTTTTTCATGGATTATTGATTTTCGACATTATGTCAATGAATGAAAGATTGAAAAGTATCCCGTGATGACGCGAAGTACCGCGGTAAAATAATTTCAGTGCTAAAGCACTATCAGCTAGTCAGCTAGTCACTAATTTTATTTAATGGAAAGTCCATTAAATAAAATTTACAATAAAATTTGATTACATTATCATTCCAGATACACATATTCTTATAGTTTATTGTGTTTTAAATTTATTGAGATCATAATTATTGGAAGGATTGAAAGGGCACTGTATGATTGATGGAACTGTAAGTTAAATTTTAAATGAATTGATGATTATTTTAATTTTGTTGTAAGAATTTTTTATTGTTATTGAATGGAAATTCTGATTTCCCATATGATTTTAATAATGGTGATAAAAATAGTTGTGTTAATAATTTAATATAATATACAGAAATAAATAGTAATAGTAATAGCAGTCGCTCCATGTAAAACACTGGTACTCAGCTAAATCCGGTTAGACTGGAAGCCGACCCCAACATAGTTGGGAAAAGGCTAGGCAGATGATGATGATACAGAAATAAATAAGTACAGGGTGTATTTGACGCCATAACAAAAACTTCACGAGAAGGCTACACCTATTGCCATTACCAAAATAATTAAAGTCATTAATCTCATTTCTTAATTTTTTATTTTTGTAAATTGACATTTTTGTGTGTGTACTTGCCGCAAAACCCTTTGATCTTGCCGCACTCTCCTTTCTCGGCAAATTTCAAAGCGCACGCCGCCGCGACCTATTGTTTAGGTATTAGCCAACGTTGACCTCACTCGTGATCTAGCTGATAGTGCTTTAGCACTGAAATTATTTTACCGCGGTACTTCGCGTCATCACGGGATACTTTTCAATCTTTCATTCATTGACATAATGTCGAAAATCAATAATCCATGAAAAAATCCTTTGCCTCGCCATGCCGTGTCATGCCATCAGTGAGCGCCGGTTCTAAGGTGACTACCTTAGAACCGGCGCTCACTGTTTCATGAGTTTCATTTACATTGCCATCGTAAAAAAATGTTATTTAAATCGAAATATCTTATATTTAAGTCTAGAAGTCAGCTATTGTGAAATGTAATATATTATCTGGGAATCCACTGGAACTCACGTAAAGATATATATGTGATTTGTGGTCCAATCCAATTTAAATTGTCTCATTAATTTTCTTGGTAAAATAACTGTGCACTTCGCTAGAATGCGACCCCACTGCCGCCTACCCGCGCGGCGCCCCGCGTTCGCTGCGTGCGCCAATAGCGAGAGACGAACTTCGGTTTGACGTCACAGTGATAGTTGTGCAGTTATATTTACTGTGCAGTACAATGACTGCTCTTTTCCAGTGTATTCTATATTGATAGCAGATATTGTATATAATTTAATAATAATTTATATGTCATAAAAAAACAAAATACACGCATGAGGACAAAACAGACCACAGGCACCAGAGTTTTATGGCAATGGTCATGAAACTCTGGTGCCCGTGGTCTGTAATGAGAAACTGTATTACAGGTCACCAGAATTCTACCCCCCAGGAATTGAAATACATTATCAATTTGTGATACTAATAAAATCAAAGCACGCAAATACAAATAAAAAATATATAATAACAATTAACATGAAAAATGACAAAATTAAATTAAATTAAATCATTAATTTATTTAAACACAAATGAAATTTAAATTAAACTGGAATGAAATCAAAATTAAATCAGATCAGAAAATAAAAACCAAAGTAGATTATATACAAATCAAATTAAATTAAATTATAATGAAAGCCGAATAGAAAATAAAAACCCAAGTAACGTTATCGCGATAACATTGCTTTGTAGAGATTAATGTTGTTAAAGCCACATGTAGGTTTATGTAAGTACCTTGTACTACCTTGACATTATCAACAATTCCATGCTATCGCTCTTCATCTATACTCTGAAGAGATAAAAAAGTATAAATGAACGTTCACTTATCTCAAAATCACGGACACAATAATTCAGAACAAAAATAAATATTTTATTCCATAATAGTAGTTTGTACCCGCGGTGTCACATCCGCGATATTTTTTTTTCCTTTGAGATGAAAAGTTTCAAATGTCAGATGTCCTAATTTGAACTACTAATCAAGATCATAGTCTATCCGTGTTTCATCAAGATCCGATCATCAGTTTAGACGTGAAAACGTTACACATTATCACATTTATAATAGTCCAAGCTGTCACGGCGAACTTCGTATCACCTCAAACAAATTCATGAGTAAATGGTGTAACTAACCCGACTTTGTTTTGTATTTCAGATTAATCGACAACGCCATCTACTGGCTTTACCGGAACCAGTATACAACGCTATGTTCATTTTGGTCCGTGTTTTGTTTCTGTTATGTATCAGAGATGGCGCTGTGTTCGCAAAACTTATTGGAGGAAAGTGAATTATCTTCATAATTTTGTTTTTCGTAATATTGCCGATATTTTAATAGTTGTTTTGTTATTTGGGGCGGCGATAAATCCAACAAATCAAAGTTCATGAAATCGATCCAGCCGTTCTCGAGTTATAAATGGTGTTACTAACAAGACTTTGTTCTATGTTAAGAAGATAATTAAGTATGAATTAAAAGTAAATAACGCCATACCTTTGCATTAAACTTACTTTTATGTAAAATTTAAGAAATTTTTTATTTTAAAAAGTTAAAACATTAAATAAAAGTCTTACCCATACTATTCTTACTTCATTAGTTGGACAGAACCATTGACATTTACCACTGCCTCTTTGATATCGAAACGGTATAAGTGCTCAATCACACAAGGCTTTATCAACTTTATACACTTATAATAAAGCTTATTTTTAATTGGCAGATAATTGGTATTTTAATACATTATAGACAGGTGTGAATCTTATGACATTTGAGTGGGAATTTGAATTCGGTCGCTGGTCAGTAACGAATGCTGTATGTAGAAAACTACTTTCTTCAAAGTTATTTGTTAAAATCATTAATTTTATGGCAACTTTATAATTTGTTTGAATATTAATTGGTAAAACAGAGAATAACTTAGGTATATACTCTCAAATATTTTTGCCAATGTACTCTTAATGGGTTGTTATAGGACTAAAAACGGTGAAGGGAAACATCGTGAGGAAACCGGCATGTCCGAGAACCAAAAAATCAAAGACATGTGAAATCCACCAACACGCACTGGGCCTGCGTGGTGGATTATGGCTCATTCCCTCTCTCACAGAGAGGAGGCCTGTGTCTAGCAGTAATAACATTAAAAAGGCTGATGATGGTGATTAAGAAGATATTCATGACTAAACTATGGCCTTACTCTGAAGTGTGAAGACTATCATGGAGCTAGTGTGAGAGGAAGACGGAGCTATGCAGGACGAAGAGCACTATCCCGATTTTACAGCAGAATTATGATAGTTTTGATGTTAGAAAGAGTTTGGTCCCAGAAGAATCTATAACTATTGAGTTCTTTCTCTAGTCTTATAAGAACCACTTGGACGAAAAACTTAACTCAGAGTTAGTTGCTAACACGAGGCACAAGGAATATTGTATGACAAACTATAAATTTTAACCTCTTGTTAGCAATTTAAGTTTTTCGTGCAAGTGGACCTTATTGAACCCGTGTTTTACCAACTCGTGCGATTAATAAGCCAAACGAATTGTTATCGGACTTTGAATCCAGACATGCATGTAATATTAGTATATCAATCCGGACATGCATGTAATATTTTGATATCAATCCGGGCATTAATGCAATATTTTGATTTCAATCCGGACATGCATGTAATATTATGATATCAGTCCGGACATGGATATAATATTTTGATTTCAATCCAGACATACATGTAATATTTAAATATCAGTCCGGACATGCATGCAATATTTTAATATCAGTCCGGACATGGATATAATATTTTGATTTCAATCCGGACATGCATGTAATATTTTGATATCAGTCCGGACATGCATGTAATATTTCGATATCAATCTGGACATAGATGTAATATTTTGATATCAATCCGGACATACATGTAATATTTTCATATCAATCCGGATATGCATGTTATATTTTGATAGCAAAATCTTAATTTAGTAGGCAGAAATTTGTATCTTTAAAATCGATAGAAAAAGTTTGGTTACGTTATACATCTACATTACATAACGCCAGTGTACCCCAAAGGATAGGGCTGATTTGTTTAATCTATTGTACTCCTCCATTTCGCCAGTGGATATTTTGATATTTAAACCCTTCACTGTTCTAGCTAAGAAGGACAAAGTGAAATAAGTAAAAAAATAAAACAGAGATACTAGTCGTACGTTGACCTATTATCAAAGTATACAAAAATGTGAGTCACTAGTAAAAACAAAAACTGAAAGGTTACAGGTTCGCTTTCAGATTCAAGCACAGGTATACAACCATAGATATATTTTTTTTTTTTTTAAGTTTTATGGCCTGGTTGCTAGGACCTTTTAGCCATTTTATTATTTCGCTGTTATTCTTTATTTTGCATTAGAATGCGGATGTAACAGATTCTAATGTTTTTTGGAGTATTTGGCAGCAAATTGTATCGAGTCAGTCTTCCCAGTAAGCTTTGCGGAGGCAGTCAATACTACAATAAAATACTCCGCTCCACTATCCCGAGATCGCTTCTGTCAATGATTTCACAAATTGTCCAGTTGCGTAGACAGTTGAGACTTAAAACTACACCAATAATATACCACAATATCCACTAGGAATCAATTTGCAAATAATATTAACAGCCACTGAACTTCACTCGACAAGATCCCGCGAAAAACTCATAAAATTTTATATTTGATCTAGACAGACAAGTAGCAAGCTTACTTCTACAAAAAAATACAAAAAAAAAAACATCTTCACTATTCCAAATAGGAACTCAAAGATTACAGATTCGATTCCGGACTCAAGCACGGGTTTACAGCCGGCATTCCTATATACTACTTACTTTTACAACCTATTTTATATCCTAATCCTTTAACGATATAGTTACGGCTGCAATCCGGTAGCCATCTTGGTTTTATTTATGGTCCTCATATCAATTAGGAGAGCCATCTGTGAGGCCCACGGATTTAGCCGCTTTTTGTATCTAATAAACTAAAGTACTTAGAAGGATGAGGATTGGCCCAGTGGTAACGGCCGTGACTTACAATACAAGTTGTAGGTCGTGGGTTTCAAACCCAGACAGATTATTACATCAACACTAAAAAAAAAATTGCAACCCCCAAAATATGGCGCCCAAAAGCCGCCATATTCCTTTTCTTTTAAAGGCACTTATCCAAGAACACTTGGGCGGCCAAGACCTATCTAACGATGTCTTAATTATAAAAAGCCGTCAGGTGGTTTGAAAGATACGTGGTAATACGCGCGAAAAACATAACCGTTTCCTTGCAGCCGGGTAAAAAGGTTTAATTTTGAGTGAAAAATGTTATTTTTTAATTTCAATTGTAGTTGGAATTTTGTTTATTTTAGCAACTATCGTGATAATGAAATGATTATAAACAAAATAACCATTTAAACAAATTAATAAATAATCACATTGTTGTAAGTTCTTAATTCTTCATATCATATCACTTCTTCATAATTATCGCCAAGATAATTCATTTACACAAAGTAAAACACTCCAAAAAACAAGCACAGTACTAGTAAAGTTTCTTAGCGTGGCCTTACTAGAAATAGTTAATCCCATTCTGGGTCCAGCATTCAGTTAGAGAACACCGAGCGCTGACACAGTAGGTAATTAGGTCCTCACGTCAACAATGGTAACAAAGCGTGCGGCGAAAGGTAGTCAAAAAAAACCGCAAAAACACTAAAGGTCGGCAATATCAAAGAACTTTTGCCGCGGGTGCTGATTTATTTATTGCCTAGCCAACAATTGAGTTTACATTTGCAATTTTTTACACCATTGTTCATTTACTAAGTTATCTACTAATATGTTTAAAAAACTGTTCTAGGCATGCTAAAAAAAGGGTAAAAACTGGGAACAATAATGGACTTAGTAGATGCCGTCCACGTATATATAGGTAGTAGGTACTTCCCTGAATCCAAACTAATATTATAAATGTGAAAGTAACTCTGTCTGTCTGTCTGTCTGTCTGTTACCTTTTCACGCTTAAACCGCCGCACCGATTTAGATGAAAGTTGGTATGAAGATAGTTTGAGACCTGGGAAAGGACATAGGCTATATAGGTAGGGTAGGGTAGGGTAGGGTAGGGTAGGGTATGGTAGTGTAGGGTAGAGTATTGTAGGGTAGGTTAGGGTAGGGTAGGGTAGGGTAGGGTAGGGTAGGGTAGGGTAGTGTAGGGTGGGGTAGTGTCGGGTAGGGTAGTGTAGGGTAGGGTAGGGTAGTGTAGGGTAGGGTAGGGTAGGTTAGGGTAGGGTAGGGTAGATAAATGTTTGGTCTTTTTATGGCAAAACAAAGTTTGCCGGGTCAGCTAGTATCATTATAAAATATAGCATACTAGCTTCGCCCGCGTGAAAACTGTTTCTTACCCTAAGGGAACATTATACGAGACTAAAAATCATTATCCTAATTTCTAATCAAAGTTCTGGTCTATTCATTTGCCAAGCTTCATCCGAATACGTTCAACAGTTACAGCATGAAAGCGTAACAAACAAACTCATATACGCATTCGCAGGATTAAGACGTAGGTAAATCAAAAACAATTCTATTCATAACCTGGAACAACATTATCTAAAATCCTTACCTATACATACAAACATTCTACAGCCACCTAAAACCCGAACCGTACCGAAAAAACCCGAGCTCGCATCGCCCAACATGCAACCAATCAGATGACCGCATTTCGTTAAGACAAAAGACATCTTTTTTTTTCGTAGGCTCGTAGCGCGTAGCCCGTAGCTCGTAGACCCTATCCCGTAACCTACAAAGATTTCAACGCGCGCTACGTTTGTTGTATTTTTTTTATTAATTCTTTTTTCTTTAATATTTAATTTGACTACTTTTAGCGTTGGAAGGTTTCTAGGTCAAGGTAGCTTTTGAGTTATCCTTAATAATGCGTATTTTTATGGTAATATGTTTATATAAGTGTTTAGTAAAAAAAAAATACTGACTTCCAAAACAAAACACTACAAAGCGAAAAATAACTTTCTTTTCGGTTTTCAGTGTCATAAAAGAAAAAAAATTGGTACCAAAGACTCAGACTACCGAAAAGAAAGTTATTTTTCCTTTCTAGTGTTTTGTTTTGAAAGTCTGTTTATTTTTTGTATTTTTTTTTTTACATTTGTCTGAAACATAACTGGCTGTATGCTGCATTGTAATACCTAACCTAACCTAACTATGTTATTAAAACAACTATAGTCGTGACAATCTAAGAAGTCAGATTTGACAGCTACAAAAATACCTAATAATAAATAAACTTGATGCTTACGAATGATACTCGTTGTTATAGTGTATGCGTAATATAGTGCACCTGATGGTAAGCGATGATGTGGTCGACGGTGAAGCACGCTTGCCTAGAAGTAACCTATTCACTCTTGACTTAAAGACACCTAGATTGCAGCTATCGGGAAACACAGACTCCGGCAGGGAATTCCACTCCTTAGCTGTACGCATAATGAAAGTGTCCCCAAAACGTTTTGTGCGTATGGGTGGGATATCCACCATGTACCGATGATGCATCGCCGTACGTCTGGTAGTCCGATGATGGAACGGGCTGGACGGAATCAGATCATGCAATTCCATCGCACACTCCCCGAAATGCAACCTATTATAAAGAAAAATATTTGTAACAAAATGTTGGCTTCCTTTTTACATGTAGTGTTTTAAAAAAAACTAAAAATGGAAAGTTTACCTCAACTTTTAAAATTAATAGTTTCTATAGATATTTGATCAGCAGATTATCTTTACCACAATTTTAGCACTCAAAAAGCATCGTGAGAAAGAACTTCACGAATTCTCTAAAACGCCAGGAATTAATGCAGGTAATCTTTTTAAACGAACACTTATAGCCATAGACAATTTTAAGTATTTCATAAGCCAACCTTTTTACATAAAAAAAGCTGTTTGCTCGCCATTTTTAACTGTTTTTAACCTGTTCATGAAAGGGAGGATTAAGTCCTTCGGAGTTAAGCTGACGATGCTACCAGCAGTCGACAATTGTCACTATAAAGGACATTGTAATAAGTTATTGTGTTTTACTAAGAACAATCATCGTAATCCTACTGTTTAGGAAAAATACTGATTGCTTTTTTTTTGTTTTATGGCTCTGGTATTTTTAACACTGTATTGTTGATCAAAAGATAAGATAGGAAATAAGTTAAATTTAAACAATTGGTTACATTCCTTATACAAATATATTTCTGTGGAATCAAAAAAAATGTTTATTCAGGTACTAAAAGCAGTCTGGAATTGTGCCCGTGTGGCTCGCCCCGTGTTATAAAATAAAAAATATTTTGAGCAACCTTAGCTCGTATGTGGAGTGCATACAGAAACAGAAAACACAACGAAAAAGGATAACCAAACTAAAAACAAAAAAAAATAAACCAATTAACAAAAAAGTAACTTTTATTTTCACAACTTATATACTTAATAACAATATAATGATAGAACGTACTTTTTAAGCAAAAAAAAATAAATAAAAGAAAAATACTTAATCTAACCGACCCTGCTGACGGGAACATGCTTATCACCACTTACAGTAGGTACCTAGTAGGTACGAACAGTCCATCTGGTCCGCGATCATCACCAGGACAGCATTTGTGCTATTACATGCGACTGAACCTTACCTGGTAAAATGCGGGTGTACTACAGGTACATCTCTGCTTAACCCTTCGAGGAGTACTACCTACAACTAAACCTTATATAGGTACTTTTGAATTTGCAAACAAAATATGAATCTAGTTGCACATTCGCAAGCGACAGTAGGTCTCTATGGAGAAGAATGTACAAGAAACTCCAAGGACACTCTTTTCCATCATTACAATTATTTCGTTACATCATCATTGTTGGAAAATACATAGAAGTGAGAACGATTTAAAAAGACGTGCACGTAAAAGCGTCTAGAGTAGCTAAGTTATGACCAACTGATGGCGCCCGTTCACGAACATGACGTATGGATTTGGACCACTCAGCACAACCATCATGAAGGGAACCGAATGATCCAACACATGTGCCTCATGTGTTGGGTCATTCCACGTGTGTGTACGTAACATCATAAAAAACCTTAAGGGGCTTTCCTGATGGCACGACGTATTTTAAATTGCTTCGGTAGGCGACATCGCGTACGCATTTTTTAAGAAAATGTGAAGAGCTAGTCGGTCGAATTACATCGTGTCCATGTGAACGTATACTTGCAATTTTGATTAGTAAAAATTGCTTATTGGTATGATAGAAATCGAATCGCGTCGAGCAATCACGCAGGTCGCTAATAACCATGACTTCAAAAAAAACCAGTCAAGTGCAAGTTGAACTCGTGCGCCGAGAGTTCCGTACCTACCCATTATACCGCCAAATAAAAATTGGTACCATTTTTTATTCTAGGTCAACGGGAACTACCCTATAGGTTTTCGACCCAAAACCTATAGGGTACTTCTGGCTGACCTAGAATTGTCAATTTTGATTAAAAACAAGGTCTTACAGTACAAGGAAAGGGAAAATTCCCAAAAATAAAAAAGGTGTAAAACAAGGTAAATTTTGGTACTTACAAGTTTTCGCGAAAATCTAAATTCGCCCATATCTTTTTATCGTGTTGACACAAGACCTTGATTTTTATAGGACTATAGACCTCAGTATCTGGTATATTCAACTTGCTAGGCCCACCCGTTCCTGAGAAAATCGGTGGTGACACACGGACAGACGGACAAGAGGGATCTCATAAGGGTTTCTTTTTTACCTTTTGAGGTACGGAACCCTAAAAATGCAAATTCTTGTGTAACAACCAAACAGCGTATCTCATTAATAATTTATTTTGTAATTTTTCAAGTTTTCTTGTATGACACATTCAATCGTAGTACAGATTAGTATCGAAATATAATTGATGATACAAAACGTATAAATTATCAACACTTGGTGAATAATGTCTCAATTATTTTTACATAAATAATCGTTACATGGATTAATAGCGTTTCTATCAAGTTTTATATAAAATAACAGGTGTTTAATTTGAAAATTATTTTGTGGAATAAAAATGTGAAATGATTTTTTTGAAACTATTGTAAAAAGCGACTAAATCTTCAGCTGTCCATCATATTTAAATTATTATAATCATCTCACAAAATTTTACCTACAACAAGAAACATCCAATTAGTTAAGTAAAATTAATACCTTTTAATTTATCATTTATTATGAAAAAATAGATGTCCATATTTCATTTTATACTTTAAATCTAATATTGCAATACCATTCATGAGATCTATGAATAGCCTACATTTCAAAGCAATTAATAAACGCCCTCAAGTTGGTAACTAATAAATAAAATTAACTAAGACAATAACAGTCCATACATAAGTTACGCCCACAAAACCAAAAAACAAACCACAATCATCGAAACAAAAGGCACGGGGACCACCAGCATTCAGCCTAAACACGGTAACTAAAAAAACTGTCGCCAAATAGATAATAAACACAAATATTATCTACTTTTCCCATTTTTTTTACCTGAAAAATGGAAGAGAAGGTGGGGCGAGCGACGCGAGGGGCGATGCGTTGCGGCAGTCTGCCGTCTGGCCCCGACCAAGCTAGAGCTCGCGTCGACGACCACTAGACTCTCCGAAGTGCAGTGTTTTTACTACCGAAAAGGCCTAAGTTACAACGAAATATATCTTTCCCGGACTAATATCGTAATTAACGTGTTTCCCGATAAGATAATTCCCTGAGAACGTCTCAGTCGTGTCTTGTTCGTGCCGTGTGATCGAACGCGGATAATTTGCGGTTTAATTTTTTTTATTTTTGTCGAGTGCATTATCAAGTTTCACTGTCAGTGCGTTCGTTTACAGTTGAAAGTTTGGATTTTGACGTGTATTGGTAAGTTTTTTTTTATTTTATTTGTTTATTTATCCTTATTTCCTTACTGGTTACGCAGTCGGATATTGCTGTCATAGATTTTTTGCAAAAAAATAAAACAGTGTTGATGTTTTTCTTTATTCTTAATAGGAGGTTTTACTTACGAGTCATTAACCTCCAAAATTAACGCCTAACGCCCATATTAGTGTTTTGATTTTGTTATTATTTTAAATATACCCTCGTTTGATTGCGAACCGAGCGCTCACATATCAAAACATAAATATTACCTCTAATATCACAAAAACTTATCCGTCGCTCAATCAAATTTTTATTTTATATTTTTCTCGTTTAAAAAATTACTTAGCACGCGATAATAGTCTGTGAAAGTGGTAAAAAGTGAAGAAAAAAGTAAAAAAAAATAGTAAAAAGTGAGGCAATGAGGCAAACGTCGCGTGCCAGTTTAGGCCTATCTACAATGTCAGTTAACGATAACATATGTTGATACCACGCGTATCTCCGATTAATATTTGTAGAATTAGGAATTACGAAATGAAATTTACAATTGCACAATCGGAATAGTAAAAATAGTTCGGTGCAGTAAACTTATCTAGGTGTGTTGTGTTGCTCAATGGGATCGGCAATAATAAAAAAAAACAAAAAAAATTGCAAAAAAATATATTTTTGTTTCTTAATTTAGTTTTGGCTAATACGATTTTTTTTTTGTTTTCAATACCTAGTAAATTTTTGCACTGTCCATCTTGAAACATCTCATTCAGACTATGATACTAAGGCCCCCTTGCGCCACCCTGAGTTATCTTCCTAACTCTGAGTTAGTAGCTAACCCGGACACATGTATAACATAATGTCAATTTAACCTCGTGTTAGCAACTAACTCTGAGTTAAGTTTTTGGCACAAGTGGTATTTAACTAAACAATTTGCCAAAGTCACTACATTTTTGTCGGCAATTTTTGTCGTTTAATTCAAAGTTAAAATAACATAACAAAAAAACACATTTATAACCGCGTCCATTGTAAAACTAAACATCTACAAGTATGTAGAAAAAAAAACTAGGAAACTGTCAGTAGCCAGTCTTATAATATTAATGAGAATGATCGCGTGATCATTTACTATAAAAAAAATACAAAAGTGATCTAGCGGTGAATCAAATGTAATCTTTTTTTCTGTTTTACTATGAAAAATGTATGCTTTTAATCTAAGTCTAGTTCTCTATGTTGATTTATTTTTGTGTATAGTATTTTCTCAGATTTAAACGAATTTGAATTTGGAATCTTTACTTCTGTACTACAATATAATAAGCCAAAGAGTTTTTTTTTTTTTGTTAGCTCGCTTAAATCTCTGAAACTACCAGTCGGATTTAAAAAATGGTTTTAGCTTTTGATAGCCCAATTTTTGAGGAAAAGTTATACATGCTATTTGAACATGATATCTATTGTTATTTCAAGACACGGGCGCAGTGGTTGATCGTTCGGCTGCTGTACCGGTTGAGATTCGATTCCCGCACGGAAAATATACTTTTAAGGCCTACAGTTAGTTCGGATCTGGGTATTATAAGTTTAAATGTTTGTAATTGTTAATGTTTCCATGATACAGGAGACATACTTAGTGCGGGGAAGTATTTAATGAAGCAATAGAAGAAATAAAGAAATAACATCACGCTACAACCCTTAGGAACTGAGCAAAAACGCTAAGCGAAAATGAAGTAATAGCACGGGCGCGTGAAACCTCAGTTCACAGTTAGTTTATGAATAAAAATAGAATTTATTTGATTTGAATTTGAATTGTGTTCGATTCGAGCGTTGAATTATTTATGGTTTGTCCCGCGATTTTTAATTATTACTTGTCATTGCACGTTAGTGATGTGATAGTCAATTTTAATTGAGTTTTTGAAGGTTAGGATGTGAGAAATGTTTTGACTGAATTAATACTTTAAATAATAATGTTAACCTACCAAAAGCGGTTTATAATTTACTAGCGACCCGCCCGGCTTAGCCCTTGACAAATTATTCACAAAAACCTGCCTCGTTTCTCACTCTTTCTATTGGTGAAAACCGCATGAAAATCCGTTCAGTAGTTTTTGAGTTTATCGCGCACAAACGCGGCGGGGGACTTTGTTTTATAATATGTAGTGACTAGCGGTTACCTGGCGTGTGATACTCGTACCTACCTAAAAAGAGATAAATATTTTGTTTATTTGTTGGAAAAAAAGGAAATTTTGATAACACATTTTTTTTTGTTTTTTTTCTATTTGTCTAATACAATCTTCGCATTATTGATATTTATTCTATTACCTACTTAGCTCAAAATATTTTTATTGAGTAAATTTTAAATAACATCGCGCCTTTGTTTCTCGAAGGGTTAGGTTAGGTTACTGTTACATTTCGTCAGTTATGTTTAAGTTGCCCATGTATTAGAAGACGAGCCTATTGCCATTAACCGGGAACAAATCCAAACTCCTGACAAACTACTGTGCAAATCCAGAAACACTTTGCTGGACCTGGGAGTCGAACCCAGGACTGTATGCCCAACAGTAGCGCTTTTTACGTTAATTAATTTTACGTAAGTTAAATTTTAATAGCGAACTAGCGGACGCCTCGCGGTTTCACCCACGTAGTTCCCGTTCCCGTAGGAATACAGGAATAAAAACTAGCCTATGTCACCCGGAGATAGTGCAGCTTCCCAACGGTGAAAGAATTTGTGAAATCGGTCCAGTAGTTTTTAAGTTTATTCGTTACATACAAAGATACAAATATCTATAATATTAGTATAGACATTTACTTGCATCAATCACTTCACTAGGTATATTTGAAGTACGGTACTAGTAGGTACTACTCACACCCCATCCTATAACTCATTCTAACACATACACATAGCTTGAAATTACCATTAATTTCCTTCATCTTCCTACTAATTTATTTATATGACCAATATCCGGTACGCCCTATACGCCCCTCGTTTTACCCTCCCCGCCCCAGTTGGCAACTCTATAATAATTCATTTTCGCGTGTGGCAACAATTGGGCACGATACGGGCAATGTTGGGGTGCAACTCTATTGTTGGAACGAATTTAATCTGCTGATGCTTTGGGATAGAAAAAAAAAACCTATTTAATAATAATAGCTTTTTGGGCTGTACCGGGTTTTGTTCAGGGCTTTTTTCTGGATAAAACTATAATAGGCATATGCCTAGATGTTCCAAACCACTGCAACTCTTGAAAGCCAGAATCAACAGTGGCGACCACCAGAAAAGCGGCGAGGCAATAAAGCTCGACGAAGTCCCGGAGAATGAATTTAACTGTCTTGGATACCGCAACGAAATTAATCAAATAAGAATAACAGAGGAGTAGGAAAAATACATAATTTCCACTTCCCTCCATATCAAGCAGGAGACAGAACAAACAAGGCTAACAGGCACAAAGGGTCGTTTACAACTGGGATAAGCCCAGTTGCCTAGCACCACGGATAAAAATTAGCATTAATATTAATGGGTACTAACATTGTGAGCTGTTATATTTGATTCCAATAATAAGTATGGCAAAAACGCTTCAATGCACGAAAATTTGTTCTAGTTTCAACATGGTCCGTATAGTAAATAACTCTGGATGCAGTCTTTAGATTATCCAACATAATATTGCGTTCATTCTGAAAAAGAATACACTGCCATAAGATATGATATGCAGATTGTACGTATTTGCAGTCAGATGTAGAACATTGACGATAGATATTCATTAAAAAAATTGCTTTTAGGTTTTAAAAAGAGAAAATTCATATTGCATTTGTAAACAATAGCCACTTTATGTTCTACATACGAGTATATTTATCACCAGTTAATAATTGCTATATATTTTTTTGCGTCAGATAGGCAATATTCTATCTAGAACAATATGCAAACATGCAATAATAAAAATAAACAAAGCAATAAGTAGTTCACTTCACAGTAGCCCACCGCTAATCAGTAAATTTTATATTTTTATTGCCTTCCTATTCATAATAAACCCAAAAGTTGTCTGTAAGAGATTGCCTATGAGATAAGACCGTCTATTGTACCTACTCTTGTTGTTATAAATGTTTGGCCCGAACTATTATGTGGTGTACAAACGGTGAAGGAAAATATCGTGAGGAAATCAGCATGCCCTAGAACATGGATGGCGAACCTTTATTAGAAAACGTGCCATTTAAATTATATATATTTTTATGAGACCATGAAGTGCCACCAAAGAATTTTGGCCTTCTCTTAATTGACCAAAAATATAACTCTAAATGCTATGAATTAATCAATTCTTTATTTGTACCCAGAATTTCTTACAGCACTCCTAACATTTATTTACAGTTTTGTGTTGTATTTAAATAAAAGTATGAGTTGGTGTCATTTCTGCTGTTGCAAATTATCTAGATGCTAAATAACCTCATTTTAGCGTGCCCAAAATATTTTGTCGTGTGCCACCACAGGCGCGCGTGCCATAGGTTCGCCATCCCTGCCCTAGAACAAAAAAACCGGGCAAGTCGGACTCGCGCACGAAGGGTGCTGTACCGTTATCGCAAAAATAGCAAAAAAAAAACACATTTATTGTATGGAATCCCTAAATATTTATTTAATTCTGTTTTTAGTATTTGCTGTTATAACGGCAACAGAAATACATCATCTGTGAAAATTTCAACTGTCTAGCTATTTTTTATTTTTTAATCAACGGACAGTTGAGTCTTAGTAATAGTGTCCCGTTTTTACCCTTTGGATACGAAACCCTAAAAATCGAAGACATGTGACATTTACTAACTCGCACTGGGCCCGGGTTGTAGATCATGGTCCATACCCTCTCACGGAGTTGCCTGTGTCCCAGTAGTAGGGACATTCTGGGCTGACTATGCCTGTACAATAAAGTTAAAATAAAACATAACTACGCAAATAGGTATGTTTTACAAAGTGCATTAAACTTTTGAGTGTTTGTAACGCTTCCGAGGACTACAAAATTAAAAACTCAGACTAGTAAAAATATGCTTTTTTGCGTTCTCCATTGTTATTTTCGTTGCTAATTAAAACCACCGTTAGACGATGGCTAACTGTCTTCTGTAAACTAGCTAGCTAGTTTAAATACCTGTATTAAACAATGCATTCTCGTTTACTGCTATGATTATTTTACAATCCATACCAACGACGATAGGATAGGTAGATACTTTTTACTCGTATTTCGGTAGTAGATGCCTCAAATGATTGTTTTACAATACATACTAATAAACCTTAGAAAAGGACTTAGGATACGTCTTGTTATTGCGGTAGTTCCCTTACCATTATTAATTTTCGACCTTCACGCCCGTGTCTGCAAAAGCTAGCATTAATAAAAAAACGTCCTTGGAAAACCTGCAAACAATGGCCAAATAACCATATAAACCAATTTTTTTTTATACCTTCGTCATTTTACTTTTTTTATACTAAACAAAAAAAAAGTATCGAAGTCTCCGTCCGTCGCAAACTGAAGCATCTATTATAGTGTCATAAAGTACCCACATTTCATAGTACTCTACAGTACGGAGTTTTGAGGGTACTACTCATCCCCTAGGGGCGTGACAGGTTAAGCCACGCCCACTCAATTTATTACCATTTTGAGTTTACCCCAAGTCACTGGGGTGAACTTTACACATTTTTTATGAGAAAGATTTTAGGTACACTCTATCTTGCTTGTGGTTGTACATAATTTTAGTCTCTGATTTTTTTTAAGAAAAATATTTTTGTCTGGGGTTGGTAGTTTTTTTTTATGACAGTCATATTTTTTTAGTTTGTTTTTTATTTTATGTGTCTGGTTTGTAGAAAAAAATTACAGGGTTAACTATTTCTTGAACTAGTACACGTATCTCTAGACCATGTTGTCAGAAAAGTATTTTTACTTAGAGTGACAAATGTTCTCATTTTAATGTCAGTATCAATCTCTCCAAAAAATTCTTAATTCCGTAGATTCCTGATAAATTTTTGACATTAGATTTGAGTTGAATTTGAACGGTTCCCCTGGAATTTCTTCAATTTTACCACATAGGTACACGTAAATAGTAATAAGAACAAGAAATCGTGTTAATAGAATTAATTAAAATTATCATCATCTGAAGGCATTTATTTGCGCTTTTCCTTTTTACGATAATTCCATGACAAGCATTTCGAAACACCTAGAAAATTAAATCTCTACTTTAAACGCAAAGTAACCAATAATGTTGGTTTATCTTTTACTTATGGCAGCGACAAATAAGGTTTTTCTTACAAGCAAATTATAGAATATTGAATTAACAGTAAACTGCAGAATTTGTTTTTCCAGTCTTGCATTGAAGTCTTCTTGACCAAATAACCGTTACATCGTAGTAAAAATTTACTTTCGAACATAATATTAATAACTTGCAAATAACGTAGATTCTTTAGCAACACTGTCAAACACTGACAGGAATTATCATTGTACAGAAAAGTTAATTGAATGAATGTGTAGCCAATTAGCCAGTTCAAAAAAAGAATAACCTAAAACACATTTCGTTTTTCAAACTGCATCAAATAAACAAAAAGGTTAAGAAAAAAAACAGCATTCCAAATTCAAACACTTCACTTCTAATCAGCTATCACTAATCTTCATTGTCTATGACACACCATCATTAAAAAAACACCACACGTCATTATTTCTCCTAATAGCTAAAACACGTTTATCTGGCATCGATACCCATTTAATTAGCCATCTCGTTAGCAAACGTCGAGGGCTGCAGTCCTGTCAGCCCCTCTGAGCCCCCGTTTGTTAACAAACAAACAAATCACCAGCTAATTGGCCGTCTGCTGCACTTTGAATCTAATCGTAGATACAACTACTAAAGGGTTGATTTACCGTGCATAATTTAAACGGGCGATTTTCGATAATCAGATCAAACAAAACAAGAAAAATACTGGTGTGTGTTATAGGCAAACGAATAAATCCGGCATTTTTTTTATTTTCCAATTTTAATGTAGCCAGTGACACTCGTAGGGTTAAGACGAATCTGTTGACGTAAGAATCATCAAAATCGGCCAACGCGTTTGGTTTCTAGAACGCCACATAGGAACAAACAAACATACATAGACTGATAAACACATTACCCTCCTTCGGCAGTCGGGTAAAAAGTGTCAATATCTGAATGACATTCATTTACCACGTAACGACGAGATATCAACTAAGATTATCATACATATGAATAGCCTGGCAAAACAGAAAATAATTAAATAATGATGAATCGATCGCGACTGTGGTCGATCACAATGAGCCTTATCAGAAAGCCTAAAATCATCCAAAGGGGAGGGGCTACGCTCAGAGTTTCCTTGTGTGATCGCATCAGAAATGAGGATAACCGCAAGAGAACCAAAGTTACGGACATAGCCCGAAGAATTGCGAAACTTAAGTGGGCAGGGCACATTGCTCGCAGAAAGGTTGTCCGATGGGCGATGATGCGATGGTGAACGCGAACCGGAAGACGATGCGTTGGAAGGCCTTCCACTAGGTAGACTGATGACCTGGTTAAGATTACGGGCAGGCGCTGGATGCGAGACGCACGCTCGGTCAATGTGGCGACGCCTGGGGGACCAGCAGTGGACGTCTTTCGGCTGAAATGATCATAAATTGATGACACAAAAAGTCGAAGTTAAATTCGTAAAACTTTTCACATCTCATTACATCACTAACTAACCATAGCCAATAACCGTTAGAGAAAAAAAAACAAAACCATTTTCCCGGCACGAAAAAATTACTTAACATATCGCTCCTATACACGACGCTAATAAGGCACAGAGCTCACAAAACTAATGCTACCAACATTACGTAAACTGCCAATTACTAGTACGAACGTTTAATTAATTTTGAATTTTCGTGTAATTAAAACAACCCGAGCTGGCATTATTTTAACATTGATATTATATACTTTACGTGAAATAATGTGGTCGAAATGATTTTGTTAATTATTTCGGTGTGAGAGAGAAGGACTTATTGAATGTAGCTAGCGTTGTCTCTTTTTCGCAAACTAGCATAGATTTCAAGATGAAATATCGAATTATTTTCGTGAAATTACAGCGTTAATTGGAACAAAGCTACAGGCTTTGTAATGCAAACATGTTATTAAATTATGTGAAACATTTTAGAGCGATTTCAAAAGTCACAAAATGGCGCATAAATCAATCTGCCTAGCGTTTTCCTTTTGGGGGTCAGTTTCCCAGGTGACCAAACTGCTAGTATGAATAACCAACAAAAATCTATCTAGATCTGAGGCGGTGTGCTAAAATTTTCGACACGTACTCATTAAACAAATCAAAAAGTAAGCCTATATTGTAATACCTTTCTTTTTTATACACAGGTATAGAAAGACATAGACAATTTATTGATTTAGACTTCATGGCCAAAGGTACAAAGCCGGACTTGAATGTCTTAGGAATTCCGTACCAGGCAACCAAGAGTGGTGAAGAGGCAACATGACAGGTGTAGATAATGATGTACTCGTTTATATAGGTACCTATCTGAAGCCACAGGTATATTTCTGTTAATTTAGTTAATAGGTATTTAATTATCCATGCAACACGTGATAAGTAAAACTTTGTCTACCTAATCAAATTAACATTGGATTTTTATTTCGTAATTAGATTAGCGAAAATAAATCATCAATTCTTATTTTATCTGTATCCTGACACTTTGATGTTATCTGTACACATTACATACGGTATCTCGGAGTTTATCAGGAATTTTTAGTAATTACAGATAAAAAATATATCAAGTGATTCGATTTATTTTTATTATTTGAACAAGTAACACGCGTAATTCTTTAGTATTGCCAGATTATAACTTATTTTAGTGGAATTTAGATTATTTTTTAATTGTCGTCTTTTCGTTTTAGTAAGGATTTTTATTGTCTGTTATGAGATTAAAGGGTATTAAGAAATGTTAAAGTTAAAATATCCATTTTTGTTTTTTTTTAGTATCTTATAAGGCCTTACTTCGTTTTTAGTTGTTTTTTTTTATGATTACGGGTTAATCTTGAAGTGATTGTAAAAATAATGAACTTGTAAAGTGATACTTACACGAGTACGTACCTACTGAATAAACATAACGCAATGCTTAAATTAAATCTTAATTCTGGCCCGTCTTCATTTGTTCATTAACCGAATTATGTTTAAAAAACTACATACATTTAAAAACTTAGTCCTTTTTCACTGAGTTTACTAATATTGATGTAATATTGAATTACTAATTATCATCAAGAACAATTTGCTTTTCATTGATACTCAAACTAAAAGCACTTATTTCGTTTCAATTATTAAATGCACTTTTGATTTGTCAAGATCGGTCACGGTCAGTCAAAAAGATGAAGCTAGTTGCACATTTTAAAGCGTAGGTAGATCTGTATAAAAAACTGGCCAAGTGAGAGTTGGACTCGCGCACAGAGGGTTCCGAATAAACAGCTACATTCACCAAAATAAATAGGTAACATTACTAACGTTCATAAACAATGATAGCACCGAAAATTGATCTAACGAAGGGACAAAACTAACTTATCCGTTCGAAAACTGTTGTCCCCATACATCAATATACATTTTTTTTTAATGTCCAAGTACATTTTATAAGTTGTTCGACTATTACTCGCAAACTTGTAAAGCCTACTTAGCTGTGATAGCTTGCCTTTTAATTTCATTATTATATATACTACTACCGTGAATTTCACATATCCAAAAGCAACCATTTAGCTGGCAGAGAGGGACAATTGACTCTAATAAAAATTAGCAAATGAAAGCTTAATTTTACGCAAACGGCATCGAAAAATGGATTGTTCATGATTTTATATTACCACTTTGTCCAATGTATATCCATGTCAAAATATAGCTTTCTAGTACTAAGACTATCTGAGCTAAGCTTCGGATGGACGGCCATGTCGAAACTATGAGGGTTCCTTGTGGACTACGGAACCCTAAAAACGTTCAAGAAACACCACGGGCTCACTTTTAAAGTCAATAATAATTAGATGCTAAATGTACTACTAATAGATACTGATATACCGTTAAGGGTTTTTTTAATCCCTTAATTATTAGCAAGCCTGTCCCTTTCTGTAACAATATTCACTTTTCTTTTCTTTCTTTACAAATTTGGTTTATTTGAGCAGTGCGACACCATTTCTTTGTTTTGGCCATAAATACTTGTTCTCTCATTCTTTACTATTTTTTGCGACACAATTTTTCTATAGGCTTAAAAATTTGGAAGGTAGCTAGCAATAAAATGTCTCAACACTATTGTAAAACGACCGATTTTTAATCCCCAAACAATGAAACCTTTTTCATGCTGATAAGGAAGTCATTATTAAGGTGGTTATATTACAGTCATCTATAAATCTATTAGAAAAAAAAACTTTAGAAACAATCCCTGCCTACATTCCATTGAACCAATTTTGAGTTCTATTCCGTAGACATAAGGATGTCCTAGAAAGCATAAACCTGTTACCAATACCCACTATTTACTACCCTACTACTAGCCTATAATGAATAAAAAAAAAAAAAAAAAAAAAAGATGCCATTTTGTCATTTCGCCAAGACAAAAATTGTTTTGAATAGACTGTAATAAAAAGTGACTGTTTACTTATTAAAACATCGTGAGGAGACATGTCCCAGAACCAAAAATTCTATGACATGTGACAACCATCAACACGCACTGGGCCCGCGTGGTGGATTAAGGCCCATTCCCTCTCACAGAGAGGAGGGCTGTATCCCAGCAGTGGAAACATTAAAAGGTTGATGATTATTATTTCAAATAGAGTGTAAGTATTTAAATAATTATAATAATACGACCCTGTAACTGTCCCACTGCAGGGCATAGGCCTCTTCTCATACAGAGAATTAACGGGCATTGATCTCCACGCTTGCTCAATGCGGTTTGGC
Source organism: Orthosia gothica (assembly GCA_949775005.1). Lineage (NCBI taxonomy): Eukaryota > Metazoa > Arthropoda > Insecta > Lepidoptera > Noctuidae > Orthosia > Orthosia gothica. The sequence continues at coordinate 24,370,463 of OX459036.1, forward strand.
GATTTCAAACATATATCCTTTAACTATAAGTCCAGGTTTCCTTCACTGTTGTCAGCGATGTCCAAAATAAACTTATAAAGTACAGTTAAGGGTCAAAAGTGTAGTCACACTACACCAAAACAGCATCAACAATTTTTGTAGGCAGGATATTTTCAACTTTTCACGGTTATTAGGTACAATCTATGCCTACTATAAACTCTATAGGTACAACATGTAAAATTAGTTGTGGATAATTTAACTTCTTCTACAAACCGTAACCATTTGAGTTTTGGGCGAGTAAGACTGCACTTTTGACCCTTGTCTGTACCATGAAGTTGAAAAAGTCAAATTGCTATCAACCGGATTTGAACCAACGATCTTAAACACAAGAGGCAAGGTCTCAGCCACTGAGATTGTTTAAATTTCAAATGAACAATATATTTAACTGTACAACTAAACAAAAGGCGAAACAAAACCAGATAGATTGAGTAATTCGGGTTATTGTCACCGATAACTGTTTCAGATACAAAATGTAGCTGATAGCCATCTAATCTGGTGTTACGGCTGTGATAACCGACTGTATTTATTTATGGACACTTCTAATTATTGCGGACACCGACAAACGTTTGATTGGACTTGTTTTAGTGTTTCCTTTCTAGCGGTGAGTAAAGAGTAGGTAGATTCTCTATCTCTTAACAAAACTTTAAATGAATCACTTTCCATTACAATTCCCAAAACCCTGCGACATGATATGCCTACCACAGACATAAATCTAACTAGATGACGCGATTGGACATACTTCGCGTGCCAAAAAACGGAGTAGAGTTACGATCAATGATCGTAATCTGAGCTTTTCATTTAGCATTATCGGCACCGGAATCCACCGGAATCTAGAAAAATGCCTTTTTATGCCATATTGAGCTCTAAAGAATGTATAGAAAAAGTTGGCCGAAGCATTTTAAATGTTTTCTTTCATTGGTTAGTAAATTTGTTTTTAAATTGTTTGTGAAAAAGTGGCACGCTTGGTTTTCATACAGATGGAAGGACTTGCGTTATCTAGTTAGATTTATGTCTGTGATGCCTACTTAGATTTATATTTTCTAGTTTCACATTTTTTGCTTGCCTTGAAAATGTGAACTCATAACATATACGTAGAGTACTTATGTAAGTCGCTCACTTGAGAGTGGTACAAAGAATGTCATCACGCTTTGTGCTGGCTGAAATTACGCGTGGACCTCACATTTTGGACTTATGACAATTTTTATCGCTGAATGTCACTTTGAGAGGGACTACTACACTACAGACCGTTCACTATAACTTGTCTCTTGGCGTCATGTAGTAGTTGCTTCTGTCGACAGCAAAGTGCTGCTCGTCTGTTTGGCGCCTTAGTTTCAATATTGAAACCGTTATCTCGTAGTAGCTGTGCTACCAATCGCGTCACGGGACAAGTTATAATGAACGCACTGTACAATAGAGTATGCCAGATGCTAGTATATTACCCTAAGTCTATGACCAAGGAGTTTCTAATCATCCTCACCGATGTAGATAGCAAGCCAGCTGGCTTTTCTAATCGTGCGCAAATTATACAGGCATATCAACAAATATCAAGATAAAACTGATATTTATCGCATTTCAAAGAAATCTAACTTATCGCAGACGGAAATAATAAAAGTTGATTGAAAGTAAATCATACAATCTTGTCTGTTTTATATATAGCTGTAATAAATACGCAGATATCTTGAAAATGGAAATTACTCATCGTCAGCCTTGAGGTTGAAACTTTCCACTTATTCCAATTATTCTAAGATTAGCCAACATTCCTTCGTAGTGCTGGGACACATGCCTTCTCTCTGTATGAGAGAGATTGGGTCGTAATTGGCCACGCGGGTCCAGTGCAGCCTGGCGAGCACGGCCTCTTTGATAGGCTTGAGTCACGGATTTTATCACGGTTTTTGCGTCCAAACTGTGATAAAAATATGTGACTCTAGCCTGTCACAGTAGGCCGTGCTTGCCCGGCTGGTCTAGCTCATGCGGAGATCTCAAGACTAACTAGTCAGGAAGATTAGTGACTGCAGGATTGAAATCATTTGTAAAGACTCTTTTATCTTCCACAAGAGGCAAGCTACCGCGGAAAACTGTTCCATCCTGACAACTGTAACTGTTTAATTATTAAGTTGCAAAGTCGCTGCAATTTATATTCAAATAAACTATTAAAACCACCTGTAATGCGGTAACTAGTGGTCCATACTGAGCCTTAATGTCTTATGTACCTACTTCCCTTAGGAAGATCAGAGATAGATCATCTTAGATCAGAGATATAAAACTGGTGTAAAGTCTATGGTAAGACTGGCCATTCATAGGCACATATAAATTATTAGTCATCTACATCAAATTATAAATAAACTAGTCTATATACTAGTAGCAAGTCAAGCAAGTAGCAAACTACAATAAACTAATAGCAAACTACAATAAACTAGTAGCAAGTCTAAAATTATCCCGAGTAACATATTCCCGGGAGAAAAGTATCCGATGTACTATTCCTGACTATAATCTGTCTCTGTGCCAAATTTCATCCAGATCCGTCCAGCAGTTTGAGCGTGAAGAAGTAACAAACATACAACCAAACACACACACAAACTTTCGCCTTTATAATATTAAGAAGTGTGAAGTGCGACGTAAAAAGAATTAAGTTTATTTCTAAACTTCGTTTATCGTTCTTGCGATAAAGATTTTATAGCAGTATCTACGGATACTACCTCTTCTGCCTACCTCATCCTATCGAAACATGGCACCTAAAACTAATCAACACAAAATAACACAAGGAGGTCACGTAATAACTTGAAATTGTTTAAAAAACAAGATAATTTCGACACTATCTAACAGATAAGGTATCATGATTGAACACCAAACTGTAACATTAAATTATATTCCAATACTGCTCGTACAATTCCTATAGATAATGTTGAATGATGAATAACGTTCCTCGCATGTGTTTGAGTGACTTTTGGACTCTTGCAAAATAATTAAAAGTTGACAAATTGGGGCAAAGTTTGACAGATCATCTTTTGAAAATAGAGGTAAGATCGATTTTCTTTTCCTGCCGAATATAGAGCACTAAAATATAGCTTCAACTAGTGCCTTCGCCCGCGTGAATGACTGAAACAAACACAAATGTAGTTACATGCGCATTTATAAATGTTATAGTTTGGGTTTTAAAATAAAAAAATGTGGCATCATACATTGATACAATCCTTTAGAAGTAATCTTGATAATATTACTACTGGCTTATTCTTTAAAAGGAAACACATAGAATATTAATATCATTAGCAATATGTAATAACAATAACCCTTCTTCCATAGACTCAATGCCACTGGCGCCATATTTGATATTGAATGAATCACGACGAAACCTTCATGCTAACACAGCTAATCTTAAATTAACGCCTATCATAAGACGTTTGACCAGCGCAAGATACGCTACAGATGGATGGATTAGTTGCTATATTGTCTGCGGCTTTGCAGTGGCCTATTCCGGAGAAATGTGGGCTTTTTAACCCCCGACGGAAAAATAGGGATGCTTTATGTTTCACGTGTGTATCTGCGTGTTTGTGTATTTGTGAATCTGTCTCTGGCATCATAGCTCCTAAACGGATGGACTGATTTTGTTTGAAAGATGACTATAAAGAGAGTGTTTGTGAGCTATGTTTCGTTACGTGCTCGATGTGACGGACGATATAAATTATAAATTTATTTTTTGCCGGGATATAAAGTAGCTAAAATATAATATATTTCTCGTCGGTATATACTCAATAGCTTGCTTTTTATCAGCGAATGAATTTTCGTATTCAAATTAATTCTTCCAGAGATTACAATCATACAATTGCTATGTCTAGATTAAATATAGCTCACTTTCGATATTCTTGGAGCGGATAAGGTATATAATATTTATAAGTAGGTACTATTTTAATTTTAAGCTTAGATTTTCGGTATCATACTTCCGTTGCTATTTTACCTACGTCAATTCGCCCAGCTTAACTGATTAGTTGGCAACACAGATTACCTTGGCTACTCGCTTCTCTTCGTATCATTTAATGAGTCTTAATCGTGATCTACATGTAAACATGGGCCTAGGCATCATGTCTAACACTATCTTTTAGTATACCTTGTAGGAAACAAATGACAGTCACTTTTATACTAGAAAGTATCCCAATTTTTTAAGAACGTTCACATTCTAGTCTCTCTCTCAATATAACAAAAAAAAACATCTTTCTTTAAGTACATTTTTGACATCAACATGATTCGAACTTGAACATTTTTGGTGTACAATATTTGGCCTACAAAACAAAATGAATTTTGGTCGCTTAATTTTCGCTTGCTACGCTGCTACGAAGAAACGCTACGCCGCGTAGCTCGTAGCTTATGGCACTTAGCGCGTTACCCCATGTAGCGCTTATCTTGTAGTGTAGCAATGTATTATGCGTAATGTTAATAAAATCATCTATGATTAGGCAAGCTATGGAACACCATGCAGTCAGATATAAAATTGTGATTAAATATTAATATTAAATTTAATTTCATTGTATCATAATATTTACTGTTTTTGTTTGTGAAACCTTTGAGGTTTTTGAATCCAATTTTATAACTTCCAATCTAGTTATTTTCATTATAAGAAAACCATAACCAACTGTAAATTGATCTTCGAACCTTTTCATTTTGACGCTCCTCGGCCTTGGTCGAACTGCCTGACTTTTTTATCAGCATGTAAGATTTTTAATAGCCTGTAGCATTCACTTTTAAGACGACGACTAACGCCAACGACCTTAAGGGAACAAAACGCGCACTCGTTTCACACCCGCGCGACCCAAAATTTAGTAGTTTTTTGTACTTTCCTTCTTATTCTATGACTTTAAAAAAAAATACTTCAGATCAAAATGTAGATAATTAAATTGTCTTTGAGATGGTGTAGATTTCATTAAAATACGCCCCGGGGTTTTGGTGCGATTGTCGTGTTTTTGCCCGTTTTAGACATAATATTAAAAATTAAATACACTATGTTATATGAATAAAACTCGAAATGTGCTCAGATGAAAATATTAAGAAAATGGTCTAATATAACATAATTTTTTTCCAAAAAATTAGGACTATCCGTTTAGACGTGATTCTCATTTTAAAATCAGCTACTCAAGGGAATCGGCGCCTTTAATATTGGCTAATATTCCATTTACAAAAACATTCATACCTTCAAACTAAACCCATTACAAACATAGGCAACTGTCGAATCACCAAACTCCTATTGCAAACAAAAAAAAAACTCTTTTAAAAACATATCGTTAACAGTTTCCATACGTAACTCGGTAGCAACAAAGCGTTCTGCTGACTCACTGCCCGGCTCCCAATTAGGCGAGCGTGAATGTTGGCTTAGACGCAGCCCACACAATGGACGCATGTATTTTGTATGTTAACGTTGAAGAATGGTAGATGGCCATTCATAAATGTTTTTTGAGTATGAGTGGTCATACGGCGCCAGTGGTAACCTCTGTCATGTCTGATGATAGTTTGGGTATGTTATTTGGGCATCAAGTTACAGCATATTCAGCTTTTAGCGTTCCCACTGCTGGGACACAGGCCTTCTCTCTGTGATTGCAAGTCTGTGAGGTTTTATCATAGAGACGTCATACTCATTATAAAGATTAAAACATGGCGATATTTTACTTTAGCTACCTACATAGGACCTATGGAACTTGCAACTTGATTTCTATCACTGAGTAGGTTTAAAAGATCACATAGAACCACGTTGTCAAACGTAAGTACGTTCGTGTCGCGGTCAGACGCAGGATGGACTGAGTTCACTCAAGCTGGTCAGCTTGTGTTTATAATGCCGAGCAGACGTCGGTAAAACGTATCTACCTCAGTATATATATAACATCATTGGTGGAAGTGGGCTATCTCTATGGTGTATTCCACCACACGTTCTCAGTGCGCATTGGTAGATGTCACATGTCTTTGATTTTTTCCTTCAGCGTTTTAAGTGAAGTGTTGATAAAAAAGCGAAAAAAGTAAGAATTTAATCTACGAGCGTATTTTTGGGATGTTTTTTTTATCTTACTTATGTAGGCAGGGATTTGGTTTTTAGTTAATACATCTGAATTTATTATATAAGGGCCATTTTTTCAATAGCCTGATAACTTTTATTTGAGGATAAAAATGGCCGTTTGACATATTTTCTAAACAAAAGCTGTCAAACCGCCTTTTTATTCCTCATTTAAAATTTATCAGATTATTGAATTGCCGCCTGAATTATAATAAGTATAAAGCATCAATTTTTCCTCTAAAATAATATTGTTTCAAAACAAAACTATAAAAAGTGGTGTCATTCAAGAACAAGCATTTCCTACGAAAGGGTTAAAAAACCGAAACAGTGCTCCCGCCATCGCCATTTTGAAGCATAAACAATCAATTTTTTTTTCGTGCAGGCAGATGTTCGTTACACATAATGCCTTATATGGTACATAGCCAATTTGACAAAGAGTGGTTCTGTGCCAATGCAGGGGTTGAATAACGCCCCTTTAAAAAAAATAAACCCGTTAAGTTTATTGTAATAATGATAATAAGTAATTTTATTGTGGTCTTACAAGTTGTATGTTATCTCAAGCGGTATTTTTACCTCGTCCTAATTTCCTTTGTGTGAAATAGTCGCCTTATTTTGAATTTATGACGTTTGCTAATATTCTTTTGTTGTTTCTGCAAAACATTCACCGACTTAGGTTATAAAAAGCGGTATTTCTATGCGGTATCTCTTTTTGAAACCCTATGATCTTGCCGCAACGCCTGTTACCTGTACCTAACACGTGTTGAGTACCTCATAATTGCGCTAACAAATTGCGATTCAGTATCCGAATAGGTACTAGGCCTAACAAAATACCTACACCTTGTAAAAAAACCGATAAAAAAAATGATACACTAAGGGCCTCTTGCACGAAAAATTTAACTCAAAGTTAGTTACTAACACGAGGTTCACATCATCATCAGCCTATTAATGTTCCCACTGCTGGGACACAGGCCTCCTCTCTGTGAGAGGGAGGGGGTAACACTAGGTTATATTGGCAATATTATATGACAAACTGTCAATTTAATCTCGTGTTAGCAGCTAACTCTGAGTAAAGTTTTTCTTGCAAGTAAATCGAACCCGCGACACGCAGTGCAGCAGTCAATCGCTTAACAACTGCGCCAACCGTGCGCCCTTTGTCTAGCCTCTACTATGTTGAGATATATAGATGCTAACTATATACTTAATAATGAAATTAATGCAGTCAAAACCATGTCGGGAAAATCCCAGAGAAAATCCTAAAATATATAAACATCAACGAAATATACGAAATGGCTACTGTTTAATGTTAACTTAATTAAAATAATCAATGGAATTTAAAACTTTAGTCATATTTTCTAATTTATTTCGCAAATAATTATGAATTACAATAATGAAACCATTGCATTAACATTGAATTATTTCAATCTTTATTTCAGTTCGGAACCTCAGGCTTTGGCTCCAAACTGAAATAAAGATTGAAATAATTTAACGATTTAAAATCATTCCTATTTATAGAATGTTTCTAAACTAAACATTTAAACTTGAGTATTTGTTAAACTCGTAAGTCTTAAAACACTTTATTAATTTCAAACTCTCAATTCTGAAATCGGCCAATAGTCATTCAATTTATTCATTTCAAATAATCCACCCACACACGACGCCAAATTAAAGGTTTTTTATATCGCCACTACACAATAAAACACAACTATTTGTTACAATCACGTACACGCCTTCATGCACAAAACGTTCACTATAAAATAACCTTTGTTCGTGTTCTATTTTCAAAGTCACGTAGAGGATGCATTAATTAGAATGTGCGTGTTGGTGCGCATGAATCGGGTTGCCAATCTATAAATTGTTAAGGTTATTTGTGTAAAAAGTTTTGTTGCGTGAATGATTTTCTATTTCAAAAGGTGTCATTTGTGTGTTCTTTCACTTTATCGAAGAATTTGTTAGCGTCTACCTTTCAGGTAGTTTAGGTACTGTTTCTTGTAGCCTTGTTGTTGTATTTGCACCTACCTTTTCCAACAACTTAGGTATATGTAATTTAACCTCTATATTCTCCAAGCAATATATTAGACTTCTATATTCATATTGCCCGTGAAACTCGTGACAACTTACTAAAGATAAATTTGTCACTGCATGTTGACGTTGGAGCAACGGAGAAACATCATCAAAGAGAACGTTTTGAAACCATGATGTGGTCATGACCCTCATCATTGGGGAATCGACGCAAGGAGGAGGAGGATAATGTAATTTTTTAGTTACTTAAACCAGGTTTGAGTCGAAAACTATAATATTTTCCTACTAATTTCATTACCCAATTAAATTGTACTATACTGAAACATATTCAATTCTCAAACCAGATTTTCTTTAAATTATTTTCAGACTGTGTGTTTTAAGGCATAGTGGTATAAAAATCAACATCACACTGATCTACGCCTGTGTTGCAGCCTTTGGGCTATGTACCTAGCTTGTAACCTAAAATTGGATTACCCATTATAATCCCTTGTTCGCTGTTACTCACCAACAGCATTTTAAGTAAGGCTTTCTTTTACAAAAATAGGTATATTTTTTAACCTTAATTGTCCCACCGCACGGGTATCTCTTTCATCTTTCAATTCGTCCCGGTATTGCGCAAATATTGTATTAGGTATGTTTCCGAAAACTTAAACAAATTAACTTTGCACGTTTTACCTTCCTACTTATTGTTCACAATGCCAATAAAAGTTACGCCCTCAGCAAAATGTAAACAAACCACTGTAAAAACGCAATAATAAATCACAAAGCATTTTCCAATAACAAGCGAGAAGCTAAAAACAGTTCCATAAGTCATATGTTTTATTTACAATCTAGATCTCAAATAAAACCTTTTTCTTTACAGCGTGCATTTTCAACGAAATGACAAACCTATAGCCGTCTCCCTCACTCTTATAACTGTACCTTCGGATTCGTAAACCACGCCTTACAAACACCCCGCTGTGCCTATCTTTTTCTATCTCGTACAAACAGTTGTGCCGTCTCACTCGCACGGGACTATCGATTTACTCCGTCCCAAGTTTGTTTACCCGACCAAATTCCGTAGCTATATTTAGTTCGATAGGTTGTAATAACTTGTGTGAACTACACATGGCGGGGTTATATGTAATTGTGTTGATGTTGCCAATGTTGGAAAGTTTTTTCGTTACTTTTTTTCGAAATGGGTTTGGTATGAAATATGATAGGCTGTTTGATTGCGTATTTTTGATTTATAGATTACAAAACATTATACGAGTTTATTGACTGATAGACTAAAATGGTTAACAAGTTTCTAAAGAAGGTGCACAATGGATCTTGAGAATAAAATACAAGCAGAAACGCGTCTCGCACAGAAAATACATTTTCTCAATGGGATAGAACGAAACAATAAATATTTTGTGACTACGCGGAACCATTGGCATTTATTAACCTTCCTTCTTCTTTCGTGTCGATTAACTCAAACTATAGTCTCAACCATTCAGATTTTGTCCGACCAGTATGTAGCTACTCGGACAGCTCTGTCATTTACTACGTTCAAATCCCGTAAGGTGCAAGTGGTCGGGTATTAAGGGCAGACAAGGATGTTGGCTATATCATGCAAAGGGGCCCCACGCTGGCACTGTCTTTTGATTAGGTCTGTGATACTCCATTTGACCAATATTCAGGTATTTATAAAATATTAGTTGTGTAATTTGTCCGTGTTTCCCGACAGCTACAATCTAGCCTTTTTTTTTTTTTTGAGTGAGTAGGTTAAGAGTGAATAGGTTATTTCTAGGCGTGTCTCACCGTCGACCACATCATCGCTTACCAACAGGTGAGATGGTAGCCAAGCGCGAGCCTATAATACATTTAAAAAAACCCATATCCGAGCATGTACGAATACGTCAATAAGTAAAACTTGATTTACAGAATTAAAAAAAACTAGCCCAAAACACGTAAAACAGTTCTAAACACGTCCTCCACTGCCGATCATGAAGTCCTAATAACAACGATTCATCCATCATCATCATCATATTAGCCGAAAGAAAACCACTGCAGCACTTTCTCCACATCGATCGGTCCTGTGCGTCTCTCATCCAATAGATGCATTCCCGCAGCCTCAAATACCAACGAATCATTCAACAAAACAAGAAATTATTTTTATTTACTTCGATCGTATGAAGTAACGCCGTGATTAATATGGGTGATTAATTCAATAACTTGACTATTAACATGTCTGATTTATTACTCTGTTAATTTAAAATCTAATGATGATTATTAATCTCTAAAATTAACTGACTGTTTGGCAGATACTCGTAGCTAAGCTGGCAACTTGTCGTTGGCGCCATTTGTATTCTTTTGACAGAAACTCGAAGAATAACTGTCAAATTTTCTTAGGTTAGTATTAGTTGAAAAATACTGCTTGTGAAAGAGACTCTTTGTAGGGGATCTTTTGATTAAGCACTACATTATAGTTATTACTTAGTTTTTCGTAAACTGAGCCAGAACACCTTGTTTAAAATACATACCCGAAAACAACAGACCCATAAAACTTCTGAAACTTAAACTTTCAAAGACTGAGCGTGGATCAATAAAATTTGTTTTCAGTATCTATAACTTAGTAGGTGGCCAAACCACTATTTACCAATGTTCGATAAATGATTTCAAGGTAGCAATTTAAATACCTACAACCTTCCTAAAATTCACCGATTTAGTTTCTTCACGAATCACACGCGAAACGAAAACGTCAACGATACTTTTAAATTAAGAACCCAAAAATTAAGAGCACTTCAGCAAATTAATATAATCAATTGGCAACACTGGTCCCTAACAATGGCCGCCACGTGTACATTGTTCCAAGCGATGGTCTCCCGCCAAAATTACAATGGAGAAAATATGAAACGTATTGATAGCACGAATTGTATGGGAAACCTTATGGTATTGAGATTGTAATCATGTTAATGCAACTATTATTAGCTATGGATCACTTTGTCTGAATATTTTTGGCGTGTGGTTGGTAATAATATGGGGAAGTGTTTGTTGCAAATTGGTTTTGTTGATGACAAAAATGGATATTTCTGGTTTATTTTTGACGATTTGCTTTGCTTCCGAATAAAATGCGTACTCCATTTATAAAAGCAAGGCTGCTGTACTCCACTGTAATGCGTATCGGACTGCAATTACAGTATACTGATGGTATTTGTGAAACTAATATAATATGTTTTTTTATGTCGGTTTGCTGGTAAAAAACAGTTGAACTGCTGCTAAGCAAAAATCCAGAATGCTCCACTGTTAGGTATTCAAATTGAAATCAAATTACAGTATAGAAAAATGTTGGCAAAACTTCAGCAATCCCCTTGCTAAATAGCTGATATTTGAGGAACTACTATTGGAAAATGAAGTAACGTTATAGTGGAGCTGTTTCCCAGCCCCGAAAAAAAATGAGGTGCGGTCGTACAGCCCTTAAAGATCAATTTACAATTCCTTCACCCAAACCATTAATCGATCCACCAACAAGATCTCAAAACACCACACACAAATTAGTCAAACTCCGCCTCCAAGCTTTGCTCGTAAAATGCAAAAAACACGAGAGAGCCGCTCAACGCTACACAGTGGGCCAGCTATTTGCCAACATGGGCCATTACCGTCTCCCTGGGGTATCCGCCCCCCGGGGCTACGCTGCAATTACCGAGACAACCGCGGTAGCAGTTTTTGTTGAAATATGCTTAATATTGGTTTCTCTGGTGTGTTATTAAATGCACATGTTTGGTGAAATTGAATTGAGTCTTCTTTGTTGATTATTAGGTGCTTTATTATTACCAATAATAAGCATTGTTAAATAATGCAATGTAAAATTTGAATGGCCATTTAAGTGTTCCTACTGCTCTTTGAGTGAACGACCATCTTTAGTCTGCTATGCTTCTAGTCTAGGTAAGTGTGCATTATGGTAACCGCATCATTACTCAACATTAGGTTAACTAATCGAACAACAGCCTATGCAAATATAAAAAAAAAACATTTTGGAATTAAAAATCACCATTAATAAGTTAGTATTTAAAATAGTTACTTACAACATGTAAAATTAATTCGTTTTCTTGCCAATGCTAAACAAATGCTTACAACGTTCACTTTTTTTCAACAAGACAGGCATAGCGACCTTGATAAATTAAATTTGTTATCTGTAAGCCTCGTGCTAAACATATTATAATTGATAACGCGTCAAAGAATTCTTAGAAATAAATAGTGTTTATTATAGTTACACGTGACATATACTATTATCAGTATAACATCAGCAATAATATTCTATTTGTGAGCCAGTAACTATATCTGTCTCTCTGAAGAAAATTTTATTAGTCTCCAATACGTAGTGTATTAGTAGCAGTGTTCCATAAGTATCAAACTATCAACTTAATTTTTTCATAGAGACGGGATAGAAGTGCTCATGCTTAGCACGCAGTCAAGTGTAAAGGCTCACAGAGAAAAGGGCCATTGGTCACCAGCCAGCACACTAGGTTACTGTGTTGACGATCAAAAATAAATAGAAGTATACCCTATCACAAATCAATATCCCAGATTAATACGTAAGCATTAAATTTATCTTGACAAAAATTTTATAGGTGCCTGCCCTACCCTCCAACAACTGCATAATACAACCCCAAAAGATACTTTCTAACAGCACTTTCGATCTTTAAAAGCATGAAAAAACCACAGACACTTTTCAAACATCCATTTTTACCCCTCTATCATCCCTCACGACCGCAGCAAGAGCAATAATCGACCAAGTAATGACTGTATCAAGTTTCGTCCCCAGTGGCCCAACTGATTTGCTTTTAGTTTTTGTCTGGCGCATATTAGGTTGGCCCCACTGTGCGACTAATTGTTTTCTGTGCTGGCAACCCTGGGGAATTGCTCTATTTTGTAGCCTAAGAAGTTCTGATGTGAATGTTTACGCAATTTTAGTTTTCTTTTTAATAAAGTAGACATTTTGATTATAACAGATTTTTTTAATATTTTGTTTCTACTTTCGTATGAGCTGCTCTATGAATACAATCTATTTAATAAATTTGCCAAAATTAGGAAGATTTTCTTCGTTGCCTCGTAACATAATATTATGTAACAGAGGAAGATAGGCTTTATATTTGTTATTACTATCTCACTTCTAACGTTGGCCTTCTGGGTTTTTTTGTACGCTTCATCAAAATAGAAGGAAAACCTAATTATCTCAAAACAAGCGTTACTTACTGTACTTACTCATTATTATTGCCGCTGAATTAAAGATATAATTTTGATATCATCGGTTTTTCTTTGTGAATCCATAATAGGTATAGCAAATCATTGTCGAAAGATACCAAAATCTAGATAATTCTTCGTTTATTTTTTATAAACAAAAAAGTTGAAAACCCAGACAGCTTTTTATTATTTTAAACGCACGCAGTGCGTGTGATGAGAATCTACCTTATATTTTTCAAAACCTACATACTTACATACCTACTTACAAATATAATTAATTTTCACAAAGGACTATGAAACATTAGCTTTTTCCTATCGCTTCGTTCTTGTGGCCTTTATTTAAAATATACCGCGCATTTTTTTCGAAAAATAATTACCGAAAATATTCCAGAGATAACCACTTACAAACTATTTTACCACTATAGTATGCAAGTTAAGATTTTTAGATGATGTGAATCTAGATAAAGGTAGAACAGAACCAATCTTTGTGACAACCATTGAGATCGAAATCCAAATATTGTCCAACGGTGTCTTTTTTTTTGGTACAGACCCACCACACTATTCCCAAACCACTGCAACTCTTGAAAACCAGAATCAACAGTGCCGACCACCAGAAAAGCGCCGAGGCAATGAGGCTCGAAGAAGTCCCCGCGAATGAATTTAACTGTCTTGGAACCCGCAACTAAATTAATCAGAAAAGAATAACAGAGGAGTAGGAAAAATAAAAATGTCCAATTCCCTCCAAATCAAGCAGGAGACAGAACAAACAAGGGCAATATGCACAAAGGGTCGTTTACAACTAGGATAAGCCCAGTTGCCTAGCACCACGGATAAAAAATTGCATTAATATTAATGGGTCCTAACATTGTGAGCTGATATTTGATTCCAATAATAGGTAAAGCAAAAACGCTTGAACGCACGGAAATTTGTTCTACTTTCCACAAGGTCCGTATAGTTATCAACTCCTGATGCGGATAATGGCGAGGCAACGAGCTTGAAGGAAAATCATAATATCAGTGTCTTTAAGCTAAAATGATATGATGAGTGCAAAGGTGTAACAAAACATTATTTTACTAATTAGGTAGGTACTTATCAATTTTGCAGACTGTACACCCGATAAAATCACAGTGAGTAGTGAATCAAGTATTTCAGATCCTACCGTAAATAAAAACGATAGATATATTATCGCTAAAGCAGATAAAATCTGAAACGATTACATCTACGTATCACAAGTAGCACTATGAGAAATCGAGATATGAATCAATTGAGATAATCTCTTCTAAAAATCTTTGAAATTATATAATAACGTAAACTGTAATAACTAACTTTTTATCTGCGATTTAAAGAAAAACCTAAATTGGTAGCTATGGATATGATAGTTTAGAATTTGGTAGTATTTTATTGATGTCAAGTGCTTTGAAAAGTAGATTAAAATTGAGCTATCAGTAGAGATATACTGTAGAAAACAGGTCATGAAAACTTAAGTGATTTTTTTAATAATAGACCGGTAGTTAGGTAAAAGCACAAACTCACTATTATTTTCTTTAGCTACTTGTTAATGTTATTGTTTTCTGGTACGAGTCTATTACTTGTCCGGGGCCTCTAAACTCAACAATTGTTACTAAAATATCGATATCTATTAATATTTTCAAATAACGAATCGTCTACTTAACTTTTAGCTACAGGCACAATATAAAACTTTATAAAGACGTTCCAATTTCAAAGTTACATTCAAATAAGGAATGTTTAGCAACTGTCATATCGGACAATAGGAGACGTTGTGCCTTCGTCCTAATGCGCGTGTCCAATAACATTTTTTTTTCTAATGTTTGTAACTTGGAATAAATATTTGAGGCTACCGTGGCATTTCCGTTGATGTGGATGTCAAATTAAAATATTTTTAGTTTTGAGAAGGAAACGTCGTGATTTTTGAGTCATGTAATAAATGCGTTTGCATCTTTTAGAAACATCGGTTTTGATCGCTTGAGATTTTGTTGCTCAAAGATCAGAATATCCAATTTTCATATTCAGTATTACCTACTCTGCTTGTATATCTACATAACACTTACCTGGTACAATCTGGAACAAATTATACTACCATAGTTACTTGAAGTATTTGTAAAGTCTTAAAACTCCAGAAGGCAAAGGCCGCTAAAAAAATCTCAACACTTCCTCTAAACTAAGTAAAATCTTATCATTTTAACCCACAATTTTACTTACATTTTTACAAGCATTGGTGTACAGCTAAGAGGCAAAACACGCTAGATCAGTGGCACCTTTTGAGGCTGTGTTTCAATTTCGGTGTACGGTGTACAAATCAAGTACTTCATGTACTAGATTCCATCTATCTATATATCCAACCTAACGTACTCAAGTGAAACTTGCAACGAATTACGTCACAACTAAACCACCTATTTCCACTTCGCTTTCTATCGAAAACCATCGAATATAGATACAATCTGTTCACGCAGCATCACCACAAAAAGTGCCGACAGGCCCATTGTAGCGTCGACAAATGGTTACCGAGAAAAAAATACATGTCCACCATTGAAATAGTTAATAGTGTGTTCCGATGCGCGAAATTTGTCACAATAGCTGCCCCTGGCGGGCAATTATCACGCCTAGTATTAATGTCTTTGTCAAAACATCGTGTGGTTATGTTGCAGCTTGGTATGAAAAATAGGTTTTGTGAACGATTTCAATCTATTTAAGGCAATTTTAGACAGAATAAACGGGCAATTCTAAGTTTTATGTAGAGGAAAATGTATATCTAGCTGTAATTTTTTAATAGTAAAATTTATGCTTTGGCTACATAAATGCCTAATTATACATCGTAATGTAATTTGAGCAAGTTGAAATACGGCAGATAAATAACTATGTTAAAATAAGCATAGGACACAATAGCGATGAAAATAGCATCTACCATTGATGAAGAAATATTATAAATTACATTTTTCTCATTATTACCAAACGACGCATTAAAAACTGGCCATTTTTTTTCTAAAATATCTATGACTTTTGACCCTCAGTGCGCGCGCTTTCTCAATTTGTCATAGTGACAGCCGGAGCTGCCAACTGCGTAAACAGAACGAGGGCGCGAATGTTTGTTTTTCTTCACACAATATGGATGGTGTTTGCACTGTTATTATTTATAGCGTTTATTACACTTTGACAAATAGATTTACGGAGATTGACACCGAATTTTTAAAGATGGCTTTTGTAATTTTATTTCTGAAGGCAGAAGTCGGTATTAACGCATTATAATTTTAGTTAAAATTGATTTATAATTTAATCAAGATGCGATAAAATAATTCGCGTTAGAATTATTAAATTAACATGATACATTCGAATTAATTGAAACTCAACATGTTCAAAAATATAATAAACATCATTTATATTTTAATCGATATTTTAAGAAAAGTAACTTTAAATCAAGTTTTTATAATGTCCGACACCTCAACTATTTTTGAAGTACGGCCGACACCACAACTTTTTTCAAGTACGTGTTTCTAATTTTCAACTTGGAAAACCAAACTTTTTTCGTTTGCGGTCCTTGCTTTTGTTACCCTAAGAAAACTTCTACGAATCTAAAAAAAACTCTTAATTGTCAAAAAATCGTTGACGTGAAAACTCTTCAGAACCACCGACTTTTGGAACTCGAAAATCTTTAACAAAATCTACATTAAGTTATACAATTGAACACCTTTTAAGGGTTCTGCCGGCAAATCTCTAACGTTTCATTTAAGCGGAAATCCTTTTGCAAAAACCTTAAAATTATCGAGCAACCTTCTACTTTGCACAAGTAGTAATAAAGTTTAATTTCCAATGCTGTAAATTTGGGATTCTGTGATGGCATCCCTGGGTTTGGGATTAATCTTTTGTTGATAGATTATGTGGTCCGAAATGTACGGACAGTGCGGTTTCTGCGAACCAGTGACGGTTAGAACATTGAAAGTGACAATGTTTATTTTTTCTTTCACTTTTACTATGCAAACTATTATTTTTTTGGGACACCTTTGAACATAAGGCTGCAAAATGTATCCTAGTATTTGCCAAAAGTAAAAGCGGTACCTGTGAGTATTCAAATGTTTTTTACCGATGGTAGAAAAAAAGGAGGGATTCGTTCTTTTGTTTCGGTACTTATCTTATTAATAGTCCATAAGTCCACCGGTTGTTAATTATAAATTTCAGATCCACAGTTGTATTGATTAAGATTCGAAATGATATCAAGATTACCAATAACTTCCCGTAACAACCAACAAAACTATTTATCCGAATTCCTTATAATACCATACACATATCATACACTTTTTCATTTCAAATGTCATCACTTTGATATGGCTCGTCAATTTTTTTTCTTCACACAATAGCTACACGTGATAGCCCCTCAATTTGGCAAAGGCAACTCAGGTAACAGGCCAGAAAAAAAAAAAAACGTGACAAAATGTCAGTAAACATGTACCTACTACACCTTTGCCAACATTAGAAAAAATAGAAGAATATGGCCTATGGAAAGGTACAAGATCAATGCAGGTTTTTTTCAAAGCTCTCTCAATGTATGAAACTCTGCATTCTTACATGTCTTGCTTTTTCTAGACTCTCCTTACTCGGCTCATTTATAATTTGTTTCAATTTTTAATGCAAACTGTATCGGTGTGTTTGGATTCGACTTAGTTCCATATTCGAACCATCGACTTTATGGCTACCTATTTCAATGATTGGCACCAACGACCTATAACGTAGGTGTTCGGAAACCCACTGTTCTCAATCTCAATAGTCGATGAACTCCTACAGACCTTTCTTTGATCGTCAAACAAAAAAGCTAAAGACTGATATACATTTTTTGCAAACCAAAGAACGAATCAGTTTTGCTCAAACCTTTTTCAATGAACCCAAAAAAATATACTTTTGAATTGAATTTAGAACTCCCGAGTCGTGACGAATGGAACGCTCGACGCTCATTCAAATATCAAAATTGGAAGGCGTTCCACGTGTTTGACTTTAACGTTTTTAATGTTGCAATAGTGCAGAAAATCTACCATTGTTATGGGTAATTGTAAAATAAGTAGTAGGAGCAAAAAATCAATCGGCATTGCTTATAATTGAAATAGACGTGCGTAAACTGTTTATTTATGAATGTATGAGCCGTAAATAATTGCTGCGTTTGATGTTCAGTTGCGCGAGAAAATTGAAGATGTATTGACTCTCATCATATTCCAATTTATCTTTTATTATATTGATGTAATGCTTTAGCAAAAACAAGGATTGTCGGTTGTGTCTTTCAAATATTACATTGACTAACCATCCCATTCCTTTGTTTCAGATAACAAAAAAAAAAAAAACAAAATGTCACCCGCCCTCAAGTGATGTAACGCAACGACCAAACAACAAAAATGACATTACACACACGAAAGAGGTTGACGCGGTGACTAAATAAGTTTGCGTCAAAAAGAAAAAAAAAGGTCCAAGATGGCGCTGCTGACAAATTCGGCGTCGGCAACGGGCCCGACGGCCGGCGGTCCGACGGCTCCGCAGGCCCATTCGGCGACGCCGCTACACCACTATTTCCACTACTTGAAGCAGCCGTCCCCGTTGGCTCAGAACCCCTACGCTCATCATTCTAGCGCGCATCATATGGGAATGGGACCAGGACCGCTAGGAGGCTTAGGCCCGTTTGGGTTAACGCCGCACGGGTTGGAAGCTGTTGGATTTCCTCAAGGTAAGATTTTTCTAAATTCAATCCGCTAGTTGCCACCACAAACACATGTGTCTAATTTGGCACCAAAACAACCCTTTTAGCCCGGCAATATGCGTATGTGTTTAAATTTTGCCAACATCAATACTAAGTATTGGATCTATCAACAGAACAGATTCAAACAACACATTCGTTCCCACTATTGACGACTACGTTTCACTTAAAGTTAATTTTATCCAAAACTCATTTCACATCTATGCTAAAAGCTTTTTTAATTAAAAATAATTTAGTATTGGTTCAATATAGTCATGAATCGAATATTTTTGTCTGAATGACTTGAAATACCCGATAGCTGTGTTTCAAAAGTCATAAATACAGCTTTTAAGAAGTTTTAACCATTCATGGTATAATTTTGTAGGTTTCATAAATTAGACATTTCAATTAATTGTCGGTTTCAGATATTTACGAATTTATTTATATCAAACTACAATTAAATATAATAATACGTTGTAATATAAAAGTAAAAACCAATTATATATTATTATGTTCTTATAGCCTACAGAAAAAAAACTAATATAGACGTACCAAAAGTTTACTTGATAACCGTATTTTTTTTTTAAACTACAATGTACTTTCCTTGGATTAACAGTAAAGGAATTCCAAAAAAGTTTTAAGTTTCTAACAATATTTCATATTTTATGCAAATTAAAGTATTTATGTCCATAATTTTTTATACCACAAGTTAGATACTTGAATCAAACCATAATTCACACGAGACTTCATAATGTTCACACATTAATTATGTCGAAATATACTCGTATTACCTACGAATTCGTTGAAAATATTTCGATAAAAAAATTAAAACAATTTTGAACACCAAAAAAGTTACGAAAATGATGGTTCAAAACAAAAATGTGGCTTGCCATGAACTCCAATACGGCGACAAAATGAATTTCACTCGGACTTTTAGGTTATAATTTTATTGTGAGCCATTTTACATGCATGAGCGGTATTTTTAATGAGATAGATGCTCATTTCACACCTGGGCGACCGAGTTCTGCTCGGGTGAAAATAGAGAAAACGATGTTTTCTAAATATGAAACCTAGCCAGATCGATTTATCGCCCCCGAAACGCCCTGCATACTAAATTTCATGAAAATCGTTGGAGCCGTTTCCGAGAATCAGATTAGATACACATGTACAAGAATTGCTCGCTTAAAGGTATTAGATTTCTTGGTTTTCTACTGTTTGTTGTTTCTCTTCTGCACCGTGCACGAGAAACTGTTTTCTCAGTATGAAATTTTACTAAAACATTTTATTCCGTACATTTAATATAGGTATATGCAAATCATAGGGTTATAGATGGATAAAGTTAAAAAAAACAGGTAAAAATTACCAACTTGTCAAAAATACCTGAAATGTTTTAAATTGAATGGTGAAGTATATTGGTTGTCATCAAGATTTCCTACGCAGAACGGCAGAAAAGGCACCCAAAATCCATTCTAGTAATGTCTTAAAATATCTGAATTTATGTTCAGTTAAGTTTTGTTAACATAAAGGCGATACCTACTCCATTTATCAAACTAATGACCACAATTTGTAAGCTTTGACAAAACGTGTAAAATATTCTACAGCATTTGCATTTTGACTTCTGATTCTTAAGTTTAATGTTTCATTTGCTGTAAAATATATGTGGCAATCTATCAAAGAAAAAATGCTTTGTATTTTTTTTTGTTTCGGTACTTTAATTACTTGACCTCAGTCCGATCTTAATTTCGACAATTTTTAAGGCTAAAAAAACATCTCATTCATTTATGCAAAGTCTGCCAATATATTTCCTCCTACCATCTTGTTTACTGTCTCCAACATCTGAAACTAAATTAATTACCTCTTACAACACAAAACCATCGTTGCCAACCTAACGAAAATTACAAATTTTATCTATACAAACAACTAAAACAGCGTGACAGGCAAGCCCATTCTCAAAACAACAGCAGAGAAGGAACGCTGCATAATTTACGTACCAAGAAGACATCCTTGCGAAATAATCAAAACAACCCCTCTCCCCCCCCATAAGCCGCTTATCCCCACCCCCTGTGTTGCCACGCTACCCCCGAAATGTGGGAGAAACGGGAAGTCGCTTGTTAGTTCGCTTTAATTAGTAGCAAGTTTGAGTTTTGATGCTGGTATCATTTAGCGTGTTTTGTTTTTAGACCCTTTTTAGAGTTCCGTACCCGAAGGGTCCAAACGGAGCCGATGATATTGCTGTCACTCACGTGTCTGTCTATCTGTCCGTCTGTCACACTGGTTTTACAGCTAAACGGTTGGAGCTACAGTCTTAAAATTTTCACAGTATAAGCATCTTGTTGATCCAAAGC
The DNA here is from genome assembly GCA_949775005.1 of Orthosia gothica. NCBI lineage: Eukaryota > Metazoa > Arthropoda > Insecta > Lepidoptera > Noctuidae > Orthosia > Orthosia gothica. The sequence goes on from OX459036.1 coordinate 24,391,830, forward strand.
CATACAAATGGTTAAAAAATAATATATTTTTAAGGGGAGCCCACATTTAAAAATATGTTTTTTTAAGGGGGGCTCCCATACTGCAAAAGGGGGGCGCGGGACCCTATCGAGTGGTTTATCTTTATTTAGAGCTCGTTGAGTACAGAATTTTGGTTTTAAAAAATATTGGAAAACAAAGGAATGAGAAGCCACCAAGTTCAGCCTTTGTACAAAAATTTGTTCCGAAGATTTTTTTTATTTCCCATTGACCTATAAACTTGAATTTTGGTGATAATGTTTATCATTACGTATGTTTTACTAACAAATACCAATATATTGATAAATTAGATTTTTTCTTTGAAATTCCGTCACCTTTCCTATTACAACCAACTTGGTTTTAAGATTTGGTACGGAACCCTAAATGTGCGAAGTCCGATGCAACTTGGCTGGTTTTTCTGTTGATTGTAAACTTTTTCTCCATGGTGGGTTTATTATGAATGTTTGCTAGTAAGGAAGTTTTACTTTGGATAAAAGTTTTCTTATCCACGAATTATTTCTTTGAAGAACGTACTGCTTCATCTCATTTGTTTAGTAATAAAAACTTTTTTGCAAAAAAATACTACCGACTTCCAAATGAAAAACTACAAAGTGAAAAATAACTTAACTTTTGGAAGTCGGTGTCTTTCGTAGGAACCATTTTTTTGCGATATGGACACCGACTTCCAAAAGTTAAGTTATTTTTCACTTTGTAGTTTTTCATTTGGAAGTCGGTAGTATTTTTTTGCAAAAAAGTTTTTATTTTTCCCTTTTTAGTTTTACCTACCTAATAGCAAGTTGTTTATTAAGGTCCCTATAACTCCAGAATAGATTAACCGAATAACATGAAACTTGAACATAACCGTTGAAATGAGAGATCTGCGTTGCCCTTTAGAGCGTACTGGCGTGATGTTATGTTATGAAATGGTATAAACAACAAACAGACATGCGATTGCAGCAATCCCGAGAGTTTTACCGTTATTTATTGAAGAGTTCTGTTGTGTATCTCCGAAGTTCTTCATCAGACGTTCACCAAATTAAAATGGGACCAATTTCGAAACATACTCTTCCAAACAAAAAAAGAATTTTCAAAATCGGTCCACAATTGACGGAGATATCGGTGAACATACATAAAAAAAAAAAAAAAAAAAAAAAAAAAAAAACATACAAGAAGTCGAACATAGAACCTCCTCCTTTTTTGTAAGTCGGTTAATAAAATAAGGTAGATATGTTTTAAATATGATTGAATTTAACAAATTCTCCTCCTCCTCGATACTCTTTTTTTGACTATTAGCTAAATTAAAACGAGAAATAATCAGATAGTGTATGTCTTTTATCGTATCTAAATTCTAAGCAACATTTTTTTAACACCATCTTCACAAATCTTACTGAATAAAAAAGATGCCAAATTATTAAAATAAAAATCCAACGAATAAAAAAACTGACCAATCACAACAGAGATTAAAATTTTCAAAAAAAGAAAATGGATCGGCGACATTTTTAATTCAAAAGGGAGGCATCTCAGAATCCGGATTAACCTCCCTTCATTTCTTAGAAGAAACGTTTTGATACTGGCATTCGAGAAGATTGTATATAGAAATATTGTGAAAAATATAATGATATGGACTTGTTTTTACTTGAAAGAGACTGTTTTATGTTAACGTTGGAATAATTAATTACATGGAGCTCATTTTATAGGGCTTTCTGAAGAAAATTACTGTAAAAAGTAGTGGAGTGCCACAATGATCTTTCTTTGGTCCTGTCCTATTGCTACTAATACTGGATGTCACAGATATTTAAGAACATGAGAAGAACGACCAGAAGTTTCCCTTAAGTCGTTTATTAGGCAAAAATAATTAGATTCGAGAAGAAGAAAAAAATTCTGAATGGTTAAGGGCTATTTGTGCAACAGATTATTTCATATTAATATGATGTAAAAATTGACGGATTAACTTAGCTAAAATGGAGTTGATAGGTCTTCGATTTTTTTATGAGAGTGTTGTAAAGTTTTTTTTCTTGAAATAACTGAAGTAAAATAAGTAAAAGGATTTTTAAAATTACCACCCGAACTAAAGTAGGTAGTGCTGATTTATAAAAAATGGGTTCTTAATCCCGAAAAGGGTTGTTCCAGGAAATATTCGGCGATATTTTTAGCGTGTGGGTTTCAGGTAGCCATCTTTTATTTTTTTTTCATAAAAAATCTATGTTTTTTCTGTACACTGGAATTATTTTGTGAGTGACATTTATGGTTAAAGCCTTTTAGTACAGTTTGCTATTTAATGATGTTACTAAAATTAAGTTCTTTGTTTAAAAGAATGAAAGTAAATTCTAAGCACAACGAATTTTGACTATTTTTCTTCTCAATGTACTACTTAATACGTTTTTTGACAAAATTATATCAACATTTTTCCCTTTCTTGAAATGCGTGTAAATACATCGTGGCATTGCCTGTAAATGCCTAGATATTTGCCAGTTCGTGTTTTTATCACCTTTGATTTTACAAAAAAAAATCTTTTGATTTCACTTTGCATTTGATATTTAGTTACCAAACGATAAATTTAATAGAAGGCTCAGCAGATTTAAACTTGTTGTTGCCAAAGATTATGTAGTTTTGTTTTAATAACCAAGAAAAGCTACAAAAATCTGTAAACATAGTAAACGAATGCGACCTATTAAACGCAATATCCATTTAATACTCCAATAAAATTAATCCGACTTCCAATTTTAATCCATATTTTATCTCTTTCTCCCACACGTGTATCGACCTATTATTGTCCCTTTCTTGCAATAGATGCGTTCGGCGTAACGATGGCAGCTGGGCATTCGTTTTTAGAATACCTTTTTTTCTTTGTATCGCTTTTTTATTGGCATCCCTTAGAATTTTATGGCCAGTTGCTTTTTTAATCTTTTAGCGGGCATAATTAATTTGTTTTCTTTTTTCTTTTCATTCTTTCATTTCTTTCATTCCCGGTATACTAATCGGGACTTCGGAAGCCGGAAATAGGTGAATGCTTATTGTTTTCTTGTTGATTTTTATCTTTTTATTGAATATATGTATTTATTTAGGTGCCTATTAGTAGTAGCTTAGTAATAAAAGCCGCACGGGTCGATCTTCAACGATCTCGGTAAACGTTGCCTACGTTTACCGAGATCGGTCCGTGGATTGGCGGCTGACCAGTATATTATTATACCGAGAGTACCGAGACCGAGATTTTCCCGTGCCTCAAAAACACGTCAAGCCGGTGGTACCGGTCATTTGTAGATTTTAAGCAGTCGTTACGGGTAGTCATAAATTCTGTTGCCACTAGTCTTGCCAATGAGTATTGTGTTATCCAGACACTGGGTTGTGGAGGTCTGATAGACAGTCAGTTAAAATACAGGAACTACTGATTGAACTGGAAGCCGACTGCAGCATAGTTGAAAAAAAACCGGACTCGCGGACGAAAGGTTCCGTACCATTATGGCAAAAAAATCACGTTTGTTGTATGAGCCAACTAAATCATTATTTCAGAGATTGTCAGACAGACGGACCGTGGAGTCTTAGTAATAGGGTCCCGTTTTTAACCGACTTACAAAAAAAGGAGGAGGTTCTATGTTCGACTTTGTTTGTTTTTTTTTTTTTTTTTTTTTTTTTTTTTTTTTTTTTTTTTTTTTTTTTTATGTAGTTTTGTTTTAATAACCAAGAAAAGCTACAAAAATCTGTAAACATAGTAAACGAATGCGACCTATTAAACGCAATATCCATTTAATTCTCCAATAAAATTAATCCGACTTCCAATTTTAATCCATATTTTATCTCTTTCTCCCACACGTGTATCGACCTATTATTGTCCCTTTCTTGCAATAGATGCGTTCGGCGTAACGATGGCAGCTGGGCATTCGTTTTTAGAATACCTTTTTTTCTTTGTATCGCTTTTTTATTGGCATCCCTTAGAATTTTATGGCCAGTTGCTTTTTTAATCTTTTAGCGGGCATAATTAATTTGTTTTCTTTTTTCTTTTCATTCTTTCATTTCTTTCATTCCCGGTATACTAATCGGGACTTCGGAAGCCGGAAATAGGTGAATGCTTATTGTTTTCTTGTTGATTTTTATCTTTTTATTGAATATATGTATTTATTTATGTGCCTATTAGTAGTAGCTTAGTAATAAAAGCCGCACGGGTCGATCTTCAACGATCTCGGTAAACGTTGCCTACGTTTACCGAGATCGGTCCGTGGATTGGCGGCTGACCAGTATATTATTATACCGAGAGTACCGAGACCGAGATTTTCCCGTGCCTCAAAAACACGTCAAGCCGGTGGTACCGGTCATTTGTAGATTTTAAGCAGTCGTTACGGGTAGTCATAAATTCTGTTGCCACTAGTCTTGCCAATGAGTATTGTGTTATCCAGACACTGGGTTGTGGAGGTCTGATAGACAGTCAGTTAAAATACAGGAACTACTGATTGAACTGGAAGCCGACTGCAGCATAGTTGAAAAAAAACCGGACTCGCGGACGAAAGGTTCCGTACCATTATGGCAAAAAAATCACGTTTGTTGTATGAGCCAACTAAATCATTATTTCAGAGATTGTCAGACAGACGGACCGTGGAGTCTTAGTAATAGGGTCCCGTTTTTAACCGACTTACAAAAAAAGGAGGAGGTTCTATGTTCGACTTTGTTTGTTTTTTTTTTTTTTTTTTTTTTTTTTTTTTTTTTTTTTTTTTTTTTTTTTTTTTGTGTATGTTCATCGATATCTCTGTCAATTGTGGACCGATTTTGAAAATTCTTTTTTTGTTTGAAAGAGTATGTTTCGAAATTGGTCCCATTTTAATTTGATGAAGGTCTGATGAAGAACTTTGGAGATACACAACAGAACTCTTCAATAAATAACGGCAAAACTCTCGGGATTGCTGCAATCGCATGTCTGTTTGTTGTTTATACCATTTCATAACATAACATCACGCCAGTACGCTCTAAAGGGGTACACAGATCTCTCATTTCGCCGGTTATGTTCAAGTTTCATATTATTCGGTTAATCTATTCTGGAGTTATAGGGACCTTAATAAACAACTTGCTATTAGGTAGGTAAAACTAAAAAGGGAAAAATAAAAAAACTTTTTTGCAAAAAAATACTACCGACTTCCAAATGAAAAACTACAAAGTGAAAAATAACTTAACTTTTGGAAGTCGGTGTCCATATCGCAAAAAAATGGTACTTACGTAAGACACCGACTTCCAAAAGTTAAGTTATTTTTCACTTTGTAGTTTTTCATTTGGAAGTCGGTAGTATTTTTTTGCAAAAAATTTTTTTACCCTCTGGGTACGGAAACCTAAAAAGGCCAGATTGATTAGTAATTTAACTGATAGCGATATCTCGCAAACGATAGGTAAGATATTTTGTTGTTGCAAGGTAGATCTTAATTCATGAATGAATTTTGCCTGGTGTGATTCATTGAGTAAACCTAAATATTTGTTCAAAATTTTCCTTAAGGAACTTCTTATCTAATCAGTAAAATTGCCTATCTCTTGTACTTAATCGATACGCAATTTTGCAGTTATCTACATATTTGCTAAGATGACGAACTGTTAAAATCTTATGATGCAGTTAACCTTGCGCTTCTGTCAAAATAAAGAGATGTTATGAGATAAAACTATTTCACCAAAGTTAAGTACCTAATGGGATTATCTATACTTTTTAGTAAATTAAATGTTTTCTCCGCAAGAACAACAAACAATAACAATGTATTTTGACACAAGTGGCATTTATCATTGCGCTTTCGGCTGGGCCTCGGCTGTAATGACAAAGTTTGTCCTTCCTTCTTGATGAAAACGTCAAATGTGATGTCAAATGAAAACTACTGATTATTGGGCCTCAGATTAGATTTGATACCCAAATTCTATTCGGAAATGCCCCTTCGTATAATACAGATTTGTTTTTTATCACTTATTGTGAAATAGCATACAAACATTCATTTTTAATGTTCTTAAAGATACAAAGTCTAGGAGCTCGTTGCTAAATAATAAAAGCTGCACGGGTCGATCTTCAAAATTAAGCAACGCTTGACGATGTCGGTCCGTGGATGGGTGACCATTTCAACATACCGAATTTCCTCCGTGCCTCGGAAAGCACGTTAAGCCGTTTGTTCTGGTTGTCATTTGAAGATCTTTGACAGTCGTTACGAGTAGTCAGAAGCTTGAGATCTGACACCAGTCTAGCCAAGGCGTACCGCTGTTACCCAGTTACTGGGTTGTGGAGGTCAGGAAGGCAGTTGCTCCATGTAAAATACTAGTACTCAGCTGAATCCAATTAGACTGGAAGCCAATCAAACCCCAACATAGTTGGGAAAAGGCTAGGCAGGCAGGCAAAAATACAAAGTCTGGAATCTGCCACGCCAATTCCTAATTCAGTGTTTACAAAGAAAGCAGTCTATTCCCAAAGGAGATACCGACCTTATAAGACAGTACAGCTCTATAAAAACAAAGCATTACGTAGAGACATTGTAGCTAGGGACAGGATTATACCCACAAGGCTTCTTTAATCAATAGGTGTCCACTCCGGCAGAGTATAGCTGGCTGTATGGAGTGACTTGTAACATTGAACTATGACGAATATCGTAGACATGATATATGTACAGGGACAATTAACTGACTAGATATACTTTCCCCTTCTTCTTCTTTTGGTTTTATCATCATCAGCCTTATAATGTTTCCACTGCTGGGACACAGGCATCCTCTCTGTGAGGGGTAAAGGGCCTTACCACGCAAGCCCAGTATGGGTTGGTGGATGTCACATGTCTTCGAATTTTTGGTTCTAGGACATGCCGGTTTCCTCACGATGTTTTCCTTCACCGTTTTGTGAGCAGTGGTGATGAAATAATGAGCCATCACTGCTCTATTGGTTTATATTAGTTAAATTCTTTGAACCCAGATAGCCACGTTAACTGCATTGTCAGAAGTTCTGTACATACAGGTCATCCAGGGTGCAAGTGAAGGGACAGTAGGGACACTCCAGCAAATGGGACATAGTCTGTAGTCTTTTCCCTTCTGAATTTCTAGTAATATGTTTCTAAACTAAAGTAACCTTACTGTATAATAAACATGCAAATAGAAGAGATGCAAAAATATGGTGTTATCCGGGCATCAAGGAGCGCGTACGCCTCAGCCGTGGTACTAGTACAGAAGCCCGATCAGTCCTGGAGATTCTATGTTGATTATCGGCAATCAAATAAAATGGTCATTACCGATAGCTACCCGTCCACCAATTATCAGGGACGTAACTACAGGAACAGTTCAGCAAAATGTCGGGCAACTAGTGCCCGACGCTGGTTTTGAACTGGAACTGTGACCGACGTGACGGACGCTAATCAGTTTTATTGTGACAAAATGTCATTCTTACAGAAGTGACCTGGGGGGTGACCACAAGCTCTTAGAGTAAGGTTATTTTGAGATCGAGTAAGGGACAGATGTATCTGACTTGTATACATCTGTCACTTACTCGATCTCAAAATAACCTTACTCTAAGAGCTTGTGGTTACCCCCCTGCAAAACGAAACAAAAATATCTTCAAATATTCCTAGCGTTCCAAATATGAATACTCTGCCAAAACGTGCCAGCTTTATAAGAGGCAAGGAGGTCGCCCTCCTTACTGTACGTAATACTTCAGCACAAAGCCTAGGTATGTGAAAATCTTTTTGATTTACCCATTCTTGTACGAGATGAATAGTATAGGAAAACCAGTGGGTTTTGCTTATCATTAAGTGTAACGACCTGTCATTCTAATTACGAAATTACCTTTTCAATCTCATGATTGATCAGATAATTATCTGTTTAAAGATCCACACATAGTGATTAAATATACGTGTGATAACTTTATACAGTAAATTAATGTGTTTATTTTAATTTGATTGATGAAATTACAATAGGGATGTTGCCTGGGTAGAAACATTTTAATTTAATTTAGTCCGTCAGTGAGATTATCAAATAATATTGGACCCGTATTTTTTGCTTTATCTAATCAATAAAAATTGACGAAGATAAAGCGCATCAAAGTTCAGGTTTTGGAGCTTGTGACGTCACTTTGTCAGTATAAAGGGTAGCACACCGTGACGTCACACGATATTTCAAAGCACTGTATCGTCGTAATTTTTTGTTTACGTGCCAAAAGAAAAATACGTGTCCTATATTTTTGGTTATCTAACTGACGGACTTAATAGATATTTTTTGTCAACTACCCTATTAAACAAGGTGTATCCTGTCACCTAATCACAGGGTTGTGGAGGTCAGTTTGGCAGTCGCTCCATGTAAATTACTGGTATTTGGCTGTGTCCGGTTAGACTGGAAGCCGAACCCAACATTTTTGGGAAGAGGCTGAACAGATTGATTGTATATTCCTCTAATGATAGTCACCACTGCTCTAGAAATGGTGAAGGAAAACATCGTGAGAAAACCGGCATGCCTTCGAAGCATGTGACATCTACCAACCCGCACTGGGCCCGCGTGGTGTATTACGTACGACCCATTCCCTCTCATAAAGAGGAGGCCTGTGTCCGAGCAGTGGATACGTTAAAAGACTGATGATAACGCCACACGAGAGTCCTTTAAAACTACCAAAATTAAAGAATTGATTGCTTAGCAGTGTAACGTTACACGAGTACAATCGATATGGAGGCCATTGTGCCACGGTGAAGCCTCACAAAATTAAGGCGATTGCTCGAGAGCCGACACTTTTGGCCGCTTTTAAACGATTAACGCTTATGCTTTGTTTTTTAATAGTACTTAGTTGTATTGTTGCCTCTTTTAGTTAAGTAATGAAAGATTAATTCAATTTTATTGGAAACTAGCGGACGCCGCGCGGTTTCACCCGCGTAGTTCCCTTTCCCGTAGGAAAACAGGGATAAAAAGTAGCCTATGTTACCCGGGGATAGTGTAGCTTCCCAACGGTGAAATATTTTTTGAAATAGGTCCTGTAGTTTCGGAGCCTATTCGGTACTAACAAACAAACAAAAAATCTTTCCTCTTTATAATATTGGTATAGACTAGCTAATACCCGCGGCTTCGCCTGCTTGGAATTAGTACTTTCCCCCAATATCTTTATAAGTTATAGCCTATGTGTTATTCTGATGTATAAGGTACATTACAGTAAATTTTCATCAAATTCCGTTCCGTAATTTTTGCGTGAAATAATAACCAACATCTACCTATCCAATTTTTTGCATTTATATATAGTAGGATTTTATCTTATAAATATTAGATAAAAAAATATTATGACTAACTACACATAAAATATAATCTATCCGACATAAACCTCGAGAGGGATAACACTATTTTATCCAAAACAACAGGTACAAGTAAAATTTCAAAATTTAAAAAACCCCCGACACATTTATCTAACGAAAACTCCCCGATTCAAACAGTAAAACGCCCATAACTTTTGAACGGATGAACCGATTTTATTCAAACATTGCTAAAAACATTCTCGAGAAAATCACTTTCAAACAAAAAAACACTAAATCAAAATCGGTTCATCCGTTTAGGAGCTATGATGCCACGACAGATACACAGCAACACACGTCAAACTTTAACACCCCTCTTTTTCCGGCGGGGGTTAAAAATGGACACCTGTGTCATATACTTGAAACCGAGTAATTTATTTATTTCATAATAATAAGAAAGACAGGAAGCCAATTATCTATACAGATTAGGACAAAGAATAATACTGAAGTTGTTGAAAACCCAAAAATCAATCATCGTCTATCACAACGATACGTCTGCCAATTAATGAGTAGATAATAATATATCTATCTCATACCTTCTTGTATATACATATTATATGTAATCCGAATCTCAGAAACGACTCGACGATTTTCATGTAATTTTGTATGCAGGGGGATTTGGGGAGCGATAAATCGATCTAGCTAGATTTAATTTTAAGAAAACGTCGTTTTCTCTATTTTCACCCGAGCAGAGCTCGATTGCCCAGGTACTAAGTTATTAAATCAGTATATGTGGCACTGGCTAAATCTGACCAAATCTTTCATCAATCATGTTAAAAATAAACGTTGTCACATCGCGGAGGAAACATACTACTTATACTGAAACTAGGTTCTGCCCTCGGCTTCGCTCGCGTAAAAAGTATTTTTATCATCCCAAGGGACCATAACCGGGATAAAACTCCTTATTATCCTATGTCCTTCCCAGTGTCTCAAACTATCTCCATACCAAATTTCATCTAAATCAGTTCAGCCGTTTAGTCATGCAAAGGTAGTAAACAAACAGAGTTACTATCATAGCATTTATAATATTAGTATGTATGTAAGGAATCCTAGTTGCCAATTAGCTCAGAAAAAAACTGCATAATATTTTAAAGAACGGTAGACAGGCAGCAAACTGTGAGTCTGTGACTAATCTCTCTGTGAACCGAGGCCCGGATACAAATGAGTCAGTTGAAAGGCTGGTTCCGTTTACTATGCCTTTGAACTTAGAACAACCGATCTATTTGATACAAGATCTCAGAACAAAATGTTCCTAATATCAGTTTTTACGTCTTCGAAAGAAAACATATGAGACAATGCTTTCTTTTAGAAAACATTATATGTATTCCTTTTTTAGCTTCGTATATTTTTTCATTTTAACAGACTATTTGACGAATAACGTTCAATTTATAGCAGCGTTTAGCAACTCCGTTGAAGAATAAGAATTTCACTAATTTCCAATGAGAAAAAGACTGTTCCAATATTTCAAATTAGACAAAGAAAACCAAGCAAGTTACATCACCTTCCACTATTTTCTTTTTTAATGCTGGTTCCAATAAGGTCACATTTAAAAATCATACATTACAGTTCCAATTTCAAAATACCCTTTCACCGCCACGCTTCCTATAAAAACCGACAAACCAAAAAAAAAAACTTAGAAGAGGAGCATTTGGGAGTATTTAACATAACGAAGGTGCCATTAAAGAGAGGTCCTTCACACCAGCTTCGAGGTCAGAGTAGTGTCGCCAAGAAAGACCAGTTGAATTAACCATCATATTTTATATAACCCAACTTAATTCGAGATGTACATAGAGTGGTTGACACCGCTCACCTGTTCAGAGAAGCTGATGATTAATTTGTTTCTTACGCAAGAGTTATTTGTTATTTTTCCAGTAAAAATCTGTATAGTCGGTTTTACGTGTAAAGTTAGGAGGAGTACTTAGTTAGCTGTCAGTCAACGCGTTGGTTTGACATCCGAGTAAATGGCGCCTAACCTATAGTCAAATGTCATATTTTTTCTCGTGATATTTATTTCTGATTACCACTCGGTGATTAGTTGATTAATTACTGTCCATTAGAAACGTTGAAATGTTTACACTTTTGAATTATTCATAATTAATCGAGTATTAACTTTTTTAAGAACTCCGCGAGATAAATATCGATGTAAGTAATACGTTAAATGTTTAATGTATCTCCATAATCGGGTTTGGAAAGAATAATTAACATTAAACGTTTCGATTTCTTATTAGAAAACCTACCTACTTTAATTCCTTTACACAGCTACCGGTATGTCATATTCTCAAACATAATTCGAAAAGAAACATAAAACATTGATATTTTCGTCTTAATAAGCACATTTCGATACAAAATAGGTAATCTAGAATTTACATATTGCTATAAAAATTTTACTGCTGTCCTACCAGAATAAAAAAAATATTGTCACACCAAAATGGTACTTGGTCACATATCACCAGCTCCAATTACGGTCTAAGAGTAATAAATTATATTAAATTTATCATTTATGAATTCCGATGCGGCGAGCGGCTACCGGCGGCGGCCCTTTGACGCGCCGCCATCTTGACGCAGCCATGTTTGTTTTGTTTTTTTTAGGGTTCCGTTAAATATTAACGGCTAAACATTTATTTTACGATTAATAAAGGCGAGCAATCGATTAGGATCAGTTTATAGTAAGGTAATTTCTAAAGTGAGTAATTTTCTATCAGTTAATCTTGAAGACGAGTAAGAAGAGAAATTAAAAAAAAAAACACATTGTAGATTAAGTTTCAATTATCTTCTTTACTACTATACAGTAGTTCAAAAGTTTTTAAAAATGATGTTAATTTCTTTAGCAACTTTTATACAAAGTAGTGAATAACACTGGCCATGTTATTATATTTACTCGTTTAAACTATATAAGGCCTATTGAATACATTTAATGAGATCACCCAACATCAAATAATTACTGAATTGAACACAAAAATACTGCTAAACTTCTCTTCTCTTCTTCAGATCGTTCTTTTCTCCTTTTTCTTTTGCCTGACAAAAGAAAAATAATATTTTAATAAAATTTTCATAAATGCATCTACAGAACCCATCAAAAATTATTCCTACATATCTAACCTTTTTGCTTTTTAAAACTTAATGCAATGCTCCTGTCACCGTCAGCCATTATCTGTGGCCTGTCATTTAACTAAAATGACATGTAAAAAATTTGCTACCTCAGTCAGATAACGTGCGGTCTAAGATACCTTTGTGAGTAAACCCGCGGTTATGTTTAAACTGACCACCGGAGATTGAAGAGTAGCAGTTAATTTTCTAGTTATTGAATCATATGATTAATTTATGTGAGGGATAATTCTATGAATAGCAAGGTGACTGATTACTGATTGCAGAAAAAAATTCAACTTTATTTTCGCGATATAACTAATAAGTATGTTGAGTTGATGAATAAAAAATATTGGACACGTATTTTCCTTTTGACACGTAAACGTCGTCGTCACTTAACGATTTAATGCGTTGAAAAGTCATGTGACGTCACGCCGATAGTAGGTACACTTTATACAAACATAGTGACGTCACACTCCTGAATTTTCATGCGCTATAGCTGTGTCAATTTTTATTGATTTGGTAAACCAAAAAAATACGTGTCCAATATTATTTGACTATCTCACTGATGGAGTTAATAGAATTATCATTTTTCTACCCAAAAAACATCCCTTTTGCTATAAAACCTGTTTTATAGCTTGTTGAGTGTCCGAATTATTTATAAATAGCCTTTTTCCGTTGCTTCGCTCCTGTAGCGTAATCCACAGGGACCGTGCATTTTTCTGAATAAACATTGGGACTCAGCGATAATCTAGCTTTCTATCAATGAAAAAATGTTCGTGACGAGATCCGATTCTAAACATTGCCTTTAATAGATATATTATGTACTTAATTGTACACCACATTAATAATTACAAAACAAAACAATTATAATGATTATCATCATATTATATATTATCATTTATAGTACAATGACAGGTCTTATCACGCAGGGCAATCTTTTACAACTTACTTAAAACATACATCACATCATCAGCCTTTAAATGTTCCCACTGCTGGGAAACAGGCCTCCTCTCATAGAGAGGAAGTGGGCTATAATCCACCACGCGGGCCAAGTACGGATTGGTAAATGTCACATATCTTCGAATTTTTGGTTCTAGGACCTGCTGGTTCCCTCATGATGTTTTCCTTCACAAATAATCATACAAACAAACCTCCAATAACACCTACAATTTATCTATAACCTACAATTTACCTCTATAATATCCAACCGTGAAGATTGAACATTTGAATCACTTATCAAATCGGCAAAGTATTGTTTTTTAGAAAAACGTCGTTAACCAAATAAAAACGCACACAAAAACCAATCCCCGTTGATTCAGACATCAAAAATCAATCCACTGTGCCTTCAATAGCAAAAATCTTTTATGCATGGAAAGAAAAACATAAATGAAACCGTGTGAAAATTGACACTCGGGTTTTTCACGGTCGGGTCTCTCAGGCCCCCCGTAGCGTTGGAGGGTTAATTCATTTGTTGCAACGACATCCTGAGGGTTGGTTCCGCCTGATTTCACACACCATTGTTTTGTATTTTGCATAATTTATTACGAAAACGCCCGTTGTGTTACTGTTTAGAATTATTTATTTTTTTGTTGTCAATTTTAGAAAGGTGGTTATTCTAGAAAGATTGAATTGTTGGCATTTGTCGTAGATGTCCTTTATTAATCTATATCTATACTTAATATTATAAAGAGGAAAATATCGTATGTTTGTATGTAACGAATAAACTTAAAAACTACTGGACCGATTTCAAAAATTCTTTCACCGTTGGGAAGCTACACTATCCCCGGGTGATATAGGCTACTTTGTATCCCTGTATTCCCACGGGAACGGCAACTACGCGTGTGAAACCGCGGGGCATCCACTAGTTGATTAATAAAATTATGTTGTACGATAAAAAAACGAAAAATAAAGCATCACCAAAAAGCCATTAGTAGGTATCGTAGTTGCCAGTAATTGGCTTGTGGAAGTAATATAGGCATAAACAGTCGCTGTATGTAAAATACTGGTAATCAGCTGCGTCCACCGACCTGTTAGCCTGCAAGCCGACAATTAGGAAAACTCTTAAGCAAATAATAAACGACAAGGGACATTTTTGCTTAAAATATTTCACTATTTGCCACAGCTTGGGTAAAGACATCCAAATAGAAACTAAATGTTCAATTGATTGCCACTGAAATAAAATTATAAACTAAACATAACATACTTATAAAGGAGAGGGTGCATTGGACATAAAAAAATCGTCCACATCGCTGTTATCGGGAAACGTGCTCAGAACGCTGACAGCATTGCCACGTTGGATAGCAATGCTGATTCTCTGGCCGGCGGAAAGCCCATCCCTATGGTCAAGTGAAGAGTCGACTAACCATTTACTTATGTCTCAAAACACTCAATGAGCATTAGGATCCCATGGACCTGATGTTTCAACCCCAAACGGCTCAAACATATAACTTCCAATAGCTTGTACTACTTAATCAATTAGTTATTTACCTACAAAGAATCTTTCACAGTTCCCACGTCAAAAAAACAAAGAGTTTTGTTACTATGTATCTTAATATCAATTTGATAACGACATCCAAATAAACAAAGTAATTATTTTGTAATCCTGTTTCCATTAAAAAACAATCTTTATATTTTATGTAGCCGACGCCTACAATATTATAAAAATGTTTGTCATGTATCCTGAGGCGATCTTAAAGCTAAAAATGTTACTGGCCAGTTCAATTATCGTCTATTGCAAGAAATGCCAGCTTTGTTTAATTAAGCTAAAAAAAAAACCTTCAAGTGAAATTGTATTTTTTAAATGAGAATTAGAACCTTCTTAGCAACAATTGCAACCTGTAAAGTAAAATAGAACTTCTTAATTTAAACTTTCGATTTTCATCGAATAAGAAAGAATATTACATTAAAAGCATCACTTTTATACCTAACACCTCCTATTATAACAACTTCAACGGTTATTTATAACATAACTTAAAATCACGCCTATATTTAGGCAGAACCGCCAGTTTTAAGTCCTATGTACCTAATACCTAGGGGTGAGCCTATTTCCATAAAAAAAAGAAAATCGTAATCAAATAGTTTATTTAGAATAAACCTTAGCGTCAGTAGGTCTCAATGGGGAAGAATTTGCAAGAGAATCCACGGGCACTCTTTCCCATCAGTTTTAATTACAAGTTTTTGGTTACATCATTCTTGTTGAACAAATACATATATGTGACAACAATGTAAAAAAACGTGCACGTAAAAGCTTCTAGAGTAACAAACAATTTAAAAAATACAATAACAGGCCGAGGCAGCTAAGTTATGACCAATCCCAACTGATGGCGCCCGTTCACGAACATGACGCATGGATCGGCACCCCTCAGCTCAACCAGATACAAGTCCAGTTTCTGCTTCTGAGAAATTCAAGATGGAAAAACCCAACAACACTTCATGTCAATCGAACTCAGAACCTCATGGTCAGCAGTAACCCTTGCGCGACCAATAGACCAACAAAGCAGTTCCCTGGCTCTTTTTCAACACTCAAGTAAACGACACTTAACAGTTACCCACATAGTTCTCCTTAAAGAAAACAAAATCGACACGCTTTCATTATTATTCAATTAAACATCTAGTTTGTTTGCTGGGGCCACTGTGTGAAAGTTAACACTGGCGCTGTTTATTTACGCCCTGGGCTTTAAAGACCCGCCCGGCGGCACGCGCGGGGTTAACTCTGGCCACAGACTCAAAATAACAAGGTATCTTTTAGCTGTCAAAATTTTGTAGAAAAGTTTGACATTAAAGAGGTTGATGTCAGTCATTTACGAGACGTGTAATTGCTAAAAATAGTTTAGATAATTGCAGAAAACTCTCGTCTATTCATGTCTTCCTATCTGCTTAGACTTTTTTCTGTAGGACTTAATTCTAACATTGGTAGTTTTTGTAGGAAGTCTTGATGTATGAATGCTATTGAGTTTTGGTGGGTATAATTTAGTTACAGCCATGAATTCGTGATATGCTTTACTTCAACTATTTTGGCTGTGAGCCTGCTCTTACCAACAAGTTCTCACCAACAAAATCATAAGATTGTTTTCACACTCCAAACCTATGATTTCAACACGTAACTCTAAAAACGCACTCCAATATGCCTTAAGGCCCCTAATAGGCAAAACGATACATTTCCACTCTGGGGTCGTTTTGTACCCCAAGAGGGGTTGTTTGGTACAAGTGCGTTCACCACGTTCGCCGTTAATTGTAAAGTCAACACTGTGTTTGCTCAGAAAACTGTTTTTAGCGATTGTTTGTGTTTTTTGGCAAGTGCATCGCCCCTGGGGTGCAAACGTCCCGAGGATGTGTGCGAGGGTGTGAAGTGGAAGTCGCGATATTTTTTTAAGTTTCGCTCTAGAATTGTTTAGCGAAGTATATGGGAAGCTTTTTGCGGTTTTTTAGTTTCCTAAATCTTGCTGACGAAATTAACTTATAAACCGGTTTCTGAATTGAGTATTTTGAATTAAGAACGTTTCAAAACCTACTTGAATGCCAATTTTTGACAAGTTTTTAGACATAGTTACCTATAGTAGAGTTTGAAAAATACTCTACTTCAAATTTTTATTTAAGAAATCGGAGGATAGTCTGTTTTATATGATCCTGATAGGGATTCCTACACTTTAAATAATCCTGGATTTTAGTTCTGTTACTGCACGTTTATTTTTACAAAAGCTTTCAATTATTATTAAAGAAAATTCTTTCGCTACAAAAAAAAATATGTTATACTTTCTAATCAAACAAAAACAATGTTAGTTAAACATATTTTACCATTGCCCCATTAAACAATTTCTAACCACCCTCTTTACAACTAATTTAATTCACAACTACCCTCATAAAACAAGAAGATAATATATATTTTTCCTTCATCCCCAGATCAGTATGAAAAGCCCTGGAGTTGGAGTAAGTTCATCACATTCTTATGATTTTCTTTAGTTCAATTTTTTTTTTCATTTACATCAAATAATTTCTGCAATTATATTTTTTCAAATAAAAGGGCGCATCATAATATTTAACATTGCTTTATAATTTTATTTTCTAATACAATTAATAAATATAAAATGGTGCTTCAAATCATAGCTATCCATAGACAGCATGCAATGTCAAAATGGCTTCATGAGATATAGACCAAAACCACTACTTGAACAACAGACTTGAAACTAAATAACCTAAGCGATTCTTATATAAGCTTAAGGCCGATTTCACCAATTAAACTATTCGCGATTAGTTCAACTAAAATCAGTTTACGCAAATACAACGTTCTGATTGGTTGAGACCGCTGAGAAACTACCAATCAGAACGCTGTATTTGCAGTTGAACTAATCGCGATTTATTTCGTTGGTGAAATAGGCCCTTAGTATGCAACTTACGCATTTACACTAGCTCTCCTAGCCCTGTCCTATATATTCTTTCAATTATTTTAGTTTGATCCACTCACCTAAAATTAACAAAAACTAAGATTCCTAACAGTAACTTATTCAAAACTCGTTTTGACAATGGATTCCAATATTATTTTTCGATTATTTACGTTGCAAAATAATATAAAATTAATAGACTTTGCTTGCCAGGAATGGGGTCCAAAAGACTGCCGCATTGAAAGTGTTTAGAATAAATCTTGTAGGTTTTCCCACCACTATAGTTCACACACTCCTCTTAACATTTTCTTCTCTACCTACCTACTTAGAGGCACGTGCCGACCGATGACGTCACGAGTGTGTCGGTGACTGCACACATGCCAGTGTGAATGCTAATAGAATTATTGTTTAGATAGGTACTTATTGGAAGGCTGTGGTGTATTTGTTTTAAAGCGTAAACATCGTTACGTGTCGTGGCGCGACATGACGCCTTATGACACTTTTGATTGGCTACAAGGCTCGTTGTGATATGACGTAGGCTTGAATAGATTCGTATGATTGGTGTATCCCACGCCACGCCACGACAAGAGTTGTAAGGAAAGTTGGTCCTTTTGTAAGTATAGGACCATTTTTAAAATTGGTCTCTACAAAAATAATCCTTTATGTTCATCTAAAGTAGGATAAGGTCACGAAGAAGAAGATGAAAATTTTCCCATACTATCTAGTAGGATATGCAATGGGTACAATAAATGCTAGAGTTTATATTTGCATTAGCCATTTGAGAATGGGCAAAAGAAAACTGTTGCTTGATGACAAAAGTCTGCGTGTAGTACAAAATAGAAATTTTAAAATAATTTATATCAATCCATTTAATATCATAATATTATGTTGTTGATTAAAAATATAAATTTCAATCACAATACATATACATAAATAAAATTAAAATCCTTTTAACAAAATTAAAACAAAATTATAAAATTATATTAAAACAATAAAATAAAAACTTCTAAAAGTGATAATCTAAGACATGGCTTTTAACGTGTAACGATAACTGTTAACAAAACATTTAAATCTTAGCTTAGACGCGTTCAGCAGTTTTCCACTCACCTTCTCTAATGGAAAATAACACTACTCTCTTCAAAAACTACCCTCGATTAATATTTTCTCAACAATTTAAATTCAGAAAACGAAACCTCATTATCTATGGTCGTTGAAATCGTCAGTCGTAAGTAAGAGGGCGTAGGGAGCGCACGTGCAAGCCACGCGTTCCGTTTTATCTGTTTGCACAGCAATTCGCACTGAATATATTTACCGTTAATAATTAAGAGGATGACTTGATAGTTGCTGATGTTTTTTTGGTGTTCTAACAAGATTGGTAGGAATAGAAAGTTATCGGAAAACAGTGGGCCTCGACAGCAAACCTATCTTTTTCCTTTCGTGTGAGGATTTGGCCTCCTCTGGTGTCAGAGTTAATTAAGCCGCCTCTGGAAACCCCAAAGGCCTCTGATGTGGCTATTTCAGACTTACATTTACTATATAAGTCCAGGTTTCCTCACGATGTTATCCTTCACCGTTGCCTGTGATGTCTAAGATAAACTTAGAAAGTACTTATGAATTTGAAAAACCTCAAGCACGAGAGGCGAGGTCTTAGCCACTGGGCCACCAAGACAGTAGCCAGACAGCAAATCTATGAATAAAAGGCAGAAAAATTATTAATGAAACTTTTTGAACACATAATTGGATTTTTGCACCTATTCTCATCACCATTAAGTTACCATTAATTACCAACTTGTGTCAATATAGTGATCCAATTTTCTCCAGGTTTGTAGCTCATCGATCAATATTACAATTTTTTTTCTTTTTTCACGAACTTTGTAACTGGTAACTAAAACAATCCTTACTTCTTCATGATTGTATTCGAAAACTCATTGAGACTAATATTACCTAGAGACCCTACCTAATCGTCGGAGAAGTTTAACACTGCGATGCAGGATTTGGTCAAAACTAAACACCGCCATCTATCGGCAAAATAAACAACTACTTGCTCAAACAATCTGCTATCAAACCTCAACTAAATAATAACTACCTTTCACAATCACTTATAAACAAGTTTTGATAAATAATAGACAGTTGATTATGCTACAGAAGCATAAAGAAATCTTACAAAAAATATTATTCCGTTACCGTTCTTTGTGGAAGAAGACGATACAGCCCCATTTCCCCATCTCTCTCAATTTACCCACTCAAAAACCCACTAAAAACAAATTACCCGTCTCACTAGTTCCTTTAGCTACGAAAACAAACCCTCCATTACTTGCTACGTCATTAAAGGAATAAATCGCGAGCCGGGAATCGAACCCCCACCCTTATCTCGGCAGCCCACTCGTAACATGTTTATCGTGGAGGTCTACGATAAGTTAATCCTCTGTGTGAGAGAAGGATAGGTATAGCGGTGGTCTTTGTCTGTTTTGAAAGATTCTTGGGTCTTGGAACTTTTTGGAGCTAATTTGTGGTTGAAACTTGGTATTCCATAGACTGGAACCTTTGTTTATTACGTAATTATATATCATCATAGTTTAGGTAACCAGAACGCGCAGAAAACTATATGGGGAATACGTTTAACCCACAGATATAAATCTAACTAGATGACGCGATTGTACCTACTTCGCGTGTCAAAAAACGGAGTAAAGTTACGATCAATGATCGTAATCTGAGCTTTTCATTTAGGATTATTGTCACCGGAATCTAGAAAAATGCTTTCTTATTCCATATTGAGCTGTAAAGAATGTATAGACAAAGTTGGCCGAGGCATTTTAAATGTTTTCTTTCATTGGTAAGTAAATTTGTTTTTAAATTGTTTGTGAAAAAGTGGCACGCTTGGTTTTCATACAGATGGAGGGACTTGGCGTTATCTAGTTAGATTTATATCTGTGGTTTAACCGTAAGTGGGAATATGGGAAAGTAAAGGTAGAAAATCAAAATTGATAGCATTATAGGGTAATGTTTATCAGAAACTTGAGTAATATCGTGACATTATGCTGTATTCAGTGCTCTATCCGCAGCCTTTTGAAAGTTTTTAATTTTAACGATTAAACGGTCGTGTGCCCGTAATTACCGAAATAGAAAAGCCATTGTGTCTCGCGATCCACGTCTTAAGCACTTAAGATGTTACACGTCGAACCAGTACTTCAGTCCAGCTAATCTTTTATTTTATACAGATTTTTTTTTAATATTCACTAAACTTCTGCTTTTATCGGAGCCTGCCATACTTTGGTCTTGCCCAAATATAATGTGTCTTCTAACCATTTTCTCTTCGGTACCGCCTTAAATCAATTGAATAAATTGTCACTCTCACTTACACCTATAATATTATTGTCCATGCACCCCCTACTATCGAAGTGTAACAAAATAAGCAATAATTTATAAGATATATTTCAATTTACTCACAATTCGGTTAGCACACCCCTAGAATAGGGCTGCTACATTATCACGGTAATAAAATAACTCATTGCATACTGTACACATTAAGATTCCCCACCACTCTTATTCTCCAAGTCTTAGGGTTCAAAATGAAACAGTTATATGGCCCTATTTGCCCTCAGTAATCTATCACAACTTGTCATGTTTCGCACCCCTGCGGCAGAGTTGCCAACGCAATTTATGTGTTAACATGATTTATAGGCTGGCAACCCTCGTTTCAGTGGGTGTTACTAGTTGCTACCTATTTTATTATATGGGTTATTGCTATATGCTTAGGGGTACATAATATTGGATTGAGAACTCACGTAAATTAGTCGAAATGGGTTTGGTAATATTCCGTTACCTACTTAAAAAATATCGCCAGTTGTCCCGGGTCACAAAATTTATCAGTGACCCACAGGATTTTTCTCAATTTTAGATCTAAATCACATTTAAAAAGGTATCTGCAATCCACATCAATTTCATTTGTAATACAGTTCCTGAAATCTTACTTTATAGAAGTCTTCTTAAAAAATATTTCTCAATAATATCAACAAACTTTCGTTATTAGGATATTTATTGTTATTATATTGCAAACGCCAACAGAATTCATCAAATTAAAACAATAATCAATATCTCAAATCTACAAAATCCCGTCAGCACTAACTGAATCATTATTTTTTGTTCACGCATATCAAAATCATTTTATCAAATTAACAGTACACATCTAATCAAATAGGATGTTTGGCAAGTTACCCTCGCCAAGAACGCTCCTCTAAAATAACAAGCCGGTTTAAATCCGAACGCGCCCATTAAAACCCCCTCGGAAATGTCAAAGTGACAGTTGACGTTCCCGCCATTTTAGGTGAAAGGCTTTGAAATGTTACGCTCTGTGTTTTTGTTTTGTCGTTTTTAATTAGTATGTTAATTCTTAATTGGTGTTGCAGTTATAATTGAATTAAAAATAATGGTTTACAACATAGTAAATTTTACTGATTGAGCTTCAGTCTGATTAATTAAATTATGTATTTTATGTTCTGTCTTTGAAAAAAAAAATTTAAGATCTTTAAAACTTTAATTTACAAGCAAGAAAAAAATCTACTGAGCTATCCTGAATTTTAATCTAAATTATTAATCTATCTGACCAGTACCCTTAAAAAATGCAAATCAAATCAATCTAAAACAGCTCCTATTCTATTGAGAACAAAGATGACATTTTATAATCCCCTGCAGCTGTGTACTACCCTCAAAAGTATTTTACACGTCATTAGGGTTCCGCAGCTCTCCGGGGACGGGTGCGGGGTCAAACGCCGTGAAAAACGGGAAAATAATGCGTTTGTCCGTCTGTCCCCTCTATGTACTCAACAAATTAGCTCCGCGATTTATTTTTATGTGGTGTGATGTTGGTTGTTGTTTTTAAGGATATTTTAGGTGTAGAATATAAATACGTTGGTGTTTGTTTTCAATTATACTTAGTGGTACTTTTTTACATTGCATCTATGTGATTTTTTGGTTGCTAATGCAACAATATCAAGAAGTTCGTAGAATGTAGAGACGCCGCTGGATTGACCAGCTTTTCATGCTTTGTAACCTCACAATGAACCATACAACATCTTTCTCATTTAGAGCAGGATTCTTTAGTGTCACATAAGTTTTTAAGCTGACATGGTCATAATCACGATAACTGCTCTCGTGATCAAGGCGCTTGTAACGGTGCCGAAATATCGAGCTCTCAACCAAAATCAAAATATACATGGTAAATATCCCGAAACAAATATTAATTCTTTAGTGTCCTTCAGTAAGTTAGGACACATTAAACAATTGAAACTAGTAACAACTCACAAGAATTTTGATATAACTTTTTCCACCACAAGAAATAGCATGCAATTTTGAAGTAAATGTCTTCAACGGCTAATAGTTCTTTCAACACGCTAAGTTACTCAAAAATTGAGTCTTATTGTTTTAATTTTGAATACTATCTAGATTAGATGTATACATACCCAAAAAAAATCACCCACAGACCCAAAACATCCCAGTAATATGACCATATATACAAAAACTATCGATTATCGCCCAGATCTCCGGAGCTTAGAAACAGGAGTCCAAACACGACTCCACCATTAGAGCAGTAGCTATCGGAAAGCAATCGACTTGGGTTGATAGGATCGGTGAAGGAAAAAAGTGGAACAAACATGATGTGGACAATAGATGATAAAGGACAGAGAATTTTGATTTTAAAATGGTATTAAAAATATGATATTAGATGACGTTATTTTTAGATATTACACTAAAATGTAACATAGATCTTTAGAGCGGTTTTAGAACTTGCTTGTAATATTTGTCTATATAAGCATTCCACGAAAGACGACCACAGCTGAATACAGGCCTCTAACAAGTGTCAAATAGCCTAGTAATTCCTATAAAGACACTCTGGAATACCAGGCTAATCTTACGTGTATTTATATAATTCTAAATTAACATCTTGATTAGATAGTTCAGAATCAATGTGGTATACTCTTAAATAAACGTAGCGTATGTTTACGTCTATTCATTATTAGATTGCACAAACCGGTGTCTTGTCGTCCCATTCAATGCTGTCTACTTATTGATAAATCTGGTTGTTTTATTACAAAACCTAATGTTACTAGTGAACAGCACATTTCAGTTTCTATTGTTATCCCGGCAAACGTGTTTTAAATATCAAGACTTGCAGTTCCCTAGCAAAAGCAGCAGTAATGATTCAGACACTGCTGCAGCTTTCGTCTAAAATCAATCGATACACTACATGATTTAACCCATTTTCTCGTAACCCATTTAGAAGATAACAAAGAGAAATAGTCCAAACATACGTGCCCCATATTTATTACAATGAAAGCCATAATACGTTTGTCGAAACCGGGCACAAACGGCAAATATCCACAACACCATGTGCATAGCTCCCAAAGGTTTTATAATATAACTACGGAACCCCAAACCCGCCATGTCACTAGGATTAGCGCTCCGTCCATTGTCAAATGACAATTGAAATCTATACATCTTTCTCTAACTCGCCCCAATTCCATACGAGTAAAAGAGACAGCCATATGAATACATTTTCACTTTTCAACATGTGACAGATTTCGTATGAATGTTTGTTTGGATATTCACAATGGGGTATCGCGAGCGAGTTCAAAATGGATATTGTATTATTTTTATATTTTTAATCCGTCACAGAGAGAGCTATTATCAGTTTTCGACGAATTGTTATAAATAGTGGATCGATTTTTTTTAAATGCGATATGCGCTTTTTCATATTTCATTATTGAACACTTTGGAGCTTTACTCGTATCTGGGTTTTTAAATTTCTAACTGGGTTTATAGTTCAACGAACCGCCTTGTTTAATCTAGGCACTTACTGATCTTTGGTTGAGGATTTAAATTTCATATAAAAAGTTCGAAACAAATTTTATTATTTTCTCAGAAGCAAATCTTAATTACCAAAGCTAGACCGTGATTTAAAAGTTCTTATGTAAAAGATGAATAATGTGGCAAGATGTTTTTCATTCTCATTTAAAATCAGGAATAGATTGATGCACACATATAAACCATATCTTGAATTAACATGTTTGATATAAGAGCAGGAAAAGAACAAAGAAATCATGTATGAATAATGAGAAAGATGATAAGGCTAGGCTAGATAGGAGTGACTACTGAGATGAAAAATAATAGAGAAGTATACATGAAGAAGACATAAAGCGCTTACATCAAATAAATTAGGATAAGGACAATAATATAAAACAATAGAATAGACACTAAATTGACATGGACACAGCAACAGCAACGATAAAGAAAAAGAAATAGTAGAAGAAAACATTATTAGTAATATTGCCCATACCGAAAGGGTTCATCACGATGATATCAAACCAGTTTACATGTAAAATCCAATCCAAGACATGAATAAAACCAAGACCTACAAACTAAGTTAAACTCAGAAGCTTCAAGAACAGTTCCATCCATATTAGATTCGTGTTAGTAAGCCTACACGTCTAGCATTGCGACATCTTGTAAAACAGGAATCAGTCAGGCTATTGCACCAGTATATCTCGTTTACGCAGACCACTTTCATACAGGGTGTCCGTATTGGTCTCAGACTCGAATAAATTAATTCTTAATTAACATTGTAAGACAATTTTGTAATAATTGTGTGGCAGGGCATAGATAAAAGGCTATTCTTATTGGTGCAACTGCAACACATTATTACTTGTATTGAATAAGATATTGATGGTAAAAAGTGTATCGAATCAAAACTCAATCGGAGTGATAAGAATGGGTAATAATAACAATTTGAAATCAAGCAAGGGCTTTTTATACACACATTCCTCTTGCCAAACTTCAGATGATACCATGGTTAACAGGCATCTACGCCATAGAATGCAGCTCAAAAACTAAACGAAAGTTTGTAAGTAACAACTAAAAGTCAAGATTTATGGGAGAAAGGAAGGAACATACTAAGTAAAAGCAAGAAAAAGAAACACACTGCATCAAGTCGCTTTCTACCCTTTTTATAGTCGATAATCTACCAACAATAACAACCAAATCAGTCCCGAAAACCAACATTCTAATCCCATTCAAAAAGACATTCCATAACCAAAAATAATGAATTACTCTAGTCTCTATGCCCATCGTTGTCTATGGCAAACAAAAGCGTCGAGTGCGCGCTCGCGACACGCAGTCTGTCTTTGACCATTGAGAAGGAAACATGTCAAAAACATGCGTCAAACCTATTTATCATTGAACTTTGTGACTTACAACCCTGTTGGATGTAATTTGGAGTTGATTGATGGCAAGGTTTCTTAATGATTTTTAATTTCTATGAGGATTACAAGGTATTAGTGGACGTATGACCTGCTTTTATTTGTTTGTCTTACATGTGTTCTTTTGAGTAATGGCGGATAAATTCCTTTCGTCTATGGTGTGATACATTTACTGGTCTATTCTTTTTGGTTTTTGTAATGGTGTCATAAAAGAAACAGGAGTTGACCTAGAAAGTTTCTGTCTTTAATCTTTTCAGATTTCACTGTCGTGCTTAATCGCTTCATTTAAAAACTTAGTCATACGATTACCAATATCTTCTATACCTAATAATATCTACCTGCCTACCTGTCTTCAATTAATAGCATCTTAAAATGATTGATATTCGATTCTAAAAACCTAGCTTATTAGTCTTGTCCAGTCTTTAAATTGCAAAGCTCTATTGAATCTTGTCATCATCTCCGCCAACAGACGCCAATTAAAGAATTGATTATAACGAAATATGCTTTGGAAATAAGGCTGTCATTTTTTGAACGATAAACAGCCACGATTTGACATTATAATACACATACATAGGTCCGGGTCAAGACCTCCTCGTTTTTGGGACATCAGTGTCAGAGTTTTTTTTTACCATGTAACTATGAGTCACTTCCTTTCACCATCCCTGAAGGTATGCTGATCCTGATTGGATGAACCTCAATCTATGCAGTCAAAAGCAACTAAAATGTATAATTTGAGTGCTTTCCCATAATTTTATCTTATTTATTTATTTATTATATCACTTCCAAAACATTAACCTCCTTTTAGAGCAGTTGGTTAAAAATAAGATGTGTGAACTCTATCTTTATTAACATACTCATCTTGTTCCAATATTCAATTAATTTTCTTTCAAATGTAAACTTCCAAAATAACCATTACCATTTTAATTCCTCAGCCATAATTTTAGCCACATCATAAACTTCCTACCATGAAGTTTGATAGATACAATATCAAAGAAAGCGTTAGAAACAGAAGCCGGTTTATTTATTATTATGATGAGTGGAACAATTAATGTCATTTTAATATTAATATTCATATATACGGGAAAAACCTGTGGTCATAGAAGCATAGAGATGGGACTTGATAATCGACTA
This sequence comes from Orthosia gothica, assembly GCA_949775005.1. NCBI lineage: Eukaryota > Metazoa > Arthropoda > Insecta > Lepidoptera > Noctuidae > Orthosia > Orthosia gothica. The sequence goes on from OX459036.1 coordinate 24,418,948, forward strand.
AGCATCGAGTAGGCTATTAGTATAATCGATTAGTTGATCGAAGATTGTGGGATCGTTATCATTCAATTATGAATTCTAGTTGAATGCGTTTCTAATGTATGTTTTTTGCTGGTGGGTGTTTAGTAGCTGAGAGGTTTTATTAAAAGCTGATACATTGCTGTTTAGTTTTTTTAATCTATTTCTTACACCGTTTGAAGGCCCTAGTCGCCCTAGCAAAAGAATTTTCTTCGATAACATTATTTGTTTGTTCTTGTGTTTCTCTTTGTAGATTTATGTATTTGTTTAGTTTAACCCACTTTTATATTAAACATTTTAAGTTATTGCTTACAGTTTTAAACACATGCTTCGTATTCGTACAGTACATCAGTCTTCTAATTTTATGAGAAAACGTCAACATTAACACTTAGTGTATGTAAATCCTATTTTTTATATAAACCAATAAAACCTTAGCAGTTATTTTTTTCTTTTATTACTAATTAAGCTTGTGACAACTTCTCTAATCTAAAATTTTAGTAGCATAGATTAAAAAATATTACTAACAGTAGCAAAGACCCATCACTATGGAACCAATCTATGAATACAAAATAAGTAGAAAAGTTTTACAACTTTTTATTGATATCGTTTTAGACATAAAATATCATATAAATAATTTGTTTTGTGGCATAAGTTATACCACGTAAGATTAGAGCTTGGAAGATTTGTTATAAAGTTGATATCTATCGTAAAAAGTGTAATAAAACTATGAGACCACTAAATGCGTCTAAAGCCTAAAATATATGAAAATAATATTAAACAAAGGTATAATAAAAATATGAGGATTACCAAAAAGTTTGTGTTTGTCTTCTTAAATATGACAAATATTTGGCAAACAAATGATTTTATAATCTTTAGAGGACCTTTTAGTCTAACAAGTATTTGTTGTTCTAAAATCTTCGCAAAGCTCTATTTTATTTTCCAAAAATAATCATAATTTATCAGAAGGTCTCTTTGGAATCATTATAATTAAGTCACTCAAATGTTATTGTAGTCTATGGGGTATATATTACTCTTTGGAATCATTATAATTAAGATGAACTCTTTAAACATTTATCTGTTGGTTATGTTTGTCTTTACATTTATTATAGGTTTATATTTATCATGTATAAACAGATCATTTTCGGCTTCTTTTACTTGCTTTTTATAATCCTCTCTTTCGAAATCTGCTTTACAATTTGTCTCCTGTAACATGGTAAAAAAATTCAACTGCGTCAATATTGATTGCATCATTGTTTTGACATTGTCTAGTTATTTGATCTTCTTCTAGTAGAATTACTACCATATTATTTTTTCACTATTTCCTCAATCCTAAGTTTTCTCGGTCGCAAACTGGTTTGAATATATTATCATATTAATTATGTCTATCTGAGATATTTGTCGCTTTGCCTGGCGATCTATCAAATCTTTTAATGATATAACTTAGTCGTTTATGTCTGTCGTCATATTTTAGTTTTACACCTCTGATTTTACGCGTTTTATGAGTCAATATGGGGAATAGCTGCGGTAGCACGTTTCTCTTCTCAGAATTTTAATTTATGGTGAAAATATGTGATTAAATAATTAATGGTATTTAGAACATTGAAGTATTAAAACCTTATATTGCCAAAAGAGGTTCTATAAAGTGACATTATATCAGCGATAACGATTTTCGTATATACTGAAATGCACTAGGTACCGAAATGTCACGTGCTAAATCTTAAACATTTTAGCATTCCGACAATAACTATCGCTGATAAAATGTCACTTTGTTACAAGCCCAAAGTTTTATCAATACCTTCACTATCCATGAACGGTGGATTGAGCGAAGCTGTTCCCTCTACAGTTTCATTTAGTTTACTAATTATGAAATGTACGCTTGCTTCCTTCCGTACTTTATAATACTCTCGTTTATCTATTACCTTTACATATATTTTCCATGATCTACAGATTCACACTTCCTCACAATAAATTATTTGCATTTCGAATTGATTAGTCGGATATTATTTGTATGTCTTTAATTATTGTCTACTATTATTGAATCCCTTGCCTAAGTAATGTGCCATAAAAGTTCTGAATCATCATCTAGCTCATCTATTTGTCCAATTTCTAACTCTTCATCTTCTTTGTCCCCAGGCGTGAACCCTCGCAAGCAGAGAAGAGAACGGACGACGTTCACTCGTGCGCAGCTGGACGTGCTAGAAGCGTTGTTCGGCAAGACGAGATACCCTGACATCTTCATGAGAGAAGAGGTGGCTCTGAAGATTAATCTCCCTGAGAGTAGAGTGCAGGTATGCTGGTGTAACTTTTTAAAAATTGAAATTTTCATCTTTACTCGTGTTATTTAATGTTTTAGCAACATTAGCTTTAGGAAGTAGAATAGAAGGTGACTTCGCCCGTTGCACCATGAATAGTGGGCTTTGATTAAATGAAAGGCTATATAACGTTTAATTTTTCTGCGGATCGTTGTAGTCTCTATCTCTAGGCTACTTAGTTATATTAATCCGTTCGGCCAGTAAATTTTGTAATTGAATTAAATGCTTTCAGTCTAATGAATTGATAATTCCTAAGTGTCAATTCATTTATATATTGGGTGGTCTTGACTTTTTCTTGACAAAACTGCGTTTTTATTGCTTGCAAGCTTGTAGATTCAGTAATTTTATCAAATTCAAGGTCTCTATCTTCCTCACTAAGATCAACGAGTAAACTACGTTATTCATTATCACATTTTTCATTTTTAACTTCTAAACCAACATTCCATGCACCTTGTACAACAGAGTCTACTCATAATCATAATCTAGTTAATACATTATAAAATGACCATCAGTCTTATCAAGCAAGCGGAGAAAATCCGTAGATTATTAAGTTTCAATTAACTGGAGATAGCGCATCTAATACGTGAATATAATCCATCTTAATGTGAGCCACCCAAAACGCTATTAAAAATAAACTTATTAAAATCTCCGAGCACAGTAGTCGGGAACCAACGCTCCACTGATTTCTAATTCGTTCAAACGTTCAATTTATACCAACACGGATAGAACATTAGCGCTACCAATCGAATTACGTTCTGATTTTGAAATTAGAGAATCGAATTATTCGATTGTTTTGCGTTGACGCTGTTTTTAAGTACTTATAAAGCTTTTAAGGAATCTGTTGTATGGCGGTAAAACGGGCATTTAAAAATCGAATTGTGGGGTGCCAATTGCGAAAAATTACAATGTGTTAAAAGTGTAACAGTGAATTTGATTTCATAACGGCTTTATCCAGCTTATCACACTTCAGAGATTGATGCAAGTCTTAAGTCTGTTCCGAGAAGCGACTGAAGCGACACTTAAAGTTTTTCCGATAGTATTTAAGTGTAGTTTGGCAAATCGTACCGCCGCGGCGGTACCGTTTCTTTACTAGCAAAAAGAATATATGTATTAATCACCAGGGTTATGGGGTGCTGCATTAAACTACAGTTCATAAACGTGACTAACTTTTCAGAATTTAAAAAAGGTCAATTTATTCCTGAAATCCTGAACGATCACAGTATTTGTTTTTACATACTTTCCTACTTACAATAAAATCTCTTGCTATGCATTTAAAAAATCGCTCAACGCGCCAAAACCAGTTTTCATGTCACTTACAATTCATGTTGTACCTACATGGTTGTCAACTTTTCCATCGTCCTCATTATTTCGTCAATTAGCCTCCACAAATCAAAACAAAGCAAAATGCATCATCCATTTGTGTCCCGTACATCTGATATCCTTAGTTCAAACACATCATAATTGGCTCGTTCAGATCGCACAGTTAGATAAAATGATGCGAGGGACACCGGGCACAGAACCAATGTATCTTGAAGCTCCGTGGTGGCGCTAGTTGCAAAGGCAAAATGCCTCCGATGATGAGTTTAACTTCAGTGCCGGGGTTTTCCGTCGGCCTAGATATGATGGGTTGATTGTGGCATTTAAATGATGGTGTCATGCCTTTGTTTCGTCAAGCAGTCGCGATCATTGGCTCAGTTTATAGAAATACAAAAGGGCCAAGTAACCAACCCCCCCCCGGGTTGGTTGGGGTAGTTATTTCATTGTTAATTGTCTTGTAAAAAATGTACGCACTAGTAGGTACTGTTTTTAGCATTTTTGTGTGCCTATGGTTTGCAACAAGGGTAATTTTTAAGGGTTATTGGTAAAAGCCCTACCTAAGCCCCGATTCAAAAGCGCAAAATTCGCGTTATTCCAAACTATAACTTAACTCGTGTTTGAGAACAAAATGAACGACACAGACACAGCCATGCTGGCAACTTAGCCACCTAGCGGATCCAACCTACCTAAAAAGTTACCCATTGCCTCAAAAATATAAAAAAGGCTCGATGTTAAAACCCTGTCTAACATTTGGAATTCAGCAAAAGTTTTCAAACTGTTAATTCAACACACTTCAAGCCACATGCTCCCAACAAACGAACAACAATTAATACTGTGAATTAGCATCAGCATCCCATCTGTCGCTAACATTCAGCTCTTTTCACAAAAAAGCGACATTAGCTCATTATTGGCTAAGGGCGGGATAATCCCGGTACAACGCGGCGAAGCACGTAACGCCCTCTGGTGGATGCAGTGACTTTGCCGTTGAGGTGACGCTACTGTTGGGTCACTTTGGTGCTTGGTATGTTTTACCTCTAAAGATTGAGGTGTAAATTACTAAGTATTGTGGTGGTGAAAAATGTTGCTGTGATTTTAAAATGGCAGCGAAGGCCATCGCCATATAGGAAAACTCTTATTTTAAACTAAAAAAATAATATTTAAAAAAATCATCTGGTTTTGGTCAGCCAGCTCACGAATATGTATCCTCCGACTGCACAGCATAATTTTCTCCTTGTTTACGTCTTTTTAGTTCGCTTTTAAAGCAGTTGGGTTTTTTGATTTTTCTTATTTATAACTTTTTAGTTATTTTTTTTACGAATTTGGTACATTTAAACATATAAGTGTTATATATTTTTGAAATCACCTCTTAAAACCCTTTACTTTGATATCCTACACGATGGTTTTAGAAGAAAAAAATGGGCCTCTACATTATGGCGCCCAAAAGCCGCCATTTCTCTATTTTCCAATTTTAATGTAGCTAATGACACTCGCAGGGTTAAGACGAAAAAAAAAAAAAAGGGTTAAGACGAATCGATTGACGTAAGAACCATCATCGGCCAACGCGTTTGGTCTTTAGAACGCCACATATGAACAAACATACCTACATACATAGACTGATAAACACATTACCCTCCTTCGGCAGTCGGGTAAAAGGCGATCCACAAAATTCATAATCATCTTACTGCTTCTGTTACGCCCTGTCAACCATTATGCTATTACTGACTGTTTCCTAATTCAAATATAAAATTTCTATTCAGTTTATTACTCAGCTATATACAGATCTTTCATTATTTCCAAAGCATTTCATAAACCAACAGCTTGATTTTTACTGCTAGCAGGCACCTCAAAAAACTCGCCACTAATTCTTTTATCCCAAAATTTAGTACACTGTACACACAAAACAAAAAAAAAACATTAAAACGACACCCCTACCACGGGCAGGAAACTCACGTACACTTATAATAAATCACTTTTAATCCTGTATGCACACTGCAGGCGCGAACTCGAAGTAACCCGAAGGTGCCCGAAGTAACCCGAAGTAATTGCTGGCCCGATTGCATTGGACAAATAGTAGGCGGTATTTACAGTTGCTGGAAACCATCGGCGTATATTATGTTATGTGGAGTTAGGGTTCGGTGGATTTGTTTGTTAATAAGTGGTGCAATTAATAAAATTAGGTTGTCAGGTTGAAATGTTAAATGAAAACTGAGAACGTATTCTATTTGTAGTTTCCTACAGAGTTTTTACCCACACTGAATATGAATGCGAAAGAACAAGCCAAGTTCTTTAAAACGGCATCGATAATAAAGGAAATCTAACCGTATACAAAGTTCTCTTGAAGTTTTGTTATCCTCAACGTTCTTCATTATTGCTTTATGCTGTATGTTTTCCAAAGATAAATAAAAAAATTAAAGAAAATTTGTTATATTCTTTATCACTCAAGTGTGCCTCGGTCGGTGTGTCACCCTTCTCCTTCGCGAACTTGGCTGACACAGCGCCGTGTGTCTAGATAATTTCCAATTTTTTCCTGGAACATTCCAGGCGTCTTTTCCTAAACTAAGAGCTTAAATTAGGCAAAATTATTTCTGCATTGTTTTCTATAAAAAAGAAAAACTTAGATAAGTATAGCAGCGCTCTCTAGCAAATTAAGTCAATTGAACATCAGAGTAACTAACAATATCTAACCATTATAATTTGTTAACAGGTCTGGTTCAAGAACCGAAGAGCGAAATGTCGGCAGCAGCTGCAACAGCAGACTAACACCCAGATATCCAGTAAATCCACCTCCAGCTCGAAGACCACCGTCGCCAACAACAGCATCAAAGCGTCCACGAGCTCTACTAAGATATCCACGTCCAAATCCCTGACCAGCTCTTCAAATGTACCTACAACACAGAACTCTAGCATCACAACGTCCTCTCCAAACCTTCCAATAACGCCGACCACATCAGTCAGTCCACCTATAAACGTTATCTGCAAGAAAGAGACGGCAGGGACCAACTATGACAGTTCTCCCCTAAACAAGAATAATAGTCTAACCTCTTTAACCCACTATAATTCCAACGAGCTCAGAATAAGTGGTGGCAAAGAGTCATCCCCTTCAGAACCTGTCTCCAACATCCATGGTTACGGCGTCACTCCAAAGCAAGAGCTGTACAGCAGCCCGAAGAGGTTAGACTACGCCAGCAAGTTGGATTACACGGAGAAATTCGGGAGTAACCTGGTTAAGGACCAGTACAGTTCGCGGTTGACGGGGAATCTTACTCCTTTGGGGTCGAACTCCTCGATTATGACTACGCCGTCTCCTCCCATTACTCCTCAGAGTATAAACGGGCCAGGGAACGTGTACCACCCGGACAGCTACAACAGTTTCCACTGGCCAGGCAGTTCGGACTATATCAGGAGTTATTCGACCTCGCATCACCATCAGGGGTACGGGCAAAGCGCTTATAACTCTCCATACTATCCCAGTCAGGTGAGTGTTCGAAATTATTCAAATTATTCGGTTTGCTTTATTTTATTGTTTGTGCGTCTTTTCAGTTAAACCTAAAATAGTTCAAATAAAGATGAACCATCTTGTAAAGTCCAGTTTAGTCCAGAGTGTTATGGTCGTTTACTTAATAAAAATTAAAGGCAAAGTACAAACAATAACAAAGCAAGATAGATATTATTAAAATGCCCTGTGGTAAGATGAATCTTCAAAGGTCTTGTCTTTTAATCAAAAGAAAATGTTGAATTCAAATAAAGAATCACTTCGCTTGTTAGCCAGTGATATTAAATCTCATATTAAATGAATTGTTTTTCTTAGGGTATTATACCCGACCAAAAAAACATTTTTCTACCACGGAAGTTTTTTACAATAATACCACTCTGTAAAATTAATTAACCACAAAGTGTTGTTTTTCAAAACGTAGATAGTTTATTTTCAACCTTGTTATTAAAATCTTGCAAATTAGTTGATTCAATTATTTCAATGGCTTGTTTTTAATGAAAATTAGTAACATATTGCTAATCTGCAGAATATGATTGACGTGTCATTTTGATGTATTCTTGCGTTGATAAATGACATAAAACTATTAATATAATGTAAAATTGGAGTGTTTTTAGTTCCTAACGATATTATTTCGTCTCTTATTCATCTAATTGACTTTACTTTAATTAAAAACTCACTTAATTCAATACCAAAATACCCCGAAATCTTCAAAACAAAGTCATAAGCTTTTAATTTTATCGGCTGGCAAGGACAACACTTATGTCTGTCTAGGGCTAGTAGGCCCTTTGGTTATGGTAGAGGCATTTTCCCAGCTGTGATATGATACAGGCAAAAAAAAAACCAAAAACGAGATTTCAAATCAAACAGAAAAACAAGATTTTAACCAGAATTGTCCTTTCAGATGGAATACTTCAACGGCTCATCGGTGAACCAGGCACACGGCAGCCACCACGGTCACAACCTGACTGCCAACGGCAACCAGCTGTACAACCAAGTATCCTTCGGCAATCCATCCCCACCAGGAGCCTGGGCATCCCACCACAACATCCTGTCTTCGGGACCGGAGTCTCCGGAGAATCAGTCGCAGAACTCGCCACATCTAAGCATGCTACAGGCATCCCAAATTACGAACTTTTCAAATACGGGGAACAGTTACTTTGCACCTGAAAAGTATGGCATCAATATGGTTTAGTACTTCTAGTCGTTTATTTTTTAGTTGTACATAGTTTTTAGTGGGTGTGTGAGAACGATTCCGAGGGAGTTCGTATGTTTTTGATACTTTTTACCTTATACACGAGTATCTGTGTCGGCTAGACCGTTTTAGGAATTCTAAGTTAGAAAATGCTTGTGTTACTACAATTAATAGCATTTACTATTTTTTCGACACTTTCTTTTTCACTGTGGCTAAATCGCCAAAATCTTTTTTTTTATGTGTGCTATCGACACGCTAAAAAGAAAAATACTTTCAGAGCTATCAGTTTTTCTCTCGTATTTTTTTATAATTCTCATATTTTGTTTTATTACTTTACTACTTTAAATATTTGATACTTTTGCTTTAATAAAATATGAAAGTTAACAAAATACGATGTAAGTACATATCAATAAAATCGTGTATTATATTATATCTTTATTTTTTTACAAAACATACAAATTCTCTTCGAATCGTTTGTATTTACTTCAAATGTAGAAAGCGTTATTTATATTGTAAATGAACATTTTTAACAAGACTTGCCGTCATATTTAGAACCTTTTTACAGAAATACAAAGTTATTTATTATTAAAAATTTAGCAAATAAACTAGATTTAAGAAAACATCGACTCACACTAAATATGAACTCGAGTCTTGTTCAAATTATAATTTACAAAGAAACAGAAGTTTATTTTACATCTAAGCGCTACGAAAGCAACGATTTTCATCGAAAAATAAAACATGGAAAGGCCTAATGCGTGTATCGAAGTACACTTTGTTGTAGTGTCTTATTTTTTGACATGTGAACACCAAACATATTAAAAAGTGTTAATTAAAAAGAAAACATTGAAAAAAACCTTTTGAGCTACTTTTTTTTTCTTATTGTCTTTGGTGGAAATAAGGAAAAACTTTAATTGTATAAAATGTTTGCCCTTACTTTGCTTCCCCGCGCCTGTGTAAAAAGAACACCTGAATCATATCACTTTAAATAATATTTAAATCCGAGATAGGTAACTTAGGCTAAATTTAGTGATGGAATTCGCTAAATTATTGAAATAAACAGTCGTTACTTATATTAAAACAATAAATAAATATCAGCGGCAAATAAAATAATAATTAAGACAGCAGGCTTCACATTTTGGCTGAGGTTTATAATGTTATAAAAATACCTATATAAAAAATGCCTAAAAATTAAGATCCATCATAAAGTTAAGTTTAAACCGTAGAGAAGCTATTAGTTTTTTCTAGCAAGCTATTTTTTTTCTCCTTGCTGTAACCTTAATATAAATAAGTTTTAATATAAGTAACGCCACATAGTTCTATTGTATATAAATTATATGTTAAGAGTTTTATTTTGTATATGTGTGTGCTACGAATGTATATGTGGTTCATTATTGTCTAGTTTTAAGGGATCGTAATGTTTTTTTTATTATTTCTTAGAACAGTAATAACCCTGCCATAAGTTATACAAATAATTTAATTCGTAACACACTGAAAGTATGTGTAAACTTCTGGTCGCCATCTTGTATTGGAATTTACTTTTTATTAAACAATTTATTAGTATATTTTTTAAATCTTTTCATCGTGTTTTTGTATAAAAATGATGTTAAAGCCTAAATCGCATGAAATTCCCTAGACTTCTATATTTAACTTTATTTTTGAAAAAATGCTGCAAAAATAGGATGACATTCCACTTATTTGTGCAAAAAAAAATGTTTAAAAATAAAACCTGAATATAGATGCCGACCAAACGAGATTGGCGCCTATGACAGTCGCCGACAAATATGGCGGTTTAAAAAATAAATAAAAAATTGTCGCTCGAAGTCAAGTTGTCGAGCGTTATAAATTCACATGGGAGTAAGTTAATGAGATTATTAGTTTATTTATATTATTTTACAAATAAAATGGGATCATTTTGTGCGAGAATATTGTCACTAATTGCGTTATTAGTGACTGAGAGTAGCGCGCGATTTCTTAAACATCGAGTTTTTTTTTTGTTATTACAAGAATAACTTGTATAATTTTTATAAATTATATGGTAAACTTGCCTCTTTACCTCAAAAGTTGAGATACATTCATAAATGGGAAAACGTTAATTTACTCATTGTTCAATGAAGATATTGTATATCCCTAACTGGAGGCGAGCCAGTCATAGAGTATTTTTAATTTATTTTTAACTTCTTAATAAATTCTTAATTTAAATATTTTTCCTTTAAAACAAGATTAGAATCATTTTATTTTTTATTACGATCGATGTTTGAGTGATGCCAGCGCCAAAAACAAAATTCCCAACTTGGTAGATTTTAAATGTAATGAAATTGTAATTTATAGTAAATAATAAGCTTGAACATAGCTAAATTAGTTAAGTACATTACTTGTACGGTACGATGAAAAGTCAGTGTATTTTTTTTAGTTAAGTTGTATTAATTATTAACTGATAGCTATTGAAATATTGAAATCCGAATATATGCATATAAAATACATTTTTGTGTTTCATTTTGGATGAATGCTTGAAACGGGCATAACACTTACACTCGTAGGTAGCTTCATTGAAGCTGTAACTAGATATTAACCTCAGAAAACTCTTCTAATATAATACCAACTATTTACACTACACATAAAAACACTACACTTAGGCCAACTTGCATTTTTTTTAACCCAGAGTTAGTTACTATCACGGGGTTAAGTTATTTTTAATTAAACTCATATTAGCAAGTAACTCTGAGTTACGATTTTTGTTCAAGTGGTTCTTACTATACTTACGTAAGTACTAGATATTATTTAGTGCTCAAAGGGGCATTTTAGAAAACAAAAACTATTTTACTTTGCATGATTTATAGCAACATCTAACCACAAAGACATAATTATAAGGCATTAAATCTTTAATTAAAATATAGATTTAAGTAAAAGTCTTTTGTTCGATAAAAGTGAGGATCAAAGGCGTCGGTACACTCGTGATAAAATCTCAGTAGGTACCTATTAAGTGGATAGGTACACTGTCATTAATAAAACAAACAAAAAATGGCTTACTCAAAGCATTTATTTCTTTTCAACCATTTAAGGCACTTTTGAATTGTAAAGAGTCGTTTAGTGGGAAAGATGAAGTTGCTAACATTAGATTATAAGTAACCTGGGCGACCGAGCTCTGCTCGGGTGAAAATAGAGAAAACGACGTTTTCTAAAAATGAAACTCCCCCCCCCTCCCCCCTGCATGCTAAATTTTATGAAAATCGTTGGAGCCGTTTCCGAGATTCAGATTAATATATACACTAGCTGTTCCACGCGACTTCGCTCCCGTGGACCACACCACAGGACCCGTTTTTTGGATAAAAAAATTGCCTATGTCACTCAGGAATAATGTAGCTTTCTATTGGTGAAAGATTTTTTTAAATCGGTCCAACAGTTTCGGAGCCTATTCGGTACAAACAAACAAACAAAAAAATGTTTCTTCTTTATAATATTGGTATAGATATATACCAATATTAAAAAGAAGAAAGATACAAGAATTGCTTGTTTAAAGGTGTTAGTTTATTTAATTTTTTTATTAGTAATTGGCTTGCGTTTTACCACTATCTCACCTGATGGTAAGCGATGATGTGACCGACGATGGAGCACGCTTGCCTAAAAGTAACATATTCACTCTTCACTTAAGGACTCCCAGGTTGTAGCTATCGGGAAACATAGACTCCGGCAGGGAATTCCACTCTTTTCCTGTTCGTTTAATAAAAGTGTTCCCAAAACGTTTGGTGCGTATGTAGATGAGATTAATAACGTCACCAGCCCTTCTAAAACAAACATAGTGCCACACCTATTTAAGGCGGTACCCCGAGCAAAACGCCGCACAAGCCGTTTTTCGTGCTGTTTTTAGGAGCTATCTACTCGTTATTTAAAAAGAGATATCAATTAATAAAAATCATTAAATTTCTACATAACATTGATTCTAAAATGGTAGATTTAGTTTTTTTTTTATTGTTGTATATAATTCACTAATCTCCTTCCAAAAAAAACATGAAAATGAGAAATAATTACTGATAGCATGCCTCTCCTCGTAAAGTGTTCATTAATTATTTTTTGTACTAACACTAATGGATAGACAATTGAATAACGAACATTTTTGTAGAATATTTTTGTTTAAAAGACCAACATTCGATTTTATAATGATTTTATTCTAAAATCTGGGCGTATTCACTACTGTAATTCATGCGCCACCAGTGCCGCTAGACCAATAGGAATGCTCATATCGCATGCCGATTTTTTGGTCAGGGTACCGTCTTAACCTGAAGAGTTAGACAGAAGAGGACGTATAATACAACCATATTTCGCCAGAGGGGAAAAAAGGCCTTTGGCAATCAAATGATTCTGAAAGACTAAACAATGAGAATAACTTTATACTTAACTCTTGATGGAATACAGACACAGTCATGGGTCCAAAGAGTAGTCAGAACAACCCATAGCCAAAGTGCCTACAATTTCTTTGTAGAAGAATTTTAATTTCAATATTCTTCAAATAATTTTTGTAGTACCTATACAATGTAAAGTATTGAATGAATTTTGTCTTAGACCACGGATATAAATCTAACTAGATGACGCAATTGTATGTACTTCGCGTGCCAAAAAACGGAGTAATATCACGATCGATGATCGTAATCTGAGCTTTTCATTTGGCATAATCGGCACCGGAAGTCCACCGAAATCTACAAAAATGCCTTTGTATGCCATATTGAGCTGTAAACATTGTATAGAAAAAGTTGTCCGAGGCTTTGGAAATGTTTTCTGTCATTGGTAAGTAAATTTGTTTTTAATTGTTTGTGAAAAATTGGCACTTTTGGTTTTCATACAGATGGAGGGACTTGCGTTATCTAGTTAGATTTATGTCTGTGTCTTAGACTGTTTTTCTCCTGTTGATTTTCTTCTACAGAGAAATGTTAACCACGTTAGCTCTGAGTATTGCGATTGCACTTTTAACCCCTAATTGTACAATAACTTCTTGTATAGTACAACAATAAAAGACAAGAGAACAATACGATATGAATTTATTTTACCCTAAAAAACTATCTATAAATCAACACCAACCGGTGCTTCGTTCAATGCGGTCGCTGCTAGCCAGTAACTCGAGCCGAGTTCGACGACTGAAGCCATCGCAGACGTCCTATAACGTCCAACAGCGAGCGACGTGACCCGCACGACTCGAGGACGATACGACACCTCTAATTACAGTAATTGGTACTGCCTTGGGAAGGTGGAAAGTTTGTAAGCTAATCCAGTGGAAAAACAAATAGACCTTGAGTGGGGAGAATGGATTTTGTTCGTGTAATGGATATTTTTTTATTCTTGTAAATAATGTTAGGATAAACCATAATTTTAGTTCTGTAAAAAGGTGTGATGACCAACATTTCACTATAATTTGGATTCTTTATAAACAAATGAAGAGAAATTACATTTGCCCAAGACTTGCCTGTCCGTGCATTCATTTTACATGGAAACGATTACGCTAGACGCAAATGCGTCATAGATATGTTTGTGAAAAGTGAGAAAACAATAAAAAATATGTAAGTAATATTGGGGATTAGGCAGGTCCATGTACTGCATTGATTGTTTATAATACACTCCAGTTTCAACGACTCGATATTACAGCGCAGCAAACGCAGCTTTTAAGATTTTATTTTGTATTAACAAACACCAAGAGAAAATGTAGCTTTAAATGTTTTCTGATGAAAGAACCTCTGCTCGTTACCTTGGTTTCGTAAGAGAATCATACTAGAAATGACCATACTTCAAACTTAATAAGCACTGGTAACCATTAGGGTTACCTTATAATATAAGTTAAGGTAAGAACCAAGAATATAATAGAATAGAAGAGGGACACCCTTTTCCGCTCTTAAGAAAGAAAACATTTATTGCCACTAAGAAATGTTACAGCATAAACATGGCGCACGGTTGGCGCAGTGGTTAAGCGATTGACTGCTGTGCTGCGTGTCACGGGTTCGATTCCCGCACGAAACAAATATTTGCATGACCTACAGATAGTTGTTCCGGCTCTGGGTGTTGTGTATGTGATTTCATATGTTTGCACCCACGATACAGGAAGAAATACCGTGTGAAAAAAAAACAAGATAGTTTTAAAGCACATTATTTCCAGTATGGCAAAAGGAGCTGGCTCAGCCGATGCTGACCAGTATGCAGCATGGATACTACGCTGGTCAACGCTGATTTTCAGCCCGCCCCCTTTCTTACAGCACTTATCATAACAAATCACTTGATAAATACCCAACCCACCCTTAATAAACACCCTTAACTAGCTTAAATACTAAATTATACTTACTCACAATTATAACAAGATAATATACAATAACTATTACATCAATTAAATTCCAATTAATTTGAATATATCAAAAATAATAAACCATTAAAAATACCAAAAAGAAAAAAAAATACCTAATAGAATAAAAATAATAATCCATTAAAAATTATAATTCATTAAAATACCAAAAACAATAATCTATAAAAAATACAAAAAAAAAACATTAAAAAAAATCAAAAATAATAAATTTACGATTAATCATTAAATACAGAATATTGTTTACAATGCATGTCCTCGAAAAGAGCGGTTTTCCAAGCAGCCAAACTGTGCGGAAAGTGTCACTTTTTTCACTAGTGCTTTTTACTTTCCTGTACTTTTTTAATTTTTAACTCCAACGTCAGCCCGACGCATAGAGTTTTTATTATTTGAGAAAAGTTTTAAAAATTAGTTATGTACAGATTATCATTCATATAAAAGGTAAAATAAAACTAATACTTTATTTTAGGCGTTTTTAATTACTCTAGATTTAGATTTTGATCAATAAATTAATTTTAAATATTCATTAAATATGTTTGGCAGAACGTATATTTTGCTCGTGCCTTATTGCGTTACGATGTGACAGCTATTCGCACATGCGCAGTAGATATGCCCGAGGAACTATTAGTTAATCTGTGGATATGCTGAACGCGCTTGAATAAGCCCGCCATTTTATTAATTTCATTTTATTAATTTATTTATTTCCTCGCACAATGCATAGTAAAATGTTGTATGATACACGTACGTAAGATGATTTCAGACTCGTGTCAATTTATCCACTCACTCGCTTCGCTCGCTCGTGAATAAAAATGCCACTCATCGGAAATCACCTACCTTCCGCACTTGTAGCATAAATAACTATTGTAGCCAGCCCTGCCGAATGAGACATAGTGTATGCGAGACTTAGAATCCCATTTGGTCCGCTGTGCGTGGGGTTACCGGCTATAGTAGCCAGCCTAACTCCGTCCAAAAGCACAGAATCTTCCTGGGGGCTTCACAGGTTTCGCGGAGCGACCTCACCGTTCCGAGGATTTCTTCACGTTGGGAAGTCACAGCCTCACAGTCCAGGATGACGTGGGCCGCTGATTCCTCGGCGTTAAAACAGCTCCTGCAAAGTGGGCTGTCTGTGGCGCCTATGTTAAAAAGATGTTTGTTAAGAGGGCTAAGACCCGTAATGATATTATATATTATTATGATTATTCTGATGTTATTTCTACTTAGGTAAAAACCAACCATCTAATAAAACCCATTTCTGTTCCTACTCCTTCTCTGCATGCAGTACGATTGTGAAACTCACTTCCACCTAAAATCCGTGACCCCCAAAATGTATCTGTATTAAAAAAACAAATCAAAGAACATTACCTCTATATCATCTTGTAATTTTATATATTAAGTATATGTATGTATTTTTATTTTCTATATTTAATAAGTTAAGGTATATGTGTAATGTATATATAATTAGTTAAGTTATTTGTGACTATTTTAAGTTTCCTTGTTCTTTCTACACACTGTGTCTTCGTCTATCATCCAACTTGCCTGTCGCAGGTCTGTGGGAAGAAATTTTTAATGAAATAAGCAGTACCTTTGTGCTCTTCAATCTGTTTTATTTATTTTCTCTGCAAAGTATTTTTGTCTGTACATAAATAAATAAATATACAAACAAGTAAAATTTCAAAATTAAAAAAAACCCCCGACACATTTTTATTTCATGCTACATAATTTCTCTAGTAGATACGCTTCGATAGGCAATCTATTGAACACGTAATTATGACACGATATCTTGCGAAAACACCCCGATTCAAACAGTAAAACGCCCATAACTTGAACCGATTTTATTCATACATAGCTAACAACACTCTCGATAAAATCACCTTTCAAACAAAAAAAAAACTAAATCAAAATTATCTAAGGTTCATCCGTTTAGGCGCTATGATGCCACAGACAGACATACAGATACACACGTCAAACTTTTAACACCCCTCTTTTTCCGGCGGGGGTTAAAAATAAGACATAACCAAAAACTGCTTCAGTGTAACAATCCCTCAGAACCACAGGTCCTCAGTTAAACAAATGGTATCGATTGTATGTTGTCTGTGATTCCGGCTAGGGCCACTCAGACGTCACCGTTTGCTTATCCGTTGGGAGATTAGGATCTGGATGCAACACCCATATGGAACGACTAATTGTTTCTGAAGGTACCGTTGGAGATGAAGGAAACTATGATTGGATGGGAAAGCAAGACGCTTTCATTCAGAGTTCGTGGGTTTTTCTTTTAGTGTGAGTTTTACTATGATTTTATTGTGTTGAGTATTGACACAAGCGCAATATTAGAAATGCGAAATTAAATCTGTCTGTCTGAATGTTACCTTTTCACGCTTAAACTGCTGCACCTATTTAGATGTATTTTTATGGAGATAGTTTGAGACCCTGAAAAGGACATAGGATAATTTTTATCCCGGAATGGTGAACTTATAATTTCTTAAGTTAGACGACCCACACACCGACAATATTATAGCGCGATATAAAAATAGGTTATTCGAAGTACTAATACTGCGCAGACGAAGTTGCGGGCAACAGCTAGTAGGTCATAAATAGATATGAGGAGTCAGTCAGCCAAAGTGATGATGCTGGCTGACTGCTCGGCGTAGACTGAAATAAAGATATCATAAGTCGTGAGCCTAAAATCCTAGACGATTATTGAAATCGTCTAGACTCCTTTTAAATGTAACACCAGTAATTAAATCAAAAATCAATTTCAATTCAATTTAATTTTAATATATTCAACAACAAATTTTTGTGTACACAAATATCCTTAATACTACCACATAAATATAGCAGGAGAATGAGGCGCGCTGCAGCAGAGGGCAGACCAAGACCCAATCCCGCGCTAGGAGCAAACCTGTGTTTACAGGCACTGTGCATCAACTCCACCATCACTCAACATAGATTTAGTTATGTTTTTTTAATTTTCAATTTTGTTTTCATGTAGTTTTGTTCTTAGGGTACCGTATCCAAAGGGTAAAAACGGGACCCTATTACTAAGACTCCACTGTCCGTCTATATGTCTGTCTCTCTGTCACAAGATTGTATCTCATGAACCGTGGTAACTAGACAGTTGAAATTTACAAAAAACAGAATAAAATAAATATTTAAGTGGGTTTCCCACCAACCATCTAACCAACATGATTGTTTTGCCGTTTTTTGCGATAATGGTACGGAACCTTTCGTGCGCGAATCCGACTCGCACTTGGTCGGTTTTTTTTAAGCCTATATGTACTCTATGTAAGTGCTGTGTACGTCATGTAAGTGACAAATTCACTCTAGATTTAACTTTAATATGTTACAGTACTTCAAAGAATGCTGAATAAGTCGTTGGAGTGCCATAATTAAATAAATAAATAAATCACGCTCAGTCATCTCGATCAGTATTGTCATGCCCTTTTCGGCTTCCAGTCACTAAGTTCAGCTGAGTACGTACCAGAATTTTACAAGGAGCGTTTACTTATCTGTACACCACAACCCAGTAATTATTAGATACTAGACACACTCCTTGGTTCAAAGTCAAATTTCTTTATTTCAATTAGGCCATTAAGTGGCACTTTTAAACGTCAACAAATTAAATTTACACGTAATAATAATCGCTTATACCGTCCATTCGGAAAAGTAGCTTGTTATGGAAAAGAACGGACAAGAAACTCCAACCATACTCTTAAAAAAAATTGCTTTACAATATTTACATACATACATTAATTCATACACGTGAGGACGATGCACACTGTACTACGTATAGATATAAAAAGTATTACAAACACTAACAGTTAAATTCATTCATTTGATAATTAGGACCATGGTACTCACATACTTACAAATATTGCAAACATAGGTAAATTACCTAATTCAACAACAACGGAACAATGTGCGAGTCAATTTCTTAAACAAAAAGAGAAGAAAATAAAAAATAAAACAATACTACAATTATGAATGTATTAACCAGTTTGATTTTGTCTACATTAAAGCATGCCCTATGGAGCAGGACCAGCGTGTTTCCAAGCATTCTTATCTTGAATATAATCATTATTTTGTTCGTCTGGTTATCAGATTTTTGGGTTTCTGACTTTCCTTAATGACTGACAAAGTTCTACTAATGATAGCTGTGATCAACTGCCCATCGTGCTGATATTCAATGTAACCACGCAGTCCTATACAGTCAAGTATAATACGCACAGCGTGTCTCTGAAGTTGGCTGCATGACCCTGTGCATTAGCTATTTTTGTGTCAATGTTGAAGCAGAAGATAGCATTCTATAACTGTCTCATTCACTCACTTAATTATGCCGCATCGTTCTATCTCGCTTACTCTATGCAGTTTACTCGATGCCAATCTGTTTCTTGCTCAATGGTTCGCAGAGCCAACTTCAGAGACATAAAGATCCGCTGTGACTACCATAGTTACTTTATCTATAACCTTTATCTATAATATACGTGGGACACTCAGAAAGTTTTGCGAAACTAAAAAAAATTGTTCTATACGTACATATATTTTTATTAAATCTTTTCAAAGTACTTTCCACCAGCCTCTATACAAAGATTCATGCGCCTAAACCAGTTTTCAAAACACTTTTTCCAGTCCGCCGCAGACACCTCGTTTACAGCCTGCTCGAACGCAGCCAGCGCATCTTCCGGCGACGAAAATTGTATCCCTTTGAGCTGATTTTTTATTTTTGGGAATAAAAAGAAGTCACACGGTGCTAGATCAGGGCTGTAAGGAGGGTGACCCAGGAGTTTGACTGGCGTGCTGTCCAGGAAGTCCCTCGTTTTGAGTGCGGTGTGCGCAGGTGCATTGTCGTGGTGGAGCAGTAGCCCGCGGAGCCCTGTGTTTGGTCGCTTGTTGCTTATAACAGAGAAAACTTCTGGCAAACATTTGGTAGTATACCATTCGGCATTAATGCTTCTTTGATCCCGTAAGGGAATTGATACCAAGTGGCCAGTCAAATTAAAAAAGCTAGCGATCAAAATCTTACCCCCGCTTCTAGATCGCTTCACTTTGGTAGGCGTTGGCTCATTTTGAAACACCCAAACAGTCGACTGGCGCTTGGTTTCTGGGTCGTATTGATAAATCCAGGACTCATCACCTGTAACGATGTCGTAAACACGCCGAGACGAGCCTGCTTCAAATTTGTTAAGCATATCACGGCACCATTCCACCCGGGCCTGCTTCTGAGCATCGGTGAGGTTGTGCGGCACCCAGCGTGATACTATCCTCCTCACGCGAAGATGGCTGTGTAGAATCTCGTGAACGCTTCCCGATCCAATCTTCAATATGTGTTGAATCTCCTGATATGTAATTCGCCTATTGTCTTGGATTAAATTTTTCACTGCTAGCACGTTTTCTTCGGTAACAGCCGTCAAAGGGCGACCGCTTCTTTCGTCATCCCCCAAAGTTGGTCGACCGCGCTTGAATTCGTTATACCAACGATACACGGTTGCCTTGGAAGGGCCTTCATCCATGAATGCCATTTGAAGTCTATCGTACGATTCATCCGGTTTCAGGCGACACTTGAAATCGTATAAAATCATAGCTCTAAAATGTTCCCGGCGCAGATCCATATTTCAGTGAGACACAATACTTTGAATTAACTCGCAAAAAATGTGGAGGGAAATTTTGAAATTGGAACTTACTTATTTTTACTTATAAATAATCATATTTTCGAAAAACATTATAACTGGCCAGTCTCCCATATATAAAAACTTTTTTTCGCAATACTTTCTGAGGGGCCTGGTACAACGAGTACTGCACTACTTTACATACGAGGCAACGTACATCGAAAACGTGCCAAACTAGAGTTCAAAGGTTTTTCAGTTTAACCTAGCTTGACCCCGTTCTCCATTCAGTATATAATTGAGATTCCTGTTCTAGGAATTTACAACTAGGTAGGTTACTTATAGGAAGTAAACACGTTATGGAACCGAGAGACGCCAATGACAAATTCCCTCATGTATAAAACGACGTTTTTCAACACACTTACTCGAAATAAAGATGTAAGATAATTTCATAGCTTTTTCAGGGTTTATTATTTTTCTAGAAGAACTTGAATTGTAATTCTACCTAATGTAATTCTCTTTTTAACATTTAGTGGTCCTCAATTTGACCTACAAAGCGTGTAAAAGTAGCACTCCAAAAACTTTCAAAGTGTTTTGGAGGCTGCAACTTCATAGGTGAGAATGAGAGAGATCATGCAGTGAACTACTCTTGAGCCACAAGATAATAAAGGAGTACTTTTTACAATTATATAAATGTCATAGAAAACGTAGGAGTAAATCTCTACATTTTCACGCTATTCACAACCAAAGTTTCATCAGACGGTAAGTAAAAAGTATGCCCAAAAAGCCTATTGAATTTTTTTGTAAAAAAAATAATCCGTTTTTTAATAAACTCTCAACTGATATTCAAAGACACATCAAAACTACTGCCACACAAAAAAATGTCGGCGCAATGTCGTCGAAATTCGTCCCCCAACTCTGTTGGACTTCTTTAAAATTAGCTGTTTAGACGGGCCCGCTGAATTGTGCGACACACATAGCTATACGTTACAAACGCAAACTTTACTTGTACCCACGTAGATATTCCCTGGAAAATGTATTTTTATTTTATTGTGGCAACCCCGGTCGAGTAACCTACCGAAATGGCGCGAAGGAAAATGGTGCCTGTCGTTTGACGTTAAACGTCAAAACGGAATGGAGGGAAAAGGAGTTAGTACGTTTGAAATAAGAACGCCCCGCGTCGAGCGTACGCAGTAATGTTTGCAGCTGTATATAGTAATGTAGTTGTCTCTCGCTCTGGCTCGTGGGTTCTTTGCATGGTGCTGTCTCAGGCGGGTGCGGAGTTAAGCCGCTTATCTGCTGCCCGCACGCCGCGCCCCTCTCCCTCGGCTGCTGCGCGTAACACGTCACATTCTGCAATTCGTTTGCTTTTCATTATTTTTTATTTTGTGTAATAATAGCTATAAAATACGTTTGATTTATAGTTATAGTGGTTATAATCATTACTGGCACCTAGTAAATGGACTATTTTAAACGGCGGCCAAACCAAATAAGCTGGTATTGAGGCAATATATAAAAATCCAATTTGGTTAATTATATTTAGGTGTTCAGCTTAGTGTGTGGCATTATTATATTCCGCAGATAAATATATCTTACTAACTGTATTTATCCAGTATCGATTGGTTTGCTACCTAAATGTCAGATGACAGTTATAGTGGTGAATTTAATTTCTGAATGTAGATACCTAGTTTAGCCAGCTGAAAACCTCGTGCAATATTTATGTTACGTATAGTATGAATCCCGAGGACCGTAGGTAATAGCTGTCTCCATTAACTGTTATTTCTATCTGAATTCTGGCATATTTTTACCAAAGATTCAGCCATCGAAATTAAAACTTACATTGCCATTGATCAAATTATTCATATATTTCAGAAACAATTTGATGTTCTTAAGGTTTTTTTACACCATCTTCTTTTTGCCCACAATAACTGAGTTAAAAACGATGCAATTTCTGGAAATCCTAATCCAATGAAGAAAAGTATTTCACGGATAGAACAGCCACCAGCCACACTAACGGTGAGTGCCATAGCATGGCATAGAAATAATCAGCCTATTAATGTTCCCTCTGCTGAGACACAAACCTCCTCTCTATGAGAGGAAGTGGGCCGTAATCCACCACGCGGGCCCAGTGCAGGTTGATGGATGTCACAAGTCTAGGTATAGCTCATATCCTGAAAAAGAGCAAGGTTCCTGCAGGACAAGTTACAGGGGCGAGGCGGCGGCAAAAAGTTGTTCATCGTCATCATCAGCCGAAAAAGTCTTCTATCTACTTAGTCTTCCCCCCTAGCCAAGTTACAAACGTTTCGTATCGAATCTCTTTCTGCAATCGTTAACGCCTTCTATTTGTATGGTCTGACCACGTGACTTAACGTTCAGATGTGTCATTCCCATACATTGATTGGTTTTCTACTAGCGTTATCGATTGTAGATTGTCAACTTGGCTACAGGTGCTGGACATAGGTCTCCCCCAAGTGCCAACACATCGTTCTTGTGCGTCTCGCATCCAGCGGATTCTCGCAGCCTTAACCAGCACCCTGATTTGTGTACGTTAAAAGAGTAGGGTACTGCTACGGATTGTTTCCCTTGGATTAATTGCTTCATAATCAATAATCCGTCTATGGAACAGCGTAAAACACGCATTAAATATTGTTGAGTAACCAAAATTAAAGAAAAGGAGTGTACTTTGTGCTGTTAAAACAGTGTTTTTTATGGGCTCGCGTTTCACCACTATCTCGCCTGATGATGTGGTCGAAGGTGAAGCACGCTTGCCTAGAAGTAACCTTTTCACTTTTGACTTAAAGACCCCAAGCTTGTACTCCTTAGCTGTACGCACAAAGATACGCATTTAGGGGGCAGGTCATCGGTATATCTAGCTAGAGGGAGGCCTTACAACACAACGTCTTCCGTCTTCGACTATACGTTCTGCGAGTGTTCTGCTGTGTAGATAAACCTGGTTTACCTTCACAAAAAAGCTAAAAAAGCCTTCATTGCGGAAAAAGATTTTCTATAAATAAATTATTAATGTCTATCAATTATAAGTATAGCAGTGTTCGTATTTATATAATGCATAATGTACTATAAGTATTTGACATTTAGTATAATTATCGCGTAAACAAGTAGGTGGGTATTTATGCCCACCTGTTTATTTCAGAACTAGCACGTTGCTTCCTTCCTCGCTCATTAAGGAAAGAAATACGTCCAATGTTAAACGTATTTCTATCGCACGACAATACTGCCATGTTTTGATTTGATCGTATGTGCCGGCAATAACTTATTTATGTAATTTCTTCTACTGATGACCATAAATTACTTTGACTCTGGTTTATTTAGGAACATGAAAAGTTGAGGAGCGGTCGATGTAGCTTTTGACCATCACTGGACCTCTTTTGGCTGAAATGATAATGATTCTTCTTTGTAGTTCCCATTCTACAGCTTTGCATGAGGAGTCTAATATGTTCGTATTGTTTCAACAGAAAACTTTACAACTACTGTACATGTGCAACCATATCTAGTTGCGTTGTAGGTACTTATCAACTATGAATATAATTCATTATCAAAATTATTTCAGCCGGAATGCGTCTGCTGCTGTTCGTTGCCTAATTTTCAACAAAGAAAATTTTATATAAACATTGTTTTCATATTAAATAGATAACACACCACAATAATTCCTCCTTTTATAAATGCCTTACTTTACTAATCAACAAAAGAACCCTTTAAAATTTCATTTTAAACCGCTCAAGCCGTCCAAAAAGTTTCAGAATGAGGCTCCAAGCTATATATTACAAGAAGAGCGGCCAAGCGCACTCTCACTCCGTCGCCTATATAAATATACACGTATATATACGCGTTATATAAGGACAATCGATCAACAGTGAATTTCAAAGCAATATCGATGGCATATATTCATTTTGGGAAAGTTTTGTTAGGTTAGAAAGGCATAGACAACTAATATGTGTGAATAGTTTTTGTCTAGCTAAAAATATTAGCAGTGAACGAGTAACTGCGGTAGCCAAATAGTCCCTGAATTCTGGTGATATTGAATCTGTTGATCGTTTATTGGCCTTCTCATAATATCTAGGCATTTGGTAATCTTCTTTTAATCTATGAAAATCTTTCTACGTATACTTAGTCTTCCAGATTATTTGAAGAGATAAAAGTATTGTTTGTTTCTTTGAAGAAAGCTAACTAAGAAGGTTGTGATCCTCCTTCTTCTTATTCCACTTACCGTTACTCGGGAACGGCTTTCCTGGCCATGAGGTGCCACTTGTTACGTTGAAAAGCATCGTCAATAGATAGATCGCACTTCTTCATGTCCTTCTGGACACTCTTCATCCAAGATGTCAGCGGTCTACCTCTCCCTCTCTTTCGAGTCGTCGTGGAAAGGCACTTTTTCACGATGTGGTCCTCCGGTATCCGCACTACATGATCGTACCATCGTAGTCTGGATGCAGTTAGCTTTTCGGCGATGGTTGCAACTCTAACCCGTACTTGCGCGTTCCGAAATTTATCTTCGAGAGTGACTCCATCTGGTCTGCCCAACGCAGCATGCGCATCTCCGTGGTGTGCAGTTTCTGCTGGTTACTCCTTTTTGTAGCCCAGTTTTCGCTACCGTAGAGTAAAACTGGTCTTACCGCTGTTTTGTAGATCTTACCTTTTGTTCTTATAGGCATTTTTGAATCGCACAGAACTTCCGTTAGTGTACGCCTTTTAATCCATCCTGACGTTGTACTGTGAATAATGTAATTGGAATTGGAATTCAAAAGTTCGTGATCCAATTACAAAAATATGTTTTTTATCTATAGCTACAGTCAAGCTATTTAAATAGGTAACATTTGACAATTCATCAAAATTCAACAACGTAACCTTATAACGGCGGGCATAAAATAAGAACTGCACAATTGCTTAACTTTTTTCAATTACGATTACATATTTATTGTCATAATGACCGATACGAGTGATTTTACGATTTTCTTTCACTAATATACCATTCTAAACATTAAACTGACAGACGTCAAATGTTACCTATTAAAATGGCCTGACTTTAGCTCACAATATCGCCGAGTGCTATTGGTTATTATCCTGAAATGTCTGTTAGTTTTGTTATAAACCGCTAGAAAATACAGAAAACAACTGTACCTATGTGGTATTAATTTTATTCTAAATCAAGCAAAACGTCATCTATTCTGAAGTCTATAAAATAATGAAATACGACTTTATTTCAATCATTAATTTTATAATGTCAAAACAATAAAATGGGGGTCACAGAAACGGTCAACGGTAAACGGTCGGGAATTGATTTTAAATCATTAGTTTTATTTGGACACTAAGATCTATAATCTTTTAAGCTCAATTATTGGATTTAATCTGTTAATTTTTTATCATAGATTCATTGGGATCATAATAGGTATATATTTTTTTAAGGTTCGCCAGATTTCGAGGCCTCACTTAGATTTACACCACCCGTCCATAAGCATATATTTCGTGATGACCCTTGACCCATCTGTGCTGCAGGGCTATTCTGCAAAATTTTTGAATTTTGCAAATGAACGTCTCTTTGAAATCTGTGTAGTTTTGAAACTCACTCTGGCAACTTACAGTGCAAATAAAAAACTTTTTCATCCCACCATCTCGGAAAGAGTATTTTTAATCTTCAATATCTGAGTGGAAAAGCTGTTTTTATTCACTAGAGGATAAAGTAAATTGAATTTACATCGTGTGCACTAAGTTTGTGAATTAAAAAAAACATTAAACCTATTTACTGCTACCTCTATGGTGCCGAATATATCATACAACTTTTTTTTTTATTTGTTGAAAACTCAGACTCGGAACCTTCTTGGTGTTCTTTTATCAATTTGCTTTGTACGCGGTTCTTTACGCGGCATTTTTTCACGTCTTTGTTAAACCTTATATTAAAAACAAGAAACTTGAAAACAAGTGAAAAAACTAAAATGAGTGATTCTAGCGACGAGGAAGTTTGTTTGACGCCAACAGAATTGACTGAAACTGTTAATAATGCGCAAATGAGCTTTCTCCCTCAACAATAACTGTAGCAACGTTACTTTAAAATTTTCTTAATTATACCTTAGTATTATTTTGTTATAATTTAAAGATTATTCTGTAATACTTACCTGTCATAATGTAGTAATTAATACCTAAACTGAAATAAAAGTGTACCTATCTTGTGATTGTAAACTTTTTTTTTTTGCATTTAGTCATTTCCTCGCTGAGGTGGAATGAAAAGTTACGTGTTGCACTCGAGTGCAAAGATTTTTCACCTCGTGCTCTTTTGATTCCCTCGCTAACGCTCAGGATTCTAATTTTGAATCCTTCGCTTGCTCGGTCATCAAAACTGAACACGCGGTTAAAAAGCAACTTTGCACTCTTGTATAACTAATAACTATTGTAGCTTCGATAAAGTGTTTAAGAGTTGGAACTTGTTTGCGTATTTGAGTGCTGACAGTCCCCAAGCTGGAACCATTCTGTTTTAAGAATGTTTTGTCAGAAAAGCCTTATATCAATACAAAGCCACAAAACTCATCGTATATGCCACGCCTTGTTCGTCGCCATCGTATTTGCCAACTATGTTGGAATCAGCTTCCAGTCAAAGTGGAAGAAGCAGCAGAATACCAGTAAATTAGATACATCCAGCGACCGCCTATCTTACCTCTACAGTCCAGAAAATGGGTAACACCCCTTGGGAACACTGCAATGGTACCTATCATTTGTGCTCTATGAACCAAAATTTAAAAAAAAAAACTGTGATGAAGAAAATGGAGTACGTAAGGATCGTCTCTAAGAGGACTGAAGTCCAATACCATAAATTCATAAGTCCCGCTACTGCTCCAGACCAAACAAATAAACAACACTAGACCAGGGATTCCCAAACTATTTTGGAAAATAGACCCTTTTTCCCAAAATGAACTGACGTCAGACCCCCATAGCCAACTTTTTCACGACTTGCCGAGTTTTTCATCTTGTACGAACATGGACACGCTTATCGACTTGTTGAGTTTTTTAAAAGTACAACAATGATACTTCCTACTAAAATATTAGTAATTCTTAAAACAAATTGGTACACGTAACACAACTTATACTGTACCTATCTTGAAAGTTTCAAATAATAACTTGTGTTAATTAATAGAGGTAAATTTTTAGACTTCGTCGACCTCCAATATCAGTTTTCGTTTATGTCAACTCTGTTTCTTTTTTTTTTGTGACGACCCCTGGGAAACCGATTTCGACCCCAAGGGGTCGATATGGACCACTTTGGGAAACCCTGATCTAGACCAACAGATATTTAGCAACAACATAAATCGGACAAACAGCAGTCAATCTGTGGCGATCCGCATAATCTGAGCCTCAACGGAGCCGTATTACCGACGCACAATATGGCGGCATAATAGCCAGGGAATATGGTCCAGCTGGGTATAACATGGTATTATATTTAAACTAGACTTAGAGTACCTACCTATTATCGTATTGTGGGATAAATGTATCTTGAATGCCTTCTGTTTACTTATGATTTGATTATATACGATCTATTTTACGGATGAGTTAGGTACGTTTAACATAACTGGCAATACTGGTAGGTCATACGGTCATACATATAAACACTGTTCCATTTTTTAACCGCTTTCAAAAAAGGAAAAGGTCTTTAAAGCCTTTAGATCCTAGATACATGAACACTGTCAGACTTACTAAAACCTACCTAATCATAAAAATCGTTCAACTCTGTAGCACCTATAGAGAAGATTCTTAATCCAAATGAAATTTCTTAATTGATCATTTGAAGTTAACAAACCTTATTTAAAATGCCAAAATTTGACAGGTTTTCTGGCTAAAGTTCCTAGACTTAAAAAAAATACTCAACAAAAAATATCCATAATTCAGAAATCACGAGCTAGAGATTTTTGGCAGTCAAATTGCCTAACAGGGTTTTCGCACACTTGACCAATTTCTCAATTTTGATATCCGAAAACCTCAAAAGAGTCCTCCATTCCCCTCACCAAACAAAAACGTAATATCGTTCTAAATTCAAACCTAATATGAATTGTTGAAAAGGCAGAACAAGGCAGAATGAGTAGGTGTCATGGCGCGTGTTTTATAAACGACGGCACGGCGCCACTCGGCCACTCTATGGCCATTCAAACAAATGGGCTATTCACTGATATTTCGCAATTTAGTCCGGTTTGCTTTGTCTATGGTTGACGCTGTAGAGAAGTGGAGCTAATTATGTTTTTGACAACTGTGTTGTTTTCTTTTTTGTTGCTTTAACTTTTAGATAAGCTTAGGTTTTCAATCTCGAATTATCATTTAAAACTAGAATTAAGAAGGGTAGTTGAGTTTCAAGATGAATTAACTACTTCCCTAGTTACCTTTTCAGTCAATTCGGTCCTAATTTATTCTTGCTCTCAATTTAATGTAGGTAAGTAAACATAACCCCTGAAATGGATTGAAGTAATTTATTAACTACCTATCCATTCACTCAAGATTAAGACAGGCTAGACCTTTATTTAGGCCATCTGAAGACTATTTGCATGCCTGTCATTAATTATCAAGTTTAGTAAACACACAGAGCAGAGTTACACCTAAAGATAGTACACCAACCAACCAAAAAAAACACAAATCAAGTACCTAACCTTACCTACTCGTAAGCCAGTCAAAACTCAAACCATCCTAGCTTTGAAAAATCTTAATGCCTAGGTGACAGGCACGTGCCGAAAATAAATCACCAAAGAATTAGATACATTGACAAACATTCTACATAGATATACTTACATATTACGTACCTACTTGCGGTCTCCTTGATTCACGTGGGTATGAGTAGGCAGCATAATCGAATTAAAACGAACTCAAAAAGAGCTAAAGGTCGAGGTCTCAGTCATTTGTAACATAAAGGTCACCAACAAATCGTGACAGACTTGCATTATATCTAATTGTGTTTGTTTAGAAAAATATCATCTTTGCGTGAGCCTTGGTTTATTTAGGTAGATACCTAAACTAACAATAGATATTACAGAGAGTTGAAGAAGTTAGTAGAATATATTCTTTTGATTCTAACTAACCCAACCCGATCACGGAAATTTATCATTGTCACAGGGTGATTATTGTCTTGAAAATATGCACGATTTCGGTGGTCACAGGAGCGAAGTCGCGCAATAAGCTTTGTTTCGTATGAATCTATCTGGTAACTTGTGCATGTCAAGACTTTGTGACATATACACAAACCCTATTCAGGTAGAATAGAGTACGTCTTCTTACATAGAGACAGATCTTTCAAATTAAATTTTAACGCAGATGCCATTGCTTACTTTAACGAAGCATAAAATCTGGTTAAATCTTATAAACTCAACAAAAGTCTACAACAAATACCTACTACTAGGCACCAGTAATAGTACTGTTACTTTTACTAATGTCTACCAATAGTCGCTTAGGGTCTGTTTGCTAGATAAGAAACTTGACCCTCAAAAGACAATCCACATCGCAACTAGGCATTGCATTACAAAATAAATAGCCAATACGAAACTCATAAGCGTCAGATGTATTAAGAAAATGAATAATAAATCCGTACCACAGACAATAGAGGCATTAGGCGCATAGACAAGAATCGCTATTTACATGGGGGTGGGGTGATTCGGTAACACAATCCGTACGCACGTCAACTCTATTATTTATGGATTCTTTAACATGTAAGGACTTGGAGGGTAGTTTCGCGGGGGTGGTTTCAATCGGACATTTGGCGCAAGGAAGTGTTTCTTCTGCCTCGGTGGGCATAGAGAGGGATTTAAGCTTTTTCGCCCGATATTACACGCGAAATTATTTTTGGGGTTGCAGTTTTGAGTGTTGAATAATTATTTGATGTAGTTCTTTTTGGTTTATTGCGACCGCAAATGGTAGGGAATTTAGAGAAAATATTACTTGAATAAGAATAGCGCCTAAACTAAAGCATTCATTTTTTGGCCTGAAAATTTTACCTAGGTAGAAAATATAGCTAGATTCGCTTGACTCACGTCAATCGAACGCACATTGGTGGAGTGTTCATCAAAAATGACCCTTACTGCTTTATCAAACAGGATGCCAATGAAAAATTTTTACCTGCCACTTATGTGCGGTGGAAATTACACCACAACATTCAAATAACGAGGATATGCTCTAGGATGTACAAGACTTACCTAATAGAACAGGTAAATAATATATTCTGTTATACATGACGCCATCCGGCCATTCATCTATCAATTCCGTGAATGCGAGTTGGTATATTTACCCAAATGTCAGACAGATTTTAGACAGGAATAGGTACCTACGACAAAAATTAGTCAGATAGCACCTACTTAGGTAATTCAATGATTTTTATCCACAGACATAAATCTAACTAGATAACGCAAGTCCCTCCATCTGTATGAAAACCAAGCGTGCCACTTTTTCACAAACAATTTAAAAACAAATTTACTCACCAATGAAAGAAAACATTTCCAATGCCGCGACCAACTTATTCTATACATTCTTTAAAGCTCGATATGGCATTAAAACGCATTTTTCTAGATTTCGGTGGCTTTTCGGTGCTGATTTTAATGCTAAATGAAAAGCTAGATTACGATCATTGATCGTAACTTTACTCCGTTTTTTGGCACGCGAAAAACTTACAATCGCGTCATCTAGTTAGTTTATATCTGTGTGTGTAACTATGTCTTAATCTAGTTACCTACCTACAATTGAAACTTAACCACAGGGTACACATTCTGGTTTTACAACGGCGAAAACGCAAATATGGCTTTTAAATTAACAAACTAGGATTAGATAAGGATATTAAATTGTAGTTACATGATAAAAGTCAACTTATGTGAATAAGAACAACTTGATATGATATCTATTTAGTATTTACGCAGCTTTGGCTGGCATTACGCCGCTTATTTGCTATAAGTAATTGAGTACTTGATGTCAGAGTTAAGGAGCAATTACAGCACGCAAGGTATGGTAACCTTAATAAGCGTTGGTGTGATTCTAGGGCCGAGTTTCTCACCTCTAAATTATCGCAGAATTAATGTGACAAATTTTCAAGCACGCGTTATCTGCTGTGATTGGCTGTTGCAAATTCATTCAACCGATCACAGCAGATAACGCGTGCTTGACAATTTGTCACATTCATTCTGCGTTATGGGATGATTTAGAGGTTCAAAAAGAAACTCAGCCTAGAAGTGGTAGGATACCAAGTTTTGGTATATGGACTTTATTGATTCAATAGGTAAATTCGTTACTGAGAATGAGCAAACAGACCAGATTCACCGCATGTCGGAGACCGGCAGCATTATTGCGTAAGTGAATACAGCAACGCAAAGGATTTGGTCGATTTGGTCGATTTGATAGCGGTCGAACCCTTGCCTTGCAAAGCCTTGCCGAATGCACTTGCGCAATTCGGCTGCGGGTAGCCCCAGAAGGAGATGGCGTGAAAATTTGGTCTATTACCTAAAGGATCCTAAGGACCTTTGCCCTGCAGTGGGAGACACCAGGCTTATAAATAACAAGAATCCCTACAGAAGAATTCTAAAACTGCAAGTCAATTTCCACAAGGTTAATTTCTCCATCTAACCATCAACAAAAATGGAATTAGAAAAATCTCGATGACATAAAAAGCAATCAGTAACCGTTTTGTGAAAAAAAGGAAAATTGTAGATCAAAGACGGGAAACGAGGGAGTACCGATGCGAGAATAATGCAATAAATTTACTTTTCGGACGCGGTTTAACCTAACATGGCGACAAATCGAATCGTAACGCTTTAACGAACGCGCTGAGGAACACTTTGAATTTCGAACGACGAAAAATTCGAATATTTTCGATTTCTTATTCGCTATTGTTTAGATTTATTTTTGTTTTGCAAAATTATTCAGAATATGGCACCGTTTTGAAATTAGAATTTTGGGTTGACTTGTTTTTTCTGCAACGCATTGTTTGGTCGTCTTTAATACTTGCCAGTAACATCTCATTAAACTACACTGAATTGTTTCTCAAATAAATTAGAATGTTTTGAATTTCACTTTCAGCGCTTTTTCACCTTAAACTAAAAATCAAAACTTTCCATTTTGGCCCCGAATTTCTAGTTCAACTTATGATTAGGCCCCAATTTCTGAACGCTCATATTTTCCTCAACTTCATTATTCGAACAGCCACTAAACGTTCCAAATTCAAAGAAAAGAAAATCGCGCGAAAAACAATATCTAAATGACATTTCCATGTTAGAGGGTGGCGCCAATTTTGCTCGCTACGTAATAATTATTAGTCGATTAAATTGATAAATTTCTTTGATGTGGGTTCATATTGATTATTCGATTACATGGGACTCGACTTTTCAATTTGCCGCCCCTTTTTATCATTGACTTAGCTTCTGCCAGCGGCTTCTGTCACATAATACTCCAAAACGAATCCAAAGGAATACGGAATTAATCACAGAATAAAAAGTATCCTATCTTCTTCACCAAGGTAACGTCTATATGTATACCAAAATTCATCAAAATTAGTTTAGCGGTTTGGGCGTGGAAACGTAACAAACGAACAGACAGACAGAGTAATTTTCGCACTTAGTAAGTAAAGTATGGATGAAATGATTGGTGTAAGCATAAAACAGGTTACTTCCAATTTAATTTGTTGCCGAATGGAGGAAGGGATGTTACTTTGATGCCAGTTGAGATTCGAAGGGGCTAGTTTGTTAATAAATTGAATCAAGCAACATACATTTTCAATTTGGAAACTCAGAACAATAGTTGTAGAGACGGTAAAAATACACCTACTCTAATTATTAGGTGATTTCAAGTTTCCAATGCGCTTATTTTCGGCTAAAACTGTACTATACTATGACTTCTACGAGAAATTATGTCTTTGCTTCATGTTACATTTTCTGATGTTAGTAGCTGAGTGTTATTTTTTTTGTTGCAGTTTTAACAGACTATTCTAGACCATTTATTGGGACAATCCCACCGCACTATTTCCAAACCACTGCAACTCCTGAAAGCCAGAATCAACAGTGGCGACCACCAGAAAAGCGCCGAGGCAATGAAGCTCGACGAAGTCCCAGAGAATGAATTTAACTGTCTTGGATCCCGCAACGAAATTAATCAGAAAAGAATAACGGAGGAGTAGGAAAAAATTCAAATTACCACTTCCCTCCATATCAAGCAGGAGACAGAACAAACAAGGCCAATAGGCACAAAGGGTTGTTGCCAACGGCCCAGTTGCCTAGCACCACGGATAAGAACACTTTCCTTGCAGCCGGGTAAAAATAAGCATTAATATTAATGGGTCCTAACATTGTGAGCTGTTATATTTGATTCCAATAATAGACCTGGGGTTCATGAATCCAAGAAACAAGTATTCTTCATCATCATCATCATCAGCCTTATAATGTTCCCGCTGCGCTGGTGGGACTCAGGCAACCTCTCTGTGATTGCGAGTTGGTGACTGTCACACGTCTTCGAATTTTTGGTTCTAGGCCATGCCGTTTCCGTTTCCTCATGATGTTTTCCTTCACCGTTTAAGAGCAGTGGTGAGGATTTAATTTGCACAAAGTAAAGCGCCTGCCTGGGTTCGAACTCTTGACCGTAAGTCGGAGTCGTTACCACTGGGCCACCATTGCTCTCAACAAACTGTTCTAAACAAGTATTGCTCACCTCCATTCTAGAGCTGGTAAACGTATCCGTCGCATGAAACTTCTGATTAGGATCGAACTTATTCTTGATAGGTTTTAGCAATCCTTACTATGATAAGTTTATCAATCTTTAGGATATTATGCATTATGATTCGCAAACAGACTATAAAAGGACCCTAGCCAGCTGCAAAGCTGTTTTTAGGGTTCCGTACCCAAAGGGTAAATACGGGACCCTATTACTTAGACTCCGCGGTCCGTCTGTCTGTCTGTGTGTCTGTCTGTCACCAGGCTGTATCTCATGAACCGTGATAGCTAGACAGTTGAAATTTTCACAGATTATGTATTTCTGTTGCCGCTATAACAACAAATACTAAAAACAATAAAATAAATACAAAGTGGGGCTCCCATACAATATACGTGTTTTTTTTGCAGCTTTTTGCGATAATGGTACGGAACCCTTCGTGCGCGACTCCGACTCGCACTTGGCCGGTTTTTTTACATTATCTTGTAATTTGTAATAAAATTTAAATTCTTGACATTCTTGCAACATTGTTATGCCGGCTGTACACTCGCGCGAGAGCTCAAGGAAACGCCTAAGGAAACATTGAGTTTTTAAACAAAATACTTCGTGATTGAAATTAGTACTCGCGGGTTCTCGCCTGGTAGTATACAGCTGGCTTAGGACCTGTACCAAAATCAAATTAGCTTTCTTAATAAGTAGTTTTCGTCTCGAAGTTAAAATCCTACCTACCACGAATCTATGCTAGTAAAGACGTAAAGTTGACACTATCAGTGACAGAACTGACATAAATAGACATATCTACTTCAATATATCAAAAGATACATTTAAAGTTTCCGCCCCTAACAGACCAGTCGGACCACCAAATATTTTATTATCTACATTGAATTAATCAATATGTTAATTAAATAGCACTTGTACACATTTAAATATTGATATCGAATGTTTTTTTTTTGTTACCCGACAGCCAAAGGAGGGTGATGTGTTTATCAGTCTATGTATGAGTGTATTTTTGTGCCTATGTGGCGTTCTAGAGACCAAACGCGCTGGCCGATTTTGATGATTCTTACGTCAATCGATTTGTCTTAACCTTGCGAGTATCACTGGCTACATTAAAATTGGAAAATAGGAAAAACAACCGGCCAAGTGCGAGTCAGACTCGCGCACGAAGGGTTCCGTACCATTATCACAAGAAACGGAAAAAAAAACACGTTTGTCGTATGGGAGCCCCACCTAAATATTTATTTTATTCTGTTTTTAGTATTTGTTGTTATAGCGGCAACAGGAATACATAATCTGTGAAAATTTCGACTGTCTAGCTATCACGGTTCATAAGATACAGCCTGGTGACAGACAGACAGACAGACAGACGGACCGCGGAGTCTTAATAATAGTGTCCCGTTTTTACCCTTTGGGTACGGAACCCTAAAAATGATGGACTTTAGGCGCCACATCGCGGTGGCCCAATTTATATTTTGTTCCAAACCCATCCTGTAGGTTATCAAAATAAAGAGTTTTAAGAGGTGATTTCAAAAATATATCAAATCACACTAATATTACAAAGGCGAAATTTTGTGAGTGTGTGTGCGTTTGTATGCTTGCTACTTCTTCACGCTCAAACGGCTGGACGGATCTGGATGAAATTTGGCAAAGACATAGATTATACTCTGGCATAGCACATAGGATACTTTTAATCCCGAGAATACATTCCCTTGGGATAATTTTCAACAAACACGCGGGCGAAACCGCTAGCAGAAGCTAGTAACACTTATATGTTTAAAAGCACACAATTCAAAAAAAAAAGAACTATAAACTATAGGTTAAATGTTTTGGTCAGCCAGCTCGCGAATATGATCCCCCGACTGCACAGCATGCTTTTCTTCTTGTTTACGTCTTTTTAGTTCGTTTCTTAAGCAGTTGTGTATTTTGATTATTTGAATTAACTCTTTTGCTTCCTTGGTATAAATCGCATACGCAATAATGTTAGTAACATTTTTACTAAATATATGGAAAATTTACAATAACAACATTTGACTAGGGTCTGTGTTAAATGCTAGCGGTCGCAAACGTGACAATGGAACGTGGGGTTTTGGGTACGATGGATAGTGCAGACAAAAGCTCGATATCTGAATTAATAAATTTTATTTGAGTATTTTCAAACTCTACGTTTGATCTGAAAACTTGTTAAACGTTGGCATTAAACACTTTGGGTACGGTTTGATACGTTTTTAACTTCAAATACTAATTCAGAAACAGAAACCTGCTCAATTATATTTGAAGTAAAAAATGCACATTTTTTTTTGGTTTTTGGGGGTTTTTTTAAGAAAATTCTCAGTAACAGCCTTGAATCTGGTAGATTTGGTCCCAGTAAATGGCATTCCATAAGATCAACCTCAGCAGCAGGGTGAAGTCTGTTGGGTCGCGGATAAATTTGAAAGAGAGTTACCGCGGCCCTAGCTCAAGCAACTGAAGGAACACGGGTGGGTTTTAGTCATTAAAAGTCTGACACGCCTGCCCGCTTCGCTCAGAGCGGGAGAAGGCATTCGATGATTTCCAACAAAAATAAAAATTGGTGTCTGTGGCATTAGTGCCAAGTTTGCGTCAATACGCTCGCCCCGTATCCCGTATTACATGTGACTTTTATATACATGCGGAATGGCTTCAGTAGAGGAGCTTGTGGCTAAATAATAATAGCCACACGGGTCGATCTTCAAGGTTAAGCAACGCTTGACGAGGTCGGTCCATGGATGAGTGACCATTTCAACATACCGAGATTCCTCCGTGCCGTGTACGTTGATCCCGGCTGTCATTTGAAGATCTTTGACAGTCATTACGGGTAGTCAGAAGCTTGAGATCTGACACCAGTCTTGCCAAGGGGTATCGTGTGTTACCCAGTTACTGGGTTGTTTAGGTCAGATAGGCAGTCGCTCCATGTAAAATACTGGTACTCAGCTGAATCCGGTTACACTGAAAGCCGACCTCAACATAATTGGGAAAAGGCTAGGCAGATTGATTGGAATGGCTTCAGTAAATAAAGCTTGATACTGAATTAAATTAAAGTTTTATTACCCACGCAAACAAATTATCCGACAATTAACCAACCCGCTCTTAACGAACTAATCCAGTAAGTTCCCAACTACCCTCAATATTTACATTTAATTTCCACCAACACCTCTCCAGCAGCAACGGCCGTAACGGCTGTTTTACCACGATTACCCGCCAATCCTCTTGATTTATTCGAATTTCGAACGACGCCATTTCAAGTCACGTGCGCAACGCAAATATGGCGGGCGCACACATTGTTGGGAAAAGTTGGTGAAATATTATACAGGGTGTGACGAGAATGTGTAATGGAGGTTGGTAGTGAATAAAGAAATGTGTTACTATTATCTATCTTGGGCTTCTGTTATGATTATTTAGGCCTTTCAGGCTGAACATGATGTTGAAGACATGGTGTGTGTTTCTTTTGAGTTTCTTTTTTATATCAAGGTTTGTATTTTCGGCAAATATATCTCATAACAAACTGGAATTCTCATCACCTAATAATTTATTGATGCCAATCAAAAACCTATGAAATGTTATGGAAATTAACAGAATAACAGCTTATAAAATTGCTGCGCGATACTGTCCAAGTTACCTAGAATAACCACAAATCCCTCTTGATCCCTTCCATTTTTCCATCATTTACCAACAGAAAATGTAATCATTAATCGAACTCCAGGCTCCGAGTCCCAAAACTGACATGGCGCAAAAGCAATAACCTATTAAACATTTTCTAACTGAAACATAAATCTTCAACAAAACTTTTTTGAAGTTAATTTGGAAGTAACGGTTTTTCATTACTATCTACAACTTAAAAAAAAACACACACACACACACCCTGTACACAGTCAACCCGACACCGTAATTGGAGCACTCAATTTGTGCCACTTGCCGCCGACGCGTGCCTCGCACGAGCCTCTATCAATTGTCTCTGGTCTCTTGTATATGAGCTCCTCTCTATAGTATAACGAAACTCCTTTGAATAAAAACGGTGCTTCCTATTGTGGTCCTTGAATGAGAGATATGGTTTTAAAATTAATTAGTTGATGATGCTATGGGATGATAATTAACTGTCCATGCGGTAAGACAATACTGTAGTATTTTTTAGGGTTCCGTACCTAAAGGATAAAAAACGGGATCCTATTACGACTCCGCGGTCCGTCTGTCTGTCTGTCTGTCACCAGGCTGTATCTCATGAACCGTGATAGCTAGACAGTTGGAATTTTCAGATTATGTATTTTTTTTTGTTTTGGAGGTGGGGAATGGTTTGTAACTCGGCGCCACATGCACACCTTGCTGGTGCTCTGTTGTGGTAGCCCCATTTTGAGAGGTTGGCGTTACACCTTCCTACTTGGGTTCTGAGGCGGTTCAGGAACTTCCAGACAGACCACGGAAGCTTAGACCCTGCGGGAAGATGCTCGCTTGGTGTTAAATACTGAGTGAGTGGGAGAAAAGTGTCCTACCACAGTTTGCAGCGGATATCAGCTGGGTCTTCTGACAGGGGAACTACCGATTTCAGGCCGGTGTGTCTACTTTTCAGCCGTTGCGTCTTCGGTAGTTGTGCACCGAATAGCGGGTGCATTGTATCACGCTCTTCTTGACTGGCATTGATTGTCGCCGAGAAGATAGTGCCACTTGAATGTTAATGATTTTAAGTACATACCTATAGAGGAGCTCGTGGCTAAATAATAACAGCCGCACGGATCAATCTTCAAGGTTAAGCAACGCTTGCCGAGGTCGGTACCATTCGGTTCGGTTGGGATGGGTGACAATTTCAACATACCGAGTTTCCTCCGTGCCTCAGAAAGCACGTTAAGCCGTTGGTCCCGGTTGTCATTTGAAGATCTTTGACAGTCGTTACGGGTAGTCAGAAGCTTGAGATCTGACACCAGTCTTGCCAAGGGGTATGGTGTTACCCTGTTACTGGGTTGTGGAGGTCAGTTAGGCAGTCGCTACATGTAAAACACTGGTACTCAGCTGAATCCGGTAAGACTGGAAGCCGACCCCAACAACAATTGGAAAAAGGCTAGGCAGATGATGATGACCTATACGCGAAATATTGGCCTTCAGAAGTAGGTACAAACATATTTATTCCAGAAGATACTATAACACGACAACAATTTGGTATTTCCAACTTGCAGATAACGGCAAAATTATCTATCTTGCTTAGATACTATCAATTAATAGGTATCTACTACTACTACTACTGTACTTATGGCTCCGAAACGGTGCTACTGGACAATCGTTGATAAGTATATTTATCATTAATCTAATTAGTGAATAACACGTAAAGGTTTTTCCGAAGTGTGCAGTTTGATTACTCCGTCAATTATGGATCGAATTTGAAAATTCTTTTTTTTTTGGAATGATATACTCTCGAGGTGGTCCGATTGTCACCAAGTCAGGATCTGATGAGGGGATCCCATGGAAATGGAGGGATCTCCTCAAATTGTATAGGCATACATATAGCGATTTTGGTATTTGCATCACCATTGTAGTAAGCGAAAAATAACTTTCTTTTTGGAAGTCGGTGTCAAAAGCGAAAAAAATTAGGTACCAAAGACACCGACCGCCGAAAAGAAAGTTATTATTCGCTTTGTAGTGTTTTGTTTCGGAAGTCTGTATAATATTTTGTATTTTTTTTTCACCTGCCAACATTTTGTCGGTTTCTGAAATGATATTTTAAGATGAAACCTTTTTAGCAGGTTTTCAGACTAAAGTAGACTTTAACTAAACCTCAACTTGAATTTTTTAATAATTCAATGATCGATCAAAAGACACATAAACATTTAGGATGATTTTACAAAAATCAGGTTATATTTGTATTTTTCTTCTCTTTCTTATAATCTTCAAGCCGGCTCTAAACGTGACATTTAAAACTCTAGTCTCTCAAAATATTTCCTTGTTTATGTTTATTTTGCATATCATCAAACACAAAAGGGTATTACCAGCTTAAGTAAAGAACACACCACTTTCTTCTTCATTATTATTGAGTGGTACGATAATTAACCACAATAAATAACGAGCTATTATCTAATTTATAATCGCACGCCATCATTAGCAGTGCAAAGAACTTCAACCGTATAATTTACCAACAATTCATATTTTTTCCAAGCCATATTTAACCTTCTTTCATAACCTTTTCGCACCTAGACGTCATAAATTTTGCTACCGTGGTCATCAATGAATTTAAAAAAAACGTGAGAATTTGTCTACGGGCAGACGCATCCTTTGTCCATGATTTGTCAGTTCCGTTCTCTCTGAATTGAAGTTTTGTCGTATTTTTTTAATCGATTGTATGCACAGGTGTATTTGTTTGGTATTTTTGTGTTTCCAGCCCCTTTTGGGACTGTTTGGTTACTTGTAACAAAATAAATATGAGAAACGTTCGATTTTGTTAGAATACAGTTTGCAATATTTGTTGGTTTTATGGAATAACAGAATACTCTACTAAATGCTTTTGGCTGAAGCATGCACTTTTGTTTTATATGTGTTACGTTTTCAACATCCTATATAAGACACTTGTTAAAAGTGGTTCTTGGAAGAACAATCTCTCTCTTGGTCGGTCCCTGATGTTTTAGGATCGTGGTCAGCATCAAGGTTGCACCTGGAGTGGATGATCTGCCTCTACCGGTTTCTGTCTAGCGCGTCCCAAAGACTCGTCGGCATCCAAATTCTACTCGGTCGGTAGAATTTGGATTTCGACGAGTCTTTCACTTGATCGGTCCATCTTGTTGGTGAACGACCGCGCGATTTTTGCCTTCGGTGTTCCCAACCACAATCAGCTTTACCAAACTCTCAACGCCTCTGCGCATTGTGTGACCGAAATACGCAAGAATGCGTTGTTGGCAAATAGTGGACTAGCGAGTTTTTATTCGGAGCTGGGTCTGGATCGATGCATTGGTGCGTTTCGCAGTCCAATGTATTCTTAGCATACACCTCGAATGCATCAATCCTTTGTCTCTTTCAGGTTAAGATTGTCCACATTTCCACTCCATACAGGAAAATAGGGAATACCAGACCCCGTAGAAGAACAATAAGATATGCTATAGATAGTGCCCATTAAAAATTAATTTAGTAGAATTACGTAAAAAATACGTTTATTTTATGTTATCACGAGATAACCCTTTATCTTTGAGAAGCTGTTGCCGAAATACTTTTTGTTTTGTTTTTCTGCGCACTTAAATAGCTACCCAGCTGTAGCGCAACATACGTAAACTACGAGTAGGATCTACTCAGTTCGTATGTTAAGATACAGGCATTCAGCGTTCATATAAGATATCTACTGTTTTCTCCACGATGAAAATAGTTATTGTACAAAAAAGATCAAATACATTTTATAAACTAACAAATGCGACGAAAATAAGTTCAAAATAAATCAAACAGCCTCCAAACCAGACTCTTATACGTAGTGTTATATATGTAGGTCACTAAAGTTAGTATTTTACCGATGAATATCTTCGTCAGAAGTGTAAAGACCAAAATTATCAAGCACAACAGAATACAAAATTAAACTTACACATTGCTACCTCGCTTTAAAAAGTTTTAATTCTAAATTTAAAACTCGGAGCGTTGGCGGCAAAATTACCATAAACAACTTTTATTTTTTTCTCGCTGCGCGCGACGTTGTCCCGCCTTTGTGCCAGTATCCTGCCTCTTTCATTCGACCTTTTTAAGGAAGAAATTTATTATGTATACGTTTGGCCATGACCAGTAGCCGTTTTTAATTGTGAATTATGGGTTTTATAGTTTTTTTCGACGCATTTTTTCGTTTCCTGACCGATCGGAAGGTCACTTTTAAGTTTTTTATAGCTTAGGATTTATTTGAGATAGATTTTTTGTATAATTGATTTAGTTACAGGTCGTATACGGGATTAATCGGGCGGAACAAGATTTTTAATGTGTTCAAATATAATAAAACGGATGTTCTCAATGTCGGATAGTTTTGGACAGGAAATCGCCGTATTTCATAAATGCGGAGGGTAAAATAGAGCATTCCCTTAACAATTTTAGAATGAAAAGACCTTAGTTAATTCACTGTTCCCAACTACTTATTCTTTTATCAAGGAAGTTCAAAATATGGTTTTGCCTTTTTGACTGGTGACGCCTTTTTCTTACAGATACCTATTTATTCAAAAGTATTATCGAAGTTTCAACAAGAACTTTGGTATGTAAAATGTAAAAGCGCCCCATTGTAATTCTTTTAATCAAATACTTAGGGTAAGCATTCACCTGATTTAATTCCTTAATCTTGTATTATACTCAAATGAACAAGGGTGAACTACCTACTTATTTGTTGCAGGGGACCACACGGCTTAACGTGATGCACAAGTAGGTAACTATCATTCCATATTCAAACATATAAGCAGTTATTTGTATGAATTTAATCGAACTTCAACTCCGTTGCCTGAAAACTCATTATTTTTAT
Organism: Orthosia gothica; assembly: GCA_949775005.1. Classification (NCBI taxonomy): domain Eukaryota; kingdom Metazoa; phylum Arthropoda; class Insecta; order Lepidoptera; family Noctuidae; genus Orthosia; species Orthosia gothica. The sequence goes on from OX459036.1 coordinate 24,461,337, forward strand.
AAAAATCGTGTTATCTGTATCATATAGTACTTACCAGTTCCATAGAAAATATAAAGATGACAAGACACGGGGAACATAAACTACCAACATATAAAAAATACAATGCCAAATTCAAACTTAGAATGATAGAACGCGAACGAAACGAATGTAACCTTCAAACTTATTGATGCGACCTCCCACTGTTCGATACTGGCACCACAGTAGTGCTATTGTCACATATTCTTTAACAATTTCTTTAAGGGTTGCGCGCCTTTGTAAGCTAACGTCCCAATTAAAAACCATTCTGCGCCCACCTGGCTGGATTAAAAGCATAAAAAAGTTTCGCAAAGATGCTACGACTATAATGTTCATCCATTAGTATGTTTTTTTTGTACTTATATGATACCGATATGAATTGTTGAAGGGATTGCATTTTTGGTTTTTGTTATGTATTTGATAAATTGTTAGGAATATATCTGCGATGGATAGTAATTTGGCAAAATTATAATAAAAAGTGTCTATAGTTTTTCGTAGACTTTCGTAGCCTCGTAGCAATGCCGTAGCACTTTGCTACGCTTGATGATTTAAAAAAAAGAAGATATTTGAGCATATTGTGTTTTAAGAAAATGAATACTAAGCCACATTACACTAGCTAGCTGAGTCACTTTAATAACTCAAAACAGAAATTTAATTTATAAAATTTGCCGCTATATAGGCAAAAAGGGTATTAGGTATTCTATAGGTACCACCTATCGAAAATCTTTCCATCAATTTAATTTGAAGTTTTTTCTCGCATTTCTTTTGTACTTACTAAAAAAGTACTAACCTATCCGAAATAATATACTTCTTATTTATTATAATATCTGAGGTATTTAGCAACTACTTAGCAGATTCTATATTCAATTTTTCTATAGAAATCTTGGATATAGCATTTAGAAAGGGTGTTAGTACCTAAGAAACACAAGCAGAGCCACGGCTCAACCATAGTCGACGATTAAAGGAGATGCCGATTCTTTCCAAGCGAAAATTATAATCGGCAATGAAGCGTACGCCTTAATCCATCCCCGTTTTTTTCCATCGAGAAAATTTATTTTTTTAGCTTTAAGCTTTTGCGTTAACGGGCCGAAAGAATATTCTTTTTTTCAATTCTATTCCATGTTCCATTTTTGAAAGAGGAATAGGTAGACAGGATAGGATACTACCGAAACCGTTTTATAAAACATAATAGATCTAGAATCCTAAAAGACAACTTGCAACTTGTTACATCAAACCTCATGTTTCTGGAAATAAGTGACATGTCATCATCATCAGCAATATTAAACGCAAGTCAAGTGATGCGAATGATAATTAAAGATTCAATGATCTAATCACAGCTTTAAGCTAACACGAGTTTGAAAATTAGTCACATTAAATTTGTGATAATATGCGTGCCCTAAATTGGGTGAAAGGCTTCTTTTCATTCAGAGAAGATCAAGCAAAGATCAGTCTTGGTCATTGCCTGTTTCGGTTTCAGATCAAGGAAGTTCAGACGCTTCAAATTGTTTACGTCATCAAGTGGTGACTTAAATTAACGTAAAAAAAACCTACACGCTCACCAAATTGTAAAATCTTAAAAGATTTTCCAGTTTCGAAGCCGCTATATGATTAACCAGAGTCGATACACATCCTCTGGACCATCACAACACCAAAACAAAAACAGCCCACTCCCTAACCTTTAACTACCAACATAACAAAGCGAACGTAACACAACACCGTGTCGGTCCCAGGGGAGCCAACCGAACGGGCCACACAAGACTACACTTTGAGGATTACTGGTGAACATTAATAAATACTACATGGAAATTATTAATGGCGGAAGGTTGGTACATGCGAAGCTTATTGTCTTGCAGGACTGGAGGAAATTAGGTGGAAGCTACAATCAGAAGTTGTTGCCCTATTGTTAATTCAGGATGGTGGACTATTCAGAAGCTCGAGTTTTAGTAATGACAGCCACATGAGTCGATCTTTAAGAGAAAATGTGGGCAGAGAGCTCCAATAGAATATCCTAAGTAAAACATCGTAATTTGAGGTTTGGCTCTCGCCTATTTCCTCCTCCAATATCGGACCAATTTAAAAGATATTCAATAAAAAAAAAATATACACTAAGTCCCTATGTTTTTTTCATTTATCGTTGTCAAATTTGTACACTAGGCCTCGCATCAAAGTTAACAAAATAATTAACAGCAGAGGTGAGAGGAAAATAATAACTTTATTCTCATCTAGACTAAAGGAGGCTTCGAGCGAAAAGCGTAATTTTATTGAAACGCACGGTCGTGTTGAGTTTCTAAGAAACTGAAGTGCAATAACTAATAATCTAACTATTAGTTACAACATATCTTTCTTAAAAATGTATTTTTTCTTAAGCAACCCGATTTTTGATCAACATTTTTCTAGGAATTTAGTTATCAAACTAAGCCACAATTAATGCAAAAATAATTCATAAGAAATCTCATCTTTGCTTTCATAACTCGGGAAAATGTTACTAATGGAACAGCTGATTATATTTTTTCGTTTTTAAGAGTTGATTTTTACATACTTACCTTTATTCTTATCAAGACTTAAACCGTTTGAATACCGTCATTACCGAAACAATTACAAAGCCATTGTGTCTCGCGTAGATCTACGTTTCAGACACTCAAGAAGTTAATAAAAAAACTTCTTAACACGGAGTAAGAAATTGGATTCCTTCTTGATGGACGTGACATCCAACAAAGAAAAAAACGCAACAATAACTAATAGAAAATTAATAAACCGTATAAAATACTCGACATAGCTACGTCCCAATATCCCACGCAGAGGACAATGTTTCAAAAAAATAATAATTGATTGAAAAAATGAGAAAAAAATAATCCATATCCCTCGAGGATTACACGACAAACGCATTTTGGTTGGCCACACTGAACCTGGGGCTTCCAAATTCAAATTTCAAAAAAACAACGCCGTACGCCTACAAAATATTTGTCGTTGGTTTCTGTCTATTTTTGGAGATCCGCAAGAATTGAGGTCAATCAATCTTTGGTTCGTCAATCGAGGTTCCTGAACTTTAAACTACTGACCTACCAATTGTCGTTCTGTAAAAGTTGTGATAAAAATCATATTAAAACATATTGTAAGTATTCAATTATTCTTTTCATCACAATTTGTGGATTTTTACAGGGTGTTTTGTATCAAATTAAATAATTAAGTATACCAGTAACACTAGCGAAATTATAAGTGTCTCTAAAAGACCGAATCAAATCTTATACATCAGAATTTTCAACCAACTGTGGGTCTGTGTCGTTAGAACAATGCAATACTTATCTACAAAACAAGGAAAAGCTGTTTATCCAGCCTAAAATTCTCCACGGAACCAACCTCACGACAAACGTCAAATTTCAAAAAAGGAATCTTATTCAATAGCTGTGATTCGATCTACGAGTGACATAGCAAGTGCTGCCACCTGTCGCGATCCAGCGTGTGAATGATCCACATATTTATCGTCGATCAATGATTTAGCAATAAACACCACAATAGGACTACTTGGGTAGCCATTTTTACTTTTGACACGGGTGGACGATACCTTCCCTATACAATGTTACGTATGACTTGTCAAAAACTATTTTGATCATTGAAATTCGTGTGAAATTTCATATCTGTTTGCATCTATGAAGTCAGAGCTTTTTTGTATTTCGCTTGATTTTACATGTAGGTTCAAACTTTATGGCGGCTTGGAATACGAGACAAAATCAAGTGACAGCGGGTGTGAGGGATACGGTACTGCGCGGCGAGTAGCATATTTCTCAGCCCCCAATAAGTTCGACGCTAACTATAAAGCTCTTCATTTGTCTTGTGATGGGTTTCTTCTCCACGTAGGTATTTTCTGAACGAATGGTAGAATCACTTAATCATGATCCTTCCCTAGTTGTACCCCCAGCGACACCCTGAGCCGAAGTTTGACCCCATAGGGGGTGACCCCTCAGCGTGGTCGCTTAGGTTAGCTTTTTGGCCTGGCTAGAGGCTCTCGTTATGTCTCCACAGGATCGCCCGGTTAAGCAGTAGCCAATTGAACTGCGAGAAGTCCATAAAAAAAACGTGATACAGGATGTCCTGAAGCTCTAGACAAGTGGCAATAACTAGGAAAACTTTCTGTTTCTACAGATTATGAAGGTTCTTCTTGTGTTATGAAGGTTGGATGAGAACACCTATTTTTTTTTTAAATGAGTAAGTATGGAGTTTCTTGTGCGTTCTTCTCCATAATAATCTACCAAATGTACAACAGTTCATTGAACGTTTCGGTATGAAGGTACAACTTGGATATTTATTTTTATGGTATGTTAGCGTAAATACTTAGTGTGGTCATTAGACGAACCCTAACAATCAGTAGATAGCAATATGCTGAGATGCTAAAACATGCCTACCTACTAAGGTATCATAAAACATAGGTCTTGCAAATTCTGAAGCTTTTACATAGGCACGGTTAGCACCTGCAGTTTACACATTTCTTAGAAAAGATTTATCATTGAAAACTTTCTTTATAATGCCTGTTTTTAACAGTCAATTAGCAATAGAAAAGGATTCATTGCTGCACTTTAGTACCGCGTTCTGTTAATAATTCAACCGCTTTACCCTCTCAACTTCTCTCTTTACCAAAATTCAAAGTTTCCGATAACATTTTTTACATAAAATGTGAGCATATAAGAACAGAAATACGACACAGGTTATTTAATAACAGCGCACGTTTAAAAGGATTATTCGACGTCGGCCATGACACCTGAGACCATCGACAAAAAGAGGAGTGACCGAGAGGATTAGCTGCCAGTGTCAAAGTGTTAAATATCGAACACCGTCTAATTTGACAACTGCGGTTGCATGAAAAACTTGGCTGGTGTTGCCAGATTTCGTTTGATAAGGGTTTACCTTCAAGTCAGGGACTTTAATCCAGGCGATATTTAAGTTACAAATTATGGTATTTACCGAATGTGAGTAACGTGTCCATTAGTCTTTTTCGCCGCCAAGCGACATTTAAATAACAGCTTCTGCAAGAGAACTTGGGAATTCCTCTTAAACCAGAAACTAAAAGGAACTTATATTGATGACGAAAATTTCATTAACCCAACTTGAAATCAAACAGATTTCTTCAGAAAATTCTATGGAAATGTTCATTTTAAGCACAGCAACACCCAATCAGACACCTCTGCATCGTGTACTGACAAAAAACTTGACAATCGTGTCACATTTCTGTTGATATTTGACAGTTTTCGATATGAAGGCACGCCGTCGTTGAAATGGCTTAATATTTCATTGTAGAATTTCAACAAAAATTATGATTAGAATTTTTGGACATCAAATATATTGTTCGACTGGTTTGAGGATTAGTCTCGTCCTCTGTTTGTGGGTGTGCTGTTGTTTTGAAATGTTATTGGCTGGAAAGAATGACAGTAAAATGTTCATAAATTTACGTTCGAAAGAGTCTTCTACTCTTTTTTGTCGAGCGTCAATGTGTGCAAGGCCTGGGACTCTAGAGTACTCTAGACAAGTGGCATTTTGTTAAAATAAAATATTTTTAAAAACAAGCTTTTTATCGTTTTCTTCTCAGCAACGCATTTCATTTGATACCCATATAGATAGATAGATAGTGCACAAAAATTACTAGTCCACCATCTTAGGCCGTCCGCCATATTGGATTTAGAATGACGTCACTTAGCTAACCATGCATTGTCATCCAGACTAAACGCGTATGCAAAATTGCATCTTAATCGGTGGAGGATAACTACTTTAAAATTCAGTTGCATGATTTGACCCGAACACACTTACATACATACATTGCAAGTTAAATAAAAGCTTGTAAATTTATGGTACTGCAAAGTGCTATAGATATGTCACGTGATCAAACCATCATTTTGGCATTTTAACCAACTTCATCGCTGGTAGAATAACGCTTAGTCTAAAGCCTCTGGGCATAAGACTGGCATGTATATAGTCTTAGATTCCAACCTCGCGTGTTGCTTATTATATAAGCCTATGTAGTCCCACATCAGAGCAAAGGTTTCTAGTCCGTTCTTCTCCACGTAGGTATTTTCCGAACGGATGGTAGAATCACTTAATCACGATCCAGCCTTTGTAGCCCAGCGACGCCCTGAGCCGAGGTTCGACCCCATAGGGGGTAGCCTTCAGTGTGGTCGCTTAGGCTTAGATTTTTGTGCCTGGCTGGAGGCTATGTTTAGTCTCCACAGGGAAGACCGGGATAGTAAATTAAATAGTAAGTTAAATCGTATGATTTAACTGTGCGACGCCAATTATTGAAAAAAAAAACATCAGAGTAAAGGCCTCTTCTTCCGGTATCCCTCCTTCTCACGGTCAAGTAAACTACGACCTCGTGCTCTCCTCAAAGGAGTCCATATCAATCCGCCATCTCTTAATGGATGTACGCGGCACGTCCAGAAAGTTGCATAACTAATCTAAAATTCGAAGGTTACATGGGCTAACTTAACAATAGACACAGGCGGATTTTATATAAAATTTTGACAAAACCTTATTGATTGAAACGTTCGAAAAGTCGAAGGAATTGGAGAAAAACATGAATAGCATAATACTTAAGGTTTATTAACCGGTTTTGAAAGTTTGTATTTTTTTTAGTTCATCTTTATATATCCAGATCTATTAAGTAAATACTTCTATTCTTTGGGATATTAATATATATAAGAATATGTATTGTAATGTTTTATCGAAATATGTATTATTATAAAGAATTTTAATTCATATGAATTTATTACTTTTTGGCTTCATGAAATCTATCTTTTTATTATATTAATTATATTGTGTTTCAAACAAACAATCGAAAAAATAAACAATTTGAAATGCACGTCCCTCCAGGTTCACAATCTATGATTAAAGATACCTCTCCAAATACTTCACTTTTTTTTAAACTTCGATTTTTAACAATGTTCAACTTTATGTAGGACACGATACTTTGTAATAAAAAGTGTCAATTTAAAGTAAACACTCGTTAAAAATGTATACAAACTGAAATTAGATTAACGAAAAATAAAGTCGGGGTACTGTTTTGGCTAACTTCATAATTCAGTTTTAGTCTGTGAATCTAAGAAAAGCCACATGTGTGCGATAGATTCACCTTGGTATCTATTTACTAAATAGGTACACATTATTAGGATACACATTTGTGGGCGGTTTGGCGTTCTTATCACACGGAACAATCTTTTATTAAAAGCAAAGATCAAAGAAATAGAGTATTTCTTGCTCCTTCTTCAAAGATTTTCAAACACATAAAATGGTTCTAATTAACGCTTCAGTAATTATGATCATTAAAACCAATCAGAAACAGATCCTAACAAAATCCTAAAAGTCAAGTGTCACATAATGTCATACTCGTACACAAGGGAGTCGAGTAAGTACATAAGCCTACCAAGGAGGGTAGGCAGTTCAAGAGATTGTAGCATTAGTCATGGTGGTATTAGACGTCGAGAACGATGCAGAGACATAAAAGGGGTCCTAGATTGTAATGTCACGACCCCTATTTACTTTTGTGACGAATTTGAGGTTTAATTTGAGTTGAAAGTTTCATTGCTCAAAATGTTTGAAAATCGAAGCGCTGCCAAATTTAAAAGACACCGTTGACATCTACTTTGATTGTATTCTTTAGCCTTTAGCGGTAGTATTCCCGAATACCAAAGTCTAGCATAGATTCGCAGTTCAATGGCAACCCACCCTTAAATATGCTTGTCTCCGTATTATGAACACGCAAAATCCATTTAGCCATATATTCTATTGCGTTTTCATTTCATTTTCATCAAGGGAAATGCGGGAAAAGAAAGCCCAATGATATCCCAAAGACTTTTCATCATAGTCATCTTCCTGGCTTTTTGTCATGTAGGCTGAATTATTCTAGACCGTAGAGGCACGGACGAGGCACGGAATCAAAATTTCACGAATATTTAATATGATGCGGTCCATGCTATACCGTGCGGTTCCGCATCCCGGAGGCTCGGACGTGCCCCGATGTCGCACGGTTCCGCCCCGTGCCCTATCTCGACTCGTCACTAACGTCAACTACCTTGAGGGAACAAAACGCGCACTCGTTTAACACCCGCGCGACCCAAAATTTAGTAGATTTTTGTACTTTCCTTATTATTCTAAGACTTAAAAAAAAAACTTCAGATCAAAATGTAGATAATTAAATTGTCTTTGAGATGGTGTCAATTTCATTAAAATACGCGCAGCGGTTTTGATGCCATTGTCGTGTTTTTGTACATTTTAGACATAACTTTACAAATTAATTACACTATGTTATACGAATAAAACTCAAATTCTGCTTAGATGAAATTATGAAGAAAACGGTCTAATATAACATATATTTTTTCAAAAAAATGATGACTTTGACTTTGATGACCGTTTAGACGTGATTCTCATTTTAAAATCAGCTACTCAAGGGAATCGGCGCCCCAGTGGTAACGGCCGCGACTTACAAGTTGTAGGTCGTGGGTTCGAACCCAGGCAGGCGCTTTCCTTTGTGTAAATTATTTCATCACCACTGCTCTCAAAACGGTGAACGAAAACATCGTGTGGAAACCGGCATGTCCTAGTACCAAAAATTCGAAGACATGTGATATCCACCATCCCGCACTCGGCCCGCGTGATGGACTATGGCCCATTCCCTCTCACTGAAAGAAGGCCTATGTCCCAGCAGTGGGAAAAGAAAGAAAGAAAGTAAGAAAGAAAAATATGTATTTGTGACCAGCACAGGAGACACGAGAAAATAAGCATACACTTAAACAATAACAAAATAAAAAAGCCTGTGCGAGACCAAAAAGGCTCCTATCTTAGCACGTGCAGCGATATCCAAAAAAGGTAATAACGCTGCGCTTATATTCTGATAGGGCCTACTGTTGATGCCACGGACACACTTACGGAAACAGGACTTATATAATAAAATAAAATAGAAGAACATTAAACGGCTGATGATAATGATGATGATGATAACGTACGGGACTCGGATAGGGCTCGTGCCCGCCACGGTCTAGCATAATTCATCGTCTTGGGATCGGTGGCTCGGCGCAATAAATTTTCATCCGAACTTCCATGTCAACCGCCACGTACAATTCTTTCATCACATAATCCAGAACAACAACTCTTCTAAATTCAAACTCCCAACAAACCAGCGCTCGCGCATTCCCAACTAACGTCACAGAGACAGACCAGAGACCACACAATGATAATCTCGTGACTAGCGACCGACCATAGATCAGATCAAATTGTTTTTATAATGGCTGAGTATTGGAGCAACATGGCCGTTATCTATCGATGCCTTGCCAATGAATCACGGGATGACTTTACAGTTTGTGGAAGAGGAATTTCTAGACCTAACACATGAAGTAAGTTTAGAGATGGTTTCAAAAAGTGACAAAATAAATAACATCTTGAGAAAAGAGAATTGAATAGAGAATTTCGAGTATTAACCGTGAGCTTTACGGGCTAAAGATAGTTTGATAAATATATACCTACCTTTATTCAGGATCCGGGGCTTAAGAGGGGACTATAGTGAGACTTTCTCCATACAAACACATTCTGCTGTTTTCTTCGTGGATAATGCCTCTAGAGCAATGATTTTTTTTCCATAAAATCTAGGTCTAATTAATACGTTCCTGTATCATTTCCTTTTTTCTAAAACATAATCACAAAAAGAAATATGACAAACCAAAAATCCGAAAAAAATGCCCGTTTTTACCGCCATGTTCAGAAGACTTTCAGACAAAATTTATAAGTTTTTAACAAAAAAGGAAATGATAGATATACTTTTCCTCTAAATTTTGATATAAGAATGTTTTAGATCAGACCAGTTTTCATGAAGAAAACAGCAGAATACGAAACGTCTTTTAGTCAAAGTTTTTGTAGGTAAAATCAGCCTGAGCTGCAGTTGTCCCTTTCGCACTTTACGGGGTGAGGTTGGAGGTGACGCGACGGCAATAGTTTCTTCAAATACCTATTTTTCAAATTCCTGTTGACTAGAGTCCGCTCTTAAGCTCAATTTTTGATCGTCTAACCTAACCTAACCAATGGTTGCAAATTTCCGTAAAACACAACCTTTTTCACAAATGGTCCACTAAGTTGGCGAGATAATTATTTGACAGTTTGTTAGACTAACAATTATTGACGAACAAACGCGTTTTACCGATTTTTGAAACCATTGGTTAGCATATTTAACCATTGGTTGAGTTAACTACTGAAAAAAAACTGGGCCTTAGAGTAGTTAATTATTCGTTATCGCAACTTGCATCTTAGCAAAGAAAATTAGATGCAAGTCCGCAAAATTCTTGTACTCGACGTGTTGAAGATTCATCTATGTTCACATTTAGTAGGTATTTTTGATGTAGGTAACACAATAACGAAGCTGGTAGAAGTGGCGCATGAAAATCATGAAATGCCTAAGTAAATAGCTACTACTAATCTGTTCCTATGAAAGTATCTAATACTTACTTACGGCACGTGCCGTCCGTCATATGAACATCATGCTACAATTATTATATAAAGAAAGAAAAATGATTTTTGACGTCGAATAGCTTAGCATAACTACTGACAGACCGATTTGATCAACCCGGTGCAAAACAGACAACTATGCAAAACAGGAAAAGATATTAATGACAAAAAATTATCACCACATCAAAGTCCCGGCAGGCCAGTACACCAGCAAATGTAAAACGCACAGTCATCTACAAAAACACCGTTGTTACGTATCAAACACTCCAAAATAAAAATAAATACTTCATATTGATCTAGATACGAAATAATCTTGTCCACAAACAATGCCATTATACTTATGAAAATAAACAACTGATTTGATGCTTCCATTCGTTCGATATTTGAAAATTAAAAAAATAAAACGCTCATAGACACGATGGCTGCGCTCGAATTTCGAATGAAAGTAGGGCAGGTGTTAGGGTTGTCACTATTATCATTAAATGGTGTTTTTACATAAGTACCTAATGATCTTCTTTTATATAGGTACGATACTTACCGATCATCAAAACCAGCAATCTTAAAATAATGATAAGTTCATTACTCAAATGTAGAAAAGAATAGAATAGAAAACAACAACATACGTCACGTAAGGCCACGTACGTCAGTAATGTTAAGAGTGTAACAGTACATGAAATTATATGATAAGTTAACCTACTAAGACCTTACAGTCCCTACGACCCTAAGACCAATAAGCCCTACAGCCCTAACCTACCATATACCTACTGTGTGATAAATAAATATATAGATAAGTTCAGGATGTCTGCACCATGCGACCTAAGGTTACAGACTGATAGTGGGCAGGAATTCCAGGTTCGGGAAGTGTAAACTCACTGCCAGTCCAGCAGACTCACGGGACTGATCAGAGATGGCTAAAGGTGTCTTGGCCACAGTGAGGGGTAATGAGACAAGAAAGTAGACTTTCCCTACAACCACATCTCACAAATTATTCAGACCCCTCACAATAGATTTCCAAGAACCTGCCGAATCTCTATCAATTTCTGATAAAAGAGATTCGGAAGGAATAAGTAATCGGTAATAGATTCCTGGCACCTGGCCCATTTTTATCACACTTTCTTGTTCAGCAACATTATTTTACATCCAAATTCAAACATAATAATACACGTCTGTTACTATCACACAGCTGGGAAATAGTCTCATCTCATACAGAGAAAATACGGGCACTTATTTCACAAAACAAAAAACAAACAAACACAGACAGTACAGTGTAGTTTTACAGTTTGGCAGATTTTTTTAATGTTATAGTGTAAACAGATATTGAATAAATAAATAAATAATTTCACAAAAACGTTAAAACAATTAATCGCCACGCTTGCTCAGGGTGGGCTGGCCATTTCAGACATTCATTGATTACTTACTAAAAAATATAAGTTTCCCCACGATGATTCTTTCAGCGATTTCAAATCCTCATATTATTAATCATACAATAAAAATACAGCGAAAATTAACGATCAACACCCCTAAATAATTCCATTATAGCCAGCCCTGGCCATAGGCAGCGTGTCACAAAAAAGCGCGCGTAAAATATTTTGATGTTTGACAACTGTCACGGGATTTGATCGATATCTATTTATTTATTTAAATGCTTGCGTTACGTTAGAACGAATGAACGAACTAATATGTTTTAGTTTTTTTCTCTGTTCGTTCTTCTGCTTTGTAAATTCTGGTTTTGAAGGTGTGTGGGTAGTTTTAATTGCGGTTTTGTAACAGCATTAGACATCTAGATTTTTATGTATTTATTAGGTCAGCGATAGCAATACGGTTAGCTTAATGGCAAAGTGGTTGGTTGGCTTTCATGCTGCAGGGTATCGATTTCTATTCTCACATGAAAATTAATTATTTGACCAATATTTTACTTAGACTTAGTTACCTTTGAATTTGATGACTTGCCCCCACTTCATATCCGTATAGCTAGCACGACAATGATTATTTTGTTGGCCCAAAACTTCGCCACGGCGTCTTCGGTAGCAGTGCAAAAGTCACTCAGATGGAGGTGGAGTATAGTCTGCGACACAGCTCTGCATCCACACCCTGCATCCATTCCGCCGCGATAGCCCCCCATTTTTTAACGTTTTCTAAGCTAAGTTGGGAATCATATCATCATCTGCCTAGCCTTTTCCCAATTGTTGTTGGGGTCGGCTTCCAGTCTTACCGGATTCAGCTGATTATCAGTGTTTTACATGGAGCGACTGCCTATCTGACCTCCACAACCCAGTAACTGGGTAACACCATACCTCTTGGCAAGACTGGTGTCAGATCTCAAGCTTCTGACTAACCGTAACGACTGTCAAAGATCTTCAAATGACAGCCGGGACCAAGGGCTTAACGTGCTTTCCGAGGCACGGAGGTAACTCGGTATGTTGAAATGGTCACCCATCCAAGGACCGATCTCGTCAAGCGATGCTTAACCTTGAAGATCGACCCGTGCGGCTGTTATTATTTAGCCACGATTGGGAATCATATATTTATCATTATTAATAGAATTTAATTTTAATCCGTTTTAGTAATTAGGATTATCAATAAATCAATATATCTCTGTCACTATTCTAATGTTAAGAAAATAGTAAAAATTCCTTGTCCTTCCAATTACATTGTTTGAGCCCCTGCCGCCTGTGATACAGGATTACCTAGTACAGGCACCTAACATTGTTGTACCCACTTTACATATAAGACCTATTAGTATATTTTACCAATTTCAAGTTTGAATAAAGATTATTATTATTTTGCAAGTTTGGAATACCACCTTCCCACATATATCGTATGGTGTCAAATCTTTGTCTCTTGTTGTGTGTTGTAGAGCCTATAATTTTCATCATGAGACAACGATTTTCTTCAAGAGAAGCCTGCCTCGCTGTTGGCCTAATAGTCGCCAGTGTGACTGCTGATTTTGGGAGCCGAGCGGGCAGTGTTACTTGTCCTTTTGAAAATTCTCAGTAATAGCTGATCTAAAGCTGAAAATTTAAACAAAATTTGTTTAAATTTCATTTAAACAAAACAAGTATTTAATACTTGTAATTAAAACTGATGGAAAAGAGTGTCCGTGGCAATGATATTCAAATAAACAGATATGTTATAAGCGCGCGCATTGTGAAGACTCGAATAGTAGACAATTGTAACCTTTAGTCTTTAGTTTATGTCACGCATGGCGAAGAGCGATACGCTTTGTTGAAACAAAAACAAAATTAAAAAAATGCCATCGTGTGTATTTAGAAAGTGTACCAATTATAATACCAAATTACATAAAACAGAAGGGATCTCATACCATATGTAAATACGCAATACACCTCAATTTACTAATTTATTTCAATTTTTTTTCCTAATTTTCTGATATTTGGAGGTTACAAAAAGAAAAAACGGGATCCTGCCGTTTTGCCGAAAAGATTTTGACAAAATTTCATTACCCAAACAAATTTCAGCAATCTTTTTTTATACCATTGCAATATTTCGAATGATTTTAGTACGCATATTTTTATTTGGTCAAATTTTTACATGGCAAAATTTTACCAAGTATAATGTCATTATGGCATTTGGTCTTTAATCAAATGATTTATTACAGCAAACAATCTTCAGACAATAAACGTTTGGTGAAATGATTTGTTAAGACAAAAAGTATTAAGGCAAACATAAGATTTTTTGAATTATATAATAAAAAATACAATTTTATTTTTTGATTAATTCTTTCAATTTGTCTGAAACAAGTCAAATTTATGGTTACTTGATATTAATTTATTTATGGAAGTAGTTAGAGTAGGTTAATTATTAAAAAAATGGTTAGGTTAGGTTAGGTTAAAACTGTGACCTCCTACGCACGAGCCGAGCGAGCGAAGCGAGCGGTGCCGCGGCAGCGGCCGGCGAGTGCCAGAAACGACTTGCATTAATAGAAAAAAGAGATTGTTTTGAGTAGGTTACCCGGAACTGAACTATTAAGATTAGGATAATTAGTTATTTAAAAAAAAATGGTTAGGTTAGGTTAAAACTGTGACCTGCATTAAATTTAAAAAATATATATATAAAAAAAGAGAAATAAAAAACTATAAATATTTGGCTTATTTGATTTTGCGTAAAAACTGTTATTCCAAGTGAAATATTTGAATAAATAAAAAATGTTAAAAGTACTAGTTGGTAAACAAGTTATAGTTTAAACGTTAATTTCCCAAACATTAGGTTTGCGTTACAATTTTTTGTGAATAGATTTTTTGCTAAGTAATAATTTGGCAAATGAAATTATGCGAAAAATTTTTTGGGAAGTGAAAATTTGTCAAATTCCTTTCGGTCAAACAAGGGAGACCCAGAAAAAACATTGGTTGTCAGAATAATGTTTGTTTACATTCACACGCAAGTGACAAACACTAGCTGTCTCTTTTTTTCTTGTTTGTTTTATCAAGCCATCCCTTTCGACATTGTAGTGAAATGTCAGATGAATGAAAAGTGTGTATGTGTGCTGCCGCTGCTGCGCGGAACACTTTTTAGGGTTCCGTACCCAAAGGGTAAAAACGGGACCCTATTACTGAGACTCCGCGGTCCGTCTGTCTGTCTGTCTGTCTGTCTGTCTGTCTGTCTGTCACCAGGCTGTATCTCATGAACCGTGATAGCTAGACAGTTGAAATTTTCACAGGTGATGTATATCTGTTGCCGCTACAACAACAAATACTAAAAACAAAATAAAATAAATATTTAAGGGGGGCTTCCATACAACAAACGTCATTTTTACGAAAATGGTACGGAACCCTTCGTGCGCGAGTCCGACTCGCACTTGGCCGGTTTTTTTTTTCAATTGTTTTGTGAGTGTATAACGTATCTGTTTATTTGAATATCATTGGTCCGTGGAGTTTCTTGCACATTCTTGTCCATAGCACAAAATAGTTAGTATACAGAAGGGCCACTCCTGCCGTTTAGAAAATTGACAGCTAAACTTGACAGATTCACTAGGGTTGTTACTATATTGATTCCGAATTAAAAAAAAGAGTATGTGGTATAAGTTACAAACATAAATACATCGATTCGTCTAAACATACATCATATCATGCTTACATGCCAAGACAGGGCATCAAATATCCATTTAATATCACGAAACATTTAATATTACGCCACATACGATGAATACCTATTGGAGAGTAAAAAGACGTAATAATGATCCCACTTAAAAAAATAAATTGTAAAACCTCCAAGCTCGACAAAAATATAAATGTGAAAAAACAGGTACCTAATAAAATCAAAAAACCAAAGATGATCTTAAACAAGAAGAAAATTATGCTGTGCAGTCGGAGGAAACATATTTGTAAGCTGTATGACTTGAGCCTTATTATTGTGACAAGTTCAATCCAATTTCATCTATGGGCTTAAAATAATTTATTATAATCCTAGATAATGAATTTCTAATTTGTCATCTTGAAACATTAATGACCTTTATAACTTAAAAATAATTGAAAGAAAGAATTAAAAACAAAAAAGTAAATTCGGTCTGTAACAAATAATAAAGGTAACCCATCCAATGCAACCAACCTCGTTACAGTACTTAATGTATGAATGACGTGACAAACGCCTGCACAACGCAATCATGACAGCCGCGACTGTGCTCGGTCCAATATTGCCCAAAATTCCCTGTAAAACCGAAATGTCAAAGTGAGAGTGGCCCCTCTGTCTGCGGCGCGCCGCCGCTTACGTATTTGTGTCCATAGAGACCTACGGATGCGAATGTGCAACTAGATTCATCTTTGGATAATTGAAAAGAGTTGTATTTTTTTTATTTTAGCTTGGAGTCATAGAGTCGGAGGTCAGCGAAGGCGATAGTCGCTACGTCAAAATGTAAAGGATTGATCACGTGATTTTTCGATATCGTTTTTCAATCCTGTTATATATGTGTATGTCGACATTGCATATGTGTGCGTGGGTTGCGTCCCTGCACTGCTCTAACCTGACAATAAACCAGTGTGCTATCAGCTGTCAGTTGTTTCACTTCTCCCTACGCACCTACTTAACAGTGGCGACGAGTTTTACCCACAATCGGAAAAAAAAAAAACGAAAGTTTTGTTGAAAAATGGCACAGTCATTTTGTGGAATTTTAACTACTTTCGATCATAATGTTAATGATTGGAAGACATACAAAGGTCGTATCACGCAGTGGTTCATAGCTAACAACATCGATGCGAAAAATGATGCGGCGGGAAACAGGAGGCGAGCCATACTTCTCAGCGCACTCAACGATGGTACCTACAAGTTGGCAGCAGACTTAGCTCTGCCCAAAGACGTACAAGAGGTGCCATATGAGGATCTAGTGCAGTTACTGGATAACCACTTCACTCCGAAACGTTGCGGGTTCAGTGAGCGATACAACTTTTATGCAGCTTCGCAGCAGCCCGGCGAGACATATACTCAATGGGCAGCGAGGTTACGAGGCCTGACGGCACATTGCGGATTCAGCAATGTTGAGGAGGCGCTGCGTGACCGATTTGTGATGGGGATGGTAGCGGGTCCAGAACGGGAGAAACTGTTTGCGCAGAACTTGGAGACCTTAAGCTTGGCGAAGGCGGTGGAGTTAGCAGAGAGCACAAGATGCGCGCGCGCGGGTGCGGGCGCTGCTGCTACTGCTTCTACATCAGCAGATCAGGTGCAGGTGTTCAAGATTACGAAAGGACAAAATAGTGCCAACCCGAGAAATAGTGCCGCGAAAGAAAAGTGTTCGGTGTGCGGTCGGGCTAATCACAAATCGTCTGAATGTCGGTTCGCGAATTATAGGTGTAAAAAGTGCAACAAAGTAGGACATTTGCGTAGGATGTGCAATCAAATGAACTACGTGTCATCGGGGGATGTGAGCGAGGACGACGATGGTAAGTCGCTTTATAACATTGGTTCAGCTCGGGGGGAACCTATGACAGAAACGGTCACAATAAACGGTCAAAATTTAAAATTTCAAATTGATAGTGGATCAGCTGTGACAGTCATATCTGAGGGTACTTACAAAAAGTTATTTGCGAGTGTACCATTGCATACGTCACACAAGAGATTTTATAGTTACACGGGTAACCAAATGCAGTGCGCAGGCTATGTGCGTTTAGCAATAACATATATGCAGCGCACACACACGCTTGATGTATTCATTATACGTCACGGCGGCCCACCGCTACTAGGGCGCGATTTCATATCAATATTCAAATTAAAATTAGCTCAAGTTAATTTTCTTAATGAAAGTCAAAGCATAACTGAGCGGTTGCAAATACAGTTCCCTGAAGTATTTTCAGACAAGCTGGGCGCTTTCAAAAACTATAACGTAAAATTAAAACTAAAAAATGATGCAAAACCGGTATTTTTTAAAGCGCGTCCCATTGCGTTTGCTCTGCGCGACAAAGTCGAAAAGGAGATAGAACGTTTACTAGACCTAGGGGTGTTAAAACCCGTTAAACATTCGGACTATGCATCACCTATAGTGCCCGTACTCAAACGAGATGGTTCAGTCAGATTATGTGCGGATTATTCGGTGACCATTAACAAGCAATTAATAATAGAACAATATCCCTTGCCAACCATTCATGAATTATTTTCTAAATTACACGGTGGCCAGCAGTTTTCGAAAATTGATTTGTCCATGGCCTACAATCAATTTCTGCTCGATGATGAGTCACAAAACATAACCTGTATTAACACTCACCGGGGATTGTTCAAATACACGCGTCTTGTATTCGGCTTGTCGAGCGCACCGTCTATTTTCCAGCGCGCAATGGAAACGGTTTTGACCGGATTGGACGGTGTGTTATGCCTTTTAGACGACGTATTAATAACAGCAAAAACCAAAGATTTGCATACGGAAAAACTACACATAGTTCTTAAAAGACTTCAAGACGCGGGACTAACATTGCGAAAGGACAAATGTGAATTTTTTAAAGACGAAATACGTTATTTAGGGTATGTAATCAACAAGAACGGACTAAAGAAAGATCCGTCAAAAGTAAAGGCAATTGTTGACGCTCCCCTACCTACTAATGTTAACACTTTACAATCATTTTTAGGACTTGTTAACTACTATCGGAATTTTGTTCCACAAGCATCAAGCATACTCAGTCCTTTGTATGATCTATTAAAGAAAGGAGTTAAGTGGCATTGGACAACAATTCATCAGAATGCATTCAATGAAATAAAAAAATGCTTAACATCAGCACAAGTGTTAACACATTTTGACCCAAATTCTAAAATAATTTTGACGGTAGATGCATCTCCACACGGGTTAGGCGCTATTTTATCACAAGTAGGTAATGATATGTTAGAACGACCCATATCGTTCGCGTCCCGCACGCTCGCGTCAGCCGAAAAACGATACTCGCAAATACAGAAAGAAGCCACAGCGATTATATTTGGTGTAAGGCGTTATCATCAATATTTATATGGCAGATCCGAACCATTTGTATTACGTACAGACCACAAACCTTTGGTTTCTATTTTTGGTCCCTATAAGGGCATACCAGAGGTAACGGCTAACAGGCTACAAAGATATGCAATGTTTTTAAGCGCATATAATTACACGATCGAGTACGTTCGGAGTGCCGATAACAACGCAGATTATTTGTCACGAGCGAGTTTACGTCACGAGCCGGAACAGTCAGAAGAGCGGAAAGACAGCGGCGCGGGCGCGCATGCCGCTGCCGCCGCTGCGCCTATCGACCGGGCCACTTACGTTAACTTTGTAGTTGAAGGCAGTATGCCAGTGACACTGGACGAATTGCGAAATGAAACTGCCAAAGATATCATATTAACGAAAGTAACTAAATATATACATCAAGGTTGGCCTCGACATTTATTGTCGGATTTAAGTATTAAGCCCTATTATTTGTGTAGGACACAACTATCATACGAAAATGGTTGTCTTATGAGAGGACATAAGGTAGTTCTTCCAGAAACGTTGCGTTCAAAACTTTTACACGAGTTACATAATTCTCATTTGGGCATTGTGAAAACCAAAGCTGAGGCTAGGTCACGATTTTGGTTCCCTGGGGTTGACGCGGCTTTGGAGACAATGATTAACTCGTGTGATATCTGTCAACAGTTGCGCCCCTCCCCGCCGCGAACGCCGATTGCTCCGTGGCGGTACCCACCATTGCCATTCTATAGGATACACATTGATTTCCTAGGGCCGTTGAATAATCAAATGTTTCTCGTGGTAGTAGACGCGCACACCAAATGGGTGGAGTTGTACGACGTTACTATGTCAACAACTTCCACAACCGTCGTAGGGAAGCTATACGACTTTATGTCCAAGTACGGCCTACCACATACAATAGTAAGCGACAATGGGACCGCGTTTACTTCATTTGAGTTTAAAAAATTTTGTACAAGAAATGGCATCGACCATTTGACGTCACCAGCCTACAATCCAGAAAGTAACGGGCAAGCGGAAAGTTTCGTCAAAATCGTGAAAAAGGGCATTAAATCATGTGCTATCTCTTCGCGCAGTAAAAATGATTGCAAGTTAAAAATATTAAAATACTTATTTGACTATAGGAATTCAGTCCATTCTGTCACGGGGTTCTCACCAGCTGAGCTAGTGTTTGGCCGCAAGTTGAGGTCACGGTTAGACTTAATCAATCCGAAAACGCCGGCGGCCTCACTCACAACCCCTACTAATAATGTTCATCGTCAACAGTGTTCGCAAATTAAATCATGTAGACGATATAATAAACAAGTGTTTAAACCTGGGGATAATGTAATGTACAAAAAGTTCATAAACAATGTTAAATACAATTGGTGCAGAGGTATTATTAAAAGGAGACTGGGTAAAGTACTTTACCTTATTAAAGATTTGAGTTCGTCGTGTGATGCTAAGAAGCATAAGAACCAAATAATATTGTATAAAGGTAACAAGGGGAATGTTTCACAACAGCCACAACACCAGCATGACCTTGACGACTTCAACAGCTGTCATAACGAGCCATCGACTGTCAACCTTCAGGGACAGAGTCCCGCGGGGAGGGAAATTGATGAGGTAAATCAGCAAACACCACCGTCTGCGGACGCAACTGTTGTGTCTGTTCCAGTTTCGAGGAATCCAGACAGACTTTTGAGAAACATTCCCAGGGTAGATTACAGACCTTTCCTGTAACTATAGTCTGTACTTATTTACTTATAAATCTACACGCACGATGCACGATGGTACATTTTTGGTCAAATAAGGGGAGGAAATGTTATATATGTGTATGTCGACATTGCATATGTGTGCGTGGGTTGCGTCCCTGCACTGCTCTAACCTGACAATAAACCAGTGTGCTATCAGCTGTCAGTTGTTTCACTTCTCCCTACGCACCTACTTAACAAATCCCATACAACATTTCTTTTTTGACAATCGCTATAGCCACGCATTCGATCATAGAATTTCACTTGTCTAGAGCCTAAGGTCGGTCCCATACGAATTGTGGCCTAACCAGCTGACCCTCGTTTCTCTACATCTTGAACATAACAGAAGCCGTACGATTGACAGCATCGTGAAGAGATCAATAGTGGCTCGTTCTTTACCTATGAAGACACCTTAGACTCCAGACGTGTAGCTTTCTAGCAGCAAAAGCATGGCGATAACATAAATGTCAAAAGCATGGCGATAACATAAATGTCAAAAGCATGGCGATAACATAAATGTCAAAAGCATGGCGATAACATAAATGTCAAAAGCACTATCGAAATCTCACGTGACCAATCCCTTACGTTTCGGCATTTGGACAATCACTCACATTCACAACACAACAATCACATTTTTAATTGTTTATGTGAATTATTTAATTATCTTATGTAACACAGTTGTCAACATTGTTGTTTCACAATTTCTATGTTAATTAATGTAATTGGTATCTGTACCGTTTTAATTAACTATAAATAAATAAATAAATCACTATCGCTGACACTTGCCTAAGTAAGCTCTATACAAAGAGTCAGCTAGACTCTTTCTAGGCCTCTCCGCCAAGCAGTCTGGTCACAGAACAGGAAAAACGCCTTCAGTCTGGTAGTAAAAAAATGCAGTACAAAAGGGAACATTACTGCCAATTTCTCTCGCTAGGTGGCTGGTGGTGTTAAATGGGAAGTAATAAAACGGCTTTTATCTTGTCTATGGTTAGGTAACCGATTTTGAGATTATCTTAAGTTTAAAATATTCTTGTGCATGAGGGTTCCGTACCCAAAGGGTAAAAACGGGACCCTATTACTGAGACTCCGCGGTCCGTCTGTCTGTCTGTCTGTCACCAGGCTGTATCTCATGAACCGTGATAGCTAGACAGTTGAAATTTTCACAGGTGATGTATATCTGTTGCCGCTACAACAAAAATACTAAAAAGAAAATAAAATAAATATTTAAGGGGGGCTACCATACAACAAACGTGTTTTTTTGGACGTTTTTTACGAAAATGGTACGGAACCCTTCGTGCGCGAGTCCGACTCGCACTTTGCCGGTTTTAAACTTTTGGTATAGCTATGATTATAATTTACATTTACACGGAAGAACCCACAGACATAAAGTGAGATTTATATCTGTGGATGAACCTATTTAAAAAAACCGGCCAAATGCGAGTCGGACTCGCGCAAGAAGGTCTCCGTACCATTATCACAAAAAACGGCAAAAGAATCACGTTTTTAGTATGGGAGTCCCACTTAAATATTTATTTTGTTGCGTGGCACCAGAAATACATCATCTGTGAAAATTTCAACTGTCTAGCTATCACGGTTCATGAGATACGGCCCGGTGGCAGACTGACAGACAGAGAGACGGACCGCGGCGTCTTAGTAATAGCGTCCCGTTTTTACCCTTTTTAACCTTAAAAACAACCAAAAATATTAAAAAAGACGAACAATTTTGCCGCGCTTTTTCAAACTTGTTCTGTTTACTCATTAACGTGACGTTATCTTCTGGATCAGCTTTGCGTAATGTTCCCTACTGCATACGAATTGTGGCGTAACCAGCTGACCCCCGATAGGTACCTACTCTTCATCGTGAGCATAACAGAACACATACGATCGATAGTAGACGAAGCCGGTGACGAAGCCTTACCAGTGCGACATCGACACCGCTGTCGATAAGCACAGCACTGCCTCACGGTTTTTAACGTTTCATACAAATTACTGAGTTGAGGAACTACTTCAAGTAGGTTTATAAGTTTTGTCCATGACGAAAGTATTGAAGACTGAAGAGCTGTGTGTTTATTTATCTATAGCTTCTGGCAGCAGCTTCGAACTTATAAACACTTATGTTTCTTAATTACAGCATCATCTGCCTGCCCTTATTTGTTTTTTTTTGGTGTGGGAAATCATCCAATGACTTCTCCCGCTCTTGGTGAAGCGGGAGCGCGTGTCGGACCTTTACTGCCGTGTTCCTTCAGTTGCTTGAGCCAGGACCACGGTAACTCTTTTTCAAATTTAACCGCGACCCAGATAGGGGCTATAGGGCTGATCCCTAGCGGAGCCGTCAGTATTTACTGACGTCTCTATGGGGCGCGCGTGGAACACTACGCGTCGACTCGGATCTGATCCTTATCGTACACCAAGCTACCTATTACTCGCCGTCCAACAACAACAGCAACAGCTGACAACTTCCCATGCCTCTCGCCCCGTACCAGCAGGGCCGGACGCGTAAGGTCGACACCGCCGATCGCCTCCAAGAGGACACGGCGTTGCTCCGCCCAACTGGGGCAGACCTCCACCGTATGCTCCACCGTATCCTCTGCCATCTTCCTGCTCTTGTCCCATGCTTCTTTGAGTCAGCTCAACTCTTATTGTTCTTACGTTTCAACCAGTCAACCGACACGCTATCCCTGACCCCAAAAGTATAATTTCATCATATCATTGCTCACGCAACCCGTGCATATTTTCTTTAGTCTCTCTCTTCATACATCCATATTTATACATTTTACATGCATAGGTACAACTGAGCATGCACTCAGCGCTTGCGACCAATGAGGCAGTCAAGTAATCAAGTTAGCCTCAAACGTCAGCAAAATCCATTCTATCTAAGTAGTACATTATATTATCTGTGCTAGTACCTAATTTGATGGAAGTACTAAGTAGGTACACTGAACTTATCGACTATAAGCTAAGAAAATTCCAGATGTGTTCACAACAGACTCACAAATACTGATTAATGATAAAAAATAAGCAACGAAAGAAGAATAAAAACATTATCCTCCTTCTAGGACAGACAGGGAAAAAGCAAAATCAAATCAACACCAACATTGTTTTTTATGTTCGTAACGACATCTCGTGTTGAATCTTTGCAACTAAACTAGTGTTTCGTGGTATGTGTGCACTAGATGGCAGCAGCTGTGTTGTATAGTTTTAATTTTGCAAATAAATCAATGGCTTTTATTGAGGTTACGTCACTCCGTTTAGATAAATTTCTTTTAAATTGAAACTATTAATTTAATCATTTCATATATTTTGAAATCTACCAATTTAACATTTGCGGATTTTTTTTCCTAGAACACTTTAATGATTTTAGTAGCAAGAAAACTTAAAAACTAGTAACACTTCAGCAAAATCAACATGGCGCGCGTACACACGGTTCCGAAAATTTTACATTTTTTCCTTTATTTCTCATTTATTTTATGTTGTTTTACTGGTTTTGTGAGTGCCAACCGAGAGTTAAATGAAGACAACTGGAAAGAAATCCTGGAAGGAGAATGGATGGTCGAGTTGTAAGTATTTTTTGCTATAGCCGGTTTCAACCAATTTACGGGAACGTGTCAAATTTTTTCCTTGATTATTTAGGTGTGAATTGCATTATTATTGCTACAAACAGTGCCAAAAACGTTGTTCGTATACTATATTTTCATATTTCTCTAGTTTCTTCCTGTAAAAAGTTTTTTTTAAGGTGTAATTGGAGTCTGGGAACAACCCACTCGTCTGAGTTCAATAACCACTACAAGGTCGATAGGGTCTATGTAAAAGAACCGTTTTGAAAACCGTGACGCATTGTCTATTGTTGGTACATGTCTGCGACTTCCGCACGCTTCGTGTGAAATTCAGCTTCCATTTTGTCCCAACACCATGGAAGAAATTCCATTGAAGAATGTTATAATGTTTGACACAACATGATGTCTATTTTATTTGGTTCTATGGACAATGACCCAACATTCATGATGTTTTCATTATTTTTATATTGTAAACATCCACTACCATATTTTTCTATTTATTTTACTACAAATCAAGCAGTAAATAGTTATATTCTAATTACTCTATAAACTTTTTTATGTGCAACAGGTTTAGCCAAAAACAACTTAAAATGCTATTATACTATAAAGTATGCAAAATATATCCTTTAGATATTTAAAATTTACTAAATGGTATGAATATTGTCTCACAGTATGTGTAAAAACATACTTGAGTAGAAAGTAAACATCTTGAATACATAATAATTTGACTAATGTGTTAATGGAACTTGCTAATATTTTCTTGTTAGAATGTATGTTGACTCAGAATTTAGTCAGAGTTCATTAGATCCTTTTGAGTTTCACAAATCATCATCATCATTTCCCTCCCCTTATCTCATTTTACATTGGAGTCAGTGCAATATTGTCCATGTTTAATGTAGCTTCAATTAAAAAAATGGATGAAAAACATCCATACTTGAAAAATGTTTGTGGCCTGTTACTAGGAAATGATAGCATGATGTCTTAGAAGTGTTTATGGTGGACAGGCCAGATTGCAACATGCAATAAAAGAGTTAAAGGCTTTAGGGGGAAATCGTTAGCCTAACAGTAATATAATACTGCCTTGTTAGTCAATAAGTGGTATCTCAACACGGAATCTCTAGCAAGATACTGCCTATTGTTGATAATAAAATATATACATCTGTTATTAATCTTTAAAATCCCTAAACTGATTGCTGACCCAGGTTGGTCACTGTAAAAACTACCTGGCCAAATGGAGACCCATCCAAAACACAGCGCCAGTGTGGGTCCCATGCGCAAGATATGGCCCTCCTCTTTGTCTGCCCTTCATGCCCGACCACCTGCAGCTTATGGGATTTGAATGTAGCAAATGA
This sequence comes from Orthosia gothica, assembly GCA_949775005.1. NCBI lineage: Eukaryota > Metazoa > Arthropoda > Insecta > Lepidoptera > Noctuidae > Orthosia > Orthosia gothica. Next base: position 24,486,889 of record OX459036.1, read on the forward strand.
TAGAGCTGTCCAAGTAGCTACATACTGGTTGGACAAAATCTGAATGGTTGTATGGTTTGAGTTAATCAACATGAAAGAAAAAGAAGATTAAGATTTCATGAATCAGCATCCAAAATAAAACTAGATAATTTATTGCATCTCATAAGATTTGACAGTTTAAACGCCAAAACATGCAATTAGCCAATTCAATCACATCAATTTAGACACCCTCTTAAAATACCAACATCAAAACAAGTCAGGCTATAGACAATTTGGGCCAGTGAGTCACTCTACTTTTGAAAGTCAACTCAAAGGTGTTACATCACTATGCCATACATAAATGTTAATTTGCAGCACTATTAGTCATGCTACTTTCAAGTTCTGATGTGTGGTGCACTGCAGACTTTAATAATTGATCATAATGATATCATAAATAACTATGAAGAATTGTTTATTGTACTTTGCACAATCATGTTTTGGTTTTCTCATAATATTGACTTGTACTATCTTTAATTTGTTTGAATCAATAAAGCCTATCGCAGCCCACTGCTGGACATAGGCTGTTCCCAAGTCAATTTAACCACAACTCATGGTCCACTGCCATCAGTATCAATACTATTGGCCAACTCTTTATGGTCATTAGTTCGTCTAGCGGGTGCCTTCCCTATGATATACATAGTTTCCTCTCCTGTTTTAATTTGCTTATAGGCAGAAAATATGTAATCAGGCAATAAATATGTTCTTATGTGGAAAAATTTCAAGAACAAGTTTGAATTAAAGTTAAAAAGGATGAGTAAAAATCAAAACGAGTATTAATGAAAAACATTAATATATCAATCTCAACAGTTAGTTATTGTAAAATCCTGAAGGAAAATCAAACAGAAACATTTATGTTAATTATAGCTAAAACACAGATTAGACATGGCATTGTTTGTTAAAATATTGATTTCATAATTATTACTTTACCTACAAGCTTTTCCCACATATTCGCGTGCTGGCTGACCAAAACCAGATGTCTACTCTGACTGCACATCATGATTTCCTTCTTGTTTACGTCTTTTTAGTTCGCTTCTTAAGCAGTCGGGTTCTTTGATTTTTTTAAGTAACTCTTTTTTATTTATAACTTTTTAGTTGACATTTTTTTCTAATTGTTTACCTATAAATGTTATTATATTTTTGAAATCACCTTATAAAAACCCTTTATTTTAATACCCCACACGATGGGTGTGGAAATAATTAAAATTGAGCTCTCACGATATGGTGCCCAAAATAAGCCATTTTTCTATTTTCCAATTTTAAGGCTCGCAAGGTCAAGACGAATCGATTGACGTAAGAATCATCAAAATCGGCCAAAGCAAACGCGTTTGGTCTCTAGAACGCCACATAGTAAAAAACTTAATTAAAAAAAAAAAAACAAAAAACCCGACTGCTTCAAAAGCGAACTAAAAAGTCGTAAACAAGGAAAAAATCATGCTGTGCAGGCGGAGGATACACCAGATTTTGGTCAGCCAGCCCGCGAATATGTATCCTCCGACTGCATAGCATGATTTTTCATGCAAGCAGTCGGGTTTTTTGTTTTTTTTTTTAATTAAGTTTTTTTATTTATAACTTTTTAGTTAGTTTTTTTCGAATTGGATACATTTAAACATATAAGTGTTATATATTTTTGAAATCACCTCTTAAAACCCTTTATTTTGATACCCCACACGATGGGTTTCGAAGAAAAATAAAATTTGGGCCCCCACAATATGGCACCCAAAATCCGCCATTTTTCTATTGTCCAATTTTAATGTAGCCTATGACACTCGCAGGGTTAAGACGCATCGATTGACGTATGAATCATCAAAATCGGCCTACGCGTTTGGTCTCTGGAACGCCATATAGGAACAAACATACATACATACATAGACTGATAAACACATTATCCTCCTTCGGCAGTCGGGTAACAAACATACATACATAGACTGATAAACTCATTACCCTCCTTCGGCTGTTGGGTAAAAAGGAGGCTATGGCACTCAATGCCTTCTGGCTTCGCCATAGTCGGGTAACAATTGTTATTAGAATTGAAATTACAGAAGCTGAAAGTGTTCTTTTTTTTTCTGTATGTTGGTTTGTACAAACACTTTTACATGTCGATCATATTTTTTAAAACTAGATGAGTCTGACTACTCTGAGAAGAAAGCCTTCATTGGCCTTCATCAAAATACACCAGTGCAGACAAATTAATAACCTTAAAAAAGTACTTTGCTCTTACAACAATATCTTCAGGGTACAGACAGAATACTCTGGCAATAAGCCAAGAAACTGAAAGAAAGGAACATAATACCACTTGTAAAATAATGGTTTGTTTAAAAAAAACAACAAAGCTCATTCTCTTATTTTCGATCTGGCTGTAATGGTTCATTTACACGGGTTCGTCTGCCGATTTAGCGTGCTAAATGCGGTACGGTCAAAGCGTTGTTTTCACAGAGCAACTGCAGCCTTCGATTTGTAAGCAAGCTTCCGTATTGTTTTTTTCTTACTCCTGAGATCATTGATTAATTTCGTTTCGAGATCCAACACAGATCGATTGGATCGTTTTGGGGATCGTCCTTTCAGGAGTTTTTTTTTAAATCGTCTATAGGCTTGTGCTTGACCACTATCTCACTTGATGGTAAGCGATGATGTGGTCGACGGTGAAGCACGCTTGCCTAGAAAAAACCTATTCACTCTTGACTTAAAGACCCCTATAAGCTTTCGTGTCTCTCGTTGTCGAACTTGGTCGACTTCAGCTGCAAATCAAGTTGTCAGATGACTAGGCATATATATACACTTGGTTGGCCTAATGCAAATGAGTCATAAGAAACGCAATCTCAATTGGTGACGACGCCGTCCGTCTAGTTACTGCTCCAACGACTATAAATCTGATGAAAGATCAAGTTCGAATCGAACTGGCGGTCCACATTGGAATTCGTTCGTCCTTACCGTACAAGATGCTACAAGTGCGGAAGGTAGGTGATTTCCGATGAGTGGCATTTTTATTCACGAGCGAGCGAAGCGAGTGAGTGGATAAATCGACACAAGTCGGAAATCATCTTACATACGTGTATCATACAACATTTTACTATGCATTGTGCGAGGAAATAATTAAATTAATAAAATGAAATTATTAAAATGGCGGGCTTATTCAAGCGCGTTCAGCATATCCACAGATTAACTAATAGTTCCTCGGGCATATCTACTATTATCTACTGCGCATGTGCGAATAGCTGTCACATCGTAACGCAATAAGGCACGAGCAAAATATACGTTCTGCCAAACATATTTAATTAATATTTAAAATTAATTTATTGATCAAAATCTAAATCTAGAGTAATTATAAACGCCTAAAATAAAGTATTAGTTTTATTTTACCTTTTATATGAATGATAATCTGTATATAACTATTTTTTAAAACTTTTCTCAAATAATAAAAACTCTATGCGTCGGGCTGACGTTGGAGTTAAAAATTAAAAAAGTACAGGAAAGTAAAAAGCACTAGTGAAAAAAGTGACACTTTCCGCACAGTTTGGCTGCTTCGAAAACCGCTCTTTTCGAGGACATGCATTGTAAAATTAATTATATACGCCCTTAGTAGATAACATAGCAAAATATAATAGATTCGCATTCGTTAGTTTTTTCGCCAATAGTCCAACAGAATGACGCGAGTGTGAGGTCTGGAGTTTGCTCCCTGTCCGTCGCACTATCGAAGAATTAATTCAGCTTTAAAAATGAGCAACTCAAATAGAATCTTAGAAAGCATTTAACAAACCAAATACAAAGTAAACATCAAACCGGTTCTTTTTCTCATACGCAAATGAGGTGTTCATACATATCTCAAAAACCGGCGTTTTATCGGTCATAATGTTCATTACTATGTCTACAGTAATAAGAAAAGATAACAACTAACAGTACCTACGTGGTAAAGAATCGTTAACGGTAAACAATATGAGGGTATGATGTCATTTGTGATGATAACGACAGGTGTTTCATCGATATGACTGTCAGCATGGTATATCATCAACCACACCCAATCATGAATTGACAGAAAAGAGTGACGTCACTTGACTAGGCGTGTGCGTTGTTTAGGACTAGCCGGGCGAACACGACCTACTGTGACAGCCACACATTTAATCACAGTTTGGGAGCAAGCAAAAACCGTGATAAAATGCGTGACTCAAGCCTGTCATAGTGGCTTGCCCGGCAGATGTATCCCAAAGGAAGTGTCTTAACAGGAATTGCACAGTGGGGTTTCCGAGGTGGTCTTTTAAGAAGGTACGACGCTCCTTCTAAGTGCTGATGGTGATCACCAGGGTGGTTTTAGTAAGGTAAGAACAACGAAACTTAACGTTCATTGCAAACAATGGACATTAGGATTTATTGCCGCAAGTTCCCTTATGTCTCTCACTTGTGCTTTTAAATCGCTCCGCAGAGTAAATGGATTAACTATTCAGCAAGATTAGTTGGCAGGACTATCCAGACTCCGCCGGGATGAATAATTTCCGATACGAAATCGAATTAAATGGTGTAAACAATAAACAGACATGCGATTGCAGCTGTCCCGAGTGATTTGCCGCCATTTCATAAGGAGATCTGATGTATATCTCTGAAGTTCTTAATCAGATCTTGATGAAATTTAAATGGGACCACATGACCAGCACCAGCTTTCAAATAAAAAGTATCATCAAAATCGGTTCACCTAGTAAAAAGTTCTGAGGTAACACAAATATAAAAAAATCTGTCGAATTGATAACCTCCTCCTTTATTGAAGTCGGTTAAAAACAGTATGTACCACCTAAGCCTAAGAATAATACCTCTTTCAGGAATTACGTTGGCATATGTCACGGTAAGTTATACACTGTTATGTATAATTTATCGATCAATACTACCTATTTGTTAGTAGTTGTTTATCTTCGACCTTACATCGATACCATCAACTGCTCAAGGCTGAATGGAAGGTCCACGGAAAACGTCATCTTTAGTTTGTTGCTTTAACTATGTTATTTACATAGTCTTTTAAGCTGGCTTCGATCTAAAACTGCAACATCTCCAGATACTTTTGACTAGCATTGAAGAATTGAACATGGAATCCTCGAGGCTCGACATGAAGAAGGAGAAGAAAACAAAACGTTTTCACATAAAATAAACCAACTTCTAAAGCGAAATTGCAATAATAACTTTCGTTTCGGCAGTCGGTGTTGGAAAACGACAAAAAAAACAAGAGATACCAAAGACACCAGACAGCATGATTTTCTTCTTGTTTATGTCTTTTTAGTCCGCTTCTTAGGCAGTCGGGTTTTTTGATTATTTATTTTTTAAATTGTTTTATGTAACTATTGGTTGAATTAACTACGGATCAAAAAACTAGGCCTGAGTCAAAACCCACGCGGGTCGACCTCGTGCAGGTTTTCCACTCAATCATTTGAAAAAATATTTTTTTAATAAACTAGGCGCTATATTACCACCGCCATACACATGATAAACAAAGCATGGATACATGCAATACCTATTTACTTTTGTCTTCTTTTGTTTTCCACATACCATACAGACAAAGGTTTTGGAAAGCCAGCCCGCCACAGTCCTTCCGTGACCTCAACAACAATAATGGTCGGTGATGGCTCAGTAAACAGTATTATGTTGATAATAAATGTTTACTAACATGTGTATCGATTAACGGTATGCGTGTCAAGTTGAAATGCGCGGTTGGTCCTATTGTACACGTAAGTGAATACGGCAACGCAAAGAGTTTGACCGCTATCAATCGACCAATCACACAGACGGAAATCGCGTCAATCATCTTGCATGTAATTGGTCGTGATTGATGGCGGTCAAACCCTTCGCTTTGCCGAATTCACTAGCGCAATTCGGCTGCGGCTAGCATATTACCTGACTCGTTGATCGTCGTCGTAAGTGTTATTGTTGAACATGAAGTCCTCTAGTGTTATTGCGTAATGAATTCGGCAAGGCAAAGGGCAAAGAGTATGAACAATCGACCAATCAAATAGATGAAAATCCACATCGTGTCTTTCATCTCGCCATACTCTTTTTGCCCTTTGCCTTGCCGAATTCATAACGCAATAATGCTGCTGGGTTTGAAATTTCTCAGTACTAGGCCGGATTTGGGACGTGTTGATGACAATGTCTTGCAACACATGAAACTTGAAAGATAACTGACAATATTTAGCTGTGTGTGCACCTCCGTCAGTTGTAATACCTATTAAGTTTACGATAGCTAGTTATCCCAGGAAATTCTCGTAGATTATAAATATAAATTCTCTATTCCTGTATGGTTTCTTATGTTAAAAAAAAAGTTATTATTAGAGTTAGCTTGCATTGCACTACTGATGGGCAAAGACATCCCTGCATACTTTACATCGTTTCAGTTCTGCGCCATTTCTTGACCACTCCTAAGGAAGACATTCAAGTCGAAAACAAGCTTCAGTTTTTCAGCAGCATCTTTTCGATACACTGTCGTAGCGCAATAGGAGAAAATATCGTTTTAAATATTTTCTTCCGTGGCCAGTTCGCCGCGATTTCTTGTGGATTCCTAAGGAAGACATCCTAGTCGGGAATAAGCTTCACTATTTCAGCAGCAACTTTTCGATAAACGATAGTTGTGAAATGGAAGGTAATAATAACCAATGGGTGCAATCCGATAAGCAGACGCGCCATGAAATATAATGATATTCTGCATTTGTTTATACTGGAACCCGACGCCAAAATAGTCGGGGAAAGGCTAGGCTCGTCTCGAGTCAACACTAATTCATAAGATCGAGGTTTAAGTATCGTTCTGATATTTCTCCATATTCTTAACTAATATTCAAACGCTCAAAGAGGTAACTAAAGTCATCGTCGGCCTATTAATGTGCCCACTGCTGGGACGCAGGTCTCTGTTAAAGAGGGCAAGGGCCTTAATCTAACACGCGGGCCCATTGCGGGTTGGTGGATGTTACATGTCTTCGAACTTTTGGTTCTAGGACATGCTGGTTTCCTCACGATGTTTTCCTTCACCGTTTTTAGAGCATTAACTGTAGTCGCATCAACTTAAACATACAGGAGTATTCAGTATTTAAACATACTGTAGCAAACCTGCACTAACAAATGCATTCCACTTGAGTGCAATCGATAATCTCGAAGCTATACAAGTGCGTAAAATGTACAACTTTAACAACGTTCAAAGCGCTAGGTCGTTAGCGCTACAAATAAGTATTTTCTAGTTTTGTAGTATTCGACCCATGCTAGTTTATTTCGAAATTGATACGTGTAACAACGTTTTAAAATACAAAATATAATTTGTATGATAAAAATGCAGAACTCTTGTGTCTAAACAAAATTTACTTGAGATCTTGGCAGACAAGTAAACACAATAACCTACCAGACGTGAAAATTCGGGGACAAAAAAGAGGGCAAAACCCTTTTATGTTTATTATTAAAAAAAAACTCTGTTTCACTCACTATCCTTTGTAAACCATGCATATTTCGGAGTAGAAAGGAATCTATGACATTCAGCAACCTTATTGCTTAATCAATTCGGCAAGACAAAGGGCATACCCTCTTACAAATAAACGCAGAATAAAGTTATACCAGGTATAAACCTATGAAAATGTATGGGTATACCTTAGTTATACCTGGTATTACTTTATTCCGCGTTTATTAGTAAGAGGGATAGAGTATGAAAACTCGACCAATCACTTGCGAGATAAAAGACGCGATGTGGATTTCCGTCTGTGATTGGATTATGACGTCGATGAGATTTAATGCATCTTTCTATCAGTAAAAGGATGTTGGTAATCGGATCAGTAGTTTACCTTATAACCTTTACAAACTTATTAACACACTAGCGGACGCCTCGCGGTTTCACCCGCGTAGTTCCCGTTCCCGTGAGCATACAGGGATAAAAAGTAGCCTATGTCACCCGGGTATAGTGTAGCTTCCCAACGGTGAAAGAATTTTTGAAATCAGTCCAGTAGTCTTTATGTTTATTTGTTACATACAAAAATACAAATCTTTCCTCTTTATAATATTACTAGCTGACCCCCGCGGCTTCGCTCCCGTCAAAATTATAGCCTATGTTACTCGGGAATAATGTAGTTTTCCATAGGTGAAAGAATTTTTAAAATCGGTCCAGTAGTTTCGGAGCCTATTCGGTACAAACAAACAAACAAAAAAAAAACTTTTCTCTTTATAATATTGGTATAGAGGTATAGATTATAGACAGATTGCTTGCAGTGGCATCTATGCCGCTACAAATGAACTGACTTCATACTAATCAGTTCAGAAAAGTTCGCCGCACGATTTAAACTACTTTCGCACGGCTCTATAACAACCATCCGGCTGTTGCCGGTACCAGGCACCAGACGCAACATCCGCCTGGTTCCGACTAGACGAATGTTGTGTCTAGAAAAGAGCTTTTCAATAGAATATGAAAACCTTTTTCCGCATATTCGTATATCATTATCCACAGCCCGACTTTGCCCACTGTTAGGTCTCTGTCTTCTTGTGCCAATCTCAATGTTCCTGTTTCATACTGCTATATACCTCTTTATAATATTGTTATTTATTAGATACCTAATCAGAATCTATCTATTCCAGCTACGCCCCCTGGTGTCCAGCTTGCAATGCCCTATCCCCGGCATGGCGTGAGCTATCAAACAGGGCGACCCGCAAAGCACTAGGAGTAAGAACTGCAGGCGTTGACGTCACCAAGTCACCGGGATTGAGCGGACGATTTGTTGTCACTGCTCTGCCTACCATCTTCCAGTAAGTATAGCACAATGTTTGAGAAGAAGACTTGATATGTTGATGTTCAAAAGTATTGAACATACCATTAGAGTATGAATAAAAACTTAATTCTTCCGCTAAGGATTGATGTCTTCGAAAGTTTTTTGAAATTGGATTGTCTGCTGGTGTTAATTCAGAAAAAAAAATATTCAGATCTAACCAATAAGGGCGGTAAATTAACAATATAGCTAGCTACAGTTCTATAACTAGTATAGTTATATGTAGAACATTTCAGCATGTCTCTTGAATTAATGTGGAAACTGCAAACGTCTTATAAGAGCGGCGGTAACCAAATATCGTCAGGTAATAGGCAACAATGTGGTCCGATCTTTGATTAAGTTTTCTTAATACTAAGATTTTATCGATCGATAAAAATTAAACTTGTAGAAATCTGAGAATGTTTTTCGATTCCAAGCAAAATCTTAAAATATATTTTATTTTCCCACAGTGTTATTGACGGCGAGTTCCGCCAATACAAAGGACCCCGCGATGTGGAATCCATGCTGGGTTACGTGGAAGACGCGCGTTGGAAGCAGACAGATCCAGTTCCATCATGGAAGGCTCCTAACTCTATACAGATGACCCTTGTCGCCGAGTTCTTCAAGCTCAGCCAGGCACTCAGGGTATGTACAATTTGGATCCATTTTGGGCCACGTCGAGCAATAGCTGGGCTTCTTAAAAGACCAGCACTGGAATTAGATGGAACCAGTTCCATCGTGGAAGGCACCACTCAGGTCGAGTTTATTTTAATGTAGTTGCCCCTTTTAAGATCGAACTTCCATGATAGCACATGTTTCCATGTTGCCCCATGTGAAGCCATACTTGGCCACGTGGAGCCATAATATTCTAAGTGAAGCTTTTCTAGGCCACATGGGAGTCATAAAGCAGTTCTTTTGTAAATGTTAATATTTTTAAGTAAAATATAAGTTTGACGTGTGTTGCTGTGTATCTGTGTGTCTGTCTGTGGCATCATAGCTCCTAAACGGAAGAACCGATTCTGATTTCGTTTTTTTTTTTGTTTGATAGGTGATTTTGTCGAGAGTGTTCTTAGCTATGTTTGAATAAAATCGGTTCAGCCGTTCAAAAGTTATGGGCGGCTTACTGTTTGAATCGGGGTGTTTTCGCAAGATATCGTGTCATAATTACGTGTTCAATAGATTGCCGATCGAAGCGTATCTACTATGTCTAGTACATTGTAGATACGCTTCGATAAATTATGTAGCATGAAATAAAAAAGTGTCGGGGGTTTTTTAAATTTTGAAATTTTAGTTGTTGTACTGTAGATTTAGACAGCATGCAGTATTTATGTGCCAAATTGTCTTTCGGTTATCTACATAAACGATTTGTGTTACAGAGTGTTCACAACATGCTGATGGAAACTTACGGATTGCCGACTTGGGGATCCTATCTGATCTTTGCACTGGCCACCATCTTCATTGGAGCTCTACTTGGACTGGTCAGTATAATTTATGTTTTGGTTTCATTACTGAACATCAAGGAACACTTCCACTGAGTCAGGCCGGATGGAACATGTAGTTAAGTTGATCAAAATTTACATATTATGTTGTCAATCTGTCTCAATTTATATATACACCAACTAATCTAAGCTATCTGCCTTTCCAGCTCTTAGTGTGCATCATCGACCTCCTGTACCCGCCCCGTCGAGGAGACAAGGTGTTCGTCTCGCAGAAGGAGCTCGACAGGCGCGCGCGCGGAGACCAGGACGGCAAGGATAAGAACTCTGATGATGACCAGGTTAGAGTTCTATGTTCATCATCATGATTATCAGCCGTAAATCCACTGCTGGGCGTGGGGTGCCCCAATTACGAGCAAGTTACTCAATCCTCCAGCTGCTACCAGCCACCCAGCGAAGATCGTCAGTGGTCCTAGGCTGATTGCTTGCTACATTATAATATTCACAACAGATCTTTGTGTCTCTGAATTGGCTGCAAGAGCCTGCGCAGTAGCTATTTTTGTGTCTATGTTGAAGGTGAAGATAGCATTGTAAAACTTTCTCTTTCACTCGCTTACGTTTGTCGCATCGTCCTATCTCGCTTACTTGATGACAAACTGTTTCTTGCGCAATGGTTGACAGATCCAACTTCAGAGACACAAAGATCCGCTACACGTTTAACGATTCACAATCTTCAGACAGAGTATTTTTACCATCTTGTTTGTAAAAATCTAACTACTGTATGCGGTTTGGTCCGCGTAGGAAGTCTTTTATTATCCCAAGGGACCACACTACCATGATAAAAATTATACTATGTCTCAAATTATCTCCATATAATTTCATCTAAATCGATTAAGCCGTTTAGTCGTGCAAAAATACCAAACAGAGGAATTTTTGCATTTATAATATTAGTAGTAGGGACTCCCCTACTACTAATGTTGCTACTGCTAAAATTCGAAACGGACCGAATATCTTATTCACTTGACTCCCATTCGGTACAGCATAGCATAACCAGCCCACTGTCCAAAAGCACAGAAGCTTCCTGGAGGCTTCACGCAGTGACCTCACTGTTCCGAGGCTTTCTTCATCACGTTGAGATGCCACGGCCTCGCATTCCAGAAATACGTGTGAGGCTGATTCTTTGTCTTCGGCTGTCTGTGGCGCCTATGTTAAAAAAATGTTTGTTATATTAGTATAGATACCGCTGTTTCATTACTGAAAACCTTTTCTTGTGCTGAGTTTTCTGGTCAAATGGTAGACACAAATCATGCTCCCTTACTCTAGAAACTGATTAACTTCAAAAGTATCAATGTTATTTATTGTATTTTCCAGGAGCTGATCAACGACGACATTGTGGATGACGACGAGAATGTTAACAGTGATGCAGAGAAGAACTCCCAGAGCGATGTGAGTTACATTTCAAAATTTTACAAGTTTGAAGCAGCCGCACGGGTTGATCTTCAAAGATAAGCAACGCTTGCCGAGGTCGGGCCGTGGATGGGTGACCAGCATTACATAGCGAGATTCGCCCGTGCCTCGGCAAGCACGTTAAGCCGTTAGTACCGGCTGTCATTTGAAGATCTTTGACAGTCGTTATGGGTATTCATACCCTTGGGTTCCGACACCAGTCTTACTGGTGGCTAGCCTGATTGAAATAAGCTTGAAGAAATTACGCTATCCATTCTTATCATCCATTTCTCCCATGGTGAGTGTCATAAATATAGAGTCTTCTTTCTGCCTACAAAAATATATCTTCAGACACAAAGTCTGATGTTTTATGCTAATATCTGCCTGAAGGTATAGTAGTGGTGATTGAAAGTCTCGTACTCGATAATGCCAGTTAAAACCTAAAATAAACTAAGTTGAAAGCGGTTCATCCGTTTAGAAGCCATGATGCCCTATGTTTGTGGCATCAATTTGAAGTCTGTATCTGTATATATACACACTTCAAATTGATAACACCTCTCTTATCCTTCGGTGGGTTAAAAAAACAGAATGTAGCAATCAATAAAGCTTTATTAAAATACCGTTCCGTTGCCGTTTCCGTTTAAATGTATCAAGCAGACAGTAGCTTTCACTTTTTTTTTTCACCGGCTTCCTTTGTCTCGTCCTGGCTGTATTTTTTATCGGTTCTAACCTTCAAATGGCGCCTTGCCTTTTTGGGGCAAAGACCGGGTAGAGTGGGCTTTCACCAACAGCACCCTGTTCAACCCTGTTAGGAAACATCCCTAGGGAGACTGAGAAGCGTCTCCCCCTCACCTCGCTGTGCACGGCACCACGTGATCACTGTGCCACCGTCTTTCCTGGAGTTACTTGGTGGGGGCTCGACTTGGCTTGCACATGTCCCCCCGATAAGTTAATCGCGCCTAATATACATTCGAATATCACTCATAGTCTCACTTTTCTCCCACAGACATCTGAAGAAGAGAAAGAGAAGCCAGCCGCTGCCGGCGGTGACTCGAAGCCGTCCGACAGCGCAGACAAACAAGAGGTCCGCAAGCGAAGGCCGCGGAAGGCCGACTAGATGCGTGCGTAGTAACACGCTGGCTGCGGGTTCAGTACCCTGAGACATGATCACATGCTTTAAAGTTAGCTAGTTAACTAGTTAGGTAGTTAACTAATACTTTAAAGTTTTGGGGGTCTCCGATAGTGTAAACAAAATTGTTCGAATAACAATTACTACTTTTAAAGCTTCCTAAACATTAACATTACATCACGCCAGTGTTATCACGAAGATCGAATAAAACAATTACGCATTATAGATCTTAAATCAAGTGTCTTTAAGGTCCGGCCTGGACCTTAAATAGAAAAAAAAATCGAAGACCTTAGAGGTCAAACATAGAATTTGAAGGTCGAAGGCCTTATAGAGTGGGAATTTGACCTTTACATATAGAGGTTACTAAGGTCGTCAGTTGAGGTCAGTTTAAATGTGTGAAAGTATTATGAGCTTAAAAAAAAATATGTTAAATGAGATGTAATTGTATTCTTATATATTTAAACTGAACTCAGTTTCTTTTTGTCGAAAGTTTATGATATTTTTACTGTCTAGTGCCCTGTAAATGAGGTTGCCAGATGCAAAAATTAGGATTGACTAGCCGCTGTGTGTGTACTTTAGGAAACATAAAAAACTATCTAAATTTAATAAAAATTAAGCACAAAATAAGATATAAAAAGTCTGGCAACAATATTGTACGGAGCTGGCAATAAATAAAAATAATAAAGATGTTGGCAACACTGGTGTCTGAATTCGCGGCCGGCCTACTTCAGTATCATCATAACAAGTAAAACATAGTGACGTTTGTATGTAGTGCTCGATCCATACCATTTCTGTTAGAATGTGTTGGTATTTAACTGATTTTATTGCCACAAAACAATGGTGTACACGAAATGAACAAAGAAATGTGGAATACATAACTGCCGTCTTTTTTGAAGTTGGTTAAAAATCTATTCAAATGTAATTTCACGGACTATTTCGTCTTTAAGTTGCAATAGCCCACTGATGGACACAGACCTCTACCATATCCTACCACGTGTTTTTCCGTGTGCTGTCAGAAATGGTTTTAGTTGTTGTCGTTTTCCCAGAAAGGATAAACAGTAGTGTTGTCCTACCTACATACAATATTTTCACCAGTTAGCTTTGTAATATAAAATTAGTTAAATATCAATAAATAAATATATTCGCATAAATATCTGAATTAATTGTAAGCTTCATTATTTTTACATTGTGTTAGTTTTCTTCACAATTATTCATTTCATCATATTCTGTTCAAATGAATAATTTTCCTTGCATTAAATGCCCAAAAAATGTTATAAATCTTTTTTCAAAATGTAATTTTTCTGTTTTAGTCTTCAAAGTTACGTTATAGATTTAAAACTGTTTCGTTTTAGGATAAAAAATATCGTTTTAAATAGGTTTTGACTCTTCAAAATGAAAATTCATAAAAAAACTGCATTTATAAAAAAAAACGCTTTTAAATACTTTCTATCCTTTTCATTTCCTTCGTAAGAAATGAAAGGATAATACTAAAACATAATTTTAGTTATAAAACATTTATATGAAAAAGGAGGATATAAAAATATCACAATTTGCAGTTTCAAAACCTTTTTCGCTTCTTACCAATTGGTTCCTGATTTTCAACGACAATCAAAAAACAAAAATTTTACTTTTATTTTACTCTTTGGTTGTTGTGTGAGTGAATCTTCGAAAGACTGTCGAGCCGGCTCAATGTTCTGCATTTTGGCGTTCACTAGTATTTTGTAATCTCACAGTTTTGAAACGTGGAGAATTTGTGTAGTTATTGTAAGTAATATTTGGTACAGTGGCGGTTCGTGCTTGTAAAAACTTTTCAAACGACTTGGAATACTGCTGGATGATCGCGTAACACACAATAAATGGCTGTGCTCTAAATTTTGACAATTCAACAACATTCATTGCGCTATTTACGTTATCTATAGCAGAGGAATTTGCAATATTATAGAAGATTATATAATTATGTTTTTTTTTATATATATTTTCAAGAGTGAGCCTATAAAATATAAAATAAAAAAAGGGGCCCAAAAGCCACGCAAGGGGCATAAAAAGAAAATTACACAAATAGAGAAAATGTGCATCACATCCGCGCAATGAAGCAGTATATTAGGAGTTTGTTTCAAAATCTTTCCGATTATGATAGAAATTGTGTTAGTCGGCCATGAGTTGAGTAAATTTTACGATGTCTGCTTGTTGAAGCCAACATCGTAGAAATCAATCAAGTCAAGGCCATTGCGTGTTAATGTAAAATACATAATATCACGCCTGTATTACCTGAGCGCTTAGGTAGAATGTACCTGTATGTTTCAAGCCCCCTGTACGGCGAGCCTATTCCTAATGTTACTTACATTAAAACTAAATAGTTCTTCACAAAGCATTTATCAATCACGAGTGTTTTAGTTTTCGCACCAAAATTAGTGTAATTTACATTTATTTAGTTCATAAACTTGAGACTTATAAATGTTCATCAAAGTATTATATCTTATTTTAATATTATTTGTACTTTTTTATTGGATACTTTGCTTATAATTATTATTTTTTAAACACCTTTGCAAAACGGTAATTTCATACTCATAAAACAGTTTGAACCTTTTAAATCTCACTTCGAAAATAAATAATGTTTATAAGCCAAGTAATGTCATGTTTTTTTTTTCATTTTACAGAGTTTTAAAAGAAAATTGGAAGGAAATGAGAATTTAAAAGAAATCATGTGAAATATTTATTCAAGATTTTTTTATTATTCACGCCTCGGCCATTTCTTGAGTGAAGCGACGAAGCAGTGTACCCCGCTTAAAAAAAAAATATTATATTTATATAATGGCTTTTATATAAAGAGGCTAATTTATATTAACATTTTTATGTTTATTTGAAGCTGATCATATTTTGACAGCCTTTAATATATTAATTTATTTCATCTTCTTCATCAATGATTAAAAACATAATTTATGGTGTACGTATTCTGCATCGTTGCTTCACTTTGAAAATGGTCAAACTCACATTCCTACAAATATCGAATTGACCGCTCAATATTTTGAAAATGTATCGATCTACGTACTTATTGAGATTAGAAATATGTAATAGGCCTTGTATGTGTTACACTTTTAGTATTTAAAATGAGATTTTATTCATAAATGAATTTATGGAAATGGCATTTAAAACTCAGTAGACCAAATGAAATGATAAATCTTTTCCTTTTCTATAAATATCAATTACAATGCTAAAAGTATACCACAGAATTAACACTTTAATATGTATTTATTAATATTATGTGTTTGCAATACTCAAATTATCTGTTCGCTTATATTATTTTTATATATGATTATACAATTTATTTGAACATGAAACATTAGGGTTAATCAAATTGTAACTGTAACTAACAGATTGTTTGTGGAGGTTGAATATTGAAAGAGGCAGGAGAACTGACGGTTATAACTCGAAAACAGTTGAAAAATCATTTAGGAACGAATTTATAACAATTGAGACACATAGTCAAACGCGCATTAACTGCTGTCATTGGTTGAATGAATGCTCAATAGCCAATCGCATCATTTGCTTTTAATTGGCAAAAACCGGGTGAAAACCAATAACCGATCTGTGATGGTTTCTTGCTGATAGAGGCAACTTAGTGGCTCGAAGAGCACGTGAAGTTGCTTACTTAATCTAAGAAAAGGTCTAACTTGAATATCTCAGTTATTGAGTTGCAGATGTCAGGAGTTATTTATTAATTTACTCACTGATGATATCTCAGGCTAGACTCAAACTTGGGAAAAGCTTGAATAATGATCAATCATCATATCAGCCGAAAGACGTCCACTGCTGGACATAGGCCCCAAGTGTCGATCCAATGATCAATACTAGTTTGGAATGTTTAACTGTCAGTTGTCCCGCCTCTCGGTGGTATCGATATCGTTAACATAAAATTGCCTTGTACAAAGACTTAAGATTGTTTTAAGTGTTGCGTTTATATTAACTATATGACCTAGTGACTTGCTGAATAAAATTGTATTTGTAATTATTTGTTTTATTTCTTTACCAAAAAATCTAATTCGGTTGTCCCCTTTTTTTGCGTGGAGAAATGCTCATGCATACTGCCACGTATGTACGCCTGCTACCACGGGGAGATAGTGCAGATGTCCGTGACTACCGCAGGACCCCGACGGCAATCGCTTCCATGCATTCCTTCGCATTTGGTAAATAATTACTACTCAATTGGTACCAATTAGTACTCGAACAACAGAATTGGTACCTTAGTAGTTTTCGAGAAAATCGACTTTGAAGGTGGTCCCATAGACTATACACTTAGTCCTGCGGTAGTCACGCTCCATTCAGCAGGACCACCATGAGCGCCGAAGACGGGGGCAATGTTCCACTACGATCCCCTATGCAGGGGATTCTTTATGTACTAATAAGTTATACCTATTCCTTTAAAGTCCCTTCTAAATAAAAAGCCACCTATAAAATAACAATACTTAATACATAGAATTAAAAATCGATCTAGCGAGGGGATTACAATGATGTTAATTATTTTTTCTAAAATAAGTTAGATGTTGACAAAAAAGTACCAAAAGCGTTGAAGAATTTCGCAAGTTCGACTAGTGCAGCGTCTCGGTGGCGGGTTCGAGTCCTACCTAAGGCGTTCGGTTTTTTCAATGTTTAACTTATTTATGTACATTTATTTAACGTTATAAACGCAAAATATAAAAAAAAAACCTTTTGTACCTACTTAAAAACCTAGGTCATCGGTCCACTTAGTGGAAGGCCTTCCAACGCATCGTCTTCCGGTTCGCGGTCGCCATTCCAAAACTTTTCGGCCCCATCGGCCATCCGTTCTGCGAGCAATGTGCCCCCTGCCCACTGCCATTTAAATTTCGCAATTCTTCGGGCTATGTCGGTAACTTTGGATCTCCTGCGGATATCTTCACTTCTGACCTAATCACTTGCGTGATTACGTTCAAATTTTAGAAAAAAATATTAACATCATTGTAATCCCCTCTGTAGACCGATTTTTAATTCTATGTATTAAGTATTGTTATTTTATAGGTGGCTTTTTATTTAGAAGGGACTTTAAAGGAAAATAACTTATTAGTACTTATATATATGGGCGCAGTGGTTGAGCGATTGACTGCTGCGCTGCGTGTCGCGGGTTCGATTCCCGCACGGAACAAATATTTGTATGACCTACAGTTAGTTGTTCCGCTTCTGGGTGTTGTGTATGTGAGTTTAAATGTTTGTAAACGCACCGAAAAGAAATTCCTAGTGTGGGGCAACGTTTTTTCCTGCATAGGGGATCGTAGTGGAACATTGAGTGCTGTACAATCCCCTGGGGGATTGAAATAGGGGATTCTAGTGGAACGAGTGGTAGTCACGGTGTTCAATTTTCATTTCAAGATTTCCCTATTTTAAACTCTTGTGATTTCTTCCCAAATTTTTACAAAAATTACTACTCCTAAAGAAGTTATAGCGATCAAACAATCAGATACCTAAGTGTTGTATTTTAAGAGAAATTAGCTTTCATTACTTTTCCGTACTAAAACTCCGCGTATAACCCGACCAAATTACGCCACCTACTTTTTGTCGGCCGCAGGGGATAGGGAGAGCGGCTAACGCAATACCATCACTCCTCTTCCCCTGCGGCCCCACCGCGTCCGCAATCAGACGGTGGCGACCCCGTGGTGGCGCCTCATTTGCGATGTCGCCTGTTACCAAGCGGCACCGCAACCTACTAGTTGACCGCTACGTCGTCGGCTTATTCGGCAAAAGCCCTGACGAGCGGCCCCACCTCGGTTTCCTCTTCGCTTCACCGTGGGTGACCAAGCCACGGTTACTGAGCCCCCCCGCCTCGACAATGCGGGAACCCACCGGGGGGGTCGGTTGTCCCCTAACATACGAGATTGGTCGATCACACACGAGTATAAAGCTTGGAGATACTAAAATTATCATCTAGCTTTTACCAACTATGCTTGGTTGGGATTGCTACCAGTCTATCAAAATGCAGATTTTTGTATGGTGTGACTCAATCTGACCTGCAAAACCCAGTATAGTGCTCGCCAAACTTCTGGGCCGCCCTGTAGTTGATGCGCAAGGCACGAAACTGTGATGTTTTTACCCGACTTCCGAAGTAGGGTATGTATTTATGAGTCTATGTATGTTTGTTTCTATATGGCGTTCTAGAGACCAAACGCGTTGGCCGATTTTCAAGATTATTAACCCTGCGAGTGCCACTGCCTACATTAAGATTGGAAAATAGAAAAATGGCGGATTTCGGGCGCCATATTGTAGGGGAACAAATTTATTTTTCTTCCAAATCGTGTGGGGTATCAAAATAAAGGATTTTAAGAGGTGATTTCAAAAAAAATATAACATGTTTAAATGAACCTAATAAAAAAACTAAAAGGTTGTAAATAAAAAAAAAAACAAAAAACCACACTTCACTTGCACTTGAGTATGCTGTCCTCATTCAATAAAAAATCCCTATGACAATGAGGTTTGCTGTAAGAGAACCCAATTATGGGTTAAGCTCGCCTTTGTACATAAGCTGACCTTTTGTATTTGTATAAATGTGTTTTGTGTACAATAAAGAATAATAATAATACATATACTGCTGTCTCTCACAACGTACATCCTGCAGAACGCGTTGCTTCCTATCAACTCATGTCTCGGTGCCTGCACTATTATTTTTATTGCGTTACCCAGATAAAGTTCTCGCCAAACTTCTTGGCCACCCTGAACTTGGCTACAGTGGCTGCGCAGTAGTAAATCCCATACAACAAAAAACCCGACTGCTTAAAAAGCGAACTAAAAAGACGTAAAACAAAAAGAAAATCATGGAGGATACATCTGGTTTTGGTGTGGTCAGCCAGCTCGCGAATATGTATCCTCCGATTGCACAGCTAGATTTTCTTCTTGTTTTACGTCTTTTTAGTTCGTTTTTTAAGCAGTCGGGTTTTTTGTTGTATGGGATTTACTACTGCGCAGCCACTGTAGCCAAGTTAAAACCGGATTCTCGGCCGTGGCCGACTTAAAGTAAATGCAGTCTGTTTTATAAATTCCGATTCTACCAATTCCATTGGCTTAATAAGAGAATTTGCAAAGTTTATAGGCAAATGAATCTATTTTACGTTTAATCGTCAAATTCCGGCCGGGGTGATATTAGTTGAGTCTCGAGAAATAAGGTACACAAAACAGGGGCCGACATTAGAAATATTAAAGATCATAATGTCGGCCAGCCTCGAATTACAGCGTCACTATACTGGCTGGTTACATTTGTATTTTTTCATTGATTTTGTGGGTAGTCATATTTAATTTATTTATCAAACTTATTTTCTCAAAATTGAATATGTGTTATTATAATTTATTAATATCATAAAGAAGATAAGTTTCTTATTACATATTTAGTTATTATATTTTTTTTACTTTATTATAATTATAGTAACATTGTTTAAGTGCAAATCAAAAAAATTCTTTACTATTAAACAAATACAAATGTTTACTTAGGTGATATTAGACTGCTGCCAAAATAAATCATATTAATAATATTTTTCAAAGTCTTAATTTAAAACACCTTAAACCTGACCGACATTAGGGAAAAACGCGACCGACCATGGGCCGTGAACGGCCGACTTTAGGGTTTTTTCGTTCTCGATGCATTTAAACCTTAACACTTTTATCTTTTAGTAGAAATGTCAATCTTATGCCTATAAAGATGAAATAGATTTAACAAACTTTCCAAAACCGCATCACAAGCATCCTTTTGTTGCAAACTGATGGCGCCAGAGCGATCCCTAGTTAGAAAAGCCGTTAGGGGGCCGACATTTAGCGTATTTACCCTATGCAAAATAAATTAAGAGCTTGGGGCCCCAGCCATATACTCGTACTTACAGACAGCACGATGTTCGTGACTACCATAGACATAATAAATAGTATGGACTGGAAATACCTACAAAAAAAACGTGCCTACCTAAATCTTAAAATGTCACATAAAATGGCTGCCGATTCTATGGTTGTGTCAATCACGGCACACACACACACATTAATAATACAAAAAGTAAAAAAACATTTGACAGCAGGACTACCACGAACACAACCACAAAATTCGTCACATAAAATGGCGAATATGGCACGTACCTACAACTGTCACTACGTCATAACAAAATGTTGCCTTAATGAGCAACAACTGAAATATTGTTGTCTCTTTTGTCAAATACAATTACTACATTAGAAAGAATGAAACAAAACGATGTTTCACATTCTGTATCGTATTTCACTCATATTTGTATAAGCTAATGTATGTATAGAACATCGCGGCGCCTCCATATTTTTCCTAGCTCAATGGTGACTACCCGGACCCCAAATCTAATGTTTCCATATTTGATAAATAATTAGTACTCGAACAACAAAATTGGTACCTAAGTAGTTTTGGAGAAAATCGACTTTGAAGGTGGTCCTGCGGTAGTCACGCTAAATTCAGCAGGACCCCGCAAAAGGGGGCATGCTACAGCTATTCTAAATAGACAAATAATTACTAGCCATAAATGTGATTCATTTCATCATAAAGTGAGCCTGCTTTAAATAAACAGGAACTAACTGATCTGCTCAGCTTGTGGAGAAATGATCAGGATACTCGTGTAACTAAGATACTGGAGTCACAAACAACTTTGATCCAAAAATTAATGGTGGAAGTAGGTAACTGAGATTAAGGCGCAAAATGCCGATATCAAAAAATCTAACACCGAGATTCGTAAAACAAATGCTGAAATTGAAAGATCGATGCAACACTCAACCAAAAATTTGAAGAAATAAAAAAAGAAGTAGAAGATTTAAAGATAGAGAGGAAAGAACAGAGAAGTTACATAGAATCACTTGAATATAAAATAAGAGATCTGCAGTATAAGACTCGCTCGTCATGTGTCGAAATAAGGAATATTCCTCAGCTAGAAAATGAAACTACTGCTAAATTATCAAATACCATCTGCAGTATCGGCCAGCTTGTTGGAATACCAATATCTCAATCCGAAATCCGGGATGTGTATCGTCAGCCTGGAAAACCCAACCAAACATCACGTCCTATCGTGGCAGAGTTCACAATGGTGCATACCAAACAAAATTTACTGATGGCTATCCGATCATACAACAAAACTAAAACTTCAAAAGAAGACAAACTAAACACGGAATTGATTGGTGTTCCAGGCGAACGCCAGGCCGTCTATGTCGAAGAGCGACTGTCCGCCAGTTCGAAGAAGCTGTTCTACTCGGCGCGACAATTTGCAAAGAATAATCGATATAGCTTCTGCTGGATAAGCAACGGAAATATTTTTCTCCGCAAGCAAGTAGATATGTGACAAGCAAATTCTGGTCCTCTCAGAAAAATGTCTCGAAGAACTCAATACCAATTTACCTAAACCTAATATCTGACTACAAAGTTGCCTGATATTTCAGTCATATTAACAAAAACGTTCCTTAATAATTTTACAATTAGTTATAAACTCAATCACACACACTTACGTCTATCTTGTACAAAAAAACAACACACATCAAAACACTGTCTGCAATGATATTCCAACCACTTCCATAATTACACAGACATACACGTGCAACCACTTAAAGGCTCAAATCCCATTATTAAAAATTGTTTATTTAAAACCCAGTTGGACTCTTATACCTCCTATACTCTTACCGGTTAATGGAAATTGTTTTAAATTGTGTTTATTTCTCTTTCTCTAATGGCTACCTTAATTAACGTCAATAACGACCTTGACCAAATAAGCCAGGGAAAATCTTTTGTTTGCTATCCTGAAGAACGTCGTAATTATATAAATAAATCTGGGAAAAAATTAAACCTACTGCATCTAAACATCCGTAGTGTCAACAAAAAATTTCCACACCTTCAAGTATTGTTGAATTTGTTAAATGTGGATGTTGATATTATTGTCCTAACCGAGTGTTGGCTCAGTAAAATCAAAAATATGCCATTACTGGACGGTTTTAAATCTCACCATACGCATACAAACCTAAACCAAAATGACGGAATAATTATTTTTACAAAATCAAGCTTACAATGTACAGTATGGGAGCCAGACTTTACGGGTGGCAATTGTCTAGTGTGCCATTTAGACAAAAAACTATCTGTGGTAGCGATCTATCGCTCTCCCTCATAAAATTCGAGGGATAATTTTGACAATTTCTCATCAAGTCTAATAAATGTTTACGAAAACATTAATTCTATTTGCTCCAATATCGCTCTTGTAGGTGACCTTAACATCGATATATAAAACAAAATAATATGAATGAGCGAACCTTGGACTATCTCACGCTGAATGCATCTCATGGTCTTATGCCAACTCACTTATTCCCCACTCGAGATGAGAAGTGTTTAGACCATATATTTTTAAAATCTAATCTAATTTCTACTACATTGGTTTTAGAGGCACACGTAACGGACCATAAACCACTACTGTTGAGTATGGAAAATGCAAATCCGGCACATAAATTATATACAACATCCACCCTTGACCACAAAGCGATTGTTGAGGAGTTGGAAAATATGAACTTCACAGTAATATATGAGATCGATAACATAAATGCGGCAATGGATAAATTCATAAGTATAATAAAATCTGTAATATCAAATCATTCAAAACAAGTTAAAATTCCTAGACAAAAGATAATCATTAAACCTTGGATAACCCCTGGTCTTTTAAAATGTATAAAAAATAGAGACAAAATGCACACAAAAGCTAAAAAATCACCAGATAATATAATTCTAAAAACTACCTATTCACGTTATCGCAATTTCTGCAACAACCTTATGAATAAAAAGACTTATGAAACCGGTCAACTTGAAAAAGCCAAAAATAATCCCAAAGCCCTATGGAAAAATATAAATCAGATAACTAATTCCCATAAAAATAAAAGTAGTCCAGTGGAGCTACTCACAATACGAGACACCCCTAAATCCTCAGTCAATGAGGTTGGCCATTTCTTTGCCAACATTGGCAAAAACTTGGCTGGCAAAATAACGAATGACAATGCATCATCGTCGGACGTTGGCCATTTCTCACCTTCACCTACGATCAACCGAAACTCACCTGTAAACTCTCTTACTATCCTGGAAGTAGACGAGGCTGATGTTGAGTCCCTAATCCTACAACTACGTTCTGACTGTGCAGTCGGCTGGGACGGTATAACATCGGTAATATTGAGAAACTCTCGACCTGTACTGGTTCCACCAATTACGTACCTTTTTAATCGTTGCTTACGGGAGGGTGTATTTCCGGAGGCTTTTAAAAAAGCGGTGGTCCATCCAATATACAAGGGTGGGAGCAGAGACTGTGTTAATAACTACAGACCGATATCAGTCCTACCTGCACTCTCTAAAATCCTTGAAAAAATTCTCAATAACTGTCTACGAAAATTTCTTGACAAAAACCAACTCATTGCAAATAATCAATACGGATTTCGGACAAGTCTATCTACAGAAGATGCAGTTCTGGATTTCACCCAGCAAGTTGCCTCAAACCTAGACAAGAAATCGAAATGCCTATAAGGTATATTCCTAGACCTTTCGAAAGCTTTTGACACAGTCTCTGTTCCCAAACTCATCACGAAGCTGGAAAATATCGGTGTGCGTGGAATGCCTCTGGAAATTTTCAAAGATTACCTAAAAAACCGTAAGCAATGTATTAGAATTGATACTTACTTAAGTGATGAGTTTCTCGTGTCCTATGGTGTTCCCCAGGGTGGGATCCTCTCCCCGACACTATTCCAGATCTATGTCAATGATCTCTGCCGACTGAGTCTCCCAAACGGTAGAATTTATGCTTACGCGGACGACACCGCAATTCTTGTAGATGGAAACACCTGGGACATTGTGAAAACAAATGCGGAGATGGCTATGGTTGATGTTATGGAGTGGCTAAACTCGAACCTTCTTACTCTAAATCTACAAAAAACGACGTATATTCTTTTTGCTATAAGACGTAACGCTAAACCATCTCCTTCTTTTGGTATCACTGCTCATTCCTGCACAAATCCACCCACCCACTGCACTTGTCCTCCTCTTGCAAGATCCGAAAGTGTTAAATACCTTGGAGTACGGATAGACGACGGACTGAGATGGGACCAACAAATCGACACCGTCACCACCAGAACATTACGTCTCATACATATATTTAAGTCTCTCACCCTCTTACTAATAAACGCGGAATAAAGTTATACCAGGTATAACTAAGGTATACCCATACATTTTCATATGTTTATACCTGGTATAACTTTATTCTGCGTTTATTTGTAAGAGGGTCAGAGTATCCGCCAACCAAAAAGTCCTTAAGATGGTGTACCAGGCACTATGCCAATCAATTATTGGGTATTGTATAGTAGCGTGGGGCGGGGCCGCAAAAGCTAACTTTCTGAGGGTGGAGATAGCACAGAGAGCTATACTTAAAGTCATGATGAAAAAGCCCTACAGGTATCCTACGACTGAACTGTTCTCTGAATGTAAAGTACTTACGGTTCGTCAGCTTAATGTGCTAAATTCCACCCTTAGAAAGCATGCCGACCTCCCACCCCCTATTCCAAATAAGCGCACGTACCTTCCACCAAGTATCCAACACAAGACCTCTTTCGCTAAACATCAATATTATATCCTAAGTACTCATATTTATATAAACATTAACAAACAACTCAATATTATAAATCTAAACTCACATGCACTAAAGTCTAAAGTAACAGAATGGCTGCTCCTTAAGGATTACTCTTACACGGAGTCTTTACTTACCTATCTTGTGTAAAACACCCATACACAAACCTTCTTACCATCAACACTCGCACACACGCACAGCACTCATACACACAAACACACGACACACACACAAACACACACACTTATACCTACATACAATTTTAGTTTTGTATTCCATACAGTAGAATGACACAGTCCACTTGAGATAAGTTTTTTGTTGGTCATCGTAAACCTTGACCGTAAACTAAACTACCTCTTAAAATACAGGTATACCCTAGTTTAAGAGGTAGAGTATTATTGTACAGAATTTGCAACATAAACTATAAAATTATTGTAAGACTAAAAGCTTATGTTTTATACCAAATATCAAACTGTATTTCAAACTCTGTATGTTTTTTGATAAATAAAGATATATTATTATTATTTCGTAAAAAAACATTACTGAAACATTTGTATATACCGAGAATTCAACGATGATAACTTTCTCTCGCTCGTTCAGCAGGACCACAACTTTAAATGCTGATTCAAAGTTTTAGGAGCCTGTCGCCTTCCTCAAACCTACATAGAAAATTCACATCACATGACACATCATCAGCCTTTTAATGTGCCCACTGCTGGGACACAGGCCTCCTCTCAAAGAGGGAGTGTGCTATAATCCACCACGCGGGCCCAGTGTGGATTGGTAGATGACACATGTCTTTGAATTTTTGGTTCTAGGACATGCCGGTTTCCTCACGATGTTTTTCTTCATCGAGAGCAGTGGTGATGAAATAAATTACTACTCCTAAATAAGTTTTTTCAGCGCTCGTGGTGGTCCAGCTGAATGGAGCGTGACTACCACAGGACCACCTTCAAAGTCGAAAATACTAAGGTACCAATTTTGTTGTTCGAGTAATATTACTATTATAATAAATAGTTATACCATAGTTGCCTGTATGATGTTAAACTACAAGAAATGCGTATACATATATGCGTAAAAAATGTTATTGAAACTGTCACCCGCACCATGCTTCAGCGCAAAGAGAACTCAACAAAGTGAACATTTTTCAACAAGACACTGACTTTATCTTGATCTTTGGTTTAGGGTCAAAGCACACTCGAGTCGCAGCGAAGCGACGCGTAATAACATATTGTCTCGGATATGCAAACACACTAGTCTTCATGCGTATGTACCTAAGTAGTAGTGCAGAATTTGCAGTTGAGTTCTTGTCACCGTCACTGCCAAAGATGCACTATAATTCGGTCGAATCCTTGATAGGAATGTAAGCATTCTCGTTGTGAAAATAGGGGTCAATATGCTATTTACATTTTTACACTGATGCGCCGATTCGCTTCGCCTCTTGTCTGAGTGTGCTTTGACCCTTAGAACAAATCCTCCAAGTTATTTGAGTATATTCAAGACTTTATCAGTAAAATCAGAAGCTCGTATGCATCAAAACCTCGCCATCCGTATATGTTGCCGAGATCTTGGTCTCCATTATTGGGATACGGATACAAGGACGAGGAAGCACAATTAAACAAAAAGCTCATTCAAATGTTTCTTTATTCAGATATATTTACATAAAATAATTAAGTATTGAGATAATTCACATAATGCAATTTAATATTAGACAATAATTTAGATTTACAATGAAATAATAACATAGTTTATAGAACAGTAGCTGGATACAAGGATGGGTGGGTAATATGTCATTAAAAACATTGGTTATTGTAAGCAGTGCCAATGCCTAGTGTATTAGTGATCTAAATGCTTGGGTAGTGTGGAGAATCACCTCAAGAAAGGACGTGATTATGTGTGAAATATTTTTTGGATAACATTGTCCTTGGCCCTATACTCAAGCATATTTGAAATGTTATTTCGAATAACTTTTCTGATCATAATGCACTTTGCTTCTAGTAAAATGCATGTTATGATTTTGTACACGCGTATGATTTTGCGCGTATTTGATCAAAGAATGACTGATGATCGGTTCCTGATATGTTTTCTATAAGTCCATAATGGCCAGAAAAGTTGTGAAAATCGTAAAATATCTTATGGATAATCTCAGATCGAAAGCTAAGTGCCAAAACTCATACATCGCAACAGTTATAGTGAAAAAATAATTAAATTTTGAATAAAACAAGCGTACTTTTAATATAAAATGCATTTTAAATATCAATTTTAGCAAAATCTACGTTCCTAAACCCGTTGCGTATTGTTTTAGGGATTTATTTAAATACATTTTTTATATAATCTTATCCTAGCGTATGTCTCGATCAACAAATTTATTGAGATATACAATTTATTAGGTTATACAACGCCAATTATTACTTTACGTATTCTCGATAATAATTTTATAAATACCAATTGACAAAGGTAAATGCTGTGTAGTGATGTGTCGAGTTTTATCGATAATTATTTGTACAGCTAGCGAGTTATCGATACTACCGATATGAGATTGGTTCAGTGTTTAAAATCAACGGAATGTAGGTGTAATACTTAGGATTTGAAATTACTGGAATATAATAAGGAATAAATCCTTACACAAAGACAAGATTCGGTAACTCGAAAAAATTTTCGTTGATCTGTAGATAGGTAATGCCGTCATTTTGAAAAGGTATAAACAGCAATCTTCGGTTTTCAAATAAGCGGATGTTAAACAAAATTTGTTCACAATACGTTTACATTAATATACACAATTATATAAAAAAGCAATATACATTCAGTTCTTTCTGGTGCATATTAGTTTTAAAACTAGAATTTTTCAAATAGAACGTACTATAATATCGATATAGTGGACAACACTATTCATATCAAAACGTGGTAATACTAATTTTGTTGGCATACTTTCTTAAATTCAAAAACAATATTTTATAACATTTTAGTTATAAAGAATTGTTTTTAATGCAAGAATTTATTCAGTTGAGATAATTTAGAAAATAATATAAAATATACTAATCAGTTGAAAATCTACACACTTCTATAAAATAGTCATTACTTTTATTTTTTAAATGCTTTTCGAATACTTTCAAGTATTTTTTTTCAATTGGTGTTTTCTTTAAGTAGCCACTTTTACAACTGTTTCGGCGGTATAATTTAATTTAAATATATTTCGATACAAATATCTTTGGATAACACATATTTCATCGATGTTTATATAAAAAAAATACAAAAGGGAATAATAATTATGTGTACAACTGAAGATAAAGGGCGCCACGATAGGTAAGGGTACTGCAACTCTCATTTAGTTTTCAGACCAATAGAAATTTTATAAATAATTTTAGTCCAAAACGATTTACTAACCTTACAACCGAACATTTCATCGAGATTCTTTTTAGCTTCATAATATTTTTCTGGATACACATAACCTTGACCTATCTTATTGGGCAGCCCACAGACACAAAACAATAAAAAAACTAACCTATAAAAATCTCATTTGTCTAAGTCCAACTAGTTTATTCTTAAAAATACAATGAAGACGAATCCAAGTCACGATAATACATTACGGTCGTAAATAAACAAAAAAAAGAGACTAGATTGTTAAAAAAATTAACAATTATTACAAAAAAATTGCTTATTGTTAAGGGTGAATAATCACAAAATAATTATGAGATTTGTTACAAAATATTGGGTTAATATCTAGCGCTAAACGTATAGAAATGTCGATAGGTAAAAATAACTGCGGACTTAAGTATACAATTGACAGTTTTAACCACCAGTTAATGTAACGACCAAATATATTTGAAACATGTATTTTTAATGGCTTTTAACCAGAACATATTTTAACCCTCGTAAATTTTACAACTACCCTCAACTATCGACATTTCATAAGACAATCAATAAACTTCATTTTACACACAAAGCATTAAAATAAAGCGATATTTTCACGTTTATAAATAATTAACTTAAAACATTAAATGTGACGATTATTTTGGTAATATACTTTATAACTTCATTAAAAATGGAAATAATCACATTATTTTATTAATATACAAACCTTATGTGTATAGTATACATGTCTAGCGAAAAGGTTAGAAATAATATTTTATTATTATAATTAAATCGATACCAAGACATATCGTACTGTGTTTTTTTTTAATCTCGATACATCGTCACATCGATAAATGGTGACGTTTTTTTATGGATATTCAAAACCATCGTATCTGACACAATAGGATACTTATTGTGTTTATCGACAGTCGATTATAATAAGCGATTAAACGACGAATAATCGATATGTTCGATACCGATACGAACAGGTAACGAAATCTAGTGATTCTTCTATTTTGTTCCGCTGTGGGATTATCTACCTACCTACCTATACAGGAATGGCAGTGTTTATTTTAGTTAAGTATTTTATTGTGAATATTATTTAAAAGTGCCTGCAAATTTAGTCGACCTACTCATAATATAAACTTGTCATGACTTTTTCGAAAATATTAGTCCACAATAGCAGAGGACAGACGTGAGTGGAAAAGGAAGATGGAGGCTCTAGCCCAACAGTGGGGTTAATATGATAAGATCAGATTAGATGAATACCTAACACAGAATCTTATGAAAATACGAATCTTAGAAGATTTATTTATTTATAACTTCCAGCACACAAATGTACAGAGGCGGACTTAATGCCATAGATTCAAATAGACCCAAGCTTTTTTTTTAATCATGGTGACTGGCCACTTTCAAATAATTTTCACAATAATACTAAAGACATTTGGCTTTAACAATTTGAATTAACCACACATAATTTATTTTAATCATTTTGTTTGGGACATCACATATTTATAAAATTGTTCATGTTTTTTTATTATAAATTCAATATAACTTATAAACCTTTCTGGTTTTACTTCGGCGGTCTGTTACGTCATCAAAATGGCGTATGGAGTATTAAAAATAAAAGCAATTAAATACAATTTGGTTAATAAAATCTTACAACTATTTATTTATTTATATTATTATAGTTTGATTGTCAGTGGATGGTAGGTTATTTAAGATTTTACGAAAAAAATCTTTTATAAGATTTTCATATATTGTAGTGTGTTTTCAGAATTAATATTTTACGTTTGACACTTTTAATTACAGGCAATGAGACTGCAAGTAGTTTTGTATTACACTATGTTATTTTTGTTGTATTCGTCAAATAAAGTCATATTTTTGCCATTTATTCATCTTTTCTTTAAATCTTAACATGAAGTTCGCTAAATTCTGAAGTAGACCTCGATATATATGCGTTTTTGCCACTGAAAATACCTATTTTGCATATTACCGGTCAAATAAACTACATCCACTGACAAGCAACGCCTTACGTACGCAGATATAAAATGCGTAGTGTTAGGAGGAATCTAATTGACCTACAAGCCACATTGGGTCTATATACCTAGAACTGGGTACACACTGACCATATTAGCTAAGAAATAATGTTTTAGAACCATTTTCAGTTAGAAATGGGAAGAGACTTCAATAAATTAAATGTCATAAGAATTTATTACTAAATTTTCATAAGAGAAAATAAATTATCGTCATGAAACGATAAAAATATTATGTTGAATAATTAAAACCATTACCCTCTTTTTGGGACAGTCGGGTAAAAAGGTGACGACAGAAGAATTTTAGTGGCAAAAAGGTCAAGATTATTTACAATTTCATAGCAAGATTTTCACCACTTAAAAATGGCCCAAAAAATGATGCAATAAATAATATCATACTTAATATCAATAAAAAAAAACTTGTCGAGGAAAATTCCTAGATTTTTCCAGTGCCTAATATTCAGTCAGTGTGCACATAGCTTAATAATTACTATTTAAATTTGTTATTATCGTTTAATGGAAGGTTTAGTATTATGTGTCATGCAGAAAACCATTACATTTAATTATTATTTCGTTTCTGATAAATAATTTAATAACATTGCAAAATAAATCTTCCATAGAATTCTTTTAGGAACCAAATATATTGATAATAATTAATTCATTCATTTAATAAACGCGCTTATGTTTATGATGGATATAATTAACATTTTTTTAGGTCATAATTACATATTTATTTGAACACTGATGGATACGGCTACGTATCCACTTCGCATAAAAAGTCAAAATATTTAAGAAAGTACCTTGGGCAAACCGCCTAATCTGGCATATATTTTCACTACAATACCTACGAGTTATTTTCGTATAACTGATAAAATCACGAAAATCGCAAATAAAAATCAATTTACCGTTTAACGACTCTCAAAAACCATTCGTAATATCTATCATAAACACAAGCGCCCACATAATATACTTAAAGCATAGGCTGCTACGCAACAATGAACTCTGTGATAACGACATACGGCGTACAATCGTCCGCGCCTGTCCCGGTCGCAAATGATAAATACTTAACAAAAGCAAGCGTAGAAGCGGGACATGTCTAGTGTCCACGATGAGTTCATTTGGCTTCTGTAAGAAAAGAAAAACTCTTTTGGTGAGAAGGTAATAACTAATCACTGATTTAAAAAAAAAGGGGTAAAACAGGACCCTAATACTAAAACTCCACTGTCCGTCTGTCTGTCTGTCACCAGGCTGTATCACATGAACCTTGATAGCTAGACAGTTGAAATTTTCAGATGTATTTCTGCTGCCGCTATAACAACAAATAAAATAAATATTTAAGTGGGGTTCCCATACAAGAAACGTGATTTTCTTGCCGTTTTTTTGCGATAATGGTACGTAACCCTTCGTGTGCGAGCCCGACTCGCACTTGGCCGGCTTTTTATTTCGTAGACTAAACTGACATTTGACACTGGGGGTTGCTACTTTATCGTTACATAAAAATTGTGTCGTATCCTGAGTGAACCAAAGTTGATCCAAAATCAAAGCAGATCGAAAATGGAACTATGACACGGCAAAAAATCGGCCCTTATTTAATTTCAACTCATTTATGTCAGACTTCATTCTATCAATCGCATTAATTTTATTGTTGATTTCTTATTTATTACAATAAAAGTTTATGTACTGTGTGTATAAACACTGTTATATTTAAATATATTACGTTTATATTCATAAAACATGTATTTACACCAATAAGTAAAATTAAATCGATTTGACGAATCACTTATAATTGAGACATACCTACAAAACTATGCTCTGCGCTTACAACATTTAAAAAAAAGGTCATTGACAGCTATCAGTTTAGTCTACGAAATAAAAAATCACAATATACGTAGCTTTTCATGTGACTTTAGAATAGAATATACTTTATTGTACACCATAAAATTATACACATTTACAGGAAAAACTTATCTGTACGGGTACAAAGGCGGTCTTTTGTCTTTACACAGTTTTCCTAATTAGTACCGATTAAAATCGATTATCTGTGGGCGTCTGCGGTTTCAAGACTCACGGTCTGCAATCGTTATGGTGTTTTAGCAATTCGGCATTCCAGTAGTCGCCAATCTTATCGCCTGGGCATGGCTAGGCTTTCCGATGCGCAAGGCACGGATCGCTGCTGTTTTTGTATGAAATTTACAACTGCGCAGCCATTGTAGCCAACTTGAGAGCGGCCTAGAAGAGAGTACTGTAAATCTCTTGTAAAACTAGGGTGGGCATCATTTTTATTCAGAATCATAAGCACCCAAGGCCAAATCAAATTGCGCTAGCAGGGTGTACTTCAAGTCGTCTGTCACCTGAATATCATAAGGTCGTCGATAGTATCCCATTCCCTAAATCGTTGATAACCTTCAGATATTTCAACATAAACTTGCTATTTGATGCAACTGTATTTTGTATTCTGTGTGTTACTATGTTGATCGTCATGTTCGACATCGTCATATAGTGAACCTTTGTATGGCAAGGACACAGATAATATAATACTAGCATACAGATGCCTCATCCCATACAAAGAATCTGTGCCGACGTAACTAGCGTTTTTTATCTAATTAGGATTTGATTTTTTGTAAATCGATCGCGTTCGGTTCCGTTCCACGGCGATAGATAGATCACCATCTATATCCGTGAAACGGAACCGAACGCGATCGATGTACAAAAAATAATCAGTATAATCAGTACAGTACGTCGACACGGTTTCTATGTATGGGATGAGACACCACTGGCAAGGTTTAACTGTGTTAAACGTCCTGTTACTGTTGAAGAAGACTTCAAAGAATATATACAGGGATTTAACCGGTTCAGTGCCATAATTAATGAAACAGTTAAATAAGCCATTGCTGTCTCGCGTGGATCCACGTTTCGGGCACTCAAGTAGTTATCTAAACACTGCCCGTTTATCTTGATTGTTTAATAGGTTCATATTACCAAATACATACCATCAAGGATCCATGGGATGCGGCGGGGAGGCTCCGCAGCTACTATCCTCGGAGTGCAGTCCGTCGCCCATGTCCGTGCCCACCTGTCCCGGGACATACTGTGTTATGGTCAGTATACGGTGAAAATAAACATAAAAATAGGATAAAGAATAACACGGGCCAACAGAAATAGTTTAAAATTAAACAGTGAAAAATGAAACGATGAGTGTCTTGGAATTTCGTTATTGTTTTTGCATTTCCTTCTGTAAGCAACTCGCATACGAGCTAAATTATAATACTCACAACGGATCTTTGTGTCTCTGAAGTTGGCTCTGTCAACTATTGCGCACGAAACAGATTAACTGCATAGAGTAAGCGAGATAGGATGATGCGACAAACGTATGCGAGAGAAAGAGTCAGTTATACAATGCTATTTTCACTTTCAATATTGACACAAAAATAGCTACTGCGCAGGCTCTTGCAGCCAATTCAGAGACACAAAGATCCGTTGTGAGTATTATACATTGTGGGACACACAGACATAAATCTAACTAGATAACGCAAGTCCCTCATATGAAAAACAAGCGTGACACTTTTTCACGCATTTTTTTTTTTTTTTTTTTTTATTTATCTGTAGGCTCGCGTTTGACCACTACCTCGCCTGATGGTAAGTGATGATGTGGTCGACGGTGAAGCACGCTTGCCTAGAAGTAACCTATTCACTCTTGACTTAAAAAAACTTTAAAAACTTTACTTACTAATGAAAGAAAACATTTCCAATGCCTCGGCCAACTTTTTCTATACAGTCTTTACAGCTCAATATGATATAAAAGGCAATTTTAAAGATTTCGGTGGATTTCCGGTGCCGATAGTGCTAAATGAAAATCTCAGATTACGATCATTGATCGTAATTTTACTTCGTTTTTTAGCAAGCGAAGTACATACAATCGCGTCATCTAGTTAGATTTATATCTGTGTAGGGAGATGATTGACCGATTGATCACATCTTAGTACCCCGCAACGTAATGTAACTTACAAGCGAGCTAGTTGCAGGTGGATATATGGCCACAGATCGCACAACAAAATTAATCAAGAAAAGGTAGCGGATGTGTAAAAACTTAATTTAGACGTTTCTTGTACACAGCAAGGAACGCTTCGTAGGCAGCGTCAATAATAATGTATTATTATAGTAGGTTTTAAACCAATGCTGGCTCTAGAAGTGGCCGAAAACGCGTCTCAGGTACTTAGTGGGATTTCTCCACAGAAATAAAAGGGTTAGGTTAGTTCATTACCTTCAGCACATCATGCAGCGAGCTCATACTGCCTAAACTCAGCGGTGTGATGGACCGCTCCAGCAGTAAGGAGCCACTGCCCTGTGAGCCGCCCCCTATGGAGCGGTCCATGGGCCGGTGCGACAGGGGCGGGGACGGGGGAGCTTCGCCCGGGGCGTCGCGCCGCACGCCACTGCGCCACGAACCTGTACGAGAGAAAAGTTACTTATTTTAAATGTCAAATATTGTAATTCTAGGCATGTAACTTGGCAAGGTTTTGGCGTAGTGGGGGTAAGGAACTGACCAACCGCCATAAAGCGCGAACGGAACGTGGACGCGACACGATTGGTCAGTCGATCCTTGTGTCAACTGACCAACCAATCGCGCGCTCGGAACGATGCTAAACGTTCCCTGCGTCCCGCTTGGTAACCAAGACCAAGACCTAAAAACTACTTGTGTGCTTCTAACGACTACTATACACCTAATCAGGCGTTGAAAAAAAAAGAAAAGATTTCTAAAATCTTAATCAATATTAATAGTAAATTAAATCCAAAAGAAGTTACTACCCCTTTATCAACATACCTCTTTTGTATGACAAAAAATCTACATTTGTTCTCGATACTGATAACTGGCATTAGTAAAATCAGACCTTGGACAATACAAGTGTGACTGCTGACTTAAGCTCTGGGTTTGATCTTCGAATTCAGCAATATTGTTGATTTTAAACAAATTGGATAGTTGACAAAGAAATATCTATAAGATAACCTACAAGTATTTTTTATTATACCACGTAAAAAAAATACGACGATATAGTGCGTTGAAATATCGTGTGACGTCACGGTGTGCTACATTTTATACTGGCAAAGTGACGTCACAAGCCCCCACTCCTGAACTTTTATGCGCTTTAAATAGAATTATCACTTTCTACCCAGGAAACTTCCCTATTGTCTCAAAAATTGGTAAATGACAATAGGCAATGGCCATTATAAAGCTTATTACTTTCTAGACAGACAGGTAATTACTTAGCGTAAATAACTTTTACTTACCATTATAGGATCCGGTACCGTGTGATATCGTTAACGGTGACGTCCGTTTACTGCTTTCTCGACTGCTGTACATCTGAAAACACAAAGACAATTTTAAATATCATTTTTAAGCGTAATAAAATGTATTTCTTGTATAAATGGACCCAGTGCGCAGTACCCATAACCGGCGTGTGTGTATGACTAGATGTATGAATGTGTGTGAAGCAAAAGAAGTATGTAAGGATCGTAGCAGGTGGCGTTCTGTAGTTTCTGCCTAGAATTTGTGCTGAACACCACTTGAAATTAATTTTTGCTTTGCTTTTTGCTTTTAAAAAAACGTTGCCCCACACTAGGAATTTCTTCCAGTAACGTGGGTGCGTTTACAAACACTCACATATGCAAGACACACAGAACCGGAACAACTATCTGTAGGCCATAAAAATATTTGTTCCGTGCGGGAATCGAACCCGCGACACGCAGCGCAGCAGCCGATTGCTCAACCGCTACGCCAACCGTGTCGACAAATTGACTTTTACACAATAGAACTACTAAAAAATCTGCAGACTTTGCAGTATAATAATTAATAGTAAAATGTATATTCCTGGCGAGCGTTTGTTACAGCTATTAGTACTTCATTGTATTTTGGTGACTAACTCATACCACAGATAATATAATATTAGCATACAGATGCCTCATCCCATACAAAGAAATCGTGCCGACGTAACTAGCGTTTTTCGTCTGATTAATCTTGTTATTCTTGTAAGGACATCAATCGCGTTCGATCTCGTTTCACGGCAATAGATGGTGTTAGCAGCGACTTGCAGATAAAAGGGTTAACTAGGTTCGTGAATATTTTTACTTAAAATACAGTGAAGGTTACTTTTATAGTATTTTTGCACGTTTTTACAGTTTTTCCACTAAAATGTATTACAATGCAAATTTTTACAATCGAGTGGAATGCCTCAGAAATTAAAAAATGCACCATCTATTGGCATCAATTTTAAATGATCCGTCCAAATAATCTTTGAAATGTGAATTAAGAGCCCAATATTCCATATATTTGTACTTAGGAGAGTTGATTAAACAAGAACATACAATTTTTATGTTAAATTCCAGAAAATGATAATTTTACACACAATTCTATTAAATTGTGTGTACATGTCGCGCCATCTAGTGAGATTTATTTGAACCAAATTTTCTTTCTTAGCAATGAGACCCCGTGCTCATACGTAATTCTTACCGTTGGATGTTCATCTGCAGTCTCCACAGTGGTGGGTAAATCTAGCAATCGCTGTGAGCGGATGCCGTCGCCGGGACCCATGTGCGATAGATGTGCAAAGTTTGTTGGTGCTGATATTAGCCGTGACCGTCGCTCTGATCTGTAAACCATGAATATTATATTAGATCACCATGAAGGACCTGTGCGAGGCCAGCGCTAGGGCTGTCGACGTTGCTGAGTTCTGGTCGAAGCACAAAATCTAAATTAAAAACAAAAAAATTGGAATCATCGACACGATGAAGAAGAAGAAGATATTAGATCGACACAACTTTATTAATAGGGATGTTTCCTAGGTAGAAAAATGATAATTCTATTTAGTCCGTCAGTGAGATTATCTAATAATATTGGACCCGTATTTTTTTTTTGCTTTAAAAAAATAAAAAAATTACAAAGTTATTGCGCATCAAAGTTTAGGAGTGGGGGCTTGTGCCGTCACTAAGGCAGTATAAAATGTACTAGCGGTGTGACGTTACACGATATTTCAATTCATTATATCGGCGTCACTTAATGTTTAAGTGTCAAAAGAAATAATACGTGTGCAATATTTTTTATTAATCTGCCTGACGGACCAAAAACTAATTTTCAGTAAACTGCCCTATTCCGACGACTCACTTGTTCGTACAAACATCATATAATCTTCCCACTGCTGCGACATAGACCTTCTCCCTGTAAGAGAGAGTGACTGGACCCACCAAACAATCCACCACTCCAAGTGTTGGGCAATATTAAAAAAAAGAAATGTGTCTTTGAACTTATGAAATAATTAATAATATTTAGCAATTTGCCCGAAATAGCCTTCCCACCATTTTTGTTTCTTATGAAAAGCATTGGTACCAGTGGCATTAGGGGCATTAATATGAAACACTTTTGACAACATGATTCTGAATATTGATAAAAATAATACTTACAATCTATTGTGTGCTTCAATCGCTTGATGTGATTGTTCCCGCACTGAAAACCTTCTCTTATTGCCCCATAGTGACGTGTCTACTGCGATAGGAGGGTCGGACGCTCGTGGATCTGAAAAATTTACAGGTGTCATACATTTTAATATATTGTTAAAAGATAGGGCAACGCTATCTAGTGACGAGAGGAAGAACTAGTAGTACATAGTAGCGCCATCTAGTATTGAATATCGAACAGTGGTGGTCCAGTGGTAACGGAAGCTGGCGCTGGTGGGTTCGAACCCAGGCAGGCGCTTTACTTTGTGTAAATTATTTTCATCACCACAGCTCTCAAAACGGTGAAGGAAATCATCGTGAGGAAACTGGAATTTCTTAAAACAAAAAAAAAAACAAAGACATGTGACATCCACCCAATTACATCCAATTACAATCCAACAATAAGAAAGACCTCCTATCAGCGACCACACAGCCTCTAGACGCCTAATAACAGGCGAGCGATGTCTGTCAACACATATGACTAAAAGATAATATACTGGTAATACAGGTCGCCACTCGACAATTTCGAATTAGTAGCGACCACTTCTGAGCCGATAACATTTCCGCGTCAGTCAATAAAAAATTGATGAAATAAATATTATAATGGGCTCTCACGGAACAGAAAAAACAGTGGAAACGCAAAGTAGGCGTGGCACGCGTGTCACTAATAAGCGCTTCCACGCCAAATTGATTCCAGTCGTGTTCTAACATCGCGTCGAGTTGGTAGTCTCGCGACAAATGTATTTTTCCGTAACTAGGCCGTTTTGTTCCATTTTGGAGTGCAAAAATGATAGTAGGAGAAAGAAACTTAAATATGGAGTTGTTTCGTATCATCGCATAGAACGATTTTATTTGTTTTCTAATAAAACATTAGTAAATTTCAAATTACTAATAATTTAATAGAATGTTAGTTAAAATTAACCTTACACGATTAACATATAATTTATATTGGATTGAACGTATTCACTATTTCGTTCTCGAAAGTTCTTCGCTACTCAATTAGGGATGTAGTCGTGTCGGGTATTGATTTTATAGATAGATATCGATAAAAGAAAATAGGAATCTATATTTTCTTTTATATGCAAACAGTAATTGATTTTTATACATATAATATTTTATTTTTAAATAACCGTCATTCATCCTACATTTTTACTGATCTTCAAAATAGTTTTATTTTTTCGAATTAAAATATCGGGTATCTATCGATATCGACAATGTAATTAAAAATGTAATGTTACTTCCTTGGTTGAGTAGCAGTTGATTACGATCTATCACACGAATGTCAACCTTACGGCAAACCCAATAAAGTTTATAATTGCAACCACTGAGAATACCGCCATCTATGGGTGGGTAGCGGCATTTACTTGGCAATCGAATCTAGTTTGACTTTAGATTACAAAACGTCGTAAATACTTTCTACACTAACGCAAAATAAAGCCTATATAAAGAGTGTGAAGATTGATTACCAGATGTAGGATCTCTGACTTATGCTAGTTTTAACTAAAATTAAAACGACAAATCAAACGATCGGCTTATTTGTAGTGCATTATATGATTATTAGTTTATTTGTGTGAGTTTGGCGACAACAGTTCCCATAGTAACTTTCCTGCATTGCACTTCCACTGTTTTTCTGTTCCGTGTGGGCTCTTGTACAATACGTTGGTATGGTAACAACAACAGCCAGACTTCGAGTTTCCGGAAAAATGGTATAACATTTCATTGATAAGTTAATAGTTACATAAAAATAATTAGATTTATTTTCTGATATTATTTATCGGAGTTCATATTATACTGGTCAGGTTTGTAGGTGAAAACGCCCACCGCATGTTTGCGTCTCTGCCTTTTTAAAGTATTTTTTTTTGCTAACCCTTCTCCTCTATAATTTCGTAAACAAAACTAGTGATGCACCATATCATATGACCAAATCCGTTATCGATAAAACTAGAAACCTTACAAATAAAGACATTAAATTAAATAGTTTATTAATTGTGAAACGATTTTTTGATTACCTACGTTTTTTACTAATATTTAATATTACTTACTATATTTAAGAACCAACCACCGAAAAAACTATGTAACCTTTAGAATTTAGTTCTTTTTTTAGTTTTAACATTTTATGTTATTACTAAAATGTTAAAACGCCGTATAATTAATACAAAAAGTTAAAAAAATAAAAAAGTACAAATACATACAAAAATATCGATACCTTCCTGGTTTATTTAAACCTGTTCCACCCTTAATGTGGCGTATGACCCTGGTAAGGGACCAATCAGAGCTCAGTTGTCCCGTTCCTCATACCTCAGCTAGTTGACAGAATTGTTTTGATGTATTAGATTAGATCAAGCATTAGGCGTCTAGTGGCTGTGTAGTCGATTCCTCCTATCTATGAGGAGAAGGCTGTAATCCACCATGCAGGCACTGAGTGGGTTTGTGAATGTAACATGGCTTCGAATGTTGTTCGGCCCTAACACATTTGTTGTTTCCTCACGATGTTTTCTTTAACCATTTTGAGAACATTTGTGATGTTGTTGTGGGGAGAAATTTCTTAACATTTTCACAGGTTAGATACAATAGGTGATCTATGATCTATGTACATATGTATATAAAAGAGAAAGTATGTATGTATGTTCCTTATAGACTCCGAAACGGCTGGACCGATTTCAAATATTCTTTCACTGTTGGGAAGCTACACTATCCCCGGGTGGCATAGACTATTTTTTAACCCTGTATTCCCATGGGAACGGGAACTCTTTCCGCTAGTTTACATTTACTTACGTGTTAATAACGGTCTTAGGTACACAATGAAGGGCGCTGCGTCCGTAGAGAATGGAAAACCGTTGCCAACGCCTCCGCTCACGCAACATATCCAGCCCGTCTCGTCTAAAGGCCGGGCGTTTGCTGGAATATGGACATAGTATTTGGTAAATTCATGTTGACAAGATATTTAAATAAGTCAAGTAGCTAAATGCGGCAAATCTAAGGAAATCAGTGGCAAAATGGCTATATATGGAGTATGGCCCGGCTTAAAATGGTGTGCTGGCTGACGGATGCGCCAGCACATAAAAAAAAGCGAATTTTAACTAAGTATTTAATTAAACTAAAGTATTTAAGGACCTAAATCGCATGACATGAGTCACAAAACCATCTACTGAACTGCGATTGTGATCTTTATGCGGCTAGCTGTTGTAAAATTGTAGGTCAAAACTGCATGGTTGTTAGTAGAAGCTTTGTGGGAATCTGAATTTAGAAGACTTCCCTTTGAATATCTTGCGATTTTGGTTACAGAATGTAGAAACGAGATTGTAGTAGTAATTTAGGAGACATTGCAGTAATTTATAGTATGAATGTTTATTTATTTACTTACGTATATTCATTGTTTGCACCCAGTCACCAGTCTCAATGTCATACACGTCAATATGCGTCGCCGTGAATATTAGTAGGTGCGTGTCGTTGATTGCTGCAAAGAAACATAGAACTTCGAAATCAACAGAACAGCAATACATTACATTACTCGCCTAACGCACATTAAAGCGAATTTCACAGAATGTGTTCATTGTTTGTATTTCGTCAAATACTGATGTTTCGGGGTCTCAACGCTAACAAAGAAATTTTGGTTCAAATAAATGTCACAAGATGGCGCGATATACATCGAGTTGTTGTTGTAGTTGTTTTTACGGTTGGCGCAGTGGTTGAGCGATTGACTGCTGCGCTGCGTGTCGCGGGTTCGATTCCCGCACGGAAAAAAAAAAATTGTATGACCTACAGATAGTTGTTCCGGCTCTGGGTGTTGTGTATGTGAGTTTATATGTTTGTAAACGCACCCACGATACTGGCAGAAATTCCTAGTGTGGGGCAACGTTTTTTTTTTTAAAAAGAAGGAAAGAAAAGAAATAAATTGTGTGTAAAATTGACATTTTCTAGAATTGATCATAACAATTGTATGTTCTTTTTTAATCAACTCTCCTTAGCACAAAATTATAGGATATTGGGCTCTAAATTCACATTTCAAAGATTATTTGAACGGATAATTTAAAATTGATGCCAATAGATGCCGCGGTTTTAAATTTCTGAGGCATGCCACTCGATTTTTAAATTTGTAATGTAACAGATTTTGGTGCAATGAAACTGTATAAAAGTGCAAAAAAAATACTATAAAACAAATCGTCACTGAATTTAAAGTATTAAATAGTCACGACCAGAGAAAACGCTTTTGCTTGCAAGTCGCTGCTAACACTATATCGGTGGAACGGAACCGAAAGCGATCGAAGTACTTATAAAAATAATCATCTAAATCAGACGAAAAATGCTAGTTACGTCGGCACGGTTTCTTTGTATGGGATGAGGCATCTGTACGCTAGTATTATATTATAATCTGTGGCTGCAATCAATAAACCTAGAAGTCGACCCCAACACATTATGAGATTGAGAACAAGCTGAAACAGATGATGATGATGTTATTTACCGTGGTGCTGGGGATGCGCAGTGTACATCAACTCAGTGTCTCTCGCGCGGTGTCCGTTCCTGTCCACGTATAACGCCAGCGAGTTGAACACCAGCAGCGTGTCTCCAGACCCTGGCACTGGTGCGGCTCCTAAAGGCCGCGCGCCAGAATGCGACAGGAATAGATTCACTTGGTTCTCTGGGTGCACTAGTGCTAGAAATTAATAAAGTATTGGTTAAACATCTTTATACTTAAGTTATTGTTTAAGGCTTTATTTAAAAAATATCGACACTGTTAAGGACGCTGTTACATTTTCGACGAACTCAAATTTAGGTATCTAATCGCACACAGCAACATTACGCGTACGCACACATTGAAACTACTGAGCGCTCGATTTTATACATCACGGAAACAATCTTGGTCCTTGATTTTATTTTTGAATTTTATTGTTTTTATTAAGTTGATTCAGGAAGGTTAGTTGGCACTTTGAAAATGCATTTGATAACTGTTACAAACCGTCGTCGTAAAAAGTAGGTTATTATTTTCAACCGACTTCAAAAAAAGGAGATGCTCTATCTATTCGGCCAAACTACTTATCCGATACTTATCGGGTTTTCATCGATAAATGTATGTGGTGGTATTTTCAGGGAAGGTTTTATTGTATAATATATTAGGATCTGTTAAAGATCTTCGGAGATAGACAATGGAACTCTTTAATAACAAACAGCAAATGACCTGCGATTACTGTGATCGTGTTTATGTTTTGTTTTAACCATACCATAATAAATCATCACGCTTGTACGGTTTTAGGGGGTAAACAGATGTATTTAGTATACCCAATATGGGGTACCTACAAAAATTTAAAAGAGAAAAATAATAGGTTTCCTGTGACGAAAAACAATAGGTACCGACACCGACTTCCGAAAAGAATTTTATTTTTCACTTTGTTGTAGTAAGTAGGTATTTTAAAAACCGGCCAAGTGCGAGTCGGACTCGCGCACGAAGGTTTCCGTACTTGGTAAATTGCTGTTAACGATTTATGACGTATTAAAAAAAAACTACTTACTAGATCTCGTTCAAACCAATTTTCGTTAGAAGTTTACATGGTAATGTACATAATATTGTTTTTTAGTTTTATCATTCTCTTATTTTAGAAGTTACAGGGGGGGGACACACATTTTACCACTTTGGTAGTGTCTCTCGCGCAAACTATTCCGTTTAGAAAAAAATGATATTAGAAAGCTCTATATCAAAAAAAAAAAAAAAAAATTGTTTCAGTTTCAAGTATGGGAACCCCCATAATTTATTGTTTTTTTTCTATTTTTGTGTAAAAATCTTATTGCGGTTCACAGAATACATCTACTTACCAAGTTTCAACAGCATAGTTCTTATGGTTTCGGAAAAAAGTGGCTGTGACATACGGACGGACAGACAGACAGACAGACAGACATGATGAATCTATAAGGGTTTCGTATTTTGCCATTTGGCTACGAAACCCTAAAAACAACGCTACGTGAAATAAGTAGATACCTAAAACGAATTAATTGCCGGTCACAAGGATTAAAAAATGACTTGAACATTTTTCATTATATGGAATAAATTAAATTTTACTATCACATCATCAGTCACTATTAATGTTCCCACTGCTGAGACACAGGCCTCCTCTCTGTGAGAGGGAATGGGCTGTAACCAACAACGCGGGCCCAGTGCGGGTTGGTGGATGCACATATCTTCGAATATTTGGTTCTAGGACATGCCGGTTTCCTCACGATGTTTTTCTTCACCGTTTTGAGAGCAGTGGTGAAGAAATAATTTAGACAAAGTAAAGCGCCTGCCTGGGCTCGAACCCACGACCTACAACTTGTAAGTCAAGCTAATGACATACTACCCAAAAACCATGAAAATGACACCCATGACGAAAAGATGTCAAATTTTCGTCGGCGCCAACTTGTATTTTAGTTCTGACCCCGTATTCGATATAAGCGTCCCCAAAATCCATAAAAATGACATCCATGACGTAAAATTGTCTAATTTTTGTCGGGACCATCTTATATTTTG
The DNA here is from genome assembly GCA_949775005.1 of Orthosia gothica. Classification (NCBI taxonomy): domain Eukaryota; kingdom Metazoa; phylum Arthropoda; class Insecta; order Lepidoptera; family Noctuidae; genus Orthosia; species Orthosia gothica. The sequence goes on from OX459036.1 coordinate 24,531,659, forward strand.
GTTTTGACCCCATATTCGATATAAGCGACCCCAAAAACCATGACAATGACACCCGTGACGAAAACATGTCAAATTTTAGTCGGCGCCATCTTGTATTTTGGTTTTGACGCCATATTCGATATAAGCGACCCCAAAAACCATGAAAATTACACCCATGTCGAAAAGCAGGCAAAATTTACGTCGGCGCCATCTTGTATTTTGGTTTTGACTCCATATTCGATATAAGTGAACCCAAAAACCATGAAAATGACACCCATGTCGAAAAGCAGGCAAAATTTACGTCAGCGCCATCTTGTATTTTGGTTTTGATCCCATATTCGATATAAGCGACCCCAAAAACCATGAAAATGACACCCATGTCGAAAAGCAGGCAAAATTTACGTCGGCGCCATCTTGTATTTTGGTTTTAACTCCATATTCGATATAAGCGAACAATGCACTGAAAGTAAAGCGCCTGCCTGGGCTCGAACCCACGACCTACAACTTGTAAGTCAAGCTAATGACATACTACCCAAAAACCATGAAAATGACACCCATGACGAAAAGATGTCAAATTTTAGTCGGCGCCATCTTGTATTTTGATCTTGACCCCGTAATCGATAAAAGTGACCCCAATAACCATGAAAATGACACCCATGTCGAAAAGCGGCCAAATTTTCGTCGGCGCCATTTTGTATTTTGGTTTTGGCCCCGTATTTGTCATACATACAAACCGGTTAAAATCATAAATCTCCTCCCACCCATCCACTTAAACTTCCCCGTCGGCAGCTTAACCTTACCCATCCAAATCCTAACCTTAGTCAGAGCTGTTTAAACCCACCCATCCATTTCTCAACCTTGTCAACAACTGCTTAACACCCAACTATTCAAAACCCGATCTTACCCAAAATAATTTCTAAATCACGTTCTAATAATAATAGGAAACTCAAAAATACGGCATACGTTCCGATAAAATATCAACTCCTTTCGATCACGACGAGGACGGTTCTCACACGCATGCACACTACAATTTTATTATTATTATTTATTTATTTATTAAAAATTAAAAATTCCTTAAAACTAATACATTGCCCCACAAAACTGCTTACGCAGTTTAACTGTGAGTTAAACACACTGTGAACAGTTTCTATTACTTTTATCGTATTTATTTCCTGCGAGAAAGCGATACGCCCGTCCTTCCACGAGCGCTTCTGAGCGCGGAATGATGAGCGGCGGGTACAAAATGTATGAAGACGTCGGCAAGTGATTTTATTTTAGCTAATAAATATAATTATTTAGGTGAAAAATAATTAGCTGCAACTGTAAAGGACTATATATGCCGCAATTTTTTTTTAATTTTGAAGATAAAATATGCTGTAAATTTACCTAAACTGGAACCTATTCGGACCCTACTTTTTTAAATTTTTTGCGATTATTGTGATGGGCAAAACGTATTTGTGCGAAAATTTTGTATGATGTCATACAATTTTTCTGATGCTTATCAGGAGCTGAATATATTATCTTTAAATTAAGACCATGATATCTTCACATCGGTGATTGCTTATGCATTAAAATGGTACCTCAAAAGTACTGTTATTTGTAGAAAAATGTAATAGCGTCCTTAAGCGATTACGATTTATTAAATTTTTCTATAGAGATGTTGAAAATCGAGCAAGCGAAGCGAGCTCAAAATTTTTGAGCTCGCTCCGCTCGCTCTTGCTCATGAACACTTACAGACAGCGGGCTGGTCGTGATGCGGCCTGCGCGGGTCTGGCAGCGAGTGCGCCGCGAACCCTCCCCTGTACCCCAACAATAGTCTGGCACCACTCAGTTGTACGCTGCATACTGCTCCGCACGCTCTTAACTCAGCTACTCGAACTCTTCTCGCCGCTGTTCGCGTTATTTCGTATACGTTTACTACGTACGCGTTCTAGAAATGAATAAGGAAAAAATATTACTGTCCTTAATGTTAGGCATCGTAAACACTAACGTATCACGGCAAGGGTGCACGAACCGGCCCCCCCCGTCAACGAATTTACATACAAAACGAGGTTGCACGCGGTCTGACGGACCGTGTCGCTATGAAAGTGACGCGGAATTCGGGAGAAAGTAGTAGATAGTGCTAAATATTCCGTTTCAGGTTTTTATGCAAATAATCTGACAAGGGGGTGAGTACTGATATGATGAAATTGATGAAAAAGGCGTGTTTGGACCCCAAGTAAATTGAGGCAAGGTCAGCAGGATCTGAAATTCTGTTTAACTTTAAGTTTTTTTTAAATTTTAAGGATTTAAAATATTTTCTTCATAACACACCAAAAACTGATAACTAACCTGCTTTTTACACAGCACCGCGAACCCGTGCGCCGCATGACCGAGAGGCCCGGCCGCCAGTGCGAGCGCGCCCTTACTCTCCGCCAGCTTGACACACTCCACTTCCGCACATTCGAGCGCTCGGATAGGAACTAGTCGGACGTGTCGACCGCGACCCGCTATTACCACTGCGAATGAGAACAATACATGTATTAGAAAGATAGAAAATGCTTTTGATTCGATAGCCGTCGAATATAAAATCTTTATTATGTATTGTATACCAAAAACAATATTCAATAGAATGTGATGATAAAGTATAGTAGTCACAGCAGATCTTTGTGACTCAGAAGTTGGCTCTGCGAACCATTGCGCAAGAAACAGTTTGTCATCGAGTATACTGCATTGAGGAAGCGAGATATGACGATGCGACAAACGTAAGCGAGTGAAAGAGACAACACAATACAATACAATGCTATCTTCACCAATTTTTTTTTATATTCTCTGGTGATTCTAATCTTTGTTTTTGCTTACTTATTTCACGATTTGTACATTATATTGTAAAGATTTCTCATAGAAATGACGATTACAAATGTAAATTGTGACAATCTGATGGGATTTATAGGTAAAATCATTGTTATTTTGTAAGAACATAAATATTTCAATGATGGGCGATATAGCCCTAAAAATCAGTTGTTTTCGTATGTTTTAAAATAGTAGTTTATGCAATGGTCATATAATATGGGTTATTAAAACACGAGCGTTGGTTTATCACATGAGGCGAAGCCGAATGTGATAATATTAACACGCGAGTGTTTTAATGCCTAATTATATGCCGTTGCATACACTATTTTTATCTTCACTCATACAGTTGAAATAAAATAAAATTGGAAAAGGAAAAAATATGCAGTATGGCGAGCAATTTAGATTCTCATTGCACCATGACTGTCAATGTCAATGAGCCCAAAATTAAAAAATAAAAGTGAGTGTTGCTATAAATATTAAAAAGTTATTTTATGATGCAGTTGTTTGAAAATCAAAGGAAAATGTTGAACTGTAATGGTTATTTTTTTAATTTTATCTATCCACGAATATAAAGTACGTGTTTATGCAATATTTTTTTAAATCTTCTAAGTGCCTCAGGTATAGATTAGACTACGCGGCAGTGTTCCTGACAACACATCTTCAGTTTTCAGGGACACCACGGTTTTGTCAAATTTTCACCACATTTACAGTCATTGAGAAACTCTAAGCAGCGGCAACGCGCCTATTTTAATAAAAAAAAATACTTTGCATGAATCACTTGTTGAAGTAACCCTAAAACAACAAAACACAAAGAAAGTTCTTCTTCAATATTTGTTCAATGTCTTCTTTCTTCGTTGACATGATACAATACGTGGCGCAATACCGCTGAATGCCAAGGGATTTCCTTGGTATAGCTAGTAGCTATGAAATCCGTTGGCATTCACCGATGTCGAGCCACGCATGAGTCTTCAGTGATGTTCGGAGAGTCTGATAATGGAGTCGCTAAAGAGATGGTAAGTTAACACAATAAAATCAATCAGGAAAATATTTTGTTAAAGTGTTGAGGAATAGGCGTAAGATTATAGTTACAACATTTATGTTTACATTGCAGAAAAAAAAACCAGAAATAACCAATACAAGACATCCATTTTGTTAATTAAGTTTACAAAATTAGTGTCTGTTATTGGACATAGCCTCTCAGATTTCGTGTAAGAACGCGCGGCGCGCCGCGTGTGTGTACAAGCTGACGGCGTTGACCTCGATCGTGAACTTAAGAAAATCAACTGATCGCTAGAACTTTCGAGTTTAATTGACATTGCTGTTTTTATTGAAAAAGGGGTATTACCTACCGATTTTGCTAGTTACGTTTTTTTTTTAATGCCGAAGAAAAATACCAAACGGGTCCAGAATAATTTACGGAGTCCATGGTAGTTCTTTTCACGTCGCCGTCGGCATAAAAGACACCCTTGTACTTATGTCGAGTTTTTTAACGTACTCACTCGTGATAACGTAAACGTAAATGTATACAAAACAAAAGAGATTTTTCCTAACCGTCCCCAGACGGCGCTTATCCAGTTTCAACACAAATTGATGTTTACGTTAACGCGATTGAGCGTGAGTAAATCTCGCACTAATGCCTCTGTATAGATACGAGCACATCGCAGTGAGACCTGTGTCCCACCCGTGGGAATATTATAACTCACCTAATAGCTGTTCGTGCGGCACATAGGCGATGGTGGAGATGGGCGCGTGTGCCCTGCGCGGTGTGATCTCTGCGCGCTCCAGGTCTATGAGTGCTAGTCCAGCTTCCCCGCCCACACAGATGCGAGATCGTTCCAGCACACAGGCGCAGAGAGCGTTGCGGACGGTGGCGGCGGCTGTGGAGTCTAGGAGGACGCAGGCACTGTATACCTGACGAATGGAGAAGGCATGGTGAGCTATTATTTGCAGGAAAAAAAAAATTGAAAGTTTTGACGATCATTTAAAATTGATTGCAATAGATGGCGCTGTTTTAAATTTCTGAGGCATCCACGCGATTTTTTTTTTGTAACACATTTTGTGTGTGCAAAAAAATACTATAAAACAAATAGTCGATGTATTTAAAAAAAAATATTCATGAACCGAGTGAGTGAAAAAAATATTCATGACCTTTTACTTGCAAGTCGCTGCTAACACCATCTATATCGATCGCGATCGGGTTTCTCAAAAATAATCAGTTTAATCAGATGAAAAACGCTAGTTTACGTCGGCACGGTATCTTTGTATGGGATGAGGCATCTGTATGCTAGTATTATATTCTCTGCACCTGTAGCCCAGTTGACAATCTTCAAATCGATAACGCTGGTGGAAAACGAATCAAAGTATGGATATGACACATCTGAACGTTAGTTCACGTGGTCAGACCATACAAATAGAAGGCGTTAAGATTCGATACGAAACGTTTGTAACTTGGCTAGGGGGGCTGTGGTTTAGTCTACGAAATAAAAAATCTGACTTTAGTTTGTCATTAATTACTTACACATTTGTCAGGTAGGTTATTTCTCTTCAATATCCTATGCAACTCGCTCAGTGCAACGACCCATTTTGTCTTCTCTGATTCGGACTCCGCTAACATGAGCGTATGTGACCGTTTTCCGCCTTCTAGTTGTGATGTTGATATCTGCAAAGATCGTAATGCTGCCATTAGCAAATAAAAGTAACACCATTTTCAAATTTTATTAAACACTGCTATGTTTGGTAGATGTAAAAATGTCCGGAAATAATTTGGTTTTGTTACTAAAAATTGATTCATTTATTTATTTCTCATCTCAAGCCATTCATAGTCAGGCATTCACGACGCATGACACGAACAGAACGCTTAGAAAAACCATTGCGTAAGAAACAGTTTGTCATCGAGTATACTGCATAGAGTTAGCGAGATAGGACGATGCGACAAACGTAAGCGAGTGAAAGAGACAATTATACAATACTATCTTCACCTTCAAAATTGACACAAAACAAAAATAGCTACTGTACAACGTCTTGCAGTCAATTCAGAGACATAAAGTGCCGTTGTGAGTATTATATTTACATATCGAAACTGTAATAAAAAAAGTTAATTCTCACCCTAAATATACAAGGTATGTCTCGTTTATTGGCATGTATAACATCGGATTCTTTGACGGAGGCAACACTGAATTCAGGATCTCGCATGTCTAGTACCTGACTCACGCATACTGACGGTAACGCGTTTCTGAAATAAACGATAACACAAATTTATATTTAGTCATCAATAACAGATAAAACTAAGGCTCTGTCTCTCAGTCAGACGAACTGCATTCCTAATGCACTCCGACTGCAAATAAGCAGTTTGAATGCAGTTAGTACGACTGCAATAAAACTGCAAAACAACCGTGCAGTCCGATTGCAGTCGGTGTGCAGTTGGCGTGCAGTTGTCGTTGGAACATTTATTGCAGGCGTACTAACTGCATTTAAACTGCAAATTAGCAGTCAAAGTGCAGTTTAAATGCAGTTCGTCTGTATAGAGCCTAACAGACAGGACTGCTGCTTCCATCCTATAGAAACTCTGGAAATGGTAATGTACCAGTAAACGTAAGCTTTAATTGAGCAAATCATGACTGGTATATCATTTTTGTGAAAACCTCAGACCAAAAAAAACTAGAAATTTCTCTTCAAATTTCATGACTTCTTCTTCACCCTCAGGGACGAATCCTCTTGCTTAACAATAAATTTGTAAAATGCTTAATAAACTCACCGGTCTTGTGATATGTCATAGAGGAACAATTTGAAGTCGCAGACAACGACAAACTGTCTCATCCAGCCTTTCTTCACGCCACCTGGTTTTGGTACCTGCAGACAATGTAAAACAAACGTCAATTTCCATAGAAGACCGATATTAGACAGACATTTAAAAAAAATGGGTTATTTGTAACATTGCATGTATGTCAAACAAGTTTGCAGCAACCAAAAATCATGTTGCAGGAACAATGTCGAATAATTTTGTCTGTCAGAAACCACATAAGGCCCGGTATCCACCAAAGCGGAGAGGAGAAGAGATGTGGAAATAACGAAATCAGATTGGTTTATTCAACCACATCTCCTCTCGTCTCCTCTCCTCTCCGCTATGGTGAATACCAGACCTTGGGCTGCGTTTCCACCGGCGTGCGAGGCAGCTGGGTGGTGCGAGGATGCGTAGCGAGCCTGTGGAACGGTGTGAGTGTTTCCACCAGTGATGTGCTAGACCGCTGAGCGGTGCGAGGATGCGTAGCGACGCTATGAAACGGTGCGCAGTGGGGCGGTGCGAGGATGTGTAGCGGGCTCGTTTCAGATGAGGTGTGGTGGAAGCGGAGCGCGTGGCGATATATATAATCGCAAAATCTTCACCAGCTGCTTTTGGCCTTGGTTTGCCCTATGGTTCAAAAGCCGCTCGAAGTCGTTGAATTATTTTTTCTCGCTAACCACTCATGAAATCCGCTAGAACTAGCGACAAATTCCCGAGAACGGCAACACTGCTCGCGATCGTCCCTAGCACACAACCTTCACTTGTTTTGAATGTACAAAAACCTCGCGCGGCTGAGCCGTTTCCACTAGAGCTGTACTGAGAGAGGCTAAGTAAATGAAGTAATTCTATTGGTTCTTAACAAACACTTCCCCTGGCTATGCATCCTCGCACAACTCTGGTGGAAATGCAGCCTTACACACAAAAATATACTGTAATTTTCTCGATAATTTATTCAACTGGTTCCTTACCTAGGTTTTTATGAAAGTCCATTAAATTTAATCAGATGTTGTATGTCAAGTTTTTCTAGAGACACAAAAGAACAGCTTATGCCGTGGTAATAAATAATATGAGCCAGTCAGCAATTGACTGCCCAGGGAGCGCTGTTATTTATCTATTTAAGACGGTACCCTGACCAAAAAATCGGCAGGAGATGTGGGCATTCCTATTGGTCTAGCGGCACTGGTGGCGCATGAATTACAGTAGTGAATACGCCCAGATTTTAGAATAAAATCTTTATAAAATCGAATTATGGTCTTTTGAAAAAAATAAAACCACAAAAATGTTCGTTATTAAATTTTCTATCCATTAGTGTTAGTACATAAAATAATTAATTAACACTTTACGAGGAGATGTATAATATCAATAATTATTTCTCATTTTTATGTTTTTTTGGAAGGAGATTAGTGAAATACAGTGTAAACTCTTTATAACGAAACTCGAGGGACTGAGCATTTTTTGTCGTTATAGAGAGTTATCGTTATATGGAGTGAACAAAAAAAAACCAAATTAATAAGAATTTTTAATACAAGAATTTTTAATTGTATGTATGTCTTAGATAAGGCCATGTTAACAGTTTCAAAGTAGGTTTACGACTGATAATACGATAGGTACCCAGTATGCTTGGTCGAAGACCATCACTTCCGAGAAAACAATGCGTCATACTGCACGTGTACAAGGCAATTAAGGATAACAAAAGCTAGACCGACCTCGGATGTTTCGGAGCTTCAAAGTCTTTTGTTACCTGATAACATAACATAAACAATAATACCGATAATAAATATTTACTGTCTACAAATATGAACACATTTCTTCGTAATAGAGAATGGCGTATCGCTATAAAGAGTGTTTCAATATGTGAGTTTTAACGCAAACCAACCAACTTGGGCTCACTCCAACGTTATAGGGAGTTTATCGTTATAAAGGATAACGTTATAAAGAGTTTACACTATACAACATTAAAAAAAAAACTAAATCTACCATTTTAGAATCAATATTATGTAGAAATTTAATGTATTTTTATTAATTGATATTTATTTTTAAACGAGTAGATAGCTCCTGAAAACAGCACAAAAACGGCTTGCGCGGCGTTTTGCTCTGGGTACCGCCTTAAATGAAGTTACAATATTTTATTGAGAAGTCATAGGTTGACTTCTCAATAAAATATTGAGAAGTCAACCTATCAACCTGAAAAACCAAACTACCCTCCTGCTATCAACTATTGATTGTGGTTATACTGGTTATCAATAACAGAAATTAAAATGAGATTTAACAAAGTTAGCGTGAGGCCAAACGAACGTAAATTACGTTGTGAGAGAGTGAGTGAGAGAGAGTTGTGAGTCGCGTAAAATGAGGCACGCAATTTACTTTCAACTGAAATTCGGTAAAGTTGCCAGACGGACGGACGTATTTCTGTTGCTATTCTACGTTTGTGCGGTGCGCTGACGCTTGCCTCGCTCCCCTCCCTCACCACGAGTGCAATTCGGTTGAAATAATGTGCGTGAGTCAGCAGACAACTCATTTTGCGTCGCCGTGTGGCACAAACAGAACTTTAGGATGAAACCGAATGCAGCGTAAATTCCGCAACAAATTTTACGCGACACACAACTCACAAAACTACGTTCTTTTAGCCTCACACTTATTGTTCAAAAAGCCTATCCGATGTCGGAAACAGAAACTTATTCACGTCTCAGCGGAGAACCCACTATGCACAAGCTGGTGCAATCAACTGAACAAAACCGACGTTTTCCTCACAATTTAAAACTATTTCGCATTAATTCAAGGCTAAAGGATACATACATAATTTACGAAAACCTTTTAATTTAAATTGGAAAACTGTCTGCATTTCTCTTTTGTTTACTGACGTGTGCACGCAAGCCAGACCAGTGAGGGGCGCATAGGTAATTCATCGTTTAAATATTTAAAGGATGATCGATTTTTTTCTTAGCCCGATTTGAAATGGCCGTAAGCGGTGAGTAAAGCTGACTTAGTTAAGTTTAGTTTTATTCACAATCTCTATATGTGCCTTTAGGGTGCTATTACACTATAATTTTTAATATAATACAAATATTATACTTTTTAATATATTTATTTTAAATGTTTCTACTATTTATTACTCTTATAGGTAATCATTTCATAATTATATTTCGTCTAATACAATAATATATGTAAGTACATAAGTAAGTAGATAGCCTAGCCTAGGAAACTACCTTCTAGTTTGTTTTAACGCGAGCGTAAGTAGGTCACTCGTGTGTCAATCTATCAGTCTATCCACTTATTTATTTATTAATCCAGGTATTTTACTCGGTCGAAAAAGCGAAATACCTACCTATTAAAAACTTAACAAATTACTTACTAGTAGGTTAGGTATTTTTTTTATAGTGTTGCCCTTCGGCGGTTCCACGTAATTTAAAAAATGTTATCTCTGGATATAGAAGAATTCGAGCAACCAAAAACAGCACAATATAGTCTATCATTGCTCACTGCCATATAAGTAAGTAAGTACTTGTACTTATTTCAATCAAATATTCACAAGTACTGCTTACAAAACCATCACACCGTTCGTGACTGTTTGCGACTGTAGTGTATCGAGTGTTGGCTGAACTCGAAACGCGTAGGTATGACTCGCGTTCCGAACGTTTATATGAAGATAGAACACTGTTAGATATTTTTACCGTGCTAAAGTTGACTGGTAGGTCGCTAATCGACATATTAAATGGGGAGTGCCTTTGTAAACAATAAACTAATTGGTCATCAATTCTACGCCATGCATGCAACGTTCTAGTTAGTATTAAAGATTGAATAAGATTGACTGAAGTTTGTTTTTTAAAAAGTTCACTTGAATAACACATGAACACTCAAATTTGTAAAGTTAATTTGAGTGTTCATGTTAAATACTTGAATTTGTTTTTTTTTAGGACAACGAACATAACGAATGCTTGCAATGTTTGCAAACGAATGGTGGACAATACCCTAAATAAAATATCCCGCTTTAGCGGTTGGCTTTAGAGGTTGTTATAATTTGTGGTTTCCGGGACCTTACGACTCTTAGACTACACCTTAGTTCAGGTATATGTTCTTACCTTAACAGATACCTCGTACGCGGTATCTAGTCCCATAGCGGTCTTCGCGGCCTCTCTGCGGGTAAGGGACAGCGCGAGGTCACGCGGGCACAGCACCACGTGTGTGCCACTAAACTGCACGTCTTGCAGACTACACCTTAGTAAAGTCTTACCTTCATATATCCCTCGTACGCAGTCCCGCTGTCCCCCCTCGCAGGGTCGATGCCGAACGGTATCCGCGACCTCTGAGCACTAGGTACGCACCTTAAGACCGCACGTCTCACAGACTACACCTTAGTAAAGTCTTACCTTAACATATCCCTCGTACGCGGTGCCCTGTCCCCTCGCAGGGTCGATGCCGAGCGGTCTCCGCGACCTCTCGGCGGGTAAGGGACAACGCGCGGCCACGCGGGCACAGCACCACGTGTGGACCGCTAGACCGCACGTCTCGCAGACTACGCCTTGACGAGTTAGTCCGATCTGTTGGCAAAGATTAGGTTAGGATCGGAAAAATAAATTACACCTTAACATTTGCTCTGTACAGGCTCAACAAACAAGACATTTTCGTATTTAATATAAAATTATTTAAGAAGCGTTGAACAAAAAAAGGCTAATGCAATCTCATTCAACTATCTCATTGGAAAGTGATAAAAGGGTAGATTTTATTTATAGGCTATCTTTGACATTTATTTGAGCATCATCGGGCATTCGACAGGGATAACCAGAAGTTTCATAGGGAAATTTTGGCGCAAAGAACTTAATACTAACAAAATAGTTTAATCTTCTTAAAACATCATAATAAAAAATACTCACCATAAGCGACGTACAGTGGTTACACTTGGTGGGACTGCTGAAGGTTCGCACTAAGAACTGGTGCACCTTCTGCTTGCCTGGTACCGTCGGGCCGAGTGATGGGTCCTGGTGAACAAACATCCAGATATTAAAGATTAAAAAAAGGGAAAAAATTATAGTAGTATCTCACGAATGTAGGGGAATCTCGTTTCATCTCGTTTGAATATTAGTCGGCATTTGCTGCAGGTGTAGCAAATCTTTGATCGTTACTTTGAGCCAACCTTCTCTATCTCTTTTAAATGAATAGATACCCTTTATGAAGCTAATATAGAACACAAAAATTGTATAGAGCACAATAATTGTCTCTGTTTTGAGGTTACGGGAGGGTGCTGTATAAATTGGCTTTTTATAACTTTGTCTCTCAGTTAACGTATCGCCAAAACCTCTTGACCTTCGAACAATCGTGATGTAAAGGTTCTTCACCTACTGAAATATGTACAAAATTTGTAATAAAATCAATACTCACTATACTAACTGTAGACATCTCACTGGGCGAGCTCTTACTGGACGCGGGCGACGAAGCCCGGGGCTCCAACTCGTCGTGGAGTTCTACCGAGCCACTCAAAGCGCCCGACTGCGTCGACCCGTACATTAACTGTATGATATCGGTACTCGTTTTAGTTTTGTTGAAGAAAAATGACAGTAGTGTTGTTGGTCATTAACAGAATCAATAAAAAAGTTCACGAGTTTATAAAAACATACTTAACTCGTCATACAGATGAACATAAAAAATTACACTTATATAACGTACAAATAAATGATAATTTTAATGAATTTTTAGTATGAAATAATGATTTATGATATAACAACTCGCTGGGGTATTAGAACTCGATATGAGAATAGTAACACAGGCGTTCCACCACCAGTGTAAAAATAATGATTCTTATGATGCCTTTAAGTTGTAGTATTAATTAAGCTGGCAGTAATAGGAGAAAAGATTTTTATAACCAGGGTAATCTTTTTTATATTATAACATAAAAAACCGGCCAAGTGCGAGTGGGACTCACGCACGAAGGATTCGTTACCATTCTCGCAAAAAAACGGCAAAAAATCACGGTTGTTATATGGTAGCCCCACTTAAATATTTATTTTGTTCGGCTTTAAAAACATCATCTGTAAAAATTTCAACTGTCTAGCTAACACGGTTCATGAGATACAGCCTGGTGACATACAGACAGACAGACAGACGGACAGTGGATTCTTAGTAATAGAGTCCCGTTTTTACGTTTTCCCGTTTCTTTGGGTACGGACCCCAAAAAAAATTACCCTGGTTGAAAAGATCTTGGTTTCTTTTTTTAAGTTTTACTACGAGTAGTATCGTAACAAAATTTATATTATTATACGAATGGAACACTAACTATAGAAAATCAAAATAATACTTCGTATAGAAGCGAAAATAGCCAGATTAATCCGGTTATACTGGCAGCCCAACTCAATATAGTTGGGTAAAGACAAAAGCGAAAATATCGAAATCTCGATTCACTTCTACATGAAGCATTGTTTTTTTACTCAATTTAATAAAAAAAGCAATAATAAATAAAAACATATAATACCTTTGCATTGCAACAATGCTGGTTTCTGTAACGGTACTGCGGCGACATCTGTGCGAGCAACAGATAACCAAAAAACAAAATGGCCAAAGAAAAATAAAAAGCTTGCTTGATTTCATTATTACACTGTATTTTATCAAGTCGATTAATGACAATAAACAGTAATGCGATTGCAGCAATCCCGGGCGATTTGCCGTCATGTATTGAAGAGTTCTGTTGTATATTCATCAGATCTTTACCAAATTTAAATGGGTCCATTTCGGCATAAACTTCTTTCGAACCAAAAAATAATTTTGCAAACCCGTTTATTATGCCCGACTATACAAAATATATATATATATATATATATAAACATCCAAATTAAGAACCTCCTTCTTTTTGGGAAGTCGGTTAAAAACAAAGATGCAAAGGCCATCTAATGGCATTAAATACAATTATTAATTTGATAGTTTTTTCGGTAGAATCAATTTTTATTCCATGTAAATTTTAATTGTTACATTCAAAAGTGCCTGTCTTGTCTTGATAAAGTAGAGTGTCATAATAAAAAAATAAACTGTCACCTTATAAATTAGTCACAAAAAAAAAGCTTTGAACGCATTCCAACAATAAAACTAATAAAATTCGAATGAAAATAATTCTCATTTACCAAGTACACAGAACCACATTGAAATCAAACTTATATTCAATAAAGTTTATGTCCTAATTTTTATAACTTTTTGCACCGGTTTTTTTTTATTATTTATTGTCAATAGGCTCGCGCTTGACCACTATCTCACCTGATGGTAAACGATGATTTGGTCGACGGTGAATCACGCTTGCCTAGAAAAAACCCATTCACTCTGACTTAAAGACCCCTAGATTGTAGCTATCGGGAAACACAGACTCCGGCAGGGAATTCCACTCCTTAGCTGTACGCATAATAAAAGTATCCCCAAAACGTTTAGTGCGTATGGGTGGGATGTCCACCATGTACCGTCTGGTTGTCCGATGATGGAACAGGCTGGGCGGAATTTTTCATGCAATACCATCGCAAACTCCCCGAAATGTAACCGATAAAAAACCGATAAGCTGGCAACTCGGCGGCGATGTTCAAGGCTATGGAGCTTTGATTTGACCAGTGCCTCATCGCCGATGAGTCTCTTGGCCCGCTCTAGTGTAGTGTAGCTCTAGTGAATCAAATTCCAGCTGTATTTGGCAGATCCATCCCAGAGATGAGAACAGTACTCCATGCACGATCGAACTTGCGCTTGATACAAGTTGAGCAGCTGTTTCGTCGTGACGTAGGATCCCCAACTTTTTGGCAGCCAGCTGAGCCTTTGCCTCAACGTATGGCCCAAAATAGAGACGATGTCAACGTAACGCCAAGAAAGAAGCTCAAGATGGTCCGTTATTGGCACGGTTACATCACGAAAAGTTGGAGCCGGGTGAAATTGGCTCTTTTTAGTGGAAAAAAGACACGCTTGGGTTTTAGCAGCATTAAACTTGACCAGATTGTCATCACCCCATTCGGAGACTGCCTGCAAGGACAAGTTCAAACGCTCCACCATGGCCTCACGGAGAGACCGAATCTGTGGCCCGTTCTAATAATTTTCAATAGGTTTCCCATCAATACGAAAAGTTTAAACCGACAAAAGTTTATTAATATTCAACAAGAAGCTGATAAACCAAATGTTGGAATGCGCTCCAAAAATAATGAAATAATGAACGAATGACAAAAGCATTGTTACATAAAAATTCTATACAGATAACGGGCCAAGCCAAAACCTACCTTCTGCTCATTGATAGTAGCCACGTTATCGTAGTGCCGCTCCGTGGGCGCTTCTTTCAGGAATTGGTCTAGGTAGCTCATCTGTGAAGGCGGCCGGTCCAGGACTGAAATATTTAGGATTTCGTTAGTTGCGGATAAAATAATGGGTTTTAAGTATTCTAGTGTTTAGTTCCCAAAATATACATGAACTTGTAGGTAATAATGACTTAAAACAAATTAAATTGATTAAATAAACTCTGCCTACAGACGTGATGGCTATCGATGTCTATGACATAAATAAAAAAGTAAACTTTTATTAAATGTCAAGCAACTTCAGCTGACATCAGATTAGTTTTTTTTTTTGTATTACCGCCAATAGAGTGTCTATACCCTTCAGGTCTAAGGAGTTTTGTTAGTTCATTTGATTAGACCCTGAATAATAAGTGTTTTATAAGGTCAAAATCAAAGCTGGACCACATTACTGTTCCATCATCACCTTCTTTGATTTTTACATTCATTTGGATTCGAAATAAAAAATAGAGGAAAAAAAAATACATCTATTTGTAAACTAATTCTAAAGTTTTTCGGGAACAAAACACTAGAATGCTATTACAGTTTGATAAAATGAATGATTATTAATGCAATTTTTGGTAAAATAAGAGGAATATTTATAAAATATGTAATAATAAAACACAGAAACCAAATCCCAACCCAAACCACGTTCACAAAAAAGTAATTAAAAAAACGTTACAATTATTAGATTTAATTTTTCGTATAGTCGAGCACAAATGTGTTAATTTATAATAAGTAGGATTAATAAGTAAGACATACTTTGTAAGTATATTTCTGTTTTTAAAATTTTTGCGACAAACCAAATATCGGTAAAACCTCATTAACTTAGAGAAATTAAGTAGACCATTCCCGTCCATTTTGCTAAAAATGTTTGGATTCAACGGTCTGTTTCATTTAAAGTACAGTTTAGGTCAAGGTCATTTAGTCGACTAAAACTTTTGTACTCGACTTTACCAGAACACATTTTAGTGAGTACAAGACGGGAACTATGACATGCACATTGGACGTTTACAATTGACGCTGTACAAACTATTTACATCAGCACATGGCGATATTTATTTAAATACATAAATATATCGTTAAATAAAAGCTTATTTAAGGTTAGATTTTAGCCAAGCTTATTTTACTTATGTGTGCATGATCACCTCTAAATAGTCAAAATTATGTAAAAAAGAAAAATAAGTTACACGTTATCGATTCATTATTATGTTGTTCTTAACAGTGCCCATCAAAATAACTTTTGAAGTTCCACCACAAAAATAACATCTGTAAATCTGGGAGCATGGCAGTGCCCCCGCCAAGTATAGCAAAAACAACATTATACCAGTAATCAAAATACAAATAAAATTTATTTTATAATTATAAATGTCGACGTGTGCTGACTTAAGTTACAAAAAAACTAAGGTCAAAAAGAGGTATACAATAAAAAAACAGATTAGTCAAAATACCTATGTGCGTATACAAAACAAGTGTTAAAGGAAAAACCAATCGCTTAGGGCGTTATGTGGTGAATGGACATTTTCAGAAAAACCAGGGAAGTTTGGCTCAAGTACACAATCTGACAAAAAATTTCAAAATTTTTATGGTAACTATTTTTCAAGTACACAATCTGACAATATTTTTCAAAATTTTATGTTAACTATTTTTTTTTTGCACTATTTGACGCAATGGATGTCAAAATTGAGTACTAGAGCCGAATTTTTCGTCACATCCATGCCACCACAACAAAGCTCAAGCAAAGCGAAGCGATTTGCAATAAAAGAAGAATTGTTTCATATTGCATAAAAAATGATATAGAATTGTTAAGCGTCACTGTTTTGGAGTCATTATTAAAAAACATATGTTAATACATCTGTTTCTAAAGAATTTGAAGAAAAATACTGAAAAAATAAATGAGAGGAAATTAAAAAAATAATCTAAAATTTTGTTCTTCACTGAAATATCATGATTTTGATTACTTAAATGAAAATATGAAACAAGATATTAGTCAAAAGACCCACAAAACAGTGACATAATTTAGTAAAATAATGATTTAAAATCTTTTTCCTTTACACTTGCTCGTATTTACAATGGACGCCTCATAGACAAAATGAAACTATTTGATAGAATACTACGTACGCAGCACAAAGACTAAAAACTTACACCTTTAAAAAATTAAACACTATCTGTTGTTATAATATTAACCAATAATTTAAAAAAAAAACAAATAAGATACTAAATAATTGATTGATTTTTTAGGATTGTCAAATTTTTTTACCGACTGTACATTTTTATTACACAAAAAAGTTTTGTAATACGAATAAAAATGCATAATGTTTTTAATGGAAGGTAATAACAAATGTTAAATAAAAAACCAATTGCCCCAAGGTGGTTTTGAAGCATTATGTAAAAAAAGGTCGTTATTGACAGCGAAGCATAAAAATCTTGCCTATAACAACAGATAATGTTACAGGGACGAAATAACACACAGTCTAGCGATGGACGATTGCGAATTTGTGACTCGAGGAGTGAGAGAAACGTGCTTGAACCAACTCGATAAAAAAATGACAAGAAATTTTAAGTTGAGTATTTATTCAACTCTACTTTGGCCTGAAAATCTGGCAACCTTTGACATTAAAGTAGGGAGTTCTTAATTCAATTCAGTAACCAGCCATAAACTATTTAATTTTTCTTTAGATATAGAAAAATTGTAACTTTGATTTGATTGTACCAACTGCACCGGACCCAAGTTATGAAGACAATGAGGCGGAGGCATATTTAGAAGCGTATTCTAATCTATCATAATTACGGCGTTCAAAATGGGATGATTTGTTTTGGCAGAAGCATTCTACCGAATAAAAATTCAGGATATTCAACTGTAAAATTCGCAATCGCCGATCTCTACAACGGTCACATACGATGAGTCTACATTCTAAAAGGATGTTTTAGCTAATATTATGATTAACGAACCGTTCTCTTCTTTGCCGCTCCAGTACGTGGAAGATTTCGCCGATCCTTGCCTCGCTGCTTGCGCATAACTTGGTGTTTTAATTGTATTGTGATAGAGTTCAATTTTGAGGATTTGTTAAGCCAAAAAAGTTAGGATTTGTATTTTGTTTTTACTGTTTTTGTGTCTTATCATCGCCCTTTTAACCATATCCCCGCTAATCAGCGGAGTCAGCTTACTAAAAGCGGTTTAATAAAAATACTTCCCTGAATTTAGTTATTTCCAAATTTAGTCACCCTTTTAAAGAAGAACCTGTAGGCACACTTTCGAAGTAGGTTCTATACAAATTACCCCTTTTTACTCTAGAGGTGCTTATTACGAGTTTTTTAACGCACTCGATTGTGATAACGTAAACGATCTCTTATGTCAATTTATATACAAAAAAAGAGGTTTCTCCTTACTGTCACCAGACAGCGCTTATCCAGTTTCAATACAAATTGAGGTTTATGTTAACGCTAATGAGCATGAGTAAAAACTCACACTAGGCTCTCTGTACTAGGCTACTCTCACAAAAAAAAAATAGTTTAAAAATAAATAACAAAAAATAAGTACAACAGAACTTTTAATAACTTATGTACAAAACAATGTACGAAGTTTACTTGGACAAGTACAGTTATGCACCGAGTGAAACACATAAATTAAACCTAACAGTAAAACATAAAAGACACGTTAAATGCAGATTAAATGTGCTGACATAACTTAAATATTAAAACATAAAAAAAACGCAAAGAAAAATAAAAAAGATTCACTCGTTGAATTTTAAGACCGTACATATAAATAATCAGTTCAATTATTTTTTTGTTATACTTAATATAATTTGCTAACGTATTTTATTTTTATTAATACCCTTTTTTAATACTTTGTTAAATACGTATGTAAGGTCTTAAAACTTAACATAACTAAAAAAAACAAACTGAATGAGATTCTACAACTGATCTAATAGAAAAACTTAAACTAAGCAATAAATTAAAAAAATATATTGCGCTGTCAGTATCTTTGGTAATCGATAGATTTGAGAATATAAATATTTGTGTGCGGTAAATAAATTAATTTACCAAGTTTTTGAAGTTGGCTTGTCATTTATAAACATGAATATTAAAAAGATTTTCAGTTTAAAAATTGTTAATATTTATTATCTTTCACAGATTCAAAAGTTAGATTGAGTATCAAAACATTAACTGTCGCCATAAAAAATTGACAAATATTACTTAGTTATGAAATTATTGTGCTTTTATATTTAACTCACTACTATGGCGTACCTACATAAATACGTGAGATATAACTCAATCACTATAAAACAAGCATTATGCCCACAAAAAGCTTTAAAAATCATCCCATCCGACACACTAATCGAATTATTTCGCACACATTCAATAAACCGACTAAAAAAAAAAACGAAAAACCGTATCGATTATAATGACTAGTTCGAACGGTCGGGGTACAACACTATCGTTTAAAAATCTTTGGCATTCATCGTTTTCGACTAGACTAATTTCTGAAGACTAGAAATGAATATACTTTGGTGAGATTACAGTTTAAAATAATAGAATTTGCGTAGTTATATCAATAGATAAAGAAAAATTATAAATAAAAAAATAATATCGTTAAAATTTTGAGCACTAATTTCTACAAATCATTTTGTCAATTTTCCAAAATCGAATTAATTTTGGTTATTTTTTTTGTTCAAAATTCATTAATAATTACGAATATATAAATTGAAATCTATAGCCACGAGACAACATGTATGAGTTTGCTGCAAACCTTTTTTAATTTTTTATAAACTCTTTCTGTTTTTGTAGCTGCCAGTTATTCTAGAAAGCTGCTCTTTCATGAAAATTAAAATTATTGTTTCTTTTTGAATCTCCTGAAGTAAGAACGGTGCAACCAGGCACTTATATTTTCTGGAGTATTTTTATAAAACATTGATGCATAAGAAGGATAAAGCACTTAAGTGAGATATTATCCACTGTAGAATTTAAATTACTACCATAATAATAAATAGCTGCTCCTACAAAATACATAAAATTACACATGGTCGTAACTATAGAAATCATTCATAAGTATCAGGGATATATATGGTGATACACAAGTATGGCAACACCCCACAAACATGACGTCACGCCTATAAACAGAGGTATGTTGCTCCTCAACCATATCCGAACTAACATCGCAAAAATACCAACAGCACAATAAAATACACAAGTTATACACCATTACGTAAGTTTAAACAGAGCGTTAGACGCCATAATAAAAAAAAACAGTAAATGCCACAGATAATACATGTTCGTTATCAAATATAATAAAAAAAGAACGTTAATTTTCGAATTTTGAATTTCGTTAACAATTTTTATTTTAATGGAATATCAAATCACAGTTCCAATTTCAAACACAATAGAGTCCATATTCACATTTTTTTAAATATAATAGTGATGAGCAGTTTTGTTCGTTTATTTCCGTTTTTTTCGTCGAGGACGACGTTGGACTTTGTGGTGGGAGCCAAGATTCCGTTGACGAGATAAGTGCGTTCGTCGTGAATAGTGAGGTCACGGAAAGTTTCATATGTGTATTGGGTAGGAATGTGCGGTAACATGTAACGAAAACAAAAAGAAATGGTGCACTAAATAAACATATTTATTTATATATAGATTTGTGCTCAAAATATATTTTATAGTTTAAGAAATCTGACGAAGTATATCTTCATTAAATTGTACTACAAAAATAAGAAGATACACAAAGAAAATATTAAATCTAAAAACTGAAAAATAAAATAAATCCCTGTTTTTACTGTTAGATACTTCTCACTTTTATAGCATTTAAAAGGAGTTGAAAAAAGCCTATTTTCTTTCAGACCATGTAAGTATTCAAATAACTATAACAAAATCAGGTTTTAACTGACCAGACCCTGGAAGCTAAAGTGCAATACTGGTGCATTGAAGCGTGACACATTTTAGCCATAATTTTGACCATGACTGTACATTTGGGCTAACACCGAACCATGCGCAAAAGCATATTTCATAACAAGTTTTACAGTTCCCTAATACCACCAGTCTCTTTTCAACTCCCATTCGAAATAATCAATAGAAAGTTAAATCCCCAAATCCCGTTCGGGGTAAGCAAACACTAACCCAAAATACTTGACAAATGTTAAAATTACTAGCGTAAAAGGTCAACCCATACTGAACGAAAGCTACGAATGTTACACACATTCTTATAAACTGCTTTCCATTTTTTCATTCCATTGAGCACTAATATCTTCGATCTACTACGAACGGCTACGGAAACATTGCCCTTAGAAGTATAGTTACCATACAAATGGTTAAGCATATTATGGGAAAATACTTAATGACAAGTCACTCAAGGGTTTCGGGACCACTAATCAACACTATGAGACACCGGCGCATAATACAGAGCGAGAACTCTATTAACAATCTAAATCCGTTTCGGAGCACAAGCGACTAAGTTGCTACTATGCTTCTAATTTTTCTCAGAATACTAATCAAATTCAAATATAAACGCGGCGGTAACGTTGAGAGAAATTTCACAAGCTGCACGAACATTGAAAGTTTTCGACATCATAACTCATAGGAGCCGTCTCCACGAGCGAGAGAATTGCGACGATATTATACATGGCAATAGATAATATCGCCCCAATTCTCTCGCTCGTGGAGACGCCCCCTTATAGCTTGGCCAATTCGTACGTGGCACTCTCATGGCCCTCGCGGATGGCGGGGGACGTTACTACCCCTACACCTGACGCGACGACGCTCCCGTCAGGTGACGCCCGTTCCGCTGCCTTACGTACCCCACGCACGCGTACCATGGTAGTGTCACATACGAATTATCCAAACTATAGTAGAGAAGCCTTAGACACCTAGTCCTCCGATATTCTCTGCTTACCCCGCCCGGGATCCCGTACAAGCACACATGTATATACTCACAGGAGTTGCCGGGCTGGTGCGGTGCGTCGAGCCGCACCTGCATGTCTCGGATGTGTTGCTCCTTGCGCTTCATATCGTGCGCTAGCGAGTCGAGTCGTTGCCGGGTTTCTAGGAGCTCTCTGCGGAATGTGGGTAGTAGATGTTAGATGTTTTGTGAAACACATTTTAATGTAGCAGAATCAATATGGTAAATGTTTCCACTATTATGAAGGAATAAACATACACTGCGTAGTAGATTTAGTTTTCAAAAATATAAAACACGTTTATGGAAATGCAACTTTAAAGCACACACAAATAAAGTTCAGTTTGCGCTTCACTATTGATTGCGTTACGTATGTGTTGCTCCTTGAGCTTCATGTCGTGCGCTAGCAAGTTTTTGTGGATGAAATGTGGATAGTTTTGAAGTAGAAAGAATGTTGGTGGTGAATGAGGAGTCTCAAATATGTGGTACAGAATGCCAGTTTGGAGGTCTTGAGCTATATGTCAAATAAAACACTTTTTCAACGCGCTGCATATGAAACATCAAACTTTTATAATATCAATGGAGGTTGAGCTGCATTTCAGTGCCCATGTTACTTGTAAAACTGATCATTATTCATGCAGATCCAAACACAAAATAAATATCAAAGTTTTGAAACAATATTGCGGTAAATTCATGTTTGGCAAAACCACAAAAAACAAATCTAACGACACAAATACAAATACCTTTCACAAAAATGTTTTGAATTGGTGAAACATCGATATTATGTAAATGAAATGAAAAACAGTACAAAACCAATAACTCGAGTTTTTTTATCATTTTAAATAATGCATTTTCAAATGTATAACTCCCAAATACCAATCAAATACAATTTTTCCAAGACTTGATCTCCCGAAAAATAATGTTCCAATACAATGCATCATATTTTACACACATTACCAGCCTTATACTGGCCTTTCAATGATGCTGCGAACATGCCCTTTTAAAACCAAATCAGGTTTTAATATAAAACTTACGACTTATATTAAGTCAATCGTTGTTAATAATAGTTTGGGCAATGAAGGCTTACTTGGAAGAATCTCGACACCAAGGCGGTACATAACTAGAGCAGAAAATCAAAATGTTTTTAGTAGTATAAAGTAGTGAAATAGTATTTTTTAGACAAGCAGTGTGTCGCATCAGGTGGGAAAGTGGTCAAGCGCGGGCCTATCTATAATAAAAAAAGAGAAAAAGTATTTACTATAGTTTTGTTTTGTATCTGGTGTGAACCCTAAACAAGATTTCAAAAAATCTTGCCATGTCTTCTCCAGGATATACCTACAACTTTGCACATAGATTTTATCCAAAGCTAAGGTGGATTAAGAAGCTAGTCGAAAATTCTTCCATACAAACGTAGTCTAGAGATTACTCCACTGTTTGACGATGTACGTTCAAAATAAAAAATTATATCAATTTGTCTCATCATTATCTAGTCCTGTATGGAAACAAAAATGTAAAAAAATAATATATTTGAAAGTTATGAGCGTCGAAAGCTCCATATTTCAACACTAATTTTAACGCATCTTTGGGCGGCAATAAATACCATATGAAGAAGGAAAATTGCAAAACGGCATCCATACAGGGATAGATTAGTAATTCAACAAAGCAAATAATTTTATATTGAAAATATACATTTAGTAGTTTTTTTATGATATCTAGACTCCCAAAGGCCTGTTTATAAAAAAATCGCGCACTCGTTTTCGTCCTAAATCATCATCCATTCCGCTACAAACTTGCAAAAGTGCTAATTCGTACACGAACTAGCTTCTTACTGCTCATCACAGCATCTATTTATTTCGCACGTGCCGTTTGATAAGATAGCATGCATTTTAACCCCGCGCACAAAATAGTTCGTGCCGTCGACTAGTTCAACCTTAAGGAAAATATTTACGAAAACACCAAATTTGAATTAAGAATGTTGCACTCTTCAGCTAACTTACAACAGTACCCCCACATTTCTGGGTTTAAACTTTTCGGTGTCAGAGTCATGCCCCGAAATCACTGACCGACTTCTTGAAGAAGGCATAATCCTTGGATCCATATTAGCCATTGCCCGACTACCTTGAAGTCGGCTGTCAATCTATTCGTATGCAGGTAAATACCAGTACTTTACGTTGGGTGACTATCTGATCTCCATGATCCAGTTACTGGCTCTAGTCATCATCATCATTTCGGCCGCAAGACTTCTACGGCTGATTGGCATAGTTCTCGCCCAAGCGCCGCCACATTTACCGATCCCGTGCGTCTCGCATCTAGCGTATTCCCGCAATCTAAATCAAGTAATCCATCACGTCCACCTAGTGGGAGGCCTTCCAACGCATTGTCTGCCGGTTCGCGGTCGCCACTCCAAAACTTTTCTGTCCCATCGGCCATCCGTTTTGCAAGCAATGGCACTGCCGCTTAAGTTTCGCAATTCGTCGGGCTATGCCGGTTATTTTGATCCTCCTGCGGATATCCTCATTTCTGATGCGATTACGCAAGAAAACGCCGAGCATAGCCCTCTCCTCTGCCCTTTGTGTGACTTTAAGCCTTCTGATGAGGCACTTTGTGGGCGACCAAGTCTGGGTCTACTAGGTTCCTTTTTTACCCTGGTGCGAACGGTTGTGCCTGTCTCTCACTGAAACCACACGGTGTTCCTTTGGCCGGGGCCAGTAGTTACCGGGGGGGAGTCATGGAGTGCGCAAGCACTCAATTGAGCATTCCATGACGCTCCCCCAGTCAGTTACCAGTCCGAATGTGAACACGTGGACCCCGTCACCCCCTGCGGTCGTATACAGCCATATTTCCTCTTCAGTTATTCTGTACCTTTTGAGTTGTTCTGTTCCTCGTCCTTCTCGAGGTCCACTGAGTCAATACTTCTTCTTTTCGAGTCGACGGAAACTCTTCAAATAGTTTGAGCCCAATAGGTGGTCACGCCAAGTGCAGACCTTAAGTGTATGGACATTTGGGGCACTCTAGCTTGATGACACACATGTCATATTCTGCGCAGGGGCACCGCACTTACATTTCGTGTCAGAAGGGTGTTTTAACCTCATATTGCTGCAAATAGGGATTTGTGAAAGTGACTAAATAAATCTATTTAATCCATTCAGTTATATTACCTAAAAAGATTGGACACATATTTTTCTTTTGCTACGTAAACAAAAAAAACAGTGCAATGAAATTTTATGTGACGGCTTGGTACAATTTTTACAGTGAAGTTACATCACAAGCCCCCACTCCCGATCTTTGATGCGCTTTACCTTGGTGATTTTTTATTGATTTGATAAAGCAAAAAAATACGTACTCAATATTTTTTTATTGAATTTAACCGACGGACTAAATAGAATTTGCTTTTTCGCACCCCGTCATCTTCCCCATTGTGTTTGCAGCGGCCTACCTGGATACACAATACAATCGATTGAGTACTTTCCATAGTGCAGTTCACATCCAGGAGGCAGGAATACTATGCAATAATGCTACATCAACCTTTACATAAACTGACCTCTGACTAGCGAGCAGTTCCGCCCTGGTGCGGCTGAGCTCCTCGCCTACAGCCTGCTTGGCCTGTATCTCCGAGTGGAGGGAAGACTGCAGCGTGAGGATCTCCATCTTGTCCAGCTTCTGCGAGCGCCTATTCCGCCAGCCACCCGTGCCTGAGCGACCGTCGGGCACGGAGCCGGCTGGACCAGATGGTGGGGAGGATGCTACCACGAGAGATGAGCGGGATGCGCTTGCTGTGGGGCAGAATGGTAAATGGTTAAATGAAAGGAAATCAGGAAACTGCCAACGTTTTAGAATAGGGTTGAATAAAATGTCTGTGGTGGTATATAGTTCGATTTAAACTCAATAGCGCCTAGAAAAGCATCGATTTATAAAAACCTGATTAAGGGAAACCCACCATTTCTTCAATAGTATTTTTTTTTATATCCTGTAGGCTCGCGCTTGACCACTATCTCACCTGATGATGTGGTCGACGGTGAAACACGCTTGCCTAGAAATAACCTATTCACTCTTGACTTAAAGACCCTATCCTTTATTTGCCTATTTATATAATTTGGTGTCAAGCCCCTTGCATTTTAGCGTCCTTTTTGCAAATCTGAAACTGGACCTTTGATCAAATCTAAAACGGATTTGATTGATTTGGAGTTCTCTCACCAAGCCACACCCCATTCAACTATCAACTTTTTACCGAATGAGAAAATACTGTAACAAAAACCATGTAGTTCCCCACATCATTTCAACCGAAAGACGTTCACTGCTGAACATAAGTCTCCCCCAAGTGTCATCATCATCACATCGAGCACGTACCCGAAGCCTTAACCAGCTGCATGGTCCACGCTGCGTCTTCCGGTACGCCGTGGCCACTCAAAAACCATGCAGTTCCACACTCACCATGTTTAAGATACTCCAACTCCTCGGTCATCTTAGTAGCGAGCGCTTGCAGGTAGCCGCGAGCCTCCTTCTCATCAGCGACCCATCGGATGATATCAGCTATCTGTTGGTATAAGGAGGGAAAAATGTGCTTTATTATGTAGTCGATAACTCTATTTGTTACGTTGAAACGTTGAAGACAAGGACATATTGATCTCCATTTTCTTTGGAACTACTTACATAATCAATCTATATGTTTGCATTATTTCGAAATCAGTTGGTTAAAAAGGAACGTAACGAAATGTTGGTCGTTATAAATGAACGTCTTTTTGAAAACACGTGTAAATTGCCAACAGTAGTGATTTTTTCTCATTATTTATTTTATTCCAAAGCTACGGTCTAACGCTACGACGCATTCGTAAATAGTGCTAGTGCAAACAATGGAATTAGTTCCAAACAACAAAACTTCAACTTGCAACTGGATGTGTAAACATACCAACACGAATATGAAAACTGGTAAGGCAAAATTCAGTTGTTACTAACTGAATTTTGCCTTACCAGTTTAACATCTAATCGATAAGGGTTACAATCAAATCGGTCAAGGTATAATTCAAACTGGATTGAGAACTTAAAGATGCAATTAAAATACAAACCAGTAGGGTCAGCATTCAATCCTATTGGGGTTGGGGTACACACAATCCTGGAAGGGTCAAAACATTCTGGTAGGGTTCATTAGTGTAGGTGTATTAACAAGGCGAGGTGTCGGGTTGAACTTACATCACTGACCTGCGTCTCCCAATGTTGCATGGTATCTCTCTTAGCTCTTAGTTCATCTAACTCTATCTCCATCTGTCTTCGTTCCGCTTGCCATCTTCTTCCGTTTTCTGCCAGCTGGGAGCAATGCAGAGGGAGTTTAAGATTTATTTTGAAGTTTTTCGATGTCTTGACACATACATTTCTAAAGATTTTATTTGATAGGTAAAGAAATCTTGTGGTTTCTTTAGAATTGCTAAATCATTAGTCGTCCCAACACGATCAGTCAATTTAAAGGATCGTGAATGCTTCTCAATATGTGTGTCTTTGCTATAATCGATATTAAGACGACGACTAACGCCAATGACCTTGAGGGAACAAAACGCGCACTCGTTTCACACCCGTGCGACCCGAAATTTAGTAGTTTTTTGTACTTTTCTTATTATTCTATGACTTTAAAAAAAAAAGCTTCAGATCAAAATGTAGATAATTAAATTGTCTTTGATATGGTGTCGAATTTTATTAAAATACGCCCAGCGGTTTTGTTGTGATTGTCGTGTTTTTGTCCGTTTTAGACATAACTTTACAAATTAATTACACTATGTTATGGGCGATTCCGCTATAGACGATTCCCGACATTATTTTTTTAATCACGTTATAAGTTGTTTTTTTTGCGAATAGTGCAAAGAAGAAAGTCGAAATTTAATATTAAATTATTATTTTTATCGATTTTACTCCATATTAAATACTTTGGAGAGTTTGAAAATATTACTATCCAAAGAGTTGGTACAAACTGAAAATCATACCTAGCAACACTGACGCGAAATAGCTGTTGCTAATAGCTTGAGTTTATGTTTTACCCGTTAAACTTGAAGTGACAATATTCATTTATCTTTCTGTTTAAAAAAATGTAATTATTTGTTGTTATTTATCAGACATTATTGAGTGTTAGAATACATTGTTAACTTGTTGCACCCGCGATACAAAAGATAAGAAAGTTTACTTTTTTCACAGAAATTAAGAGCTAACATTTTGAAACTTTGTAAAAGTAAGAAGAAATCAAAACTCAACTTAAATTAATAGCATTTAAGAGTGTAATGATTGTTAGGTTAAAATAAACGTTAACTTAAATTGGTTGCACCCGCGATCTTAATGTCAGATCGCAGGATCAACTTTTTGTCCCTTAACCTTTTTGTGTGATTAATTACATATTTTGTTGTTTTTATATGCCTTGACAAATAATATGCTTAATACTATTGATGATATACATTTAATATATGTGTCTTTACATTATATTCTGATGAGATGAGACTGCTTCGCAGAGAAATAGGCGGCGATTAAAATAAAATCCTGAACTTTATGCCGAACACCTCCGTCGGGAAAGGGCTCGTGATTCAAAACGGGGAGAAATAATGAAAGTGAAAATGGAGACAGATGTAGTTTTGAAAACCGGATAACCGGGCAAAAAAAATACTTATTATCTTTATGTGGGGGTAGTATGTCAGAGCGATATGGATGAAGATTGATGGTAAACATTTCACAGAAATCGTAAATGACATGGCAGACGTGCAAATCGAATATATTATCGCGAAACTGGAAGCGCCGGAGAAAAAAACTGATATGTAACGTTCATAGAATTTTCGGCGAATATTGACGTATTTGAAAAGAAATAATTAATGTAAGCGACAAAAAAAGTGTACTAATTAGTAATAAATATTGTTTGATCTCTCATTTTGTTCCTATATAAGTTAAATTGACGTTTATGTTCACTTCAATTACACTGGTTGCACCCGCGATATTTTGATGTTGCACCCGCGATTCGGTCGAAAGTGAATAATTAATTGTTTATTTTTGTTTTCTTTACAGTTTTTATTTTATGTTCATGGTTACTAAAACATCTTACGAAATATAAAGGCATAATATATTAAATGTATCACAATTAACAGAGTTATAAGTTTTTTCTCTATGATCTGGAATGGTTGGGCCAAATCTGTTGCACCCGCAATGGTAGTTTGGACCTTCCTCCTGGCTTTAAAAGCATTATTTTAACATCCTTGTAAATGAATATTAAAAGAACATATTAAAATGTAATCTTTCAAAGTTTAATTCAATTTAAAATGTTTTTTATTTAATTACATGAAACTAAAACATGCGTCTAAATGTTGCACCCGCGATAATGGAATGACCCTTATACGAATAAAACTCAAAATTTGCTCAGATGAAATTATTAAGAAAATGGTCTAATATAACATATATTTTTTCCAATAAATTACGACTAGCCGTTTAGACGTGATTCTCATTTTAAAATCAGCTACTCAAGGGAATCGGCGCCTTAATGATTACATGAAACACTAAATATAAAAAAAAAATTGCCAAAAATGTGTACTCATTGGCCAATTGATGGAAATATCGAGACACGATTGATGGGACATAGGTAATATGATTGTGCCCAATAAGTGAAACAGATTAAACAATATGGCGCCCAAAATACGCCATCTTTTTATTTTCCAATTTTAATGTAGCCAGTGACGTAAGAATCATCAAAATCGGCCAACGCGTTTGGACTCTTAGAACGCTACACAGGAACAAACATACATACATAGACTGATAAACACATTACCCTCCTTCGGCAGTCGAGTAATAATAATACCGGCTAATTTTACCACTGCAGGGCAAATCTCCTCTCATACAGGGCAGATACGAGCTTAATGATTAATTAAGGCAGATCGGCGATTTGTGATTAATATTAGTTTTAGACAGGTTTGGTCACGTTAATAACTAAAGGTAAACTAATATAATAGTCGTTTAAGAGGAACCAGAAAATTTTGCAATTCTAACGTCACCAAAAGGAACATAGGGAACCAGGGATCAGTTAATAAGGACCTAAGTACTACAGAATGTTAATACAAAATTATAGACTTTGTTATTCACAGCGTCCAGGTCCTTAGCCAGCTTGCGGTTCTCATTTATAAGCATCTGTTTGTCTTCGCTGTCGGTTAACTGTTCTATACGACGGCTTTCTAGCTTCTCTTTTGATGTTTGTAACTGTAACAAAAAGATTTTATGTTGTAGGCGCATGGTTAACGTTCAAGAGGCAACGCTTTTTTTGTGGTGTTGTGTCATATATATATTTTTTTGGTGGTCTATATAAAACTGGACCGAGAATGGAACCTTGCGGGACCCATGATCATTTTCATTTCTAGAGGATGTGTACTGTTTAAATTGATTCTCTGAGATCTATTGAGTAAATGAAAACAAAGTTGGTTGGTATTTAAATATAAACTTTCATTGAAATGTATCTTTTCTGGTATGAGAGCCAATGATCTACTTTGTCGAAGGCTCATGGAAAATCCAAAATACCGCCTTTTTATCAGTTGTTGGCAGAAGATATTCATAATAAAATCGTACCTCTCTATTGAGAACATTGCGTAATGCATCTCCTTCTTGTAATTGGTCGTTGAGTGCCGTTAACTCCGCTTGGAACCTCGACTGTTGTTGTTGTAGCGATTCTTTGTACTGCATCTACAAACACATTATAATATAAAACTAACTAGTGACACAGCCTAACCGAGAGACAGTTTCGTAGAAAGAATATTATAACTTCATTAACTTTGGTGAGCTTTTTTACTATTGAAAACTTTTTTATTCATCATGCATGTGCCCTCGAAACTTATGAAACTTAACAACGTAACTTTTGTAATGTGTGACTCTTCAAAACGGTTTTTATACTAGAGCATATGAACAAGTGGTTTCAAGTAAGGAGTTTCCTCATAGACTAGCTCTGAAGAAACTTCTTACTGGGAACCACTTAAAACATAATAGCCCGTAAAGTTCATACATATGCCATGCCATGCCATGTTCATGCCTGTAATATGTTACCTCTAGCGTCTCCACTTCAGCCTGTAACCTTGCCACATCAGCTGCAGCAGACGGTGGAGCTCCCGAGTCCACGCGCTGAGAACGTAACGTCTCCTCGCGTAACTTGCGTTCCTAATGATAAACACAATATTAATAAAAAACACTATGCAATTTCATAAGATGTAAGTCCTTGTTATGGACAGTAAGAAACCCGTCAAGCGACCTATCACTAGAGTTTTACGCCTATATCACACCTCCGCTGCGAAACAACAACTGCGAAACCGCTGCGTGAGTTTCGCTGTGCAACAGTACTTCACTTACGCGAAACTATAATAGCGAAACAGAGCGAAACCTAAAACTAAAACAGTTGAGAAATAAGAATCGAAAGAAAATGTCGTCGCTTTCGGAGTCAGAGGAGGAACTAATCTTACTGTGGTCAACTACTTTAAAAAGGCGTCGTACCTGGGTGCATGATATCAATAAAAAAAGAAAGAAGTTGGGAGCTTGTAGTTTTTTTGTGTTATTTTTGTAGTCAGGGTCATTTAGTAAGTACAAAACAGGTCTATTTCTCACTGCTTGTATAAGTTTTTATGAGTAAATTCCAAATCCATTGTTCCAATTTCGCTCATAAAAATTGTCGATTGCTACAGACGCGTCCGAGATACACGCGGAACCGCTCCAAAATGGCGAACAACGGGCGGAGATGTAGACGGCGCCTAAGCAAATGAGCGAAATCATGTTAGAAAGAGACAACATCATAGTCAGTTTTGTACGTTAGAGCAGGGAATTTCGCTATTGTTTCGCCGCCCAACAACTCACAACTCACAGCAAAACTATGGCGGTTTCGCCCTTTGAGTTTCGCAGCGGAGGTGTGCTACAGGCATGAATATTTCAAAATAAACCGCATTCTACAGTAGCCACATAAAATATTCCGATATCATTTAGCATTTTATACTAGATACCGAACTCAACTCGTTAAGAAAAAGACTGTTTGATGATTTATACGTAAATACCTTTTCTTACCCAATTCGTTTTGTTTGTTTATTTCCTTTGTTTGTTTTCCTACATAAAACAAAGCCGATTGTTTTCGGCCGGGGCTTAGCAGTAGTTTACCCAAGGTACTTATAAGTATTATCTTTGTCTTGTGTGTAGAGTTTCAAAAAGGAATTTTAAATGTATACCTTGGTGGCTTCAGAGATGGCCTGGTCAAGCCTCGCCTCCAGTTCTCTCCTGCCCTTCTCAGCGCGTCGTATGTCTTGTCGTAACGCGTCAATCTTCTGCATCGCTACTTCTAACTCTTCTTCTTTATCGCGGACCTTGAAGAAGATATATTACGTAGTCATCATATTATTAAATAGACAGGATATATTTCTAGATTAAGATCATTATCACTATGGTATAGTACGATTCAAACTTAAAGGCGGCTCGTTGCGCAGTGAACCATCCCTCATCCCAACTTGCATGACCGCACTACTGCGCAGCGACTCGTGGTGGGTTCCGCGCCGGAATTAAGCTTGAATCGATCTTAAGTTGCAGTAAATTAAAAATGAGATTCACAATTTTAAGACATACCGTAAAGTGTAATTTTCTTACAAGGTCATCAAACCGTAATTTCTAGTATTTATTTCGTATCTTCTAATCTCAATGATAGCGTGTCAGTTGTTAGGACGGTTTGGAAGAAGAAAACGTGTTGGGCCGAACCTAAAGAGGCCTGTAAACGGGCTACAAAAATTTCATCTTGTTGGCAAATATACTGAGCTATATTGGTCAACTAAATTGCCAATAAGATGCAATTTTTGTAGCCCGTTTACATGCCTTAAGTAACATGGGACAAGGGCAGGAAGATGATGATGATCTTCTAATGTCTCTTCTGCCTACATCGAGCAACATTACACGACAAAATCTAAAAGACTCATACCTGTCGCGAAAGCTTCTGCTTCTGTTGCCTCAGTTCTGACAGCCGTTCAGTCACCTCGTTGTACTCAGTCATAGCTAACTTGCGTTGTGATAACGCATCTTTCAGTTCTTTGTCCTAAAAAGAGAAATGAATGTTAAAATCACAAGCATAAAGCTCATATTTCCTTGTGAGAACTATACCACAGATAATATAATACTAGCATACAGATACCTCATCCCATAAAAAGAAACCGTGCCGACATAATTAGCGTTTTTCGTCTCATTATACATTTTTTTTTTAAAACTTCGGCCGCGTTCGGTTCCGTTCACGGATGTAGATGGTGTTAGCAGCGACTTGCAAATAAAAGGGTTTACTCGGTTCGTGAATACTTTTTTTTTAATACAACGACGAATTGTTTTATAGTATTTTTTTGCACGTTTTTACAGTTTCATTGTACCAAAATGTGTTACAAAACAAATTAAAAAACCGAGTGGATAGCTCAGATATTTAAAACCGCGCCATCTATGGGAATCAATTTTAAAATGATCCATTCAAATAATCTTTGAAAATGTGAATTAAGATCCTAATATTCCGTAATTGTGTGCTTAGGAGAGTTACTTAAACAAGAACATATTTTTTTTTATAATCGTCTCTAGAAAATCTTAACATTTCACAAAACTCAATAACGAATCGAAGCTTATTACGCCATCTAGTGCAATTTCTTTGAACCAAATTTTCTTTCTTGGCGTTGGGTGCTCCTGCCCAAACTAAAAGTCTATACAAAAGTTGAGGATAATTTCTTTAAAAATCAGTTGCTAGATTTGACCATATTTAATTTGTATGTGTGTTCACTTACATACATACATTGCAAGTTAAATAAAAGCTTGTAAAAACAAACAGTTCAATAAATAAAATAAGAATTGTATTATATTCACAGCGGATCTTTGTGTCTCTGAAGTTGGCTCTGTCATCTATTGCGCACGAAACAGATTAAATGCATAGTGAGCGAGATAGGATGATGCGACAAACGTATGCGAGTGAAAGAGACAGTAATACAATGCTATTTTCACTTTCAATATTGACACAAAAATAGCTACTGCGCAGCCTCTTGCAGCCAATTCAGAGACACAAAGATCCGTTGGAGTATTATAAGTACCTGTAGCCTAAGTTTCTCAACGGAGTCAGTCCTGTCCTTATTCAGCTCTTCCTTCTCCATGTTCAGTGCTTGGATGATGACCTCCATCTCGCGGATGCGAGTAACCATCTCTTGAGGATTTGATGGCATTTCCTGTGAACGTAAATTATTGATGTTTTTTATTGGGACAATCGTTCATTCGTTTCGTTGCGGGATCCAAGTTAGTTAAATTCATTCGCCGGGACTTCGTCGAGCTACATTGCCTCGGCGCTTTTCTGGTGGTCGCCACTGTTGTATCTGGCTTTCAGGAGTTGCAGTGGTTTGGGATTAGTGCGGTGGAAATTATTTATGTTATTGAAGCCGTAAAATAGGTACTCGGATGATGCTTCTATAAAAAAAAAAATGCTACAGACGTTTTTAAACTGTTTACTTTGACACCCCAGTTAAATTCTACTTTTCAAGAAAAATATGATGATAATTTTTTTTAATGGATAAATTTTTAGGATTTCATACCCAAAGGGTAAAAACGGGCCCCTAATACTAAGACTCCGCGGTCCGTCTGTCTGTCTGTCTGTCACCAGGCTGTATCTCAGTAAAAAAAATCACAGATGATGTATTTCTGTTGCCGCTATAACATCAAATACTAAAAACAGAATAAAATAAATATTTAAGTGGGGCTCGCATACAACAAACGTGATTTTTTTGCTGTTTATTGCGATAATGCTACGGATCCCATCGTCGGAGTCCGACTCGCACTTGGCCGGTTTTTAATTTATATATTTAAAGTGGTAGTGTTTTTTTGCAAAAACAAAGGCACAAGACCATAAGAACATCATGATAGCCGATCAAGCAATACCTAGCTTATTTACTTTGGATATAC
This sequence comes from Orthosia gothica, assembly GCA_949775005.1. NCBI lineage: Eukaryota > Metazoa > Arthropoda > Insecta > Lepidoptera > Noctuidae > Orthosia > Orthosia gothica. Next base: position 24,566,349 of record OX459036.1, read on the forward strand.
CAGTCATATTACTCTGAAATCTTATTTTAAAAGAGTTTAGTAATTATCTAATGGTAAGGTCGTTTGTTTACGAGGCACCGCACGACACGATTTGCGGTCACGACTTTTAACACACGCACTTCAGACAGTCTGTCGTCCGTTCGTTTGTTGACTAGTCACTATTCTGCAACGACACTACAGTGCACTTGTATTGTTTTATAAGTGCGAGAGTGACGAATCACATGTGAGCCGTGCGGTGCGGTGTGTCGTGTCGTCAACATGCTCATACTTGTTTTGTACAACCGCTAAATCGTCACTGTAATAACCACGACGACATAGCGGCATCAACGACATAGCCCAAAAACCGTTTGAAAATCGTACCGCGTGTGGTGCGGTGTCGTGGAGTGAACAAACGGCCTAAAGAAACAAAATGCTTATTTACCTGTGTACTAATCCCAGTATTAAGCTGTTCGTAACACCTGACCTGCGCCTCCAAATCCGCATTCCTTTTCGATAACGTCGCCAACTCTTCCTTCAGCTGTATGAGGTCTTCTGTGAAAGGCATTTCCAAATAGTATGAACAAAGTCGCTATTATAGTCACAACCACAGATATAAATGTAACTAGATGACGCGATTGTATGTACTTCGCGTGCCAAAAACGGAGTAAAGTTACGATCAATGATCGTAATCTGAGCTTTTCATTTAGCATTATCGGCACCGGAAATCCACCGAAATCTAGAAAAATGCCTTTTTATGCCATATTGAGCTGTAAATAATGTATAGAAAAAGTTGGCCGAGGCATTGGAAATGTTTTCTTTCATTGGTAAGTAAATTTGTTTTTAAATTGTTTGTGAAGAAGTGGCACGCTTGGTTTTCATACACATGGATGGAGGGACTTGTGCTTTATCTAGTTAGATTTATGTATGTACAACGGATCTTTGTTTCTCTGAATTGGCTGCAAGAGCCTGCGCTGTAGCTATTTTTGTGTCTATGTTGAAGGTGAAGATAGCATTGTATAACTGTCTCTTTCACTCGCTTAAGTTTGTCGCATCGTCCTATCTCGCTAACTCTATGCAGTATACTCGATGACAAACTGTTTCTTGCGCAATGGTTGGCAGAGCCAACTTCAGAGACACAAAGATCCGTTGTGACTATTACATTTACCTCTGCCTGTTTATCCACACAAGGGATTTTGATACGGTTTTCACTAATAACAAGTTTTCATATGAAAAATCGTTATTTTTAACAAGCTTTTATATTTCAAAATTGCATTATCTCAAGATACAAACGTGAGTGCAAAATTTCAGCTCAATCGGGTAATGGCAAGTTGGTTAAAGGAAAATGGCTCTACATTACAATATCTGGTTTAACTTAGGGTCATGTTCAGAATTAGTTTGTGCAAGAATTTTTGTTCAAAATGCCGAGAATAATAGGTATTTATAAGAATATAGTCATGAACTTTTGTAGGTTATGTCTGGGTAACTTTTAATAATATGTTTAATAGATAATATTATTTAATTTCGTGGAAGTAAAAGGGCAATATCGCATTAGTATTTCCCTTTCCGAGTTATTTCAGCATGAAATGTAAAATATACTGTTTGGAAAGAGAATTCACTGCCGCAATTAGGCTGTAGGCCATCGGCCTTGCAACGCTGCGTCTTCCGGTTCGCGGTCGCCAATCCAGAACTTTTCGGCCCCATCGATCATGTGACCATGTGTTCAATCGTTCGATCGTAATAGGGTAGTTTACTGAATATTTTTTGTCGGTCAGGTAGATAAATAAAAAATACTATAACCGAATTTTCTTTTGACACGTAAACATAAAGTGACGACGATATAATGCGTTGAAATATCGTGTGAGGTCACGCCGCTAGTACACTTTATACTGCCTCAGAGACGTCACAAGCTCCCACTCCTCGCAACTTTGATGCGCTTCAACTTTGTAAATTTTTATTGATTTGGTAAAACAAAAAATACTGGTCCAATATTATTAGATAATCTCACTGATGGACTAAATAGAATTATCAATTTTCTACCCAGGAAACATTCTCAACTTACAAGCGCATTGCTTGTAGGTGGAAACACGGTCTTATAATCGGTAGGAATAATCTTACCACTGCCAGCATCTAAGGCCGCGCCGCCCGCTCTAAGCTCCGCGATGGTCTGTGCGAGGAGCGCGTTTTCCCGCTCCAATGCCTTTACCGCCGCACGGTCGCCTGCGTTTGATGGTGCCTGAAGAGAAAAGTTAGATAGGTTATAATCTTACTAATAACACAGAAAATATATACTAGTACACAGATGCCTCATCCCATACAAAGAAACCGTGCCGATGTAACTAGCGTTTTTCTTCTGATTTTACTGAATATTTTAATAAGTGCTTCGATCGCGTTCGGTCCCGATCCACGGCTATAGATAGTGTGAGCAGCGACTTGCAAGTAAAAGGGTTTTCTCGGTTTTCTTTAAATACAGTGACAATTTGTTTTATAGTATTTTGCCAGGGAGCACACAACTATTTTAAAGAGGAGTGTTTTTTTTTACGTAGCTCAGCGAGGAATTCAAAGTGCGTCAGTCGAGCTTAAAATACTGTTACTCCCGAGATGGACACTAAATTTTATCACCCTCTATGAGAAAATAAGTAAGTGCAACTTATGAACAAGAACGCAACGTTTATTTATTTACATACAATTAAATATAATTATTATTAATAATTAAACATGATTAGAGACTAATGTTTATATTTGAACAATTATGGAAGTGCATCGTAACAATTTTATTAGTACCATCCGTTAAAGTTGTCGCGCGCTTTTTCAGCCAGTCACTTGTTCAATACAATTATCCCGTGCGGTCCGAAATGGAATTACAATCGCTCATTAGCCACGAATGTATGAGGTGAATGCACCTCATACATTCCTCGTAATCAATTTTATGTAATCCTATTTTGTGATTCATCTCTTTGCTGATCGAAACATTTACTAACAATATCCACATTCCACATTCGAATCACTTTTAGTGCCTAGGGATTAATGAGCTATTTTAGTCTCTGTTTATAAAAAATAAACTACTCTCTTTTTTAATAGATGTGATAAAAAAAGTACATGAAAACTATTCACCTGACTAGGAGCATTCTTGGCGGGACTGAGCGGACTGGCAGGCGCGCCCAGGTCGGACAGGCGCGAGCCCGCCGTGAACGTGAAGCCGATGAACGGTAAGTGTAGACCGGAGAACGCTGATGATGCTGAGGGGGGAGGGACGGCTTCCGACAGTCTGGAACAAAATATAACAGTATTAATATGGTTTTTATGTGAATTATTTATTGCGGCGGATCAGACCGGATCTCTCCCTCGCCGCGCTGAAGTTTAGATGTTTTTTTTGTGGCAGTCATCCCGCAACGACTTAATTTTTTGTCACGAAATGTGGCATGGAGATATTTCTAAGATTTCAAGCAAGCTGGATATACCCCAGTGGGTTTTCTTTCTTATTGGGAAACTTGTTTTTTTTTACATATTTTGTTGGTGGCACGGTAGAATCTTTTTTTTTTTTTTTTTTTATTACTTTTAAATTATTATTTTTTATTACTTTTAAATTTAAATTTTAATTTATGTGACGTTCAAAAGTGCCGTTTATTGACCTAATTGAATAAATATATTTGACTTTGACTTTGGTGACCCGACGCGTCGATAGGCGATATCGCCTGTGTTTTCTAAGAAAAAGCAATCAATCAATTATATAAAGCTGCGTATGCTCGGCTTTATAAAAGCTGTGGTTGCCTGTAATTGAGTGTGCATTACATGATAATGATGATGTGTACCAATTTTTATATTTTGTGTAAGTTTTATGGTTTTGTTAACACTCGTTGGTGATCCTTAAATCCATACTAATATTAAAAACTCGAAAGTAACTTTCTCTGTCTGTCTGTCTGTTGCCTTTTCACGCCTAAACCACTGAACGGAATTCAATGAAATTTGGCAAGGAGACAGATGACATCATGAGGAAGGATATAGGCTACTTTAAGGAAGAAAAGTAGGTAGGGTTGGTAGGTGGGTAGGTAAGTGGGAAGGGTAGCATAGGTAGGGTAGGGTAGGTAGAGTAGGAAAGGAAGGGTAGGTAGGTGGGTAGGGTAGGGTAGGTAGGTGGGTAGGATAGGATTGGTAGGAAGGGTAGGGTAAGGAGGTAGGTAGGTAGGGCAGTTAGGTAGCCAGTTGATGGGAGCGAAGCCGCGGGGGACAGCTAGTAAATAAATAAATAAGAAAATTTCAAGTGTAAATCGATCGAACTGCATTACATAGCATCCATATGCACGTACTCGCCCTTTCGCTTGTCGGAATGATCTTCTTCTTTTTCGTGTCGATGATTCCTTCACAAAATTTACTTCGACCAGTATTCAGCCACGGCCTTAGCGCTGGCCTCACAAAGGTCTTGCATGGTGCAGGTGTTTTGGTGGAATGATTATAAAGCGAATCAAATCGACCCATCAGGAAGGTCACTAACTATATATATCCTGTTTTCAAACCATAATTTTGAGCACCTGTACTGTATCTTACGCCAGCTCCACACGTTGGCCCCAACAACACTCGTCCAACGTGTGGATCTAGAATATTGCGTTGGCGCCAACATTGGGACGAGCGTTGGTAGTTGGCCCGCCCGTATCGGTTTTATCAAAGGAATCTGTGCCAACGTTTGCGATCCATCCACACGTTGGTGATTTGCTCAGTCAGTCTCAGTTCAGTCAGGTCTGTACTCACTGCTTCCGTGTTTTATGATGTGTCGTCATCCACCATCTTCATTGACGTAGTTTTTCTTTTTATTCAGTAACAACTATAAATTATAATATGCACTCTACTGAAAAAACGCTTACAGCAATTTCCGTATCGGACATCTTCACATTGGCTCTGACGTGACAGAACTAGGAACTAGTTTAATAGCCAACGTGTGTACGTGTGTTGACCTGGTTAAGGTTGCGGGCAGGCGCTGGATGCGAGACGCACGGGATCGGTTTATATTTATATATATATATATAGCGTATATATGTGGCGCTGCCTGGGGGAGGCCTATATCCAGCAGTGGACGTCTTTCAGCTGAAATGATGATGATGATAATGTGTGTACGCCTCACCAATTAACCGATCAACGTTGGTACAAGCGCTGGAACCAACGTGTGGAGCCGGGGTTACTAACATTATCTACAAGTAATTTTTCCAGAGACTTACCTGATATCAGTATCATCGACATCAAAGTTGGAGGTATCGGTGGGGCTCGAGACATCTGGTACAAACGGCGCTTGCATCTCGCGGAGATTCTCCCAGTCGAGGTTCGCAAACCATGGGTGATTCTGTAATGCAAAAAACATGGTGTTAGAAAAAGCCTCTCAAGAGTAAAAGAAACCTATTTCATCTCGTTAACATCGGAAAACGACTAATATGGAATTATATCATGAGCGGACTGTATTGGTATAACATTGGTACATCAACATCTTTCAGCAATCCATTTGCCCAATATCATGTATTTTTCTTTGAGGTTCAAGAGTCTTATCATTATAAATCTTAATAACGCCTCGGGTGTACCTCAAGAGTCATCCTCACTATTGGTAAACTCTCAAAGAAAAAATATTGAAGAGAAATTACCTTGAAGTCTTGCAGTCCATTTTTTCCTAATCTATTTTCGGAAGAGCAAATCAGTCTGCGGATTAGATCCTTCGCCTCTTCTGACACCTGTCAAAAACACATTATTTTTATTTGATAAGGAAAAAACTTAAAATTCTTACTACAAGTGGGACCATACATAAATGAAGCATATACATATCTGCACAGTTAAAACTGTATGTTCTTCGGACAATGCAACAACTGATCGAACTCCATATATTTACAGTACAACTATTTTCTGAATGTCCCTTGGCAATCATCGCATTTCCGAATACAAACGAATGATAATATCCATGTCCATCAATTATTAGATTTATCGTGTATTATAATTTGAATTCAGAACTAAATGCTTTATTGTTGTTTTATTTTGATTTGATTTCCGTGTGAAATATATAGAGCTGTAAAAATTACAGCTTTAGCAGCTTTCCAAGCAAATTTTATAATAAGTTACATTAAATTAAAAGAGTATTAACAACTCTATATACTTCAGAGTTGATTGAGAGCGTCCGGTCCACACCAAGTGCAAAGGGCAACTACTGATAGAAATCCGAAGACTGCCGAAACTCGAAGTTTGCCGAGTGTCATTAAGTAAATGTTTTAACTGTACTTTCACTTGACTTTATGTTTGGGACTGAAGCAATCATAAAAAAAGCTTCACGACTACGTCTAGATTAGTTCTTGAGCTATGTAAAACCACCTTCACTCCTAATGAAATACAACGTGTTTTCGATTTCAGTTAGCATAAACGAGTGTCCGTACCTGCGCGGCATGCTCATCGGGGGGTGGGCAGTGGAAGGAGCGCGCGTGGTTCATGATCTTGCCGTACGTCTCCACCAAAGACTCCGCGTAGAACGGCGTCTCGCCAAACAGCATCTCGTACATGCATACACCTAGAAATAATATAGACTTATAATTATTTCTTATAATAACTTAGTGATATAATTATTTCTTATATGATGGTACAGCAGTGATGGCCCATTGGTAATGGCCCCAACTTAGTGCCGGCGCTCACTGACGGACGGTATGGCACGGCAGAGTTGTTTCGTGCACAAATGATTTTCGACCTTGCCGCGGCACCGCACGGCACTTTTCAGCATACTAAATCATTCTGAAGCTGCATTCCGCGTCATTCGTGTAGAAAGAAAAGAATTTCAGCGCTAAACTCATCAAAATAAGGACGAAAATCGTTTGTTCACGTAAAATCCTTTGCCTTGCCGACAGTGAGCGCCGGTCCTTAGGCGCAGGCCACATAGAAATGGCGTCGGGCGCGGACATGGCACGGGCGGCTTCCTATTCCATTCTAATTTCAAACTAAATGCATGGAAATAAAGCGCAATTTGATCAGGCGCGGGCGCCGAAATGTCGCGTCATAACCATATCCGAGCAACGACATATCGTGTCCTAAATGACCATACCAGAACAAACGGTTTCCTTTTAACTTTTCTGTCATTGTCGCCACTTTAAAACACTGCCACTAATGACACAGACATAATAAAGATTCCCGTCCTGACGGCAGTTAACATCGAACTTACAGTACTCTCCAATCTTATTAGCCGGGCTGAACATAGCCTTTCCGATGAGCAAGGCACGGCACGGTGCTGTTTTTGTATAAGATTTACTATAGTTTGACTGTACCGCGACTTAAGAAGCCGCGGCGAGGCGGTAGACGGGAAGGAAAGAGCATGGCAAAGGTTCACATGAGATCGATATTGTCGGACAGATCTTACGATATCATTGTACTGTACTTTAAAGCTATTAAGCTAAAGCTTCGAAAAAATATTAGGAAATATTATACTACTAAAATGGTGAATAAGTGAAATAAGTTAAATTAAATTTTTAATTTTCAATTAAATATTTTTTGTTCCATATTGTTGTATAACAGAACCAACTACTTATTATTCAAAGCTTTCTTTATATTCGGCTACTTTGAAAATTACGTTCTTGAAATCACGAGATAACGCACGACCCATCTCTGGATATTTATCTAATGTGCGTCTGACAAAAGAAATTGCGGTACAAACAACCTCCCACCCTCCCCGTCTCGCCGCGCACTTTCCTAAGGCACGGTACAACGGTTGCGGTCATACTATACTCGGCAGGCTTATTACGTATGAAACAGCAATTAACAATATTTGTGCAGAGATTGTACAATCATCGCGCGAATATCGCTTTACGTCAAAAAATTGGAAGGCTTATTTTTGCGAAATAATTGCTCTTCAATCGCGAATCCGCATTATATATGAGCTATAGCCACACCATAATAATTTTACGACAGCACTGCTAACAATAAAAATCTGGTAACTGAAATGTGCATTTATCGCAAGGTGATCGCGATAATTTCGTATTACGTATGGTTTTTGACAGCAGAGCGACAGCGATCGGCGAGCAAATGTGGCTGTCAAATTGCGATTACTTTTTCCCTTGTTGTTGGTCGATTGCCAATCGCTCGCTGATGGCTGAGTAGGTACAGAAGTTTTTGAGTTTTTGGCGCCTTTTTAGTGTGTTATTTTGTGGCTACTTTAATTATCTGCAAATTAGAATAATAATATAAAATATAAATATTGAAATAACCAATTCCTAGTGAATATTGTAAATTTAAATGACAAATTGGTGTTATTTTGAGTCTCTAATGTCTACGCAACTGGACTATTTGTTGTATCATTGAAACAGAAGTGATCACGGTAAAGTGGAGGATTTTTTTATACTGTAATGTTGGCTACCTCAGCGAAGCTTATTTGTTTACTACTAAATACTTACAAACACATGAGAATTTTTTTTTATATGGCAAACACCGATGTCGACTATTCTGCCCATGTCTAAATTAAATTTGAAAAATCTGTTTTACGTTTCATAGCTTAAATACGAGATAATAGAAAATAGTCTATTAAGTGATGTTCTAATGCGTTATCGATTCGATTTCTTAAAACAATCGACAATTCGAAGAAATTTTAATTGATTTTACACATTGACATTTATGTAAATAAAATGCAAATATCAAATTTTCACTGCCATATTTACTTTACACAAATACTTTACATCTGCGAATATTCATTTATCGGAATATTGGAGCTAAATAGTAATTAAATTGACTATTTTAAAAAAAAACAGCCTCCACGAAGTGTTGCTCTTTCATAAGGTGGTTAATTCATCAAACGGTACATTTTATAAATCATCGGTCAGTTAAAATAGCTTCTGTTAAAAGTGACTGTAAAAACAAAAAAACTTGACTTAAAGGCCTCAGTAGCCAGGTCAATAAATTGATCGCGCAATAATTGTACAATTATTGCTACTTGCTGTTCCTTACGTAATGAGCCCGCCGCAGCCATTGTAGCAAACTTCAGATCGGCCAAGAAGATTGTGGAGTACTGTACTTACAAACCATCCATAGATTTAACGACTGTCGAGGTAAGCGGAACTGGGTAACTCCTGCATTGAAAATGGAGGCTCCTCCGACCGGACAGGAGTTTTTTGACTGTTTTAAGTGTTCAAGACACGCAGAGAACTATGCTTTGGAAAATCTAATGTGACGTCACACAAACCATGCGTCGTGCATCGTAACCATGTAGGTTTGTGCTACGTCAGTACAGTTTCTTTTGTGCAACTGTGCTTTGACTGGCGGTTATGCCCTCCCGAAAATGTGTGCCAGCAAGTACTACGCAAGGTGTTCAGAGCTAATCCTTCTATAAGAAGCAGTATACGATAAAAAAATATGTTCGGAGGCTCACCTAAGGACCACCAATCACACTCTGGACCGTATCTGCCTTGACCGTCTTCCATGGCCTGCAATAAACACAACACAAAACATAAGCCATCAATAAAATAATACCATCTACTATATTTGGTAATGTTTTAACTCTAGTTAAAGCTGAAAATGTCTAATCGACAAAAGCAACAAGCTAGCTATACACCTTTTATACGGCATATGCAAAAGTGTTTTTTTCCACTACCTTGTCTATTATGCAACACATTGCCTAAGAAATTCGTTTCGAAATATGAACATTTAGACACAAGATAATAATTCAAAAAAAAAAAAAAATATAATAACAGTTACGAAATGACCGTTGAATGGAGTTTTGAAATCATTATGTAACTGGCAGAATGATACTGAACCTGTTACCTCTCGAAAAAGCGCGCATTGATTGTGTATATATAATCTGTGGTTTTTAGTCTTGAACGTTTCTACTAAATTGTTGTTGGAACTTATTTGCATTTAATTAAGGTAGCTCATCAGGTAGTGGAAAAAGAATGCACTATAGAGTACTCTTACAAGTTAGGAGCAATTAAAAGACTTAACGAGTGTCATTACAGTTGTCGCCAAACTTCTGGCCCGCCCTGAAGTTGGCTTTCCGGATGCGCGAGGCACGAAACAGTGCTGTTTTTGTATGAGATTTACTACTACGCAGCCATTGTGGCCAACTTCAGAGCGTACAAGAAGTTTGGCGAGAACTATACCTAACAATATCCATAGCATCAGGGGAGCTTCAGAAAGCTTCCAGATTGCCTAATATTTTGTCCAAGATGCACAGTTTATTTTTGTCTTGCTAACCCGTAATATCTCAGGTGATATATAATCGGGGGTCCCAACGGCGACATTGCTTTGCACTTTGCCGTCGTCACCGAGTCGTAGACATGAGCCGAAATCCGCTAGCCTGATGTGACCGCTCGCGTCTAGTAGGACGTTGTCGGGTTTTATGTCCCTGTAGAAAGATAATTATAGTTTTATTAGTTAAAGTTAGAAATAAGACAAAATGGTACAGTAGTCACAGCGGATCTTTGTGTCTCAGAAGTTGGCTCTGCGAACCATTGAGCAAGAAACAGTTTGTCATAGGTAGGGTAGATGGGGTAGTTAGGTAGGTAGGTAGGGTACTGGGTAGGAAGGGTAGTTGGAGTAGGTAGGGTAGGATAGGGTAGCGTATGGTAGGGCAGGTAGGATAGGGTAGGTCGAATAGGGTAGGTAGGGTAGAGTAGATAGGGTAGGGTAGAGTAGGTAGGGTAGGGTAGGTAGTTAGCCAGTTGACGGGAACGAAGCCGCAAGCACAGCTAGTTAAATAAAATTCTGCTGAAAACCTGTCATCTTCATCTAACTAATGTTGGTTGACCTGAAGTTTATTATCACAAGAACGTATAATGTGAAGCACTGAATTGTTCACACATCAAAAACATCGAACCATAAGCATCCATATATTCCCTCAGCCTCTTCCCTAGTCATTATAAATAATGACTAGGGAAGCTGTTGATGACCATTCCTTCATTATAGGTAGGTGGGTTTATGTATGTAGGATAGGTAGGTAGGGTAGGGCAGGTAGGGTAGGGCAGGTAGGGTAGGTTAGGTAGGGTAGGGTAGGCTAGGTAAGGCAGTGTAAGGTAGATGGGTAGGGTAGTTAGGTAGGTAGGGTACTGGGTAGATAGGGTAGGATAGGATAGCGTAGGGTAGGGTAAAGTAGGTAGGGTAGGGTAGGTTAGGAGGTAGGTAGGGTAGGGTAGGTAGTTAGCCAGTTGACGGGAACGAAGCCGCAAGCGCAACTAGTAAAATATAATTCTGCTGAAGACCTGCTATCTTCTTCTAGCTAATGTTGGTTGACACGAAAGTCTTATTTAAATTTTAAAGTCCTTATGTCTAGCTGTTATTATGATAGATTTTAATATCTATCCCCCGATTTCTGAATCAACTTTTTGAAAACTTGCTTGCAAAAAGCTTGACAGGCTTTTGCATTGAGCATTAGTTTGACAGGTCAGTTTGAAACATTCTTAATTTCAAAAACCGGCCTTATGTAAACTCACCTATGAACATATCTGAGCTCATGTACGCTCTGAATGGCCAGCACCATCTCTGCAATGTAGAACTTGGCCATGTCTTCTGGGAGTCGGTCTTCGAACTTCGATAGCAAGGTCAGGAGGTCGCCGCCGCAGTAGTAGTCCATTACCAGGTACTGAAATAGAAAGTGGAAGATTAGAGGGTACATCTATAGTAGTGTTACGAATATGGAGTTCAGGGGTTAGTTATTCACACACAATAATTTCACTGTTCATTCGCTCTTTATCGCTCCGAATCGCTTTCAGTCAAAAACTCACCCACCGTCGTGCACGTGAAATGTTTCTGGAACACTGCAGATCGTTCTTAACGCGACTAGAACTTTCCAATATGTTCGGCTGAGAAGAAGTTTTAAGAAAACTTCATCAATTCGCCATGAGATGGCGCTATAAGTTTTCTTCCTCCCGCCAATAGATGACGCTATCTAGCCTTCTAACAATAGCATATAACAAACCAAATTATATTATTATTTTAGGATATTGTTACGAGCTTGGGTTCAGGGATAAATTATTAAAACAGCAGATTTTAGTTAATCATTCTTTATAACAAAAACACTTCATAAACAACTTTATTACTTCACACTATTTTCGCTTTGATCACTTCGGTATCACTTACCAATCGAAACTGACCCACGACGAACCCGACCGCTCTTTACATAGCACGGAAGATGTTTCTGGAACGATCCATACTGTTCTAGATACATCCAGAATCTTCCAGAACAATCAACTTTGGAACTCTTTGTTCCCGAAGCGACGAGAAACTTCCAGAATGTTCGGCTGGAGCTTGCGAGAAGATTAGTTCCGCTATTCGATACTAGATAGCGCTACTAGCCACTACTTATTCTTCTTCTCGCCACTAGATGTCGTTGCCTGATCTTGTAACAATACTATTGATATGAGCTCGTGGCTAAATAATAACAGCCGCACGGGTCGATCTTCATGATTAAGTAACGCTTGCTGAGGTCGGTCCGTGGATGGGTGACCATGTTATTATTGTATTAAAATAATGACACTCAGTATGTTTCGTCTAAACAATACTCGTCTATGACAAGTAGTAGTTTAGATTAAGTACTGCCATTGTCTATGAAATAAAACCTTCACCATCTTTTTCCTTGTGAAAGCTAACACGTCGTTTTATTTAAAGTACAATAGACCATCTTAACATATCGAGATTCCTCCTTTTCACGTTAAGCTGTTGGTCCCGGCTGACGTTTGTAGATCTTTGACAGTCGTTACGGGTAGTCAGAACCAAGTACCAGTATCGCCAAGGGATTTCGTGAAAACCAGTTACTGGGTTGTCAGATGGACAGTCGTCCCATGGAAAATACTGGTAGTCAACTACATCTGGTTAGACTGGAAGCCGAGCCTTGTTGGGAAAAAGGCATAACATGGGTGTGCACAAAAATAATTGGTCCGCCATCTTGAGGGAGTCCGCCATATTGGATTTAGAATGACGACACTTAGCTAACTGTGCATTGCCATCCAAACCAAAAGTAAAGCATAATTTCAACTTAATCGGTTGGGGACAACTGTTTTAAAATTCAGTCACAAAATTTGACCCATATACAACTAACTAATCAATTTATAAACATGGCAAGAAAAAAATAAATAAAAAATAACACTTTTAAAACAGCTTTTTAGCTTACCGTGCATTGTGATCCAAACGAAACGCCTATGCAAAATATCAACTGAATCAATCAATCAGTCCTTCATCGATTGGGACAACTGGACTGCTTCTCTCCCCGATAGTTACGTAACTAAACCCAAGTAAAGGCATTATCGGACAACGGGAGCTATGCCCATTGCGCATGCGTGCAAAGTTGGGTGCGGACTGCGGTTGTTACGTACAGTAGGCTGCACTTCAGTGCAGTAACAAAACCAGTATAAGCAGGCCTCTATTCTATTGAAACTCCATACACATGGTAACCGTTGTGCAGTTGGCTGCATATCTTCATCATCACCATTTCATCCGAAAGACGTCCACTGCTGGACATAACCCTCCCCCAAGTAGCCACATCGATCGGTCCTGTGCGTCTCGCATCTAGCGCATTCCCGCAATCTTAACTAGGTCATCGGTCCACCTAGCTTACCAGCGAATACCGTAACTAATACAGTTTCGTCAATACACTTCATATGTTATAACATATGTAACTTAATTTTGAATTAAGGCTTCATAGGACAACGAGAGCTTATGTCCATTACGCATGCGCGCAAAATTGGGTAACGTAAAGAAGGTTGCACGTCAATGCAGTAACAACATCTATTTAGAGTATAAACTACCCTCTTAGTCTATTGTTTTATAGACTAGACTGACGCACAATGTGAATGCGGTGCCCCTATGCAGAATATGACACACATGCTGGCGTGCCCCAAGTGCCTAAACACTTGCACTTTGGAGGACCTAATGAAAGCCACTGAAGCTGCTATTGGTGTGGCTGCCTACTGCTCCCAAAATATCTAAAGAGTTTGCCATCGACTCGAAAAGGAGAAGTCTATTGAAAGCCGACTCAAAATCGTCTTACATTGACTTGTACCTAACATCACGCATGTTAATCGAAGAAAGAAACAAGCTCTCACATTAAATAAATGTTATTTAAACAATATTTTATACAAAATATTGCATTATCACGAGAAACAAACGTGTGTTCAAAATTTCAGCTCAATTCAACACCGGGAAGTGAGTCAAATTTAACTTGCAAGACTGTATATATATTATTTGATTACAGACACCGGAACAGGTCCAACTAGAAAAAACAAAAGATGAAGAAAGAAAATAAATTCATTTAACTAAATAAAAGATTGTAAAAATATGCGTCACATTCCCGCAAAACGGCAGATAACTTTGTACTTTAATAAAGCTGTAGCGGCATCAACGCCGCCACTTACGAACTAATGACATGACGTCATTCAAATCCTGCATCGCGCAATCAAAGATTTCGGCGCCATTTGAGCATAAATATACTACAGTCCGGTATCAACCGTCGGACAGTTGCCCGGACCAGACACAACACCCGTCTGGTCGGAGGATCCTTCCTTTTCAATGCAGGCTGCTACCGGGACTTGCCACCTATTTCTGCATGCCAAAAAGCCTATGTAAAAGGGGGCCGAGCATATCGCCTTGTCAGGGTACAAATCCAAACTTACAATATTCTAATGGACAAGGAACTGCATGATCTGGATATAAAAAGCAGGAGGTAACGAGACAATTTATTGACATCATCATCATGATCATCATTGCAGCTGAAAAACATCTACTGCTGGACATAACCCTCCCCAGGCGTCACCACATCGGTCGGTCGTCCACATCCCGCAGACTTAACCAGGTCTTCACTGCACCTAGAGAGAGGCCTTCTAACGCTACGTACGGGGTCATTGCCGAACTTCACGGTCCCATGGACCATTAACTTAATGTATGATGGAAGAATAAACTTTACTCACCAAGTTGTGTTCGTCCTGGAAAGCATAGTGCAGGTTGGTGATCCATCGTCTGTCGCCAAACACCAGTACATCGCGCTCCTCTTGGAAACATGCAGTTTCCGCTCTCTGCAAATTAACAAAACATGATTAGGTACTTAATTAAAAAAAAGCAGAGAAACTCGTGGCATGAGTCGATCTTCAAGGGTAAAAAACGCTTGCCTAAGTTGGTTCCTGGATGGGTGATACCCAGCCATTACATAACTCATAAGCACTTAACGTTTTGGAAATACTTTGATTATGCGTACAGCTAAGGAGTGGAATTCCCTGCCGGAGTCTGTGTTTCCCGATAGCTACAATCTAGGACTCTTTAAGTCAAGAGTGAATAGGTTGCTTCTAGGCAAGCGTGCTAAACCTTCGACCACATCATCACTTACCATCCGGTGAGATTCGAAATTATATAGATTAAGAAGAGTCAAGCGCAAGCCTAGATACAATAAAAAATGTCTTTACCTTGAGCATCTCCCACTTGTTGAGTATTTTCATGGCATACACTCGTTCTCCCGTGCCCGTGGTTCCTGCAGTAGCAGCCGCCATATTGCCGCCGCCATCTGTGCCCTGTGGAGGAAATAAAATATGAACAAAACAATCCAAACTAACACTTAGGCTACTTCTATCCCCTATAGTTACGTAACTCAACATCATAATTTTATCGAAATGGGTCTCCCCCATTTGTGGCCCTATTGACCGTTCCGTGTGTCTCGCATCCAGCGGTTTCCCGCAACCTAACTACGTCATCGGTTCATCTAGTGGGAGGTCTTCCAACGCAGAGTCTTCCGGTCTGCGGTCCAACCATTCTGCGAGCAGTGTGCCGACTGCCACTTCGGTTACGTAACTAAATGCAAGCAAAGGCGTTGTCGGACAAGGGAGCTTCATGTTCATTGCGCATGCGTGCGCAGTTGGGTGCGGTTGCCGCATAGGTACAGACGGAGGAGACTGCACTTTAGTGCAGCGTGTTCTAGCTTGTTGTTCAGTAATTTCTTGAATTAAATATACTAATTGGGATGTGTTGCTAGTATTAAATATACCTTGGTTATTGTTAACACTATGTGCATACGTCGCAATGGTAACTGCTATATCTGTATAAATGGTGAAAACTAATCTAACCTACCCGATACATAACTATTAAGTAATCGGTGCCCGAGACACTTTTCGAAAATGCTGGTCATATATAATTCTTCATGCAAATAGTTTTTTGCATAAGTCGACAACGGCAATGTAACCTAATCGAGGGAGAAATTTTTCGAGCTCTCTTCGCTCACTCTCACAATTGCCGTTAAGAAGAGTTATGGGATAATCAAACGATTTTAAGGAACCTAACTCAGAAACTGTCACAACAGCAAACCGTGTCGATGTCCCGTTTGCATTTAAAAAAAAACAATGGTCAGGTTAGTCATACTCCGTTGGTCCGTTGCGCAGACCAGACCATTTCGGCAGATAGAATAGTCAAATCAGAACCAAATTTAAAAAAAGCCGCAAATCTTGTACTGGTTTTCATAGGGTTATTCAAACGTTGGCTTCCGCTTCGGCCGAAGGTTGTGGCGATAACCGATGAATCGGACACACTACATAATTTAATTCTTAGGTCGAGGCTTTTGTTAAGAGTTGAGTGAATTTATCCAAAAAAAAAACAACCAAGAATACTCTTCAAAAACCAATTATAACGAAATCGATGTTATCATAGGCATTTTACCGTGACACTAGTACTGTAGGCAATTTAGCTATGACATCAATTTACGCAACTAATTCTATAGGGAAATCACTGGACAGTAATTTTGGTATCTATATTTAGCGTAATACTTGCAAAATACCCAGGCTGAAGCTACAACATAGGTGGATGAGTATAGCCGGTCGAATAAATTTCAATTAAACTATTTATTTACCTTCTTGTAAATGATAAATGGATTAAACTTTTAAATGCGGCCTTCTTCTTTTCGTTACGATTACGGTAGCTATCTGGACAGCTGTACGGTAATTTTATGACAAATTCTATTTACAACGCACTGTGTATCGTTGTCATTCGTTTTGTTAAAATGGCAAAAGAAAATAAGTGTCCAAATTGTCTTGTTATCTAAGTGATGGACGAAATAAAATTATTCTATTTCTTTAGTACTTCTTTTTATACAGGAAAAACCGGCCAAGTGCGAGTCGGATACGCGCTCGAAGGGTTCCGTACCATTATTGGAAAAACGGCAAAAAAATCAGGTTTGTTATAATTATGGGAGCCCCACTTAAATACTTAATTTATTCTGTTTATAAATAGTATTTGTTGTTATAGCGGCAACAGAGATACATCATCTGTGAAATTTTCAACAGTCTAGCTATCACGGTACATGAGATATAGCCTGGTGACAGACTGACAGACGGACCGTGGAGTCTTAGTTATAGGGTACCGTTTTTACCTTTTGGGTACGGAACCATAAAAGTCGCTATTGTCGAGAAGTCGGTCAGTCAGAAAATTAAAAAAACTTGAAGAAATGTCTCGACCCACACCCAATATCTTTTTGTAACTTATACCTATAGCTCGGTAAGATACAGTGCGTAAACTCAATTTCTTTTTAGTATTATATAACTGCACAGCACATGCGTGAGTACTATATGACAACTGTAAACACATGCGTGAGTACTATATGACAACTGTAAATCTACCATTTGCTGTACCTATGTGTCCTTCGTTGACTTGTGTGTGCCTTGGCAGTTGAGTGTATCATGCTCTCTCTAATGTCTCTCTGGTGGTGGCACATGTGTTGGATCATTCGGTTCCCTTCATGATGGTTGAACTGAGTGGTGCCGATCCATGTGTCATGTTCGTGAACGGGCGCCATCAGTTGGGACTGGTCACAACTTAGCTGCCTGCACTTCTTTTTACATCGTTCTCATATAATTGTATGTATTTTTCCAACAAGAATGATGTAACCAAATAATTGTAATTAAAACAGATTGAAAAGAGTGTCCGTGAAGTTTCTTGCACAATCTTCTCCATAAAGACCTACTGAGGCTTGCGAATCTGCAATTAGATTTGTTTTTTGTTTGACAATTCAAAAGTATCTATATATGGTCTAGTTGAAATAAAAATATTTAGACTTTTTAATTTTGTTAACTGTGCTCCCGAAATGTCAATGTCACTCTGACGTTTGACTCTCGCTATTGGCTCACGAGGCGAACGCGGGGCGCCGCGGTATGCGTAGGCGGTATTGAGATCGTTTGTCATTTCGGGTGCTCAGTTACCTTGAACGAGCTATATATCGCATTTTATAGCTTCCAAGTATCGTTTCATTTTTTCTACAGCCACGTGCAAAAAAGTGTACCTCGTTAAAAAATAATCAATTATGTTTTCTTTCTTAGTGTTAATTAAAACTATGAATGAGACTACAAATCAAAGTGTTCTGAGCACTATTCTTAATGCGTATGAATTTTTGATGCCTAATGGGTCGGTCTCATCTCCCTTTTTTATTCGTACATAATTATCAGCTTGTATAGACTATGTACTCACTATGTGTATTGTACCATATTTTAGCATTTGGATTTATCTATCCTTTTGATTTAATTATCTGTACTCAAGAAAATTGCTTTTGAAAATATTTTTTCTAAAGACAAGATCCAAAGTTCTATGTATTATCAAGGTGACAAATTATATTGTATTCATAGCTTTTTAGGGTTCCGTACCTTTTTAGGGTTATATCTGTCTCCAGGCTGTATCTCATGAACCGTGATAGCCTAAACAGTTGAAATTTAAAGAGATTATGTATTTTTGTTGCCGCTATTAACAACAATAACTAAAAACAAAATAAAATATGTATTTATGTGGGGCTCCCGTACAACAAACGTGTTTTTTTGCGATAATGGTACCGAACCCTTCGTGCTCGTGTCCGACTCGCACTTGGCCGTATTTTTTTGTAAGTTTATTATAACCCAAGATTTTACCAATGTTCACAAAAAGCGATTTCGAAGAAATAAAGAAGAATTGGATTGCCAAAAACGTGTTTAGTATATGCGAAACGAAATTATAATAAAATATCTTATTTTGCGACTATTACCAAAACATATATTTTTTTATATCCTCTAATTGATTTAATTTGTAAATCTGAAAGTAGTCTGTCCAGAACCAGTAGGTTGTTAATAAAAGCGACTTCAGTCGTTAATAAACCATAATAAAATTATATTAATTGTGTAAACGAACTCATAAATTTTTATGGAAAAGTAAATTTTACTTTTTTTGGCGACGCGTCTCCAAACTTTCCAACAACTAAGAAGTTTCTATACTCATCTCAAGAAACATCCGTTTTTTGATATACCAGACAATCACGAAAAAAAAAAATTCGCGGGCTGACTGACCAAAAGCAGATGTATCCTCCGACTGCACATCATGGTTTTCGCTTCCTAAGCAGTCGGGCTCCTGATTTTCTAAATTAGCTTTTTTTATTTACTACTTTTTAGTGATCTTTCTTTTTTAGAATTACTTTTAAACATACACGAGGTATATATTTTTGTATTCTTTTCTAAAAAAACCTTCATTTTGTTACTCCACCTGATGGGTTTGGAAGAAAAGACATTGGGACCCACAATATGGCGCTCAAAATCCACCATGTTTGTTTTTGTAACGTCACTTATCTATGGACACTTGGGCGGTCAAGAAGTAACTAACGATGTTTTAATTTTATAAATCCGTCCAGCTGTTTGAAAAACATGAGATAATAAAGAATATTATCATTCATAGTATACGAGCGAAAAACATAGCCTTTCCTTGTAGTCGGGTAAAAAGGCGTCAAAGTTCAGCACACAGCACCAATATTTCAAAAAAAAACTGCGACATATCTGTCCCAAAATCACTACGCATAACTCACAAAACCGGAAAGATTTACGCCAAACTCCCATCTTGTATTTAACCTAGACGTGTCTCTAGACAAAAATAAATAAAAAACACACAATACCTGCATAAAAGACGCTCTCACGACGCACACTTCACCGAAGGCTCCTCTTCCGATCACCTTGACCAGTTCGAAGTCATCTCGGGAAAGTCGCAGCCTCTTCAGAGCAGTCGCCACTGGTTTCACTGTAAAAGAACATAACAGATTTAAATCATATTTTTATTAATCCGAATGCTCCAAAAGGAAGGGAGAAATTTTGTTTAATGTGACACATATAAAGAAATTTTCCGAGCGACGCGCGCCTTGTTGCATATTAGCGCACTCTCAATGAGTGAAAACGATCAATAACGCATACACAAACCGACTAATCTTTTCACTATACAATGATTTTATCCTAAACATATTACTTACCGTTTAGCTCATTGATGAAATCATCTTGTGGCACACATCATTTTGAAAGACTCGAATATCGCGAAAAAAATACACTAGTCAGTTCAAAATGCAGCCATTTGTGATATAACTTCATTTCGCCTCCTTTGTCCATGAATAATCTTTGTTCAGAACTTAGCGCGAAGTAAAATAGGACACGCCCTTATTGCACCCTGCAACGCATTGCGTCATCAGTGACCTATATCGAGCTTAAAGCTGGAAAACTAAAAAAAATCGCGTAAAATTAAACACAATTCTATTGCAAATCGTTCTGAGAGGACTTTAAAGCCAATATCTATCAAGAAAGTTGAAATTAATCAACCCTTTTGGGTACTTGGTGGTACAGGAGGAGGGACGTGTCAGGCTTTGCTAACTGCATTGAGCTGACTGCCGCAGTACCGGAGGCTCTGCGCCCGGTGGAGTCTAGCCTTCCCCCAGCTCGTCTAAAAGTATTGATCGATACAAACCGAGGATGCGCCGTAGAGTTGAGTTATTAATAGGTAATTTCTTCTCTATAAATCTATTAGGTTGACATCGTGGGTAGTTGTAACCTTTTTCGATTTGAATATGTATTCGCTTGATTGAACTTTTTGTTGACATGTCTTTGTGTAGGAAAGGTAGTTGTAGCGACGGTGACGCCCGTGTTGGCCAATATTATTGATGTACTAGCTGACCCGGCAAACGTTGTTTTGTCATAAAAACACCAAACATTCATTGTATTTGTATCCTATCTACCCAACCCTACCTATACTAAACTAACTACGGGACCATACTGTATCTACTTAGGGGTTTAAACAATAGTTTACGACCGATTCTCAGACCTACCATTAATGCACAAAATATTTCATAGGAATCGGTCAAGCCGTTTCGGAGTTTGCAGACAAACACTGTGATACGAGAATTTTATATATACGATTTAGGCTAGATAATTAAAACAGTAATCACGTAATTCTGATAATTAGTTTTCAAATTAGTTGCGCACCAGATGCATTTAAAAAGACGTTGCATTTAGTAAAACGTAACGATGATGATGTTAAAACTCCAAAACATATGGCATTTTATATTAATTGATACGAATCACGTTTTACCAGTATCTCAACTGATGGCATTAGCGACAATGCAGTATCAAGTCAAGTGCAAGATTTTCTTTATTTATTTATTTTAATGACCAGCTTTGCCCGGGGCTTCGCTCCCGTTAACTGCCTACCCTATCTAGACCTACCTACCTAACCTACATACCTACCAATATTTTTTCTAGGGTCTTTCTTTCGCGGCGAATCTTAACACCGCCATCCAAAAAATGATGTCAAATTCACAACGCCATCTATCGAATATGGAGTTCTACTGTCCGAGTATCTGAATTCCGTGTGTTGTAATATTTAACTTTTTGAACACTTAATTCATACCTATATCTTTTGATAGAGAGAACCGATTGCGATGAAACAAAAACTAAATAATACTTCAATTTACGCACAAGTTTTATATATAAACGTTATCTACATTGGTTTCGTAAATTTTACGTTAAGCGTGCACAACTAAACAGACAAACAATCCAAAAATGCTGTGGATATGGTTTCTGTTGGTTATCCTTTAAATCGATGTGCAAAAACGACTTTTTACAGATTTATTACATGTATTGATTGATAATTGACTGATTGATATGCTTGTGTTTGACCACTATCTCACCTGAGCTGGTGTAATGTCGGTTATGGTGTAAGCTTACCTAAAAGTAACCTATGCATTCCAGACATGAATAATTGAAAATGGTGGTCACGTAATGTTGACTATTGACTCGGCACATTTTTCAATTGATAGCTCAATTGATCGCCTGGCGTAGTAAGAGTGAAATGAGGTCGGACGTAGATTTACATCTCGACCCTTCTATACTGCATATGACTATAACAACTTTGAAAATTTTTGTTTCTTCATATACGCGCCCCGGCAAAATTAGCGGTACAAAATAAAAAGGTAGTTTTTTTTGCATTTAGTACATTTTGTTTCAGTAACATGATTTTATGTGAAAATGGACATTGTTGAGTTTTGACTCAGGAAAGTTAAAAAAAAAATCATTTGCACAATGAAAGTAATATCACATAATATTAAGTGTTTCCTCCATATTCTTGTAATTAAGTTTTCACTCACCTATACATGTTGAGAATAATGTTATCCATTGTTTCCTGTGGTAGTTTCTATCATTCCTATATAGCGGCGCTTCGCAGTTCACCTACATTGACAGGTGTAGGGATTATGAATTGTGCCTTTCGATTTTTTTGCAGGTCCCAGACGTGTTCTATAGAATGGCGTAGAAAAAGTGGTATGCAACCGAGCGCCACCCTGGATCAAAACGAAGTGACCCCTGATAAGGGGAAAAATGGTACAACATTTTATTCTTAAATAATACTTCTATAGCGAGACCTTCTATAAGATCTCCTCTATCGGTCACCAACAAGTCCATACGAGCTCCGAAACATATCCTATCTGAACCCAATATTGTTGCTCTACCATAATGCAACACTTGTTTAATTTTTTACAGATTTTGTTGTTTTTGTTCGTAATAGCACATTATTTGCCGTCCGTCAATTCAATTCAAATGACTTTCTCACTCACCACTAAACAATATTTAACTCCGTTAGTCCTTGGAAACTGCAATAAATGGTGTAAACAGGTAAACGATGAATTATGCACATCATCTGTCTTCTTCTTCTTCTTCTTTCTCCTGACTGTTGTCTCAGTTTATTTGGGGTCAGCCCTCCTAGTACTTCTGCGCCACACCGTACGGTTGCAGGTTGTCTCTTCTGTTGTGTTACTTGCGATCAAGTAATTCTTAATTGTTCGTAGCCAGGTCATTGGTGGTCGTCCACGGCTTCTTTTTCCGTCATTTATGTTCATGACTCTTTTGGTCATCCTCCCGTCTCATCACATGTCCGTACCAGCGCAGGCGGTTTTCGCTAAGTTTATCGTGTATTTTAGTGACTTTTGCACATTATCTGTAGTTTTAATCATTTATTCTCATCTCAAATGGCCTGGCCCTCACAGTTTGGATTAAATTGGGCACAATGACGTCGATAAGTACGAAAAAGATCTTAACGTTATAAATAAAACAAATAACGCCATGTGTTATTTTTTTTAAACAAAACCATAAATTTGGCAGTACGCGAAATTCTCTAAAAATTATGAAGTTCGAATAAAATTAAAACAATTGCGGGAAATTTTACGTTCAATTGTTTAATCCATCAGGGATAATTAGTTTTATTATAAAACAAAATAAAACCATCAAAGATTTGCCATCGCCGCCGCCGCCTAAGAATTTTCACTTCAAAAAAAAAAAAAACATAATCATCTACGTTCGCAGTATTCGGCGTTTGACCAATGGGAACTTATATGGTGTTTTTCAAGTGCCAAAGCTGTGTGTGGGGCGGCCCTCGCTTTTGCTATTTTTTGTATTCGGTTCGTCGAATTTGATATTCACCAGCCACGTGAACATGATGTTTTCAGCATATTTTATTTTATAACGAACGAATAGATAGGCCCGCGTTTGACAACTATCACACCTGATGGTACGATGATGTGGATGTGCTCCACAGTGAAGCAGGCTACCATAAAGTAACATATTCACTCTTGACCTAAAGGAAATACAGACTCGGCAGGGAATGCCACTCCTCAGCTGTACGAACAATGAAAGTATTCCAAAACATGGTGGGATGTCCACCATGTAACGATGGCGCATCGCCGTACGTCTTGTAATCTGATGATGAAAAGAGCTAGGCGGAATCAAATTGTGCAATTCCATTGTACAAATTCGTGCACTGCTTGCTGTAAAAGTACATTATTAGATCAAATACCAATCTTGTTCTGCACTCATCTTGGTGGTTCCCGTCGTCGGTCCACTTTCATACCGGAACTTCCATTACGCTAATATTAATTTCAAATCGACCCACTATCATGAGGACAGCTCTGAGCCTGCCTGAAGGAAAAAGGGGCCGAGGACGACCTCCTTTAACAAGGACCAGTACCTATGACAAAGCTTCTTATTAAGGAGAAACCACCACACTCGACAGAACGTCGACCACCTTCGAAGAGCTGACTTCTTCAAAAAAGGGAAAATGTTAGGAGGAACAAAAAGAGACTTACCATAAGATATAAAATCCGCCACTGCCTTCTCTCTCCGAAGACTGCTGTTGCAGCATTCGTCGTAGAGGACCAGTAGCATATCCACCAGGGTCTCCACACTGAGGCCGTGGGTCCTCGGAGCCTGCAGCCGCCGGGAGATGAACATCGTCTCGATCTGCTTGAGACGCTTGATGCCCAGGACTGTAGAAAAGAGTTTGCATTATGAGTGGTCAAGATTAGGGTATGTCATAGTTTTGCTTAGTGTACGTGATGGGCAACTGTGTACAGTAAGGCGCGGATACAGGGGGTGCAATGGGGGCAATTGCGGGCACTGGACCTCAACCAAACTGAGTCTAAAATCTGTTTATATTTGTGGAGTAAGATGTTGATAAATTGTCGTAATCTTTCGAAGAGTTCACAAACATTCTTGCAAGAGTTTTTTGGAAAATAGGTCTAGAACTCTAGACGGTCGGCAAATTGTTAAATTTTACACGGCTCTAGGCACTTAATCAGGCATATTTGCCCGTGCCATAGCTTTCCACAAGCACTAGTAGTGTATAATGTCTAGATAAAGGAAGGCTGGGTTAAAATATAATTCTTATCTACTCAAGGCCATGTACAATGGAAAAAAGTCTAACTCGCTATTTCACATCTTTAGATTCTAGGCTTATGTTGACAAAAATACCTACTTATATAGTAGTATGAATGATCAACAGAAAATCTATCTCCAATAGATCCGAGGCGGGTTGCTGAAATTTTAGAGTTTGCTACGCTCGCTTTCTTTACAGAAACTGTTTTCATCCTGAACTTTTAAAGAGTGGTCAAAACATGACCTATAGTATTTATCTATGACGTCCTAAAATTTTCGAGCTCGCTTCGCTCTCTCTTGACCACAGTGATATTCGATGTTTCATTTAATCAAAAATTCTACTGCAAAAACAAAACCAAGGAGGTACCTAATTAATATATCCGCCTTTAGAGAGACATTTGCCTCCCCCTGACTGAAATCCTGTATCCGCGCGTGAAGATATCCGCCCCGGGTTCGCATGGGACAAATTACACAAACCTTCTTAATTTATCGCTCTTTCTATTAGTGAAAACCGTATCAAAATCCATTGCATGGTTTAGAAGAATTATACTCTGCCAGAACTTTTCCGTACTATTTTTTTATTCAACCGTGCATAACTTCGGGATATTTCAACTATGTATAAAATACCTAATGGACGACTCGCCTACAGTTTATTTATACTTCGAGCTGGATTTATTTGTAAAGAGATGGGTAGTTACAACGTCAATGGACCAGTGAAGCCAGCTCTAAGGCTACGACGTGGCTGAATGCTGGTCGAAGAAAATTTAGTGAAGAAATCATCGACACGAAGAAAAACAATGGACGACTTGCCTACAGTTGCTTCTGCAACGTCTTCGGCGCTGCGGGAAGTGCAACCCCTTCGCCCTTATGTAACAAAGAATAGGCACCCATGCTCACCGCTGCAGCTTCGGCGTAACCAACCACAATTACAAGATTGATTGTGATTACAAGTTACACCACGACGCGTAGAACATCGTAAGTGCTAAATTACTAGTCAGTTATTCCACTGCAGGGTAAAAGCCATGATTAAAAGATATTATAGGCATTAGGTCCCGGCTCATATAGCCATTAGTCGCTCCATGTAAACTGCATGTAAACAATGCTGCTTTGCAGAATGTATTGTAGGTGGCATACGACAACGGTTATACTCTGAACACCACTATGAATATGTATGAAATACAATAAAATATTTGTTGCATTAAAGTTATCCGATACATATCGCAATTTCAAATGATTTTTTTTTTCTTGTTTCATACTTTTTAGAGCGTGATTTTTCAGTAGTTGGGTTTTAGTTTTTAGGGTTCCGTACCCAAAGGGTAAAAACGGGACCCTATTACTAAGACTCCGCGGTCCGTCTGTCTGTCTGTCTGTTACCAGGCTGTATCTCATGAACCGTGATAGCTAGACAGTTGAAATTTTCACAGATGATGTATTTCTATTGTCGTTATAACAACAAATTTTAAAAACAGAATAAAATAAATATTTAAGTGTGGCTCCCATACAACAAATGTGATTATTTTTCAATTTTTTGCGATAATGGTACGGAACACTTTGTACGCGAGTCCGACTCGCACTTGGCCGGTTTTTTAACTTATTTTTTATTTTAAGTATTTTGAGGTTTTTGCACAAGATTGAATTTATTTTAAAATCCCTGTTCAACGATACCACACATGACGGAATGAGGCGAAAAACATTTTTTTGTTCTTGACTTCGGGCACCCTAGAACCAGCGGATAAACAAGACGCATCCAACGACACCTTATTTGTCAAATGATGATAGTAGTTTAGAAGTTATGAGGGAACAGATGCACATACATACATACTTACATAAATATACACAAATACCGGTCACAATAAATAAGTTGTAAAAACTGTTTTACAATAAAAATAAAACGACTGCAAGAAAAAAAACAACAAAGTGAAAAATAACTTCAATTTCGGAAGTCGGTGTTCCTGTTTTCGTTTCTTCGTTTTTCGTCACCGCCTGTCCAAATTGAAGTAATTTTTACTTTGTAGTGTTTTTTTTTTGGAAGTGGATATTTTTATTTGTAAAATAGGTAGTTTTTATTTTTTCATGTTTCAGTGGTACAAAATGAACAAGTTCTATAGTATGCCAGAATAGATTACCCGAATAACGTGTAACTTGAACATAACCGGTGGAATGAGAGTGTACCAGGGTGAACGGTACACATCTGCGTACCCGTTTAGAGCATACGCCAGCATCACGACAGGTGATGGTATGTTATGAAATGGTGTAAACAACAAACAGACATGCGATTTCAGCAATCCCGAGAGATTTTCCGTTATTTATTGAAGAGTTCTGTTTTATATGTCCGAAGTTCTTCATGAATCTTAAGATAAATAAAAACGTATACGCCTCCCGTAACTCTCATAAACGGATCCCTGTGTGAACGAGCACTTAGTTGGGAAAAGGCTACGCAGACTGGGTAGAGATTGTCATGAGTTTTACAAGAATAGCTGTGCTTGTGAATGGCCAGGCAGCATCACTGAGGGATAAAAGTTTTCATAAGGATGTAGTTTTACTATTTGTAATGTTATTATTGCTTTTGAGAAAAATGGACGCCAATAAGCATTCAAATGTTCATGTTGAATTTATAATTGAATACATGTACTCAGCCACGCCGTCCCAGCACTAACAAAGAAAATTTGGTTCAAATAAATGACACTAGATGGCTCGATATGCATCAATTCGTTATAAAATTATCTTTTTTAATCAACTCTCCTAAGCACAAAATTGTGGCATATTGGATTCTTAATTCACATTTCAAAGATTATTTGAACGGATAATTTAAAATTGATTCCAATAGATGGCGCGGTTTTAAATTTCTGAGGCATGCCACTCGATTTGTATTGTAACACATTTTGGTACAATGAAACTGTAAAAACGTGCAAAAAAATACTATAAAACAAATCAACACTGTATTTAAAGTAATAATTGTCACGAACCGAGAAAACCCTTTTACTTGCAACTTTGCAAGTCGCTGCTAACACCATCTATAGCCGTGGAACGGAACCGAACGCGATCGAAGTACTTATAAAATTAATCATCTAATCAGACGGCACGGTTTCTTTGTATGGGTTGCGGCATATGTATGCTAGTATTATATTATCTGTGACTCAGCGTACGTTTACGTTGCACTTGTAATGCAACGTAGAGTAAAAAAGTATGTTTATATAGATTTTTTGGGCCAGGAACCTTCGCGGGCGTACGCAAAACAACGCACCAACGTTTAATCACAATCGGATCAATGGTTTAGGAATGCACACAGGACAAACCAACAATCATTTTTATTTATATGAATATGGATTACATTTACAAAATAAAATATTCCTATTCATTAACAAATCAATGATGATCACATTATTACCATTGTTAGTGTTACTAGGAAAACGTAGGAAGGAAAAATTATCAAATACCTAGGAACATATAGCCTATAATACCTCTGATTTGTTATACATCCTGTTACTACTAATTAATATAAACGCAAAATGTAAGGATGGATGGATATTTGTTACTCTTTCAAGCAAAATCACATGAACAGAATATACAATGCTATCTTCACCTTCAACCAGTGCTGCCAACTCGTTTAAGCAAAAACGCGCTGTTAGCTCTTTAGAAAAGCGCTAGAACGCGCTAAATGGTCGCTGTCAAAAAAACCTCAAAAAATCGGTCAAATTCAAACAAAACGCCAAATTATTTGAGACTAGAAATGTATAAACGCAGTTTTTTATTTAATCTAATTATGTCATATAAAAGAGATTAGAGTACTTGTTTAGTAATCATAACATAAAGTAGTAACGTTTTAATGTAATTATTTTATAAAATAAAGGGCTTAAATTAATTCATCATCGTCTGATTCTACTACAATTGCTTCTGAGGCTGAAATCAGGTTGGTCTTAATCAGTTTTGTACTTGAATTTATATTTATCTGTGGATGAAATTTTCCCCAACACATCGTTGGGAAGTTGAAAGTTTGCGCAGTTATTTTGTTTTTAAAGAAAATACAGAGTTTCAAAAAGCGCTAGATTTAGCGCTAGGCGCTAGAACGCGCTATTGAACAAAAAAAGCGCTAGATCTGGCGCTGAAAGCGCTAAGTTGGCAGCACTGCCTTCAACATTGACTCAAAAATAGCAACTGCGCAGGGTCATGCAGCCAACTTCACAGACACAAAGATCCGCTGTGACTACTATGATCATCATCTTCCTGCCCTTATCCCATGTTACTTGGGGTCGGCGCAACACGTTTTCTTCTTCCATACCATCCTGTCCCCCGTCACTCCATCACTGACGCCCTTTTCTTTCATATCACTCCTCACACAGTCCATCCATCTTTTCTTTGGCCGTCCCCTCCCTCTCCATCCATTCAAATCTATATTCATAACTCTTTTAGTAACATGCGTTTCATCCCTCCTCATCACATGACCATACCAGGACAAACGGTTTCCTTTTAACTTTTCTGTTACTGGCGCCACTTTCAAACTACCTCTAATATACTCATTTCTCACTTTATCCATTCTCGTCACTCCGCACATCCATCTCAACATTCTCATTTCTGCTACATGCAATCTCTTTTCATCCATCTTTTTCACAGCCCAACATTCTGATCCATACAGTACGACAGGTCTAATCACGGACTTGTAAATTTTCCCCTTTAACTTGAGGGGCATCCGTGGGTCACAAGTTGTTCCAGTGACCTGTCGCCATTTCATCCATCCCGAGTTGATCCTGTGCGTTACGTCTCGGTCTAACTCACCACCTCCTTGGACAAGCGACCCTAGGTACCGGAAGTCGGAGCATATCGGTATGGGTGTTCCAGCAAGAGCTATAGGCACGGAACTGGAGAGACCGCCAAAATCGCAGAAAAGGTACTCAGTTTTATGCTCTAGAGTCTGCAGGTCTTAAAGTCAGTAAAGCAAAGACTTATCATTTACAGTGCCAGTTACCATTACCCAGATCGTACAGCGTACTCCTGTGCCGAAAATAAATAAGTTCAAATACCTAGGCTCGGTAATCACAGACCAAGGAGACGTCGAAGTAGCAAACGTGGCATGGCTGAAGTGGCGATCAATAACAGGAGTCTTATGCCATGCTCGTATGCCAATAAGAACCAAATGCAAGATCTACAAAACGGCGATGAGGCCGGCAATGATATACGGAGCAAAATGTTGGCAGTGAAAAAACGCACGTACAAAAGCATCACACTGCCGAGATGAAGATGCTGAGGTGGTCTGGAGGTGTGACGAGACTGGATAAAGTAAGAAACGAGGATCTCCGTGGTAGTTTCAAAGTCTTCCCTATATCAGAGAAACTAAAAGAGAGCCGTCTCAGATGGTATGGTCACGTGATGCGAAGAGACGAGGAACACGTAGTGAAGAAAGCATTATTGCAACTACCTGAGCACAAGAGAGGTAGAGGACGACCTCTGTCTACGTGGTGGACTAGCATGGTGTAACTGGGTTGTTGTGGTTAGATCTAAGGCAGTCGGCCGTCGGAGCTGACAGTGACAATGATAGAAAAACGTAAGGTAGATGGTGAAACAAACGGACAGCTCCTTCTTGCCCAGTATAAGGTTGCCTGTCCACTTCGCGTGGAGCGGAGAAAAAAGGTGCGGATTGTGCGGCATCAATCGAACTGCGTAAAAACTCCGCTCCGCTTTAGTGAACAGGGATTTGAAAACTAGTTTCAAGATTCATATATATTTACGTGGAGCGGGGCCGCGGAGATGAGAAATGGAGCAGTGAGGCGGAGCGGGGCACGGAGCGGGGGAGCAGAGCGGGGAATCGGAGCGGGGAATCGGAGAGGAGAAACGAGTGCAACCGAGCCGTATGAAAAACACAGTCCGCTACGCCGCTCCGCTACGTAGCTCCGCGTCTATGGACAGATAAAGTCCGCGACTCCGCTCCGCTGCC
The DNA here is from genome assembly GCA_949775005.1 of Orthosia gothica. Lineage (NCBI taxonomy): Eukaryota > Metazoa > Arthropoda > Insecta > Lepidoptera > Noctuidae > Orthosia > Orthosia gothica. The sequence continues at coordinate 24,597,177 of OX459036.1, forward strand.
TCGCTCCGCTCGTAACCGACTCAGGAAAATTGCATGTCGAACATGACCTAATTTTTAACCGATATGCAGTCCAAAATGGATGGTGAAATAGGTGATGTGGCTAAAAGGGAAAACCGAAATCACAGCTGAAGGAGGCTTTAGGAATAATATGCAGTGCGCTGAGAAATCATACTTAGAATTTAGAAATCTTGATCAAAGACCTAGTACTGCGATGGGTTTAGTTTATTAATTGAAAGTTCGCCTGTAAACATGTCATGTGGACGATACCCTAGGTTTCTGAATTGATAATTTGAAGTTGAAAACATGTTAAACTGTATCCACTTTAGCATGAAAACATGTAATTTTTTTTTACAAATTGTTAACTTCTTATTCCCAATACAGAAACAGCGGGCAATACGTTCATGATTATCCCTAGCCGTGTCGTTGATGAATCTCTAGGCCGCCTGAACTCTACAAACACCACGTCAATTTACATTGCTCATGCATTTGATTGGCAGCTGTAACGGATGTCAGACACGCTTTTAATTTTAACCACAAATTAACACTCCTGTTTATAAACCCGTGACTACAAAGCTTATCTCTTTTGTACCATTCTTCCTCGTTCTCGTTGTAAACATAACAGCATTTGTTTACAAATAACTCAAAATATGCATTGCGTTATTATGCAGTTTTATTTATAAGACAACATCTGCGATTCTGATTTTGGCGAATTCGGGCGAAAATAAATCAAGAAAAGAAGGTACGCGACCTTTCTTTATGACGGTATGATTTTTCGCTCAAGTCGCATATTTTACAGAACAAACTGGTAGCCCAATAAAGTACACTTGCTACTAGTAGTTTTTGGGACATTATGTTCAGGTCTAAGCTATATATTTTGCCTAGATTCAGTAGAGACTCATCGTAAAATGTGCTACTTAACTTAAAACGGATCTTTTACATAAAGTAAGGAATTAATTTTAACGACCATCTCTAACATAGACCTGTTGGAGAAATTTCACGAGAGACCGATCAACTGCCTGATCAAGCGTCGTATGTGGAGATGGATTTAAGTCCTCAAGAAAGAAGGAAACGTGGACGACCCTGCCAAACCGGCGACGCACTGTGTTGGCAGACGCTACGAGCATCAGAATGACATGAAGCAATATGAAAAGTAAAGTTCTAGACTATTCGCGATGGAGAACTACTGTGGGTAATAGGAGACCAGGGATGAATCATCATGGATAAATTAACGATTTACAACTATTATTTAATCGAGTGCATGCCCTGTCTGTTCTATACGTATGATTAAAGTGTCCTCAACGATCTATTGACTGATAAGAAAACATGTTGACACCTTTGTTTTGCAACAGTAGCTGTATCACGCACTCGAGCCACTACAAACATACGACCGATTACAATAGGTCAAGATTGTGAGCGACAACGCTCGACTTTTAGCTTGTTTAGGTTGACTCATTACACAGATATGAGCGAGCTAGCCTTGTCACATTTACTGGGGAACCTGTAGATGCCTTGGATACTGTAGAGAAGGATGATGAACCTCTTTGGGAAAACGTAGTAGCTAAAACGTCTAGTAACACCCTAAAGGCGTCAAATAATTTAACTTTTGTAGATATTAAGCAGTGGTAACGACCACGACTTAAAAGTTGTAGGTCGTGCGAACCCAAGCAGGCGCTACCGCACCACATCATAATTTTTGCCGAAATACGTCCAATGCTGAACACAGGCCTCCCCCAAAAGTCGCTTCATTGACCGGTCCCGTGCTTCTCGCATCCAGCGGACTCCCGCCACCCAGGCAGGCGCTTTTCATCACCACTGCTCTCTAAACGGTGAGGGAAAAATTCGTGAGAAAACCGGCATTGCCTAACCTAAAATTCGAAGACATGTGACATGCACCAAGCCGCACTGGGATCGCGTGGTGGATTAAGGCCAATTTCCTCTCACAGAGAGAAGAGCTGTGTCCCAGCAGTGGGAATATTAAAAAGGCTGTTGATGATGTTGAGATATTAAAAGATCCTCGAGTGAAGACCGCGATAGCGTCGCATAGCGACGTTTTCTACAGATGGAAGGACAGAGTGAAACCCTTAAAGCGGCTTGAGCAGACTGCAAGAGAAAGAACTTAGCAAACTGGACAGTAAAAAGAAGAGCATAAAAGAACCATTTCCAAAGCGCTACAGACTATCTTTCTAGGATCTTCTCATCTTGTGCAATATTTCGAACACTGCGTTTTAAGTGACGTAATTTATTCTACAAACAATAACAAATTGTTCGGCTGACCGCTATCACTTTTTCCTGGTAAGGTCATGTGACGAGGCGGGATGAAACGCATATTACTAAAAGGGTTATGAACATAAATATGGATGGAGAGAGAGGGGAAGGCCAAAGAAAAGATAGATGGACTGTGTGAGGATTGATATGAAAGAAAAGGGAGTGGAGTGGTGTTGCGCCGACCCAAAGTAAAATGGGACGGAATCACGGAACGAAGATGATATTTGGGGTGTATTAACATATTATCTAAAATGTGGAGGTCAGATATGCAGTATAGCTCTCGCCAAACTTAAGGGCCGCCCTGAAGTTGGTTTAGCGGATTCGCGATGCACGAAACGGTGCTGTTTTTGTATGAGATTTCCTACTGCGCAGCCATTGTACCCAACTTCAGGGCGACCAAGAAGTTTGGCGAGAACTATAGCTAAAATACTTCAGCTTCATGACTTGAAGTCGACACCAACATAGATGGGTAGAGGCAAATCAAAGGAAGATGATGAGGCTGCCCGCTACAGGTAAGAAAACATGCTAGCAGACAGCAAGAGCGTTATCGGTAATGTGTAATGCCTTGGGAATACAAAAAAAGCGCATAACAGAAGTTATGTGTCATGTTAAGGTATTCTGAAAAGTATCTGCACTTAGTGTAAATACTTAAGAATAAGCGATACCTATTTTGGCAAGTCTTGAGTCTACTTCAGATATCGTAAGCATCTCAGAATGAGTCAAAAGTGGTGACTCAAAACGGTGACGTTGATTTTGAAGGCTCCTCTTGGTATCTTATTGGGATCGTTAATAAAACCAAAAGCTCTTTAAAAATAGATCAACCAAAATCTGGAAATTGTTTCACGAGTGTTGCCAAATGAATAAAGAGAGTATCTAAAATGGGGTAGCTTTCCCTAAATCTGTTTCAGAACCCCAATATTATGCCCGAATTGGCTGGATACCAAAGGCTATACGCCATGAAGGGTAAAATGCCAATTTGGATGCCCACCAAACCAAAAAGCTTTGCTTTTGAACACTCGATGCCAAATATTACGCAAATTGAAGATAGCTGAAGAAATAAGACAAGTGTGGGTAGTTAAAAAATATCTGTGATTTAAAACTTCGAAGAGACAGTCTTCAAACGTAAAATATTTCGATAACAGCATTAGAAATGGACAAACCAACACCTACTCTAAAAAAACGAAACAAAACTATTAAAAAGTCGATGAACTACTGTCCCTGGCGCGCTAACACGAAAAACCTCATTACAGAAACAATCAAACAGGAAACAATGTGGCTAAATTAAAAAGGACATCCCATTACTAAAAAGAATAATATATACAGTACATCATAAACGCACATAGTAACACAATGAATCAGTAACGCCTGCAATGCTAATTAGTTTACAATGGTTCGTTAGATAATTGGCTGTATGAGTGAATACCGCAGCCTTGCCTTGAGTAGGTGCAAATTAAAAAATATCGTAATGACAGGCATATGGAAAATATTGGCGTGAATTAATTTAGAGGCAATTTTGAAAAGTTTCGTCGATAAATAAATTGGCTGTATGACTGAATACCGCAGCTCTGGATAGGAGTGAATAAAAAGAAAATTACATCATGTGGCAATCTGTTCAATATTGGCGCGAATTTATTTTGGGGCAATTTATCAATGGTTCCGTTTTTAAGCTTTGAGTTAAACAAAAAGCAGAGATAATATTTCACGTGTATTTTTTTTTACTTTTGGAAAAGCTACAGTGCTATCTATTGCTTTATTTTGTTGTACAGATTGTACTATAGACACTGTGGAAATTGAAGAAACCACGAAAACATTCAGCTGCATCTGCATCTGGTGAGACTGGAACTCACCCAACCAACCGAAATGACTAGGCTGATAATGATATCTTCTCCCTCTCCTGGGCAAAGGCCTCCCTCCACTCCCTTCACCTATGATGAGCGCAAATTAGGCCACAATCAATATGTTCCCAGCTATGTTGAAGTCGGGTCCCAGTCTAACCGGAATAACAGTATTTTTTGCCCTAATCAAGCCATATTGTTCATTAAGTTAGTCGTTCATTCTTCCATACAAACTTAGTCTGGCGATTACTCCACTGTTTGACGGTGTACGTTCAAAATAAAAATTATGTCAATCTGTCTCATCATTATCTAGCCCTGTATGGAAACAAAAAAGTAAAAAAAAACATATATTTGAAAATTATAAGCATCGAAAGTTCCATATTTCAACACTAATTTTAACCCCTCTTTGGGCGCAAATAAATACCATAAGAAGAAGGAAAATCGAAAAACGTTCACCATACAGGGATAGATTAATAGTTCAACAATGCAAATAATTTTATTTTAAATAGATACACTTAGTCGTTTTTTCATGATATCCATACTCCCAAAGGTCCGTTTATCAAATTTCGTACGCTCGTTTTCGTCCTATATCATCATCCATTTCGCTACAAATTTATAAAAGTGTGTATTCGTACGCGAACTAGCTTCTTACTGCTCATCACAGCGTCTATCTTTTTCGCACGTGTTGTCGCGGATGAGATAGCATGCATTTTAACCCCGCGCACAAAATAGTTCGTGCAGTCGACTAGTGTAACCGTAAGTTCCTGTCATGCTATTTTATCTGTGCAGAATAAACAATTTTCTTTATTTTTTTAATTTGGTTCAGATTTCTAACACTGAACTAATTTTGAAATCTAAATTACTTATTCTGACTTTCTAATTCTTGTTATTATGGCATTTTTATTTATTTAGACGGAGCTTGTTTTAATTTAATCTCATTGACAATGCTAAATAATGGATATGATAATTTAAACATGCATCTACTTAATTAATTCTAGTAGTTTTTGATAAAGTGATTCACTGTGATTCTTATCCTCTTGATAATATCAGATTTGTATTTTGATAAGTTCAGTTTTCTGTCTATGCTATATTGTTATCATGTCTAAATTCAATGCCACAATTTTCTAATTAGATAAATTCTTGTCCAAAAGATTTCTTGAATGGAAACTTATATTCTGATAAGAATAATCATGGAAAGGAATAAGCACCAGAAGTGTAAGAGAGTTTTCATCTCAATCCGAAGCTATATGAAGTAAACTAATATATGGAACCAATCTATGGCTTGATATTATTATGTTTGGAAAAACTTTCTGCTGGACAATGTAAATCAGGCAATGAATAATGCAGAATTGACAAAATGAAAGGCACATTGATTGTGTATTATGTATGAGTTAGCCCACAATTTCGTTTTTAAATCATAGCAACCTATCACTCATTTGTTTATAAAATTTTTGACTTTGCATTCCTTCTGATAACTTTCAACAATAAACAGACAACTGAAGTATCTTACTGTTGCAGTCTTCACTATAATAAAACCGTACACACTACAATGCAGTGCATGTGGCATTCTGTAGTTTCTGCCTACCATGGGAAAAAGGCATACCTAAGTTATTTATGTATGAAAACTTCACCCAAAAGAAACCTGTTAAACACAAAATAGAGACAGTTGGGTGTAATTGACACCCAGATAGGTTGAGGTGTAAATTACCAACTTTCTATCTAGTTGACATGCCTGGCTGAACTCATACAGGTTACAGGTAGATAATACTTTTGTTTTACTAATATTATAAAGAGGTAAACACGAGAGGAACAAGAGGTGTACCTGCTATAGATGCACCTCTGGCCAACACTTCAGGAAATATAGTCCTACCCAAACTTCTTGACCACCCTGAAGTTGGCTTTCCCATGTCCAAGGTGCGGTGCTGTTTTTGTTTTAGATTTATTACTGTGCAGCCATTGTAGCCAACTTCAGGGCGGCCAAGAAGTTTCGCGAGAACTATACAGGTGTGATGTTGCGCTGTTTGTATTTTTGTTAGGGTGTAATCTCTGGAAGTACTTGGTACTAGGAAATTTTTTGAAAATTTTAAACTGATAAAAAGCTAATCTATCGCAGAATATCACAGGCTACTTTTAATCACGAAAAAGTAACATGGAACAGACCATAGGAAAAAAACTGGTTTTATTATAAGCTCTAAATGAAAAGTAAAATGATACATTTATTAATAGTTCCTTTAGGGATAACCTAGGATTTATCAAAACCCTTTCAGGAAAACTGTGTCTCTATGCATTAATAATGCAATTCATTTCCAAACTGAAAAACCCAAATTGATACAATTTCCTTGCTATGGAGAACCCAGGATCATACATTATACAATTATTATTGTTTGATTTCATGAAAAATCTAATTTTATTAAGATAAATATATTGCAAATTATGTGAGATTGTGTATATGTGGAGCGTAATCTCCAGAACCAAATTAATCCACTATTACAAAAGGTACATTATTCCCAATGGACATAGGGATATATATATTATGTACCTATTTACAAGGAAGGCGAAGCCTGCTTATAAATACAGCTGCTAGTTTTGAGACAAATGCACAATTCTTGATGAAATTATGATGCAAGCTGTTTTATGGTACTCCACATTTATGCCTGTAAGTTTACGATTTGATGGGGGGAAAATACACAAGAGTAAATAGTTGGACCGCATAGCTGTGTAAATACAAAAATCTTCAAAAATATATTACCTGGTACATTATTGGTGGGTCCCAGCGCCCGATCGGGCGAAGAGTCCTCCTCGTCAGACATGTTGGCACCGTTCACACCATCAACCATCGGTCATGCACTTAATGTCAGCACTTAGCGACAACTCACTTCATATTACACTTATACACTAAGTCCTACGAGATTCATGTATAAAATCTACTTTGTTTAAAACAGTTTAAGGCATGCAGCTTATTGTTTTGTCTGTCTCATAAGTGTGTTCCATTGTTATTTGGGTTATTTCCTCAGCATCTGTAAAAAAAGGTTTTGTGTTGGCTGTATGTGGTTTGTACTTGTGCATAACTAAAATAGGGGACAGCTAAGCTAGGACTTGTTTTGTTGTTTTTAATTAAGTGGCCTTTTCCAATATAAGCTATATAGTTTGATCCCCAGTATTATTATGTGGTACTTTCTATTTACTATTATTCTATTATGTGTAATAAACATCCTAAAATTTTAATACCAGTATCCAGAGCATCTTGAAAAAACATAGGCTTGTTCTAATAAGAAATGCTTATAAAAAGAAACAAGGCCTATCAAATAAATAATCTGGAGAAATATTAAAATAGAATTTTATTGAAGCTTTTCACATCTTGTAACTCTGAAGGTCACCATAGTAAAAATAGTTTTAATGAATATTTTTTTAAGTATTGGATTTCTTGTGTATCAGTATAATGCTCCACATTAAAGAAATATTCTAAGTGTCACATATAATTAGTGCTATCTTAAAAAATGTTGTTTTTAAAGGTCTGGTATCATCACACTGATAAGTGCCTGATAAGGTGACCACAACATAATTCTATTTACAAATTCTGATTGTTTATTTTTTTTATTACTAACAGCTGCTCTGGGCAACACCCTGTGAGTCTGAATAAACAATGACTCTTTAATAAAATATGAAATATCTAACAATGAGAAGCCAAAGAGGGTATCTCAATGAGAAAGTGAATATAGAGTAGATACTCTGAGAAATCTGTGTAAAAAGTGACTCACATAAAACCTATAGTAATCCTATGTTTGTCTAAGCAGGAAAATAAACACTGACAAATTTAAATAGTTAATACTAAGTCTATGTTATAGCATCGCCGTCGCCGCGAATGCAACTCCTACCCACTAACGATCTACACTAGGGTCACTAGGAAATAAAAACCGTGTTTCGCTATTGTCTAACAAATCAAAAGGCGACAATTGCTTTCTATTCATTGATTGCAAGGTTGCGGGTGTCACTCAATACTAGAGCGCTTTCGCAATCCCTTACAAATGAACTTTTATGTACATTTTTATACCAAAAAAAGAATAATGATCACCATGACATATCGATACGATTTCCGCATCGCGACTATAAATAAACAATAACATATACTTGCGTGCAGCTAATGTAACATCCCGTTGATGCATTTCTATTTTCAATATATTTTTATATCGCTCGGAACCGAACACAATACCACTGAGATCTTAACCTATATTTTTTCTATCGATTGTTATGCAAAAACACTTAGATGACTCATCGTTTACACTTTTATACAACACCACGACTGCAGGTTCATGATATTCACCTGGATATTCCGTTATCTTTAATTGATTTTGGCTATGGCTACTAAATCATTTTGTTTAAATTATTTTTCGATCCTTTCGAAGCAGACATTTTACTCGGGACACTGGCAGTGTTGCTATAATAGAAAAGTTTATATTTATTGTGAGAGTTGTACAACAAAAATAATCGTAAAATTATTTTAATTACATTATTTGTAAATCACCATGCATTTTTTCAAGATATTAACGAACCAAACTTGTACATTTATTTTATATATATAGAATCAATTCTTGATTCTTCTATTTAGGTTCATAAATTAAATTCAGACATCATATTTCGTAATACAGGGTTTTACCTCTGCTGCATAAAAGTTGTGTGAGTGTGTTTGTAATTTAATTGTATTATTTTGTACTAATTTACATGTTAATGCAACTTTTTTAAAGTTATTAAGTTTTTATCCCAACACTGCAAAGCAAGCAAAAATCTACTCAAAAATGTGCCACTGTTTGCTAAATACAGAAGTCGTCAGACTGGCAACGTCTCTACCGGATGTGGAGTCGGAAATACTTTAAAATATGTGAACATTACAGTCGTTATTAATATTTAGACCAGCTTTTTGGATTTATTGTTTGCATTAATTATCTTGATAATTCATTGTTAGAATTATAAAATCATAAAATGTACAGAATAAGTTATACTTTAAACAAAATGTAATAAATTCCATTGGAAAAAGTCACTGCATTGACAGAGCGTCATTTGTACGTAATGGAGTCGATGTTCTTTTCGACAAGTTGTAATTGAAATAATTATATAATTTTCGACGAAATATCACATAAAACTGTTTGTTATTGTGTTTTACTGGATTGCAGTGAATGGTTATAGATAATTTATGGATACCATAAGCACTAATAAGCTTTCAAACAACCTCGTTTTATCAATGGTATGTGTGACATCAAAATATTTTGGAAAGTTCATTGAATTTATCATTAAAATCAGTTCTACGTGCATAATCTTACGTGAATACCTTTATTTATGTCTTACATTGTGATCCCTGTAAGTTAGTTGCAATGTGTTATGTCGTAATCGTACAAAAATTCGAAGGCTTTGTCGCCCGCGTAATTGAGTAGCAAAACGGAAAGGTCATGCATTCATATTCACCTTTTTGTTTCCAGAACGATGAACGTCTTTATATAAAAGCAATTGTGGTGCGCGAACAACGCATATTATAGTTTTGGCTGCGAACCAGGACTAGTGTTCATGGTTTTGAGGGGGCACCTTTGTGGACCACAGTTAGATGAAGGTATGGCCTCAGATCAACCTGTTAAGAAGAAACAGCGGATTGACGCGCCCGATATCGATGATGGTAGCGATAGATCCACGGAGGACGTTCTCACTGACATATTCGATTCTGAGACAACTCCTACTGAGACGTCTGAGGAGTTCCCGTCCAGGAATGGTGAGTCTCCAGACAGTGGCACCGTTAGCGAGGATGCAGTGGACTGCTCCAGTCTCCTGAGACTGCCTAGTGACACCAATGTGGAAATTATACCATCCTGTTCCAATTCAACACCTCATTGGAACTCTGAGGATGATAAACTGCTTGCTGAGTTGCGAATTCTACAGGATGCCCTTGTTGGTCAGTGTTTATGTAGATTTAATGACACAGCAGTATCACAGCTCTTTGACAGACAACTCAATATTGTTTCCTGGCCTTTGACATGTTCACTTACATATTTATCAACAATGCAGCTTATGTTCGATATATATTTAAAACAAAACAGTACAGGCACCATATGTTCAAAAATTATGCAAGCGTGTGACATATTTGTAAGAAATAGGCATGATTGGATAACCGAGGTTGTTGAATTAGCAGATCATAAGAGTAAATTCATAACATTTGTTGCCTGTAGAGTACTAGCTAGCTTTCTAATAGTCTCTAAAGATACTGTAGATGAGAATTGGCTGCAGCAGATTGCTGAAAACATTTACCTATTTGATAGATTCAATAGGATCACAGTACAAAAAATAAACTTCAGTCTAGATATAATAAAGAGGATAGTGGAGTGGAAGGATGTGGAACAGCATCCTTTAGAAGACAGTAGTTACATTAATTCAGCAGGAAACATGCAGGTGCAGGAAGATAATCCGTTTAGGAGTAATGTTGGCTATGGTAGTAGTAGTGGGGAGCCCTCAAGTTCCCACAGTAACCTGCATAATGCATTTTCAAATCTACAAACGCATGGAGCACCATCCACATCTTCAGAACAGGATGGGTCAGCAACATTCAGAATAAGTGAGCCAGTATTAAAGCTATCATCTAATGAACAAAGAGAGATGGAACAATCTGAATCCCCTGAGCCACCCCAGTCAAGGATAGAAAGAGTGAACGAACATGGTTGTGTCACAGTCATACTCACTGACTCAGAATCCTTTGACACCTCACACATAAAATGCCTAACAATAAAAACGCTAGAGCATCACTGGCCCGTGCTAGTAAAAAATATGAAGCTTCTTCTTCTAAGGTACCTGAATTTAGCAAATGCTGAAAATTGTATACTAACATTTTTCTCATTATGGGAGAATATTATAAGTGTAAAAGCGAATCTCTCTGTTATAGACACAAAACCATTTTATGCCGACCTGCAAGGCTTTGTAGATTTGTTAAGAAATACAGTGTTGCCAAGTCTAATATATACTCATTTACTAAGTTTGTTCAATGAAGTTTTGTGTTATGGGTCTACCCTGGCACTACAGGATATTTTGCCTGAAGAGATATGCTGTCTGGCACACTCTATTGTGAGGTTTGTCAAAGACTTCAGATTACTAAATGATGTAAGAGTCCAGACAAGCAGAAGTGGGTTTGGGTTCTTAGGGCATGAATGCACAATCCTAAGAGACTATGCTTTAGGTCCAGAAGTAGCGCCTTTATCATCTTCCATTCAACTCGTAGATCAGAGTTACGGCGATGATGAAAATGACGAATCACAGTCTAGATCCGAAGTTGACAAAACAATGCTGCAAAGAATGTCTTTGCTAGTTTTGAAATCTGTCGCCGTCACAGTGAAAGAAATGCGATGTGATTCCTCTGACAGCTCAATAGACTCCTCAGATTATAACGCGATACAAGACATGCAGATCGTTGAACGATCTATTCGCGACGTCCTCAAAAAGCTAGACGTATTCATCAGAAACTGCCTAGAGTTCCATCCTGAGACACCTTTTACAAAAATGCTGATACATTTGTTCAGTGAGCAGGATGACTACTTGATTGAATCCATGGTGTGCACTCTTGATATTACTGTAGGGATTGTGTATAGAAACTCCATGTACCCTGATTTAATACCAATGTTGAACCCCATATCTTCATTCATAGAATTCCTGAAGGTTGTATCACATGATAGTGATGTATTACTGGACTATCTTGTGAGCAACGAAACCTGTTTCTTGCTTTACTTGCTAAGGTTTCTGAAATATGTGAGAAGAAACTGGCCAAAGTTTTTGGAGACTTGCCAGCAAACAGATTCTGGGGGCAGCAGAGGTCTGGATGATACAATGAGGGTTCTAATAAGATTGAGGTTACAGATAAGCAGGCTGGTATCAAAGTCTCTGTTCCCATACAACATAAGTCCTGTGCTAAGATTGTTGGAGGTCTGTGAAAGTTTGTATGAGGGGAATGAGTTTAGTTGAATATCCAATATTGATTCTGTTCTGAGATTCATAAAAATACAAGCTGAAAGTAATGCTGGACTGACGAAATATGCTGGAAATATTTGCTGCTATCAATAATAACATCATGTATAATTACTGTATTTAAAGTTAGCAAACAGAATTTGCAAGAATTTATTATTCATCAAATAATTTCTAAAATCCTTTAGGCTTTCAGGCTTATAAGCTGACTTTAGCATATTTTCATTCAAAATCATTATTATGTATGATGTCATAAGTATGGTCCAGCACATCGCTCTTGCATTGAAATAAACTATCTTATCTACAAAGACTGCCAACTCATTTAACATTCCAAACTTTGCTTAGTTTTGTGTAGTAATTAGGTCTATTTAATTTATATTAATTTTTAGTGCTGTAACATTTGTAATATTATGTGTAATGTTAGTTTTTAAGCTGTAATTATGTGTTACTCAGTCTTCCTCTTAGAGTATGTTCCTTTAATGCAATAATTAAATATTGGGGATTTGGGGCACTGTGCTTCTTTTTTACCCGACTGCCGAAGGAGGGTAATGTGTTTATCAGTCTATGTATGTATGTATGTATGTATGTATGTATGTAAGTATGTATGTATGTTTGTTCCTATGTGGCGTTCCAGAGACCAAACGCGTTGGCCGATTTTGATGATTCGTACGTCAATCGATGCGTCTTAACTCTGCGAGTGTCATAGGCTACATTAAAATTATATAATAGAAAAATGGCGGCTTTTGGGTGCCATATTGTGGGGGCCAAATTTTTTTTTTTTTTCCAAACCCATCGTGTGGGGTATCAAAATAAAGGGTTTTAAGAGGTGATTTCAAAAATATATAACACTTATATGTTTAAATGTATCTAATTCGAAAAAACTAACTAAAAAGTTATAAATAAAAAAAATTAATTAAAAAAAACAAAAAACCCGACTGCTTCAAAAGCGAACTAAAAAGTCGTAAACAAGGAAAAAATCATGCTGTGCAGGCGGAGGATACACCAGATTTTGGTCAGCCAGCCGGCGAATATGTATCCTCCGACTGCACAGCATGATTTTTTCCTTGTTTACGACTTTTTAGTTCGCTTTTGAAGCAGTCGGGTTTTTTGTTTTTTTTAATTAAGTTTTTTAATGGTACAAAATTTTAAAGCAGCGTTTGACTTTTCTTTAATATAATTAATTATGGTGAAGTTTCACCATGTTTTTTTGGATTTTTTCCATGTTGATCATGCAAAAAACATTGTTACACATTGTTCTAATAAATCTCCAATAATGTGCCTTACCGTTATGTAAAAATAGGGTGCTCAGTAATAATATTTTAATGTAGAAATAAAAATATTTCAAGAAAAATTTATATATTACTTTTAGTGCAACCATTTTGCATAATAGTTTTAAATAGTAGTTTAGACGATTTTAGCATTAATTTATTTTAGTTTTTAGTGATTTGGTTGTATTATATATTTAGTTTCGATATTGCATATAAAATGCGGGTCTATACATTTTTTGTTTTTAACTAAATTATATTCCATGCCACAATGATGTACATAAATGCCATCAATTACCATTTTATAAGTAAATGTAATCAGTATTAATACAATATCCTAATTTATATCGACATTATAATATAATAAAAATAAATTGTTGTTTGGTAAACTTATTTCAATGGTATAGTATTTTCCTAATAAACAGTACTGAAATAAAATTATAATATAAAAGACGAAAAGGTGTTTGTTTAGAAATAGCTTTCTATTTAAATGTTTGTATCAAAATTAAAAAAAAATCTAAATGTCTGTATTTTTCTTATATTCTAAATTTCTATTTTTTTTTACTTTTCTATACATCTATATTTTTCATGACTTTCCTTTTTCTAGTCTAATAAACAGTACTAAAATAAAACTATAATATAAAAGCCGAAAAGGTGTTTGTTTAAAAATAGTATTCTATTTAAATATTTGCATCAAAATTAAAAAATAAAACTAAATGTCTGTATTTTTCTTATATTCTAAATTTCTATTTTTTTTTACTTTTCTGTACATCTATATTTTTCATGACTTTCCTTTTTCTAGTCTAAAATTGTTCAAATTTAAAATGTCAGCGAGAAGAAACTGCCTCCCTCTCGCCCTATTCTAATAAGTTTACCAAGCAACATACCATACTTCGACTACGGGATCTTATATTATGTTTTATAATAGCTTTAAGTGATAGAACGACAACAGACTGTTATGTAGGTATAAATGTGTCCATTTTGTTACTTCCATTTAGAAAATAAGATGTTATTTTAGTGTTTTTCATCGGTTACTTGATATGATTACTGAATCTCAAAATTGTGGACCTCTTAAATCTGCACATCAGTTTAAAGTCTTTCAAGAATATTTGGATAATTATAATATATCCTGAAATTAATGAAGTTATTTTTTTTATCAATCAGGATGAAATTAAGTTTTGATACTTAAAAACTATTATAATTTTTAGAAAAATATTTTTACACTTATCTTGCCAATAATACTACCGGAAAACATACATTCTATGTTATTTAAATTAGGATTCTGCATTATTCTTAAAAAATACTTAAGAAGAAATAAGGGTTCCTTGTTGACTATGTAACCCTAAAAATAAAGCTGAAGTAAAACTTTGTTTGCATCATTTTTATTGTAACAATATTTTCAGACAATTGCTTAGAGGCTGAACAAAAATAAACTTATCTAAAAGCAAAAATACCCTTAACTAACAATATCCTGTATTACATATATTTTATTAACTGTATTTCAAATCTTTTGGCTTTTATTTGTATCCTGAATTATGTAAAACTTAGGTTTATGAAGGAAAAATTCTAAATTTTGTATTTATAAGCAGTAATTTAAGTAATTGTTATTGTTAAGTAACAATAATTTAATTTAAATAACGACATTAAATGAAATATTTTTGTACATGATGACAACATCTTGGTTTTATTCTTTTCACATTTTTAGGGTTCCGTACCCAAAGGGTAAAAACCGGGCCCTTTTACTAAGACTCCACGATCCGTCTGTCACCAGGGTGTATCTCATGAACCGTGATAGCTAGACAGTTGAAATTTACACAGATGATGTATTTCTGTAGCCGCTATAACAACAAATACTAAAAACAGAATAAAATAAATATTCAAGTGGGGCTCCCATACAACAAACGTGTTTTTTTTTGCCGTAATGGTACGGAACCCTTCGTGCGTGAGTCCGAATCGCACGTTTTTGATTGAACACCCACTCAATCGACGAGGCTGCATTTAGTTCCTCAATCAATATAACTTTATTGTTAGCAATAAAGATTTAAATGACATGTTCCTGTCTGACCATAATAGGTACAGACTTTTGCAAGGCCTTTGATAGAGTTATTAAGACAACTTAAAAAATGAATATAATTGATTACTAGAATGAAGGAAATAAATAAAGTTCTTCCTTGTTAAATCAAAAATGACTTCGTTATATTTATTCCGGATTATTTAAATCGAGGTATTCCTCGAGGCACAGGCTTGGGTCCATCTCAAATTTGACCGACAATAGTCAATATCGTAATATTGGGCAGAATAGGCATTATGAAATAGCACAAGTCGTCTGCATGAAGCGAGACTTCTGTGCGCATAAGACTGGTGGCTTCTGACTAACGTACAGACTATCAAAGATATTTCTTCTTATGACAGCCGGGACCGGGAACTAGGGCCCAACGTGCTTTTCGAGGCACAGAGGAGTTTTGGTATGTATTGAATAGTCATTGAAGGTCCACCCGTGCGTTTATTAAAGATAAACCTGGGATTACAATAACCAAGAAGCCTTTCATTATAATTTCAGCTAAAAGAAGATATCTTTCGGCAGCTGGGAAAAGGCCTCAACTCTGTATAGTCAATTCGCTAGATCTTCCACTTCTTGCATCCAATTGACTCCAGGGTCATTTAGCCGTGAGCGTCAGAATCGCAGGTCAACAGTCTTATTTAGCTTTCAAATTGTGCCTAAAAATTACTTACCAATTGCTTATATTTGCTTACCATAATGAGAGAATTGCTTATTTCATCTATTAAAAGAATTAAAACATTTAAGGTTGACCGACCATTCTGATGTCAGAATGGCTGGTCAATCTCTGTAGAGTAGTAACCATGTGGAATAACTGAAATTTTAATGTGCCAAAGATTGCTTATTAATTGCTTATTTCACAATTTAGAAGCCTAGACCCAGTATATCCTGTTATTCTATCTATAAGCTAGTCAAGAATTTAAAATCCCCTGTGCCTGTTAAATTTATGAGAGCAAAGTGACGTATGTCGAAAATTGCGTTTATCTAATCAAAAGGTTTTATTACTCGTTTCTTTATTTTCTGAAATAACCGAATGGGGCCTAGTTTCTATATTATTTTTAATCATGGCTGTATTTATTAACTTTGTATATCTTGCTGACATAGAATACTTATGTTTTTAATAGTGGCTTAACGGCCTTTTTTTAGGTTGCCTGCCAATAAAGAGATGAAATTAATCTGCCGTACATTAATTTTTATAACTTACTGTCGTCGTTTTTTTATGTGCGTGTGGACTGAGGGACCAAACTGCTATATCGCAAAATAAAAATCGTAGGCTTAATTATTAGACTTAAAACTATTGTAGAACAAATCTGGGAATTTGTAAACAAATACATATATTAAAAACTACAGCTGCAGCAAACTTAAAGTGTGGTCCCTCAGTCCTCACAGATTATCAGCCAGATCTCGAAAAGTATCTGAAAACCGGCCAAGAGCGAGTCGGACTCGCGCACGATGGGTTCGAATCACGTTTGTTGTATGGGAGCAGCCCCACTTAAATATCATATTAATTTTATTCTGGTTTTAGTATTTGTTGTTATAGCGGCAACAGAAATACATCATCTGTGAAAATTTAAACTGTCTAACTATCACGGTTCATGAGATATAGCCTGGTGACAGACAGACGGTCTGCAGAGTCTTAGTAATAGGGCGGGACCCTATTACTAAGACTCCGCAGTCCGTCTGTCTGTTTTTTACCCTTTGGGTACGGAACCCTAAAAATTAAGGTGTCGTGACTACAGACTTTGAGTAAAGAATTTGTAAAGATATTAACTAAATAACAGACCACAAAGCTTCAAAGATAAAATATATGTAACGACTAAACTGTGGTCCCACATTCCACACAAGAAAGATACATATTTTAGTGAATTTATCGAATCAAATAAATAAAATCTCTCTTTTTCTACATAAATTTTTAAAATGAGACTTGAAACATTTTGTAAAAAAGAAATATCGCCGCAATTTTTAGATCGCAATTATTAAAACTGGTCCCTCAATCCTCACATCCACTGACATATGTGCATGTACTAGCTGCTTGACGAGAGGAATATCAGAAAGACTAGTATACTTAACTTTTAGTAAAAAGTTTCTACTATATAATAGGTATCTAAAATTGTGTTTTTCTTACATTAGCTGAGATAATATTATTTTTGAATCCTATGAAAATAGAGTAGTGTGATCACACAATAAAACAAAATATAGACAGTACTATTATACTTTATACGGTTAGTTTAATTTTATTTTTTATGGCGTATGTGAATTTAATGAAAAAAGGTGTGTATTCAAGGAAAGTCTATTTAATAAAAAGGCACGATAATAGTATGAGAATTTGTTTTAAGGTAGGTAGGTAGCATTAAACAGAATCTACACATTTAGGCTGCGTTTCCACCAGAGATGTGCGAGATAGCTGAGCGGTGCGAGGATGCGTACCGACGCTGTGAATCGGTGAACAGATGGGCGGCGCGAGGATGTGTAGCGGGCTCGTTTCAGATAAAGTGTGGAAGCAGCGGAGCGTGCGCGCCATTGCCCGAGTGCCCGTGTTGCCCAGTGCTGTCGTTTCAGCAACTTTGTCGCTAGTTCTAGCGGGGTTCATGAGTGGTTGGCGACCAAAAAATATGAGAGAGTCACAAAAAATAATTGAACGACTTGAACCATTTTCAGGGTTCCGTACCCAAAGGGTAAAAACAGGACCCTATTACTGAGACTGCGGTCCGTCTGTCTGTCTGTCACCAGGCTGTATCTCCTGAACCGTGATAGCTAGACAGTTGATATTTTCAC
This sequence comes from Orthosia gothica, assembly GCA_949775005.1. Lineage (NCBI taxonomy): Eukaryota > Metazoa > Arthropoda > Insecta > Lepidoptera > Noctuidae > Orthosia > Orthosia gothica. The sequence continues at coordinate 24,615,362 of OX459036.1, forward strand.
AGATAATGCATTTCTGTTGCCGCTATAACAAAAATTTAATGAAATACATATTTAAGTGGAGCTCCCACACAACAAACATTATTTTTTTTTTGCGATAATAGTACGGACCCCTTCTTGCGCGAGTCGAGTGGCACTTGGCCGGTTTTTTAACTTTGATATTTATTTGAACCAAATTTTCTTTCTTAGCCCTGGGACCCCATGGCCCAGGTTTGCTCTATGCTAACCTAACCACTCATAAAATCCGCTGGAACTAGCGACAAAGTCGCTAGAACGGCAACACTGCTCGCGCCCATCCCTAGCACACATATCTCGCAACACATTCCTCGCACACATCCTTCCTTTGTTTTGTATGTACAAAAAGCTTTCACTAGAACTACGCTGAGAGAGCCTGGGTGTTTACCCAGCCACAACAAAACAACATCAACCAAGAAGAAGAACCAATAGAATCACTTTGTTTGAAGTAATGGTTCTTAACAACACATCCCTTGCTACGCATCCTAGCACATCTCTGGTGGAAACACAGCCATATCATACCTACATAAAAAATATAGTAGATTAATTTAATGTTACTTCAAGATTGCGTTCGGAAACAGCTCATTTATTTATAATTACGAGTAGAAAAAAAAAAAAAAAAAAATGCTATAAAAAACAAGAAATACATAATCTGCCTTTATCTACTGATATCACTGTTTTATGAACGAACGTTTAGCTATGATGACCAATATTTCAAAATTAGTGTAAGTGCTGACTAGTATTGCAATAATTGATAAGTTAATTTTGTAATCTATTGTTTTATTAAATACATTTTAGCCATGTAATATAACATAAAATTAACCGTACAAAATATAAAAGTACTGTCTGCATTTTGTGGTCAGACTACTCTTATCTGTTTTCATAGGATTCAAAAATAAATTTGTTTAGAAATTCCCAGATTTGTTCTACAATTGTTTTAAGTCTACTAGTTAAGGCGGTTCCCCGAGCAAAACGCCGCGCAAGCCATTTTTTGTGCTGTTTTTAGGAGCTATCTACTCGTTATTTAAAAAGAAATATCAATTAATAAAAATACATTAAATTTCTACATAATATTGATTCTAAAATGGTAGATTTAGTTTTTTTTTAAATGTTGTATATATTTCACTAATCTCCTTTCAAAAAAACATAAAAATGAGAAATAATTATTGATATTATGCATCTCCTCGTAAAGTGTTCATTAATTATTTTTGTACTAACACTAATGGATAGACAATTTAATAACGAACATTTTTGTAGAATTATTTTTTTCAAAAGACCAAAATTCGATTTTATAAAGATTTTATTCTAAAATCTGGGCGTATTCACTACTGTAATTCATGCGCCGCCAGTGCCGCTAGACCAATAGGAATGCTCATATCGCACGCCGATTTTTTGGTCAGGGTACCGTCTTAATCCTACGATTTTTATTTTGCGACATACCAGTTTGGTCCCTCAGTCTACACGCACATAAAAAAACGACGACAGTAAGTTATAAAAATTAATGTACGGCAGATTAATTTCAACTCTTTATTGGCAGGCAACTTAAAAAAAAATGTCGGTTAAGCCACTATTAAAAACATAAGTATTCTATGTCAGCAAGATATACAAAGTTAATAAATACAGCCATGATTAAAAATAATATAGAAACTAGGCCCCATTCGGTTATTTCAGAAAATAAAGAAACGAGTAATAAAACCTTTTGATATATAAACGCAATTTTCGACATACGTCACTTTGCTCTCATAAATTTAACAGGCACAGGGGATTTAAATTCTTGACTAGCTTATAGATAGAATAACAGGATATACTGGGTCTAGGCTTCTAAATTGTGAAATAAGCAATTAATAAGCAATCTTTGGCACATTAAAATTTCAGTTATTCCACATGGTTACTACTCTACAGAGATTGACCAGCCATTCTGATATCAGAATGGTCGGTCAACCTTAAATGTTTTAATTCTTTTAATAGATGAAATAAGCAATTCTCTCATTATGGTAAGCAAATATAAGCACTTAGCCGTGAGCGTCAGAATCGCAGGTCAACAGTCTTATTTAGCTTTCAAATTGTGCCTAAAAATTACTTACCAATTGCTTATATTTGCTTACCATAATGAGAGAATTGCTTATTTCATCTATTAAAAGAATTAAAACATTTAAGGTTGACCGACCATTCTGATGTCAGAATGGCTGGTCAATCTCTGTAGAGTAGTAACCATGTGGAATAACTGAAATTTTAATGTGCCAAAGATTGCTTATTAATTGCTTATTTCACAATTTAGAAGCCTAGACCCAGTATATCCTGTTATTCTATCTATAAGCTAGTCAAGAATTTAAAATCCCCTGTGCCTGTTAAATTTATGAGAGCAAAGTGACGTATGTCGAAAATTGCGTTTATCTAATCAAAAGGTTTTATTACTCGTTTCTTTATTTTCTGAAATAACCGAATGGGGCCTAGTTTCTATATTATTTTTAATCATGGCTGTATTTATTAACTTTGTATATCTTGCTGACATAGAATACTTATGTTTTTAATAGTGGCTTAACGGCCTTTTTTTAGGTTGCCTGCCAATAAAGAGATGAAATTAATCTGCCGTACATTAATTTTTATAACTTACTGTCGTCGTTTTTTTATGTGCGTGTGGACTGAGGGACCAAACTGCTATATCGCAAAATAAAAATCGTAGGCTTAATTATTAGACTTAAAACTATTGTAGAACAAATCTGGGAATTTGTAAACAAATACATATATTAAAAACTACAGCTGCAGCAAACTTAAAGTGTGGTCCCTCAGTCCTCACAGATTATCAGCCAGATCTCGAAAAGTATCTGAAAACCGGCCAAGAGCGAGTCGGACTCGCGCACGATGGGTTCGAATCACGTTTGTTGTATGGGAGCAGCCCCACTTAAATATCATATTAATTTTATTCTGGTTTTAGTATTTGTTGTTATAGCGGCAACAGAAATACATCATCTGTGAAAATTTAAACTGTCTAACTATCACGGTTCATGAGATATAGCCTGGTGACAGACAGACGGTCTGCAGAGTCTTAGTAATAGGGCGGGACCCTATTACTAAGACTCCGCAGTCCGTCTGTCTGTTTTTTACCCTTTGGGTACGGAACCCTAAAAATTAAGGTGTCGTGACTACAGACTTTGAGTAAAGAATTTGTAAAGATATTAACTAAATAACAGACCACAAAGCTTCAAAGATAAAATATATGTAACGACTAAACTGTGGTCCCACATTCCACACAAGAAAGATACATATTTTAGTGAATTTATCGAATCAAATAAATAAAATCTCTCTTTTTCTACATAAATTTTTAAAATGAGACTTGAAACATTTTGTAAAAAAGAAATATCGCCGCAATTTTTAGATCGCAATTATTAAAACTGGTCCCTCAATCCTCACATCCACTGACATATGTGCATGTACTAGCTGCTTGACGAGAGGAATATCAGAAAGACTAGTATACTTAACTTTTAGTAAAAAGTTTCTACTATATAATAGGTATCTAAAATTGTGTTTTTCTTACATTAGCTGAGATAATATTATTTTTGAATCCTATGAAAATAGAGTAGTGTGATCACACAATAAAACAAAATATAGACAGTACTATTATACTTTATACGGTTAGTTTAATTTTATTTTTTATGGCGTATGTGAATTTAATGAAAAAAGGTGTGTATTCAAGGAAAGTCTATTTAATAAAAAGGCACGATAATAGTATGAGAATTTGTTTTAAGGTAGGTAGGTAGCATTAAACAGAATCTACACATTTAGGCTGCGTTTCCACCAGAGATGTGCGAGATAGCTGAGCGGTGCGAGGATGCGTACCGACGCTGTGAATCGGTGAACAGATGGGCGGCGCGAGGATGTGTAGCGGGCTCGTTTCAGATAAAGTGTGGAAGCAGCGGAGCGTGCGCGCCATTGCCCGAGTGCCCGTGTTGCCCAGTGCTGTCGTTTCAGCAACTTTGTCGCTAGTTCTAGCGGGGTTCATGAGTGGTTGGCGACCAAAAAATATGAGAGAGTCACAAAAAATAATTGAACGACTTGAACCATTTTCAGGGTTCCGTACCCAAAGGGTAAAAACAGGACCCTATTACTGAGACTGCGGTCCGTCTGTCTGTCTGTCACCAGGCTGTATCTCCTGAACCGTGATAGCTAGACAGTTGATATTTTCACAGATAATGCATTTCTGTTGCCGCTATAACAAAAATTTAATGAAATACATATTTAAGTGGGGCTCCCACACAACAAACATTAATTTTTTTTTGCGATAATAGTACGGACCCCTTCTTGCGCGAGTCGAGTGGCACTTGGCCGGTTTTTTAACTTTGATATTTATTTGAACCAAATTTTCTTTCTTAGCCCTGGGACCCCATGGCCCAGGTTTGCTCTATGCTAACCTAACCACTCATAAAATCCGCTGGAACTAGCGACAAAGTCGCTAGAACGGCAACACTGCTCGCGCCCATCCCTAGCACACATATCTCGCAACACATTCCTCGCACACATCCTTCCTTTGTTTTGTATGTACAAAAAGCTTTCACTAGAACTACGCTGAGAGAGCCTGGGTGTTTACCCAGCCACAACAAAACAACATCAACCAAGAAGAAGAACCAATAGAATCACTTTGTTTGAAGTAATGGTTCTTAACAACACATCCCTTGCTACGCATCCTAGCACATCTCTGGTGGAAACACAGCCATATCATACCTACATAAAAAATATAGTAGATTAATTTAATGTTACTTCAAGATTGCGTTCGGAAACAGCTCATTTATTTATAATTACGAGTAGAAAAAAAAAAATAATTAAATGCTATAAAAAACAAGAAATACATAATCTGCCTTTATCTACTGATATCACTGTTTTATGAACGAACGTTTAGCTATGATGACCAATATTTCAAAATTAGTGTAAGTGCTGACTAGTATTGCAATAATTGATAAGTTAATTTTGTAATCTATTGTTTTATTAAATACATTTTAGCCATGTAATATATCATAAAATTAACCGTACAAAATATAAAAGTACTGTCTGCATTTTGTGGTCAGACTACTCTTATCTGTTTTCATAGGATTCAAAAATAAATTTGTTTAGAAATTCCCAGATTTGTTCTACAATTGTTTTAAGTCTACTAGTTAAGGCGGTTCCCCGAGCAAAACGCCGCGCAAGCCATTTTTTGTGCTGTTTTTAGGAGCTATCTACTCGTTATTTAAAAAGAAATATCAATTAATAAAAATACATTAAATTTCTACATAATATTGATTCTAAAATGGTAGATTTAGTTTTTTTTTTAATGTTGTATATATTTCACTAATCTCCTTTCAAAAAAACATAAAAATGAGAAATAATTATTGATATTATGCATCTCCTCGTAAAGTGTTCATTAATTATTTTTGTACTAACACTAATGGATAGACAATTTAATAACGAACATTTTTGTAGAATTATTTTTTTCAAAAGACCAAAATTCGATTTTATAAAGATTTTATTCTAAAATCTGGGCGTATTCACTACTGTAATTCATGCGCCGCCAGTGCCGCTAGACCAATAGGAATGCTCATATCGCACGCCGATTTTTTGGTCAGGGTACCGTCTTAATCCTACGATTTTTATTTTGCGACATACCAGTTTGGTCCCTCAGTCTACACGCACATAAAAAAACGACGACAGTAAGTTATAAAAACTAATGTACGGCAGATTAATTTCAACTCTTTATTGGCAGGCAACTTAAAAAAAAATGTCGGTTAAGCCACTATTAAAAACATAAGTATTCTATGTCAGCAAGATATACAAAGTTAATAAATACAGCCATGATTAAAAATAATATAGAAACTAGGCCCCATTCGGTTATTTCAGAAAATAAAGAAACGAGTAATAAAACCTTTTGATATATAAACGCAATTTTCGACATACGTCACTTTGCTCTCATAAATTTAACAGGCACAGGGGATTTAAATTCTTGACTAGCTTATAGATAGAATAACAGGATATACTGGGTCTAGGCTTCTAAATTGTGAAATAAGCAATTAATAAGCAATCTTTGGCACATTAAAATTTCAGTTATTCCACATGGTTACTACTCTACAGAGATTGACCAGCCATTCTGATATCAGAATGGTCGGTCAACCTTAAATGTTTTAATTCTTTTAATAGATGAAATAAGCAATTCTCTCATTATGGTAAGCAAATATAAGCAATTGGTAAGTAATTTTTAGGCACAATTTGAAAGCTAAATAAGACTGTTGACCTGCGATTCTGACGCTCACATTTAGCCCTTTTTACCCGACTGCCGAAGGAGGGTAATGTGTTTATCAGTCTATGTATGTAAGTATGTATGTTTGTTCCTATGTGGCGTTCCAGAGACCAAACGCGTTGGCCGATTTTGATGATTCGTACGTCAATCGATGCGTCTTAACCCTGCGAGTGTCATAGGCTACATTAAAATTGGATAATAGAAAAATGGCGGATTTTGGGTGCCATATTGTGGGGGCCCAAATTTTTTTTTTCTTCCAAACCCATCGTGTGGGGTATCAAAATAAAGGGTTTTAAGAGGTGATTTCAAAAATATATAACACTTATATGTTTAAATGTATCTAATTCGAAAAAACTAACTAAAAAGTTATAAATAAAAAAACTTAATTAAAAAAATCAAAAAACCCGACTGCTTCAAAAGCGAACTAAAAAGTCGTAAACAAGGAAAAAATCATGCTGTGCAGGCGGAGGATACACCAGATTTTGGTCAGCCAGCCGGCGAATATGTATCTGCCGACTGCACAGCATGATTTTTTCCTTGTTTACGACTTTTTAGTTCGCTTTTGAAGCAGTCGGGTTTTTTGATTTTTTTAATTAAGTTTTTTTAGCGATAGGTTTAGAAATAAAACAAGGATATACGTATCACCAATTGTATTTCTAATCATAATTTACAACATAGAACATACATTAGCATTGTACACATAGTCTAACGTTCGTACAATCACACTTATACTCATAATATATTGCTTTATTTTTGGACGCAGATCCCATTCAAAACGGGGGTAAAGGTAGATTCGTTATAAGATACCAACGTATAAAAAGTAAAAATTGAACGTGACTGTTGATGCCAATAAGCAGCAACGGTCTTGGGCAGGCAATCAATTCAATTGGCAGGATTTTTTATACAGTGCTTGCTACATGGATCTATTTACTTAGTGGAAATACTAATAAAACAAGAAGGTGGCAATAATTAAAATTTTGGCGCCAAAAGATTCATATACAGCTTTAAGTAGGAAGTTACAACAACAAATGAAAAGGTAGTGTGTGTATCTGTGCGTGTCTTAATGAGGCGTTTGAAGAGTATCTTGATAATTCAAGCTAACATAGGTTGCAATCATAGGAGACTAGGAGGGTTTCTTGTTTGATCTGCAGCTAATTTATTAGTCTGCTAAGAACATTGAATGCACTTGCCTGATGCTAATGCAACAACCAGCGACTACAAGCTAAAAAAAAACGGTTTTGCAAAGGACTATTAGAAAGTTCAACTACTTTTCACTGTCTCTAAAAATATCCAAAGGAGGTCAACTACCACTGTATGTGGTTGCACATACAAGCATGTTATGATTACAGTATATGAATAAAAAAAAACAAATCACATTCTAAAGACATGCTTATATACTAACAATCAACAATAATTTCAGTTATGAAAAGTATAAATAGTTAAAGATATATCTACTTACCTACTTTTTGTCACATAAGTATTTTTTTACTAAACGACGGTAGTTCTATACAATTTTAAAAGAATGTTACTACAATTTCTAACTTTTTTTGTTACACTTATTCATCAAAGTTTCTCATAACTTTATTTTGCTGTACAGTCAACTACAAAAGACGATAACTTTATAAATATTTTTAATTCTAATAAAAGAAAGGTGAACGTTGTTCTTAGGGTCAGCTGACATCGCGACGCTTCGCTGTTCATACAGTAGCCATACAATGTGAAACTTTAATTACTACACAAAAAGTTACACGTTTCAGCGAAAAGAAGTCGATTACACCTCGCAAATTTAAACTATGTAGGTAGGTATTTAGCCAAATTCTCGCGTCTTCGTGTGAGCTGATCCCCCCTTAGTGTAACTATAGTTTATTAAAATTTTATGTTTTCGTTGACAAAACACTGGAAACTACACAACGTTCTTAAACCAGACTTTGATGATGAGTGTACATTGAATTAAGCAAGTAGTCTACGCTGGCCAGTGCTCACTACATAACTTAGCATATTTAGGTTACCAATTCTTTTACCGATACTCAATCAGTATTCGTTATATCATAGATGTAGCCAGGATTCTTCAAAAAGTTTTAAACTCATCATGAAAACATTCTCGTCATGTCACTCCCTAATACATGCCAACTTTTGAAGGGCTATCAGTTGAAAATCTCACTTACATTTCATCATAGAATAGGTAAGAAATGGAGTGTTATGTTGTGTGCATATAAATGTGTGGACACTATTGGTTAAAGTTATCACATTTAATTAATAATAACGTTATCGTTATCTGCTAGTAGAAACGTAGTGTCTCACTCGTCACGACAAAAGATTACTGGCCATTTATAAATTTTCATTGTATAGCTTCATCAAATAATAATACAGAGTCAAATTAACAACACAGCCGTAATCGGTATGAAAAATAACACGATAAAACAAAATGATTTTCAAAATCATACTTGAAGTATAAACGGGATCAACGATCACAGGTAGTATAAAATCAATATTTTTATGGTTTTAATTAATTTGACTCCGGATATCTCCAAATCTGTTCACTCCATTTGTTGACTACTCTGTGACGAATTAAAATCGACAAAAAAACATTCTCAATGTTGGCATAGCATTTATTTCTTTATTTACATTTTATTTTGACAGCGTTTAACAAGTTAGAGCGGCGTTTAGTACTGAGTACAGTCAGCAAATGTCACTATCAGAACATTAATTTAGTACTGAGTACAGTCAGCAAATGTCACTATCAGAACATTAATAAGTAAATATTTATTTGTGCTCCTGAAAATGTAAGTATAAATTTGTCAATTTGAACTCCTTGGGAGAATAGTGCAGCAGAATTTTTATAATTTGGAATTAAGTGACTTTTTGACGAATGTACCACCCAAATGGGTACAACTACACATAGATTACTTAAACAGTCCCTTTTTAATGTCATCGTTTCATAATCAAGTTCACATAAAGACATAATATTTTACATTGTAACATATACCTATGTTATATGTATATACGTTAGACATAATGTGATTTATAAAGTAAACAATCTCATTCTGACAATTAAAAACAATCCCTATTTCTTATTTATTTAAGGTGCGGTATTCGTTAATGTTTTTTTGTGAAATAATAAGATGTTTATATTAGATAGTCTTAGTGCAAATATGAAAAGGCCTCTAGGCTAAGCTTAATATAAGCTTAGCGGTCTGGAAATACAGCCTGATTTTGTGATCACCATCCAAAATGATATATTAAGTTCTTTGATGAACCTAATGAAATAATTGTTCTTTGTTTCAGTATCTCTGTGCTTATATATATATATAAATGAATCCCTATTTCCCTTGGTCACGGCATCATGCGTGAACGGCTGGACCGATTTTGCTTATTCTTTTTTTGTTGTGTTTGTTATTGTTAGGAGACACATTTTTTCTTATTTTTTTTCATATGATCCTTTCATATGAAAAAAAATAAGAAAAAATGTTTGCTGAATTTAAGGCAAAACAAAGTTTGCCGGGTCAGCTAGTAATGGGATAATATGGCATCACTTTGTTTTCTAAAATACTACGTTAGTGGACTCAACGTCCCGGCGAAACGACTTACGAAGGGCAGTTATAGATGTTGATAATTAAACCAGCCTGTACAGTGTATAGGCAGTACCAGCATTGTAGCCCCAATATTACTCAGGCACTAACATCAATTCAGCAATCAAGAGTATAGTGCCCGGCACGTTAGTTGGCAAGGTTTTGGCGTAGTGGGAGTAAGTTTGCGCA